>LR990305.1:0-1320000 GCA_905147355.2 Apotomis turbidana
CACCTAACCTAACCTAACCTAACCTAACCTAACCTAACCTAACCTAACCTAACCTAACCTAACCTAACCTAACCTAACCTAACCTAACCTAACCTAACCTAACCTAACCTAACCTAACCTAACCTAACCTAACCTAACCTAACCTAACCTAACCTAACCTAACCTAACCTAACCTACCCCACCCAACCTAACCTAACCTAACCTAACCTAACCTAACCTAACCTAACCTAACCTAACCTAACCTAACCTAACCTAACCTAACCTAACCTAACCTAACCTAACCTAACCTAACCTAACCTAACCTAACCTAACCTAACCTAACCTAACCTAACCTAACCTAACCTAACCTAACCTAACCTAACCTAACCTAACCTAACCTAACCTAACCTAACCTAACCTAACCTAACCTAACCTAACCTAACCTAACCTAACCTAACCTAACCTAACCTAACCTAACCTAACCTAACCTAACCTAACCTAACCTAACCTAACCTAACCTAACCTAACCTAACCTAACCTAACCTAACCTAACCTAACCTAACCTAACCTAACCTAACCTAACCTAACCTAACCTAACCTAACCTAACCTAACCTAACCTAACCTAACCTAACCTAACCTAACCTAACCTAACCTAACCTAACCTAACCTAACCTAACCTAACCTAACCTAACCTAACCTAACCTAACCTAACCTAACCTAACCTAACCTAACCTAACCTAACCTAACCTAACCTAACCTAACCTAACCTAACCTAACCTAACCTAACCTAACCTAACCTAACCTAACCTAACCTAACCTAACCTAACCTAACCTAACCTAACCTAACCTAACCTAACCTAACCTAACCTAACCTAACCTAACCTAACCTAACCTAACCTAACCTAACCTAACCTAACCTAACCTAACCTAACCTAACCTAACCTAACCTAACCTAACCTAACCTAACCTAACCTAACCTAACCTAACCTAACCTAACCTTTTTTTTTTTTTTTTTTTTTTTTTTTTTTTTACATGGAGAAATCCTCATTGGATCCCCGCTCTACGGGGAAGAGCGTGGGTATGTCGGACTCTACTGAGAAGCAGTAGCCTACCGACTAAAACTCCATGGTATGCCCACTCGCGGCGTAGTGGGGGTGACACGGGATCGCGAACATGTCACCGCGAACACCCCCTGCCGCTGACAGCCGAAGCCGTCCCCTCCCTGGTGGAAGGCCAAAAAGCCCCACCGCGTCAGACGCATGCAGGGCGACACCTCACGCATCCGACGCACCCTCACCGAGGACCTCCACGCCGGGAGAGCGGCGAACGACCCCGTGATCGCCCTCTCAGGTCCTGCGTGTAGTGGGGATGCCTTCAGGGAACACGTCCCCTCCAGCTACGCCACCACTACACCCGCCCCATATTCAGACGTGGACTCTGTTGCTACAGAGCCACGCTGAGGGGCCCTCTGGAAGCCAGGACCGCCACCGACACACGGTGCTTCGGTCCCAGCCTCCTGGCCACGGGAGGACAAAAGCCCCTACCCCATGACACCCTCTCCATGCGAAGGGAGGACAAAAGCCCCTACCCCCTCGACCCTCCGTGGGAGGACAAACGCCCCTACCCCCTCACTATGCCACGGGAGGACAAACGCCCCTACCCCATGGCACCCTCTCCATACGAAGGGAGGACAAAAGCCCCTACCCCCTCGACCCACCGTGGGAGGACAAACGCCCCTACCCCCTCACTATGCCACGGGAGGACAAACGCCCCTACCCCATGGCACCCTCACGATGCGAAGGGAGGACAAAAGCCCCTACCCCCTCGACCCGCCGCGGGAGGACAAACGCCCCTACCCCCTCGACCTGCCACGGGAGGACAAACGCCCCTACCCCGTGACAACCTCGCCGAACCACGGGAGGACAAAAGCCCCTACCCCGTGGGTTCCCTCACCAAACGCCGACGGGAGTGCAGTTGCACAAGCACCGAGGTGCCCACCCGAGTCATGATCCCGTCAGCCTCCTCCTCGGTCTCCTCCACTGGCGGGGGTGTATCCTACACCACAATCCCTCATTGATTGTGGTGAGCACAAACGCCGAGGCGCCCACCCGAGTAATGCCCCGCCAGTACTCCCTCTCGGTCTCCTCCTCTCCCGTCTTGGCCCGTAGGCCCCTCACCCTGGTGTCTCTTGGCTTCGCTGCGGCGGCCCCGCAGTTACTGAGCCCCCCCACCACGACAAGGTGGACACCGTCGGGGGGGAACCTAACCTAACCTAACCTAACCTAACCTAACCTAACCTAACCTAACCTAACCTAACCTAACCTAACCTAACCTAACCTAACCTAACCTAACCTAACCTAACCTAACCTAACCTAACCTAACCTAACCTAACCTAACCTAACCTAACCTAACCTAACCTAACCTAACCTAACCTAACCTAACCTAACCTAACCTAACCTAACCTAACCTAACCTAACCTAACCTAACCTAACCTAACCTAACCTAACCTAACCTAACCTAACCTAACCTAACCTAACCTAACCTAACCTAACCTAACCTAACCTAACCTAACCTAACCTAACCTAACCTAACCTAACCTAACCTAACCTAACCTAACCTAACCTAACCTAACCTAACCTAACCTAACCTAACCTAACCTAACCTAACCTAACCTAACCTAACCTAACCTAACCTAACCTAACCTAACCTAACCTAACCTAACCTAACCTAACCTAACCTAACCTAACCTAACCTAACCTAACCTAACCTAACCTAACCTAACCTAACCTAACCTAACCTAACCTAACCTAACCTAACCTAACCTAACCTAACCTAACCTAACCTAACCTAACCTAACCTAACCTAACCTAACCTAACCTAACCTAACCTAACCTAACCTAACCTAACCTAACCTAACCTAACCTAACCTAACCTAACCTAACCTAACCTAACCTAACCTAACCTAACCTAACCTAACCTAACCTTTTTTTTTTTTTTTTTTTTTTTACATGGAGAAATCCTCATTGGATCCCCGCTCTACGGGGAAGAGCGTGGGTATGTCGGACTCTACTGAGAAGCAGTAGCCTACCGACTAAAACTCCATGGTATGCCCACTCGCGGCGTAGTGGGGGTGACACGGGATCGCGAACATGTCACCGCGAACACCCCCTGCCGCTGACAGCCGAAGCCGTCCCCTCCCTGGTGGAAGGCCAAAAAGCCCCACCGCGTCAGACGCATGCAGGGCGACACCTCACGCATCCGACGCACCCTCACCGAGGACCTCCACGCCGGGAGAGCGGCGAACGACCCCGTGATCGCCCTCTCAGGTCCTGCGTGTAGTGGGGATGCCTTCAGGGAACACGTCCCCTCCAGCTACGCCACCACTACACCCGCCCCATATTCAGACGTGGACTCTGTTGCTACAGAGCCACGCTGAGGGGCCCTCTGGAAGCCAGGACCGCCACCGACACACGGTGCTTCGGTCCCAGCCTCCTGGCCTCGGGAGGACAAACGCCCCTACCCCATGGCCCCCTCTCCATACGAAGGGAGGACAAAAGCCCCTACCCCCTCGACCCGCTACGGGAGGACAAATGCCCCTACCCCCTAACCCTGCCACGGGAGGACAAACGCCCCTACCCCATGGCACCCTCTCCATACGAAGGGAGGACAAAAGCCCCTACCCCCTCGACCCGCTACGGGAGGACAAATGCCCCTACCCCCTAACCCTGCCACGGGAGGACAAACGCCCCTACCCCATGGCACCCTCTCGATACGAAGGGAGGACAAAAGCCCCTACCCCCTCGACCCGCTACGGGAGGACAAATGCCCCTACCCCCTAACCCTGCCACGGGAGGACAAACGCCCCTACCCCATGGCACCCTCGCCCCACCACGGGAGGGCAAAAGCCCCTACCCCGTGGGTTCCCTCACCAAACGCCGACGGGAGTGCAGTTGCACAAGCACCGAGGTGCCCACCCGAGTAATGTCCCGCCAGCCCTCCCTCTCGGTCTCCTCCACCGACGGGGGTGTATACTACACCACAATCCCTCATTGATTGTGGTGAGCACAAACGCCGAGGCGCCCACCCGAGTAATGCCCCGCCAGTACTCCCTCTCGGTCTCCTCCTCTCCCGTCTTGGCCCGTAGGCCCCTCACCCTGGTGTCTCTTGGCTTCGCTGCGGCGGCCCCGCAGTTACTGAGCCCCCCCACCACGACAAGGTGGACACCGTCGGGGGGGAACCTAACCTACCCTTTTTTTTTTTTTTTTTTTTTTTTTTTTAACGTGGGGGAAATGCCTTATGCATACCCGTCCTCTAGGGGGGCGAGGACGGGTTATGTCGGACTCGCACCGACTAAAACCTTCCACGATATGTCGTCACACCACAGGGGGGCGGGGTTACGGGAACGCTTCCGCACACAACCGCGACCCCGCCAGCGGCAGCCACACAACAGCGGCCCCTTCTCGAGACAGTTATCTCTCCTCGGCCTCCGTCCAGTAAAGTGACGAACCCCACCCCCGGATTCGCCACATGGAGGCCATGGGCACCAGGAAGGTAAATCCACCCCGGCACCCCGCAGCTCAGGATTTCATGCGGGCAATGGTCTCCTGACCAGACACCCGCAGACTATCGTTAAGGCGGCATCATACGGCCCGCAAAGGCCATTCGACGCCGGCCTGGTCTCCTCCGACGTTGCGGCAGAGCATTTGCGTCGTCCTCGCGCTCTCTCTCCGCCGCCTCCTTTTGGCTCATGACGGCCTCACTGAAGGCTGCCACAGCCGCCCAGACCTCCTCGCTGTGAGCCATTTTCTCCACCATTACTGGTAGGGAGAGGTCCGCACCAATGACCATGGACAGGGCTGCGCGTGGCTCTGCCCAGGCAGGGCACTCAGCGCGCGTATGATGCGCCGTGTCCACGGCCCCTCCGTCGCAGTGGTGACACCTCGATGTCGGTTCCTTGCTTAGCACCTGACACAGGTACCTGCCAAAGCAGCCATGCCCGGTCAGGAGCTGCGTGAGGTGGAAGGTGGGTGCGCCGTGTTTTCGCTCGACCCACTCATTAAGAATGGGCCGAACAGCGGCAACTAGATCTTGGCTAGGTCCCGGGAGACCTAGCCTTTCCGACCACCGTAGGAAGAGCACGTCACGAGCTTCACCACGCCACTGACGCACCTCGCGTGGATGAGGCCAGTTCTGCTCCTCCTTTGCTTCTTGCATCCGCCAATACACCGTGGCGTGGACCTCCGCTTCAAGGTCCCAAGGTGGGCTGCCAGCGATTAGGCAAGATGCTACGTACGACACAGTTCGGTACGCTCGAGCCGCCCTCAATGCCATTGCTCGTTGCGGGCGCCGCAACAGAGCGACGTTACGAGGTGTCAGGGCGTCTGCCCATATCGGTGCCCCATAGAGCGCCATCGAGCGTACCACACCAGTGTACAGGCGACGGCACACACCTCCGGGCCCTCCCACGTTAGGCAGGATCCTCCCTAGCGCTCCGGCTGCAGCCACCAATTTTGGGGCCAAGCGCCGGAAATGCTCCTCAAACTTCCATCTGCCGTCGAGGACAAGTCCCAGGTACTTCATCGTCGACCCGACGGCAATGGTAGCTCCGCCCACTGTTATAGTGGCCCCGGGTGGTGGCGCATTGCGAGGCCCATGGAAGACTAGGGCCTCGGATTTGTGAAGGGCCACCTCCAGGCCCAACGCGCGGATCCTGTGTACCACATGTGCCACGCCAGCTGTAGCGAGGTAGGCCGCCTCCCGGTGTGTGCTGCCACGGGCTGATACAAGGGTATCATCAGCGAAGCAGGTAACGCTAATCCCCCGCAAAGTGGCCCCGCGCAGCACCCAGTCGTAACCGATGTTCCACAGGAGCGGCCCTAGTACCGAGCCCTGTGGAACACCGCACGACATGGCCCGTCTATCCCATCCGTCTCTGGTCGGGTAGGCGACCTCTCTTCCAGCGAAATAGTCTGCTATGATGTTCCGAAGGTATCGTGGCACATTGTGAAATTTCAACGCCATCTTAATAGTTTCCCAAGGCAGGGTATTGAAGGCGTTAGAAATGTCCAATGACACTGCCAGAACCACCCCACCTTGGGAGACCTCTTCCGCTGCCAGTTCTCTCACACGGGCGATGGCGTCTAGAGTCGAACGTCCATGTCTGAACCCGAACTGCCACTCGCTTAGACCCGGCTCCATGCAGCTGACGAGGCGCGCAGCGAGAACTCGCTCAAAGAGCTTGCTTGTTTCGTCAAGCAGGACAATGGGACGATAGGCCGACGGCTGATCGGGTGGACGCCCGTCCTTCCGAAGAAGTACGAGTTTGCCCGTTTTCCACCGTTTCGGGACTCGTCCCTGCTCCAAGCACGCGGTGAAGATGGCCCTGATCCTTTCGCCCATCTCACTGAGTGCGATCGCCAGCACGCGTCCCGGTATCCCGTCAAGGCCAGGAGCTGTCTTTTTCGATCGCAGCTTCAAAACAGCTGCACCGAGTTCCGCCTCGGACACCGGGGGCGCATTCACCACTTCTTCCCTTGGTGCGATCATGGACGCCATTGGTGGCGGTACAAACGCTCCCCGTTCTGGAAAGAGCGTGCCCACTACTCGATCTAGGAGCTCTGGTTGGAGACTACTGGTCAATGGAGGAGCCCAGGGTCGGAGTTTTTGTCTCACGACACGGTACGGTCTCCCCCACGGATCTCTGTCCAGAGTCTTCAACCATTCTCCCCACGCCGCCTCTTTGGCTTGTGCAATAGAAGTCTGCAGTAATTTGCAGGCAGACCTGTAGGCGTCGTAGAGAGCGTTCTCTTCGAGAGGGTCTCGGACACGCCTCCTCCTGTACCGAGAGTACTGGCGGCGAGCTGCGGTGCAACTGTTTCGCAGTTCGCGGAGTTCTGGTCTCCACCAGTACACTTGCTGCCGTGGTGCATGTGTTTTGGCCCTCGGCATCGCGGCATCGCACACACGCGTAAGAGCGGCGGCAAGCTGGTCAGCTACCTGGTCAACCTGGTTTACGGGCTCCAGATTTGTCCCCCAGGATTCGACAATTGCCGCTTCTTTGGCGGTCTCCCGATCCAGTCGGCCTAAGACCCACCGTGGGCCACGTTCTGCCGCAGACTGGGGTTCTCTCTCTTCAGTGATGGGGAGCGAAGAGACATCAAACCGGATATACCGGTGATCCGATAGTGTCTCTTCATCTAGCTCCACCCTCCAATCTAGAACACGGCGGGCCAGGGCGTGGGACGCGAACGTGATGTCCACGATCGATTCGCCCTGGTGCCGCACGCACGTGCTCTCTGTTCCGGTGTTGAGAACCGCCAGTCCCAGCGATACTGCCCACTCTTCTAGGGCTTCGCCCCGCACATCGGTAGCAGCCGATCCCCATGCCCTTGCTTTGGCATTAAAATCGCCAGCAACTAGCACAGGGGTGGGAGATGTCTGCCCAACCAGCGCTCCTATCTCTGCTAGGGTCCGTTCGAAGTCTGCGAGGCTACGATTCGGTGAGCAATAGACTCCAATTATTGCCAGACTGCCTAGAGTACCTAGTACGTAGCCTCGACCCCTCACGACTCCCTCAAGAGGTGTTGAGCCGGCAGAGGCGGGAGCCACGAGCGCCACCGTTTCTTCTTGGTCGGAGGCCCAGTCATCCCGAGTGGGGACAAAGTAGGGCTCAGAGACCACTGCCACCTGGATGTGCCACTCTGCTATGGTTTGGATCAGGAGATCCTGTGCCCTAGCAGAGTGGTTGATATTCGCCTGCAGGAATCTTATGGCCATATTATTAGGCAGAGTTTATGGTTTCCGGCGCATGGGACTGATGAGATGACCCTGTGCCAATGTCGGTCAGTAATCTCTGGCTTTTACGGGTCTGTCCTCCACTGCAGCCCTTTCCCCAGAGCATGTGCGTTGCCGATCTGCCAGCTGCCTCGCATACAGCGCAGCACGCCTCAGCAGCGGTGCACTCTCGCGCCTTGTGACCGGGCTTGCCACATCGGTAGCAGATGTTGCTGCGATCGACTCCTCGGTCACATTTAGCCCCTACATGACCTGTTTCCAGGCACCTAAAACAGCGTAGGGGCTTGGGCTCGAGGAGCACCACCCGTGCCGATACCCAGCCGACGCAGATCCTACCCGATTCTACCACCTTCTTGGCAGCCATTATGGGACACCTTAACCATAGTGACCCTGCGCCGCTAGGGCTACGGGCAATGACGCCAGATTTGATGGCCTCCGTAGAACAGCCTCCGTCTCTAGCCACGGCTACTACCACCTCGTCCGCCGTCACTGAGTCATCCAACCCCATGATTCGTATTTCGGCGCATTTCGTAGGCCGATGTACGTATACTACGTCTGGGTCAAGGACATCGCGCAGTTTGCTCGCTAAAGCGTCCGCCAATTTTTCGGAGTCCTCGACGTCAGGAGGTATCTCCAGCATCCTGGCTCCCGTTACCGCCGTTCGGAAGCGCACCTGGGTAAGTCCGACGTCTGCTAGCTTTATGCGACTTCTGGCTTCTGCCATGATAGCGTCGTACTTAATCCCTTTCTCAGCGGCACCCGGCTTGAGGGTGATTGTTATAGCCGCTGTGCGAGGCGGACGGAGCTTCCGCTTTTGAGGAGCCTTTTTAGGCACATTCCACATTTTTTGTTTGTCGACCTTGTGTGCCGATTTCTGGGCGGACTTGCCCACAACCTTGCTCCAGGGCTCACGCGTGGTTTTTTCCGCGGTAGGTGGTGGGGGAGTCTGCATAGCAGTGGCGGCCTCTTGAGCAGCCAGACTAGGCCCTTTAGCCTTTCTCTTTTTCTTTTTAGGGTTGGGCTCCGTGCGTTTGTTCCCGCCATCCGCAACTGCAGGGAGCCCTACTGTTACGTCTGCATGGCTTGTCTCGGTAAGCCGGGAGACCGGTCCAGTAGCTGCGGCATGAGCTATCCTCCGGTCGGCAGCCAGCTGGGGCCGCAATCTTGGCTCCGGCAGGAGACGACTCCGGCAGGAGAAACCTAACCTAACCTAACCTAACCTAACCTAACCTAACCTAACCTAACCTAACCTAACCTAACCTAACCTAACCTAACCTAACCTAACCTAACCTAACCTAACCTAACCTAACCTAACCTAACCTAACCTAACCTAACCTAACCTAACCTAACCTAACCTAACCTAACCTAACCTAACCTTTTTTTTTTTTTTTTTTTTGTCGGTGTGGAAATGCGTTACGCATACCCCCCGAGGCTAGGGAAGCCAAGGTGGGGGGTTATGTGGGACTCACCCCTCATAAGGAGGGGCATACCCACTAAAACCACACCGGCGATTCTCCGCACTGCCGTTTGTGGGGGCGCCATGGGGTCGCGGACATTCTACCACGACGCCCCCCGGCTGCCCTGGCTGCTGCCAGGGCTCCCGCGCCAATGGAGGGAGAGATCGGAATGCGCTACGATCCCTCCCCCAGACGTGTGGAGTCTATTTCGTGGGCCCCTAACCCACGAACTCCACTAGGGGTTTTGGCGGGCAGCATACTGTGCCCGCCTCCGCCCCAAACGTCTACGCCGGATCGGGAGCGCATCCGCCCTCTCTTCGCGCTCCCGTTCCGAGGCCTCCTTCTGTGAGATGACTGACTCACAGAAGGAGGCCACCGCCTCCCACGATCTCTCGCTCCTCAGCATGGCCGCCACGACGCTGTGGAGCGAGAGATCCCCCACTCCGAGGGCGCGCACTAGAGTGCGGCGCTCACCGTCCCAGCGACTGCACACCTCAAGGGTGTGCTGGGCGGTGTCGTCCTGGTCGCCGCACTCGTGGCACATTGGGCCGGGCTCCCTCCCGATTCGGTGCAGGTAGTGACCGAAGCACCCGTGTCCGGTCAATACCTGCGCCAGCCGGAACCCAATGTGGCCGTGCGCCCTCTCCATCCAGCTGTCGAACGACGGGAGGAGTGCCCCTATGGTGCGGACTCCATAGGGGGACCCCTCCAAGTCCTCTCTCCAACGGTCCCTCACCCTGCGCAGTGCCTGGCGGCGTTCCTCTCTCAGAATTTCGGGAGCGGGGAATTCGTTTTGGGCCCTGCGCCTCACCCGCTCCCTGTGCGCCTCCGCGAGCATCTGAGCGTCGAGCTCCCAGGGCGAGATGCTCGCCAGGGCGCAGGCCGCCGCCCACGACACTGTGCAGTACCCCCGTATGATCCTGGTGGCGACCACCCTCTGTGGGGCCCGGAGCCGGGCCCTGTTGGTGGCACTGAGCCGATCGGCCCAGATCGGCGCACCATAGAGGGCCATGCTCCGGGCCACCCCGGCATACAGCTTCCGGCACGCCAAGCTGGGTCCCCCCACGTTGGGCAGGAGTCTGCCCAGGGCTGATGCCGCCGCCACTATTCGGGGAGCAAGTTGGCGAAAATGCTCCCCGAAGTCCCATTTGCGGTCCAGGTGGATGCCCAGATATTTAATGTGGGCCTTCACCTGGACCGCCTCTCCGGCCACCGGCAAAGCAGCCGCAGCTGGCACTCGCCAGCCCCTACCCCCAAAGATGATGGCGTCGGTTTTGGGCAGCGCCACCCTTAGCCCCAGCAGGCCAATGCGGTAGACCATGAGGTCCGCCGCTACCGCTGCTCTCCGCAGGGCTTCCTCCAGCTCCGCTCCCCGGACGGCCACCATCGTGTCATCTGCATAGCAGATGACGGTCATCCGGGGGAGCAGGACCCCTCTGATCGCCCAATCGAAACCTACGTTCCAGAGGAGGGGTCCGAGCACGGAGCCCTGGGGGACTCCGCATGTCATCACCCTTTCGTGGCGCCGCCCATTTTGTGCCTCATAGAGCACTACCCTTTGCGAGAGGTAGTGCTCTATGATCCGCCTCAGGTACCGAGGCACTCCATGATAACGGAGTGCCTCAATTATTACCGTGTACGGGAGGGAGCCGAACGCGTTGGCGATGTCGAGTGACACCGCCACTACTCCCTCCCCCCGCCCCGCAGCATACTCAGAAAACGCCCGTAGGGCACCCAACGCCCCCATCGTCGACCGCCCCGTTCGGAAGCCGAACTGGCGGTCCGACAAGTTCGGCCCTGTGCCCTCCAGGTGCTGGACGATCCGGGAAGCGATGATGCGCTCGAACATCTTCCCGGATTCGTCCAACAGCACAATGGGCCTCCACCCCGAAGGGGAGTCCGCCGGCCGATTGTTTTTGCGGAGGAGGCACAGCCTCCCCTCCTTCCAGCATCTCGGAAACCGCCCTACCTCTAGACAATCGTCGTAAAGGTCTTTTAGGCGGTCTCCGAGGTGCTTTAGTGCCACCGGCAAGATGCGGCCAGGTACGCCGTCCGGGCCAGGGGCTTTTTTACAGCCCCGCAGCCGGTGGATGGCGAACCCCAGCTCGCCGTCCGTCACTGGAGGGACCGCATCCGGTTCCAGTGGCTCCTCCGCTGGGGCCACCATGCAGGGCGGGACAAAGTCCGGCGCTGCCGGGAACAGGCCCTCAACCACCCTGCCGAGGAGTTCCGGCTCCAGGGAATCCATGCCGGGGGCGTGGCGCATTTTGTTGCGTACCACCTTGTATGGTCGCCCCCATGGATCCCTGTCCAGCGTCGCCAGGAACTCCTCATAGGCTGAATCCTTGGCCCTTGCGATGGCCGTCGACAGCGCCTCCTTCGCCAGCCGAAGAGCCTCATGGAGGAGCCCTTCCTCCTCCGCCGTGTGCTGTCTTCGCCGCCTGCACCGAGTGTAAGCCCGTCTGGCCGTGTTACAGGTGAGACGGAGGGCCGCAACCTCCTCCGTCCACCAGTACACTCGGGTTTTCGCAGGCGGCCGTCCCACCCTTCGCATAGCGGCGTCGCACACCGTGGTGAGCGACGCCCGGAAAGATGCGGCCCTCTCCTCCACATCGGTAGCCCGGTCTGGTGGAGGTGCCCGCCAGACCTCGATCATCGCCATTTCCTCAGCTATGTCCCGGTCCAGGGTGGCGAGGCTCCACCTGGGGAACTGAGCACGTCCCACTGGCACTGCAGGGTCCTGCGCCGTGGCCGCCAACGACTTGGAGACCCTCATCCGAATGTACCTGTGGTCGGAGAGGGTCTCCGTGTCCACCAGGACCCGCCAGTCGGACGTCCTGTCCGCAATCGCAGGGGAGGCGAAAGTGATGTCCACTATGGACCCCCCCTGCCGGCGGACACAGGTGTGCTCAGTACCCCGATTCACCACCACCAGACCGGAACGCACGCACCATTCCCAGAGGGCCTGGCCCCTGGGATCCGTGGCTGGGGACCCCCACGCCCTGCACTTCGCGTTTAGGTCCCCTATCACCATTACCGGCGACGGCGCCGCTCTTGCTACCACCCCCCTGAGCCTACTTAGGTAGCGCTCGAATTCAATCAGCGGCCTATTGGGGGAGAAATATACTGCTACGAGTACAGTATCTCCCCATTTGGCCGCTGCATAGCCAGAGCCGCTCTCTGTTTTGGTAAGGGGGGGGTGGTTTCCCATAGGTGGGGCCACCATCGCCACCAGACCGTCCACGTCGCCAGCCCAGTTGGGCAGGGGAGGCACAAAATATGGCTCCGCAACGACCGCAACACTAATGCCCCACTCCGCCATGTGCTGCAAGAATAAATCTTGAGCTCGGGCAGAGTGGTTTAAGTTGCACTGCAACACTTCCCAGATTTTTTGCGTTGGGTGTGCTGGCATTAGTGCTGTTCCATATTTTGCACCTCACCATGCTCCGTCGACGCCCTTCTTTGTGAAACTCCCTGAGTGCTGGCTGCAGTCTGAGGTCTGGCAACAGCCAGTTTGCCTCTCGTGTTTGGGGGGGTGCACGAGGGTCCCCCCATCACGTGATCGGCCGCCAATTTTGCGTGGTGGCACACTGCGCACCACGGTTTCTCCGCCTCACATTCCCGCGACGTGTGGCCAGCTTTGCCACATCGGTAGCATAGGCCAGTTCTATCCACCGGGGAGGGACAGAGTGCACGGGTGTGGCCAGTCCCCATGCACCTGTAACACCTCATCGGAAGAGGGTCCAGGGCCTCCACTTGGGCCGACGTCCACCCTACTTGTAGCCGCCCAGCGGCCAGCACAGCGTTGGCTGTCGCTACCGGGCAGACGGCTATCACGGATCCGGTCTGGTTGGGTGCCAGCCGGATCCTGCCCATCCGGATTTGGATAGGTGGGCACTTCCCCTTTTCGGCGATAGCCGCCTGGACCGCTTCAGCAGTCACCGCCTCGTCGAACCCGGATATCCGGATGTCCGCCGTCTTGTAGGGTCTGTGGACGTCGGCCACGTCACCGACCAGGCTCCTCAGCTTGTCGGCCAGGTTGTCGGCCGTTCTCCCACTTTCCGCTCCTGGGACCTCTATAAGTCGAGCACCGGCCGCTGTACTCCTGACTTTGACGCTTTCTAGGCCCAGTTCCGCCAATTTGATGGTAGTGGCCTTCCCCATTACCGTTTTGTAGTCTGATTCTACTCCCGGTTTTAGGGTGACCACTACCGCCGTTGACCTGGGCGCGGTAAACGCCTTTGGTTTCGGAGGTGGAGTGGGAGACACCTTCGCCTGGGTTGGGGCTGTCTTCTTCGCCTTCTTCTTTACCACCTGGGTCCAAGTGAGCGGAGCAGGGGCGGGCGGCACGGGCTGGATCTCCTCCTGCGACACCAAGGCCGGGTTCCTCCTTGCCGGGCGCTGCGGCAAAGATTTTTCCGGAGTTGGTGTCGGTGCCGGTGCTGGTACCGGCGCCGGCTGGGATTTCGCCGGGCGAGGCGCTTTTGAGACCTTAGTGGTGGTCTCATTAGCCGTAGCTGCAGCCGTGGCTGTTGCCTTGGCCTTCTTGTCCGCTGCCAATGGTGGACGGAGGACGGGCTCCGCCGGGAGCCTGCGCTCAAGTTCGCCAATGCGAACATTGATCATTTCGCCCAGGGACACGAACAAGTCCCTCTTCAGATCCTCTAAGAGGTCTGCCAAGTTCGTGTCCTGGACGACGTCTCCTCGCGCCGGGCGAGGTTGAATTTCCCGCTCGGAAAAGGCGGTTTGGAGAGCCTTGGCCTCTAAGCGCAGGTCAGCTATGTGCTGACGCATCAGCTTATTCTCCGCCTTTAGCTTCCGTATGTCCTCGGCCTCTTTGGAAGTCTTTAAGGCTTCGGCAACCTCGAGGATCTCCAGGCAGGCCCCTTTCATCCGTCCGTTTACGTCCCCTTTTAAGTTAGTCGAACGCCTGACCTCCTCAAGCATTGCCTTGGCGCACCTCTGTAGGGCCTCGGCACAGCCCTCCGACGCCTCAGTCGCTCCGCCCAGAGCCGGGCTCCGATCCCTCGGGTTCCCCTTTCCCGCTTGCTTCGACCTCAGGGTGCTAGTAAGCGGGGGGGGGTTCACCAAGTAAGCTGAAGCCCTGTCCGCCTCCTTCTCGTACTCACTAAACTCTGCGTTGTTCAGCCTGGCCTTGGCCGCGCTGAGTCCCGCATAGGCTCCCTTCGGCGTAGGGCGGCGACCTCGGTGGCTAGAGCCGACTTTGGCCCCTCTGCCAAGTCCCTGCTCGTCGGCGTCACTGTCGGAGCTGACGACGCTCCTGGTCCTCTTCAGGCCCGAAGATGCCACCTGCTCCTCATCCCTGGCCACCTCCATTTCGGAAGCCGAGGCACCAACGTCTGACTCCTCGGTGTCAGGAGACACGACTTTTGGTGAAGAGTTCATGCCCCCCTTTCCCCCCCTTTTCCCCCCCTTGATGGGACCCTCGTCACTACGCCTGTCCTCCCTGCTCCCGCGTTCCGCACTGGGTCCGGCAGTCGTATTGAGGTTCCTGTACCTCAGGACCATCCCCCCCTTTTTCCCCCCTCCCCCTTCTTCGTCCGGGGCTGAATCCCCCATTTTCCAACTACCCCTGGTCAAAACTCACTCCCAACCGCTTTAAAACGGAAGAAAAACCGTTTCTGCCGAAAAACGGTCAAGGGTGAGTCGTGCCAATTTTACAAACTTAAGAAAATTACCGGCGTTTTTGCAAATTTCTCCCCCCCCTAACACGCTAAAAATACGTTTGAGGTGTCAATGGGTAGCCCTCAACACCCCCTACGCAATACCCAAAACCAAAACTCAAAGACTTTAATAGTTCAGACGCTACAATTTAAAAAAAAAGAAAACAAAGTTAATAAAAAGTTCGCAGCGCCTGATGGAAAAAAATAGTAAATAGAAATTTCAAAATATCTCTAGAACAGAAGGTTCTAAAAATATGTAACCAAGACAGGTCGATAGAAGATCGACGAAAGAAATTTACAGGTGAAAAAACAGGGAAGAAAGTGAAAACAAAAGAAAAATACAATTTTTACAAATTTTTTTTACACAAGTTTCAAAACTCCGCGGTTTAAAAAACGCCCGCCGTAAAAGCTGAATAACTTTGGAACGGGACGTCCAAAAATTACCAACTAAACGGCGACGGATAGTAAACGCGGAGTAGAAATTTATGCAAAAAAGAAAAACACAGAGAACTAAACCGAGAAGAAGAAATGAATTTAATAAGACACAGAAAAAACGCTCACAAAAAGTCCGTTAAGCCAAAATCGAAAAAAACCAAAAAGAAAGCCAAGTCGCAAGTTTTTCGTAGAAAGCAAGTCCGTATGTGAAAGCAAAAATTCGTCTTTATCTATGTTCCAAATTTCGCCAAAATCGCTACGTAAACACCCTCTCAGAAAACCTCAACCTAACCTAACCTAACCTAACCTAACCTAACCTAACCTAACCTAACCTAACCTAACCTAACCTAACCTAACCTAACCTAACCTAACCTAACCTAACCTAACCTAACCTAACCTAACCTAACCTTTTTTTTTTTTTTTTTTTTTTTTTTTTTTTTTTTTTTTTTTGACCCAGAGAAATGCATTAAATTGCATACCACTACGTAATATGAGACCCTCGGGGGGAGAGTCAGATATTACGCATTGGTTATGTGGGGCTCTCTAGTCAGAAGGACTAGCCTACCCACTAAAACTCTGGGATGCTGCCAACCTGTGCCGTAGTGGTGGTGCCATGGGATCGCGAACATGTCACCACGACACCACCGGCACTTTCGCCCGAAGGCGAACCCTCACCGAAAGACACACTGTAGCATAGCAGTGTGCCTAACCCTCACCTGCTTCCCCAAGCCCCCAGGAAGCGGGGACCGCCACCGACACACGGTGCTGCGGTCCCACCCTCCTTGCTGAGGGAGGACAAAAGCCCCTACCCCCCAGCCGGCCATGGGAGGACAAAAGCCCCTACCCCACGACCCCCACTCCACGTCCCATATCAGTCGCGGACACTGCTGCTGCAGAGCCGCGCTGAGGGACCCTCTGGAGGCTAGGACCGCCACCGACACACGGTGCTTCGGTCCCAGCCTCCTGGTCACGGGAGGACAAAAGCCCCTACCCCATGACACCCTCTCCATGCGAAGGGAGGACAAAAGCCCCTACCCCCTCGACCCACCGTGGGAGGACAAACGCCCCTACCCCCTCACTATGCCACGGGAGGACAAACGCCCCTACCCCATGGCACCCTCTCCATACGAAGGGAGGACAAAAGCCCCTACCCCCTCCACCCGCTACGGGAGGACAAATGCCCCTACCCCCTAACCCTGCCACGGGAGGACAAACGCCCCTACCCCATGGCACCCTCTCGATACGAAGGGAGGACAAAAGCCCCTACCCCCTCGACCCGCTACGGGAGGACAAATGCCCCTACCCCCTAACCCTGCCACGGGAGGACAAACGCCCCTACCCCATGACACCCTCGCCCCACCACGGGAGGACAAAAGCCCCTACCCCGTGGGTTCCCTCACCAAACGCCGACGGGAGTGCGGTTGCACAAGCACCGAGGTGCCCACCCGAGTAATGTCCCGCCAGCCCTCCCACTCGGTCTCCTCCACCGACGGAGGTGTATACTACACCACAATCCCTCATTGATTGTGGTGAGCACAAACGCCGAGGCGCCCACCCGAGTCATGCTCCGCCGGTCTCCTCCTCGGTCTCCTCCTCTCCCGTCTTGGCCCGTAGGCCCCTCACCCTGGTGTCTCTTTGCTTCCCTGCGGCGGCCCCACAGGTACTGAGCCCCCCCCACCACGACAAGGTGGACACCGTCGGGGGGGAACCTAACCTAACCTAACCTAACCTAACCTAACCTAACCTAACCTAACCTAACCTAACCTAACCTAACCTAACCTAACCTAAAACCTAACCTAACCTAACCTAACCTAACCTAACCTAACCTAACCTTTTTTTTTTTTTTTTTTTTTTTTTTTTTTTTTTGTTTTTTTTTTTTTTTTTTTTTTTTTTTTTTTTTTTTTTTTTTTTTTTTTTTTTTTTTTGACCCCCAGTAGTGGGGTAGTCCGCGAAGGACTAGCCTACCCACTAAAACTCTGGGATGCTGCCAACCTGTGCCGTAGTGGTGGTGCCATGGGATCGCGAACATGTCACCACGACACCACCGGCACTTTCGCCCTAAGGCGAACCCTCACCGAAAGACACACTGTAGCATAGCAGTGTGCCTAACCCTCACCTGCTTCCCCAAGCCCCCAGGAAGCGGGGACCGCCACCGACACACGGTGCTGCGGTCCCACCCTCCTTGCTGAGGGAGGACAAAAGCCCCTACCCCTCAGCCAGCCATGGGAGGACAAAAGCCCCTACCCCACGACCCCCTCTCCACGTCCCATATCAGTCGTGGACTCTGCTGCTGCAGAGCCACGCTGAGGGACCCTCTGGAAGCTAGGACCGCCACCGACACACGGTGCTTCGGTCCCAGCCTCCTGGCTGAGGGAGGACAAACGCCCCTACCCCCCAGCCGGCCACGGGAGGACAAACGCCCCTACCCCACGACCCCCTCTCTACGCCAAGGGAGGACAAACGCCCCTACCCCTCAACCTAACCTAACCTAACCTAACCTAACCTAACCTAACCTAACCTTTTTTTTTTTTTTTTTTTTTTTTTTTTTTTTTTTTACCCAGAGAAATGCATTGAATTGCATACCACTACGTAATATGAGACCCTCGGGGGGAGAGTCAGACATTACGCATTGGTTATGTGGGGCTCTCTAGTCCGCGAAGGACTAGCCTACCCACTAAAACTCTGGGATGCTGCCAACCTGTGCCGTAGTGGTGGTGCCCTGGGATCGCGAACATGTCACCACGACACCACCGGCACTTTCGCCCTAAGGCGAACCCTCACCGAAAGACACACTGTAGCATAGCAGTGTGCCTAACCCTCACCTGCTTCCCCAAGCCCCCAGGAAGCGGGGACCGCCACCGACACACGGTGCTGCGGTCCCACCCTCCTTGCTGAGGGAGGACAAAAGCCCCTACCCCACGACCCCCTCTCCACGTCCCATATCAGTCGTGGACTCTGCTGCTGCAGAGCCACGCTGAGGGACCCTCTGGAAGCTAGGACCGCCACCGACACACGGTGCTTCGGTCCCAGCCTCCTGGCTGAGGGAGGACAAACGCCCCTACCCCCCAGCCAGCCACGGGAGGACAAACGCCCCTACCCCACGACCCCCTCTCCACGCCAAGGGAGGACAAACGCCCCTTCCCCTCGGCCTGCCACGGGAGGACAAACGCCCCTACCCCATGACACCCTCTCCACGCCAAGGGAGGACAAAAGCCCCTACCCCTCGGCTCGCCACGGGAGGACAAACGCCCCTACCCCTCACCCAACCACGGGAGGACAAAAGCCCCTACCCCGTGGGTTCCCTCCCCAGGTCGGCACTGATGTCCCGTCCCACGTGAATCCCAGAAACTCAGCCCCCGCAGATGCCGTCAGAAGCCGGAAACCCCCCAGATGTGTCACAGGCATGCATGACACCTGATATGTGATCCTGCCGCCTCGCTAATACAGCCGACCCGCCTGGGGAATGGATTTGCGTTTTCGATTTCTCAGAAATCGAAATGCACAATCCTTCCTGGCAGGTAGGCAGTATCAGAGGAGCAGGAGGCTCACTAGCCAGGCAGTCACCCACAGCTACGACACATCGAGAGTCCTTCCGACGTCCTCCAACAACCGCAAGGTCAGAGCCCCCAGGATCCACGCAGGCCGAAGCAACAAACCAGCACCTATCTCCCCCGCCCGTCTTGGCCCGTAGGCCCCCTCCCTGGTGTCTCTTGGCTTCCCCGCGCGCACAACGCAGGTACTGAGCCCCCCCACCACGACAAGGTGGACACCCTCGGGGGGGAACCTAACCTAACCTAACCTAACCTAACCTAACCTTTTTTTTTTTTTTTTTTTTTTTTTTTTTTTTTTTTTTTTTTTTTTTTTTTTTTACCCAGAGAAATGCATTGAATTGCATACCACTACGTAATATGAGACCCTCGGGGGTAGAGTCAGACATTACGCATTGGTTATGTGGGGCTCTCTAGTCCGCGAAGGACTAGCCTACCCACTAAAACTCTGGGATGCTGCCAACCCGTGCCGTAGCGGTGATGCCATGGGATCGCGAACATGTCACCACGACACCACCGGCACTTTCGCCCTAAGGCGAACCCTCACCGAAAGACTCACTGTAGCATAGCAGTGTGCCTTACCCTCACCTACTTCCCCAAGCCCCCAGGAAGCGGGGACCGCCACCGACACACGGTGCTTCGGTCCCACCCTCCTTGCTGAGGGAGGACAAAAGCCCCTACCCCTCAGCTGGCCATGGGAGGACAAACGCCCCTACCCCACGACCCCCTCTCCACGTCCCATATACAGCCGTGAACTCTGCTGCTGCAGAGACACGCTGAGGGACCCTCTGGAAGCTAGGACCGCCACCGACACACGGTGCTTCGGTCCCAGCCTCCTGGCTGAGGGAGGACAAACGCCCCTACCCCCCAGCCGGCCGTGGGAGGGCAAACGCCCCTACCCCACGACCCCCTCTCTACGCCAAGGGAGGACAAACGCCCCTACCCCTCGGCCCGCCACGGGAGGACAAACGCCCCTACCCCTCACCCAACCACGGGAGGACAAAAGCCCCTACCCCGTGGGTTCCCTCCCCAGGTGCCGACTGTTGTCCCGTCCCACGCTAATCCCAGAAACTCGGCCCCCGCAGACGCCGTCAGAAGCCGGAAACCCCCCTGACGTGTCACAGACATGCATGACACCTGACATGTGATCCTCCCGCCTCGCTAATACAGCCGACCCGCCTGGGGAATGGATTTGCGTTTTCGATTTCTCAGAAATCGAAATGCACAATCCTTCCTGGCAGGTAGGCAGTATCAGAGGAGCAGGAGGCTCACTAGCCAGGCAGCCACCCACAGCTACGACACGTCGAGAGTCCTTCCGAAATCCTCCAGCAACCACAAGGTCAGAGCCCCCAGGACCCACGCAGGCCAAAGTCACCAGCCAGCACCTGTCTCCCCCGCCCGTCTTGGCCCGTAGGCCCCCTCCCTGGTGTCTCTTGGCTTCCCCGCGCGCGCACAACGCAGGTACTGAGCCCCCCCACCACGACAAGGTGGACACCCTCGGGGGGGAACCTTTTTTTTTTTTTTTTTTTTTTTAACGTGGGGGAAATGCCTTATGCATACCCATCCTCTCAGGGGGCGAGGACGGGTTATGTCGGACTCGCACCGACTAAAACCTTCCACGATATTCCGTCACACCGCAAGTGGTGGCGGGGTTACGGGAACGCTTTCGCACACAACCGCGACCCCGCCAGCGGTGGCCGCAAGAAGCGGCCCCTTCTCATCCTACTAATTTCTCCTCGGCCTCCATCCAGTAGAGTGACGAACCCCCCCCCGGGTCCGCCACATGGAGGCCACGGGCACCGGGAAGGTTAATCCAACCCAGCACCTCGCAGCTCAGGTTCTCATCCGGGCAATGGTTTTAAAATGCCCAACACCCGCAGACGCTCATTGAGGCGGCATCATACGGCCCGCAAAGGCCACGCGACGCCGGCCTGGTCTCCTCCTTCGCTGCAGCAGTGCATTGGCGTCAACCTCTCGCTCTCTCTCTGCTGCCTCTTTTTGGGTCATGATGACCTCACTGAATGCCGCCACTGCCGCCCAGGCCTCCTCACTGCCAGCCATCATCTCCACCATCACTGGCAGGGAGAGGTCCGCACCAATGACCGCGGACAGGGCTGCGCGCGGCTCCGCCCAGGCAGGGCAATCAACGCGCGTATGCTGCGCCGTGTCCACGGCCCCTCCGTCACAGTGGTGACACCTCGTTGTTGCCTCCCTGCCCAACACGTCACACAAGTACCTGCCGAAGCAGCCATGTCCGGTTAGGAGCTGCGTGAGTCGGAAGGTGGGTGCGCCGTGCTTTCGTTCGACCCACTCCTTAAGAACAGGGCGAACAGCACCTACAAGTTCTTGACTAGGTCCCGGGAGATCTAGCCTTTCCGACCACCTTTGAAGGAGTACCTCACGGGCCTCCTCGCGCCACTGCAGAACCTAACCTAACCTAACCTAACCTAACCTTTTTTTTTTTTTTTTTTTTTTTTTTTTTTTTTTTTTTTTTTTTTTTTTTTTTTTTTTTTAGGAGGGGAAAATGCATTACGCATACCACCAGGGCGCGGGGACGGACCCCGGTGGTTATGTGGGACTCCCATGTTGGCTAATGAGGCCTATGGTGTACCCACTAAAAACCCCTCCATTTGCCGCCTCTGTGCTATAGGCAAGATCGCGGGAAACGCTCTTCGCATACTACCGCGACCTTGCTAGCGGCCGTCCGACCTTCGGACCCGTCTCCGGGGAGCACTGCTCAACCCTGCCCTCGTTCGAGGCGTGCCGATATACGGCCGCCTACCGCTCGGGGACCTTCATGTAGGCGACAGACGTCCCCGTGTCTGCCGCCCACAGGCACCCTTATGGGGGTAGTCGGCGGTCGTAGGCCAGCCGCCGTCGCCCCACGCGTTTGCGGCGCATCGGCTGAGAGGCCGGATCCTCCTCCCTGCCACGCTCCGCTGCCTCCTTCTGCGCCATCACGTCCTCGCAGAAGGAGGACATCGCCTCCCATGACCTGTCGCTGCCTACCATGGCCTCTACCACGGCAGGCAGGGAGAGGTCATTCCCCACCACGGCCACAAGTGCGGCCCGCTGCTCCGCCCAACTTGAGCACACCTCCAGTGTATGCTGCGCCGTGTCTTCAGCGGCGCCGCACTCGTGGCATACCGCTGTCGGTTCCCGTCCTGCCACCCTGCACAGGTATTTGCCGAAGCAGCCATGCCCCGAGAGGACCTGTACAAGGTGGAAGGAGAGAAACCCCTCCTTTCTTCCGACCCATCTCTCCAAGACGGGCTGGATCGCTCCGATGGTCCAGTGGCCGGCACTTGGTACCTCGAGTCTGTCCTTCCACTTCTGGATTACGTCATGGCGGGAGTCTAGCCTCCACTGCCTGACGTCCTCCAGGAGTGGTTCGACCCCCTCTTCTCGCGCTTCAGCGACACGCCAATATATATCAGCCAGAGCTGAAGCGTCGAGGTCCCAGGGTGGGGTCCCCGCCAGCACGCAGGCCGCCTCGTGCGAAACGGAGCGGTATGCCCTCGCCATTCTGACCGCCATAACCCGCTGCGGGGCTCGCAATTGGGCTTGATTTTGGGCGGTCAGGGATCCGGCCCAAATGGGCGCCCCGTACAGTGCCATTGACCGCACCACGCCAGCGTACAGTCTTCGGCAGGTCGCGTCTGGCCCGCCCATATTGGGTAAAAGCCGACTGAGCGCCAACGCCGCCCCGATCAGTTTGGGAGCAAGGCGCCTAAAGTGCTCCCGGAATGTCCAACGGCTGTCAAGGACTATGCCAAGGTACCGCATTGTCGACTTGACACCGATGGACGTTCCTCCCACCACCAGGTTGGAACCCGCTGGAGGTGCCTTTCGAGGCCCGTGAAAACACAGGGCCTCGGATTTGTTCAGGGCCACCTCTAGCCCCAACCTCCGAATTCGTGCCACAACTGTCGCAACGCCTGCCGTGGCCCGAATCGCTGCCTCCCGGAATGTGCTTCCGCGGGCTGTAACCAGGGTGTCGTCGGCGTAGCACATCACCTTGACCCCCGGCACATTACGGCCCCTCAGCACCCAGTCGTACCCGATGTTCCACAGAAGCGGCCCGAGAACTGACCCCTGTGGAACACCGCACGACAGCGCCTTCTCCTGCCACTCGTCACGCGTAGGGTACTTGACGGCTCTATCGGTGAGGTAGTCCTCAACCGTCTTCCGCAGGTACTCAGGCACAGCGTGGCGCCTCAGTGCCGCCGTGATGCAGGCCCAGGGCAGGGAGTTGAACGCGTTGGCGATGTCTAGAGACACCGCCAGTACCACCTCTCCCTGGGACACTGCTCCATCCACCAGGGCCCTCACGCGCGCAATAGCGTCGATCGTGGACCTGCCCCGGCGGAATCCAAACTGGTGGTCACTGAGGTCCGGACCCACCCCCTCCAGATGCCGGTTGAGACGAGCGGCCACCACCCGCTCAAACAATTTGCTGGCCTCGTCCAGCAGAACTATCGGCCTGTAGGCCGAAGGCGAGTCTGCCGGTCGCCCGTCTTTACGCAAAAGGACGAGTTTACCTGATTTCCACTGTTGTGGAAACTGTCCCTGCGTCAGGCATGCGCTAAACAGCGAGCACAAGCGCGGCTTCAGCGGGCCCAGGGCCAGAACCCAGGCACGTCCGGGAACTCCGTCGGGACCGGGGGCAGTGTTCTTGGCTCGAAGCCGAAGCACCGCCGCACCCAGTTCACCCTCCGTTACCTCCGGTGCATCACTCGTATCCGTATCACTCCCCCTAGGGGGTTCCATGCGTGGAGGTACGTGCTCCTCTCTCGCCGGGAACAGGCCATCGACCACCTGTTCAAGGAGTTGTGGCTGGAGACTTTGCGTGAGCGGGGGTGCCCAGGGGCGAAGCTTGCGCCTCACCATCCTGTACGGCCTCCCCCACGGGTCGCGGTTGAGAGTCTCCAACATCTCCTGGTGCGCTAGGTCTTTCGCTCTGCCAATTGCTCCGCGCAGCATCCGACGCGCCTCCGAGTATGCGGCATATAGGCGCTCCTCTGCTGGCGCGTCCCGCACTCTCCGCCTCCGGCTGCGAGTGTACTCACGCCTCGCAGCAACGCAAGACTCGCGTAGCTCCGCGAGTTCCTCAGACCACCAGTACACTCTGCGCCTAGGGGGGACCGAGCTGACACGCGGCATGGCGGCGTCGCACACCTCCACCATGGCACTCCCGATCCTCTCCGTCTCCGCGTTTACGTCAAACGGGCCGTCGGACTCTGGCAGCCAGGCCTGCACCAAGGCTGCCTCCACCAACAGGTCCCGATCCAAACGCTTTACTGCCCATCGAGGGCCATCTCCTCGCAAGGGTCGATTTGGGCCACTCGAGTCCGCTGGAAGAGTGGAGGCCTCGAACCGAATATAACGGTGGTCCGATAATGTTTCCACTCTATCCAGCACCTCCCAGCCTAGAACACAGCGCGCCAGGGCGGCGTTGGCGAACGTGACGTCCACAATGGAGCCACCCTGTTGCCGCACGCATGTGTTGGTCGACCCTTGGTTGAGGACAACCAGTCCGGAAGCGACCACCCACTCCTCCAGCTCTGCCCCGCAGGCGTCTGTAGCCGGACATCCCCACGCGGTGCTCTTGGCGTTGAGATCTCCGGCCACGAGTACCATCCCTGGGCGACTCCTGCCGATCATGGTTGCGATCTCCACCAAAAACTGCTCGAATTCAGCAAGAGATCGATTCGGCGAGAAATACGCTCCAACCACCATTATATCGCCCACCCATGCAGCGACAAATCCATGGCCCCTTTGCACTATTTGCGGCGGCGGTGAACCAGCAGAGGAACTGGTGATAATGGCCGCTAGGCCGTCAAGGTCCCCGATCCAGTTGTCCCTGGGAGGGACGGAATAGGGCTCGGCGACAATGGCCACTCCAATCAACCACTCCGCCAGGCTTTGAGTTAGCAGGTCTTGAGCTGCGGCGCAGTGGTTGATATTCGCCTGGAGAAAGCGAGTGGCCATTATCCTTCGACCATCTCCTCCACCACCTCGCTGTGAGCCTCAGGTACTGTCGAGGCGGGCTGCGAACGCTGCGAGGAGGCCCGGGGGCCATCGCCAGCATTCCTGGTTCTTCTCGGGCGTGGTGCAGAGCACTTTTTGGAGCCCAGCACGTGATCAGCCGGTTTTCCGGCAGTTTGGCACAGCACGCAATGAGGCGCAGCTGTGCATTGTGCCGACTTGTGACCGGGCTGGCCGCAACGGTAGCACAGGTCACCGCGGTTCGTCTGCGACTGGCATCGTGCCATGACATGGCCGGTCTCCAGGCATCGGAAGCACCTCAATTTCCTGGGCTCAAGTAGTTTTACCTGAGCCGAGGACCACCCTACCAAGAAACGGCCGCCGTCGGCCACCTTTTTCGCTGCCATAACTGGGCAACGCACCCATATTGTGCCGAGGCCGGTACGATCCGGACGGATTTCGCCGGTTTTGACCTGGTCCTCGGTGCAGCTGCCAGCGCGAACCACGGCAGCAACCACCTCCGCGGGAGTTACAGAGTCATCCAGGTTGGACAAACGCAGTTCCGCGCATGTTGTCGGCCTGGAAACCCGAACCCCTTCTCCCAGCTTTTCACCCAGCTCCTTCGCCAGTTTGTCGGCTTTTTCGCCACTGGTGGCTCCCGGCAGCTCCAGGACCCGCGCACCAGTGGCTGCACGCCGGAAACGAAGATTTGCGATACCAAGGTCGGCAAGGTTCACCTTTTCCTTGGCCTCGGCGAGCACTTTGGCGTAGGTCGCTCCTTTCGCTTCCGCCTCAGGTAGTAATGTCAGCACCACCGCTGCTGACCGTGGAGGGCGGAGTTTCTGACTGCTTGTTTGCGGACGCGCCTTAGGCTGCGGCTGTAACTGTACAGCAGGATGTGCAGCAGCCCTGCCCTTCGCCCTTGACCTAACAACTGTGCTCCACTGCTGGCTCACATTTGGAGGCTTTGGCGGCAGTGGTTGGGGCTCCCTGGTTACCGTCGCTGCGGTGCTTGCAGCAAACTTGGAGCTCGCTTTCTTCCTCTTTTTCTTGTCCCCCTTGCTGGAGCTACCCTTGCCTCCTGTCTGGGCACCAGTGATTACAAGAGGCGTCTGTTTAGTAGGTGGAACTACTACCGGAGGTTTTGCGGGCAGCGGTGCGGTTTGCTTCCCGGCTGCTCTTCTCTTCTTGTCGGCCGCTAGTTGCGGCCGCAAGTTCTTGGCGGGCAGTAGCCGACCTTCCACCTCCAGAGCTTCGAACCGTGCGTTCATCATGGCAACGAGTGTTGCCCGGTCCGAAGGCGGGTCCGCAGGCCCAGGCGCAGGCGCAGGTGCAGGCGCAGGCGCAGGTGCCGGCGCAGGCGCAGGCGCAGGCAGAAGGGGCGAAATCTGCTGACCTTGGGAGAGCGCCCTCGGCGCGGCTCTTACTTCCGCCTCAAGGCGGGCCAGTTTCTCCCTAATGTCAGCGAGTTCCGTCTGCAGTCGTGCGTTGCACGCTTCTAGGTGCTTGACCTCATCGGAAGACGTGCGCTTCTCCAGGACGCCGAAGGCATCCTTTATGGCGTTACAAGCATCCTTCAGCTTCCGCTGGTGACCGCCTTTAAGGTTGCCAGACGTTTTTTGAACCATTTCGATAATGGCCACACTGTCCATTGCTTGTTTACGGAGCACAGCCGCAGGTACTGCCTCCATTTCCTCTCCTGAAATGTCTGGAAGTCGAGACGTTACACCGTCTGACAAGGAGTGACGGGTTTCGATCGTCATCCTATTTACCGCCTCCTCCGCCCGTAACTTCAGCGTCTCACGCAGCTCGGCGTTGTACTGCGCCTGGGCGGCTGTTCTTTTCATGAACTCCGCTTTGGTTCGCGGTTTCGCTCGCCTCGTTTCTAACCGCTCCGGTCTCTCATCCTCGCTGCCCGATCCCTCCATCGAGAGCTTCCTTCTCTTGCTGCCGGAGTGCCAGAGGCGCCCCAGCGGCGATGATGAGCGCGACCGCACACTTAGTAGACTGTCGTTGTCTTCCGACATCGCGCTGCTCGTCGGTGTTGGCGCTCGGGACCTTTGCGCCTCGTCGCACCGGGTGAGAAGCACCCGCATGTCTGGGAGCGATCCCTGACTCCTTAGTCCGGTCCGCCTCCCTCCCTTCTCCATAGCTTCGGTGCACTCTAGCACCTCCACCATCTGCTCATGTTGCAAATCGGTATCCTTGATAACGTCGCCTGGGTTGTCGTTTTGGCTCTGAGAAGAGCCGTTTGCGTTTTGGCCCTGAAAAGGGCCTTTTGGATTTGAAGACGCCATATACTAATCCCACGAGTAGGGGAGAACTAAAGCTCCACTTGGGCAGAGATCCCCAATACCCAAGTGGCCCTATATACACTGCGAGGGCGGGTGGTATCGCAGGTTTGGTCTCTAATGACTGGTAAGCACTCCAGCCGCTCCGAAGAGCATCCTGACGCGGAGAACCCTCACGCCAGGAGTTGTGGATTTTTATAGGGGTTGTCTCCCCGCGGACCCGGCCAGTGAAGGCAAGGCCACCAGTCCGCAATGAAATACCCGTACCCCATGGCTGGGGATCGTTGGGACAACATTGCGGTTTCCGGCTCGGCCGACGGCAATTGCACTCTGCAATCTGCGCCACTAGCTCCGACACCGAGGCCAGAAGCACCCGTCGGCCTATATGGTTTTTTAAAGAGGTTTTCGTCCTCGTAGTCCCCGTCAAAAGACGGCAACCCTCGCGCCGACCCCACGGGCCGGGTTACGAGTTGGCCGGCAACTGACCTGAGCCAGCCGCCGCCCTCTCCTCCGCCACGGGTAATTTTTTAATGAGGTTTTCTTCCTCGCGGCTCATCTCCTACGCCTTCTGCTAGTCAGAAGGACGTGAAGAGAGCTCCTCGCCCATTGCGCAACTGGGCGCACTTCTCCTGTGCCGCTCTTTGTCTGGCTCCTCCCCCCTCGCCTTTCCGGTATGGGTAGCCCTGTCCGGTATAGCCTCGGGGATCACAGGAGCACGCAAGCCCCCCCACCACGGCAAGGTGGCAGCACGTCGGGGGGGAACCTAACCTAACCTAACCTAACCTAACCTAACCTAACCTAACCTAACCTAACCTAACCTAACCTAACCTTTTTTTTTTTTTTTTTTTTTTTTTTTTTTTTTTTTTTTTTTTTTTTTTTTTTTTTTTTTTTTTTTTACTGGGAAATGCAGTTACGCATCCCGCCCCAAGGGTACAGGGCGGGTATGTAGGACTCCCCGGCTAGAGTGGCCAGGATACCCACTAAAACCCAGTGTCACCCTCCTTGCCGCTTTCGAGGAGAGCCAGCAGGATCGCTTGCGCATTCTACTGTGGCTCTCGCGGCTAGCCCGTTAGGTGGGCACGGCCTTGTTATCCCGCGCGCTGTTGTGATTGGCCCGGGTCCCCCGACCCGGCTCACCCGTCTGCTAAGGTGGGTCGATCAGATGGGCGTATCGCCGACGTGCCCGGCCCACCCTGCGTCTGCGGATTATAGGGGCTTGGGGGTCGTCTTCCCGCCCCCGCTCCGCGGCCTCCTTTTGCGTCATGACTGACTTGCAGAAGGAGGCCATCGCCTTCCAAGACCTCTCACTGTCGAGCATTTTTGCTACGACGGTTGGTAGCGAGAGGTCTCCTCCCACAACAGCGGCCAGGGTTTGCCGCTGCGGCGCCCACGCTGCGCATTCCTCCAGCGTATGGCGCGCCGTGTCTACCGTGGCACCACACTCGCTGCAGCGGGGACTCTCCTCACGGCCCGCCACTCGGTGCAGGTACTCACCGAAACAGCCGTGTCCGGTGAGGACCTGCACCAGGTGGAAGTCCAACGCACCCCATTTTCGGGTGACCCACCGCTCGAAACTAGGCAAAAGTGCGTCCAGGGTCACCCGGCCCACCGCAGCCACGTCCAGGTCCGCCTTCCACCTCCGCAGCAGAGCGGCCCCAGCGGCACTTCTCAGTTCTTCGACCTCCCTTGGGCATGGGATCCCCCTCCGGTCCCTCAACTCGGCCCGATAGGCGTACACCTCGGCGAGGGCCTCAGCCTGGAGTTCCCAGGGAGGGTCGCTAGCCAGTAGGGTAGCCGCCGCCCACGATATTGTTCGATACCCTCTGCACGCCCTCACGGCTGTTGTCCTTTGCGGTCTACGCAGGAGGGTCACGTTTTGTGTCGTGAGGGCATCCACCCAGACGGGTGCCCCGTACAGTGCCATGCTCCGGATGATCCCCGCGTAAAGGCGCCTGCATGGGGATTGAGGGCCTCCCTGGTTGGGAAGAAGCTTGCCCAAGGCCATCGCTGCGCTCATCAGGCGGGGTACGAGCCGAGTAAAGTGGGCCCGGAAATTCCACCGACCATCGAGGCTGAGACCGAGGTACCTCATTTCCGTCCCAACCTCAACTCTCGCTCCCAGAAGGGTGATCGCTGCCCCCCGAGGGGGGCCTTTCCGCGGTCCATGGAACAGGATCACCTCTGTCTTGCTCACGGCGACTTCGAGGCCCAGTAGGCGGATCCTCTCCACAGCCAGGGTCGCCACCACCGTTCCTAGGCGCGCAGCATCCTGGTAAGTCCGTCCCCGGGCTATGACGAGTGTGTCATCTGCATAGCTGATGATGCTTGTCCCGGGGAGGAGCGGGCAGCGCAGTAGCCAGTCAAATCCGATATTCCACAGGACAGGGCCCAAAACGGAGCCCTGTGGAACACCGCATTCGACACGGTGGTGGTGTACCAGCCCGTCAGAGCCCTCCCATTGGACCACTCTATTGCGTAGGTAGTCCTCCAACAGCCGCTGGAGATAGTTAGGCACTCCATGGAACCGGAGGGCCTCAATAATTGTCTCGAACGGCAGGCTGTTGAAGGCATTCCTCACGTCTAGTGAGATGGCAAGAGCAACATTCCCCTCCTCCACTGCTGTGGTGGTCTGGGCCTTAAGGGCTAGCAGAGCGTCAATAGTAGAGCGACCCTCCCGGAACCCGTACTGGGCCTCTGCAAGGTCCGGTCCGACATCTTTCAAGTGTCGGACGAGGCGGTTTGCGAGAATCTTCTCCAGCATTTTGCCGGTCTCGTCCAACAACACGATAGGCCTGTAGGCCCCAGGTGATCCCAGTGGTCGGCCTTCTTTAGGGATGAGGACCAGGCGGCCCATCTTCCATATCTTCGGGAAGTGCCCGACGCGGAGGCAGGCGTCGAATACTTCCCTGATCCAATCCCCCATCTGCTTTGCCGTGGTGAGCAGCAGCCCTCCCGGCACGCCGTCCGGTCCTGGAGCAGTCCGTCGCCCCTTGAGGCGGGCGTAGGCTACCCCCATCTCTCCGTCCCTTATTGGGGGGATCTCCTCCTGCTCGTCCTCCTGCTCTGGTTGTTGTTGGGAGGGAGGTGCCATGGCCGGTGGGCGGTGCCCAGTGGAGTTAGGGAAGAGCTGTCCCACTATTTGCTCCACGGTTTGTGGCTCGAGGGCCTTCGTTGGGGGGACTTCTGTGGTGTGGAGTTTTTTCCGCGCCATACGGTATGGGCGTCCCCAGGGGTCTCTATCTAGGTCCACGAGGAGTTCCTCCCTTGCCGCAGACTTTGCCTTGCTTATAGCCAGCTGTAGCTCCTTTTTGCGCTCTCTGTAGATACTCCGGAGGTGGGCCTCCTCCACCGTCTCCTCGCCGTTCCCGCGGCGGCGTCGGCAGCGGGCGTGCGCTCGCCTTGCTGCGTTGGCCTGCGCCCTCTTGTTGGAGATCTCTGGTGACCACCAGTAAACTTGCCGGCGTGGGGTAGGCTGGCCAGCCCTCGGCATGGCCGTGTCGCAGACCGCTGTAAGTGCGGCACGGACTCGATCGGCCAGGAAGTCCACGCCCACCCCGTCTGTCACCGTCTCGGGAGCCTGCCAACGCTGCACTATGGCTGCCTCTTTGGCAAGCTCTCTGTCCAGCCGCGTCAGCGTCCAACGTGGGAACCGACTGCGCCCTCCTAAAGAGTTCGCCAGTCCGGGGGTGAGACTGGACACCTCAAATCGGATATACAGGTGGTCTGATAGAGTTTCTGTGTCCTCGTCTACCCTCCAATTTTGCACCCTGCTCGCGACAGACGGGGTGGCAAACGAAACGTCCACCACGGATCCCCCCTGCTGTCGGACACAGGTGTGTGCTTTCCCTCTGTTTAAGAGGGTTAGACCAGCCTGTATGCTCCAGACCTGTACGGCTTTCCCTCGGGCGTCAGTTGCTGGGCTGCCCCACGCGCGCGACTTAGCATTGAGGTCACCGAGAATGATTATGGGCCTCGGGTTCATCCTCCCTACCATTGCTCTGATGGTATCGAGGAACGTTTCAAATTCGGCCAAAGGCCGGTTGGGGGAGAAGTATGCCCCGATGATGGCGTACTCGCCCCATTCCACCGCTACGACCCCGGGCCTCCTCTCGGGGGCAGAGAGGGGGGGACCTGCATTTGTCCCCTTCAGGATTGCCACAGTCCCGTCTATGTCTCCAACCCAGCTATGATGGGCAGGGACATAGTATGGCTCGCAGGCCACCGCCAAATCCACTTGCCACTGTGCCATGGATTGAATGAGCAGGTCTTGTGCCCCGGCGCAGTGATTGAGGTTCGCCTGTAAAAAGCTGGTGTGTCTGGGGTTCATTCCGACATTTCAGCAGTATCCGTCTGTGGCTCCGTGCCGGCCCCCCCATCTGTGGCGGTAGCCTCAGTCCTAGAAGCTATAGTCCCTCTCATGTTTGGGGGTAGGCATTTTCTACCACCCATGTGGTGATCGGGGGGCCTTCCCGCATCAGCACACACGTCACAATGTGGCTCGCTACTGCAGTCCGCCGCCTTATGTCCCTCTTTGCTGCACCGGAAACACAGGTTGTCCCGGCATACGTTGGAGGGGCATGTAGCTCGGGTGTGACCTGTCCCCATGCACTTATAGCAGCGTAGTGCGCGCTGTTCAAGGGCCTGGACCTTGGCCGAGCTCCAGCCAACAAGAACCCTCCCTTCTTTTGCCAAGGCGGCTGCCACCCTAATGGGACATTGTGCCACCACCGATCCCATACCCATTCGGCCCCTCCTAATAGTGAGTACCTTTATATCATTTTCCAGGCACTCTCCAGCCTTCGCTATCGCAGCGGCTACCTTTTCTGGGGTAGCCGAGTCATCCAGACCCGTGATTCGCAGGTCCGCACGCATCACCGGCCTGGTAACCTTGGCTAGACCATCCAAAGCCCCCCGGAGGCTCTCCGCCAGCTTGTCGGCAGCTGCGGCCTTCCCTTCTCCACTTATTTCCAGGATGCGTGTCCCCGCCACAGATGCACGGATTTGGAGCGTCCCCGGGCTGACGCCTATTCCCTGCAGGTTAACCCTCGATTCCGCCGTTTCTAAGATGGAGGCGTATGTTACGCCTCGCTTAGCTGCCTCGGGGTCCATGCTGATGACTACAGCTGCCGACTTTGGAGGGGCCAGTTTTGGTTTCCCTGAGGCCTTTTTCTTCTTCTTCTTTAACGCCAGGCTTGGAGCTGGCGGCGGGATCCCTGCAGCTGGCTTCTTCTTCTTTGTTTTTCTTGCCACCAGCACCCATTGTCCATCCCCTTCCATTATTGCATCTGTTAACGGGGCCGTCGAGGGCCCCTGCAGCTGCTCTTCCGCCCTCTTAGCAGGAGCCGACTTGGGTGCAGGAGTGGCTATGGGCCTATCTTTAGCGGGAATGCTTTTCTCCCGAATCCCGCGGGGACCCTTAGGAGGCGCTGCTTTTTTCCTATCTATAACCACCGGGGGTTGGAGGGCAGGCTCCGGCAGAAGGCGGTGTTCGATAGCCGCAAATCGGGCGTCCAGCATTGCTCCCACCGTTATGGCAAAGGAGCATTTTAGTTCCTCCAGGTCAACTGCGGGGGCCAGCGGCTGGGTCCGTGTCGCGGCGAATTCGCGGCGATGGGCTTTTAGCTCTTCCCGGAGTGAGTCTAACTCCTTGCGAAGCCGTCCATTATCTCGACGGAGCCGTCTCGTCTCCTCTTCCTCCTTCCGTGAGGAAAGAATATCCACCACTGACAGGAGTGTAGCAGCAGATTCTTTAAGCCGCTTCACCATCGGCCCCTGGAGGTGTCCGGATTTTTTGGCTACCCCAACGATGATGGCGGCCTTATCCGCGGCCATGGTCCGCAGCTCATCAGGGGAGAGTTTTTCGGGATCCACCTCTTTCTGTCCTCCATCCCCTTCCTCTTCCAGATCGGGAGTCAGCGGTGCCTTGTAAAAGGCCCGACAGTGTAGTCTCCGGCTGAATTCAGCCTCGCTGTTCTCCTCTGCCGCTACGCGCAGCTCCGACTTTTCTTGTGAACTTCCTGGATCCACACCCCTGCCTCGCCTTGCGACTGCCATGGGTCTGTTAGCCAGCTTGGGGTCGTTCCAGGTGACTCCAAGGGCGCTCACGTCCATGTTTTCAACCCGCGTCAGCTCAACACGCAGTTGCGGCAGTGTTGACTGCGGGTCCGGGCCATTTTTATTTGGCTTCGCCTCTGCTGCCGTGTCGACGGCGTCCGTCACCGGGATCTGGATCCCGGTGAAGTTCAGGTCAGTCCGTGGACCCGAGGGGCCCACGGATTGGTCGGCTCCATCCCCTCTCCTCGGCGATCGCGCCAGGGACTTGCGAGGGCGGAAGATCTCCTCCTCAGCCCTTACGTCCAGGTTTAAGTCTTCCACGCCAGGGTTGTTGGCTTCAACGCGCACCATCAGGGCGCCCGCTTCCACCGCTGTATCAACAAAATCCGATCGTTGTGCATGTTCAGGTCCTTGTCCGTTATCCTTTTTCAAATTCCTAATTTTGATCCCACGAGTATGGGGGAAGAGCAGTCCACCCAGGCAGTGCCCCCTGTGCCTGGGTAACCCTAATACCACTGGGAGAGCGGGCAGTCTCCCATGGTTGGCCACTAGCGGCTGGACTACCCTCCAGCCACTCTCAGAGGGTGAAAACAGGCACGGGCCTCGGCACACCCAGACCGGGCAAGACCCTCCCGCCCAAACACAAGCCCACCCAAGTACAACCCTCGCTGTGCCCAGGATCTGTGCAACCTCCAGGACAACGATTCCCCCACTCCCCCGACACTGATCCCGAACTAGGGAGATTATACGCGCCCTCCATTTGCTCATGAAATGGGAGGACGCAATCTACCCCAGTTCAAAGAGCAGTGCCTGGCGGGTGGAAGGCTCGCCGGTCCAGAGGCTGCTCACATCCGCAGCACACGAGGGGCCACTCGGGCAGACTCTAAGTGTCAGGGCGGACGAACCCTGCCCAGGCTGCGCGCGCAAAAGCCCGGTCCTGTTGACCCCCTCCGTCGAGTTTCCCGACGCCATGTACCGCAGCGTCGGGAATTGGGGATTTTTATAGAGGTTGTCTCCTCGCGGTCCGGCCAATGAAGGCAAGACCCCCGTTCCCGTTCCAAGCCGCGAGACGTGACCACGACACTCGAAACGGGGTTACGGGTCCAGCGGTGGCGCGGGCGGGATAAGCCCCCCAGCGCCTGCCCGACGGCGTGGTTAGTGCTCGCCAGGCCCGCCCTCCCTTGGTTCCTCCACTGCGCCCTCTGCTACTCAGAGGGACGCGCGGAGAACCCTCCCGGGGACAGAAGTCCCACGGCTCCTCCTCTGATCTCGTCCACTGCGCCCTCTGCTACTCAGAGGGACGCGCGGAGAGTCCCTCCCGGGCCAAAGCCCCCCTGCGCAACTGGGCGCACTCCTCCTGTGCCGCTCTTTGTCTGGCCCCTCCCCCCTCGCCTTTCCGGTATGGGTAACCCTGTCCGGTATAGCCTCGGGGATCACAGGAGCACACAAGCCCCCCCACCACGACAAGGTGGCAGCACGTCGGGGGGGAACCTAACCTAACCTAACCTAACCTGCACAGACACAGACAAAGGCTGCGTACAAGGCTCAATTGGCGGGCCAATTCTCTGGAATCTGATCCTGGACCCACTCTTAAAAAGCCTAGAAGCAATGGACGTATACTGTCAGGCATTCGCAGACGATGTAGTGCTTGTCTTCGAGGGTAAGACAGCACTGGACATCGAGGAGCGTGCAAATGTTGCTCTCGCACATGTTCGTGAGTGGGGTATTCAAAATAAACTAAAATTCGCAGCGCACAAAACCAACGCCATGGTTATTACCAAAAAGCTAAAATACGATACCCCACGATTGAACATGGGCGGGACCAACATAGCGATGTCCAAAGAAATTAAGATGCTGGGAGTCACCGTAGATGACAAACTCACCTTTAACTCGCACGTCTCGAATGTCTGCAGGAAGGCCATTGCAATACACAAACAGCTGTCCAGAGCTGCAAAGGCGAGTTGGGGACTCCATCCCGAGGTCATCCGCACGATATATGTGGCAACAGTTGAGCCCATTATCCTGTACGCCGCCAGCGCATGGGCACCGGCAGCCAACAAACTGGGGGTTAAAAAGCAGTTGGGAACTGTACAGCGAGGAATCGCGCAAAAAATTTGCAAAGCCTACCGAACCGTTTCACTGGATTCAGCCCTGGTGTTGGCTGGAATACTCCCTCTCGATCTCCGGATCCAAGAGGCAGCATCGTTGTATGAGGCCAAAAAGGGGGTACCTCAGCCAGCACTCGGAGATAGAAGGGTCGAACGAATGGCCTCATTTGCCGAAGCTCCTCACCCCGCGATGCGCAGCGCCATCGAAATAAAGCCATTAGCAGATCAAGAACAAGTAGACCTACATAGTGATTACGAAGTTCGCATTTACACCGACGGCAGCAAGATTGAGGGCAAGGTTGGTGCCGCGCTCTCCATTTGGAATGGAGAGACTGAAACTCGAGCCCTCAAACTTGCTCTGTCAAGCTATTGTACGGTCTACCAAGCGGAACTTCTGGCGCTGTGCAAAGCGTCAAGGGAAGTGAGGAAGATGACAGCCAAATCCTTTGGAGTCTACAGTGACTCTATGGCCGCCCTTCAAACTATTAAAAATTACGCGTGCCTCCATCCCCTAGCGGTTGAGACCCGAGAAAACCTGCAAGCTATTTCTCTCCAGGGCAAAATAATACGCTTGTACTGGATCAAGGCTCACGCAGGACTGGAAGGCAACGAGAGGGCGGACACGTTGGCAAAAGAAGCTGCTGTAGGCTCCAAAAGAAAACCAGACTACGACCTTTATCCGGTATCAGGCGTCAGGCGTAACCTCCGAATGGTTACGCTTGACGAATGGAACCGGAGATACACCACAGGCGAAACTGCAGCCGTCACCAAGCTGTTTTTCCCAGATGCGACGAAAGCGTACAGGGTAATAAGGAAGATACCAACATCCAATCTTAGGACGCAAGTGATGACCGGTCATGGTGGGTTTTCGGAGTACCTGAACCGGTTCAAGTGCAAAGACAGCCCATCATGTATATGCGACCCAACTGAAAAGGAAACAGTGCCACATATCCTGCTTGAGTGTCCCGTACACGAGAAGGATAGACACACAGTAGAACAAAAGATAGACACAAAACTAAGAATAGACAACTTGGAACAAATAATTGCGGGGAAAAATAGGGACATATTTCTGAAATACTGTGAAAAATTAGTAACACAAGTGGTCAATAGGAATAAGTAGTTAAATTATGTTATCACAATATAATAATTATATAGATGATAAGCATAAGATGGATACAGTCTGTAAGAATAAATTAAGAAATATGTTTAGAACAAACCCTAGAATGTAAAAAAAAAAAAAAAAAAAAAAAAAAATAGATTTAAAAATATATTTAAGGTCTGTAAAATTGTCTCCAAACTGTGTATACTTGCGAATAATAAAAATATTGTGCTGTGTATATTACTCCACCCCAAAAGTTGACAAAATTGAAATAAAGTAAGAATAGATAAATAGCATAGGTGGGAATCCCACCCACGTAAGAAAGAAAGGTGATGTAAGAAAGAAAGACAAAGTATGAAGTATGAAAGTACGAGAGGAATAAAAGCGAGAACTGGAACGAAAGAGAAACCGTAGAAATAGGCTCCGATACCGTTGGAGGTAGATTGAAAAAAAAAAAAAAAAAAAAAAAAAAAAAAAAAAAAAAAAAAAAAAAAAAAAAAAAAAAAAAAAAAAAAAAAAAAAAAAACCTAACCTAACCCTACCTAACCCGGCCGACTCAGATCTGCTCTGAAAGGTGAGTTCTACATTAACTATGCTACGAGATGGTGCATAATAATAGTTTATGTGACTGTACATAATGAAGGGCATTAATCACGAGTGTGGGTTTATGACACGAGCCGAAGGCGAGTGTCATAATAACATCACACGAGTGTTTAATGCCTAATTATGTATAGTTACATACACTACTTTATCTACTCACATATCATAAGCCTCCATGATGCATTCAGGAGCCGCATATTATGACCACCATACCTACTGTTACTTAGCTGGTAATAAGTAATTAATGACGTTAGGTGCTTTGATACGGATATCAGGAGGCGTCGCCGAAATATCTATATCATCTTGATAGCTCATTTTATGGTTTATATTCAACAAATCGATCAATTTTATGCATTAAAACAAATTCTAACCGGTAATGGCGGCAATGAAAACTTATTTTCTTTTCTGGCAGCTGTCATAGTTTTTTTAATTCAGAGAGAAACTAGAGTGGGCCCGAACTACCATATCGTTCGATATCTTACTTGCGTGCTACATTTGTCAATTTGTCTGCAAATTGACAATTCATTTCGAACTAAACGTCATCTCGACTGATATTAGAATAGAGGTCAAACCAAATTTCTTTGGTTTTCAGAGATGTTCGAAATTTGAATGATATAATATTATCGAAATCGATGTTATTAATTAGCAATAATAACATTTTCACAGATAACAAATTTGTTCTAACAAAACAGTTTATTTTTATGTTGGTCATAATGTGCGGTTCTTGAACGCATCATGGAGGGTTTATGATATTTGGGTAGATAAAGTAATTAATGACGTTAGGTGCTTTGTTACGGATATCAGGAGGCGTCGCCGAAATATCTACTTATATCATCTTGATAGCTCATGTTAAGACTCGGGGTCTCAGTAGAAAAATAAAGAAGGCGTGATGTTCGTTACATTCTTGTAATTCGAGGTTCCACAATGGTTGGATTAAATTAAATAATAAAAAAAAAAGGTACGCGCGAGCCGTATGTGCGCAGCGTGTGTCGCATGCGCGGTCGGTGAAGCAAGAGAAGGGAGCTCGGCGGTGGCGGCGCGGCTGCGGCCGTGGAAGGGTTATCTAAACTGGTTAGGCCCGTCTCGCCCCCGCTTCCCCTGTAGATCATGCTAGGGCCGCGACATCCTGGGGGCCCTTGGAGACTGCAGTCTTCAAGAACTCGTTGGTCTCGTCCAGTAAAGGGCAAAGATATGCGACACCTCTTCTGTAGGTGCCTGTAGAAGTGGCAACATCAGCCACGCGGGAAATCCCGTCTTTGCCAGGGAATAGTTTCGTGATTCGCCCCATCCGCCAGTGAAGAGGAGGAGCGTTTTCCTCCTTGATCAGCACCAGGTCGCCCAGCTGCATGGATCTGCCAGGAACGCGGCGACTTCGTCCGCTGCTGGAGCTCGGAGATGTATTCGAGTTGCCATCTCTTCCAAAAATGCTGCCTCAGCGCCTCAAGCCTCTGAAACCTGTCTAAGCGGTTTTGCGTTATGTCAGGCAAGCTGGGCGATGGCAATGACGTCAGAGCTCTGCCGATGATGAAGTGACCTGGAGTAAGAGGTTGGAAATCGTTAGGGGAGGAAGACAAGGGACATAAGGGTCGGCTATTTAGGATAGCCTCCACCTGACTAAATAAGGTTGCCAGCTCCTCGAAAGTTAAATACGAATTTCCTAAAATGCGCTTCAAATGAAATTTGGCTGACTTTACGCAACTTTCGACCAAGCCACCGAAATGGGGAGCATAAGACGGCTGAAATTTGAATTTAATATACTCGTCAGATGTGAAATTGGAGATGTGATCAGAATCCGCCTTTAATAAAGCGCTAAGTTCCTTAGCCGCGCCCGTAAAATTTCGATCGTTATCCGACCAAATTTCTCGTGGTCTTCCTCTACGAGCGATAAAACGGCGTAACGACAATATAAAGGAATCGGAAGACAGCTGACTTACGGCCTCTAAATATAAACATTTGTAGCGGGTGCAAACAAACACGGCTAAATAACACTTAGTGATTTTACATCCCCTCCCGTCTATCAGTTATAAAAAAAACGGCCAAGTGCGAGTCGGACTCGCGCACCGAGGGTTCCGTACAAACACTTTCCATCCCTAAGTGGTTAAGTTAAGTTTGCACCTGGTATGTATAGCGCCCCATATAAATTAGGTGCAAAGTTAGGTATTAAATTTTTTTTTTATGGATTTCGTAATTATTCCTTTATCTATGCTATAAGACGTTGCTTCGTACCAAATTTCAAGATTCTGAGTTCACGGGAAGCACCCTGTAGGTTTTGATGCCCTTGCAAGTGTCGAAAATTTGCGGCATAAACGGCTGTATCTTTTGATTGCGTTGGCTTAGAAGTTTGATTTTTTCACAGCTTCAAGGGACAGTAGACCTAAGTAATTGATATAAATTTCAGCTACATACCTCCACGCGTTCCTGAGAAAAAGGGTCTTGACAGACGGACGGACGGACAGACGGACAACAAAGTGATCCTATAAGGGTTCCGTTTTTTCCTTTTGAGGTACGGAACCCTAAAAAATCGACGGCGGTTACAACAAAAGGATAATCTGGCGTAACACGCTCAGGAGGCAGAAGACCCATCATTGGAGCGGAAGTATTGCCAGCGGCGCGACGACACGTGACGCACTGCTGAGCTACCGTGCGAGCAAGTAGGTCGCGTCCGCGCACAGCCCATACAAACTCTCTGATCGAACCGTGTAGCAGTTGAGGAGGAGCATGGAGAAGCCGTATATGCTCCTGCCGAAACAATAAAATCGTGAGTCTGTGTTTAGCGTGCAAAATCAAAGGGTGGCGTTTTTCAAACGCATAAAAAGATGAGGTAAGTCTTCCGCCTACACGCATAAGCCCATCGTCGTCGAGAAATGGGTTTAAGGAGATTATTTTATTTTTTGAAGAAAGCGATCGCTTGTCACGAAGTATATATCATTAACTCGTGAGGGAAGCTGTCTTGTTGTGACAATCGAACTAACCCTTTAAACGACCGTTCTAGCTCCTCAGGCTGCAAAATACCTATGCGCCTATCGTTCGTATGTAAACAATTATATATAAACCTAAGCACGTACGCTAATGAGCGCTGTAACGTTTTTAGCTTCGAGTACCTGTCGAAATCAATAAAATTTTCCTCGTTTGTCGCATTTGTTAAATTAACATTGACTTTTAATTCGGGTAAAACGTCGACACCTATATTCGCGGCAAACTGCGGCCAGTTATATTCAGGCTCATATAAAAAGGATGGCCCGTTCCACCACATATCTAAGTTACTTAACGCGGAAACATCAACCCCACGTGTCGCAAAATCAGATGGGTTGAGGGACGTGGGAACGTGGCGCCACTCGCTGCCTTCGGTCAACTCTATAATAATAGCGACCCGATTAGAAACAAACGTTTGAAGCTTATTATAATTTGTTTTTAGCCACGCCAAAACAATTGACGAATCAGTCCAGTAAACAGTGCGCGCGATCTGGCAACGCAGCGTTTTAGAAACAGCTGATGCGAGCTGCGCGCCTAACACACATGCAGATAACTCGGCACGGGGTATTGTAAGGGCCTTGACCGGACAAACCCTGGCCTTGGCACACAGAAGCCTAACGACAACCTCTCCGTTATCATTAACTGTTTTTAAATAAATACACGTGGCGTATGCTGATTGACTAGCGTCGGCAAAACAATGCATCTCAATGTTATTGGGCAAATTACATAATACATGACGCGGTATTTGAAGTGACGTTAAATGCGATAAACTATTAACAAATCTTTGCCACGAATTTTTAATATCTTCGGGCATAGGTACGTCCCAACCAATTTTCGACACCCACAATTTTTGAATCAATATTTTCGGAATAACCGTAATTAAACACAAATTTCCTAATGGGTCAAAAATCTTGCAAGAATCCGAGAGAATTGATCGCTTAGTAGGGAACTCAGTCTTAGCAGAATATTCGGTGGGGAAATTAATGAAATCCGTGGTAGAATCCCAGCCGACACCTAATGTGTGCGACGCAGAACTAATGATTAAATTTCCTTCTGGATTTGGGCTCTGAGATTCTCGCAAAATAGAAGGCAAATTAGAGCGGTATTAACGCAATGGGAAACAACCAGCTGCCGAAGCCTGTTCTACAGATTTTTTTATATAGCGCAGTTCCTCTTCTGTGTCTGACCCTGTCAATAAATCGTCGACTAAAAAGTCGTTTTGAATTATATTTTTATATTTTACTGTCACTGCACTCTTCGCCTAGCTGCCATAAACATCTAGTGCTTAAAAAACTAGCTGACGAAAACCCGTACGTCACAGTTTCAAGGCGAAGAGTCTGTAACGGCTCATTTTCATGGTTTCGCCAGAGAATTAACTGCAAGTCCCGATCGCATTCTTGGACCCTAACCTGCCGGTACATTTTTTCGCAATCACCAGTCAGAACGTAACGTAAGTACGAAATCGCAACAAAATATTGAATAGTGGGTCCTGAATAGTGGGTCCCACCATCTGCAAATCATTTATAGAATATCCCGATGAGGTAACCAAACTAGCGTTGAATACAACCCTCAATTTCGTGGATTCACTAGTGGGTTTCAAAACGGCATGATGGGGTACAAAATACGACGGGTCCGGAATGGCAACGTCAGACACAGAAAGGTGGCCTAATTCCGAATACTCATTAATAAATTTCTGATACAATGACTTAAGTTCAGGATTCTTTTTAACCGTCTCTCTAGCGCAAGAAACCGATTTTTCGCTAAACGAAATGATTTACCTAAACAATCAGGTTCGGTGATTAACGGTAAACGTACAAAAAATCTACCATCTTCGGTGCGATAAGTATGAGTCACAAAATGTTGCTCGCATTCGATTTCTAAGTCGCTAAAGGGCTTAGTGGGTTGAGGAATCTGCTCCAGTTCCCAAAATTTGGTCAAAGATTCGTCTAACCTATTGTAGCAGGTGGACAGGTGGTTACATTGAACAACCGAATTAAATGAAGTGTCATTTGACCTTATAGAAACGCTCATGGGTCCAGCAAGTAAATAACCTAATTTAGATTTACGCATCACTGGCATATCTTTACCTAGATCAATTTGCTCCGATCCGATCAAGTGCCAAAAAACATCAGCGCCGAGCAAAACATCGACAGGCGCGGGCTCATTAAAAGCGGGATCAGCTAGTTTAATATTTCTAGGCAGCGATAAGCGCGAGACATCGATGTACTTATGCGGCAAGTTACTAGAGATAATAGGCAGCACTAAACACGATACATCTAACTGCATTTTACTGTCGTGTTTTGAACGTATCTGTATAACGCAACGATCTGGTGTACCGGACAAATAGTTATTTGTTATGCAAGGCTGCAAAGTTGTTATTTGGCGCGAGTCTTGAAATTGAAAGCTGAGCGAGCGAAGGAATCTAAGATTAGCGAAGCGAATGGTTCAAAGATAGATTCCTGAGCGTAGCGAAGCTTTCAAGACACGAGAAGCTAAATAATTTTGCAGCCATGCGGAACACACAACTTTTCACCTCACTACAGCGAGGAAAATGGAAGTTCAAGAAAAACAATTTAAACATAAAAATCATCATATTTAATTTTCCATCTATTTAACACATCAAATTTAAAACATTAGCACACTCAAATCCAAACCAAATAAATACGAGAGAAGCACACATAAAATATGGCCGTAATTTGTATTATCGTCGTGTATATTTTATCGTTGATTTTTCTTAAGCACTGTTATATTATATTTTTTTCACTTCTCATGCTCTTAAAATGTTACTTTAGTCTCTGCATATCGGGACTAAAGCTCCTTATTAATCTCTAGGGACTAAAGTACAATTGTTTTAATTTACTTTGAAAAACCCCTAAACAGCCAATCACGACGTTTGTGAATGGAGGTTTATAGCCATTTTCAGTTGTATACCTACAAACTTTTTGGTGCGTGAAAATAACCTCAAAATTACAACCGCTCAAAAATTCAAGATTTTATTTAATGAAACACGATTAATTATTACTACACCCCGTTATCTACTGCTTAGTTTGAGGGCAAATAGTGATGTTGCTTCACATTATTAGTCGATTCATATTTATCTATAAGGGTTGTTTGTCAAAATAAAATTCTTATTTTTAGGGAAGATGCTCTAGTTATTGCGGCTAATTCTGTCGAAGAGGATATAAGTGATCGTGATACCGAGAAGGCCGAGAAGGACGAGTGGTTGATAGTTTCGAAGAAAAATAGTCGCACACATTCAAGAACTGGCGTTAACAAAGGAGGAAATACCAGCGTTCTAAATATCCAGGGCGCTGAGAGGAAAAAATATCTACATGTATGGAGACTCGATAAAGATACCACAGTAGAGAGTATGGAAGAATATGTACGAAGTGTATGTGGGGGAGAAAAGGAACAATATAAAGTGGAAAAAATAAAACATAAAACGGAGAGGGACTACGCTTCATTTGTTATTGGAGTTACGAAGAGTAGCTACGATAAACTATGCGATTCTACAGTCTGGCCCGTGAATGTGGAGTACAGCGAGTGGATTTGGTTTCGGAGAACAAAAAATACAACAAAGCCCCCTGAATAGCGGTGCCTGTTTAAGGGAGCTGCATGGGAAAAGGGGCAGAACAAGCAAGCCAATAGGAATCCTTTACCAAAATGTAAGAGGACTTAGAACAAAAACGAATAACTTCCTTTTTCTTCTGCAAGCATCTACATTTGATCTTTTCGCAATAACAGAGACGGGTCTTAATGATTCCATACTTGACGCCGAGATTGTGCCATCTGGATTTCAAGTATTGCGGTGTGATCGTACGGATGGTCGCAAACACGGAGGCGCGCTTTTAGTGGCCACACCTCGGATTCAGCTGCGGCCAGTGAGTCATAACGTTAACTTGAATGATCGTGCATTTGAACTTGTTTGCGCAACGGTTACTTTAAATAAGAGATTCTTATTCGCCCTTTGTGTTGTTTATATCCCACCGCGATCAGATGAAAACGAATACAGATCTATGTTCAATTTATTAGAAAGTTTTTGTGTTAAATATAAAGGCAATTTAATTGTATTGGGCGATTTTAATATGTTTTCTTGTGAAACTAGCATAAGTAATTATTATAACTATTTAATGGCCTATTACAATTTCGTTCAGGAGAATAGTATACCTAATTGTGACGGGAGGCAGCTTGACCTTGTACTGAGCGGAGAGCCCGTTCACGATAAGGTATCAGTCTACGCGGCCTGTGATGATGATAGCCTACAACCCATAGATACATACCATCCCCCGTTAGCGGTGAGCGTGTCGGTGACGGTACCTTCACAAGCAGCCGCCTGTGCAATTAGCGACAGCGAGCCGCGCGATTTAGGCTCGATGAGTCATAACGCCCAGCACTCGCTTATTGGGCGGGAATGGAATTTCTACAAAGCTGATTATTACACACTTTATGACAAATTAGGCTTAATAGATTGGAGTGATATTTATAATATGCATGACTTGGATCAGGTTTTAATGTTTTTTTATACTAAAATTACACAAATAATAGATGAATGCGTTCCTATAAAAAAGCGAAAGTCTGTAGACTCTCGGTACTGTTACCCAGAGTGGTACACGACGGAATTAATTCGAGACATTAAATCTAAATATGAACTACACAAAAAGTATAAATCGAGTAAGTCCGAGAAGGATTATAAAGCGTTTTCTATTTGCCGGGCTCAAGTTAAGTTAGATATCGCTAACGCTCACGATCAATACCAACACCGAGTGCAAGAACAATTGGCGGTAGATCCTAAGTCTTTTTGGCGATTTATGAAATCAAAAAAGTCAACAGGATGTGCTCAGAAAATTATTAAGGATGGTAGGATTCTATCGGAGCAGGAATGCGCCGATGAGTTCGCAAAGTTTTTTTATTCCGTTTTCAATCAGTTACCGGCTAAATTAGACTGTACCGCGGCGGAATCAGCCTCAGGAGCGACCAGCGCGCGAGTTCACATCGAATGCATGAAACCAGGTGAAGTGCGACAGGCGTTGACACGACTCCCGGCAAAGCGATCTACGGGGCCGGATGGTTTACCACCATTTATCCTGAAGGACTGTAGTTCGACGCTAGCTGAACCGTTGTGTCATATATTTAATGTTTGCCTTAAGTTAAGAATATTTCCTGAGAGGTGGAAGGTGACTAGGGTGGTACCTGTGCCGAAGGGTAGTGGGGGATCGAACCCCAGCGACTACAGGCCTGTAGCCATATTGAATGCACCTGCCAAGGTTTTCGAATCGGTTTTACATAAAACACTACAGTCGCAAGTGAGTGCTACACTTTCCGAGGCGCAATATGGATTCCGAGCCGCACGTAGCACAACTGGAAACCTCCTGCATCTTATGACGCTATTAGTTCCGGCCTTGGACGCTGGTAAACAGGTCGATGTAGCATATTTTGATTTTCGGAAGGCGTTCGATACGGTGGATAACGACATTCTGCTCACAAAGTTGGCGAAGGCCGGTTGCACGCCACATACTCTAGAATTATTTGCTAGCTATATGCGAGATAGGCAACAGTATGTGGATTGTGCGGGCAGCAGATCTCAGCCATACTATGTATGGTCAGGGGTGAGTCAGGGCAGCAATTTAGGGCCGTTAGGATTCATTCTTATGATTAACGATCTACCAGATGTGGTGATGGATTCTACGTGCCTGTTATTCGCTGACGACTTAAAGCTGGTTCGAATGATAAGCGATACCTTGGATTGTCGCAAGCTGCAGGATGACATCGATAGAGTGGTGCAATGGAGTGTACTGAATAAGCTGTACTTTAACGAGGCTAAATGTACAGTAATTTCGTTCAGCCGTGGGCGAAATCCAATACACTATCAGTACGACGTCGGTGGAAAGCCAATGCAGCGAGTAACGGAGGTACGTGATCTCGGAGTTCGCCTAACAGTAAATTTATCATTCCGTGACCACATAATTACCATATGCAAAAAGGCATTCCGAAACCTCGGTTTTGTGCTACGACAAACCAAGGATTTCACTAACATATCGGCAATAAAAGCCGTATACGAGGCTATCGTAAAGAGCCACCTCGAACGTGACGCTGCAATCTGGAGTCCGAGCGAAACGAAATACAAGTTTATGTTGGAACGTATACAAAACAAGTATGCTAGATTTGTTTACTTCAAGCTGTATGGTGTGTATCCTGGATATCCTTTGTTGTATCCAACCCTCTTCGTGTTGGGAATGGTGGGATACAATAAGCTAGAAGTGAGACGGGAACTGACCCTTGCTTCATATGTAGTCAGAGTACTGAGGGGTGAGTTGTGCAACCCCGGGGTGGCGTGCGCCCTGGCGCTGAACGTGCCGGACCGGTTCGTGTGGCGCCGCCGCCGGCCGCCGCTGCTGGCCGTGCCCGCCGCTCGCACGAGACTGCTGCGAGACGCGCCGCTAACGAGGGCTATTCTTACAATAAATAAGGTGTCGCTTGCGCTGGATATATTTACGTGCTCCCTGAACGATTTTACAAAGGCCACTATGTTTGTACTGTGTAACAATTAGTAATTGTAAAATTGTAGTACCTATAGGTACTAATATTCACAAGTCTATCGCATTAGGTAATGGCCTGTAATGATAGATTTAAGTTTCTGAATGAATAAATAAATAAATAAATAAATAAATAAATTTTGTGAATGCTCTAGACAACGCGACGTCTGATGACTTATTAGCTTCTAGGTGCCTATAGTGTTGTATAAACAGTTTAAGTTCGGGGGTAAATATTAGTAGCAGGTGTAGTAGTAGCACTTTATTGTACATAAAACGAGTTACAACACAGTTGATACAGAAACAATGTACAAAGGCGGGCTTATCCCTATAAGGGATCTCTTCCACCACTTCACAGAGATTACTTCTTTTTAGGGGAATATTAGTTAAAAATAATTTATAGGTACACGATCAAGTCCCGTTTCCTATTAACAAAGAGCAGTAAGTTTCTTTAATTTTGTAAAGAAATAAGAAGTATTTTTCTTTAAAGTTATAAAACCTTTTTCGTGTCTAATATCGTGTCTGCTAATATTAAAACTAAATAAATTATTATTTTTTATAACCGACTTAGGGTCCTATATGGTCAAAGCAGGTAAAAATTTAAGTAAAATTTATCCAAACATGACCCATATGACTTGCTTGGCTGACGGTTTAAACAATTAAACATGGTGGCCGAAACAGTGAGAGCGTCGTATCCAAATGTCAATAAGTTGATTTCTACGGTAAAAGATATTTTTTTAAAGGCTCCTAAATGAATTAGCAAATTTCAAGATAAATATCCAAATACCCCTCTTCCTCCAAAGCCAGTTATAGCACGGTGGGGTACGTGGCTTGACGCAGTCAATTATTACCACGAGAATTTCAGCAAAGTAGAAGACGTCGTTTTAAGCTTAAATGCCACTGACGCCGCCGCCATATCTGAAGCACAGCGACTGCTGTCGACGATCAATGATTTAAGAAACGATATTAATTTTATACACACCCATTTCACAATTTTATCCATAGGCATTACAAAATTAGAAGATCCCAAGTTGTCGTTGAAACAGTCATTGTCTATTGTGCATGATATTGAAGATAAAATTTCATTAGTGAGGCAGCACCATAAAGGGAAACTGATACATGCAAAATTAACAAACATATTAAATAAAAATCCGGGCTTTAAATCTGTAAATATTATAAATCACTTGTTAGAAAATAAAGAATTTGAAATGCGTTGTAAACAAAAGTTGCATAGAGCATTACAAAAATCTACAGTTTTTGCCAGTTACATCTGTCGAGGTCGAAAAATCATTTCTTTCTTGAAATGGATTTTCACAAGCAGGCGACGAAGCTTGACGTCATCCAATATGGAAAAAATATTGTTAATTTATTATGAAACGTATAATAAATAAATAAAAGTTTTTTATTTCATAACAATTTTTAAAAAACACTATAGCAGATGTCTGTTAAGTATGATTCAGATCTATTTATATGTTATTAAGTGAGTAAATCAACTTATTTTTTTATCGATATTGATTATCGCAACTGCCCCGTCACTTGCCCCCAAACTGAGCAGTAGATAACGGGGTGTAATTATTACGAATACGAATGTATTTTTATCATGCATGGTCCATAAGTCCATATTAGTCTTAAATAAAATAGTTTTCAAGTTTGAATCTGTTGGCTAAATATGCAAGCATTTAAAGCGTCACTTTACAAAAAAAAGAAAAACCACGGAACATTTCTTTTTCTATTACAATTTTGAATGGAATGAGTAGATGTCCATTACTTGTATTAAGCTTGAATTGTAATCACCAATTAGACCAATTAACTGTGTCACTTTATAAATTACGGACAAAATATGTAATCATCATCTTCCAATGAAGAAGAATAAAGCTGAAGGCTATATAGAGGAGTCAATCCAAAATAAACACAGTATCTATCGAAGGTTATACTATATTGAAGGAATTAAAATATCCTCAAAGCAAAAATCACTACCAACATTTGACCCACGCCCATCAACATCGCGGGTTGAGAATGAGCCTAATGAAATGACCATCGGCAACCTTTCTGAGAAAAGGTGTACGTCTCTACTATGCCTACTCTCCATTCTCTCCAACTTTTACTTCGACTTCGAGTGAAAATATTGAACATACTTCTCAATTACAAACCACGCCGACCCAGCTTAGTTTACAGGGGAAAACCATACATTTAAATGTAATGAATTGAACAAATTGCCCTTTAAATTTTTCTGAGGTTAGATTAACGGCTGTACTACGTAATTGTAAGAAACTTTGTTATAATAAATATCGTAATTTTATATTGAAATTCGTTTATTTTCCTCGCATTCAAAGTGAAAAGTAGAGTGTTTAACGCGAGACTAAACAACCATAATGGCACTCGAACTATTAGCCACCCTCGCTTAGCTCGGGTGGCTAAAACATCTCGTGTCATTATGGCTTGTTTTAGTCCCTTGTTGAACAATCTACTATTTCACTTCTCATGCTCCTAAAATGTTACTTTAGTCTCTGCATATCGGGACTAAAGCTCCTTATTAATCTCTAGGGACTAAAGTAAAATTGTTTTAATTTACTTTGGAAACCCCTAAACAGCCAATCACGATATTTGTCAATGAAGGTTTATAGTCATTTTCATTGATAGGTATACAAACTTTTTGGTGCGTGAAAATAACCTCAAAATTACAACTGCTTAAAAATATAAAAATAAAAGATTTTATTTCATGAAACACGATTAATTATTACGAATACGAATGTATTTAATAATATTAAAGAAAAAATAATTTAATCATGCATGGTCCTTAAGTCCGTATTAGTCTTAAATAAAATAGTTTTCAAGTTTGAATCTGTTGGCTAAGTATGCAAGCATTTAAAGCGTCACTTTACAAAAAAAAAAAAAACGGCTTTTTTATTTTTTATTTTGATGAGTATGTGTCCATTACTCGTATTAAGCTTGAATTGTTACCAATTAGACCAATTATTGTGTCACTTTATAAATTACGCAAAATATGTAGGTAATCATCATCTTCCAGTGAAGAAGAATTAAAGCTGAAGGCTATATAAAGGAGTCAATCCAAAATAAATACAATATCTATCGAAGGCTACATTTAGGGAATTAAAATATCCTCAAAGCAGAAATCACAACCAACATTTGACCCACGCCCATTGTTCCAAGGGGTCCCAAAAATAAACCACTTTGCTTGACAATACAATATTTATTAATCAAAGCACAAGTAAGTTTCCACAATATGTACAAAAAAGAAACATAAACTGGGCCGATGCCATTATTCCAAGAAAAATCTTAACAGCGCGATGTACGTTTTGCAGCCGTCGGTACAGCGCCATCTAGCGGATAATAGGAAGACTAATCTTACGAACAGTTGCATACGGCACTTTGCTTACACACTAATTACTATACGATTGAACATTCCGCCCACCAAGGACAAACTGAGGGATTGTCCTTATAGCCGCCCACCATGACAAAACGGGCTATGGTAATGGTAAGTATGTATATAAGCAAAAAAAATATTTTTTTCATATTAAAATCTACATATTGAGTATTAGCAATACATCTAATAGAACTTTAACATGGTTCAATATTTTAAGCTTTTTAAATTGATTGTGGGTTTCTTTGCGAATTAATGTATACACAGACATAAAGTAAAAAATAAATTAAACTAATAACAAATAGAATTATAAGATACAATCGTGGTTTAAGTTTCAACTGGCAGTACACATAGCTTGCCGACTGATCTCTTAATGATACCGCCCTTACATTTTAGGCTAACAACACGTGTGATACCGTCCAATCCGGGGTGTTTATGAGTAATTCTACCGTACAACCACTTAGCCGGAGGAAGATCATCCTCTTTAACCAAAACTACATCTCCAATAGCAGGCTCAGGTGTCTGATGGCCCCACTTGTACCGATGATAAAACTGAGTCAGGTATTCACGAGACCAGCGACGCCAGAAGTCTTGGACCATTCTTTGAGTGAGCTGCCATCTTCTGAGGCTGCTTATATTCGCAGTTTCAAAATTGTAATCTGGTACCAACACTAAAGGTTCTCCTACTAGGAAATGTCCAGGGGTTAAAGGCATTGGATCGTTGCAGTTCTCATTTACTGTCGACATTGGTCTTGAGTTAAGACAGGCTTCAACTTGTGACAATACTGTTGCCATTTCCTCGAAAGTTAGAGTTGAGTTTCCCACGACCCTTTTGAGATGATACTTGGTAGATTTTATACCAGCCTCCCAGAGGCCACCAAAATTTGGTGAATGAGGTGGTATGAAATGCCAATTGGTTCCATTGGTAGCTAGCTCGTTCATTATCTCAGGCAGCATGGAGGACCTTTCATCGGCAAACAACTGTTTAAGTTCCCGAGCTGCACCAACGAAGTTCGTACCATTATCACTCCATAAGTCTGAGCAATGGCCACGACGTGCTACGAATCTTTTAAACGCTGCTATAAATCCTTGTGAGGTTAAGTCGCTTACTGGCTCTAGATGTATTGCTCGGGTAGTCATACATATGAAAAGACATATGTAACCTTTATATGCATGATGGCCTCTGCCCTTTGACGTTCTTATGTTTATTGGCCCTGCATAGTCTACGCCACTGTGGCGGAACGCTCTGGTGATGGCTCCTCGTACTGAGGGCAACTGACCCATTAACTGATGCTGAGTTGCTGCAGCATATCGTATACAGGTTACACATCTACGTACAAATTGACTGACCAGGTTTTTCGCGCCAACTATCCAATACTTGGATCTTAAATAATTTAGCATTAGCTGTGGAGCGCCATGTAGGGTCCTTTGATGTGCGTCATCTATTACTAAATCAGTGAAGTGAGACTTATGAGGCAGAATAATTGGATGCTTCATGTCCTCACTGATTTGAGCATGTTGGAGCCTTCCACCTACTCTTAATATTCCTTTTTCATCAAGGATTGGATTTATAGACGTGAGTTTACTTTTTTTATTAATGATTTTCTTTTGTTTCAGGTTTAGGATTTCTTCCATAAACTGTTCATGCTGAACTAGTTTTATGCATACTGTTAAGCTATTCCGTATTTCTTGACTCGATAACCATTTGTTGAAAGAATTACCTTGACATAGTTTAGCAAATCTTCTGCAGAAAGCCACTACACGTATTAATCTTCTTAGGCTTGAAAACCTTGACATGATTTCAGTGTTGGGTGATATGTCATTGTCAATTCTGCAGGTATTCATTAGACATAACTTATTTACCTTTTCTTCCAATTTAGTGTCTTTGACTATTATTTTCTTATAGGTTATACTCCTTTGTTTCAGCCAAGCCGGTCCTTCCTTCCAGAGCCGATCATCTATAGCTTGGTAACTGCCTCTTGACGCGCTGTCAGCAGGATTGTCTTTGGACACGACGTGAGCCCACTGCTGAGGTTCAACTGAAGTTATGATTTCAGATACGCGGTTCGCAACGAAGGTCTTCCATCTGTTCGGGCGACTGTTCAGCCAAGACAAGACTATCGATGAGTCCGTCCAGGCGTGAATATTCATCTTATCGATGCTCAACACATCCGCAACTTCCATTAATAACCTTGTTAACAAGACTGCGCCACAGAGTTCCAACCTTGGGATGGAAATTTGTTTAATCGGGGCCACCTTCGTTTTGGCTGTGATTAAGGATACATGAACTTTACCATCTTTATCGATAACACGAGAATACACAACAGCAGCATATGCTTCTGAAGATGCGTCACAAAAGCCTTGCAGTTCTAGTGTTTCATCGCCAGCGCTCGACCGAATCCACCGGGGCAGTTTAAATTTGGTAAGTTGACCTAGATGTTCTCTATAAATTAGCCATTCCTTCAGTAACTGAGCAGGGACCTCATCATCCCACTCAATTCCCGAAAGCCATAATTTTTGAATAAAAATTTTGGCTGATATGATTACGGGGGCAAGCCATCCCAGTGGGTCAAACAAGCGTGCGATATCCGCAATAACATTACGTTTGGTTAAAGGCCTTTTGGGTGGAGGGAGCTGCACTGTGTATTCAAACTCATCGGTACTCCGATTCCAGGTGAGACCCAGAATTTTCATTACAGTGTCAATTTTAAGCGCTAAATTTTCTGTCTTTTCCGACTTTTCGTTTCTGAACTCTTGCATTAACTCTTCATTATTAGTTGTCCATTTTTGCAACTGAAATCCTGCTTTAGCTAACAATTCAATTAATTCTTCGTATATTTTCTTTCCTTCTTTTACAGTTTCACATCCAGTCAACAAATCATCCATATAAAAATGGTTCAGCACTCGCTCGGCTGCTAAAGGTAAGTCAGTACCTTCGTCATGCGCGATTTGTTGTAATGAGCGAACGGCTAAATACGGTGCAGACGCTGTGCCGAATGTTACCCGGAGTAATCTGTAATGATCAATATCATCTTCAGAATTATTACGCCACAGAATACGCTGAAACTCAGCATCATATTCATCGACCTTCACTTGCCTATACATTTTTACAATATCTGCTACCAAACAGATTGGATACATGCGCCACCTAAGAATGATGTGACGAAGATCAGATTGCAAAGCCGGTCCGACTAATAAATCCTGATTTAGCGATACGCCGTTGTCTCCTGGACATGATGCGTCAAAGACAACTCTCAACTTCGAGGTTGTTTTATCCTCCCGAATTACGGCATGGTGAGGTAAGTAAACTACATCAACTTTATCTTTTTCATTTTCAGGTACCTTCTCCATGTGACCTAGATCGAGGTATTCTTGTATAACTTCAACGTATCGTGCTTGCAGTTGAGGATCCCTTGCAAATCTTCTTTCCAGTTGCATAAAGCGTCTTGTAGCTATACTTTCCGAATTACCATATTTGCAACTAGGATTTGCATCTCGAAACGGAAGTTTAACAATGTATCGACCGGTGTCATCTCTTTTGGTGGTAGCTTTAAAGATTTCCTCACATTTCTTTTCTTCATCTGTGTAACTATCGCTTGGAGATTTGGTCGAAATATCAGTCTCGAGTTCCCAGAATTTTTTGAGAAGCTCGTTTTCATTGACTTGGATGTGATTAACACTGATGTTATCATATTTTGTTGAATCAGGTGTGCGAATTGGTCCCGACAAGATCCAACCTAAAGTTGTCTTTTGGGCTACTGGTGCTCCTGATGATTTGATAATACCTTCCTCTAGAATTTGGCCATAAATGTCAGCTCCAAGGAGCATGTCAATTTTGTTTGGTTTATCAAATGATGGGTCGGCCAGCACTACATTGTTTAACTCAGACCATAACTCGACAACGACCCTTTTTTCTGGCAGGACCGATGTCAGTTTGTTCAACACGAAAGCATTCACATCATAATTAAATTTCGAATCCAGAAGTGATTGAATTGTTACCTTAACCATCGACTTGGACACCAAAGAGGCGCCTTCGTCACTTCCTAGACCTGAAATTGTGCTTTTGTGCTGAATTTTCCTTAGTCCTAATAACTGGACTGCAGACTCTGTGATCAAAGAAGCCTGTGATCCCTGGTCTAGTAAACACCTGAGAGTTATTCCAGAGCCACTTCTCGATTGTGCCTTGACTAAAGCCGTTGCTAACAATACTTGATTACGGCTGGTCGAAAAGTGACTTTTAATTTCTGTACAAGTGGGTTCATCGTGCGATGATGAACTTGTCGAAGCAGTGTGCACAGCCACGCCTCGCTCGGCTGATTGATTCGATACTACAGGATCAGCCGTTGAAGTGGTATTCTTGGGATGTAGTAGAGAGTGATGTTTCTTGTTACATATGCGGCATCGAGTGGATTGACGGCAAGCAAATACAGAGTGATTGACACCTAAACAATTAAAACACAAATGATTGGATTGAACGAAATCACGACGTGCGTCAGTATCAATTTTTGCAAAACCCTTACAGTTACCAATTTTATGATCTTCAGAACAATAAGCACATGACCGAGTAGTTACGTGATGAACCTTTGGATTAGCTTGAGCGTTTGACCCTTTATTGCCATAATTATTGGAACCTTTATTGACAAAGTTACTTGTAGTGTTTTTTAATATTCTTGGTTCGACGAACTCCAACGCTCTAAACCGTGTTTCCAAAAATCCATAAAACTGAACAAGAGTGGGCAAATCTTCCGACAATTCACTAGATTTTAATTCCCAGTGCTTTCTGGTTTCAGGATCTAATTTTAAACAAATTATGTAAATAATTATAATGTCCCAACTAGATACGTCAACGCCAATATTTTCCAAAGCATGCAGACATTCGTTCGTGGTATCCAATAACTCTTTTATAGCATTCGCAGATTCCGATATTAAGTTGCGTTGGCTCATTAATCGCTTCATTATGTGATTCGCCAGATATTTCTTGTTGTTGTATCTTTTTTCAAGTTGTTCCCAACATGTTTTGTAGTTCTCGTTTGTAACACTGACATGTCTTACAAGTTGTTCCGCTTCGCCAGCTAAATGACCTTTCAGGTAGTGTAATCTCTGAACATTATCCAACGACGTGTTATTATGAATAAGAGACGTAAACAGATCCCGGAACGTTGTCCACTCTGAGTATTTCCCGGAAAAAACAGGGATGGTGATTTTCGGTAATCTAATGTTTGATTTGCTACTTTCATTCTCGCTTTTAGTCCCGTTCCCAGGGTTTGATTTGCTCTCTAGTACGCTAATTGCCGATTTCAATTCAAAATTGTAATCAATGTACAAATCCTCCGTCATGTTATACACGTCGTTCTGAATGTATGCACTAGCTTCTAAATCGGTGGGTTCTGTGTCTAACACGATTTGAGTATGTGTTAAATTGAACTGTGCCCATAAATCTTCCAACATCTGCAATCTAGTACTTAAATAATTCTTGGATCGTAACCGCTCTTTAGGGGACTTTTTAAAATTATCCATGGCTCTCTGCATTCGCTGCATCAAATCAGTTTGTACCTTCATGTTATTTGCCATTTTGAACAGTGATTTTTTCTAAGTCCAAACTTGATGTGAATTTTTCTAAGTCCAAACTTGCTGCGAATTATTCTAAGTCCAAACTTGATGCGAATTATTCTAAGTCCAAATTTCTTCAGAATTTTGCTAAGTCCAAATTTCATAAAAATTTTCTAAGTGTTTCAATACTTTTAACTCTGACCAAAATTGGGCATGGATTCCCCGTAGTTCCACTTTTAGGCGAATTATTCTAAGTCACTAGAGCTCAACTTTTCTAAGTCCAAGAATGCAAATTTTTATTTCTCAAATATTCTAAGTCCACTAGTTAATATAGAATAAAAGTACTCACAGTTTGTCTTCACACACTCACACGCACACACTGTATTGATGACGACACACGCTGTTCTGCTGACGTCACGATGCGATGACGTCACACGATGCTCCGATGACGATGATGCTCCGTCCACCTTCAGTAGCAACCCGCTACTGTGCCGATGGCTAAGACTCCTGCAGGATCAATCCACAACGAGCACGCTTCCAGCTCGAAGGACCATGTTCCAAGGGGTCCCAAAAATAAACCACTTTGCTTGACAATACAATATTTATTAATCAAAGCACAAGTAAGTTTCCACAATATGTACAAAAAAGAAACATAAACTGGGCCGATGCCATTATTCCAAGAAAAATCTTAACAGCGCGATGTACGTTTTGCAGCCGTCGGTACAGCGCCATCTAGCGGATAATAGGAAGACTAATCTTACGAACAGTTGCATACGGCACTTTGCTTACACACTAATTACTATACGATTGAACACCCATAACCATCGCGGCATGAGAATGAGCCTAATGAAATAACCATCGGCAACCGTTTTGAGGAAAGGTCTACGTCTCTACTATACTCTCCATTCTCTTCATCTTTTACTTCGATTTCGAATGAAAATATTGAACATACTTCTCAAATACAAACCATGCCAACCCAGCTTAATTTACAGGAGAAAACCATATATTTAAATGTAAAGAATTGTACAAATTGCTCTTTTATTTTTTCTGAGGTTAGATTAACGACTGTACTACGTAATTGTAAGAAACTGTTTTATAATAAATATTGTAATTTTATATTGAACGTCGTTTATTTTCCTCGCATTCAAAGTGAAAAGTAGAGTGTTTAACGCGGGACTAAACAACCATAATGACACTCGAACTATTATCCACCCTCGCTTTGCTCGGGTGGCTAAAACATCTCGTGTCATTATGGCTTGTTTTAGTCCCTTGTTGAACAATCTACTATTATTTGAAACTACTTGACATATTCGTTGTGAATGTGGGAGAATGGCATTCTGGGAAGGATTAGTTGGCCACTCGGAAGTAATTTCCATAACACTTGCTTTGGAAGTTATTGGACGATGGGATCCGCACAAGATTATTTCGGCTTTATCTTCTTTAAAAACGCCAATAGTTTCGGTAAATTACTTATCGTCTCCAAATATTTATAACAAATCCTTTTTTGTTTTAATGCAGGCTTTTAACTTTCTTGTTTTCCATATTTCTATAAAGTAAGACAACAGTATGTATTCTCCACGGAACCAATTTACGCTGTTTACGTGAATTGTGAAAACTTTCAACTTTTTAATTATTAATTTTTCTCGGATGCGTTCAGAAATTGCACTCTTATGTTCCAACTTTTATAACAAATAAATATAAAAATTAGTGATGTATTTAATATATTTACTAGTCAAAATATGTAAATGAAACTGAAGTACTTACTATTAATATATATAAACATATTCAACATAAAATAAAGTGTAGAAAAAATAAAAACTTAAAAATCTGTAACCACAAACCAGGTTTCTGGACGTGATATTGTAGGTGTATTTTTTTTTAAAGAAGTATTCAAATGTACATATGATTTTAGCCGGCCAGACCAGATCGCCCTTTATTAGCGTGCGTTGATTGGTTATTCGAAGATTTATCGACTGATGAAATCAGTCACGCGTTGAAGGAGTCTTAAATATAAAAAAGTTACATGCACCACAGAGAATCAAAATCGTCGTGTTCGAAATTCAAATGACTTTTGCACGCTAGCGGATAAAATAGACTTTTGCACGCAGATTTCGCCCTATAAACGGAGGTTTTCCGAGCGAGTGAGGTGAAAAGGTACATTGCCTACTCCTACCACACTAACCGTATTCGGCAATGGCGTTAAATTTAACTTTTGTTTTAAATTATCCGTAATTAAACTCGCCATACTACCGCAGTCTAAGATCGCGCGTGCGGTAACATATTCATTAGTACCCCGATTGTGTAGTGACAGAGTTTCAACTTAGCTGCTCCAGAAATGCGATCTTCAACGGATAACGCCAGGAAGGACGAGCAGTCGTAGATACGATGACTCCCGTGACAGAAGACACACGAAGGAGGCGAAGCAGGTGACGAAGTGCCGGGAGTGGCTGAAATTTTGAAAGTTTTCACGTTATATTTATCTTGCCTACTATGAGGGAAATGGAGTTCACGTTTATTATTAATGACCGGTTTCTCAGACCTATTTCGCTGTACCGATTCTAACACATCGGCGCGACCCTTTAAAAACCGATTGAAGTCGGCCAAGGAAGGCAAATCGTCATTAAAATTATTATTTTTAAATTCTTCCCATTTTAAACTGGTATTACTGTCGAGTTTGGCAGATACCATATGAATAATCAAAACATCCCACTTCGAAGTGGGGCAACCCAGCGTTTCTAAGGCTCGCAAGTTTTTGGACACGTGATCCACCAAATAGCGCAGAACCTTGGCCGACTCGCGACCTATGGGCTGAAGGTTGAACAAAGAAATTAAATGATTATTAATCAGCTGCTTCTTATTGTCGTATCTCTCGCAGAGGAGACGCCAAGCTTCGGCATAATTAGCCTCGGTCACTTCCAAATTACTTATAACCTGTGCCGCTTCACCTTCTAAATAAGAATTAAGGTAATGGAATTTGTGAATTGGCTTAGGGCCGGTTCAGACACGGCGGGAACCGCGCGATTATAGAATCGCGCGGAAATCGCGCGGGTCTTATTTATATGAGTTAGTTAGTAATCGTTCAGACATAACCGCGCGGTTAATCAAGCCGCGCGGTTACCGCAACCCAACCGCCAGAAAATAGAATCGCGCTGCTCCCGCGCGTTTCTATTACTATGGAGTCTTTACTTCGCGTTCAGTTGCGTTGCGGATACCGCGCGGTGAGCACGTCACTGCTCGTGAGTTGGCCATGGATCGTTTCGACACTGAACTATTTATTGATGAGGTGGAGAAGAGACCTGCAATATGGGACATTCAGTGTGATGATTAGTAAACACACTTCTTCGTCGACCTCCATTTTGAAACTGAATCGCATACTAACCGCGCATGTCTGAATAGCATCACAATTTAGCGGTTTCAAACCGCGCGATTCGTAAACGCACGATTCCCGCATGTCTGAACGCACCCTTAATGCGTTCGATTTTATTGATAAGCGAGTCAAAAGATTCTCGGAACTCTAACCACTTAAAGTAAGAACCGTCGAAGTTAGCGATTTTTTAACCGACTTCAAAAAAAGGAGGAGGTTCTCAATTCGAACTAATTTTTTAATATTTTTTTTTGTATGTTACTCGATATCTCCGAGAACCGTGAACCGATTTTCAATTTTTTTTTTAATCGAAAGGGTATAACTCCGAATTGGTCCCGTTGGCACTAAGTCGGGATCTGATGATGGAATCTTGGAGAAATCGAGGGAACTCTTCAAATGTTATAGGGACATGTACGGCGCTTTCGGTCATTTATTAGTTTTACTGAAGTCGGTTCTATTTTTTGTTAAAATTTTACTTGTATTAAAGGCAGTCTGAAGTTTAATTCGTTCTCATGATTGCAATGACTATGACCTTCCGACTTGACGCTTGCGACTTCGGATTTTTCGGTTGAGGATTCGATTATTTGTTGAGCATCCGATATGAGCGTAAAGAACTCCTTCTCCATCTCCTCTCTCACATCAAGTTCCGAGTCCAATGCGGTGGGATCGGCGGCTATCTCGATTTGATTCTGCAGTTCATCGAACTGTGTTAATAAAATGCGTGCACGATCCAACCTCATCGAGCATTCATCCACTTCTTTCTGTGAAACAAATTCGGCCCTCTTTAGCTTCTCTAAAAAGTTCCGAAATTTGGTCACGCGACCTTTAATCGAACTTCTCGAATTTATCAAATTTGACATGACTACGCAAAAGCACTCGAAACAAGTGGATGAACAATTAAATTCAAATAAACAAAAATGTTACGTAAATTAGTTCGGCTTAAGTCCCCAGTCCAGTGGTCGCAGGATGCGTTAGATGGATGCAGGCGGCTAGCAACGAGCGCACAGCAACAGCCGGGGCAAAGTGCAGCGATAAGCGGCCGGCCACGTGGAGCGCACCTGGGCCGGTTTATGGCACTACGCAAAAACAACAATAGCACTGTCAATTAGGTTGTAAAATACTTATGAGGACTATGGGAAGCCTTTAAAATAGGTAAATGAACGTTCGAAAGGTTATAAAAAAGATGGGAAGCTAATCGTGATTACGATGACGTAGATTGATTTAAAGCAGTCGCGGATAGTAAAATGTTTTAATGTGGCTTAAACTGCTTGAAATGATTAGCGCATAAATGAAGTAAGCTTGAGCGTAAGGAGAATATCGGACAGATAGTTAAGCGCATATATTATTTGGACAATCGCAGCTTGGAAAAGAATGCTTGAAGTGAATTTCAAGGTTAAAATTTTAAGGTTTGGATGCAAAATGACACGTGCAAATAATTTAAATAGACTAAAGCTTGTGCAAATGGAAGTAGAGAATAACTGGCAAGGCTTAATAGTCAAGTAGAGCGGAGCGATTTTTGGAAAGAAAGGAAATAAATGGAAAAAGGTACACTCCCCTGGCTAAGCTGTCGCTGCGGCGTGATGATGGCCGGCGGCTTGAAGACAGGATGGCTGCTCTGATGAAGGCACGTGGCAATGGCTCTCTTCTGATCTCTTCTTCGTTTTCTCGAAGGTGTGGCTCGCGGCGTGGACAATGGCGGCGAATTACGTAAGATCACGTTTATCACGTCGGGGTCACCAATCACCATGTTAAGACTCGGGGTCTCAGTAGAAAAATAAAGAAGGCGTGATGTTCGTTACATTCTTGTAATTCGAGGTTCCACAATGGTTGGATTAAATTAAATAATAAAAAATGGTATGCGCGAGCCGTATGTGCGCAGCGTGTGTCGCATGCGCGGTCGGTGAAGCAAGAGAAGGGAGCTCGGCGGTGGCGGCGCGGCAGCGGCCGTGGAAGGGTTATCGGAACTGGTTAGGCCCGTCTCGCCCCCGCTTCCCCTGTAGATCATGCTAGGGCCGCGACAGCTCATTTTTAACCGACTTCAAAAAAAGGAGGAGGTTCTCAATTCGAACTAATTTTTTTATTTTTTTTTGTGTGTATGTTACTCTCTCTCCGAGAACCGTGAACCGATTTTCAATTTTTTTTTTATCGAAAGGGTATAACTCCGAATTGGTCCCGTTGGCACTAAGTCGGGATCTGATGATGGAATCTTGGAGAAATCGAGGGAACTCTTCAAATGTTATAGGGACATGTACGGCGCTTTCGTTAATTTATTTATCTATCCAAATATCATAAACCCTCCATGATGCGTTCAAGAACCGCACATTATGACCACCATAAAAATAGATTGTTTTATTAGAACAAATTTCTTATCTGTGAAAATATTATTATTGCTAAATAATAACATCGATTTCGATAATATTATTTATTCAAATTTCGAACATCTTTGAAAAACAAAGAAATTTGATTTGACCCCTATTCTAATATCAGTCGAGATGACGTTTAGTTCGAAATGAATTGTCAATTTGCATCAAATTTGACAAATGTCGCACGTAAGTAAGATATCGAACGATATGATAGTTGGGACCAAATCTAGTTTGTCTCTGAATTAAAAAAAAACTATGACAGCTGTCAGGAAACTTTATTACCGTCATTACCGGGTAATATTTGTCGTAATGTGCGACTCCTGAATGCATCATGGAGGCCTATGATATGTGGCTAGATAAAGTAGTGTATGTAACTGTACATAATTAGGTATTAAAACACTCGTGTGATGTTATTATGAAACTTGCCTTCGGCGCGTTTCGTAAACCCACACTCGTGTTTAATACCCTTCATTATGTACAGTCACATAAACTACTATAGTTTTACTGAAGTCGGTTCTATTATTTGTTAAAATTTTACTTGTATGGTTTATATTCAACAAATCGATAAATTTTATGCATTAAAACAAATTCTAACCGGTAATGGCGGCAATGAAAACTTATTTTCTTTTCTGGCAGCTGTCATAGTTTTTTTTTAATTCAGAGACAAACTAGAGTGGGCCCGAACTACCATATCGTTCGATATCTTACTTGCGTGCGACATTTGTCAATTTGTCTGCAAATTGACAATTCATTTCGAACTAAACGTCATCTCGACTGATATTAGAATAGAGGTCAAACCAAATTTCTTTGGTTTTCAGAGATGTTTGAAATTTGAATGATATAATATTATCGAAATCGATGTTATTAATTAGCAATAATAACATTTTCACAGATAAGAAATTTGTTCTAACAAAACAGTTTATTTTTATGTTGGTCATAATGTGCGGTTCTTGAACGCATCATGGAGGGTTTATGATATTTGGGTAGATAAAATTGAAAAATGTGAGCTTTGTTGGAAAAGTTAAAAGTGAGAAAAGTCAAAATTTTTGGTTTTTGCTTACGATGATTCTTAGATACAGTCTGGCAAAAAAGAGTAGAAATTAAAAAGTGGCAATACTGTAGTGCCGTCCCCTTTTCCTTAGATGGATTAGAAAGGGACGTCACTACGGTATTGCCACTTTTTAATTTCTACTCTTTTTGCCAGACTATAACTGACTGATTTTAGCGGCAAATCGCCTGAGACTTTACAAAGAGATTTAGGTATGAAGTTTACAAGTTAAAAATACCCGTAAACACAAAAAGTAGTGAGATGAAAGTAGAAAGCGGATATTTACAGTAACAATTCGGAGAGAATCTTACAACCTAAATAATATCTAAACTAATTGAACGTAAATGTTGCAGTAAACTTGAAACCTATTTATTGAGCCACTTAAAGCGTTTCGTGATTTTTTTTTTTTTTGAAAAAGCGAAAGGGAGAAAAGTCGAAAATCGGTTTGAAATTACGTAAAAAATTAGTTTCAGGCGTCTTGTAGTAGTGGAAAAGTTGTAGCTTGAGAATTACTACTCTATTTCTACTATTTTCTAAATCAGGTAGATGGATCTACTGCTTTATCAGTAGATCTGGCATCACTGCTGGTTAGGTTAGGTTTGGTTAGGTTATTTTAGTTTAGGTTAGGTTCTCTCGAAAAAAAATAAGTTAGGTTAGGTTAGGTTAGGTTTGTTTTATATATGTGATCACAATACAAACCTAACCTAACAATGTTGTTTTTTTTTAAAAGGTATAAACCCCACTGAAACAAAAGACAATCTCTTTGTTGGCCACGGCCAATAATGTTGTATGAAATTCCTTTATTGACCTCTAATTTGAAATTAGAACGAATCTTCAACAATTGCTATACAAGACGTATTTCGCGTTCTATTACCACGATCATAAGAACGAACGACATTTCCTTGGATGTTAGAGATATAGTACATTACGGCAGAGACCAGTAAGTAAGCCATACTGGCCGAGTATGAATTAGACGGACCGAGCCGTAGGCGAGGTCCGGATATAATACGAGGCCAGGATGGCTCTTACGATCGAAGCAAGTATAGTGCTTTTCTCAAAAATTAAACAAGAAAATTAGATTAAAATTATATTTTGTAGGTGACAATTCATATTCGGCCATTTTCCAATGAATATTTTTGATATATCCCATTTTTATTATTACACATTGTGATATTCGTCGTCGCAGGCACCATTAACTCCCATGATAACAACCTATAACAAAAATAATTATGAGTTTATACTTGGATATAAGATATAGTTATATCGTTATCAAATAGTGGCAGCATTTATTTACCTTCATCGCCAAAATGGTTATCATCTAGAGCTTGATTTAAGAACTTTTCTATATTTTGCTTCTGAATATTTGTGATTTATTTCCTTTGTAGTCATCCGATTGTCTCAGAAAGATTGTTGAAATAATCTGACCTTATCACACATTATCTGACCAATTATTAACTTGATTTTCTTCCTTCCATTTAATGAATCTCTTGTATTTTTTTATATTGTCTCCTTGGATTTAGTCGGAAGTAAATTATTTTAGCTAACTCTGCCTCCGCTTTTAAGTATGGAGGAGTGCCGTCTATTCGGAATCAGACTCGTCTGAACTCATTTTTGCTGAATTATTGTAATAGATCACACAAACAAATTTGAAATTTTTGTTTTGATTTAAATCCCGCCTTAATTCCTTTTTTTATAAATACTGCGTTTAATTATTTGCACTGTCTTACAAATCTAAGTCTTAAAGATAAAATTTAATTACTGTTATACATTGTTGTATTTTCTAACAAATTTTCATATCATAAAGCTTACCTTCAATTTTAACTCCGAGGTTTTTTCTAAACGACACAAAAAAGGAAGGAATTCCGAAATATCATTGTCATTTTACACAGCACAATTATGAACTAAACGCTGCATACTCAAACTTCCGCACTAAACCTTGTCGCTACTTTTTTTTTTTTATATGCATCTTGAGTTACGTTTATACTGCCAATAGTGCTAACCTCTTTTTATTTTATATTTGCTCTTAGTGTAAATTGCAAGTGTATACTGCAATGTCGTCTCTTTCTATTTAATCTATGAAAAAGGGACGCCACTTTTTAATTTCTACAATTTGCTGTCGCACTGTACTTATAATTAAAACAATTTGTGGAATGCATCCTTTTTACATTTATATACGACCTCATCGCCTTCACATCCTTAGTTTTTTTATAGGTCGGTGACGATGTAAATCGTTTTTCGATATTCAAATATCTTGATACGTAATAGGAATTACATACTTACTTACTGGACAAATATTGATTCCAAATTTAAAATCTCGCTGTTTACTGGATACTTCTAAAAAGTCTTCGGTATGTTCCACTTACTGTAGTCTATCTAGCGATGGTAAGGCAACATTACATGCAATTTTTGAGAAAATATTATCATACAGTAGTAGTTGTTGTCACTGTCGTAACTGTTCGTACTCGTATTAGAGATAGGAATAAGAAAAATAAAACTAGGTCGATGCAGAGTCAGCCACCGGCTAAGCTTGCACCATAAATTGGAGCGGAGTTTTTTTTTTTTTCGAAATTTTCTCTTCGTCACGACCTAGCGAAATTTAATTTTTGCATTTCAAAACAAAAATTTCTAAAATCGGTTGAGAACTCGCCGAGATCTGCGCATTGTTACGAAGTCCATTCGAGTCGATCCATGGGAGCTTCGCTCGCTCCGCTCCAATAAAAGATAGTATGTTGTTATTGTGGAAGATCGGCTCCGTCATAAGTCATAGGGATAAGTTCGCCTTTGTACATGTCTATAATTTCTTTGAAGTTTTGTAAATTGTTTTTGTGTACAATAAAGTTTTTACATATATACTGTTCTCGTATTAGAGATTGAATGAACAAAAAAAATAAAGATCGACCAGTTTGTAGTTATTGTGAAAGAGTTCGCCTCTCTGTCGCCGCAACTCGGTTCTCGTATTAGGATGGTAAAAAAAATAAAAATCATCGTCTACGGACGAGTCACCTGGCGTAGGGCCGAGTCTCAACGGATCGCAGCACGACGCTGCTCTACCGAGCACAACACCCCGCCAGGAACGGAAGTCGTCTACAGACTATTCCGAGCCCCGACATCGAACTGAGTTATATTAGGACCCGCGGAGCCGTGATGCACGTGTTAAACCGTACTGCACCGATCTCCGAGATCCAAATGGGCTTCGACGTCGCACCTTACGAATAAAGCGCGACTAGTAAAGTCACATTGTTTAGAGCCTCCCGACTCTCGGGGCTCCACAGTGAGCATATCCTTGGCATAGCATTGTTTGGAATCCGTTTGAAAGTACTTATATCTTGCTACTTGAAAAAGTACAAAAAGCGTTCCTCAGATTTCTATACAAGAAGGTGTTCCATCAATACCCATTCATGTATCCAACAAAGTTTTTACTGGGTACACTAGGATTTAACTCTCTTCAAGTGAGACGTAACCACAAGCTGCTGTTAACGACTTGCAATACTTTGCGTGGCCACTCAGATTGCCGCGAACTGGTAGAACAGACTGTCAGACTTGTTATTCCATTTGTTCCCAAAAATGCTCTCAGACCCCGAAACTGTAATCTCCTCGCTGTCCCGCTAACACGTACAGTAGCACACAGAAATTCCCCAGTCGTTTTGGCTCTCAAACTTCTAAACGCGCTGCTGTCATCTGTACCAGAGATTGATTTGTTTGCGAGTCGATGGACGGATGTGTGTCGAATGCTCCTGAGGTATTGTGAGGCGATGGATGATTGCGGGATTTCCTAAGTTTTAAGTTTTATTTCTATTCTTTTGAATGTTTATAAATTGTACAGTGTATTGGTAATAACTGTAATGCTGTATAAATTTTGTTTGTAAATAAATAAAATAAATAAATAAATCCTTGCCGGATTCGGCTAGGCTGGCTTCGGCCTTAGAGGCGTTCAGGCATAATCCCGCGGATGATAGCTTCGCACCACCGGCCGCTCGGCCGAGTGCATGAACCAAATGTCCCGAAACTGCGGTTCCTCTCGTACTGAGCAGTATTATTATCGCAACGACCGGCCATCAGTAGGGTAAATGTCGATGTTCAAATGTGTCCGGTTCACACTGACGCGCAGTTAACTGCGTTCTTCATCGACCCGCGAGCCAAGTGATCCACCGTCCAGGGTAATAGTTTTGTTTAAAAAAAACATCAATATGATATAAATAAAAATATATTTGAATAACGAAATATTCAAAAAGAATATCACACCGTTATATTTATTGGTTAGACTACACGTACATTCTCAACGACGGTTGACGTTCGCGCTCGTATACGGTGTGTATGTATTCGCATCGGCAGTACAAGTGGTGGACACGGCGCGGATTTATACCGATCGAAACCACTTGTACTGCTCGCGTTTACGAGTTGTATACGTAGAGCTCGACGCACGACCACGTATCCTCCCTCTTCCAATGAAGCGGCGGCGGATACAGATCGCTCCCGTACGATGATATATGCACTATCGTCTGTGTGTGGAGGATATCTGATTATTTTGTAACGTATCATCGTTAGCATCGTGTGTAGTATTAGTACACCAGATAGAGAACAACGTACGAACAACGTTAATGATCCTTCCGCAGGTTCCCCTACGGAAACCTTGTTACGACTTTTACTTCCTCTAAATGATCAAGTTTGGTCAACTTCCCAGCAACGCCGACGGCCGTGAAGCCACCGCGTGTCGGTCCGAAGACCTCACTAAATCATTCAATCGGTAGTAGCGACGGGCGGTATGTACAAAGGGCAGGGACGTAATCAACGCGAGCTTATGACTCGCGCTTACTAGGAATTCCTCGTTTATGGGGGACAATTGCAAACCCCAATCCCCAGCACGAAGGAGTTTCAACGGGTTGCCCGGGCCTCTAGGCCAAGGAGAACATGCTGATTCCTTCAGTGTAGCGCGCGTGCGGCCCAGGACATCTAAGGGCATCACAGACCTGTTATTGCTCAATCTCGTGCGGCTCGAAACCGCCGGTCCCTCTAAGAAGAATTTTAATACGTCGCCATTGAGTTGCGCGACCGCGAACGGTCGCGCGCACCTAAATGACGACGCCTATTTAGCAGGCTAGAGTCTCGTTCGTTACCGGAATTAACCAGACAAATCGCTCCACCAACTAAGAACGGCCACGCACCACCACCCACCGAATCAAGAAAGAGCTGTTAATCTGTCAATCCTTATCATATCATCTAATCGCCTTCGAACCTCTAACTTTCGTTCTTGATTGATGAAAACACCTTTGGCAAATGCTTTCGCTGATGTTCGTCTTGCGACGATCCAAGAATTTCACCTCTAACGTCGCAATACGAATGCCCCCCGTTATCCCTATTAATCATTACCTCGGAGTTCTGAAAACCAACAAAATAGAACCGAGATCATATTCTATTATTCCATGCACGAAATATTCAAGCAGCATTTTGAGCCCGCTTTGAGCACTCTAATTTGTTCAAAGTAAAATTGTCGGCCCACCTCGACACTCACTGAAGAGCATCGCGATAGGATTTTTATATTGAACCGTAGTTTTTACCTACGATGCACCGACGATATATGCTCGGCAAACGTGTCAGTATCGCCGCGGATGCGGCAAACCGACAGCGCGATGCACAAATGCAACTACGAGCTTTTTAACCGCAACAATTTTAGTATACGCTATTGGAGCTAGAGTTATCGCGGCTTCTGGCACCAGATTTGCCCTCCAATTGTTCCTCGTTAAAATATTTAAAGTGTACTCATTCCGATTACGAGGCCTCGTAAGAGTCCCGTATCGTTATTTTTCGTCACTACCTCCCCGTGCCGGGAGTGGGTAATTTGCGCGCCTGCTGCCTGCCTTGGATGTGGTAGCCGTTTCTCAGGCTCCCTCTCCGGAATCGAACCCTGATTCCCCGTTACCCGTGACAACCATGGTAGTCGCAGAAACTACCATCGAAAGTTGATAAGGCAGACATTTGAAAGATGCGTCGCCGGTACTGGACCGTGCGATCTGCAAAAGTTATCCAGATTCATCAAAATATTACGACTTCGGACGCGAGGCCCTCCGCCGATTGGTTTTGATCTAATAAAAGCACTCATCCCATCACTGGTCAGAGTTCTGATTGCATGTATTAGCTCTAGAATTACCACAGTTATCCAAGTAACTGAGTAAGATCTAAGGAACCAAAACTGATATATTGAGCCATTCGCGGTATCGCCTTAATACGGCTTGCACTGAGACATGCATGGCTTAATCTTTGAGACAAGCATATAACTACTGGCAGGATCAACCAGGGAGCTGTCGTTTCGCAATACGAATATCGACAAAACAAACAAGCGCCACACCACCGCGCGACGAGCGCGCGGTGGATAGACACGAGTAGTCGGTATATACGACCCGCGCCACTCTGATGCACCGAAAGTGGCGTGGTGTAACGTAGACGACGACTCGGCGTTTTAATATAAATCGGGGTGCACGTACGTAGTTGTAGATAAACAAAGACGTACGCGTGTTCCAATCAGTGTGTAGAGAACTTTACATTCTCTACCGAGAAGCGGGTAAACGTGCCCACATCGAACGTTCTTCCACTGCCAGACAAGAATCTCACTGTACGTCCCGTTGGGACGATTAGTCTTTTAGCACTGTCGTAAGCTGTTATTACTTCGAATCGCCCGGTGATTGAGAGCCATATTGTAATACCCACGACACTAACTTTAACAGACCGCTTATGCGTTTTCGCAGGATCTGAAAGTTAAAATATTCTTGGGTGATATCATATCGGTATGTACATATCTAAATCGATTAACAACAATAGAGTTGTACATGTTTGCGCTGCCGTACTCGCATAATCGAAGAGATGGCGCGAGTCGCGCGCACCTCGCCGTTCATGGGGGCAGGCAAATATTCAATTACCCGTCTGTCGGTACACGCTTAATTTAAACGCGGTTTTTACCAAACTGCGTACGTGTTGACTCGGGATCAAAGTGCATAATAATTTAATGGAGATAAAATATGCGTTGTTTGCCGCGCGCCGGCTAATACGCGAACGAATCGCGCGCCTTAGCACCGCGGCGCGGTGCGAGATATGCGCGCTTGTTGCGCACAGCCGGGAGAACACGCGAACAGTACACAACACATTTTCTCTCTTCTCCCAAGCGACGACTGGCCCGCGGTGATCGAATCATCTCGATCGCCACGATCTATCGTCGGTTGATATTAGTATTTTACGCGTGCACGGTACTATCGTATATACAAGGGACATGCGCTCCCCCGGGGGATACCTAATGCGTCGAGGGAGAAATTATTATTATTTTTATTTTTATTTTTATTTTTAATATTTAAAACTTAGCCAATATGTCTAACCCGGGTCTAAAATCTTCATTTGTTTTTAAAGGTTGGTTGTTAGACACTTGTGGAAAAAAAATCAAGATGGGACTTTTTTTTTTCAAAATTTCAAATTGGTGCTAGGCAGCTAAAACTCGGTATCGGGGGGCTCTCGGGGCTCAAAAATATGAATCTGAAATCTTGTCCGAAAATTCGGTCAAATTCGGAAAATATAGAAAAAAAAAAGATTTGTATGGAGAAAATTTCAAATTGGTCCTAGGAGGCTGAAATTCGGTATCCGGGGGTTTTTGGGGCTCCTGAGTCAGAATCTGAAATCGGATTTTTAACACTTAGTCAAATTCGGAAAATATCGGACAAACAATATTAAGTGTTATTCTTTGAAGTATATTTTTTTTCTCAAACATGCAATGAAATATTGTCTTTGCGTTCCTTATAATAGACTCGGAAGTATCGGTTTTTGGGCGCAACAACTCGAGAGGACTGTAAAGGGATTTCATACTGCTTTTCAGGCCTAGGCCTGCAAAGTAACTTTTTTTTTGTTTCAACAACAAGGTCATTCACACAGCTGGCTGGTTTGACAAAAAGCAGGTTTTGTTTTTAAAGGTTGGTTGTTAGACACTTGTGGAAAAAAAATTCAAGATGGCGACTTTTTTTTTTCAAAATTTCAAATTGGTGCTAGGCGGCTAAAACTCGGTATCGGGGGGCTCTCGGGGCTCAAAAATATGAATCTGAAATCTTGTCCGAAAATTCGGTCAAATTCGGAAAATATCGAAAAAAAAAAACGATTTGTATGGAGAAAATTTCAAATTGGTCCTAGGAGGCTGAAATTCGGTATCCGGGGGTTTTTGGGGCTCCTGAGTCAGAATCTGAAATCGGATTTTTTAAATTCGGTCAAATTCGGAATATATCGGACAAACAATATTAAGTGTTATTCTTTGAAGTATATTTTTTTATTTCATTGTATGTTTGAGAAAAGCACTATACATGCCTCGTCGTGAAAACGGATTCCCGGCCTCGTATCACTATCCGGCCTCGTATCACTATCCGGCCTCGCTCGCACGCTCGCTCGGCCGTATATATACCTACTTGGCCGGAAATCCTCATTTTCCCGGCCTCTGATGTAATGTACTATTATACTATACATGCCTTCGTCGTGAAAACGGATTCCCGGCCTCGTATCAATATAGTACATTACTGCAGACGCCGGCAAGCCCTTTTCACGGCTATTCATATTCATATTCATATTCATTTATTTATAATATTTTCAATATTACACGTCAATACATGAAATCATTTATAAATTAATATACAAATTTAATTAACATTTACTCGTATAAACCAATGCCGTAAATAAGTAATACTATTTCATAATTTAACATTTAAAAATTCATTGAAGCTATAAAATGTGTGCTCGAGAAGCCAACTTTTCAGTCTCTTTTTAAAACAGCCTAGAGAGGGAGCTGATGTAATTGCCACTGGTAACTTGTTGTAGACTGTTGGGCACACAACGTGAATTACCTTTCCAGATCTTGCTAGTCGTCGTTTAACGGTCAGGAGCCTATCCGGATGTCGGAGCAAGCGGGCTTGGTCTGCACGTTTTTTATACTGACTGAGATTTTCGTAACCGTAGATAGCAATCTGTTGTATTACTACCGAAGGCAAAGTCAGTATGCCCAGTTCTTTGAAGTAGGGTCTCACGGAAGCTTCCTGAGGCAGCTGCACCACCGCGCGAACGGCTCTTTTTTGGAGTCGGAATGCGCGTTCCCAGTCTGCGGCGCGCCCCCACAACTCTGTGCCGTACTGCAGGAGTGAGTGAATGGTTGCAAAGTAACACGTTCGCACTACGTGACGCGGCACGACTCCGGACAGACGACGGAGTGCGAAGCAGGCGCCACCCAGTTTCCCACAAAGCTTATCTATGTGAGGCGCCCAAGTTAGTTTTCGGTCGATCTCGAAGCCCAAGAATGTGGTGGTTTCTACCTGTTCTATGCACACGCCATCAGCTTGAACTTTAAGTGACCTCGGAGTTCGGCCTCCGACATAAAAATGTACGAAATGTGTTTTAGTTAGATTAAGCGCCAGGCCGTTCAGACTAAACCACCGAGATAACTGGTTTGCGGCGTCATTGAGGCGGGTTTCCAAACAATCCACATTAGGTGCCGTTATAATCCCTGCAACATCATCTGCGTACATTAAGATGTCGGCTGCTGTTATTGCTTCAGGCAGGTCGTTCAGTAGCAGGGAAAACAGAATGTTCGAGATTGACGACCCCTGGGCTACTCCCATAGATGTAGTCAGTGGATCAGACCTGGCTAACCCACCATCTCCCACCACAACTTGCGATCGGTCACGCAACACATCAGTGAGGAGGCCATGCGCATTGCCACGTATGCCGTAATGAAGCAACTTGGCGGCGATGACGCCATGATCGGCTACATCGAATGCCTTGGAGAGGTCACAACAGAGCATCGCGACCATCTGTTTGTTCTCCAGGGCATCCATGACCTTGCGCATGGCCTCACGCGCCAGATCTGTGGTGCAGCGGCCGAGCCTGTACGCATACTGCCGGTCAGACAATGCATTTGTCGCGCCCAAGAATGCTGTAAGTCGGTAACACAATCCGTTTTCCAACACCTTGGCAACGCAAGGAATGATCGATACCGGCCGGTACCCGTCTATACTTTCTCGTTTTCCTTTTCCTTTAAAAAGGGGAGAGACTTTACTAATTTTTAAAGAACTAGGGTACGATCCCTCTCTAAGGCATAGATTGTACAGCCTAGTAAGTATTGGTGTCATAGTAGCCGCAATTGTGTTAAGCAGGTCCATGGACACACCGTAGATATCTTTACTTGTTTTATGTGGTATTCGGGACGTTATTATAGTGTACTTCATCACAGGTGAAAGGGATAAGTCTAATGGATCGGTCTGCAGGCGCGCTCAGCTGATCGCGCACGCGGTCAAGGTCAGCGCAGGGCGCTCCGCACGCCATTGCGGCGCCCACGAACCTAGAATTCATAGCATTAACTGCCTTTTTCTTGGTGCTATATTTTACGCCGCGCGAGTCCACGACAAGTTCCGTGAAGTCTACAGGAAGCCTTACATTTTTCCCTCTTTCTTTGTTTACTACTTGCCACATAGTCCTGCACGAATTTTGTGTCATAGCCATTTGAGTGGAGTAAAATTGCGATTTACGTTGCAGTATCGCATTATTGTATTTTGTATTTAATATTTCAATGCATTTTCTTAATGCTTCATTGGATGGGAACTTGCGTTCCAAGTTTAGGTAGTCGAATAATAAAGATTTAATGTTTAATATGTCTTGTGTAACCCATGTCTCAATATTTTTCGAACGGGAGCTTTTTATTAATGGGAAACAGGTATTGATTCTGTTAGATAAAATATTGTTTAACTGAGCTGATAAGGTTTCAGCCGTATAGCTATTATGATTTGACACAAGATTCGCCCAGTCAATACATTCCATCGTGGAGATAATATTTGCGCGATTCATTTTAGAATAATTTCTAGACAAGCGTGGTTGTTCAATAGGCTTCCTATGCTGACTCATCGCCTCAACTCGCACCGCGTAGTGATCACTGATATTAGTTACTAAGGGAGACGCCGTTATCGACTCCGCGTCCAAATTAGTATATACGTGGTCGAGTGCAGTGGACGAGTTCGAACTTACTCGTGTGGGAAACGTTACCACGTTCCTACAATCATAGGCTGCCAACACGTCCTCTAGAATTCTACAATCTACAGTTTTATCCCCGATACAATTTATATTCATATCACCTGTAATGATGATTTTTTTATTAAGTTGGCTAACTTTTTCGAGCACACATTCTAGGTGGGTCAGAAAATATTGCGTATCAATTAAATTAGTCCGGTATAAACAAATTATAATAAGATCAGAATCTAACAAATAAACAGCCGATAACTCGCATACTAATTCTTTAGATAATTCTACAATTTCGGTTATGTTCACTGCTTTTAAGCTATCCGTGGCGTATATGCATGACCCACCGTGAATCGATTGCTTACGGCAAAATGATGATAATAGAAGGCGTTTGTCTAAACTAATGCACTTTAAATTTACGTCAGAGAGCCAGTGTTCAGTGATCGCTAACACGTCGCATTTCAATTCAGTACCGAGTAACACTTCCAATTTGGATGTTTTGTTGTTGAGTGATTGCACGTTTTGATGGCATACAATAATCTTCTCACTTGATGCATTCTGTGTGTGTGTAGTCGTCGCGCGCGCAGCCGCGCAGTCACTGGGCAGCTGCCGCGAGCTGGTTGGTGGTGGGGCCCCGCTCCGAGCGGGGACGGACGCGAAACCAGTCTGTGAAATGTATTCCGTGCGGCCACGAAGTCGGCGAGCTTAACCGCTCATATATGCTTTCGGGGAAGCTAAGGCATGTATAGTGCTTTTCTCAAACATAAGCAATGAAATAAAAAAAATACATCCCTCAAAAAACAAATTTTATATCGCGGTAACCGAAGACAATAAATCCGTGATTTTTCAAAATTGCCGCCGTTTTTAGGGTTCCGTAGCCAAATGGCAAAAAACGGAACCCTTATAGATTCGTCATGTCTGTCTGTCCGTCTGTCCGTCTGTCTGTCCGTCCGTATGTCACAGCCATTTTTTTCCGAAACTATAAGAGCTATACTGTTGAAACTTGGTAGGTAGATGTATTCTGTGAACCGCATTAAGATTTTGATGCAAAAATAAAAAAATAATAATAAATATTGGGGGCTCCCCATACTTAGAACTGAAACTCAAAAAAATGTTTTTCATCAAACACATACGTGTGGGGTATCTATGGATAGATCTTCAAAAATGATATCGAGGTTTCTAAAATATTTTTTTCTACACCGAAGTTTGCGTGACAGACCCTTCCAAAGTGGAAAAAAGTTGGTCCCCCCCCCCTCTAACTTCTAAAATAAGAAAATAAAAAATCTAAAAAAAACATATGATGTACATTACTATAAAAACTACCAACGAAAATTGTTTTGAACGAGATCTAGTAAGTAGTTTTTTTAAATATTTTAATACCTAACTTTGCACCTAATTTATATGGGGCGCTATACATACCAGGTGCAAACTTAACTTAACCACTTAGGGATGGAGTGTTTGTACGGAACCCTCGGTGCGCGAGTCCGACTCGCACTTGGCCGGTTTTTTACTGACAATTTAGGCTTGCTAAACTATATACATATTTATTATTATACTTCTTTTTCGTTACATTTATAACTTGGGTTGAAATTAAAATAAGATTCATTACAAGCTTTTATTTAGCTTGCATGGTATGTTTAAAGTATGTATGTTCTGGTGAAATCTTGCACCTCAATTTTAAAGCAGATATCGTCAACCGAATGAGCTGAAATTATGCATACTTACTAAACTTTGATGACAATACAATAATATGGTACCACGGGGCTGATCTGATGATGGAGCCGGAAGGTGGCCATAGTAACTCTATAATAGAAAAAGCAATCCTACCGAGCTTGGGCTCTTTAGAATCGTCTCAGTGAGCATTTGATGGATATCTAAAGAAAAGTACAGTCGGCTATAAAAGCTTGCCACTAAAATGTCATTTTTGACAGAAACTTATTCCAATTGAAGTTAGTACAGCGGATCGCTTATAAGATAAAACACGTTTTTGAACGAAACTTTAGGACAGACATTTTGTCAATCAATTGTCTGTGACATCTAACTCACATTATAACCTTTCTTTCATTTATGATGTGTAAAGTTACAACAATTTGAAAAAAAATATCAAAATATCACATAGATCCGCCGATCTAACATATATATCTGGGGGCACGGCAGTGCCCCCGCCAAGTCGAGCAAACGCGCTTGCCGGCACGCCGTAACATCCTTTTCTCGAAGCCATTCAGACCATTTTCAAACTCCCAGTATTTCATTACGGACAAAGCTAGAAGCCTGAATTTTTAATGACCAGGAGAGCATGATATAACCTATTAGCATTAGGCATATTCCAAATTGCATTCAATTTGAACCAGTAGTTTAGAAATTATTGCCAGTCAAAGTTCCTTAATTTTGTCACTGATTCACTCACTGATTCACTGACTCACTTATATATGATCATACGAATTCTAAGTTACTTCTAGCAGACACACAAGCTTGAAATTTCGTGCTCTATTACGGTTTGGTGTCCAAATCATTAAAAAACCTAAACATTACAAAATTTCCGTGTAGTTTTCAAGTTATGCGAGCTGCATAGATAAATTTGTATTTCCTTATGAACCCCATAAAAAATACAGGATTACAAAGTTAACTTTGCGGTTCATATAACCTTCGGTTTAGATACTAACACCTCAGGCACAGAATACTTATTACCTAATACATACAGAATGGACACGCTCATCGCCGTACCGAATTGAGTTACCTCACCCCGCAGGGGCAGTGAGTTGGAATCGTGATGGTAGCGATGATGATGATGATGATGATGGTGGTAACTGGTGGCGGTGATGGGGGTGCTGGTGATGATGATGATGATGATGATGAAGCTGGGGACTGGTGTTGGTAATGAGGGTGTTGGATTGTTCAGATGATGATGGTGACTGGCGGTGGCGATGGGCGTGTTGGTGATGATAATTATGATGGTGGTGGTGGTGACTGATTCTGATGAAGGTGGTATTGGTGATGATGATGATTATGATGACGACGATGGTGGTGACTGTTGGTGATGATGATGATGGTGGAGTGGAGGTGACCGGTGGTGATGATGGTAATGAAGATGGTGGTGACTGGTGGTGGTGAGGGAGGTGTTGGTAATGATGATGATGATGATGGTGGTGATTGGTGATGATGATAATTATGATGACGATGGTGGTGACTGTTGGTGATGATGGGGGTATTGATGGTAATGAAGATGGTGGTGACTAGTGGTGGTGAGGGAGGTGTTGGTAATGATGATGATGATGATGATGATGATGGTGGTGATTGGTGATGATGATGATGGTGTTGTTGTAGATGATTAATGATGATAATGATGATGAAGATGACGATGACGATGATGATCCCGATGATGGTGATTAGGTATGATGATGGGGGTGTTGATTCAGATGGTGATGGTCATAGTGGTGATGGATGATGACGATTGTGATGGTAATGCTTGTGGTGATGGTGATGACGATGGTTATAAAATCAACATCCTCACCACATTACCACCACAACCATTACCACAACCACATCCCCAACACAATAACCACTACCATTACCACTACCACCATCATCGCCGCCATCATCACCACCCTCATCATCACCATCGTCATGAGAGGAATCATGAGAAGGATCATTATCTATAATGAGAGGGGTCATTATGGATCATGAGAGGGAGTGACAAGTCTGTGTGGTTTACATTTAGTTAATGTCAACTTCGTTAGTGTTAAAGTGCAAAACTCCGCAATTTCGGAGTATAATAGACTAAGAAGTAATTACCGTCCTGGCTTGTCAAAAATCGCTTCATCAAAACTTTCGAGAAAAGCCCACAAGAGACAGAGAGTGGGCTTTAAGAAAGACAGTTGCGGATACACAGCTAGTAGTCCTTAAGGGAAAAATAAGGAGGACCACTTACAAAAAGCAATGAGATCCCATCAAAAACATTACATGTAAAAAAATTGCAAGTCTCGCAACCTTCTACCGAAAAAAGTTCTGAGATACAATATAAAACCAAGTCGGTTAATTTATTCAGTACCTATCAAAGTGACCCTTCGCCTATATGACAACTTTGACATACATTTTCACCGGATTACATAGCTAAAAACATATTACCATGACCGTGTTAGTACCCGCATTAATATTAAACATATTTATCTTTAATGAATTTATTTATTTATTTATTTACTGAATAAATTAACCAACTTGGTTTTATATTGTAATCTCACAACTTTTAGCGGTAGAAGGTTGCGATGCGAGACTTGCAATTTTTTACATGTTATGTTTTTGGTGGGATACTTATTCCGTAATTCCTCCACAGAACACAGTCGCAAGTAAAAACTATAAAAAATAAATTAAGTTAAAACAAACATTTAGTTAAAACGAAAAATATTATTTAGTACTTCTATAGCAAGAATTCGCATTTCACTTTGAACATAAATTATAACTCGCTTTGCACCGGCCACTTAAAAAACTGCCGACTGATATCACTGTATTGTGACACCCCTCTACAGTGTACATTGCCATCGCAATTTCGCGTTAGCGAACTCGGCGAGCGGGGTCGGGGCGCGCGGGCGGCGCTCCGCGTCTTGCCGCGCACCTCACCCCCTCAATTAGGCCGTAGGGCCGGACAATTATCGCCTTAACTATAACAGTAATATGAACCTAATATATATATTTTTTTATGTCATAGGGGGGCAAACAAGCAAACGAATCGCCTGATGGAAAGCGATTACCGTCGTCCATAGACACCTGCAACACCAGAGGAGTCACAAGTGCGTTGCCGGCCTTTGAGGTGGGAGTACGCTCTTTTCTTGAAGGTTTGAGGGTCGTATCGGTCCGGAAATACCGCAAGCGACAATTCATTCCACAATGCAGTCGTGCGAGGCAGAAAATTTCTAGAAAAGCGCACAGTTCTGCCGTGGTAAAGTAAAAGGTGACCTTTTGCTATGGAGCTCCATACTAAAAAGGTCGCTTTTTAGCTTAGCACGGCAGAGTTGTGGACTGCCAACTATCTAAGTGGTGAGGATGAAAGGATTATCGCGTAGAACGATGGCGGAAAGAAGCGGCAGGAATCAATCCGAACAACTCCTCGGAGCACTACGTACCTCTTGCCACATGAGATTATAAGCCGTCATTGTGTAAAGACTATTGCATACAATATTTTTTGTACGAACAAAACGCAGAATACGTTCGTGACAACTAGGTAGATACCTTCTACATCTCTGAAAATTCTTACTTTATTTTAAATAATTACTCTAAACATTTATTTGGAGAATCTTGTACATCTCCTCTATGTGTATCAATTACTTAGTTATAAATAAAATAAGTAATTGTAATAATTTTAAGAATAATTTACGAAAAAAATACAACTCTTGAGTTTATTCTCAACAGCGGTCTCCTCTTGGGAAATGCCGGTAGATTCACAATCTGACTTGTAAAAGTGCCCCTGTGGCGTACTTACTTACTGCATAAATTATTTCACTTCATGTACTAGCTGCGCCGCGCGTTGTTATCCGCTCATCCCACGGAATAGTTATTTGTTATACAAGGGGGGAAAGTTGTATTTTACCCGCGAGTGTTTATTTGAAACACGAGCTAGCGAAAGGATCCTATGATTGACCACGAGCGAAGCGAGTGGTTCAAAATAGAATCCTGAGCGTAGCGAGTGTTTCAAAACACGAGACGTAAAATAACTTTTCACCCGTGTATAACAAAAAACTTTTCACCTCACTACAGCGAGGAAAAAAGAAAAAGGGTTTGTACTATATCTTTGAAAAATATCTACAATAATCAAACAATTTGCCATTTATTAAAACTAAGGTCTAATTAGCTTTCATGTAGGTATTTTAAACGGGATTTTTTAGAAAATAAGCTTCTGTCCGCATTTTGCACGGTTTTCCGTAATTCCACAGGTGTTAATACGTCTTCGTCAATCGAATCACTCATTTTTAATCACTTTAAAAAAAACTAATATTACTTACGAATATTTACTTGAAATTTTTTAAAAGTGTTGATTTCAGTTTTTTTTTTAATTAGGTATTTCGAATGCGTTTTGTTCGCACTTGACTTACTTGGACTGTCAGAACATTTTATCCGTGTTTACAACAGAAATGAAGATTAATGCTGATATTTATGAATTAAAATCAAGTTGTATGACTGCATTTAGTGTTTTTTACTCGATGCAAGTCAGTCATTGTGATGTTCAATATTCAGCACTTTTAACGTTTTACGTTTTGTTAGAAGTCAAATTTTACTTTAGCTGCGTTGAAACGTCAAAACTCTTTCTCCACATGTGGATAAAAAGCGATTTTCTAAATAGATATCAAACAAACAAACTGGGCTTTCCGAGCTAGTGAGGTGAAAAAACTATTTTTTTTGGGATAAATAATAATAAATTAATAAATTTATTCAAAAAAAAAAAAAAAACATATTACAGCTGTGATAAAAGTAGCCTGTGTTAATCCAAAACTTTTCAAAATTGGTCCAGCCGTTTGAGCGTGAAAATGTAACAAATATTCACATAAACAGTTAAACACACTCGCAATTTCGCTATGATTATATTATCCGTGCATGGCGTGAAGAACTTGATAAGTCCAAAATGGCAATTGTTCAGGGCGTCGATTTTAAAGTTTTACATTTTCTCCAAAATCCATTTTCATCTTTAACTCGTGTTTAAAGCTTGATTTATGGATAATTTTCCGCGATCTTTTCATTTACCTTACGTATTCTAGTAGAATCCTCTTATTTTCTGTGATATAAGACTTATCAACATAGGTACCAACGACTTATCAAGTTATTCCCCATACATATAGTGCCCAAATTGGTGAAAATGATTTTTAATTTAATTCCTAAAAATCAGTTTTTCATAGTAACTGAAACGTCTAAATTGATTTACTCGTATAGGTAATTTTATGCAAACTTTTCAATTATTTTACTTATTTTGGTAGAATCATTGTATTTTGTGAGTGTTATTCACCATAGAATATAGGGTATCAATCAAACAATTCTATCGTTTCTATACAACTGTTTTGTTTATATAAGGCGATTTAAATGGATTATATCGCGTGTGTCGCTGTTAAAATCTCTATCAGAACCTATACTGAGACCTCTACAATCAATATTTAACAATATACTGGAAAAAAGAACAACCCCAAATCAGTGGTCCAGATCCACAATGACATTACTACACAAAAAGGGAGATAGAGCTAATCTGAACAACTACAGGCCAATTAGCCTAATGAGTAACGTTTACAAAGTTTTTTCCAAAATTATACAAACAGACTCACTAAGACCTTAGATGCAAATCAACCACGTGAACAAGCAGGATTCCGGACAAACTTTTCTACAATCGACCATATTCACGTTGTGACGCAACTCGTGGAGAAAAGTAATGAGTTTGGGATGACTCTGTATATTATGCTTTATTGACTTTACCAAGGCTTTCGACTCTCTAGAACACGATGCCATATGGGAGGCCCTATGACACCAAAATGTAGACCAAGAGTACCTGGAGATTTTACACAGCATCTACTCTAAGATTTTGTCTAGGATACGATTGGAAAGAGTAGGATCAGAATTTCCCATAAGAAAAGGAGTCAGACAGGGTGACCCACTTTCGCCTAAAATATTTTCAGCAGTCCTCGAGATGGTATTTCGCAATATAAACTGGATTGAAAAAGGAATAAAAATTAATGGAGAATACCTAAGCCACCTCCGATTCGCTGACGATATTGCTATATTTGCCGAGGATAGTACGCAACTAGAAAGCATGATCAACGATCTAGCGAAGGAGAGTAAGAAAGTGGGTTTGTTGCTAAACGCTTCAAAGACAAAAATAATAACAAATGGTAGAGATCAAGCTATTACAGTACACGGAGAAAACATAGAGTACGTCACAGAATACATTTACTTAGGGCAGTCAATTTCCTTTATAGACCAAACAGAAAAAGAAATAAACAGGCGAATTGCAATAGCTTGGAAAAAATATTGGAATTTAAAAGAAATAATGAAAAATAGAGATATAAATATAAAAATCAAGAGTAAACTTTTCGATATTGTGATCTTACCATGTCTAACGTATGGCTGCCAGACCTGGTCCTTGCGGAAGAAGGACGAAAACAAAGTAGCTGTGCATCAACGAAAAATGGAGAGGAGTATGTTGGGCATTAGAATATCGGACAAAATTAAAAATGAACATATAAGGAACAAAACGAAATTAACAGACGTCATAGAAAAAATAAGAACTCTTAAGTGGAAATGGGCAGGTCATGTGATCAGAATGGACAACGAGAGATGGACTAACATAATTACAGAATGGCAACCAAGAGAAGGACAAAGAAAAAGAGGTAGACCGAAAAAAAGATGGGAAGACGTATTTAAAGAAAGATGTGGATTAGACTGGAGAAAGCGAGCTAAAGACAGAGATACCTGGAGGAATCTGGGGGAGGCCTACGCCAAAGAGGCGACTTCCACAAGTTAGAATAAGAATACCTTAAATTGTTTATAATGTAAAGCATGAATTAATTTTATAAATACAAATAATAATTGAATTAATGTAAAACAATTAATAATTATATTTAATCAAATGCATGTATTATATTGTGGTAGAATAAAGGCTATTTTTATTTTATTTTATTTTATTTATATCGCGTGTGTTCGTTGTTTGAGTCTCCTGACGTTTCGGCAACTATTTTTGACTGAGAAAAACACAAATTTTCGGTGCCAAATACGTCAGAAAGGCACAAACAATGAATAAATATGATACAAACCGTTTGAATTGTTTTATTTTAGTCACGAAACCCGAAGAAAATAAAATTAAAAGCTATAAAAATATTAAATAAATTGTAGTAAATGAATCGTCTTTAATTCAGTAATGCAAAAGCACTTATTCTACAGAAAAACTAGATGAATTTATCTTATTTTTAACTGGCAACATCTTTGTTTTTCTGATCCAATAAATAAAACTGGTCGATGGTTGACAAGGTACCGGTAATGTGAATGATACATACGAAGACACTGTTAACTATACCCCATGGACCTTAACACGTTGTACTAAGGTTTATATTATGTTCACAAATGTATTGTACAGTTATCAGTGTTTTCCTTTGTACCAGAGTACACCTCAGATGTGAGAATAACTTGACAAATCGAAATATACATTTCGATAAATTATGAACTTAATTATGAATTATGAATTATTAATTATGTCAACTTATTATTTGCTGTGTCCATCAACTTGAAAATGATAAATCGAAATATGAATTTACGGTAGTTGTGTATAATGAGATAAAACGATATATTCATTTGTTATCGTTAAAGTGTGCTTGTCTTCATTCTAATATCTTGTTTTGTCAAGTTACGAACGCTATTTTTTTTTTTGAGAATACGTTGATTAGTTGATATGCTATATTTTTTTAATAATGTTAAATAAAATCCGCTAAATATCGAGATATCAATATGATGTCACAGGCCATATCTTCAAAAGTATCATAGATATCGAGTTGTCAATTTTTTTCCTACAAAACCTTGGCCGTAGAAAGCTATTACGCCAATAAAAAAAAAACGTATAAGTCGAGTTATCAAGTTCTTCACGCCATGCACGGTTATATGAACGGGATCGTTTCCGCGCCTGTTGGAGATCACCCACTCACCGGAGGATAGAAGCACGGCGGCCATGTTGAATCACTGCGACTGCGATCGTAACATGGAGATGAAGTCAAGAAGGAATTACTGGAATCTTGATTCCGTAGTTGTGTCGTTCCTCCACGGCGAGTACAGGGAGTGGAGCGTGCAGGCGGGCGGCGAGTGGTGTGGGGGGGGGGGGTTGTTCTATCCACTGTTTGGCACAGTGTAACCCCGCAATAGGCACCAATCTATCCTGTCCTCGGGTTTCACAAAACGTCACACCGCGCAGCTGGAGGACTTCTGTGCTAGGTCTCCCCACTCGCGCTCTCCGCTCCAGAAACTGTTAGCCCCAGCTGTTATCAATTCTTCGATAGATATGTGGAGCGTTTTATTGTAGTTAGAAACTGAAATAATAAACGCGCGTGCTACGGTGTGATACGGTCGTATCGCTCGTAGTTTGTATTTCCGGGAGGTGCAACCTTCAAACGTTCAAGAAACGAGCGCCCTCTCATCTGAGAGGCTGGTATGGTAGTCACTGCACCTGTACCTCCCCCAGTACCGCCTGGCGCTGTACTGTACTCCTCGCCAGTTCCAAATGGTTGAATACGTATTTTTTTACGTTTCCAATACTCAAATCTCCACCATTTTCTTAATTAAAAAAAATCTCACGATATTTCATGAGAATCGGTTAAGAGATGCGACCTCTAGACAGCGAGACATCCGGACATAGTACGTAAGAATTTTGCGCCAAGCTGAAACGGAGACGCTTCGCTCGTCTCGCTCGCTCGGCTATCGTTTTTAATTGGTGCTGTGAGAAAGTAACTGAAGGCGCGAGTTCGGACATCAGTGGCAGCGCGGACGTTCGAATGTTGATGTAGTGTAATAGGTATAGCAATAAGTCGTGTACCTACACAATTTACTGTTTGGCGCTGCTTACAAGTATTTGACCGCCTCGCCCGCTGCGTGTTTCTGATGGCGACTGGACGTATTTCTGTTTTCAAATATGTAGCTTTAACGCCATAAACACACAAACACACGCGGGCACGCATTATGTACTTATACTACCTATTAGAACGTGGAATCGTTACCCAATATCAAGGATCATATGGTCTTTGCCCAATATATACGTTGTGTACTACTTATTAAGTACATGTAGACATAACCGTCCCGACTCGTTGTCGCTGTTCTCGCCTACCTGCCTCAGGCCCCAAGGCGGACCAGCGCTGCGAAGTTCCCCCGATGTCGCAGCGTGGTGTTTTGAAGACCCCCCCCCCCCACCTTCTACCTCCCCCTCCCGTCTAAACTGGTCACTTCGTATGTCGGCAGTAGGTAATCGTTATATCCTCACGGGGAAGTTTCACGTGGAGCTGGTGTTTGGGTATATTTATTTAATCTTTACTGCACAAAAGAAACAACTTATCGTACAAAAGGCATTAAGTAATGCCATAGTATACTCTCGTTTGGCCTGGAACGCCGCAATGCCGGTATCCTGTCGCAGCTCCGAAACATTGTTCCTCGCCTGTAACGTTTCGCCGAATTGTCATTTATCCGAAAGCAATTTTTTTCTGAAACCCATAATATTTTCAGGATTTTATAAACATCGTTATAAAGAACCCGTTAGGTTAGGTTAGGTTTGTTTTATAATTATTCTGAAATATGAACAGTTTTGAAATAAATACCTTTCGGGCAAATGAAAATTTGGCGAAACGTTACAGATGGGATACAGAAATTGGGACTTGCGATAGGTATATAGCCCTCACCCTCAATGCCACAGTGTGGCCACAGTTTTATTTGAAATGTGCTTCGGCGCACGTTTGCTGATACCGCACGAGTTATGTAATATGTACATACCACGGATACGCCCCCTATTATAGAAATTGGCCTTTCAATTTTAATGTATATTTATGAAGTATAGAGTAGAATATCCCTTATCCAAAACCATGGTACTCGTATAAGAAAACAAGGCAAGGCTATATAACCATGCTACTCCGGAATGACAGGCGAAATTCTCGACGTCTTGACGCTATGATTGGCTGGTTGGTTGGTTGGTTGGTTGGTTGGTTGGTTGGTTGGTTGGTTGGTTGGTTGGTTGGTTGGTTGGTTGGTTGTCAATCCGTGTCTGTGTTGCGAATTTATTATTTTTACAATGTTATAATCAGTGAACGGAATTAGGTAGAGTGAAAATACCTACACCTTGCGAGTGGACGTAACATAAAGTTGGGGTGGAAGCAAATAGCAAAAGCATTACAACATAGTAGGCATTCTAAAAAAACCGGCCAAGTGCGCGTTTGGCTCACGCAACGAGAGTTTCGTACAAATACTTATCCCATCTTAACTGGCCTGGGTAAGTTAAGTTTGCACTTAGTATGTATGGCGCCGGATACAAATGAGGTGCAAAATTAACGCAACCGATCACGTTTGTTGTATATGGGAGCCCCTTTAAATATTTATTTTATTCTGTTTTCTATTTTTTAGTATTTATTGTTATAGCGGTAACTAAATAACATCATCTGTGAAAATCTAACTAACTATCAGATACAGCGTGGTGACAGACGGATAGACGGACGGGCAGTGGAGTCTTAGTTATAGGGTTCCGTTTTTTTACCATTTGGGTACGGAACCCCTCTTATACAACTATTGCATAAAATACTAGTATGCAACTGTACTTATCTTATATCATCTTAAAACACTCATGTGATAAGACCTCTCATTATGTTACAGTCGCATAAACTTTTATTTTTCATTGTACGAACACGGAAGACGTATATATGATACAGGGTATACTATACAGGATTTGCAAAGAAATATAAAAATAATAAAATAACCATTTATTTCATTAAATTACAAATATAACTAGTAGTATATAAAATTCTATGAAAGTAGCAAAACCGTACAAACTAGCAACCAACGGCTGTGCGGCTGTGCCCGCGATCACCAACAAACATATTTATTGCTACATTCAGAAGTCAACGAGGACAATTAGGCGTTTTATTCAAGAAAGTGTACATAAGTTTGTTTATCTCAAAGGTTAACTGGTAGAGATCTCTTATTAGGGATAAGTTCGCCTTTGTACCTGTGTTTTTGTCATAGATATACTTTTCATTGTTTTTGTGTACAACAAACTGTTTACATACAGTCAAGGAATTAGAAACACGTACATATTTTGCTCTTGTCTCGATGACATAAAGGGTCATAAAGACTGCTTTCAATTTCCTTGACCGTACATACATGGAACTTTTTTCAGATAAAAAGCATTGTACATTCGAACCTCATACAAGAAAAACAGTGCCTCAGAATTTTGTATGAAAAAATGCTTTTCCAGGGGGCCTATGATGCTCGCGTTTATCACGTGATAAATAAGTGACAAAGCGTCTGTCACTCACACTCGCATTATATAAAAACGGGACGGATGCTATGTCACGTATCTGTCGCGTGATAATAGCAACCGCCATAGACCCGCAGCGCGTCATGATTGTTCATAGAGAAAAAATACCTTTATACAAAAACGTGACCATTTGGAATGGGAATTCTGTGACACCTTTTTTCTTTCTGAGGTTCGATCTAACAATTCTGACGAACTCTGAGTAAGGTGGGACAAAAAAAAACTTTTTTGAAATAACGCCCCGTACTATATAACCTATTGTTAAGTATCCCCGCCCCGGTATCCATTCAGTGCACCCTTTTATTCTTAAACCATACGTAGAACCCTGACCGATACACATTAATTTACACTTAACTTAAAAATACATAACCACAATAAAAGACTTAATCGCATATTCTTCCTTTCCTCTTAACGTTACGACTAAAACGTCGAGGTGCTGAAACAAAGCGATTAAATCTTCTTTTGTGTGAAAATAGTAAAATAATCTGACTATGGAACTAAAGAATGTATACAAATAATATTAAAAACATTAAAAAAAAACGAAAATAAAAATGAAAGAAAACAGAACTCATTAATTATTCTCAGTTCAAGAATGTATCTGTGAAAAACTATGAGTCCAGAAGTATGTAAATAGTAATAAAACCCGTTATGTGATATTAGGTATAGGAATAATAGAAATTTCCAGCAAAACTGTCTGTCAATGAGAGCGTATGAGGAGAAGAACGGGTTAAGTCACATTTGCAAAATTTTACAGTACAGACAACTGAAGTTGCGAAATCACCTTATAACTGTGCGGCGCACGTAAAAATATAGAAAATAAAACGGGACAGCAAGTTGTACCCTAATTCTGCATAGTCATATGATGAACCGGATAATTTTGTAGCTGTAGGTTAAAATTTATTTTGAAAAATGGACTTATTCAGTTTTCCTTAGCCCTGCATTATACTCGTACCGTCGTAAACATAAATAATGTAGGTAGGTATTATAATTTTGCACTATATTAAGGATTTAAGTAAACATATGTACCTATACTTATTAAATTATGCTGGTTTCCGAGCTACATGCTGGGGCCCTTAGGGGCATAGTATTTTGTTCATCGTCATATCTTTTAATTTTTTGTTGTTATCTAACTATTTATGTGCTCGAATAAATCAATTTATTTTTTATTCTTTCAAGCAATAGTAGCTGACCAATGTGTTTGCAATTTGACATATGGCAGTAATAAAACTATCAGTTTCTTTTGACGCTAATTATTTAACATTGATTTCTTAGAAATAAGATAAAAAATATACCGGAAATTTACTTCTAATTTGAATGAGATGCAAATACAGCTATTTATAACAATTATTGATCTAAAATAAAGGCTACTCGTGTGGTAGCTAAAACAAGTAAAAAAATATCATATACAAAATAACATATGAATTCGTTTTGTGATTTTTCAAATTGATCTAATTTTCAATTTATTTATATTGTGAATACCAATAATCATGCTAAGGAACTGAGGTTAGTGATATTGTTTCGCGGGCCGCTGTGGGGTGCGGGCCGGACGGCGCGGGCGCAGCTCGCCGTGCGTCGCCCGGGCCCGGCTGTGTCCGGCCCGGTCCGGCGCGGTCCGGCTACAGCATCTTGCGGATCATGTAGTTGAGGATGCCGCCGTTGCGGAAGTACGTGAGGTCCACCTCGGTGTCGAAGCGCGCGACCACACGGAACGACCTGCCGTCGTCCACCTGCGACCGACATATAAGTGAGTGAGGGACTTACGATGTCTCCCGACCTTACTTCGCTACTGTTTCGTTAACTCGGGCGATGGATGGAGTGGTGGTGCGGCACTGACCTGCACGGTGAGCTGCCGGTGCGGCGCCAGCTCCCCTGGGACCCGGACGGAGTAGCGCTCGGCCCCCGTCAGCCCCAGGCTCTCGGCGCTGTCTCCCGGCAGGAACTGCAGCGGCATGATGCCCATGTCACCAGGTGGAGTGGTGGTGCGGCACTGACCTGCACGGTGAGCTGCCGGTGCGGCGCCAGCTCCCCTGGGACCCGGACGGAGTAGCGCTCGGCCCCCGTCAGCCCCAGGCTCTCGGCGCTGTCTCCCGGCAGGAACTGCAGCGGCATGATGCCCATGTCACCAGGTGGAGTGGTGGTGCGGCACTGACCTGCACGGTGAGCTGCCGGTGCGGCGCCAGCTCCCCTGGGACCCGGACGGAGTAGCGCTCGGCCCCCGTCAGCCCCAGGCTCTCGGCGCTGTCTCCCGGCAGGAACTGCAGCGGCATGATGCCCATGTCACCAGGAGGAGTGGTGGTGCGGCACTGACCTGCACGGTGAGCTGCCGGTGCGGCGCCAGCTCCCCTGGGACCCGGACGGAGTAGCGCTCGGCCCCCGTCAGCCCCAGGCTCTCGGCGCTGTCTCCCGGCAGGAACTGCAGCGGCATGATGCCCATGTCACCAGGTGGAGTGGTGGTGCGGCACTGACCTGCACGGTGAGCTGCCGGTGCGGCGCCAGCTCCCCTGGGACCCGGACGGAGTAGCGCTCGGCCCCCGTCAGCCCCAGGCTCTCGGCGCTGTCTCCCGGCAGGAACTGCAGCGGCATGATGCCCATGTCACCAGGTGGAGTGGTGGTGCGGCACTGACCTGCACGGTGAGCTGCCGGTGCGGCGCCAGCTCCCCTGGGACCCGGACGGAGTAGCGCTCGGCCCCCGTCAGCCCCAGGCTCTCGGCGCTGTCTCCCGGCAGGAACTGCAGCGGCATGATGCCCATGTCACCAGGTGGAGTGGTGGTGCGGCACTGACCTGCACGGTGAGCTGCCGGTGCGGCGCCAGCTCCCCTGGGACCCGGACGGAGTAGCGCTCGGCCCCCGTCAGCCCCAGGCTCTCGGCGCTGTCTCCCGGCAGGAACTGCAGCGGCATGATGCCCATGTCACCAGGTGGAGTGGTGGTGCGGCACTGACCTGCACGGTGAGCTGCCGGTGCGGCGCCAGCTCCCCTGGGACCCGGACGGAGTAGCGCTCGGCCCCCGTCAGCCCCAGGCTCTCGGCGCTGTCTCCCGGCAGGAACTGCAGCGGCATGATGCCCATGTCACCAGGTGGAGTGGTGGTGCGGCACTGACCTGCACGGTGAGCTGCCGGTGCGGCGCCAGCTCCCCTGGGACCCGGACGGAGTAGCGCTCGGCCCCCGTCAGCCCCAGGCTCTCGGCGCTGTCTCCCGGCAGGAACTGCAGCGGCATGATGCCCATGTCACCAGGTGGAGTGGTGGTGCGGCACTGACCTGCACGGTGAGCTGCCGGTGCGGCGCCAGCTCCCCTGGGACCCGGACGGAGTAGCGCTCGGCCCCCGTCAGCCCCAGGCTCTCGGCGCTGTCTCCCGGCAGGAACTGCAGCGGCATGATGCCCATGTCACCAGGTGGAGTGGTGGTGCGGCACTGACCTGCACGGTGAGCTGCCGGTGCGGCGCCAGCTCCCCTGGGACCCGGACGGAGTAGCGCTCGGCCCCCGTCAGCCCCAGGCTCTCGGCGCTGTCTCCCGGCAGGAACTGCAGCGGCATGATGCCCATGTCACCAGGTGGAGTGGTGGTGCGGCACTGACCTGCACGGTGAGCTGCCGGTGCGGCGCCAGCTCCCCTGGGACCCGGACGGAGTAGCGCTCGGCCCCCGTCAGCCCCAGGCTCTCGGCGCTGTCTCCCGGCAGGAACTGCAGCGGCATGATGCCCATGTCACCAGGTGGAGTGGTGGTGCGGCACTGACCTGCAAGGTGAGCTGCCGGTGCGGCGCCAGCTCCCCTGGGACCCGGACGGAGTAGCGCTCGGCCCCCGTCAGCCCCAGGCTCTCGGCGCTGTCTCCCGGCAGGAACTGCAGCGGCATGATGCCCATGTCACCAGGTGGAGTGGTGGTGCGGCACTGACCTGCACGGTGAGCTGCCGGTGCGGCGCCAGCTCCCCTGGGACCCGGACGGAGTAGCGCTCGGCCCCCGTCAGCCCCAGGCTCTCGGCGCTGTCTCCCGGCAGGAACTGCAGCGGCATGATGCCCATGCCCACCAGGTTGGAGCGGTGGATGCGCTCGAACGACTCCGCGATCACCGCCTTGATGCCCTGGGGAATCGTACACGTGAATTAGTTACACGAACAAAAATAGTGAATTGTCCAATCTAGGTTTTGCAGGTTAGGTTAGGTTAGTGTTGTTGTTGGATGCGACACTCGCCCGGCTCCGGCGCACGCGCACTCACCAGCAGGTACGGCCCCTTGGCGGCCCAGTCGCGGCTGGAGCCCGAGCCGTAGTCCTTGCCCACGATCGCGATCAGCGGCACTTTCTCCGCGGCGTACCTGACAACATACATCTATACTATTATAAAACTCTAAAATAGTCTTGAACATTTTCAGGAGTGTTAATAGCGGATGTTGTATAGCACACAATACGGAACCGGTCACCTGTCGGCGGCGTCGAAGATGTCCATGAGGTCGCCGCTGGGCTGGTGCGCGGTGCGCGGGCCGGGCGCGGGCGCCATCTTGTTGACGAGGCGGATGTTGGCGAAGGTGCCGCGTGACATTATCGCGTCGTTGCCGCGCCGCGACCCGTACGAGTTAAACTCGCGCGGCGTCAGCCTGCAACACACGTCTTATTTTTTTTTCTTCTAATTGCAGGCGTTATTGGTAATACTGAGTATCTATATTAAAGAAAATCTATGACATGATGAATATGTGTGTAATAAAGTAGCATATGCGACTGTATATAATAGTTTCACCGACACCGTGTGTTAGATGAGCGAGGCAGCGACTCACCCCCTGCTAGCGAGGTATCTGGCGGCGGGCGAGTTGCGCGCGATGGCGCCGGCGGGGGAGATGTGGTCGGTGGTGACGGAGTGTGTAACTGATGTGTGAGATGAGCGAGGCAGCGACTCACCCCCTGCTGGCGAGGTATCTGGCGGCGGGCGAGTTGCGCGCGATGGCGCCGGCGGGGGAGATGTGGTCGGTGGTGACGGTGTGTAACTGATGTGTGAGATGAGCGAGGCAGCGACTCACCCCCTGCTGGCGAGGTATCTGGCGGCGGGCGAGTTGCGCGCGATGGCGCCGGCGGGGGAGATGTGGTCGGTGGTGACGGAGTGTGTAACTGATGTGTGAGATGAGCGAGGCAGCGACTCACCCCCTGCTGGCGAGGTATCTGGCGGCGGGCGAGTTGCGCGCGATGGCGCCGGCGGGGGAGATGTGGTCGGTGGTGACGGAGTGTGTAACTGATGTGTGAGATGAGCGAGGCAGCGACTCACCCCCTGCTGGCGAGGTATCTGGCGGCGGGCGAGTTGCGCGCGATGGCGCCGGCGGGGGAGATGTGGTCGGTGGTGACGGAGTGTGTAACTGATGTGTGAGATGAGCGAGGCAGCGACTCACCCCCTGCTGGCGAGGTATCTGGCGGCGGGCGAGTTGCGCGCGATGGCGCCGGCGGGGGAGATGTGGTCGGTGGTGACGGAGTGTGTAACTGATGTGTGAGATGAGCGAGGCAGCGACTCACCCCCTGCTGGCGAGGTATCTGGCGGCGGGCGAGTTGCGCGCGATGGCGCCGGCGGGGGAGATGTGGTCGGTGGTGACGGAGTGTGTAACTGATGTGTGAGATGAGCGAGGCAGCGACTCACCCCCTGCTGGCGAGGTATCTGGCGGCGGGCGAGTTGCGCGCGATGGCGCCGGCGGGGGAGATGTGGTCGGTGGTGACGGAGTGTGTAACTGATGTGTGAGATGAGCGAGGCAGCGACTCACCCCCTGCTGGCGAGGTATCTGGCGGCGGGCGAGTTGCGCGCGATGGCGCCGGCGGGGGAGATGTGGTCGGTGGTGACGGAGTGTGTAACTGATGTGTGAGATGAGCGAGGCAGCGACTCACCCCCTGCTGGCGAGGTATCTGGCGGCGGGCGAGTTGCGCGCGATGGCGCCGGCGGGGGAGATGTGGTCGGTGGTGACGGAGTGTGTAACTGATGTGTGAGATGAGCGAGGCAGCGACTCACCCCCTGCTGGCGAGGTATCTGGCGGCGGGCGAGTTGCGCGCGATGGCGCCGGCGGGGGAGATGTGGTCGGTGGTGACGGAGTGTGTAACTGATGTGTGAGATGAGCGAGGCAGCGACTCACCCCCTGCTGGCGAGGTATCTGGCGGCGGGCGAGTTGCGCGCGATGGCGCCGGCGGGGGAGATGTGGTCGGTGGTGACGGAGTCGCCCAGCAACAGCAGGCAGCGCGCGTCCACGATGTCGCGCACCGTGCCCAGCTCCTGGACAAACGTCAGCACTAGTTATACATGGGTCTATAATGAAGGATATAACAACGTTACATGTGTTTTCACAGCAAATCTGTACCGGGCGATCTGAGGTGTGGGAGAAATAAAATGCAGCGTTCTTCGTGATAGCTAATGCAAGACAATTTATTGAACTAAATATACGTTTCTCATGCATTTTAAGACGCGTAGCGACATCTAGTTGAGGGAATGTGATTTATATTGAAATATGTTTAGAAACATGCAGATTTAAACTTTTTACATTAAGAATTGAAGTTAGTTGATAAAATAATACTAATAATTAACTCGAACACACTCCCCCCGAAAGGACGGAGTCCTTTGACAAAGGTAATATACAGAGTTTCGTTATAGGTCTTTGCATAACGCCAGACGCCGTTCGTATTTCGTAAGCTCTCGTCAAACCGTCAGTACCTGGGCGTCTTCCAATAATACGGCCCATCGGCCAGTGGCCTGGAGGGAGTCGTTGATCTTTGACCAACACCAAATCTCCAATTTCCAAATCTTTGGTTATGCTATTCCACTTAGGGCGTTGTTGTAGACGTGTTAAATACTCCGATTGCCACTTCTTCCAAAAATCTTGCAACATTTTTTGAGTTAACTGCCATCTAGATAGCTGATGAATCTTAAAGTCCGTATAGTCATCATCGGGGATACTAATCATCTGTTGGCCAGTCAAAAAATGTCCAGGTGTTAAAGACTGTAATGAATCAGGATCGTCATTTAGTGGATATAATGGGCGTGAATTGAGGCAAGCTTCGATCTGGGTAAGTAATGTTGTCATCTCTTCGAATGTGAGCGTGGCGTTACCTACGACTCTCTTCATGTGGTATTTTATAGATTTCACGCCTGCCTCCCAAAGGCCTCCAAAACTAGGTGCTGCCGGAGGAATGTATTTCCATTTAATACACATGTCATCCATCTGAGCTGCAAATTCATCCGGAATTCTGGCTTGCCCTTGCCGCCACATAGCAATTAAATCCTTTTGTGCACCTACAAAATTTGTGCCGTGGTCACTCCACATCTCTGCGCATCGTCCTCTTCTGGCAACAAATCTTTTTAAGGCGGCTAGGAAAGCCTGTGTAGTTAAACTGCTGACAAGTTCGATGTGAAAAGCCCGTGTCACCATGCAGACAAAGAGAGATATGTAAGCCTTTGTTGATTTCGCCCCACGGCCTTTACTCATGCGTACGTTTATAGGTCCCGCAAAATCAACTCCGCTTATCAAAAAGGGTTTCTTAGGCTTCACTCTGATTGCAGGCAAATCTCCCATGAGCTGATTGCTTGTTTCTCCTCTCTGCCGTATACAAACAATACAGTTGCGAACGTACTTCTTAATTTTATTCTCTACGTTGAATAACCAGTATTTTGAGCGTAAATATATCGTCATTAGTTGTTGACCGCCATGGAGAGTGCTGCTGTGTGCTTCTGCTAAAAGAAGAGGTAACAGAGCATTGTCCTTCGTTAAAATGATAGGATGCTTCTGTTCGGCTCCTAAATCAGCATGGCGTAATCGTCCGCCTACTCTTAACACGCCCTTTGCATCTAGAAAGGGGGTGAGTGACAACAAACGACTTTTTCTTTTCAGCTGTCTCTTACTCTTCAAATCGTCAATTTCCTCTGGAAATTCGATTTCCTGGGATCGTCTCAAGCAAATGGTAAGTGCGTCATTCCTCTCTTCAGCCGTCAGGTAAGTTGGTAAGTGTTCTTTATTTATCTTTTTTCTTTTCAGGTTCACTATCCATCTTCGACAGTCAGCGATGATTCTCACCAGCTTCCCGAGCGACGAGTATCTACGCATCAAGGTAAATATGAAATCCTCTTCATTCGTTTTAGCTTCAGTTACCAATGATGTTATGACTTTACGACATTCTAATTCTATTTCAGGTACCTCATCACTTTCTGGTAGCTCTATGACTGATTCAACCAGAAATGCTGGCCCACTCCACCACAGTGTATTCGATAACAGTTTTTTGGGCATAACTCCACGCGATGCTGGATCAGCTGGATTGTGTTTAGTATTTACATAGTACCATCCATTGATATCATTGTTCTTCTTGATTTCAGTCACTCGATTTTTAACAAAAGGAGTCCATCGACCTGGATCACCCTTTATCCATGCAAGTACAGCTTTAGAGTCCGACCATGCAAACACTTGATGTTTTTGTAACTTCAATATATTTACGACATGTTGTAGAAGTCTACATAGCAGAACGGCCCCGCACAACTCCAATCTCGGGACTGAAATCTGCTTCAGTGGGGCTGCCTTTGTCTTTGCTGTAAGTAACGATACTTTTATAGTGCCTTCTGGATTAATAGCACGCACGTATATTACAGCCGCATAGGAGCTCATCGAAGCATCGGCAAACCCATGAATTTGAATCGAGCTTCTATCAGCAGTGGTATGTATCCAGCGATTTATTTGTACATCTGTTAGGGCAGGAATTTCATTTCTAAATTTCAACCACTCTTTCTTCATCTCGTCTGTTAGCTCTTCATCCCAACCTATCCCGAGTGTCCATAGTTTCTGCATAAATGTTTTAGCAATGACTATGGAAGGAGCTAGCCATCCCATTGGGTCAAACAAAGAAGCGATATCAGCTAAAACATTTCTCTTCGTTATAGGTTGTTCAGGTAAATTCTTTAAATTGTTTGTTACTTGTATTGTATCTTCTCGCGTATTCCATCTGATACCCAATGTCTTAATACTGTCTCTGCCATCCACATCTCGTTGGGTATTGTGTGACCTCTTGACTGGATTAATCTCGTTCAAGAAGTTTTCACTATTTGAACTCCACTTTTGAAGTTCAAATCCACCCCGCTTTAGAATATCTGTGACTTCTTTTTGATTACTTATAGCTCCATCTTCTGTTTCATGTCCCGACAGGACGTCATCCATGTAGAAATCATCTAGAATTATACGTTGCGCTTCAGGATACTCTCGACCCTCATCTAAAGCCACTTGACGTAAGGTTTTGATAGCCAAGTAGGGGGCACAGGCAGTTCCAAACGTTACAGTGAGCAGCCTGTAGTCTTCTATTGGCCTTTTAGGGTCGGTTCTCCAGACGATTCGTTGATAGTCTGTGTCTGCTTCGTGTACTTCAATCTGCCGGTACATTTTTACGATGTCAGCGACGTAACCAATCTTGTGCGTTGTCCATCTAAGCAGAATATCTCTAAGGTCTTCTTGTAAGGTAGGACCTATTAGCAAAGCATCATTTAGTGTCACTCCGTTCTTCCCAGCGCATGACGCATTAAAAACTACTCGAACTCGTGTGGTCTCCTTTCCTTCTCTTACAACTGCGTGATGCGGCAGGTACACACAATTCGCAGGAGCTTCTTTTTTGTCTACTTTCTCCATGTGTTTTAGATCTATGTATTCTTGTAACACCTGGTTATAATCGTTTTTTAACTGTGGTGTTCTATCCAATCTTCTTTCCAAGGATTGCCATCTTTTAATTGCTATATCTCGTGAGTCACTAGGCAAAACTGGTGTTTCATCTCTAAATGGCAGCTTCACCACGTAGCGACCATCTTCTCTTCTCGTATGTGTGTTTTGATAGATGTCTTCTGCCTTCTTCTCATCTGAAGTTAGTCTGTTATCCTCTTCTTCTATACTCTCTAACTCCCAGAATTTCCTCAGCATGTTGTTTAGATCGACATTGAGATGCATGCTGACGATGTTTTTATTGGCAGTGTGCTGAGTCCTCGCGTTTCCAGAAACTAACCACCCCAGGTGAGTATCTTGAGCTATAGGTGTTCCTGAGGGGCCTTTTATCACACCAGGTTTGAGAACTTCACTACAAACTTCGACTCTCAAAAGCAAGTCGATGTGACCTGGTGTGTGACATGTCGGATCTGCGAGGCATAGCTTCTCAAGGTGCGTTCAATCTGCACTTTCGACTTTATTCGCCGGCATTAGGTCGGTGATGTGGCGTACAACGTACGCAGTTACTTTCATCTTCATTTCAGGCTCGATTCTTGATGAGAATTGTATTTCTGCCGCGTGCTTAAGCGAAGTCCTCATTTGACCCACGCCTGTCACGTGACCGCTTATGGATGTACGTGGCAAACGTAGCCATCGTATAAACGATTCTTGCGAGCAGGGGTCCAATAACGCTCTCATCAAGTGTTTTTCTCCATACCCAGTGTCTACTTGCACTAACGCAGTTGGCATCATTACCGCGTGGTTTCCCATAGTGAGGTGAGATATAATATGCTTTTTATTTTTATCTTCTTTTTCTTCCTGGATATCTTCTTTATCTTCTAGACGCGGTAATGACGGCCCTGGAGCCATTGCCGTGGGTTGTGGCGACGGGCTCGGCGTGCTATGACTATGAAGCAGAGAGTGATGCTTTCTCCCACATCGGCGGCAGGTTGATCGATGTTTGCAGAACTTGACTGAATGTCCCGGTACCAGACAGTTAAAACAAATCCGCCAGCCTTGCACGTATTCTACTCTCTTCTCCACTGCGAGTTTTGCAAATTCTTTGCATGTATATAATAAATGATTTTCATTACAAAAAATGCATTTTTGTTCAATTTTATTAATATGAAAACTTCTTTGTTTCACAGGTGCGCTCGACGGCGGAGTTTGAATCATTTCCAAAACACGAAATCTTTTTTCTAGGAACTTGGTTAACAAACTTAATTTGGGTAATTCACTAATATCTAGGGATCCCAATTCGTGTTCCCATTCTTTGTGCGATTCTGAGTCGAGTTTATTAACGATTAAATGAATTACCAGAACATCCCAAGTTTCCACTTGTATATTTTGATTTTTCAATTTATTCAAACATTCAGTCGTCGTGTCCAATAATTCTCGTAAACCCTTTGACGTTCCCGTAGTTAATTTTCGCTGATTTACTAAGCGGCTCAAAATAGTATTAACAATTATCCTTTTGTTATTGTATCTATCGGTTAAAATCTTCCATGCCAAGTCGTAATTACTCTCTGTCACCGATACGTGTTTTAACAATTGTTCCGCTTCGCCAGATAAACAACTTTTTAAATAATGCATTTTCTGTACTTTGCTTATTGTAGTTTTGTTGTGTATTAACGAAATATACATATCTTGAAACGATGTCCATTCGTGATAAATGCCTGAGTACTTGGGAATGTTAATTTGAGGCAATTTCACTTCATCACATATGCTGGGTGCAGTTGAAGGGTTATATGAACTAGGCCTATTTGTTTCACCGCTTCGTAAACTCATATCAGATAACATGTCCAACATATCCGATCTCAAGTCGATGTATTGTTCCTCCACTTCTTGATAAACATCTTTTGTGAAGTACTCGAACTGTCCACGATCTTTAGTAGGTACTAATTTCAACATTTCGAGATGATTATTGTGGAAATTTGTCCAGTGTTCCATAAGAGTTTCCATTCGGACTTGCACATAACCTTTTGTTAGTCTTTGCTTCGGAGATTTCTTAAAATTCGTGATTGTTTTTGCCAACAAATGATATAAATTTTCTTGTTCTTTTATATAGTTATCCATCATGAAAACATATACACATCAATGTTTTTTGTACACATATAAAGTCAATTTCACGTATTATTTAGTCTTTTCACTATAACTTTTTGTTTCGTAAATTATAATTCGTAATTAATGTAATTATTCACAACTCGTAAACAACATTTAAGGTTAAGTTCACTGTTGCACTAATATAGTTCTTAAATCCGTTCGAATAAGGACCACTTTTTGTACCGGGCGATCTGAGGTGTGGGAGAAATAAAATGCAGCGTTCTTCGTGATAGCTAATGCAAGACAATTTATTGAACTAAATATACGTTTCTCATGCATTTTAAGACGCGTAGCGACATCTAGTTGAGGGAATGTGATTTATATTGAAATATGTTTAGAAACATGCAGATTTAAACTTTTTACATTAAAAATTGAAGTTAGTTGATAAAATAATACTTATAATTAACTCGAACAAAATCCATACTAATATTATAAATGCGAAAGTGTGTCTGTCTGTCTGTTACCTTTTCACGCTTGAACCGCTGAGCCGATTTTGATTAATCCTGTAGTATGCGTAGCGTGGGGGTGGTAGGTGGAACGGAAACTCGGTACTAGTTTACATAGTTTATGTAAATATTACAACACTCTATAATCTCGACTCCCGTCTAACCTCATCTATCTATATATCTCTATCTATCTACTTCCATAATCTTACAATACTTAACTATATATATTATTATTCTACGTGCTTTACGTGTTAGGAGAGGAAATCCCTTATCGGATAGATAGGCACTTTATCTTGTTTTACACATCTATCTACATTACGTGTAGATGAGACAGTTTGCCTATCACAATCCCTTTTATTAATTAAGGTGATTAGGTGGATATCTATCGTGTTGTACGAGGTTACTTCCATACTTCCAAGTTCCACGCGGACGTAGTCGCGGGCAAAAGCTAGTTATGTATAATTTTTGATATAATGTACCAACAATAACTAAGCATAATTTCATTGGATAAAATCTGGACAAAAACGTTTATATTCGCAAGATATCTTAACACTCCTCCTCGCTTCGCTCGTCGTTGTACCTAAATGTAACTCAATGACCGTTTTTCTGATTTGATTTATCATAAAAATGACGTCTAGCTTTTTATTTTAATAGGCTAGCTTACTCATGATAAATTGTATTAAACTAAAGTTTATTTAGTATAGTATTTGACATAGAAACCTAAACATATATTTTTAAGTTCATAAAAGTAGAAGATCCCTGAACAAATTTAAACATATAAACATGATTGATAAAATTAACCTCAATATAAAATACTTTTTTATAATTATTAACCAATTCAAATATATTCAAAAAATGGGTAAAGTAGCTTAAGCCATCCCGAGGGCTGCGTGAGCCAATGCGATAAAAATAAACAATAACATTGCTTACAGAGGGCGGTGTTACCGCTCTTTAGCGATAAGTCCGCCTATTTTGACAATCTCTTGAGAAGAGATATTCTAATGTAAACATTACCCAAATTAAATGAATTGTGACATAATATTTTCTTCGGTTTCCGCGACTGTCACACATTTAAATAAAACAATTTAAACGGATTATATCGCGTATATTAATTATTTGAGCCTCCCTGACGTTTCAGTACCTTTACAGATACCGTTGTCAAAGGTTGACTGAGAAAAACACAATTTTTCTCTGTCAAAGTTACATTTGTGCAAACTACCCATTTTGTAAATATTAATTTAAAAATAAACTAACTGATAATGAAATTATGGTTAGTTTTGATGTCCAGTCCCTCTTTACATGCCTACCAGTACAGGATTGCATCAATATTGTGAGGAGGAGGCTACGTGAACAGAATATGGCAATGGAATATGCTGAATTATTAGAACACTGCCTTACATCTGGCTATATGCTATGGAACGGTGAATTCTACGTGCAAGTGGATGGTGTGGCTATGGGGTCTCCAGTATCTCCTGTTGTCGCCGATATCTTCATGGAGGACTTCGAGGAGAAAGCACTCTCATCGTCACCTGTTAAGCCGAGGATCTTTAAAAGATACGTAGATGATACCTTTACTATTTTACCTAAATCTAGTGTTTCAGTTTTCCTAGACCATTTAAACTCCATTCATGAGAAAATTAAGTTTACAATGGAGTTAGAAAATGACAATTCACTAGCCTTCTTAGATGTCAGTGTGTTGAGAAGGTCTGATAATACAATAGGTCATACTGTTTATAGAAAGCCTACTCACACTGATAGGTATTTAAATGGCAAATCACATCACCATCCTAGTCAACTTGCTACAGTGGGTAAATCTTTGTTTCAGAGAGCCAAGGGAATCTGTGACGACCAACATTTGACTGATGAACTACAGCATGTCAAGCGTGCGCTTTGGGCCAATGGGCTCAAGATACCACGCCTCAACCAGAAACCCCGTGTGAAGACTCCTACAGTCGAGCGTAAACCTGCGGTCCTGCCATATGTGAAAGGGGTCACGGATAGGATTGGAAACATCTTGAAACGGGCTTCCATTAAAACATATTTCAAGCCGATGAAGAAGATGTCTCAATATCTGAGGCCCGTGAAGTGTAGCATCCCTCTGCCGAGTGCTGGTGTTTACAAGCTGGACTGCGAGTGTGGTCTGTCATACATTGGCCAAACGAAACGTAGTATAGCTACACGGGTTAAGGAGCATGTAGCAGATGTCAAGCACCGTCGTTGCAACAGGTCTGCAGTCTGCGAGCATGTCATGGACAGACCAAACCATTCAATTAAGTTTGATAACACTTCAATCCTTGCCAGAGAGAAACGATATTTTCCCAGAATGTTGCGCGAGGCTATTGAAATCAAAAAATATCCCAATTTCAATAGAGAAGATGGTTTGTCATTACCACCGGCTTGGGATCCTGTTGTACATCTTATCAAGGATCAAGCAAGACACAAGACTGGAAACCTTGGGCCTCGAACGGTGTAAAACAAATTAGTGTCAAAAGTAGTATATGTAGAGTTTTTGTTTAAAAGTATTTTATAGTAATAAATAAGGCAATCTGGGAGTTTTCTTTGGCGGTTCTTTCTCCTCAGTAAGCCTTTAGTGAACCGCTGGTAGATATTTTAAATAAATAATAAATGCCCTTCTGGCACATGTGTAACTGTCTTTACACATTAGGCCCATCTGGCATGTATGAACACCTTTATTTTTAAATTAATATTTACAAAATGGGTAGTTTGCACAAATGTAACTTTGACAGAGAAAAATTGTGTTTTTCTCAGTCAACCTTTGACAATGGTATCGGTAAAGGTACTGAAACGTCAGGGAGGCTCAAATAATTAATATACGCGATATAATCCGTTTAAATTGTTTTATTTAAATGAATTGTGACATGTAAATATCTGTTGGTGCAATTAATTGTTATGTTATTACTATTATTATAACTAATTTATATTTTTATGACGATCATAGTATACATGTATACGTAAATTGTCATTTTATATAACGATATAAATTGATCTTATCTAATCTATTGTCTACCAATGTTTTATTTAAGATTTCTCGTGTAATAGTTATCTTTTTGGGGTGCAATAAAGTATTGGTGCATTGTATTGTTTTGCTAATTCGCGATAAAATAACGTGCTAATCAATTAGTGCTAACCCGTTATGAGGTCTTATTACTAAAAAAAAAAACATTCTGTTACAAATATAGTAATAATTTCAACCAACTTTTTAAAATTAATAATACTTTTCCCTGAGTTCTAGAAAGTAACATAGTTATTTCATGCTTTCATTACGCGCAGTTGAAAAAATCAGTTTTAGCCGTGAATTTTGTCAATTCGAGTAGATTTTGAAACAAAAATTATCGATGAAAAATTTAAACTGTTGGTTTAAAATATATACCAATAAATCTCAATAGCCCCGATAATATGTTACGAAACATGTTTGATCATGGAGAAAAATGTCTAAAACAATCAGCATTTGTCAACGGATAAGAAGCCTTAATGCTTGCGTATTTTTGAAGTCTAAGCCCTGTAGTCTAAGATATTGTAGTGTAGGCTTTTAAATGTCGTATTTTCCTCCTCCTTTCACCTCTCGGAATAATCTAGCTCCGCCTCCTCACACACCTGGAGGAGGAGCAGACACGTGTGGCCTCACCCTGGTCATGTTGTCGAAGAAGGGCGGCCGCTTGATGTAGGTGGAGGCGGGGTCCCAGCCGTACAGCTTGCCCGAGGGAACGTCCAGCGCCTGCCACGACGGTAACCTAGCTCCGCCTCCTCACACACCTGGAGGAGGAGCAGACACGTGTGGCCTCACCCTGGTCATGTTGTCGAAGAAGGGCGGCCGCTTGATGTAGGTGGAGGCGGGGTCCCAGCCGTACAGCTTGCCCAAGGGAACGTCCAGCGCCTGCCACGACGGTAACCTAGCTCCGCCTCCTCACACACCTGGAGGAGGAGCAGACACGTGTGGCCTCACCCTGGTCATGTTGTCGAAGAAGGGCGGCCGCTTGATGTAGGTGGAGGCGGGGTCCCAGCCGTACAGCTTGCCCAAGGGAACGTCCAGCGCCTGCCACGACGGTAACCTAGCTCCGCCTCCTCACACACCTGGAGGAGGAGCAGACACGTGTGGCCTCACCCTGGTCATGTTGTCGAAGAAGGGCGGCCGCTTGATGTAGGTGGAGGCGGGGTCCCAGCCGTACAGCTTGCCCAAGGGAACGTCCAGCGCCTGCCACGACGGTAACCTAGCTCCGCCTCCTCACACACCTGGAGGAGGAGCAGACACGTGTGGCCTCACCCTGGTCATGTTGTCGAAGAAGGGCGGCCGCTTGATGTAGGTGGAGGCGGGGTCCCAGCCGTACAGCTTGCCCAAGGGAACGTCCAGCGCCTGCCACGACGGTAACCTAGCTCCGCCTCCTCACACACCTGGAGGAGGAGCAGACACGTGTGGCCTCACCCTGGTCATGTTGTCGAAGAAGGGCGGCCGCTTGATGTAGGTGGAGGCGGGGTCCCAGCCGTACAGCTTGCCCAAGGGAACGTCCAGCGCCTGCCACGACGGTAACCTAGCTCCGCCTCCTCACACACCTGGAGGAGGAGCAGACACGTGTGGCCTCACCCTGGTCATGTTGTCGAAGAAGGGCGGCCGCTTGATGTAGGTGGAGGCGGGGTCCCAGCCGTACAGCTTGCCCAAGGGAACGTCCAGCGCCTGCCACGACGGTAACCTAGCTCCGCCTCCTCACACACCTGGAGGAGGAGCAGACACGTGTGGCCTCACCCTGGTCATGTTGTCGAAGAAGGGCGGCCGCTTGATGTAGGTGGAGGCGGGGTCCCAGCCGTACAGCTTGCCCAAGGGAACGTCCAGCGCCTGCCACGACGGTAACCTAGCTCCGCCTCCTCACACACCTGGAGGAGGAGCAGACACGTGTGGCCTCACCCTGGTCATGTTGTCGAAGAAGGGCGGCCGCTTGATGTAGGTGGAGGCGGGGTCCCAGCCGTACAGCTTGCCCAAGGGAACGTCCAGCGCCTGCCACGACGGTAACCTAGCTCCGCCTCCTCACACACCTGGAGGAGGAGCAGACACGTGTGGCCTCACCCTGGTCATGTTGTCGAAGAAGGGCGGCCGCTTGATGTAGGTGGAGGCGGGGTCCCAGCCGTACAGCTTGCCCAAGGGAACGTCCAGCGCCTGCCACGACGGTAACCTAGCTCCGCCTCCTCACACACCTGGAGGAGGAGCAGACACGTGTGGCCTCACCCTGGTCATGTTGTCGAAGAAGGGCGGCCGCTTGATGTAGGTGGAGGCGGGGTCCCAGCCGTACAGCTTGCCCAAGGGAACGTCCAGCGCCTGCCACGACGGTAACCTAGCTCCGCCTCCTCACACACCTGGAGGAGGAGCAGACACGTGTGGCCTCACCCTGGTCATGTTGTCGAAGAAGGGCGGCCGCTTGATGTAGGTGGAGGCGGGGTCCCAGCCGTACAGCTTGCCCAAGGGAACGTCCAGCGCCTGCCACGACGGTAACCTAGCTCCGCCTCCTCACACACCTGGAGGAGGAGCAGACACGTGTGGCCTCACCCTGGTCATGTTGTCGAAGAAGGGCGGCCGCTTGATGTAGGTGGAGGCGGGGTCCCAGCCGTACAGCTTGCACAAGGGAACGTCCAGCGCCTGCCACGACGGTAACCTAGCTCCGCCTCCTCACACACCTGGAGGAGGAGCAGACACGTGTGGCCTCACCCTGGTCATGTTGTCGAAGAAGGGCGGCCGCTTGATGTAGGTGGAGGCGGGGTCCCAGCCGTACAGCTTGCCCAAGGGAACGTCCAGCGCCTGCCACGACGGTAACCTAGCTCCGCCTCCTCACACACCTGGAGGAGGAGCAGACACGTGTGGCCTCACCCTGGTCATGTTGTCGAAGAAGGGCGGCCGCTTGATGTAGGTGGAGGCGGGGTCCCAGCCGTACAGCTTGCCCAAGGGAACGTCCAGCGCCTGCCACGACGGTAACCTAGCTCCGCCTCCTCACACACCTGGAGGAGGAGCAGACACGTGTGGCCTCACCCTGGTCATGTTGTCGAAGAAGGGCGGCCGCTTGATGTAGGTGGAGGCGGGGTCCCAGCCGTACAGCTTGCCCAAGGGAACGTCCAGCGCCTGCCACGACGGTAACCTAGCTCCGCCTCCTCACACACCTGGAGGAGGAGCAGACACGTGTGGCCTCACCCTGGTCATGTTGTCGAAGAAGGGCGGCCGCTTGATGTAGGTGGAGGCGGGGTCCCAGCCGTACAGCTTGCCCAAGGGAACGTCCAGCGCCTGCCACGACGGTAACCTAGCTCCGCCTCCTCACACACCTGGAGGAGGAGCAGACACGTGTGGCCTCACCCTGGTCATGTTGTCGAAGAAGGGCGGCCGCTTGATGTAGGTGGAGGCGGGGTCCCAGCCGTACAGCTTGCCCGAGGGAACGTCCAGCGCCTGCCACGACGGTAACCTAGCTCCGCCTCCTCACACACCTGGAGGAGGAGCAGACACGTGTGGCCTCACCCTGGTCATGTTGTCGAAGAAGGGCGGCCGCTTGATGTAGGTGGAGGCGGGGTCCCAGCCGTACAGCTTGCCCAAGGGAACGTCCAGCGCCTGCCACGACGGTAACCTAGCTCCGCCTCCTCACACACCTGGAGGAGGAGCAGACACGTGTGGCCTCACCCTGGTCATGTTGTCGAAGAAGGGCGGCCGCTTGATGTAGGTGGAGGCGGGGTCCCAGCCGTACAGCTTGCCCAAGGGAACGTCCAGCGCCTGCCACGACGGTAACCTAGCTCCGCCTCCTCACACACCTGGAGGAGGAGCAGACACGTGTGGCCTCACCCTGGTCATGTTGTCGAAGAAGGGCGGCCGCTTGATGTAGGTGGAGGCGGGGTCCCAGCCGTACAGCTTGCCCAAGGGAACGTCCAGCGCCTGCCACGACGGTAACCTAGCTCCGCCTCCTCACACACCTGGAGGAGGAGCAGACACGTGTGGCCTCACCCTGGTCATGTTGTCGAAGAAGGGCGGCCGCTTGATGTAGGTGGAGGCGGGGTCCCAGCCGTACAGCTTGCCCAAGGGAACGTCCAGCGCCTGCCACGACGGTAACCTAGCTCCGCCTCCTCACACACCTGGAGGAGGAGCAGACACGTGTGGCCTCACCCTGGTCATGTTGTCGAAGAAGGGCGGCCGCTTGATGTAGGTGGAGGCGGGGTCCCAGCCGTACAGCTTGCCCAAGGGAACGTCCAGCGCCTGCCACGACGGTAACCTAGCTCCGCCTCCTCACACACCTGGAGGAGGAGCAGACACGTGTGGCCTCACCCTGGTCATGTTGTCGAAGAAGGGCGGCCGCTTGATGTAGGTGGAGGCGGGGTCCCAGCCGTACAGCTTGCCCAAGGGAACGTCCAGCGCCTGCCACGACGGTAACCTAGCTCCGCCTCCTCACACACCTGGAGGAGGAGCAGACACGTGTGGCCTCACCCTGGTCATGTTGTCGAAGAAGGGCGGCCGCTTGATGTAGGTGGAGGCGGGGTCCCAGCCGTACAGCTTGCCCGAGGGAACGTCCAGCGCCTGCCACGACGGTAACCTAGCTCCGCCTCCTCACACACCTGGAGGAGGAGCAGACACGTGTGGCCTCACCCTGGTCATGTTGTCGAAGAAGGGCGGCCGCTTGATGTAGGTGGAGGCGGGGTCCCAGCCGTACAGCTTGCCCAAGGGAACGTCCAGCGCCTGCCACGACGGTAACCTAGCTCCGCCTCCTCACACACCTGGAGGAGGAGCAGACACGTGTGGCCTCACCCTGGTCATGTTGTCGAAGAAGGGCGGCCGCTTGATGTAGGTGGAGGCGGGGTCCCAGCCGTACAGCTTGCCCAAGGGAACGTCCAGCGCCTGCCACGACGGTAACCTAGCTCCGCCTCCTCACACACCTGGAGGAGGAGCAGACACGTGTGGCCTCACCCTGGTCATGTTGTCGAAGAAGGGCGGCCGCTTGATGTAGGTGGAGGCGGGGTCCCAGCCGTACAGCTTGCCCAAGGGAACGTCCAGCGCCTGCCACGACGGTAACCTAGCTCCGCCTCCTCACACACCTGGAGGAGGAGCAGACACGTGTGGCCTCACCCTGGTCATGTTGTCGAAGAAGGGCGGCCGCTTGATGTAGGTGGAGGCGGGGTCCCAGCCGTACAGCTTGCCCAAGGGAACGTCCAGCGCCTGCCACGACGGTAACCTAGCTCCGCCTCCTCACACACCTGGAGGAGGAGCAGACACGTGTGGCCTCACCCTGGTCATGTTGTCGAAGAAGGGCGGCCGCTTGATGTAGGTGGAGGCGGGGTCCCAGCCGTACAGCTTGCCCAAGGGAACGTCCAGCGCCTGCCACGACGGTAACCTAGCTCCGCCTCCTCACACACCTGGAGGAGGAGCAGACACGTGTGGCCTCACCCTGGTCATGTTGTCGAAGAAGGGCGGCCGCTTGATGTAGGTGGAGGCGGGGTCCCAGCCGTACAGCTTGCCCAAGGGAACGTCCAGCGCCTGCCACGACGGTAACCTAGCTCCGCCTCCTCACACACCTGGAGGAGGAGCAGACACGTGTGGCCTCACCCTGGTCATGTTGTCGAAGAAGGGCGGCCGCTTGATGTAGGTGGAGGCGGGGTCCCAGCCGTACAGCTTGCCCAAGGGAACGTCCAGCGCCTGCCACGACGGTAACCTAGCTCCGCCTCCTCACACACCTGGAGGAGGAGCAGACACGTGTGGCCTCACCCTGGTCATGTTGTCGAAGAAGGGCGGCCGCTTGATGTAGGTGGAGGCGGGGTCCCAGCCGTACAGCTTGCCCAAGGGAACGTCCAGCGCCTGCCACGACGGTAACCTAGCTCCGCCTCCTCACACACCTGGAGGAGGAGCAGACACGTGTGGCCTCACCCTGGTCATGTTGTCGAAGAAGGGCGGCCGCTTGATGTAGGTGGAGGCGGGGTCCCAGCCGTACAGCTTGCCCAAGGGAACGTCCAGCGCCTGCCACGACGGTAACCTAGCTCCGCCTCCTCACACACCTGGAGGAGGAGCAGACACGTGTGGCCTCACCCTGGTCATGTTGTCGAAGAAGGGCGGCCGCTTGATGTAGGTGGAGGCGGGGTCCCAGCCGTACAGCTTGCCCAAGGGAACGTCCAGCGCCTGCCACGACGGTAACCTAGCTCCGCCTCCTCACACACCTGGAGGAGGAGCAGACACGTGTGGCCTCACCCTGGTCATGTTGTCGAAGAAGGGCGGCCGCTTGATGTAGGTGGAGGCGGGGTCCCAGCCGTACAGCTTGCCCAAGGGAACGTCCAGCGCCTGCCACGACGGTAACCTAGCTCCGCCTCCTCACACACCTGGAGGAGGAGCAGACACGTGTGGCCTCACCCTGGTCATGTTGTCGAAGAAGGGCGGCCGCTTGATGTAGGTGGAGGCGGGGTCCCAGCCGTACAGCTTGCCCAAGGGAACGTCCAGCGCCTGCCACGACGGTAACCTAGCTCCGCCTCCTCACACACCTGGAGGAGGAGCAGACACGTGTGGCCTCACCCTGGTCATGTTGTCGAAGAAGGGCGGCCGCTTGATGTAGGTGGAGGCGGGGTCCCAGCCGTACAGCTTGCCCAAGGGAACGTCCAGCGCCTGCCACGACGGTAACCTAGCTCCGCCTCCTCACACACCTGGAGGAGGAGCAGACACGTGTGGCCTCACCCTGGTCATGTTGTCGAAGAAGGGCGGCCGCTTGATGTAGGTGGAGGCGGGGTCCCAGCCGTACAGCTTGCACAAGGGAACGTCCAGCGCCTGCCACGACGGTAACCTAGCTCCGCCTCCTCACACACCTGGAGGAGGAGCAGACACGTGTGGCCTCACCCTGGTCATGTTGTCGAAGAAGGGCGGCCGCTTGATGTAGGTGGAGGCGGGGTCCCAGCCGTACAGCTTGCCCAAGGGAACGTCCAGCGCCTGCCACGACGGTAACCTAGCTCCGCCTCCTCACACACCTGGAGGAGGAGCAGACACGTGTGGCCTCACCCTGGTCATGTTGTCGAAGAAGGGCGGCCGCTTGATGTAGGTGGAGGCGGGGTCCCAGCCGTACAGCTTGCCCAAGGGAACGTCCAGCGCCTGCCACGACGGTAACCTAGCTCCGCCTCCTCACACACCTGGAGGAGGAGCAGACACGTGTGGCCTCACCCTGGTCATGTTGTCGAAGAAGGGCGGCCGCTTGATGTAGGTGGAGGCGGGGTCCCAGCCGTACAGCTTGCCCAAGGGAACGTCCAGCGCCTGCCACGACGGTAACCTAGCTCCGCCTCCTCACACACCTGGAGGAGGAGCAGACACGTGTGGCCTCACCCTGGTCATGTTGTCGAAGAAGGGCGGCCGCTTGATGTAGGTGGAGGCGGGGTCCCAGCCGTACAGCTTGCCCAAGGGAACGTCCAGCGCCTGCCACGACGGTAACCTAGCTCCGCCTCCTCACACACCTGGAGGAGGAGCAGACACGTGTGGCCTCACCCTGGTCATGTTGTCGAAGAAGGGCGGCCGCTTGATGTAGGTGGAGGCGGGGTCCCAGCCGTACAGCTTGCCCGAGGGAACGTCCAGCGCCTGCCACGACGGTAACCTAGCTCCGCCTCCTCACACACCTGGAGGAGGAGCAGACACGTGTGGCCTCACCCTGGTCATGTTGTCGAAGAAGGGCGGCCGCTTGATGTAGGTGGAGGCGGGGTCCCAGCCGTACAGCTTGCCCAAGGGAACGTCCAGCGCCTGCCACGACGGTAACCTAGCTCCGCCTCCTCACACACCTGGAGGAGGAGCAGACACGTGTGGCCTCACCCTGGTCATGTTGTCGAAGAAGGGCGGCCGCTTGATGTAGGTGGAGGCGGGGTCCCAGCCGTACAGCTTGCCCAAGGGAACGTCCAGCGCCTGCCACGACGGTAACCTAGCTCCGCCTCCTCACACACCTGGAGGAGGAGCAGACACGTGTGGCCTCACCCTGGTCATGTTGTCGAAGAAGGGCGGCCGCTTGATGTAGGTGGAGGCGGGGTCCCAGCCGTACAGCTTGCCCAAGGGAACGTCCAGCGCCTGCCACGACGGTAACCTAGCTCCGCCTCCTCACACACCTGGAGGAGGAGCAGACACGTGTGGCCTCACCCTGGTCATGTTGTCGAAGAAGGGCGGCCGCTTGATGTAGGTGGAGGCGGGGTCCCAGCCGTACAGCTTGCACAAGGGAACGTCCAGCGCCTGCCACGACGGTAACCTAGCTCCGCCTCCTCACACACCTGGAGGAGGAGCAGACACGTGTGGCCTCACCCTGGTCATGTTGTCGAAGAAGGGCGGCCGCTTGATGTAGGTGGAGGCGGGGTCCCAGCCGTACAGCTTGCCCAAGGGAACGTCCAGCGCCTGCCACGACGGTAACCTAGCTCCGCCTCCTCACACACCTGGAGGAGGAGCAGACACGTGTGGCCTCACCCTGGTCATGTTGTCGAAGAAGGGCGGCCGCTTGATGTAGGTGGAGGCGGGGTCCCAGCCGTACAGCTTGCCCAAGGGAACGTCCAGCGCCTGCCACGACGGTAACCTAGCTCCGCCTCCTCACACACCTGGAGGAGGAGCAGACACGTGTGGCCTCACCCTGGTCATGTTGTCGAAGAAGGGCGGCCGCTTGATGTAGGTGGAGGCGGGGTCCCAGCCGTACAGCTTGCACAAGGGAACGTCCAGCGCCTGCCACGACGGTAACCTAGCTCCGCCTCCTTACACACCTGGAGGAGGAGCAGACACGTGTGGCCTCACCCTGGTCATGTTGTCGAAGAAGGGCGGCCGCTTGATGTAGGTGGAGGCGGGGTCCCAGCCGTACAGCTTGCCCAAGGGAACGTCCAGCGCCTGCCACGACGGTAACCTAGCTCCGCCTCCTCACACACCTGGAGGAGGAGCAGACACGTGTGGCCTCACCCTGGTCATGTTGTCGAAGAAGGGCGGCCGCTTGATGTAGGTGGAGGCGGGGTCCCAGCCGTACAGCTTGCACAAGGGAACGTCCAGCGCCTGCCACGACGGTAACCTAGCTCCGCCTCCTCACACACCTGGAGGAGGAGCAGACACGTGTGGCCTCACCCTGGTCATGTTGTCGAAGAAGGGCGGCCGCTTGATGTAGGTGGAGGCGGGGTCCCAGCCGTACAGCTTGCCCAAGGGAACGTCCAGCGCCTGCCACGACGGTAACCTAGCTCCGCCTCCTCACACACCTGGAGGAGGAGCAGACACGTGTGGCCTCACCCTGGTCATGTTGTCGAAGAAGGGCGGCCGCTTGATGTAGGTGGAGGCGGGGTCCCAGCCGTACAGCTTGCCCAAGGGAACGTCCAGCGCCTGCCACGACGGTAACCTAGCTCCGCCTCCTCACACACCTGGAGGAGGAGCAGACACGTGTGGCCTCACCCTGGTCATGTTGTCGAAGAAGGGCGGCCGCTTGATGTAGGTGGAGGCGGGGTCCCAGCCGTACAGCTTGCCCAAGGGAACGTCCAGCGCCTGCCACGACGGTAACCTAGCTCCGCCTCCTCACACACCTGGAGGAGGAGCAGACACGTGTGGCCTCACCCTGGTCATGTTGTCGAAGAAGGGCGGCCGCTTGATGTAGGTGGAGGCGGGGTCCCAGCCGTACAGCTTGCCCGAGGGAACGTCCAGCGCCTGCCAGGTCGGGGACCCGAGCTCGATCTTCGCGTACACCTGGACAAATAAAAAAAAAAATCACATGTCGTACGTTAAAATGCTTCACATAGTGCGGTCTTAAAACATGCTGGGTACTCGGGCATTCTATAGTTCCCTGAATGAAAGATAGCAATTTATATTATTTTCGAGATTGAAATAAATTATTATGATTTTTTTACGAAGTAGCCATCAATGGCGGGGTCGCATTGGAGTGTCGCTACAGATATGTGTATAGAGTGCTGACCTCCTTGAACATGTTGGGGATGACGTGTCGGTTCTCCACCTCCTGGATCTCGGCGCGCGTCGGCCAGATGTCGCGCAGGAACACCGCCGATCCGTCCGCACGCTTGCCTGGAGACAACACACACCGTTACAGAACACAAGCGAGCGAAGCGAGCGAGTACTACAGGTTTTATCTGCATATAGCGGGTTTTAGTGATAAGGCAGATATAACGACTAAAGAGTCTTCGAAGGCGACCGAGTGTGCTCGACATTAGAGAGTTGGTCGAGTCAGCCTGCTGCGTCTGCGTCCGTTATGATGTGATGTTAGATCGTGACGGAGACAGCTAGGACGGGTTCCCTTTATATTGCATAATATCGATTCTCAGAAATTCATTTCGCATAACAGCTATCACCGAAACATTTTTAGCCGAATGATTCTTTAGCATAATCATATATGTATCAAAATTATCAGTTGGCATACTATTCATTTAGCATAATTTTAAATGGCAGAACACTAGTATCACCGACTTTTATTTCTCATAATTTTATATGGCAGAACATTAATATCGCCGAATTTATTATGGCATAAAGACATAGTTTACGGAATAGACGGGTGCTAGGAAACTAGTTTAGGTTTTAGGTTAGATTAGGCGATTATTAACTGAACTGATTCCAGTAAAATCGGTTAGGTTAGGTTAGAACTAAATATGACCACAACAGAACCGAACTGCTGCCAGTAAAGTAGGTTAAGTTAAAACAGAACTTAATGGGTTAGGTTAGGTTAGAACTGCGACCACAACAGAACCGAACTGCTGCCAATAAAGTAGGTTAGGTTAGAACCGAACTTAATGGGTTAGGTTAGGTTAGAACTGCGACCATGACAGGATTGAACTATAAATATTATGAGATATAAATTTCTTCGAAATAACTATTCGGACATGTAAATATTATGCTTATTCATATTCTGCCATATTAATGTTCTGATAAAAAAAAATATGTGACATCACAATATGAGAAAAAAATTATGCAAAATAAAATTTGGAGATATGTATGTATGTATGTATGTAGCGACGACAGTTACCTAGCGGCTGAGACTGGAAGTCGTTGTGGACGGTGCCGGCGAGTGCGTATGCGATGACGAGCAGCGGCGAGGCCAGGTAGTTGTGTATGTATGTATGTATGTATGTATGTATGTATGTATGTATGTATGTATGTATGTATGTAGCGAGGACAGTTACCTAGCGGCTGAGACTGGAAGTCGATGTGGACGGTGCCGGCGAGTGCGTATGCGATGACGAGCAGCGGCGAGGCCAGGTAGTTGTGTATGTATGTATGTATGTATGTATGTATGTATGTATGTATGTATGTATGTAGCGAGGACAGTTACCTAGCGGCTGAGACTGGAAGTCGATGTGGACGGTGCCGGCGAGTGCGTATGCGATGACGAGCAGCGGCGAGGCCAGGTAGTTGTGTATGTATGTATGTATGTATGTATGTATGTATGTATGTATGTATGTATGTATGTATGTATGTATGTATGTATGTAGCGAGGACAGTTACCTAGCGGCTGAGACTGGAAGTCGATGTGGACGGTGCCGGCGAGTGCGTATGCGATGACGAGCAGCGGCGAGGCCAGGTAGTTGTGTATGTATGTATGTATGTATGTATGTATGTATGTATGTAGCGAGGACAGTTACCTAGCGGCTGAGACTGGAAGTCGATGTGGACGGTGCCGGCGAGTGCGTATGCGATGACGAGCAGCGGCGAGGCCAGGTAGTTGTGTATGTATGTATGTATGTATGTATGTATGTATGTATGTATGTATGTATGTAGCGAGGACAGTTACCTAGCGGCTGAGACTGGAAGTCGATGTGGACGGTGCCGGCGAGTGCGTATGCGATGACGAGCAGCGGCGAGGCCAGGTAGTTGTGTATGTATGTATTGAAATGATTCGGGTTCGTGAGATGAGGGTAATGAAGAGTTAGACAAATTATATCACAAATTATTTTATTCTAAAAATACAACTAGGCATTAATTTATTGGTTGATAAATAATGTGAAGAAATACGTCTTATCAACAGTTGTATAGGAAATTTTACCTATCCTAAAAACTACAAATATTAAAAACTAAGATTAATACTACACCGGGATCCCATAAAATATAAGTAAAACTCCGTAAGTTAAACAAAAAGAAAACATAAACAAAATAAAAGCAAAAAGAAGTTCCGTTCACAGGGCTCGAACTATGGACCAGTCTCAGCGTCCGTCTTTAAGCGGCCCCGTTACCACTGAGCTATTCTCGCTCTGTGAAGTCGCTCCAAAACTCCGATCATATGCGTAGAGTCTTTGTATGCAGTTGTCTTTTACGTAGTTAATAAGTCCGATCTCAGTTACAAGTAAATATTGGCCGTAATGCAAGGGCATGTCCCAAGGCTGTAACAAGTTAAATGACACCGTGAAACTATGCTAAATTAGCCGAGGACAACCTTGCATCTCAATGCAAAAACAATACTTAACAAAACACTTACCCCGTGTCTCGATAACAATTGTGCACATTAATTATTCACAGCGCAAGTGAATTATTTATAATTTCCGTATAGCACTCAATGTAATTACCAGAAACTCAATTTATTAACAATCACAACGCGATCTCAGTGACATTCACTTGACCGCTCCACCTTTTCTCATCCACCCTCATTCTTCCAAATCTCAGTTTGGTTAAACTTATATCATTAGTGTTGCCAATGTTAACCGTGGCGCCATCTGACCCTGATTGGCGAAGTTAACCATTGCAATATCCCCTCTCCTCAGAAGAATCCGACCCGGATTCATGCCATGCGTTTCAGGTCCGAAGAATGCCATTTACCCAAGTCTTTACCTCGTAAACTTACTAGTTTATATACGTCAGTCGATAATTTCTTTGCAATAATGGCCTTTTCATATTTTGCTGATAATTTCGCCATGAAGTTTTTAGAGGCATTAGACAACAACTTATTGCGTTTCCAGACCATGTCTCCTTCCCTATACTCACAAGTCCGCCTACGCTTGTTGTACTGCTTGGCGTTTTCTTCGTATGCCTTTCGGAGTCTGTCTTGTATGTCATTATAGATTTTATTTCTTTCTTCTAAATGGGACTCATAGTTTTCTCTATTGAACCGGAGTGGAGCCTCTTTTTCAAAATGACTGTGGCTGACCTTCTGTATCGAAGTTTCACGCCCAAAGAACAGATATGATGGAGTTTTCCCAGTAACCTCGTGCACTGCGGTTCTTATGGCATGGCCTATATGAGGTATGTATTTGTCCCATTCTTTATGGTTATCGCGCACATAACAAGCTATAGCTGTTCCGATAACCTTATTAACCCTTTCTGTGGGATTTGACTGTGGATGATAAAAGGGAGTATACCACAAATCCACCTGATAATTTTCCGCTAGCTCTTTAAACTGGTTAGCTATGAATTGTTTACCGTTGTCACATATAATTACCCCCGGCGCACCATAAACCAAGAATATCTGTTCTTCTAAGATCTTGACAATGTTAGAAGACTTGCCATTGCGGAGAGGAAAGAGAAGAGAGAACTTGCTGAACCAACAAGATATCACTAACAGCATAGTGTTTCCCTGCTTAGAACGTGGAAACGGTCCCATCAAGTCCATCGAGATTATTTGGAAGGGTTCCGTTACTTCCCTTTGTCGACCCATCATACCACTGGGTGGTAATTGTGAAGATTTATGTCTCGCACAGGTTTCACATCGCTTAACATAGCTTTTTACATCAGCTATTAGGGAAGGCCAGTAATAGTGTTGCCTAACTCTATTAACGGTCTTTTTTATACCAAAGTGGCCGGCTGTGGGATCATTATGACACTCCTTAAGCACATCTGCTCTAAGAGCCTCAGGAACTACTAACTTCCAGCTGTATTTCTCTTCTGGGAACTGTTTTAATTTTAAATATTTCCAAAGTCGATCCTGGCTTACCTGCCAATCATCAGAATGCGTTCCATTCAGAACTTTCTCTTCCTGCGCCTTATACCAATCATCTTTGTGATCAGTTTTAACCTCAAGTACATGAATTTCCTCAATTTCTAAGGCCCTCGATAAAGCGTCGGGAACAACATTCTGTTTACCCTTCCGAAAAATTATCTCATAATCAAATTGTTGGAGACGCATAGCCCACCTAGCTAATCGTCCATGTGGGTCTTTATTCTTATGGAGCCACTGTAATGCACTATGGTCTGATATGACTTTAAAGTGGCTACCCTCAAGGTAGGGACGAAATTGTTCCACGGCATGAAGGACACTTAATAGTTCTCTCTCAGAAGCTGAATATCTAGACTCACGATCTGTAAGCTTCCGGCTGGTGTATGCTATAGGCCGTTCTATCCCCTCAATAACCTGAAAGAGAACTGCACCAGTTCCTCTATTTGATGCGTCGCACTGCACGGAAAATTCCTGGCTAAAGTCCGGAACGCTTAAGACAGGTGTAGAAGTTAAAGCTGTTTTTAAATTGATAAACGCCGTTTCTGCTTCATCATTCCATACTATGCGTTTTCCTTTTTTTCCGCCTTTGGTCAGTTCGTGCAATGGTGCTGCCACCATGGCAAAATTTTCCACGAACCGCCTGTACCAGCTAGCTAATCCGATGAATCGCTTTAATTCCGTAAACGTAGCTGGCCGTGGATAATTCAATATAGCGCTCACCTTATCCGGGTCTGTTCTCAACCCTTCTTTATCCACGACATAACCTAAATATTTTAGCGAAGAACGAGCAAATTCACACTTGTCTGTGTTGATTGTCAAACCTGCCATTCGAAGTTGGGCTAAAGCCCATCTCAATGTCGATATATGCTCGTCAAAGTTACTGGTGCTGACCACTATGTCGTCTAAGTATGTGAAAATCTTTCCTTCGTATTCTGGAGGAAATAATCTATCCATAAGACGCTGCTGAGTTTGTGAGGCATTGTTTAAGCCGAATGGCATGACTTTAAACTGAAATAAGCCTTTACCAGCCAAACCAAAAGCCGTCTTCTCTTTACTCGATTCCTCCAACGGTATTTGCCAGAACGCTGAGCGAAGATCTATGGTGGACAAGTATCGTGCATTTCTCAAGCTATCCAGTATGACTGCTACTCTGGGTAAGGGATAAGAATCCCTTTTGGTGACTTTATTCAAAAGTCTACTATCCAAGCACAGTCGATTCTGACCAGAAGGCTTTTTCACAAGAAGCACCGGGGAACGCCAAGAACTGTGGGAAGGCTCAATGATGTCCTTCGCCAACATGTCCTCGATTTCATCTTCCAATTCTTTCATAATTGGAGGTGCGAACGGGTATTGTCTTTGACAAACTGGAGAATTATCTCCAGTTTCAATTTTATGCTCTATTAAATGTGTCCTACCGATGCCGAAACCCAACTGTGTTCGCATTTCCTGAATTATTGACTCCAAGGCTTCGTTTTGTGCTAGGGTCAGTTGCTCTCGAGGAACCACTGGTGCCAATGCGTTAATCTCTTCATACTCTTCACTGTTCATTATGTCCGCACGCATATTGTTAATATTTATTTCTAAATCAAACTGTGTAAAGAAATTCATACCCAAAATGATCTTATGATTAAGCTTGTCCATTATGTGGAACTTCACAACCCTGTACTTGCTCAGAAATTCTATAGGCAAGTACACTATAGAATCTATAGTGTGACGTGTACCATCAGCGGTCGAAAGACACTGTTGACTTATATTCTGTGCTTCTATTCCGAAAGATCCTAAATTTGAAAAAAAACTTTTTGAAATTACTGAGATACTTGCGCCTGAGTCTAAGAGTCCCGAAAACGGTCTTCCTAATATTTTAAAAGAAGCATAATAACGTTTGTCATCGGGCCTAATGTCAATTTTGCAGATTTCCCCAGATTCGAAAAACCCCGTAATCACCTTTAGCCATTCCTGCCATTCCTCATTTCTATGATCTATTTCGGAAGTCCTTCGGCAGGCTTGACTTCCGAGTTGGCGTTTCCCGGATTGTTGCAAGGACATTTCTTTACTGTCGCCCCAAATTTTCCGCATTTATAGCAAAACAACCTTTGCTTATCCGCCGGGCATTCCCTAAAGCCGTGACCCATATTACGGCAGTTCCAGCATTTCATATGACCTGTGACCTGATTACCCTGAGAAGTGGCCTGATTAACAATGGCATTGATCTCCTTTCCTTGATATGCTAAATCAGGTTCGATTAAGCCCCGGCCATGGCTAGGCTCTTGAAAATTGTCACAATTTATCTTCGTTTGCTCTATGACCTTCAGAACGTCCAACAATTCTGTCACCGTGCCGAACCGATCTCGACACACCGCTCTCTGGAAGTCTGGCTGGATGTTTCTCAGCAAAATGTTTAGCTTCTGCTGATCCGATAGCTTTGTCGGCAAGCGATTGAACATGTTCTGCATCACCGACACGTAGATCAGAACACTTTCATGCTTACTCTGTGTTCTTTTCCTAATTTCCTCCATTAATTCTTCCTCATAGTAAGGTCTTTGGAACGATTTAATAAGGAGATCCACTAGCTCCTGCCAACACGTGACAAAGTCTCGATTCGCACGAAACCATATCAATGCATCATCTTCAAAAAGATCAATGGCATAACGATATAAATCACTCTCGGTGGCGTTGCGCGCGTCCTTTAACTCTTCAATACGTTCCAAGAAAGCGTTAACGCTCATTGATCCTTTACCATTAAACTTCAAGCCCCAATCCTTAATTGGTACAAGCTTCCTCCTAGTAGGCTCAATATCCACAGTTGAAGTTCTCTGAAGTAGGCCGCGTCGTTCCTCCATTAAAAATCTCGGTAGTTGTTCTGCTTTTATATTCTGTTCCCGAGAAATTTTTGGCTGTGAAACCGCGCTTGACCCCGATTGCATCGCGCCAGGAACTGTGCCAGATGTGTCACCCTTATTAGCACTTTCAAGACTAAGTTTCTCAATAATACAGGATCCTTCTTCTCCTAAAGACTTATACAAAATATCCTTATCCTGTTCTGAGAGTTCCTCCTCCCCTTCCTCATCCAAATTATCTAAAGTCTCCATGGCAGTAATGGCATCTTGGACTTCTTTAAGAATATTTAAGTGTCTGACTATGTGGTCCTGCTCGGTGGGAATGATAAGTTTAACACGGCCAAGCAAATGCGTGAGACGGGAGAAAACGCGCTTAAAATTGGTAGGATCAGGTACTCCACTAATTTCACTGAGTGCGGCTGAAAGAACTTTAAATTTAGTTTCACAAATCGTTAACTCTGAACCGGGATCTTCAATACAACATTTCGGAACTTTAAGTGTGATGGAAGATTGTCCACATGACTCCCTCTTAAAAATTTCCCTAAGGATCTTACGCATTGGGTCAACCGTATGTATGTCCTGAATACCCCTGCAAGCTAGCTCAAATGCTAGCTCATCCTTCAAAAGATACTTAACGTCCATTATTTACCTAAGAATTATGTTACTGTACTAAAAATAACAAATACAAAACTGACTAATAATAAGAAATCACAAAAAACAAACAAAGACCGCCAAGCAATTAATGTACAATACTCTTCATTCCTTTTACCCTGTGGGCGCCAATGAAATGATTCGGGTTCGTGAGATGAGGGTAATGAAGAGTTAGACAAATTATATCACAAATTATTTTATTCTAAAAATACAACTAGGCATTAATTTATTGGTTGATAAATAATGTGAAGAAATACGTCTTATCAACAGTTGTATAGGAAATTTTACCTATCCTAAAAACTACAAATATTAAAAACTAAGATTAATACTACACCGGGATCCCATAAAATATAAGTAAAACTCCGTAAGTTAAACAAAAAGAAAACATAAACAAAATAAAAGCAAAAAGAAGTTCCGTTCACAGGGCTCGAACTATGGACCAGTCTCAGCGTCCGTCTTTAAGCGGCCCCGTTACCACTGAGCTATTCTCGCTCTGTGAAGTCGCTCCAAAACTCCGATCATATGCGTAGAGTCTTTGTATGCAGTTGTCTTTTACGTAGTTAATAAGTCCGATCTCAGTTACAAGTAAATATTGGCCGTAATGCAAGGGCATGTCCCAAGGCTGTAACAAGTTAAATGACACCGTGAAACTATGCTAAATTAGCCGAGGACAACCTTGCATCTCAATGCAAAAACAATACTTAACAAAACACTTACCCCGTGTCTCGATAACAATTGTGCACATTAATTATTCACAGCGCAAGTGAATTATTTATAATTTCCGTATAGCACTCAATGTAATTACCAGAAACTCAATTTATTAACAATCACAACGCGATCTCAGTGACATTCACTTGACCGCTCCACCTTTTCTCATCCACCCTCATTCTTCCAAATCTCAGTTTGGTTAAACTTATATCATTAGTGTTGCCAATGTTAACCGTGGCGCCATCTGACCCTGATTGGCGAAGTTAACCATTGCAGTATGTATGTATGTATGTATGTATGTATGTATGTATGTATGTATGTATGTATGTATGTATGTATGTATGTATGTAGCGAGGACAGTTACCTAGCGGCTGAGACTGGAAGTCGATGTGGACGGTGCCGGCGAGTGCGTATGCGATGACGAGCAGCGGCGAGGCCAGGTAGTTGTGTATGTATGTATGTATGTATGTATGTATGTATGTATGTATGTAGCGAGGACAGTTACCTAGCGGCTGAGACTGGAAGTCGATGTGGACGGTGCCGGCGAGTGCGTATGCGATGACGAGCAGCGGCGAGGCCAGGTAGTTGTGTATGTATGTATGTATGTATGTATGTATGTATGTATGTATGTATGTAGCGAGGACAGTTACCTAGCGGCTGAGACTGGAAGTCGATGTGGACGGTGCCGGCGAGTGCGTATGCGATGACGAGCAGCGGCGAGGCCAGGTAGTTGTGTATGTATGTATGTATGTATGTATGTATGTATGTATGTATGTATGTATGTATGTAGCGAGGACAGTTACCTAGCGGCTGAGACTGGAAGTCGATGTGGACGGTGCCGGCGAGTGCGTATGCGATGACGAGCAGCGGCGAGGCCAGGTAGTTGTGTATGTATGTATGTATGTATGTATGTATGTATGTATGTATGTATGTATGTATGTATGTAGCGAGGACAGTTACCTAGCGGCTGAGACTGGAAGTCGATGTGGACGGTGCCGGCGAGTGCGTATGCGATGACGAGCAGCGGCGAGGCCAGGTAGTTGTGTATGTATGTATGTATGTATGTATGTATGTATGTATGTATGTATGTATGTATGTATGTATGTAGCGAGGACAGTTACCTAGCGGCTGAGACTGGAAGTCGATGTGGACGGTGCCGGCGAGTGCGTATGCGATGACGAGCAGCGGCGAGGCCAGGTAGTTGTGTATGTATGTATGTATGTATGTATGTATGTATGTATGTATGTATGTATGTATGTATGTAGCGAGGACAGTTACCTAGCGGCTGAGACTGGAAGTCGATGTGGACGGTGCCGGCGAGTGCGTATGCGATGACGAGCAGCGGCGAGGCCAGGTAGTTGTGTATGTATGTATGTATGTATGTATGTATGTATGTATGTATGTATGTATGTATGTATGTATGTATGTAGCGAGGACAGTTACCTAGCGGCTGAGACTGGAAGTCGATGTGGACGGTGCCGGCGAGTGCGTATGCGATGACGAGCAGCGGCGAGGCCAGGTAGTTGTGTATGTATGTATGTATGTATGTATGTATGTATGTATGTAGCGAGGACAGTTACCTAGCGGCTGAGACTGGAAGTCGATGTGGACGGTGCCGGCGAGTGCGTATGCGATGACGAGCAGCGGCGAGGCCAGGTAGTTGTGTATGTATGTATGTATGTATGTATGTATGTATGTATGTATGTATGTAGCGAGGACAGTTACCTAGCGGCTGAGACTGGAAGTCGATGTGGACGGTGCCGGCGAGTGCGTATGCGATGACGAGCAGCGGCGAGGCCAGGTAGTTGTGTATGTATGTATGTATGTATGTATGTATGTATGTATGTATGTATGTATGTATGTATGTATGTATGTAGCGAGGACAGTTACCTAGCGGCTGAGACTGGAAGTCGATGTGGACGGTGCCGGCGAGTGCGTATGCGATGACGAGCAGCGGCGAGGCCAGGTAGTTGTGTATGTATGTATGTATGTATGTATGTATGTATGTATGTATGTATGTATGTAGCGAGGACAGTTACCTAGCGGCTGAGACTGGAAGTCGATGTGGACGGTGCCGGCGAGTGCGTATGCGATGACGAGCAGCGGCGAGGCCAGGTAGTTGTGTATGTATGTATGTATGTATGTATGTATGTATGTATGTATGTATGTATGTATGTAGCGAGGACAGTTACCTAGCGGCTGAGACTGGAAGTCGATGTGGACGGTGCCGGCGAGTGCGTATGCGATGACGAGCAGCGGCGAGGCCAGGTAGTTGTGTATGTATGTATGTATGTATGTATGTATGTATGTATGTATGTATGTATGTATGTATGTATGTAGCGAGGACAGTTACCTAGCGGCTGAGACTGGAAGTCGATGTGGACGGTGCCGGCGAGTGCGTATGCGATGACGAGCAGCGGCGAGGCCAGGTAGTTGTGTATGTATGTATGTATGTATGTATGTATGTATGTATGTATGTATGTATGTATGTATGTATGTATGTATGTATGTAGCGAGGACAGTTACCTAGCGGCTGAGACTGGAAGTCGATGTGGACGGTGCCGGCGAGTGCGTATGCGATGACGAGCAGCGGCGAGGCCAGGTAGTTGTGTATGTATGTATGTATGTATGTATGTATGTATGTATGTATGTAGCGAGGACAGTTACCTAGCGGCTGAGACTGGAAGTCGATGTGGACGGTGCCGGCGAGTGCGTATGCGATGACGAGCAGCGGCGAGGCCAGGTAGTTGTGTATGTATGTATGTATGTATGTATGTATGTATGTATGTATGTATGTATGTATGTAGCGAGGACAGTTACCTAGCGGCTGAGACTGGAAGTCGATGTGGACGGTGCCGGCGAGTGCGTATGCGATGACGAGCAGCGGCGAGGCCAGGTAGTTGTGTATGTATGTATGTATGTATGTATGTATGTATGTATGTATGTATGTATGTATGTAGCGAGGACAGTTACCTAGCGGCTGAGACTGGAAGTCGATGTGGACGGTGCCGGCGAGTGCGTATGCGATGACGAGCAGCGGCGAGGCCAGGTAGTTGTGTATGTATGTATGTATGTATGTATGTATGTATGTATGTAGCGAGGACAGTTACCTAGCGGCTGAGACTGGAAGTCGATGTGGACGGTGCCGGCGAGTGCGTATGCGATGACGAGCAGCGGCGAGGCCAGGTAGTTGTGTATGTATGTATGTATGTATGTATGTATGTATGTATGTAGCGAGGACAGTTACCTAGCGGCTGAGACTGGAAGTCGATGTGGACGGTGCCGGCGAGTGCGTATGCGATGACGAGCAGCGGCGAGGCCAGGTAGTTGTGTATGTATGTATGTATGTATGTATGTATGTATGTATGTATGTAGCGAGGACAGTTACCTAGCGGCTGAGACTGGAAGTCGATGTGGACGGTGCCGGCGAGTGCGTATGCGATGACGAGCAGCGGCGAGGCCAGGTAGTTGTGTATGTATGTATGTATGTATGTATGTATGTATGTATGTATGTAGCGAGGACAGTTACCTAGCGGCTGAGACTGGAAGTCGATGTGGACGGTGCCGGCGAGTGCGTATGCGATGACGAGCAGCGGCGAGGCCAGGTAGTTGTGTATGTATGTATGTATGTATGTATGTATGTATGTATGTATGTATGTAGCGAGGACAGTTACCTAGCGGCTGAGACTGGAAGTCGATGTGGACGGTGCCGGCGAGTGCGTATGCGATGACGAGCAGCGGCGAGGCCAGGTAGTTGTGTATGTATGTATGTATGTATGTATGTATGTATGTATGTATGTATGTATGTATGTATGTAGCGAGGACAGTTACCTAGCGGCTGAGACTGGAAGTCGATGTGGACGGTGCCGGCGAGTGCGTATGCGATGACGAGCAGCGGCGAGGCCAGGTAGTTGGCGCGCGTGTTGGGATGGATGCGGCCCTCGAAGTTGCGGTTCCCGGACAGCACTCCGCAGCACACCAGCTCGTTCTGTACACGATGCAAGAACGTTACCGAATTCAATATATTTATTACAAATGCAGAGATCTCGTGAGCGTTAGGATGGCGGGTGTACATCAACAAATGGAGCTGCGGTTTACAGAAGTTAGTGCTAGCAATGTGCTCTTTAGGCCATGTTCAGATGACAAGCGCTCAACGCGCGTTTTGCTAACGCGCGTTTATAACTCCATACAAAAAATAGCGTTGGCATGTGTACGGCCAGAAAAAAATGTATTGTAGCTGTAAACGCGCGTTACCAAAACGCGCGTTAAGCGCTTGTCATCTGAACATGGCCTTAAGCTCCGGAGATATTTAAGAAATTAATGGCGCCCGCCAACCTGACGTCAGGGTGGCGGGTGCATTTCCAGTTCTAGCTAATGGCTGCCTAATCAAGGGTGAAATAACTGCCTAAGGTTAGTGCTCGCAATGTGCTTCCACATGTATGAAGCAGAATCAAATTCAGAGAGCGGCACCAAACATAGCTATGTTTGGTGAAAGTAACCGCAGCCATTTCCAAGATATTCAGCTTTGATTGAAACAGGTGACAGGACCGCAGGCAATATTGAAGGTAAGAATTCCTAACTTTATGGTTATATTCAAGTTCAGAAGCATTTTTTATGCCACTCATTATTTTTCAGTTTTCAATTGACTACATTGCATATTTCTAACAGGTGAAAATTCATATCGATGAGAGTATTTTGTGCCGTGTACATCCTAAAAAATTGTTTGATTTTATTTTTCAGGGTCTAAAGAAATATAAGATTATAATTTAAAATATATAAAATAACAGGAGTCTACGTCAGCTATGCCTGCATAGTTGTAGTCTTCGCCCTATCCGCGGAAAAAAATAAGCTGTTAATAATGTCGAGCTCAACTCAACGGCATCCGTTTTTTTTATTAGATACCAGACTAAAGTAACCTTTCCATTGTGTCATAGTTTTGGAGTTACTACATTTTAGAATGAGTAAATTTTAATATAATAAATTAATTGGTAATCTTAGGAAAAATATAAAAACAGTGATTACATCCTCTTTCTGAGCGGACGCAACAAGCAACATGACCAATATGCAATAAATGAGCTATGAATACAGAAAACTCAGAAAAATAACAAAATTGTAGTTTCAAAAATTTTAAATTTTGTAATTACATCGAATAATCAAAATGTTGTGTCATTTTGAAATAATTAGTTAGCTGCATTTTAATGTTATTTGCATCGTTGCTGTTTCGTTGTCTACCGTTCCCATACTAAAATTTAGTTTTGTATAACCTTAAGTTATGGCACTTCAGGTCTTTTAGCATACTATTGTTAACCGTTATATTTTTTGTATTGTGACTGTTTGTTGACTTAATAGAAAAAAAAGAAAGAATAAAGGCGCATAACTACCAGATGATCTGGACGGGGCGGTAGGCCTGAAGCTCTGCTCTCCTAGGATACATAGCGGCCGTCTCCATACTTCGTACTGACTCCGTCTTAGTGCGAAGCATGGAGTCGGCCGCTATGTGACGGCAACAGTATCCTAGGAGAGCAGAGCTGGAGGCGGCGGCCGCGTGCTCGCACTGGGTGGACACGGAAGTGTGCTCGCGCTCCTCGTCAGTGAGTCTGTGTGCGCGCGCAGGAGCCCCGCGAGGCGGGGTGTCACTCACCTTCTCGATGGTGTTGGCGATGTTGTCGTCGATGGGGCCGGAGTTGCCGATGCAGGTCATGCAGCCGTAGCCCACGATGTCGAAGCCCAGCTTCTCCAGGTACGGGATCACGCCGGATTCCTGCAAATGTTCATGTCCCCTGAATAATAGTTCCCTTATTGGTGTCCTTTGCCTTTCGAGCTCTCAACTGCCACAACATAATACTCAAATTCTTCGGGCATATTAGTAAAAAGACCAAAAAGTTCACCTTAACTCACTCAATTAATATTACTATCAAAGTATCTGTTGTGCGACGACAGTTAACCTTTCAATAACGTACCTTAAGGTTCTATTTTAATCCTTATTATATCGTTAATTTTTGTCGCATAACAGAACTTATTCCAATCGCTTTTATTTTCTCGCTGACTACGCCTTAATTTCATCCAACTTTATGCGACCTAACTCTGCGTTCAGAGGGCGAATTCCGATAGGGTTTGCAGACACCATGAAACATGTTTGTATTCCATTCACAGATCAGACAAAATGCGTAAATTACAACTTTAACGCACCAGAGCTTTTTTTGTATTTGTATTTTTTAATATTTACTTGGCCTGACAGCGCGACACAAAATGTTTTTAATAAATCGTCCAATGTAACAAAATTTCTTTCATGTTCTATTCTCAACTAATAAAAATGCAATATATATATTTAAAAGCTAGTAAGACAATTAAAAAAAAAAAAAAAAAAATATCATTTATTTCGACCAACTGGGATCATAGTGCTTACATAATATGTTAGTAACAGACTGAAATTCTTATATATTTTAATCATTTCAAATATATTTCAAAAAAGGGTCAAGTATCCTATTGTCTAGTTCCCGCGCTTCGACAATAATGTACTATGAATGTGATTATGTCTAAGAAAGGTGATGAGCTGATGAGTTACTGTCTCCGAGGCAACTCCTAGAAGCCGTCGGCAACATCAAGGGACTGCTAGGCTGCCTGGCAGAGTTGGGTTGGCAAGAGTGCCAGCAACCCACCACGCACAATAGGCGCGTTGTAAGTCGTCGAGTTGCGGCAAACCAGCCCGCGATAACCTATAACTACTAGCCCTAGCTCAGACAACAGTCCTTTTGGGCTGTTATTGCACACTATGTCATTAAACGCTTGTCTGAGCAGTATTTTTTGAATTTATGTAAATTTGGAAAAAGTTCTTTTATAAGCATGTTTGTTATAAATAAATGGCTTATTATTTTCGCGGCGACAGAAAAATTAAAGAGCAGCAAACTATTTGCAACTAAAATAATAACTTGTCAGCGACTAAATATTTTGGCAATCATTTATATTAAATGAGCTTTAAACTAAGGATATTTTAAAATTCAAATAATGGCAGCTACTTTAAGGTAGCAGAAATAATAAACAAGATTACTGAAATCATAGGCGAGGTACTATAAATAATGACTTGGCGACTAATATTAGCAGAAGATCCGACTCGGCCGGGTTAGGTTAGGTTGGTTTTTTTTTTATATCCCTAAAAAGCGCTCCTTTTATTTTTTTTATGACCTTGATTTATTTTATATGCAATCTCCATTGAACAATTAGAGTAGGCCATTTTCAAGTTTTTATCCGCTGTCATGTTTCCGCTTAATTAGTTAATTCAGTCGCCATAACTCGATGCTAGTTTATATTAAAACAAAGCCGAAAATTGATTACTTAGCTGCTACTTTTTACTTTATACTAGTCTCCGCAATTAGTCGCCAACTTATTATTTTTGCTACCCCCTTTAATTTTTTATAAATCCCTAAATCAGATTAATTTGTCGCCGCGTTAAATATATGCCTAAATAAATAAATAAAATAAATAACCTATGACTTACTTTCAGGTAGTAAGTGACGACGCCGGAGCCGGGCGACAGCGAGGTCTTGATGTAGGGCGGCACGCTCAGCCCGCTCTCCACCGCCTTCTTGGCCAGCAAGCCTGCGCACGCGCACCACCGGTGTATATGTAGATAGGTATACATTACATCACAAGACAATGTACTAACTAATGTCTCTCCGAGCTATACACCTCGGGGGTTAGTTTGCAAGTGGCTGTGTAATTATTCCCAATTTCAACAACCATATATACAGGGTGTCCCTAAAACCAACGCCGAAATGAAGAGGGGTGATAGAACAGCTCATAAGCAACCATATTAAGTTAATTTGACCTTAATAAAAAGTTCATGGTTTTCGAGATATTTGCATTTTTAAAAAACTCGTGACTTTTGAGGCCCTGCGTCAGTATGTCGATTGCCACCACTGCAAATTTAGGTATTTTTTAAATCTGTTTTTTGCAGGATGTTACTAAAAACATATCCTATCGAATGTAATTTCAATATATTACATATCATGATGCTTTGTCGGTAAAAATAATAAAAAAAAACTAATTATAGCAATTTATTAAATTTAGCCAGCGGATTTGATCGAGTTTCATTTTAAAAAAGTATAGTAAACTAACATGGCACACAACATAAAAAGATAGTAAATTTATTGTAGTTTTCAAAAAGGTACAGCATTTTCTAATTTACGCAGCAGTTTACGAGATATTGATATTTTACACCAAAAGGAGCTCATACTGCAGTTATTCCATAGTATGGTACCAGAGCCCCTACTAGGCTCAGAGTTTGAATGTTGAACAAAAAATCGATTTAAAGAATACTTTATTTAGAATAGGAACACAATTCAATTTTAGAATAAAAAAAAATGAAATGTTCATAGCGAACCTGGCAAATAACGTAAAAAGATAGCAAATTTAGAGTTGTTTTTAAAATGGTATTGAAGTGACTTAATTATTTAGCGGTTTATAAGATAATGCAAAAATAATACTGGTTGCCATTTTTATCTGTTAAGTGAATAAAAAACTAAAAACATTAAAAAAATACGATACCTGTTTTATGTAACTAAATTAAATGTTCAAATTGTCCGCCATTGACTTGAATACAAGCTCGGCATCTTAAAAATGCTCGACTGATGTGACGTGTACTTCTTGATACGTCGTTTTGGGCCTCTGCGTAAATGCGTTGTCTCAGCTCCGCTATACTGTTAATCGGTTCATTGTAAACTTTTTCTTTAATATAACCCCAGTAATAGAAATCCAGAGGATTTACGTAGGTCTGGAGATCGAGGAAGCCACAAAATGGGACCCAGACGGCCGATCCATTTCTGTGGATAAGTTTGGTTTAAATGTAGTCGCACTTCGCGTGCATAATGTGCTGGACAGCCATCATTCTGCAGCCACATTGACCTCCGCGTAGCTAAAGGTACGTCGTCGAGAAGATTTGGCAACTCATTCTCTAAGAAATGCAGATAACTTGGACCATTCAGCGTTTCTGGTAATTCAAATGGGCCAATTATTTTCCTTAAATATAAGTTTATTTAATAAATAAAAACCATGTCACATAAAAATACAATAAAAAATATCAAACTTAAGACTAGCTTAAGCCTAGTCAAAAAGTCCCCCTCGAGTTGTCCCCGGCGCAAAAGTACCCATCACACTAGCCGCGTTACCACGTTGAATGGCGATGGACAACCTTTGCACCAGGTACGAACCCGCGCGGGCGTCACACCCCCTTTCCCTAATACGACGTCCCACTTCCCTAATGAAGGCAATAGCCTCCGACCCCCAGCAGCCAGTAGTCTCGAACGCAAGGGGTATAAAATAATAATTACCGCCCAGGACCGAATATTTGTCTCGCTTTTTAGGGTTCCGTAGTCAACTAGGAACCCTTATAGTTTCGCCATGTCCGTCTGTCCGTCTGTCCGTCTGTCCGTCTGTCCGTCCGTCCGCGGCTTAGCTCCGTGATCATTAGTACTAGAAAGCTGAAATTTGGTATGAGTATGTGTATGTATCACGCCGACAAAACGGTAAAATAAAAACTAAAAAAAAAATTTTTTTTCGGGTACCTCTCGAACACCTAAAGTGGGGGTGATTTTTTTTTTTCGTTTCAACCCTAGTGTGTGGGGTGTCGTTGAATAGGTCTCTTGAAAATAATAGGGGTTTTCAAACATTACTTTTTGATAAAGTCAGTAGTTTTGTAAATATTCGCTCCGAAAATAAAAAAAATTGTGTCCCCCCCCCTCTAACTTTTGAACCACAAGTCAAAAAAATATGGAAAAATTCATGTTAATGCGGCCTTATAAGTACTTTCAATGAAAACTATATTGAACAAAATCGGTCAAGCCGTTTTTGAGTTATCGCCAAATTTCATATTTTTTCTTTAAAAGGTCGTAAGTTGACTTCCAGAAGGTAATAAGTGATTACAGTTTCTAGGGCGTTTACGACCTTTTTATAGAGCTTAAAATCTGTCTTAACTTAAACCTCGGGCTTAAAACAGCAGTTTATTGTGAAGGATGAGCAACTACGGAACCCTACACTGAGCGTGGCCCGACATGCTCTTGGCCGGTTTTTGTAAATGTAACCTGTGCACCTACTAACAAAAATATGGATTGAAATCTTTTAATCTGAAATAAATATTATTCATTCATTCATTCATTCATTTGTCCGCGGCAAAATCTGCAGCAGCACCAGCTGTTCGCACTGTCCGGCCGAGGTGCGAGGCGGCGAAAGTGCTGACGCACGTGGCGTCCCAAAGCAGACATTTCCCCCTCTGCCACGGCACTAAAGTTAAGCCGTCCGGCCTTTTGCCATCGGTGCGGCAGAGGCCCAGACACAGGGGATGTTGGCGGATATTAATGCCCTCCGTACGATGTCATTGAGAGCGTGGTGACGCGGAAATCTTCCCGAACAACGACAACAACTCAAGGCGTGATGGCCATTCGCCTCCACCATGGAGCCGCAGATGCATTTATGAGGTACGCAAACATCGCAGCCCAGGCGGAGAGCTACTGCCACCCGCAATGAGTCGTTGTCCAGGAGTGTTCCGAAATGAGGAGCGGGCAAAGCCTGCAACCACGCTCCCGCTTCAACTCTCGACACCGACTTTAGCCTGGCCAGATTTACTCCCGTGGCTACACCCATAAGTTGTGCAAGAGCGTCCCTGGCCCCCACATCATCCCAAACCCGCTGTACCTGTGGAGCCTCGGGCATCGACGCAGTTGGATACCGAGCTGTCCACCTTACCAGTGCATCCTCCACAAACGGAATGGTAACCCTGTCTCCATGACGATTTAAAATTTTAGAGACCAGGTCACCAACTCCGTGTGCCGATGCTAGAAATGCTGGCAAGCCCACATCCCCCGCACATCGCAAACCAATGCCACCGTGACGTATCGGCAAAGACGCCTGGGTCCATTGCTCATCCGAAAGAGACACATTTAGAATAGTCTCTGCTGTATCCCTCAACGCGACATCAAATGAAGCCACATCACCCGGGCACAACCATGTGGGAGTGGTTCTCAGAAGGTATGTAATTTTGGGAACCGCAAAACACATGCGTAGCAGAGTTAGAGCGACATGGGCATTAATATTTTTTAGCCGTTCTTGGGCGAGCAGAAGGAGACGCTTTCTAGTCTCAATTGCACTAGAAATGCCCTCTTCGAAAATAGGAGAGCCCAAAAGGGTAAACGTTCCGTGCGAAAGCTCTTTGAGACCAGGAAGCAAAGATCTTAAAGAAGACATAGAAGAAGATGTAGGTCCACAGCAGTATACCTCACACTTCTCCGCATTCACCTCCAGTCCCATATCCCTAAGACGGGGGATAAGCAAAGCTAAGTCTTGCTTTACGACTTCGGGCTTACCCCCTAAGGTGCCGTCATCCAAATACCAAATATTAAGTGGCGATTTCAGAGACAACACCGCTTCATGTATAGCAAGACTGAAGGCAAGCGGCCCAAGTGGATCTCCCTGCTGGGCACCCACCTGCGAAAGAATTAAAGAATCATCGTAGACGAGATTAGACGGAGAATAGTACACTTGGTGCAAAAAAGGGTACAGAGTAGGAATATGTTTTTCCACTTCGCTCAAAAGAACATCTCTCTCTACCGTATTGAACGCGTTCTTGAGATCTAATTTCAAGACGACGCAGTCAGCATTCTCGGGCTCCATGACAAAAGTGCGTGTGGCATGAATCGCGGCCTCACACCCTCTTTGTGTGCCAAAACCCAACTGATGTGGCTGAAGGTACTCAGCCATCCGCACCTTAACCTCATGACATCCCAGCTTAGATACCAAACGGCGAAAAGTGCTACCCACCGCAATTGGCCGTATGCCCCCCTCTTTTTTCGTCAGAGCGCACAGAGACGCTCCGTATAAATATGGGCAAATTTCGGGGTTCAATTGCCCACTCAATAAAAAATTACACAGCTTGACCAGGGAGTCGAGTAGCCGCTGCCCACTGTCGCCAGCAGAACTCGAAGTCAACTCCTTTAGATGAGCTGGTCGAATTCCATCTAAGCCAGCGGCTGACCCACTATGAAACGTCCCTAGCGCTCGGACAACGTCCTCCATGCTAACCAACAAAGCTTGAAAGGACCGATCCGGCTCCCGAGGGAAAGTTAATGTGCGGGACGGGGGCGGGTGCTTTGTCCGCAAGGAAGCGAGCGTTTCAGGGCCCGGAGGCGCTATTGAGTCATCCGACATAAGGACGCGAACGGCCCCCCTCACATCGCCCTCATATACTTTGGACTCAATTGTCTTCACGACCGAGGGCGTCCTGGGGGATACCTCACCAACATTACCACGTTCAACTAAACTGGTCCAACAATCGGCCGCGACTATATTGGCTTTCACCTTGGTGGTCAGATTGCCTTGGCCCTGCGTCTCCGGCGCTCTTAGAGCCGAATATGCGAATGAAAGTAAAGCATACCAATCAGCGGAATCGTTGGTTTCAATACACTTACTTATAACGGTGCACAATTTTTCCGCTGCCAGGGATCTCGCCCCCTTAGGAATATGTCTAAGCACCCGCACTGATTTTTTTAGAGCTCCGAGGCTCTCGAGAGCGATTCTGGGTGGTGGCGAGCTGGGTACCGGCGGACTGGCGGGGTTGGGTAGGTCGAGGCGGGGAGACACCTGGGCGGATACTGGGTGCGCGCGTAATCGAGCCACATCCTTGTGTACACGTCCAACGTGAATTTTAAGACCGTGCGACGTGAACTTGCGGGACGACTGCTGACAATGGGGGCACGACAACGTATGGGAAGGGGAACTCATCTCGTTAACAATAGTGTAACAAAATTACTAATATGTATAATACTTTGTCATAAAACTATAACATGGCACATTAAACAACGATGAGGAACCTTTATTTATTAAGTACTTAAGCAGATTTAATGTTGAAAAGATTCTAGTATAAATTTTAAACGTTAAAATGTTAACATTCTACTACAAATAGGTAAATAAAAAATATGTAAATATTTAAAAAGCACAATAAAAGAAAAATACAGTTCATTAATAAATTAAATCAATTTACAATTATCGATTAATTAAAAAAAAATGACTAGATGGCATAGGTACACAATTCAATAAGAGTGCTACACAATCTATTTTACGCAAAAATAAAAGGGAAAACAAATAAAGGCTTAATACTAAATTATAAAACTATAAATTAAAGCTTGCAGTACTATTGTTTAAGAACCTATGTAATCATTATAAATATTAAAATAAACATACCATGGGTACGATCGTAGTCGTACTAGGTATAGGTCTTTTACGACTAAGTAAAATGTCAACCAATGAATGTAATAGACAGGCTAAAAAAAAAAAATCTTCTTTCAAATGCTTCGCAGAGTCAAGTACTCATACACTCATTATAACACGAACTCTGCGCATGCGATGACGTTGACGAACGCAGCCGAGCGTCTCGAAGAAATCAGCGGTCTTCACTTAACTTCACTCTTCCTATAAACTCACCGTCGCGTCGATTCTCGGTATGTCGGTGTCATAATATTCCTCGCGGCGCTTTCGTCACTGGGCGCTCGGACCTCCTCGTCAAAGTCCGTGAGCAGCGATGACAGAGCGAAACGAAAAATAAGTCGCTATCTCTCACCGCAGGGAAGGTGAAGAACGTCCCCGCGCGTTCTCCAGGTGTAGCTGATAAGGCTTGCTGCTTAGTTGCAAGTTATTTTGCACACGGCACCATCACTAAGTGATATTGAACACAATAACTTGAATACGTAATTTTAAGTCGCTGGGTGCGAAGTAGGTGGTGGGGAACCACGAATCGATCGCAGCGCGCGCCGTGGCCAAAAAAGGAACTTTCGTCAGGCCAACTGTCACTTTTTACTAGCGATATTAAGGCATCTAAAAATTAATAAATATGCGGCAAGAAACCTGCAGCGTAGTTAAAGGCAAAACCAGTGAACACAAATTCAAAAACAGTAATCATAAATAAATAAATTTCCACAAGCAAGTTGGAAACGAGAACAACGAATTAAATGGATAATCGCTATCAAGCGGAAAAAGTTAGTATAACCTATAGAACAACATTTTTAATATCATATTTTTTATGTTGTAGGGAGTAGCATGTTTATGCGTTTATTTTCTTTTACATTTTGGACATGTTGAGCAAAAAAGAATTGTTTCCCATTTTATTGTAGTTTGGGATTTGAAAGCGTTGTTGTGTTTGATTGAGCCTTAGAATAATAACGCCTAGAAGGATAGTTTCAACCGGCCGAGGCGCCACACGTGAGGCATAAAATGGATTCATGTAGTTGTGAACAACTCGTATTTACACGCGCCGATACGCACACAAACACAGCAATAATGTTGCTAGCGCAATCACTTTTCCCCTGAAATTGGGGGTATACTCATGCCAGTGGTGATAGGTTACATTCTAAATTTTAATTGAATCATAGACCCGTTGTTGACTTCAAACACTATTAAATACATTAAAACAAAGGTTTTTTTTATTCATTATTATTAATTTGCAATGTCACTTGAAAATAAATAAAATCGTAAATACGAGTAAAGACGTTCGAAGTTTTTGACCAAATCCACCGGCGTAACACTTTTATTTGCACAGTCGTCAACTCATCATCAAGACATTTGTGACGAGCCCTAACACGTTGTGTTTTTGTGTAATTTAGGAGCTAACTATGGCCTCCTTCCGTCCTCATCATCAGACCAGCTTGGTAGTAGGTACCATAATAATGCATTCTCATGCTTTTTGACGACGCGTTTCGCTCGGTTGGTAGACACCTGCCTACTGAGTCGACGGTCCCGGGTTCGAATCCCGGCCGGGGCAAATATTTGTGCAAAATATTTGTTCTTGGGTCATGGATGTTATCTATATATGTATTTATATATTATGTATATCGTCGTCTAGTACCCATAGTACAAGCTTTGCTTAGTTTGGGACTAGGTCGATTTGTGTATGATTGTCCCTTAATATTTATTTATATTTATTTTATTTATTTATTCTCTCACGTGATTTAAACAGGTGTACAAAATTTAAACTCGATTCAAATTTGATTTGCAATATTTTAACATACCCCCATTTGACCCAGACATACTCTAACATACACGGCAAGTTAAATAAAAGGATAATAAAAATCAAGTGATTAATCTTCTTATTTTTTTCATATTTGTATTTTAAATTATAGGCTCCCAAAAATAGGTCAGTATATTATCAGGACAGAATTATGGGTAAAAAAAGTCCGTTACACTGGAAACACTACGTTGTCATGCCGCTTTTAGAAAATATGGGATTTTGATTACTGTTTTACGTAAAAATACGAGTTAAAGAATAATATTTACGAGTGAAATGTTGTCTTAGCATGTTTATCCTTTTCATCAGATGCATTGTGACACCCTATGACTGCACAAACCGTCATAATAATTGAAAATGCGGGAGCTCTTTACACCTGTCACGTGTCCTTGCAACTGACAAGCCGATCGACGCTTTTAGCCATTTCTGGCTTACTTTTAGTGGCCTCACCGTTGCGCGTGAACTGGGTTTCTAGGCGTTATTATTCTAAGGATTGAGCAGAATCCAGTTATAATAATTAATTTGGCCATGTTTAACTGAAAAAACAAAATAATCTGTATTATTACGAAAAAACAGTCATAAATGATCGGTTGCATTATGCATGAAATGCGTTTTTCGGTTAAATTTGTTTATTTTGTAACTTACTTCTCGTGAAGACAACCATGAAAAGGTCCGTGTGAATTACATCTGAAAGTCATTGATTTTGCTATTTTAGACGGGAAATAAAGAAGGTCAACGTCTTATCGACACTATAGATTAACATAATCTAATAAAATGAAAGAAAATTACGATATTTCATTGAAATTATTGGTTTATTTAATTACTATTCGTAAAGACAGTCAGCCATTTGACATTAAAAAGCCCGCCCAAAGACTACAATGTAAGCCCGCCGTAATTGTAACCGCTAGTTGACGCTGTCATCGCGCACCCAGCGAATTGTATTACGTTCTATTTATTTTTATTTTAAACAACGGACGGCACGTCCGCCTCTAACCGTGGTCGCTTCGCTTCCATCAATAATTATTTTCCCATCTAATATTCCAGTCCAGAGGTTCACTTTAAATTGGTACTGCGACCGATCTTCCCTCATCAAATGAGGATTTTCTAATGCATAACTGTGTAAATTGTGCATGTTCATAAATCCATCTCTCTTAAAAGTGCTTTCATCAGACCATAAAACCATATTTATGAAATTGGGATCCTCTCTGTGTTTTTGCAGCATTGTCTGGCAAAACTGAACACGAAGTGGGTAATCACGGGGCAGCAACGCTTGAACACGTTGTATGTGGTATGGATGATATCCATATCGACGTAATATTCTATTGGCAACAGATTTTGATATCCCTAAATTACGTTCAATGTTCCGTGTCGAAGTGGATGGGTCGTTTTGAATCTCTTGTAAAACATCTTCATCGTAATCTCCTCTAGGTCTTCCCAATCCACCACGATTGCCAGGCAAAACGCCTTGTGAGTATGCGAGATGAACATTTCGAAATACTCGATGGTCCGGATGCCTTAAATTTGGATATCTTTCCCGATAGAGTCTAGCTGCAGCACAAGAGTTACCCTGACATTCCGCATAGACAAAATGCATGTTGGCATATTCTTGAGGAGTATAATTCTCTGGCATATTTGTAACAAACGCACTACAATTAATCTTAACAGAGCCAAAGTAAATCGAAGTTAAAATCAATAGGCAGAACTCGAGTCCAAGATGCACAAAGCAAAGTTAAATTGTACCAAAAATCCAAATCACAAGGCAAACACGAGTTCTATTGGTAAATCAAGTCTATTTAAGAAAATAAGAAACCAAACTAAATAAAGAACATCAAACGAATTGACGAAGTGTCCTAAAATTACTAAAATACTCTTTAACCTATTGACCGCCAAGCGGTCTAGCAATTTACCGTGCCACTGACGCCAGAGTAAAAAAAAAAGATGTGCCCGAAAATCAACAGGGATTGAAAAATACTTGTAGCGGTTAGAATTACAAAGTTTTTGATCATTGAAATTTAGACGGCTGTGGCCGACGTGGCGTCAGGGGCACGATTTTTTGTTGACGGCCACAGCCGACTGTGGCGCTCAAAAGGTTAATCAGAAAGCCGACTTGAATTCGAATTTCAAATTGTGTTCCAATTTCAAATTGTGTATTCTTTGAATCTATTTTTTGTTCGAAATTCAACCTCTGAGCCTAGTAGGGGCTCTGGTTATTAGTGTAAAATATCAATATCTCGTAAACTGCTGCGTAAATTAGAAAATGCTGTACCTTTTTGAAAACTACAATAAATTTACTATCTTTTTATGTTGTGTGCCATGTTAGTTTACAATACTTTTTTTAAATGAAACTCGATCAAAACCGCTGTCTAAATTTAATAAATTGCTATAATTCGTTTTTTTTTATTATTTTTACCGACAAAGCATCATGATATGTAATAAATTGAAATTACATTCGATAGGATATGTTTTTAGTAACATCCTGCAAAAACAGATATAAAAAATACCTAAATTTGCAGTGGTGGCAATCGACATACTGACGCAGGGCCTCAAAAGTCACGAGTTTTTTTAAAATGCAAATATCTCGAAAACCATGAACTTTTTATTAAAGTCAAATTAACTTAATATGGTTGCTTATGAGCAGTTCTATCACCCCTCTTCATTTCGGCGTTGGTTTTAGGGACACCCTGTATATATGGTTGTTGAAATTGGGAATAATCCGCCATTTTGAAAAGTGGCTTTTTTTCAGTGTACGAAAAACGAATTGTCCAAAAAATTCTAAACAGGGTGTAATCGTTAAGTGTAGCCAGGAGATAATTCCGTAAATATAGCAGATATCAGTAAACATCAAATTGATATCGAGAGTGAGTTCAGTGAGTAAAATTACATTAATAACTTTTCAAATAAAAGCAGAAATATCCTAAATATTAACTTCAAACCTTCCCATACATTTCACTCATACACGGGAAGCACCGGCTTTCAAATAAAAAAATAATCATCAAAATCAATTCACCCAATCGAAAGTTCTGAGGTGACAAACTTAAAAAAAAGTACAGTCGAATTGAGAGCCCTCCTTTTTAGGGTTCCGTACCCAAAGGGTAAAAACGGGACCCTCTTACTGAGACTTCGCTGTCCGTCCGTCCGTCCGTCCGTCCGTCTGTCACCAGGCTGTATCTCAAGAACGGTGATAGCCAGACAGTTGAAATTTTCACAGATGATGAGATTGAGAGTCCGACTCGCACTTGGCCGGTTTTTTTTGTGTTGACGGTGTACCTGCGCCCAGCATGACGCTGGGGTTGGAGGTGTTGGTGCACGAGGTGATGGCGGCGATGACGACGGAGCCGTGCGTCAGCGAGTACGTGGCGCCGTCGCTGTACGTGAAGCTGGCGGACGTGGTCAGCTGAGCCGCGCTCAGCCCGAACCCCTTGTGTTGGTGTAGTACCTGCGCCCAGCATGACGCTGGGGTTGGAGGTGTTGGTGCACGAGGTGATGGCGGCGATGACGACGGAGCCGTGCGTCAGCGAGTACGTGGCGCCGTCGCTGTACGTGAAGCTGGCGGACGTGGTCAGCTGAGCCGCGCTCAGCCCGAACCCCTTGTGTTGGTGTAGTACCTGCGCCCAGCATGACGCTGGGGTTGGAGGTGTTGGTGCACGAGGTGATGGCGGCGATGACGACGGAGCCGTGCGTCAGCGAGTACGTGGCGCCGTCGCTGTACGTGAAGCTGGCGGACGTCTCCAGCTGAGCCGCGCTCAGCCCGAACCCCTTGTGTTGGTGTAGTACAGTGGCGTGCACAGAGTTTTACGACAGGGTAGACACAAAATTTTGAGAACCTAATAACTTACAGAAATACTGCGGGACAGGTTTTCTTCGTCTTCTGAAATATCAAGCAAATCGACCATCTCTAAATAATTTCCTCTATTAACCGACGACCGCAAACTATAAACACCACCACAATTATCAGTATCACAATTAAAAGAATACACTAAAAGTTCTTATTCGCTTATTTACTAGTCACCACTATCACACGTAATAATCAAAACAAACAATAATGGCGTCCAAGTATGCAAAACCTATAGGTAACAAAAATACGACACACTTAAATAGTACTGTTTTTGCGCTAATTAAAGTAACAAAAAAGCGCCTTTTTAAATTCGTTACATAATCAACATCGGAAGTTTGAATCTACAAATAATAGCTAAGGAGAGAGCGAGACAGGCTACCCGTTCGGAATTGTTCGCTTAATATCGGGCGTCGCGGTATTCGCGCCTCGCTCGCATCGAATGTTGTTCGGCGTGTCGAGTCGCGGGTCGGGAACATCCTACTTCCGTAAGGAAGTAAAAGACATGAGACAGTGTCTTACTTCTGTATTTGTGTGCGTGAGTTTTGTTATTGTGTGCAATATTTTTATAAGAACGCACACACACGCGGTCCGTGTTATCACGAGGCACACAAATGTAAAATTAGACAGAAAATCGCCTGTCTTTACCGCTTACGGCGCGAAGCGGCGCTAGTGCCGCGGAATCGTTCAAGGCAATCTCCACGGAATCGACCATTGCGTACGTAATTTTGGCGCACCAACTCGATAGATGGCGCGGATCGCAAATTGATTATTTTTGTACATTTGTTTTATATAATTTTATAAAAAGGTAATGTTTGTAACAATAAATAATATATTTCGTTTCTGTAATCAACTAGGGTAGGCAGTGTCTTTTTGTCTTTATAAGGTGCACGCCACTGGTGTAGTACCTGCGCCCAGCATGACGCTGGGGTTGGAGGTGTTGGTGCACGAGGTGATGGCGGCGATGACGACGGAGCCGTGCGTCAGCGAGTACGTGGCGCCGTCGCTGTACGTGAAGCTGGCGGACGTGGTCAGCTGAGCCGCGCTCAGCCCGGACCCCTTGTGTTGGTGTAGTACCTGCGCCCAGCATGACGCTGGGGTTGGAGGTGTTGGTGCACGAGGTGATGGCGGCGATGACGACGGAGCCGTGCGTCAGCGAGTACGTGGCGCCGTCGCTGTACGTGAAGCTGGCGGACGTGGTCAGCTGAGCCGCGCTCAGCCCGAACCCCTTGTGTTGGTGTAGTACCTGCGCCCAGCATGACGCTGGGGTTGGAGGTGTTGGTGCACGAGGTGATGGCGGCGATGACGACGGAGCCGTGCGTCAGCGAGTACGTGGCGCCGTCGCTGTACGTGAAGCTGGCGGACGTGGTCAGCTGAGCCGCGCTCAGCCCGAACCCCTTGTGTTGGTGTAGTACCTGCGCCCAGCATGACGCTGGGGTTGGAGGTGTTGGTGCACGAGGTGATGGCGGCGATGACGACGGAGCCGTGCGTCAGCGAGTACGTGGCGCCGTCGCTGTACGTGAAGCTGGCGGACGTGGTCAGCTGAGCCGCGCTCAGCCCGAACCCCTTGTGTTGGTGTAGTACCTGCGCCCAGCATGACGCTGGGGTTGGAGGTGTTGGTGCACGAGGTGATGGCGGCGATGACGACGGAGCCGTGCGTCAGCGAGTACGTGGCGCCGTCGCTGTACGTGAAGCTGGCGGACGTGGTCAGCTGAGCCGCGCTCAGCCCGAACCCCTTGTGTTGGTGTAGTACCTGCGCCCAGCATGACGCTGGGGTTGGAGGTGTTGGTGCACGAGGTGATGGCGGCGATGACGACGGAGCCGTGCGTCAGCGAGTACGTGGCGCCGTCGCTGTACGTGAAGCTGGCGGACGTGGTCAGCTGAGCCGCGCTCAGCCCGAACCCCTTGTGTTGGTGTAGTACCTGCGCCCAGCATGACGCTGGGGTTGGAGGTGTTGGTGCACGAGGTGATGGCGGCGATGACGACGGAGCCGTGCGTCAGCGAGTACGTGGCGCCGTCGCTGTACGTGAAGCTGGCGGACGTGGTCAGCTGAGCCGCGCTCAGCCCGAACCCCTTGTGTTGGTGTAGTACCTGCGCCCAGCATGACGCTGGGGTTGGAGGTGTTGGTGCACGAGGTGATGGCGGCGATGACGACGGAGCCGTGCGTCAGCGAGTACGTGGCGCCGTCGCTGTACGTGAAGCTGGCGGACGTGGTCAGCTGAGCCGCGCTCAGCCCGAACCCCTTGTGTTGGTGTAGTACCTGCGCCCAGCATGACGCTGGGGTTGGAGGTGTTGGTGCACGAGGTGATGGCGGCGATGACGACGGAGCCGTGCGTCAGCGAGTACGTGGCGCCGTCGCTGTACGTGAAGCTGGCGGACGTGGTCAGCTGAGCCGCGCTCAGCCCGAACCCCTTGTGTTGGTGTAGTACCTGCGCCCAGCATGACGCTGGGGTTGGAGGTGTTGGTGCACGAGGTGATGGCGGCGATGACGACGGAGCCGTGCGTCAGCGAGTACGTGGCGCCGTCGCTGTACGTGAAGCTGGCGGACGTGGTCAGCTGAGCCGCGCTCAGCCCGAACCCCTTGTGTTGGTGTAGTACCTGCGCCCAGCATGACGCTGGGGTTGGAGGTGTTGGTGCACGAGGTGATGGCGGCGATGACGACGGAGCCGTGCGTCAGCGAGTACGTGGCGCCGTCGCTGTACGTGAAGCTGGCGGACGTCTCCAGCTGCGCCGCGCTCAGCCCGAACCCCTTGAACCCCACCTGAGGAAACACATCCAATTAGCCAAGGGTTGCAAAGTGTCCGTTATTTTTTATTAATGTCCGGACTTTTACTTTAAACTTTAAAAAGTTTCGCGTATAATTATTTTTCGGACTACTTACAACATGAACGCCTGTGCGTATCAGCAGAGCAATCCAAATCTGTGGTGTACTTATGTTAGTGTCAGGCGCTAAGTAGTCAAAAAATAATTATACGCGAAACTTTTTGATCTGTAACGCTGCAGAGTTGATTTTAAGCTAAATGTAGGTAACAATTAGGTAGCAAATTTTGGTTAGTAAATAACATGAAAATTGTGCGTCCTTCGCAAAATATGAACTTTGTCCAAACATCCTGACGTCAGAATGACTGGTAAAAAAAAATGTGATATCTTTTATAATACTGAGGTAGCAATTATTTGGTAAATGGTAGCAAATACTAGCAAATAGGAAGCAATTTTTACGTAAGCAATCAATGCTGAATTCAACAGTCAACCAATCATTCTGACGCACACAAATATTGATGTCGATACATAACATTTGGCATTTATCCTTTCATATTATTTTTTAATTTAATCAAATTATGATATTTGTCTATATATTTCCTTGCTTAAATAACTAACTTCAATGCGTACTTTTTAAGAATCCGTACCCAAAGGGAAAAAAACCATTAGTAAGACTCCACTGTCCGTCTGTCTGTCATCAGGCTGTGTCTCATGAACCGTGATAGCTAGACTGTTGAAATATTCACAGATGTATTTTTGTTGCCGCTATAACAACAAATATATTAATAGTGCATCCGGCATGTTTGCGGAAGCACAGACTGACGGCTTTCACGCTATTCGTCGAAAAAGAGTCGCCTCGATGCTAAGACGCGTGAGGAATAGCAGTAACGGCATCCTGAGCATGCTGGCTGGACGTCTTGATTGCCCTATGTTGATGTACTAGGTGGGCATCTGTACGGGGCGGTTCAAATAATTAATTTAAATTTTAGATATAATAATCACTAACAACTGAGTAGCTTTGTAAGTCCTAGCTTTTTTATAAATTTTTAGTTTGATTTGTTACTAACACGATATGGATCTCGCATCTGAAATAAATGATTTTTATTTTTATTTTATTTATTAAAAACAGAATAAAATAAATATTTAAGTGGGGCTCCCATACAATAAACGTGATCGGTTGCCTTAACTTTGCACCTCATTTGTATCCGGCACCGTATATACCAGGTGTAGACTTAACTTAACCCGGCCAGTCAAGATAGGATAAGTGTGTGTACGGAACCCTCGGTGCGCGAGTCCGATTTGTACTTGGCCGGGTTTTTAAGTAAGTAAGCTTGTTGTAATCGACCGAGCGAGCGAAGCGTCTCCCTTTCAGCTTGGCCTAGATGTCATTCGGATGTCCGGATGTTTGGATTACCGATTGTTCTCGTCTGGCGGTCGCATTCCTCAACCGATTCTCATGAGTGGTCCGAGTAGGTTCGTTAATTATTTAGTTCTTTTTGTTCGAAATATAAAATATGCGACCCTAGGAGACCGTGTCAAAGTCAAAGTCAAAAGTATTTTATTCAAAGTAAATTCCAAGCGAATATTTTTTGAAGGTCAATTTTTACATTAAATAACTTAACTATAGACAATATATTAACTTAACATCTTAACTTTACAGAATGGAAATGCCTTGTTGGGCTGCAGTTGAGGCGTCCGACCATACGTCTTTGTCTGCTACGTATTTCTCTAGTGTATAATAAGCTTTTCTTTGCAAAGTTTGCTTTATCACTAATTTAAATTTATTTTCCGACAGACAAATAATATGGTCGGGCAACTTATTGTAGTAGCGTGTACAGAGCCCTTCAAATGATTTTTGAACCTTACTTAACCTAGTGCCTACTGATAACAATTTATCCTTATTTCGAGTGTTAAAATCGTGTATGTCACATCTTTTACGGAATAGTCTAAGGTTTTTCCTAACATAAATTATATTTTCATAAATGTACTGACTAGGTACGGTCATAATACCGATTGTCTTGAACAATTCTCTTAGGGAATCACGGGTCTGTAGTCCGTATATCGCACGGATGGCTCGTTTTTGTAAAACGAATATTGCACTCACATCTGCAGCACTTCCCCACAGCAACAGCCCGTAGGACATGACACTGTGAAAGTAACTAAAGTAAACAAGCCTTGGCGTAGCTACATCAGTTAAAAGTCTTATTCTTTTCAGAGCGTAAGCCGCCGAACTTAGCCTTTTAGCAAGTGCTGCAATGTGCGTACCCCATTGTAGTCTGGAATCGTGGGGACCGGAAGCAACTAAGCTTTTCAAAAAGCTGAGTTATTTACTTATCCGGTCCTCCTATGATCGTAGGGCTGGCTCGTTCCTCGCCCAACGCATTGACATTGCCGTCCAGCGAGGTAACGCGGCCAGCCTTACGGGCACCCTACCCAATGGTAGCGACATAGGGGATATATGTACAATATAGTTTAGGTCCCAATCGTGTAAGTTAGGTTTAATTAGATCATAATTTAAGTTTGTTAAGTTTTAGGAATATACTTTTAATTTTCTGTTGTTTTTTCTCTAAATATGCGATACAGTGATTAAGAAACAAACTCACGAAGTCTACACGTCACAGAGCCACCAGTAGTATTCCAAAGGGCTTTAGTTTAAGTCAGTGCGCATATTTTGTCAACACCGGCGCGTGCAAAACACATCACCGCCTAGAACCGCACGTAGGTTAGTTCCGAGCGGCAAACCACACGTTCCGGAGTACAGTTGACCCGGTTCGCGAGCACACGCGGAACTAATACAGCTGAGTGTACACGGCGAGACCTTGCTGATGCGACGATATTCGACACTAGTGCTGCTCTGGGTACTTGCCTTGTTTATTATGATGAACGTTTCCGATATCATTTCACTGACTAATATTTAATAAGATAAGAAATTTATTGAATTATAACTTATTTTACAGTAATAATAACTATACACAAAGACATTCTACTTGTCAAAATATGACGCGCGCCTGACCTAGGATTCCCTGTGTTCAGAGGACTTACTTTTTAACAATTTCTTAAATATATAATTATAAACACACTATACAATAATATATTTCCTATTAAATTGTGTGATAAACTATTTATCGAAAATTAATTATATTAAATTTGAAGGAATACATGAAAATCAACTAAGTAAATAATGGACGCCTATCTCGTTAATTAACATTTATTTCGTTAATTACTACTCTTTCAAATAATAAAATAATTTGGAGAATCGGTCCACAATTGGCGGTATAATCGCGTAACGTACATACAAAAAAAACAACATACAGTCGAATTGAGAACCTCTTATTTTGAAGTCGGTTGGAAACCGCCTCGACCGACGCGACAGCGTTATTAACACATTAATACCGGAAACTTAAACACGATGGAGACGTTTTGTTGTAACTGTTCCCTGCTCATCCCACGAGAACACTACATTTTTCTCGGGATAAAAAGTCGAGTGTCAGCTACCTTCATACCAAAATTTATCAAAATTGGTCCAGTCGTTTGAGCGTCAAGAAGTAACAAACATACACATAAACACACTTACCAACTTTCGCCTTTATAATTTAGGGCCTTATCACACTTGCGATTTGCGAGCGAATTTTGTATGAAGACGATAACGCAGCGATATCGCCGAGACGCAGATGTGTATAGAAAACTGTATGTGTATAGAAGTGTCCTTAGTATAAATGTATGTACTACTTATGTACAAAGCGGTTTACATTTTGTATTTAGCGGTTTACATTAACGTGAAATTGTTAGGAACGGCCCGACATGTTTCGAACTCGTATGGAGCTCTTCATCAGGGACAGCGGCGCGGTTCGGCACTCCACAAGTCACAATTTCACATTTCTTTGCATGGAAAACCCACACTTGAGGCTCAGAGTACAGATGACCTGGTTACATTAAAACTGCTGAGTGTCCGGCGGGCGCCGCGAGACCTTGACGGGTCGACGATGCCTGACACTAGTGTTGCGCTCTGTATTTGCTTGACATTTTTCAGTCCAGCGGGCCTATGATGATTGCTTTTGTCACGCGATAGCCGATAAATAAGTGACATAGCATCCGTCACGTTTGACAAAGTGCGAGTGTGAGTGACAGATGCTTTGTCACTTATTTATCGTGTGATAAACGCAACCAACTATTAAAGTATGGAACTCCTTGCCGGCTCATGTGTTTCCTCCTTCTTATAACTTGGGACCCTTCAAACGAAGCGTGAAGAAGCATCTCTTGGGCCAGCATAGCAGTGTCAACTGACTTGGCACCGTTGCTTTCTCATCAGTTGCCATTGCGACTTGGGCTCCCCCTTTTGCTTGCCATCCCATAGTACAAGCTTTGCTTAGTTTGGGACTAGGTCGAATTGTGTATGATTGTCCCTTAATATTTATTTTATTTATTTATTTATCAGGCGAAGTGGAGCCACTATGTTGTGCCGTTATAAAAAAAAAACCATCATAGGTCTGCTCGGCTATTATAGGATTTTCCTATTAACACATATTTGACACTTGTCAGTTGATGTTTGAAGTGATTAGCTACTCGTAAGACATGTTGTATGCCAAATCTAACCATTATTAATCATGAACGATTGATGGAATTGATTTCACAGACGATATTTTTTTATCGAATCTGCTTATGTTTGATAGCGCTTCGAGGGTATTAGCTCGATGCCACTAGGACCTCTTAATTTTTGAATGCCCGAAGTTTTTAGTACATAATACCAATCTCTGAGAAGGTGGCCATATAAGACGGGATGATTTGAATATATCTATGACTCACCCGAGTTTTCTATGTAAAATAGTAATATATTTATTATTCTTCCTTCAGGTTATAAAACTGTCGATTTACTTAATCGGTTTCCATCAATTTACAAAATGTCACCTGAATCGAAACGACAGATTTGGTCACAACACAGCTTTTAAAAATAAAAGCTTATGTAATGATCTATTATCGTTAAATACTTCGACACTGAGTATCAAATAGAAAGTAAAAAACGTTTATACCTTATCACTACATAGTATAAAACAAAGTCGCTTTCTCTGTCCCTATGTCCCTTTGTATGCTTAAATCTTTAAAACTACGCAACGGATTTTGTTGCGGTTTTTTTTAATAGATAGAGTGATTCAAGAGGCAGGTTTATATGTATAATACATGCATAATTTATCAGCATTGCACCCGTGCGAAGCCGGGGCGGGCCGCTAGTTTTTTATAAAATTCAATAGATTAGAGAATAGATTAGAGAATGCCTCATGGCATTAAGTCCGCCTTTTGTACGATAAGTTTTCTTTTGTGCAATAAAGATTAAATAAATAGATTAAGCATCTTGTAGTCATGTGTCAAATATGTGTTATAAAAAATCCAATTGTAGTTACAATGACTGTTAGCTAAATAGTCTCTTCTCTGACTTGCTTCGATATTTTTTTTGTCTTTGACGTTTGGAGACACTTTACACCTCCAAAATGATTGTGGACACCTTTAACATCTACGAACTTAATTTGTTGACTACGGAGACTCTCTACATCTCCATTAAACTTAGTAATAAGCTTTTTTTACTTTATTTTCATCTTCACGCCTAGAGACCGGTACACCTCTGATAGGTTAAGTTTATTGTAATTGAATAGAGCCGGAGACAACATACATGTCGGACGACGCGGTTGGCTCGGATTGTAGTGCAGCTGCCTATGGAGCCGGCGGACCTGGGTTCCAATCGCGACCGGGGCAAATGTTTGTGTGATGAACTCGAATATTTGTTCCTGGGTCTTGGATGTTATCGATATATGTATTTATATATTATGTATGTCGTCGTCTAGTACCCATAGTACAAGCTTTGCTTAGTTCGGGACTAGGTCGATTCGTGTAAGATTGTCCCTTAATAGTTATTTAATAACATAACAGTTTCGCAGTGCTTTAGATTATATGTAATCTTTGTTGTAAAATTTATAAATAAATAAATAATAAAATAATAATAATGTATTTATTTATACATCTCCAAAAAGTCGTCTATAGGCCTTAGGCCTAACCTAAATATATTGTTAACACCATACGTTTACCATACGACCGAAGCCGCATGATATAACTAGTGTAGTGGTCACTGATAATTCATGAAATACTTGATAAGGACAAACTTACGTGCAGTTTTCCGTTGTAAATATGTATATACTTAGATACAAGTCATGTGCGCGTGTACTGCTGAGTGCACAAAATAATGTTTCATAATATAAATGAGATCACAACAACACTGCGTTTAGTTTTGTATAATGGCGGAGAAGGAAAGTGGCAGAATGTTGGTATAGTTCAGTGTTGTAAACAATTTAATCATCTTCGTATATTCAGTTTGGTGATGTGTATAATGTGGTGAGTTATTACTTTTTTCTAATGCGGCTTGATAGTCCAACATCAATCCATACATCCATAATATTATAAATGCGAAAGTGTGTCTGTCTGTTACCTCTTCACGCTTAAACCGATGAACCGACTTAGATGAAATTTGGTATGGAGATAGTTTGAGACCCGGGAAAGGACATAGGATACTTTTCATCCCGAATAAATTGAGTGTTCCCGTGGGATGAGCGGGTAACACCGCGGGGCACAGCTAGTTATAAATAAACAAATAAATCAATATTGGACAACCTCACACAAATCGATATAGTACCACAGTAAGCTACAGATATACATAGACGGGTCATTGTCAGATTTAGGTTCGCGTCTTTAGGCCTAGTTTCCCGATCAAAATGATATTATCATAAACGACGTTTCCCTTTCTATGGGCGTGCGTGTTACAAACATAACTTCTATGCACATACGCTGTTAACTATTGGCCACCGAAGAGACTACTTTTGTTTTTTGAACTGACAATGACCCAGATTAACTAACTAACTAACTACTTTGGCGCAGCAACCCAAAATGAGTTTTGGCCTCCAACACAAGAGCACACCATCTTGCCCTATCCTGCGCCACTTCGTGCCAGCTATCGCTAACTCCCAGCTCACGCAGATCCGCCTCCACCATGTCTTTCCAGCGATACTTGGGGCGACCAACAGGACGTCGTCCAATTGGTCGGCCCAAGTATGCTCTCTTGACATTTCGATCATCCCCCATTCTCTCGACGTGGCCAATCCAGCGAAGACGATGTGCCTTGGTTTCGCCAATGATGTTAGGTTAGATGTGATGTGACCCAGATTAATAAATACTTAATTACATAGAACATCAATGACCTAGGAACAATGATTCCATATCCTCACTATTTGTCCTTGCCGAGATCCGAACCCAACACCGTCGGCTCCGTAGGCAGTTTCAATTTAATAATACATGTAAGTATTATACGTAATAGAGTAACAGTATCCTTTATAGAGTTCCGTACCCAAAGGGTAAAAACGGGACCCTATTACTGAGACTTCGCTGTCCGTCCGTCTGTCACCAGGCTGTATCTCAAGAACGGTAATAGCTAGACAGTTGAAATTTTCACAGATGATGTATTTCTATTGCTGCTATAAAAATAAAATAAAATAAATATTTAAGGGGGGCTCCTATACAACAAACTTACAGATAACGGTACGGAACCCTTCGTGCGCGAGTCCCACTCGCACTTGGCCGATATTTTTAATATTTAGTATCAATACCTTTATAAGTCTATTTTTCTAACCTAGATGAGCCACACGGTTCGAGCCACTTAACTAAGCATCCCTAATGAGCGAGCTAACGAGCGAGCTCTTAAATGTCGACCACTTAAGAGTCATTAATTTAGTAAATCCGTAGAGTCATATCTATATGACCTACCTCGTTAGGCTTCCATGTTATTTAGGCCACGAGAGGAATTTAAGAAAGGTTACCTAATGGATAATTGTAACATTACTAAAATAAACAAATTAATATGGGAAACGAATGAAAATAGCACCTGGGATTAAGTATTTTAAAAAACTTATTCGAACTGCCTGTGATCCCAGAGCTGGCGCGTTTCTCGGACAAAGGCTCAGTGTCGCTGTGCAGCGGAAACGCCGCCAGCATCTTGGGAGCATTTCCGCCAATCACCGACCTTGGGTAGGGTTAGGCTAGTTTAGGTTATAGGTTTTTAAGTTAATTTTAACACAATGTAAATTGTTCGTGAATAAATATTTACTTTAGTAAATAAATACATAAATAAATAAACTAAGTTTTGAAAACAAGTACTGGGTTTGCATCAGACCTTCCTAATGGACCAACCCCATACGCACAACCAGGAGGATTCAAATGAAATCACACTAATATTATAATGGCAAAAGTTTGTGAGTGTGTTTGTGTATGTTTGTTACTTCTTCACGCTCAAACGGCTGGACCGATTTCGATAAAATTAAATTTAATTTAATATTAACACATAGGCCACTTTTTATCCCAAAATAATCTAGTGTTCCCGTGGGATGAGCGGGTGACACCGCGCGGCGGAGCTAGTAATGATATAAATATGAATAGAAAGTGCCCGTCACTTAGTCCGAGTATTGTTTCCGTTATCGGGTAAAAAGTGTCCTACACTAATATAACTATCTTTGGACTTTAAAAGTATCTTTTACCGTCCATCTATCCCTGAACTGAAATTGGTTAAAACTCGTCCAGCCGTTTCGGCGTCATGAGAACCAAGAAATTATGACCAAGAGATGGCGCCATACAAAACAAAAGAGTATCCTGCATTAAGGCACGCTATTAAGGTTTTTCCTGAAATGATGACCCCTCTCAATAGAATACTGATTTTCAATACTGTTTCCTAAAACAACCCTAGTTCCGAACCCAAAGGGTAAAAACGGGACCCTAATAGGTATCAAAGACTCCACTGTCCGACTGTCTGTCTGTCTGTCCGCCTGTGACCAGGCTGTATCTCATGAACCGTGATAGTTAGACAGTTGACATTTTCACAGATAATGTATTTCTGTTGCCGCTATAACAACAAATACAAAAAAAAAAAAAACAAAATAAAATAATTAATTTAAGGGGGCTCCATTCAATATTTAAGTATCCGGCGCCATGCATACCAGGTGAAAACTTAACCCGGCCAGTTAAGATGGGATAAGTGTTTGTACGGAACCCTCGGTGCGCGAGTCCGACTCGCACTTGACCGATTTTTATTTATAATGTAGCTATAGTCGACTTCAAATCCTTATTTTCGTTTTCTAACTTTCGTTATTTTATTTTATACATTTTTAATTTTGTGTTTAATTAATTTCCGTGTGTAGTAAATAAAACCTATTGATTTCAATTTATTCGCACGGTTATGAAATCAAAACTCGAGACCTTCCGCGGTATCCCATGAGCTTAAAACTGTAAGAACCACTGGACTACTTAACCCTAGAAGCGTGACGCTCGCGGTCCGTCTGTCAGTCCGTCCGGAGATACCGAACCGCGTAGATAGCGACCGCAAACTATGATATAATTTATTTTTAATGACGAGCGACCGCAGAGGTGATACTAGTGATAGGTAACGGACTATAAAAACGAGGTATAAATATATTGAGAAGGAGCAATATACGTTAATAGTGGAGTTACGAGTTTTGCTCAAGTTGTAACTTTTCTTCTTCTTTCTGTCCAAGAATAACACTTTTTTGACAAAAGACTCTATTTCTTATCTTAGAGCAGTCGGGTTATCGTCAAATTTAAATTCGAATCTTTCCTGTGGACATAAGCGAAATTAAGGATTCCAGGCCGTAATTTTTTGATAAAACTTTTGACCACCGATGATAAATTAAAGCTACGGATAATCGTGAACCCTGTTGGGCACTGCAATGTTAGGAGAGGAGAACTTGTGTTTACAATTTATCTTCCAAGTATTCATTTGGCGTGTAATAGGATTTAGTTAGTAGTAAATGCTTTATTTTATTTATGTACTTTTTATCGTTCTACTGGCTATGACCCAGTTCTGACTGACTACCCCGTCGTAATGATAGTGTTTTGGTGTTATTTAGTTTAGATGATTAGAGATGAACCAATTTCAAAATAAACGCGACCTCATTTTTTGCTGCTTTATGTTTATGAATAATTAATTTCGTTTATGTGCGTTAATTTCTAAATTAGTTTGTCTCTAGTTTAGTTCATGGCGTTGACAGTGACAGTATTGACTGGAACGTGAGCCGCACTCTACCAGAAGAAAGGGAGACCTTCAGGATCCTTTCTCCGTAGGACAATTTGGTGATATAGCTTATGAATTAAATAACTATCATAAAGCTATTTCACTAAATAGTTCTGCCGAGGAATACCTGCCACTGCGACTAAAGGAACACATTGAAGAATTATCTTTTTATATCCCTACTATCTGCGCCCCGCTCATCCCTCAGGGACACTACATTTTTTCGGGATAAAGAGTTGCCTATGTGTTAATCCAGGTTGTCACCTACTTTCATAACAAATTTTATCGAAATTGGACTAGCTGTTTAAGCGTGAAGAAGTAACAAACATACTAACATACTTTATCCTTTATAGTGTTAGAGTGATTATATAATTATAAAATTTTAGTATAAATCTGTGTTTTAATGGAGGAATATTAAAAAAAAAACTTAACAACTGGCGTGGCGCCAGCCTTAAGCGCCATATGTTTCTATTTTTTTTTTATAATCTCATCAGCCCCCTGGTATTGACACTCCAGAATGTCAGGTGGATAATATGATCTATGATCAGTTGGTCGGTTCTGTCAATCAGTTTCTGTTACCAGTAGTGTATCATAATACTCCCCGATTACCTTCTTAGCTGTATGAATCCCATAAGATCGTGAGTGTTATAAATCAATTATTACGACAATATAGAATTTAGTCAAAGAGCATAACTGTAATGCATAAATGCATTTTTTTTGTACAATTGCTGACAAACATTTTTTCCTTATAGTTATTTTGTTACCATGAAGCGTCAACTAATAAAATAAGTGACGTAGAAAGTTGTTGAGACGACTGGAAGGATTTAACCAATTTTAGAACAGGGATTCCATGCTATTTCACACTCCTAAGATATAATGTGTTTCTTCCAAACTACACAAATTTTCAGGTTATTTCGAATGCCTAATATTGAATACTATTGTTTGTTTGTTTTGCAATACAATAATAAAAACAAAAGCGTTTGCATATTAAGCATTTTATTTTCCTTTTAAAGTAAATGTAGTGTATTCACGGACAATAGCCACTAATTAGTTTGTTTGTCAAATTATTTTTACATCGGGACAGAAAGCTAATATTAAAAACCGGCCAAGTGCGAGTCGGACTCGCGCACCGAGGGTTCCGTACAAACACTTTCCATCCCTAAGTGGTTAAGTTAAGTTTGCACCTGGTATGTATAGCGCCCCATATAAATTAGGTGCAAAGTTAGGTATTAAAATATTAAAAAAAAACCTACTTACTAGATCTCGTTCAAAACAATTTTCGTTGGTAGTTTTTATAGTAATGTACATCATATGATTTTTTTTAGATTTTTCATTTTCTTATTTTAGAAGTTAGAGGGGGGGGGGGGGACCAACTTTTTTTCACTTTGGAAGCGTCTGTCACGCAAACTATTCAGTTTAGAAAAAAAATATTTTAGAAACCTCGATATCATTTTTGAAGACCTATCCATAGATACTACACACGTATGTGTTTGATGAAAAAAAAATTTTTGAGTTTCAGTTCTAAGTATGGGGAGCCCCCAATATTTATTATTATTTTTTTATTTTTGCATCAAAATCTTAATGCGGTTCACAGAATACATCTACCTACCAAGTTTCAACACTATAGCTCTTATAGTTTCGGAAAAAAATGGCTGTGACATACGGACGGACAGACGGACAGACGGACAGACGGACAGACATGACGAATCTATAAGGGTTCCGTTTTTTGCCATTTGGCTACGGAACCCTAAAAAGGCCCGTTTTACAACCGTTATCGTAAAAGTGAGTATGTACGTAGCTTTGTTATCACAATTTGACGACGCGGTTGGCGCAGTTTGAGTGCACCTGCCTACTGAGCCGGCGGTCCTGGGTTCGAATCCCGGCCAGGGCAAATATTTTGTATTATATGTTCCTGGGTCATGGATGTTATATATTATGTATGTCGTCGTCTAGATAGTATATACGAGCTTTGCTTAGTTTGGGACTAGGTTGCTTTGTGTATGATTGTCCCTTAATATTTGTTATTAATTTTATTATTACACATATCTGCTTACCCCAAATGACAGACAGAGAATGCCCTGAATGCCTGGTATTAAGTCCTCCCTTTACGTTTAGGTTTTTTTTTAAGTTTTTCTATTATACAATAAAGATTAAATAAGTAACGGAGCAACGGATGCGATGTTTTAGCCCGATTGCAATGAAGAAGGGTTATGATTTTTGAAGGCAAGTATGATATATTTGGCACACTCTGCGGCCTCAACGGCTAGTCAATACATTCGATTTAGTTGTGAGAGTGACAGCCATAGGATGTTTACCCGCATATTACCTACGCGAACACAAGACCGAGACGGTACAGTCCACCAATTTGAATTCCAGGCCACTATAGAACTTTGTCACAATGGCAATGATATGTGATTTCAAGCGGCTTACATATTAACGTTCATTATGACAAGGTACGAAATGGCCTAGTATTCAAATTGGTTTACAGTACGATCTCGGTTTTGTGTTCGCTGAAATTATCCACCCATAACGTTTCGTCGATAGACGAAATATCGTATCTCGCGATTCCTAGGACAGGTGTTACGGTACTTATATATTAATTTAGGAGAACCAATAGCTAATACACTAAATATAGAAACTTAAATAGAAGTATAGAGCCAATAACAGGAACTCACATACTTATAGTTGTTGTACATGAAACAGACACTTAAGTTACAACGCACATCAATAAAGTAGGTACTAACTTTATTAAATACGTAGTATAGGTAACTATGTAGACAGCGTAAGAGTAAAAAACAATAACACTTCTTTTTAATTTCAAAAGGTGACAAGTCGTAATACTATGAAGTGAAGTTCGACCTTAACGAAGTTCGATTAAAGCTTAAAATGATTTTTATGTGTCTCAAATATTAGATCTCTTTACACATGCCAAGGGTTGTCAAAACTGTAATGAGTAATATAATACAATAAAAATAATTAAATGATAAATTACATTCAAAAAACATAATTTTATATTATTTTAAATCAATTAATAATAAACATAACTGCATTGATAAAAAAATATATAGGTCTTCAAATATGTCCAAGTTATAACGCGAATTGACACATTTATACAATTCATAATGAATGCCTTATTATATCTGCGAGCACAATTTCCTAAAATAAATATTAAATAGTAATGTTCTTATGTAGACATTCGAACTGTTTGTATTCAGTTACTACATGTGATTGCAATTTTGTGAGCCCAAATAAAGTGATGTCGCAAGTAATTTCGCGTACGTTTAATTAATAAGTTTTCAAATGAATAAAACTGAACGTTTAGAAGAACGTCGTACTTCACAACAGATTCTTCAACATAATAATTTTCTGTTCACTTTTACTTTTTTTATGCATTGTAAATGCTTTCTGTATGTTACTAACAATCTATGGATCATTAATCCGAAATAAATAATTTGAATTTGAATTTACACATGTAACTCAATCAGTTCCATGGAATACTATTTGGCAATTCCCGATTTTCGCAACCCTAGCCTCCAATATTTTATTTTAAATTTTAGCGATGTAATTTGAAATTAAACTTAAGTACAGTCAACCAATTTGATTCCTAGGCCATTTCGTACCTTGTGACAGTGAACGTCAATATGAAAGCTGCTTGAAATCTCATGTCATTGTCATTGTGTGACAAGGTTCTATAGTGGCCCAGAAATCAAATTGGTTGACTGTACATACTATTACGATAGCTTTTTGTTTATATTAGAAATCACTTACGTTCTTTTACTGTATAGCTACATTATTTTTAAGGTTTTTTTCTCTAACGCTGCCGGACAAACCATACCTACTTAAAAAACCTGCTCTCTATGTTTTCAAGTCAATACCTACTCTTTGCCGATGTAAAATATTCATACACCGATAACTTCGGGGTACACATGAAAGTATCTTATTACACCACGGCACGCCATAACATCCTTAATCGTAACAATTCCTAATTGTTTTTATCGTTTAATCCCCTAAGCAGGTGAAGACACCAATTATCTAAGTATTGTATTAGCAAATGACCGCTTTCTCGGCACTCATTAATATTTCTGAGCATCATTACCAAATAGCGCCCCTCCATATCCAGTCCCGCCATAAAACCACGGGGTCTCGTTTATCAATTATCAGTCATGTGGTATCATTTCACCCTTACACAACTATCAATAATTTTAGTATTGTATTGGTGTATTTATTTAAAATACATTATTTGTAGTGTTTACGTGCAGTGCCCATAGTACAAGTGTAAGAAATACTTGAATACCTACTTATTTATTTAATCATTTTATTTTTGACAGAATCTCTAACACATTTTCAGAATTTGTGATTACTTTATGATACAATTATTCGATAAGAGTGAAAAAAATTATCGATAAGTGTAATTTCGAAAAAAATTAAATAGTGTAATGATTTATTTAGGTATAAAAGTAGAATTTTGCTAATAAACATAAGTGATAGTAATAGTGATAAAAAAACGGATCGATTTAATGGACTGTTCTATAAAGTTCGGCAGGTATTATGAACATTTATTTAAATCAAAAATATTATTTTGTCAATTAGTGTGTCCGGCGGTTGGTGCTGAACTGTCCTTGAATAGAGGCTCTCACTCTTCCAGTAGATATTGTCAGCTTCATATCACTGGGAGATTGAAGCCAACTATTTTATAGACGCCGTCATCTCTCTCGACCTCATCATCAATATCATCATTTGTTATCATTGCTGTGACGACTCGTATCAGCTTCGCCAGTAGACATGTTATAGTTCTGTCACTGGGCAAGATGATACTGGTTGTTTTAGCATCACGATCAACATGATATTGTGTAGATTTACATCCTATATTTTATTGTTGATACCACAATATAGCCTGCGTAGTTCTCTTCGTTTGAGATAATATTTTCATAAAATTCATCATCATCAGCCTGTTTCAGTCCACTGCTGGACATAGGCCTCTCCCATGGCACGCCACTGAGCTCGATTTTCAGCTCTCGTCCTCCAGTTACTCGTCCTCCATAAAATTATTGCTCCTAATTGTTTGTTAAAAACCTTATTACTCTGTCCCTGAAGTGTGACGCAATTTTCAATTATTTGCTTTATATAATTATTATCAGAATTATGTTGATTGCTTTTATGAATTGACTAATATTGCGAACAGAGTAAAAAGACGGTTAAACGCTTAAATAATCACCTTTTACTATTTGTTTCTGTGTGCGAGTACATTACTGCTTATGTATACCATGTTTGTACAGTTAACTCACGATCTCACCAGCGATCTCATCATGAGCTACATCATCACTTCATCGTCATTGACCGCTGGTTGTCAACTCCTCAGTAGATAGTCGGCATCTATCACTGGGAAGCTGATACCAAGCGGTTGACGACATCATCACATCCTCAGCACGTGCTAGTGAACAATGATCAAGTAGTCTACATAAGTATTTGTGACAGAAGCGTCACACGCGCAGTAGATATGTCCGTCATTCTATCACTGGGTGCTGTGATGCCTGCTGTCATGGATAAATTTACCGACAAAAAAGATAGTTTACTCAGTTAATCAATGATAATTTATAACACACTTTATATGTATTTTTTAATAAATTTTCTCTGAGCTTAGTCTAGTAAGTTTACGTAACGCATGTTTTTATTTTACGTCAGCGGCCAGCTGTCTCACACACTTGGCAGTCATACGCTCAGTAGATATGCTTCGCCTACCTATCACTGGGTGTATGATACCAACTGCTGTGGGACAATCTCTACGTTTACTTTATTTTATAACTCGAATAATCAATGATTTAATATTTTCTATTCGATGTTCTCCTCATCTTATTTTATCTTTTTGCATCATTGATGTTCAAAGTATGTTTTCAGAGCACAATTCATCCGTTGAAGATATCATTTTCATTAAGAACAGTCGTCACTCGCTCATTAGACATGTTTCTATTCTGTCACTGGGTTAGTGATACCTATTTTTGATAAAAAAAATGATCTTCATCCAGTATGTTAAAAATCACCCCATAGTCAATATTTTGAATAGTCTAACATTTTTCTGTTTTTGTTTGAGTGTGTTTATATATTGATTTGCAGCAAAGCCTACTTGAGTTGCTTGTATTTTTTTATTACCTGTGGAGAACAGTTAAGTATAAAGAAAGGTCTAATGACAGTGGGGGTCATTTCCTCAGTAAGTATGTATCCGCAATTATAATACTGGGAGAATGATGCCAACTGTTGATGGACATATTTACATCGAAGACAAGATGAAGGACTGAGGAGACAGTTTCTTTTTATATGTGCGTGTAACGCTATTCGCTTTTAAAATGTTATTGAATAGCGGCTCTCACTCTCTCAGTAGATATTTGTGACAATTTCATATCACTGGGAGAATGAAGCCAGCTATTTTATATACACTTTCATCTTCAGACCACCTCATCATCATCATCATCATCATCATTTCGACGTCATCATTTTTTGTTTCCACGGATTTTATAACTGTACCATCGTAGTAGCAATCACATGCTTAGTAGACATGTATATAGCTGTCACTGGGTGTGTGATGCCTACTGACGTGGTACTCGGCGACGAGTATTAAGAGGGCGCCGAGCGTTAGCGACTGAACCATAGAGCGCGGGGAATGCGTATTTAGATCGGCGCGCGGCCGCCATAGTAAAAATGTATGGAGAATTAAAAGCACTTTTTGATAAATCTGGACCTTTAATACCAAACAATAATTGAAATATTTGATGCGGACAAATTGTAATGTAAACATTCATCTCTTTTTTTAACTGAAAATCAGAATAGATTTCCATTGTTAAAGTATAAAAAACACTTAACGCCTGCTTACGATTTTACAATTTTCGTCCAACTTTGCTTAGTTCTCTAGGGTAAAATATTAATAATCTTATAATTTTTCCACGGAGAAGTTGTTAACACATTCTTTGAAGTGCTAAATATATAGTTTAGAAATGGATTAAACAACTAGTGTTGACGTTATCTACTTAACGGCAACTGCCTATTTTTTCACATTTCGCTCGGTGCAGTCTTAAATACCAAATCATGTGCCATATTATTTCATTATGTTAGTGTTCTTTGTATACATTTTTGTTTAAATGTAGATTTCGATGCAAGCTTTTATTTTATTTGTTCATAATCTTTATCTATTTGAATCCGCATGTGTTTATGTACAAAATAAGAACAGTGCCTTTACCAACTAACTTTGAAAACGCTTTCCAAATGTATGTTTTATTTTTATTCAGTTGCATGCGTACTTTCATCATTCTGTCTATGAATAGTTGGAAGTCAGTGTCTCAGTAGATAAGTTTATAATTCTATCACTGGGAGATTGATGCCATCTGCTCATAGACTACATCATCATGGACAGATTTTCATCAGTAACTGCCTTCTTCAAAGAGCGTATTTTCTTTTCACATGAATATTTATTAAAACTATTTTATTTAAAGTAACTTTTCCGGATATTATGTTTTATTTTAGGATTTTTTAATTTCTAATATAATTCTACGGAATCAGAATGGTTTGCAAAATGGAAAAGTTGGGAAATAAAAAAGTGTATAATAGCAGTCACATAGTCTTTCGTCTTCACCAATCACTCGCTCAGTCATACGCCAAGACTGTCACTGGGTGCGTGATGGCTGAAGATAAGACTACCTCATCACGCCATCATCATCAAGGATTACGTTATAGTCGTTAACGTAACCGCCATTTCAATAATACTTTTTTTTTTAATATTTGCTACCTATCTCCAATAATATTCATTTACATTTTCAGCTTCTTATCATTCACTTCCACTCTGCATCTTTAGCATTATTGGGATTTTGCCTCATATTTTATGAATATTGATATATGAAGTGTGCGTCTTATTATTTGTTTGTGTTTAAACAAATCAAAATACTTAAATAGTGCTTTTATTTTTTTATAGAAGATAGAAGACGGGAAAATGTCTCTTTTATGGTGGCAATCATTTTTTCAGTAGATAGTCGCCATCTATCACTGAATTAATGATGTTCACCATTCTTAGGACTATCACATCACCAAATCAGATGGCGGCGATTAACTCAATAACAAAAATGAAGAACATCTATTAATTTGACAAAACTGATACGTGACTAATGATAAGGTAGTCGGGATGATGAGAAGGAAACGACGTCATCAACATCACAGAATATGATGGAGATACATTCGGTTTTTGAAAAATGGTTGTCACATCTCCAGTAGACATGTTGTACTCTGTCACTGGGTTTGTAGCAAACAATTGATCTAGACTTATCTACGGATCCACTGATATACCTACCTATCAGCTATTACCTGGCCGAGCCAAGACGCAAAGCTTGAGACAAGCCGTAGGCGGTAATAAGTCAAGCCCCAGATAGCATATTTATGGCCCTCACTCGGTTCGGGCCGCAAACACCCTGCGATCTGGGTTATTCGCTAATTCATCGGCATAGGTAAGTAATGTACCTTAAAACTCTATGTATCCTTTGTAGCTTTGGAAAAACTGTTGCACCGCTCAAGATTAATCTTTGATTATTAACAATTACTAACTGGAAGAGATTGCTAATAGGAATATTTGGCCTTTGTATACGTTTTATATGTTTTAAATGTATTTATTATTATTAGTCATTGGACTTTCGTTAACACAGTAGGACTTTAGAGCTATGGAGCCGATATTAATATTACAATAAAATTCATACTCATACTCATTTACCTATTCTCTCATCGATCAATATATATGGAATCCAATTTACTCCAGAAAACATGAAATAAGTCGCAAATATTTACGTATTTTATGATGACGAAAAAAACAATGGCTACACAAATCAAGTCGTTTAATATTCTTCCAACTTTGTTCTTGACTATGAAATTAAAATTGCGAATGAAATACACTTATGAGTATGAGTATCAGTATGAGTATCAATTTTATTTTAACGTTAATATCGGCTCCGTGGCTCTCTTAAGTCCTACCGTGCTCACGAAATGTCCGATGCCTATTTGTAACCTATTGTTGTGACAATAAAGTGTTTTTTTTATAGAATCTTTTTTTTATCGATTCTATTTTTTTTATGTGGAAATACCACATTTTATTTTTATAAATAATGACATTTATTTTAGATTGTAGTGGATCGCATTAAATTTTTCTTTCTTAATTTACCTTTCTGTCATTATTTATAAAAATAAAGTGTTTACATACATACATCCTATCACGTGTAACTATTTTTTATATGTCATAGTCAAGCAGCAAGCGACACACAGCTGTCTGTGAGGATGAACTCCATACGAGTTCGAAACATGACCGACCTGACACATATTCATAAGTGAAAACTATATATATTTTTTTAAATGAGTGCGTACCTTGCTAGTGAGGCAGTCCATGAAGTCCTTCTTCATGTCGCAGACGGAGACGCGGTCCTGCGGCCGCTTGGGCCCGCTCACCGACGTCACCACCGACGCCAGGTCCAGCTCCACCACCTGGCACACCATCATCATCAGACAGGCGCCGGGAAAGAAGGGCTTGCCGGGGGAATAGGTAGAGACGGACGGACAGAGTGGTACGAAGCCGACAAGCCCTTTTCACGGCTAGGCATGTATACTGCTTTTCTCAAACATATGCAATGAAATAAAAAGACGCATCAGGTTTTCTACCAGCTAACCAGGCCTGATACAGCTATTAGCGCTATTAGAGCTACACGGAACTATAAGGAACACGAGTGAAAGAAAGAAAGAAAGAAAGCAATGTTTATTTGCTAGAATACGTACATAGAAGGTGTTAAATATTTTCGCATATAGCAGGTTAACAGTATTCAGCCGAAACGGCATGCAAATTGTGTGTGAGGGGAGAGTTCCTTATAGAGTAGATGTACCAGGAACACTAATGGGGGAGAGTTCCTTATAGAGTAGATGTACCAGGAACACTAATGGGGGAGAGTTCCTTATAGAGTAGATGTACCAGGAACACTAATGGGGGAGAGTTCCTTATAGAGTAGATGAACCAGGAACACTAATGGGGGAGAGTTCCTTATAGAGTAGATGTACCAGGAACACTAATGGGGGAGAGTTCCTTATAGAGTAGATGTACCAGGAACACTAATGGGGGAGAGTTCCTTATAGAGTAGATGTACCAGGAACACTAATGGGGGAGAGTTCCTTATAGAGTAGATGAACCAGGAACACTAATGGGGGAGAGTTCCTTATAGAGTAGATGTACCAGGAACACTAATGGGGGAGAGTTCCTTATAGAGTAGATGTACCAGGAACACTAATGGGGGAGAGTTCCTTATAGAGTAGATGTACCAGGAACACTAATGGGGGAGAGTTCCTTATAGAGTAGATGTACCAGGAACACTAATGGGGGAGAGTTCCTTATAGAGTAGATGTACCAGGAACACTAATGGGGGAGAGTTCCTTATAGAGTAGATGTACCAGGAACACTAATGGGGGAGAGTTCCTTATAGAGTAGATGAACCAGGAACACTAATGGGGGAGAGTTCCTTATAGAGTAGATGTACCAGGAACACTAATGGGGGAGAGTTCCTTATAGAGTAGATGTACCAGGAACACTAATGGGGGAGAGTTCCTTATAGAGTAGATGTACCAGGAACACTAATGGGGGAGAGTTCCTTATAGAGTAGATGAACCAGGAACACTAATGGGGGAGAGTTCCTTATAGAGTAGATGTACCAGGAACACTAATGGGGGAGAGTTCCTTATAGAGTAGATGTACCAGGAACACTAATGGGGGAGAGTTCCTTATAGAGTAGATGTACCAGGAACACTAATGGGGGAGAGTTCCTTATAGAGTAGATGTACCAGGAACACTAATGGGGGAGAGTTCCTTATAGAGTAGATGTACCAGGAACACTAATGGGGGAGAGTTCCTTATAGAGTAGATGAACCAGGAACACTAATGGGGGAGAGTTCCTTATAGAGTAGATGTACCAGGAACACTAATGGGGGAGAGTTCCTTATAGAGTAGATGTACCAGGAACACTAATGGGGGAGAGTTCCTTATAGAGTAGATGTACCAGGAACACTAATGGGGGAGAGTTCCTTATAGAGTAGATGTACCTCCGAGAACACGGGGTCCTGCGCCGGGTCGTTGTAGTCGCGGAACTGGCCCGTGGCGCGCAGGTACGCCTCGATGATGTCGATCTTTTCCGCGTTGCGGTCTGAAGAGAAACACATTCCGTTATTACCCTTTTTATCGCTATTCATACAAGTACAGAGAGATACTACATTGCAGGATGAGATCGAACCCACGACGAAGAGTAGAGACTCTTAACTAATGGGTGGCGCGGTCGGCGATGTTGACGTCACAACACTACACATACTCACTGGTCTGCTGCAGGTACTGCAGCGAGCGGCCGTCGACGGGGAAGTGCGCGACCGTGGCGCCGAACTCGGGACACATGTTGGCGACGGTGGCGCGGTCGGCGATGCTGACGTCACAACACTACACATACTCACTGGTCTGCTGCAGGTACTGCAGCGAGCGGCCGTCGACGGGGAAGTGCGCGACCGTGGCGCCGAACTCGGGACACATGTTGGCGACGGTGGCGCGGTCGGCGATGCTGACGTCACAACACTAAACATACTCACTGGTCTGCTGCAGGTACTGCAGCGAGCGGCCGTCGACGGGGAAGTGCGCGACCGTGGCGCCGAACTCGGGACACATGTTGGCGACGGTGGCGCGGTCGGCGATGCTGACGTCACAACACTACACATACTCACTGGTCTGCTGCAGGTACTGCAGCGAGCGGCCGTCGACGGGGAAGTGCGCGACCGTGGCGCCGAACTCGGGACACATGTTGGCGACGGTGGCGCGGTCGGCGATGCTGACGTCACAACACTACACATAGTCACTGGTCTGCTGCAGGTACTGCAGCGAGCGGCCGTCGACGGGGAAGTGCGCGACCGTGGCGCCGAACTCGGGACACATGTTGGCGACGGTGGCGCGGTCGGCGATGCTGACGTCACAACACTACACATACTCACTGGTCTGCTGCAGGTACTGCAGCGAGCGGCCGTCGACGGGGAAGTGCGCGACCGTGGCGCCGAACTCGGGACACATGTTGGCGACGGTGGCGCGGTCGGCGATGCTGACGTCACAACACTACACATACTCACTGGTCTGCTGCAGGTACTGCAGCGAGCGGCCGTCGACGGGGAAGTGCGCGACCGTGGCGCCGAACTCGGGACACATGTTGGCGACGGTGGCGCGGTCGGCGATGCTGACGTCACAACACTACACATACTCACTGGTCTGCTGCAGGTACTGCAGCGAGCGGCCGTCGACGGGGAAGTGCGCGACCGTGGCGCCGAACTCGGGACACATGTTGGCGACGGTGGCGCGGTCGGCGATGCTGACGTCACAACACTACACATACTCACTGGTCTGCTGCAGGTACTGCAGCGAGCGGCCGTCGACGGGGAAGTGCGCGACCGTGGCGCCGAACTCGGGACACATGTTGGCGACGGTGGCGCGGTCGGCGATGCTGAGCGCGGCCACGCCGGGGCCGAAGAACTCCACGAACTTGCCCACCACTCCCAGCGAGCGGAGGTGCTGGAATAACGGAATACTACATTACTGCCGATCACAAACCACACGCTACATCCAAAAAACACTACCATTAAGGCAGATAGCCAGTCTTCGAGGGGCAATATACCGTACTAACACCATACCAGAGGCTATATCGGTTCAACGTAATAACAACGTAGTAACAACGGAATAACAGTTCAACGTCTAGCCTGGTTTCACTTAATAAAAGAAATTATCAAAAATGTAGATATACAAAAACCATAATAGTTTGGATCTCGACATGAGCAAAGCGTTTGACCTTGTGAATCATGACATTTTATTACATAAGCTATACAAATATGTTGTGAGAATCGCAGAACGTGGGCCTGCATGGTCAATTACCGAACCATGAGCCCTTGCGAAAATATCAAGGCGTACAAATCAAACAAAGTAACGAAAGTATCTGGAGTACCACAGGGTAGTGTTCTGAGCCCATTATTGTTTCTGCCCTCGTGGGTGCGACAGTCGCCTACTGTCCAGACTCCTGAGGTTACCTTGGTGATGGTGAGCACCAGGTCGGTGGAGGTGGTGAGCGGGTTCAACTCCCCGAACAGCCTGTAGCCCACCACCTTGGGCAGAAGCATGCTGATGGCCTGACCCAGCATCACGGCTTCCGCCTCAATACCTGGTGACAAAGGATACCTATTACAACTGATTCTCACCTAAAATATATAATACATGAGACACGATGCAAATCAAAATAAATTTTAGCTGTTTGTCGGGGCCGACCAAGACGACTAAAGGGCAAACTTTCTTAAGAAGTGTCTGCTAACGCCTCAACCAACGACGCGTTGCTACTGTGGTACTTGAGAAGCAACTAGTCAAACTATAGATACATTTGTCGGTGCCGACCACGAAGTCAATAACACCATCAACTACTCACCACCCACGCCCCAGCCGACCACGCCCAGCCCGTTGATCATGGTGGTGTGGCTGTCGGTGCCGACCACGGAGTCCGGATACAGCACATCGTTGGAGAACACCACGCGAGCCAGGTACTCCAGGTTGACCTTCATAACGATCAACACATTGCATCACTCTCAATTAAAGAGAGAAATTTAAAGATTCAAAGACTTATTTAATAACATTACAAAAAAAGATAAAAACAAAACCTTAATCTAAATGACTTATAATATAATTTAAAAAAGGGTCCGACTAAAAGATGAATTACGAATACTTATTTATTTATTTTATTTTTTATTGATTTATGATAGTCAAGCATTTGATTACTCTTTCAATTGATTGTATCAGCTTATTATTTATTTAACTTAATTTAAACAGTTTATTACCTTTTTGATTAATGTAAACAGCATATAACTTCAAAATTAGTTTAAACAGCTTATGGTTTCGGACATTACTTTAAACAGCTTATTACTTTTTTTAATTAATTAAAACAGCTTAATAATTTTTAAATAGTAGTTTATGTTACTGTACATAATGAAGGGTATTAAACACGTGTGGGGTGCCCACACGAGTGTGGGTTTATGAAACGAGCCGAAGGCAAGTTTCATAATAACATCACACGAGTGTTTTAATGCCTAATTATGTACAGTTACATACACTACTTTATCTAGCCACATATCATAAGCCTCCATGATGCATTCAGGAGTCGCACATTATGACAAATTGCACCCGGTAATGGCGGTAATGAAGTTTTCTGGCAGCTGTCATAGTTTTTTTTTCAATTCAGAGACAAACTAGTTCGATATCTTACTTACGTGCGACATTTGTCAAATTTGATTGCAAATTGACCATTCGTTTCGAACTAAACGTCATCTCGACTGATATAAGAATAGAGGTCAAATCAAATTTCTTTGTTTTTCAGGGATGTTCGAAATTTGAATGAATAATATTATCGAAATCGATGTTATTATTTAGCAATAATAACATTTTTACAGATAAGAAATTTGTTCTAACAATCCAATCTATTTTTATGGTGGCCATAATGTGCGGTTCTTGAACGCATCATAGAGGGTTTATGATATTTGGATAGATAAATAAATTTAAACAATTTATCACTTTTTTAATTAATTGCGGCAGTAATTATTTTTAATTTATTTAAACAGATTATCGCATTTTTAAATGAATTTAAACTAAATGTTTACAAATGAAGCGAAAATTGAAAAATTTAATGATTCGGACAGGATTCGAACCTGCGTTTCCAACGGCTTTCCGGGCCAACACTGGTGTCCTCCCAATTGGACCACCGAATCAGATGTCAGAGCCATTGAATTTTTCAACCAGTTGCTTCGACATGCCTTAGGGTGGCATCGTAGCGCCATCTACCGTAAAGATTTAGACTTTATGGTCGGCACCATCGTCTCAAATTTGTTGAGAATCGATAGTAACGATGTGCTACACCCGAATTACTTATAATTAAACTAATTATTGCTTGTTAATGATTAATTTTAAAAAGTTATAAGTTGAATTAATTTAAACAGCGTATTACTTCTTTAATTAATTTAAACAGCTTACCTATTATTTTTTTAAACAGCGTAATAAATGTATCTTTATTTTTTAATAAGGAAACATCTGATTTTTTTATTGAACCGTTGGTACAAAGATCAAAGCACAAAGAAAAATTGAAAGAAGGCTTCCACATTTAGGTTTTCTTTTTGTTTTAATTTGTGTATCAATAGTTAAATATATAAATAAATGAGTACAATCCATCAGTAACATACAGACGGAACTTTGACGGTCATTTTCTTACTATTAGAGCAGTCTAACTATAAAAATAGAATCAATCGACATCCTTAAAAAAATGTTTGTCAAAATGTTATGTTATAGTTATCAGCAGCATTGGGACTACGGTAGCAGCAAATTAAATTTACATTCGTGTCACGGTCTTTGATTCCGCAAACTTAAAAAAAATCATCTTTGTAGAACTTTTCACAAACTAAGAGTTCCTCATATTTCCGATCCGTACGACACAGAATAAGATTCCGCTATGACTGTTCCGCCATGTTGTAGGATAGGACTGACCTGGTGCACGATGCCGGAGCCGGGCGGCACGATCAGCATGTTGTCGAACGCCTGCGCGCCCCACTGCAACACAACACAAAAAAAAACGTTTTTTTTTTTTTAAATCATTATGCGAGTCAGACTTGCGCACCGAGGTTTTTTAATAAACGTTGAAACCTCTCATCATTCCCTTGTCCTTATTTTCCATTTATTTGGGGTCGGCGTAGCACATTTTCTACCACTCCCTGTATAAACTACGAAGCGCTGAATATGAATATTGCTTAACTTAACTTTACCGTTGGATAATTGTTGTTCCCATACATCGACATAGGTCGGTGTAGTTTACCAACTGAAAATAAGTTTGTAATCACAAAAATATATACAAAACGGTTTCCAGAAGTTTTTGTTAACATGTGCTAAATGATGTTGCTTGCCAGATTTCATAATTCTAAGTCAACAGTATTGATTTCCTTGCCAACGTCAGCAAACGCAGCATAAACGCTCGTATCTTTTGATTGAGACTTAGCAGTTTGCAGCAGAGCTGAGTATCTGATATTAATTTCACCTTGATACCTCCACGCGTTCCTAAGAAAAAGGGGGTTGACAGACGGACAGAAAAACAACAAAACTATCCTATAAGGGTTCCGGTTTTTGCCGACTGAAGAACGGAATCTTAAAAGAAACTAATTCACACTCATACAAGTCGTTATTTTAAAGATGTGTAAAATTTTCAACACGACTTGACAGTTACTCGTACCTTCAAAAACTGGAATCTCTCTATGTTTCTTTCAAACTCCAAGTCCTGGTTCTTGGTCAACGCGTCGGGCCTGAAACACAAAGGATAAAAGCTCAAAGAAAAATTTAAACGCGTAACCTGGTGGAAGGGACCGGGAGTCGAACCCGGTACCTTTGCATTACCGGTCCTAAAAATTACAAATTACATGTTTCATATTTTTTTATTTATTAATGTATTAGCCCGGCGCGCTGGCTCCTGAAGGGTGCTAAATCAGGGCTAGGGCGGCCAGGCCGGGAGGCTCCCCGGGGCTGCCTGTGTGGCTGAAGCCTGTCCTCGGCGGTATGGTCACAAATTGGGAAGAAATGAAAAGCTCTGTCTTGCCTTATATGTAAACCTAGTCGTCATTTTTAACTGCCGATGAAAAAAAGTGGGGTGTTGTAAGTCTAACATGTGTATCTGTGGCTACAATGCCACTGTAGCACCCGAAGGGATGGACCAATTTGAGTGGTTTTTCTTTAATCGAAAAACTTGTCCGTCGAGATGGTTCTACGCTATGTTTGGCGAAAAAAGGACCAGTAGTTTCCAAGATTCTGTAATTGGAACAAATGACAAGATCTCAGCCAATTTTGAAGCTAAGAATACCTAATTTTGTAGTTATGCTCAGTTTTAGTAGCACTTTCTACATCCCTCATTGAATGAGGGTCTCATGATGACCGGCTACTTGCGTCGGGGTGTTTCAGATTGTTTAATGTAGGTTATTTGCGAAGAGCATACCTGCGACGACCGGTCGACGACCTGTCGGTCGTCCCAGGTACCAGATCTGCGTAAGCTTCAAACTGGAAACTGGCGAGAAACTGCTCAGAATCGGAACAAATGGCGTACTCTCGTTTCGGAGGCTAAAATCACAGGATCTCAGGAGGTTTGGGTCACTGAGCCAAAAAAGTTAGTTAGGTTATTGGTGTGAGTTGAAGATGGAACGTGTATACTGACGTGCGCGAGAAGTCGACCTGCACGGAGTGGTCGATGACGAGGTCGGCGGGGCAGGTGGGGTTGATCTTGTCGGGGTCGCCGCCCAGCGCGCGCACCGCGTCGCGCATGGCCGCGAAGTCCACCACCGCCGGCACGCCCGTCAGGTCCTGCAAGACACGAGCAACCGACCTAACTAAGCGGATACAGGTACAGTACAACCAACCAAACGGTCTCCAATCTTTTTGAGACGAAACTTTCTATGACTTTAATAATTATAAAAACGGTTTAAACTCACGTAAAAATTGCCAGAAACGGCCCGACATGTTTCGAAATCATATGAGCTACCCGTGCACTACACAACAATTGTCAATATTTACGCGAGTTTAATGCGTTCTAGTACTAAAGATGTCTCACGATAGTTTTGATATTATTCTTCCATAACTAAGCTCCTCTTCCGGTTCAGCATGTTAGGAATCCATCCCTGACTGACTCTCCACTCTCTTCTGTACCGGTTCTCCAGTCCAGCACGTAGCTGCCATCTTTTTCCAACACCTGGAGTGGTCACTGACCTGCAGGATGGCCCTGACGGAATCTCCACTTCCTTCTGTCCTGGTTCTTCAGTCCAGCACGTTACTGACATCCTCCCCCAACACCGGGAGTGGTCACTGACCTGCAGGATGGCCCTGACGGAATCTCCACTTCCTTCTGTACTGGTTCTCCAGTCCAGCACGTAGCTGCCCTCCTCCCCAACACCTGGATAGTCCACTGACCTGCAGGATGACTCTGGCCGGTTTGAACGCGATCTCCACGCCGTCCTCGACGGCCTGGTTCTTCTCCCAGTCCAGGACATTGTTGACGTCCTTCTCCAACACCTGGAAATTGTCGCAGTTGCGCACGCACGACTCCAGCAGCACCCTGATGCTGTACGGGAGACGGTCTGGAAGGTTTACAAGCTTTAATTTAACTTAACGCTGACAGATTTTGAGATCCTAAAGCGAGAAGAGACTGGCAGGGGTGATGGAAAGCGAGGGAGAGCAACCCTGAGCAATTTTCACTATGTAACCACGTAACCAGCCCAGAAATAAGGAAAATTATGAACCTTTAAAATTTATGAATTCAGGAAATCTGTTGTTCTGACAAATAATAGAATTAATTTTCATACGTTTTCATTGCACGCTATTGTCTGAAATGAAAATGGCTTAACGTCTTCAATCATAAATAAAACAGAATGCTATTGAATTTGACATCATAACCGCAGATAATGATTTGAGTCGTAGGAAAATCGTCAAACTAACAGAAGGTGATGTATTTAACTATTATAAACGCACATAAATTAAGAGTCTTATCTTAAAATTAACAGGAAGTGAATCGTTTAGTACTGAAGTCAGCAAGTTGAAGACTCTATTGTGTAGAGAATATTGTACCGATAATTGTGAGCGTGTTTGTATAGCTTCGGTACTTTTGCTGCTGACTGTACTGTTCCATACATCGATACCTTAGAGCACAATCGTACTAGCTTTTTGAAAATAGTCGTTGCAATTAGGGCGTTATTGCACAACACTATGTGGTTTAAATTTCATTGGCAAAATAATTGTAAAACCTCCATACCAGATTTTATCGAAATTGGTCCAGCCGTTTAAGTGTGAAGAAGTTATTAAACATACACATAAACACTTTCACCATTATAATATTAGTGTAGCTGTATTATGCGTATGAATTGTATTTTTATATTAATATCAGCTCCATACGCTTCATAGCTGTCTAAAGTCCTACCGTGCTCGTGCTGTCAGAAGTCCGATGCCTAATAATGAATGTACAAACATTACCATTTTAAAGCCACAAATAGCATACATTAAACTCAATGTACGTCAATTTGATTCGTCACCGTGAAGGTGTGTGACATTAGCATATTGCGTAACGATCAAGATACATGTGTTTATCACCGCGTTATCAAGAGAGAAGTGCTGTTTCAAAAGGGCTTATTTTCAATGATACTCATACAAACATAAGCCCTTTTGAAAAGACACAAGTGCGATAACAGTTGTTGTGGCTTGAGGCTGCACTTTGATTCATACTTAAGCATCTTATTATAGCCGAAGGTGATATTCTTCGATCTGTAATCACTTGCAACTTACAAATACCTAATCACTACATAGTTTAACCTCCTAAGACCCAACGGCCTATTTTAAAGACCAGAGATCGTACTCATTGCGGCCCAATAACATGTATGAATTTATCAAATATCCACCCAAGGTCCTAGAATTATGACACAGGCTGAAAACCTAAAATTAGGTCACTGGGACGCTATTACAAATGTCTTAAAAATAGATTGGGTCTTAGGAGGATAAAACAAAGTCGCTTCCTTCTATCTGTCTGTCTGTCCCTCTATGTATGCTTAGATTTTTAAAACTATACGCAACGGATTTTGATACGGTTTTTTAATAGATAGTGATTCAAGAAGAAGGTTTATATGTAGTATACTACATGCATTATTTATCAGCATTGCACCCGTCCGAAGCCGGGACGGGTCGCTAGTCAACGATAATTATACCGCGACCCTGCCGTGCTGATGCACATACCGTGGCAGTATTAAACCAGCCAGGTGCGAGTCGGACTCGCACACCGAGGATTCCCATCTTAACTGGCCGGGTTAAGTAAAGTTTGCACCGGGTATATATGGCGCCGCACAGGCAGGCAGATAGATAAACAGACAGACGGACAGCACAGTCTTAGTACCTAATAGGATCCCGTTTTTTCCCCTTTGGGTACGGAACCCTGAAAATGAGTGACTGTCCTGTTTCTTTTTGCTTTCTTCTCAACAGTGGTCTCCTCTTGGGAAATGCCAGACTCAGATTTGCAAAGATGCCCTTGTGTTATATTTACAGAATAAAACTAATTAAATGACTAATTTCATTAAACACGGAATGCTCAGTAAGACGGTACATTTTGGTATTATAGTTAGTTTAGTAACTACCTACTGCCGTTGGGCATTTAGTACAAAATGTACGAATGAATATTAAGTATTAAATATATGATCATTTGATCAGAAGTTCACTATGACAAAAGGGCACTTTACAAGTCAGATTGTGAATCTACCAGCATTTCCCAAGAGGAGACCGCTGTTAAGAAGAAAGCCGAAAGGAACTCGACAATAGGTATGTATTTTTTTCCTAAATCATACTTAAAACAACCAACTACATTTATGATACAACTAACTTCATTGGCACACGTACAGGAGATAGTTCCCTATCTGAAACGCTAAGTTTTGTTTCATCTGTTAACGTTTCGCCAATTTTTTTCCGATACTTTTTTCCGATACCTAATGGGTTCTTTATAAACGATGTTTATAAAATCCTGAAAATATTACGGGTTTCAGGAAAGAAATACTGTTGGACAAATGATAATTTGGCGGAACGTTACTGACGGGAAACAATGTCTCGGAGTTGAGTAGTTGAGACAGGATACCACAGGGGATGTATAGACACCTTTTTTGCATTAATTTATGTAATCAGCCGCGAATGTGTCACTCACCATATTTGGGTCCGAACGAAGTCAGGTCGTAGTACTTGTAGGTCTTGCCGTGGATGTCCACGGAACGCAGCAGGTTCGAATACGGGTTGGGACCTGAAACTGAACAATCGTGGGGTTATACTTTGACTGTACCAAATCAATTTAGAGTAAAGACCAAAAAATGTACCACCTTAACTCACTCAATTGATATTTGTATCAAAGTCCGTTGTGCGATGACAACCTTCCAATAACGTACCTTAAGGTTTTATTTTAAGGTTTCTTATAGTATCGTTAATTTTTTTCGCACAACGGAACTTATTCCAGTCGCTTTTATTTCCTCCCTAAATGCGCCTCAATTTCATCCAACTTTTTGGTCCTAAACCTTAAAATAATAATATTGATTTGCTAATCCGCGATATATTAACGTGCTAATCCGTTATTCTTACCTATATCCTTATTTTTTCATGCACACTCGCATTTAATAGTCCCACCTCCCACCGCGATAAGAAACATAAAAGGGTTAGCGCTAATTAACTAGCACGTTATTATATCGCGGTTTGGCCTAGCCATAGTAGCAATATTATTATTTTAATGGATATAGATTTCCGCAAAGTAACGACTGATTCAATTATGTACCAAATCAACTAGAAGCGTATTCGGTATTAAATGCTAAGTTTAGATAATAGTTCATTCAGTATTGTAAAACGTTTTAAAATGTTCTTATACCTAATATTTATAACAATATTATTTAAGTATGTGACATAAAGATGTGCCAAATGTTTGTGCCTTAAGTAGTCATAACATGAGATTTGTAGTCATGACATGAATTCGATATTCCAATGAAGGAATCATCTGAATGTTTAAACGCGAGTACGGGAGCTCTTACTATCATGGACGTATGGTCAAGCTGAAGAAGCTTTGAGTTAAAGTACCGTCCTTCTCACTCCTTGCTCACATTAGACTACACTCACTGACACTCACACGAAACACTCACATTCAGGTTAACTGGAAGAGATCCCTTATAGAGATAAGTTCGCCTTTGTACGTATGTTATTTGTAATAGATGTATTTTTTTACTGTTTTTAGGATTCCGTACCCAAAGGGTAGAAACGGGACCCTATTACTGATACTTCGCTGTCCGTCCGTTCGTCTGTCACCAGGCTGTATCTCAAGAACGGTGATAGTCAGACAGTTGAAATTTTCACAGATGATGTATTTCTATTGCCGCTATAACAACACATACAACAAACTTGTTTTATGGTACGGAACCCTTCATGCGCGAGTCGGACTCGCAATAAAGTGTTTATTTACTTACTCACTCACAAACACCATCAAACACATTTTAATGAACATTATCTATTCTATCACACCCTAAATGTACTTATTGGGGTATTGTTCATCTATTAGATTAAATTTCTTCTTTAAGGCATGTCAATAACCGCATTATTTTCCAACCTGACGTGTTCCGTCTTCCACGATATACCTACATAGGCCATGCCTTGTGTGGGTGTCACTGTTATATGTATTATGTTTTATGTTAAATGTAGAAATGTTTCTGTTGGTAAATAAAAAATAATCTTATTCTTATTACACCGGCCAAAGATGGCGTAGCTTGGTGCCAAGAGCCACTCCGGGTCACTGAACCCAAGTAGATAGTCGTTAAATATTATTGAAATTATTCTCACGTGACCGAGTTATCAGATCTTATCACTATTTGACTAATTATTTCTATTAAAGCAGTAACGTCTCCTAGCGTAAACCAAATGTTTACAATAGAGCGAAAAATGCAATGGTTCAGGGCAGGATTCGACCCTGCCTGATTTTTAATTTAATTAATTTCATTATAAAAATTTCGTTTACGCTAGCTGACGTTACTGATTTACTAAAAATAATTATTTTGGTTTAAAATATCGTTACTATCGATTTTCAACATTTTGAGGCGATGGTGACGATCACGAAGTCTGAATCTTTACGGTAGATGGCGCTACGATGTCGCCCTAAGGCACGCAAGAAGGAACTGGTTGAAAAATTCAATGGTTCTCGCATCAGGTTCAGTAGTCCAATAGGTTAGGACGCCCGCGTTGACCTGAAAAGCCAAAGCAGGTTGGAGCCCTGCCTGAACCATTAATTTTTTTAACTTGTCGGCTTCATTGTAAACATTATTCGACTATTTACTATTATTCGGGTTCGAATCCCGGCCGGGGCAAATATTTGTGTGATGGACGCGAATAATATTTGTTCTTGGGTCATGGATGTTATCTATATTATGTATTCCGTCGTCTAGTTCCACAGTACAAGCTTTGCTTAGTTTGGGACTAGGTCGATTTGTGTATGATTGTCCCATAATATTTATTATTATTGTTTCTCGTTTTTTTTAGTCACGGCTCATACGTCCCGGTCTTTTGGAAGGCTTGCGTGGGGATATGGATCCAACACGTAGAGGCCCCGTGGAGAAATTTGCTGTGGCTTGTAGCCCTTATTGTTGATTCCAACTCTATAAGAGTATCTGTTAGCACTGCAGTTTATAAAAGGATCCCGTGGTTAATAGATAATTAGGAACTCACTCATAATCATAAAATCATCCCGCCTAGCATAAGTACGCTTCGCGACTCTTGTCGCGTCACATAGCATCACCCGTCACTATCTCACAGTATAGCGAAGAAAGAGATGGGTAACATTTCTCGCGCGAGAAAGAGTCGCGTGTCACAGTTGTGCTAGAGGTGCATATCATCACGACATAATGTGAACAGAATTTTAAAAAGCTATCGTGTAGAACCCAGTGGGTTGCAGGTTAGGTTCTTATTATAAATAATCCTGAAAAAATAACTGTTTCAGAGAAAAATCCAATGGTCTTAAAATTAGGATCATAACAAGGTTTCTTTAATTTTTATTTAAACGTCAACATCGTATGTTGACTAAGCAGAAACTCATAACATAACAACAAAATGCCCTCATAACTGATAATGTATAACGTTCCGCAAGCGCTTACATAACGTACAGTTCAAGTTTACACAAACTGACCCCATTAAAATAAGTCATTATCAAATTAACGCATAATAAACATAATCAAATACTGCGTGCTACAGAAACATACCATGGACGAATGATAAGAGTGCTGAGAAACGCCATTGAATGGACCAAAATAAATTAACATTTTCTTCGGTTAATATTATTTTCTTCGGTTTCCGCGACTGTCACGCATTTAAGTAAAACAACGCTTATAATGCTAATTTAAGCTGAACAAAGGCTGAATAAGCGATTCTGCAGCTTGTTTTGCTACTTGGGATATTAATTATTTGAGCCTCCCTGACGTTCCGGTAGTTTTACAGATACAGTCAACCTTTGACAACAGTAACCTATCTATCTGTAAAGCTACCGAAACGTCAGGGAGGCTCAAATAATTAATTATACGCGATATAATCAATATTGATTTATATGCAATAAAGTGTTTACATACATAATACGTTTAAATTGTTTTATTTAAATTAAATTAATATTTAAATGTGTGACAGTCGCGGTAACCGAAGAAATATTATGGACCAAATTATTTAAGAAGACTAAGGCTGTCTGTCCACAGAAACGGAGCGGAGCGAAGCGAAGGTTCAGTAGACAAGTACCTAACAGACCGCTTTTTTCTCCTAATTAGATCGAAAGAGCTCGTGATTCCGAGTAGAAAATACCCAAAATATCGAAAATTAAAAAAAAAAGTGAGGTGTACAACTTTAGAAAAACCGGCCAAGTGCGAGTCGGACTCGCGCACCGAGGGTTCCGTACAAACACTTTCCATCCCTAAGTGTTTAAGTTAAGTTTGCACCTGGTATGTACAGCGCCCCATATAAATTAGGTGCAGTTAGGTATTTGGTATTAAAAAAAAAACTACCTACTAGATCTCGTTCAAAACAATTTTCGTTGGTAGTTTTTATAGTAATGTACATCATATGTTTTTTTTTTAGATTTTTCATTTTCTTATTTTAGAAGTTAGAGGGGGGGGGGACCAACTTTTTTCCACTTTGGAAGCGTCTGTCACGCAAACTATTCGGTTTAGAAAAAAAATGTTTTAGAAACCTCGATATCACTTTTGAAGACCTATCCATAGACACACGTATGTGTTTGATGAAAAAAAATTTTTTGAGTTTCAGTTCTAAGTATGCGGAGCCCCCAATATTTATTATTATTTTTTTATTTTTGAATCAAAATCTTAATGCGGTTCACAGAATACATCTACCCACCAAGTTTCAACAGTATAGCTCTTATAGTTTCGGAAAAAAATGGCTGTGACATACGGACGGACAGACGGACAGACGGACAGACAGACAGACATGACGAATCTATAAGGGTTCCGTTTTTTGCCATTTGGCTACGGAACCCTAAAAATGGCCCACCTAATGAATAGGATGACATTTTCGAGAACCATGAAAAAATAATGACATCAGCGGAAAAACCAGCCAAGTGCGGGTCTGACTCGCGCACCGAGGGTCCGTACAAATACTTATCCCATCCTAACTGGCTGGTTAAGTTTAGTTTTCACCTGGTATGCATGGCGCCAGATACAAATGAGGTGCAAAGTTAACGCAACCGGGCTCTCCAAATATGATTTTAAAAGACTATATTTTACGTTAATATTTATTTTATTATTTTTTTAGTATTTGTTGTTATTGCGGCAACAGAAATACGTCATCTGTGAAAATTTCAACTGTCTCGCTATCACGGTTCATGAGATTATAGCCTGATGACATGGCAGGAGGACGGATGTACGGACGGAGGGACGGACGGACAGTGGAAATTACGTCCCGTTTTTACCCTTTGAGTACGGAACCCTAAAATTCAGCGATGTGAAAATTCGATGAAATGAATCATTCGACGAAAAGTCAGAAAACTATTGACCAAACCAATATGGCAACATTTTTCCTAAAGCCATAAAATTATTTCTTTTTAGGGTTCCGTACCCAAAAGGTAAAAACGGGACCCTATTACTGAGACTTTGCTGTCCGTCCGTCTTTCTGTCACCAGGCTGTATCTCAAGAACGGTGATAGCTAGACAGTTGAAATTTTCACAGATGATGTATTTCTATTCCCGCTATAACAACAAATACTAAAAATAAAATAATATAAATATTTTAAGGGGGGCTCCCATACAACAAACTTGTTATAGATTATGGTACGGAACCCTTCATGCGCGAGTCGGAGTCGCACTTGCCCAATTTTTATTTTAAAGATTGTATGGCATCGCATCTCTAGATTAGATTTGTTTTATAACGATCGAATTCTAGATACATTTTCAGAGAAAAATGCTCTTCATAAAATAAAACATCTGTCAAAGTTTAAACTTTAAAAAAAATTGTAATTGATAATTTTAGATTAAATACAATGGCGCCGAAATATACTGACGCGACATGCGGCGCTATATTGCTGTTTGGCTGAGTGTATCGATCCTATTAGAGGCAGATTGGAAGATTAGATTAGAAAGTTACGATCACAACTAAAATACATTTTACAATGCATGTGCTCAAAAAGAGCGTATTCTAGGCATTCAAACTGTGCGGAAAGTACTACTTTTCCGGACTAGTGCTTTTTACTTTTCAATTTTTTTTTAATTTATAGTCGTATCTGACAGCCTGACACAAAGAGGTTTTATTATTTACAAAAAGTTTGATAAATAAGTCAAATACCGATTATTATCAGGTATAAAAGTACAATAAAACCAATATTTCATTAATTAATTCATTTAACACGTCATTAATTACATTACATATAAAATTTGATTAATAAACGAACTTTATATCGTTATAAATTAAATAAATTTGGCTGAATGTACACGCGCTTGTGCCATTTTGACATAAGACGAATATTAAAAAAATACTTTTGCACATTAGAGATGGGGAAAAGCGTTACTTTTTGATATCAGTGACTGGCGATCCCGTTCCAAACATGTCACAGTGAAAAGTCATCGTGACTTTGTCACGCCTGTTACTCGTTTCACTGTATGATATTTATGACCGGTAACGGTCAGTCACGGTGCTGTAATTAACGTTATTTTTTCACACTGTTATTTCAACGTGACTATGTCACGCCTGTTACTCATATCACTTTATGATATTGTCGCGGTGCTCTAGCTGGTTTTTAACTAAGTATAAGAAATGAGGTAGAGATCAGCTAGAGTACATTCTGTTTTTTTTAGTCAATACGTATGCTTTGGCTAATTATTAATATCAAACATCCCGTACCGAAAACCCCTATCAATTTATTTCGTACACTAACTTATATTTACACTAATACTATTTACAAAAACGACACAAATTTCGCCACAATTATCACAACAAAGGTCCAAAATATTTTTTTTATGCAAATACAAAATTGCAAACGTATTGCACCGATCGAAAGCGAATAATTAGTGAAGGTCAAAAAATGTAAACAAAGTTCGTAGCTATTCGTTTCGGAGCGGCCAAGGTCAGCCCTTGTCTATTATTATTGATGACTTTAAGAACAGATACGCCACTAAGTGCATTTTTGTACCTACATGATGAAATAACCCAAGTAATTTAATACATTTAAAATAATTATACCTACACAAAAACTATAATATTATTTTATTACTTGAACAAGGAAATACGGCTTTAATGAAATAAATTCGATATTTCGAATGAGAGACGCAGGTCATTTATCTATCTATCTATTTATATAAAAATCAATTGCTCCTCACACGGCTAGTCACCAATATTAGAAAATAGGATGATTTTCGATGGTTTCGAGCAAAGCAACAGGTAGTTAATAATAGAAATTTCTCAACTGTAAGGTTCGATTCATTTCATAGTACGATTTTAATAAAAGTCAACATGATGGTAGTATTTTAAGACTGGCAACAAATCGGGCGTCATTTAAAAAAATTTTTAACAAAAAAAAGAACCGACTTCAGTAAAACTAAAAATCCAAAAATAACCCGTTCAAGTACAGATTACATTTGACTCACCCTTTGAAGTCGATCCCAAACCACTGTTATTATATTTATATATTAAAGTTTACGTGAGGTTTGGCACCGACTTCAAAGGGTGAGTCAAATGTAATCTGTACTTGAACGGGTTATTTTTGGATTTTTAGTTTTACTGAAGTCGGTTCTTTTTTTTGTTAAAAATTTTTTTTTTCGCTTTTTAGTGATTCATATGAAATACTTATGGCGGGGTGATCAGGGAGGTCTTGAAGGAATGCATGTCGTTTTAATTATCTCCTAACTCCTAACCGTTAAGGAGTTGTACCTTCCATCATCAGTTCAGCATTGGAAGATGATGACTACCATATGCAAATACTTAAATAGTTTTAGAAAATATATGAAAAATATTATGACTGCCTATAAAATTTCAGGAATTCCTTCGATTCCTCATGGATCTCGTCATCCGATCTTCACCAAAATTTTATGGGACCAACCTTGAGATGTCTCTTCATAAACCTAAAAAGAATTTTCCAAATCGACTCATAAATGACGGAGTTATGAGGTAACAAACATTAAAAAAAAAAAAAAAAAAAAAAAAAAAAAAAAACATACAACCGAACTGAGAACCCCCTCCTTTTTTTGAAGTCGGTTAAAAAAACATAAGAAATGTCATTGGGTTGATTTGGAGCGAAAAAAGGGATACTGGTTCTTACACGAAGTCAGGAAATCTAATGTTTTGTGGAATTAAAACGAATGTGAAGAAAGGAAATTAATAATCCGTTGTATGAACTTTTGAATCTGCATTTCATTGAAGAAGTCCTAACAGTTCAGAAGCGGCAGAACCAGCGCGATCAAACGTAAGTACTAGTGTCGTATTTCGTCAATGAATAATTAAAGGTTGAGACAGACAAAATTAGTGCGAATATACCGACTACCGATAGAAGTCCCATAATCGCATAGTTTACATTATTAAGTCCGATATTCAAGAGGAAATTGTTAGTTACAAAGCAACGTTTACTTCAACGTAGCAAGTGCATTTGTGAAGTGACTGTGGATGTTGATATTGTTGTATATTTGCCAAATATATCCACGACATCGAGACACATAATTCGGCCTTAAATTTAGATGTGTTTATATATATTTCTCGGTCAAGTGAATGAACTATTATTGTTTTCATAATTTGATATTTGATGGCTGTAGAAAGGAATATCCCACCAAAAACATTCTGTAAAAAACTAGCCAAGTCTCGATGGAGCTGCTTGTTTATCTCTAAAAAGTAATGAAATCTAGACAAAGTCGTACCAAGTCTAAGGTTCCTTACTGCGATTTCTTTATTATTATAGTTAATGTTGTGTGACTAGGCCGTTGAAGGGTACACCAGTATGGGCTATTATCTCGCTTAACAAACATAGGTAGTTACAACAGATATAACATTACGTGAAAACAAAATTGACTTGTAGCGGTTCTGGCGACAGATTGGTGCAATGGTGTCATGGAGCACCTGGTTTTGTACCCTTGTGTACCCTTCAACGGCCAAGTCACACAACATTAACTATAATAATAAAGAAATCGCAGTAAGGAACCTTAGACTTGGTACGACTTTGTCTAGATTTCATTACTTTTTAGAGATAAACAAGCAGCTCCATCGACACTTGGCTAGTTTTTTACAGAATGTTTTTGGTGGGATTTCACTTCTTTTTGTAGAAACGCGGGTATATTGTTTTATAACAACCTGAAATTAATATTTTGGTGTAATTTGTTTATTTAATTTGTGTAATGTTCGAGTAGAATAAAGTTAATCGTTCGACTATTTCTTCTTGTAAACTTGTAAGTATAAGTATAAAAGCCAGTCTAGTCTCGTCCAGAGTTTTCCTTTAATTTTATTTATATGCGTATTAAAAGCAGAAGGGGAGGCATTCGCCCAGCGGGTACGTATTACAATGCCGAAGTTAAAAATACCGAATATCATAAGACCTATGGACGGAACGCCGAAAATTAAAAGGTCGAATGTTTATTTGACCGAAAGTTTAAAATCCCGAAAGAACGTTTGATCGAAAGGATGAAATACCGAATATTATAATCCCGAAGACTGTAATCCCGAAGAATGTAATCCCGAAGACTAAACCCGAAGATTATAATCCCGAAGACTATGATCCTGCCTGAAGGTTGTAATCCGGAATATTATTTAAGCTCTCGAGAATTATCTCGTATTTCTGTAGTCTTACAGATTCTAATGTTTATTTTATACAAAGAATATTAACCTAAATTACGTAACCTACTTGCCTACTACTATACTTACTATTTAAAAGTGAACTCTTCTGTGGAACCGATCTGCTCCGGCGCTTCGGGATGTGCAGCCCCTCCGCCCTAGTACGTTAGTAGGTACTCTTTATTATACTGTGGCCCTAGCGTAAAAAAGTGCGGGCATCACAAGCGAGTCGCAGCGGCTGAGGCTGGTCGCCGAAGGTGACTAAATAGCCGAAGCTGCGGAGGCGAGCGTTGACAGCTTCGGTTCCAGACAAGTTCGGTTCGATTGGCAGTCCATGACAGAATATTTTATCATAATATCGAATATTTAGTGTCATACTTAATTTCCCACTTTCCCGGACTCTTTCCTTTTCTTAATCGACTTGCCACAGAACCGAAGCTGTCAACCCCGATTCCACGTGGTCTTGTCTGCCCTACCCCTAGAGTGTATATAAAAGCCCGGAGGCGCGGAGGGAGGGCAGCCCCCGGCCGCCGTAAGAAAGTGCGGGCATCAAGCGAGGCGCAGCGGCTGAGGCTGGTCGCCGAAGGTGACCAAAAAGCCGAAGCTGCGGAGGCGAGCGTAGTTGCCGCACTTTCTTACGCTAGGGCGGAGGGGCTGAACATCCCGCAGCACCGGAGCAGATCGGTTCCACGGAAAAGTCAGATTAGTTTAGTGTCCTGACACTTTTAAAGTGCTCATTGACTTTCGGGATTATAAAATTTCGAGATTTTAAAAATTTCGGGATTATGAAATTTTGAGATTTTGAACTTTCGATTTTCTGAAAATAGGTAATTTGAGCTTCAGTTTATCGATTTTCGGTATTTTGACCATCAGTATTTCAACTGTAGGTATTATGAACTTTCGGGACTGTAATACGTAACCCGCCCAGCTGTGGGACGCTATAGGCTAGATTAAATTAGAAGATGTGTCCCACTACGCTGGATTTTTGCAATGATAGTTGATTTTTTAATGTACCAATAGTAGAAGGGGGCATTACCTATCTCTAATACAGCTGAGACCAGCTGAGGGTTCTTCATCAAATAAATAAATAAATAAATATCGGACAACCTCACACAAACAAACCGTTAAAGCCAATGCGCGTTAAGCATCTTCCTGCGCCTTGGCTTACATCTGCCATAAAGTCGTTAATGGCAAAACGGAACAAAGCTCGCATTAAACTAAGATCCCATTTTTCGGAGGACAATCGTCTGGCTTATATCGCGCTGCGTAATCGATGCAACAGTGCTTGCCGTAACGCAAGGAGGGAATATATTCACAACTCTATCGATGATTGCCCTCCGGCTAAGCTCTGGAAATTCTTAAAGTCACTTGGGGTGGGCAAAGCTTCACAAAGTTCTGCCGGTGTTCTTGATCTAGACGCCGCTAATCAACATTTCAGTACGTCTCCGGTTACTCTAGATACTTGTGTTAAACAACTTACTCTTTCTTCTCTTGCTAATACCCAACACCCCGACTCACCTACCTTTGAGCTGGGTAGCATTTCGCCGCAAGTAGTTCTTGCAATTCTCAAAACTATTAAGACGAAGGCTATCGGTGAAGATAGGCTTAGCTTGGATATGCTCATGCGCGTGGCGGACCATATCGCTCCCATCCTCTCGGACATCATCAATTATTCCTTTACCTCTGGCTCCTTTCCCTCTATTTGGAAATATGCTCAGGTTATCCCACTTCCCAAAACCTCTAATCCATCCAACTTGTCCCAATACCGTCCAATATCTATTCTCCCCGTATTGTCCAAAATTATAGAGCATTTCGTCAATCGTCGCCTCCTATCACACCTCAACAGGAACAATTTGTTAAATCCTTTCCAATCTGGTTTCCGTCCTGGGCATAGCACCTCCACAGTTTTGGTTAAAGTTACCGATGACATTCGCTTTAATATCGAAAACAAAAAACTCACTATTCTTGTTTTATTGGACTTCAGCAGTGCCTTCAATACTGTAGATTATGATATTCTTTTAGGAATCCTTCAGACGCTTAATTTATCTCATGCCGCCTTAGTGTGGTTCAGGGAGTACCTTTTCGGAAGGCGCCAGCGTGTTAGAGTTGACGACCAGGTCTCTGAGTGGTGTGACCTTTCCGCTGGTGTCCCGCAGGGAGGTGTGCTCTCGCCACTTCTTTTTTCAATTTTTATTGATGGCATTACAAGGTCACTGAAGTCCAATTATCATCTTTACGCGGATGACCTACAAATTTATGCTTCAGCTAGCATAGAAGAATTTCCTTCGTTGGTTGATGCAATCAATGGAGATTTAGAATCCATTCGTGTGTGGGCATCTAATTACGGGTTAAAAATTAATGCAAAGAAATCGCAGGCGATTGTCATTGGAAGTCCCCACTTTGTTACCAAAATATCAGACCAGTTGCTACCAGATATACTTTTTGATGATATAACGATACCCCTCGCCTCAACTGTTAAAAATCTGGGCATCATTATGGATCAGACACTGTCGTGGTCAGCGCACATATCCGAGATTAGCAGGAGATTATTTGCGTCACTTCATTCTCTGAGGCGTCTGCAGAACTTCCTACCATTTCACACAAAAATTTCTCTCGCACGTTCGCTTTTGCTTCCTCTTCTTGACTATGGTGACATTGCTTTCCTGGACCTTAAGGAGGAGCTGCTTGACAAGCTTGAGCGTCTTCAAAATGTGTGCATAAGATTTATTTTTGGTCTAAGGAAGTTTGATCATGTCTCTCATTACCGTGCACAGCTCGGCTGGCTTCCGATTCGCCGTCGTAGAGATGTGCATGTCCTGTCATTGCTCTACAATGTATTATTCAACCCTGCTTCACCTCTCTACCTTTCCGAAAGATTTAACTATATGGCGTCTGGCAGTGCACACCGCCTGCGTTCGAGTGTCAATCTCGCTCTTGCCTTTCCGCCCTGTAAATCGCGCACTTATCGGAAATCTTTCACATTCCACTCAGTAAAATTATGGAACGCGTTGCCGGTATCCGTGAGGCAGTCACAATCCGTGGCATCGCTTAAGGAGAACTTAAAAAAGTTATGGCTTTTAGATACCTGATCTCGTCGAGGTTAATTGATTAGAGTGATTACTTCATATATATGATATTTATTTATTTTATGATATATATGTAATTATATCTATATGTATTATATTTTGGAATTACACATATTTTATTATATTAAGACATTAGTCCTTAGTTTATCTGTGCATACTAACTTGTTCGTTTGTCTATCTTCTTGGATATCCCATTATTTTCTCATTTGCTCAAAGGTTAACTGGAAGAGATCCCTTATAGGGATAAGTTCGCCTTTGTACATGTTTTATTTTTATTTTTTTTTGAAGTTTTGTGAATTGTTTTTGTGTACAATAAAGTGATTACATACATACATACAAATCGATCTAGTCCCAAATTAAGGTCTAGAAGGCTTGTGTTATGGGTACTAGACGACGATATACATACTTATATAGATAAATATATACTTAAATACATAGAACAACCATGACCCAAGCACAAACATTCGAGTTCATCACACAAATATTTGCCCTGGCCGGGACTCGAACCCGGGACCACCGGCTCAGTAGGCAGGTGTTTACAAACCGAGCCAAACGCGTCGTCAAAATACTTCAGACCTTGGATTTTTGACATCAAATGAAGCGGCCCACCAAGTTAACTATTAACATACTTAAACGGGTTTACTTACGTCGTAGAAATCGAATAACACTCGACATGTTTCGAATCGGTACGCGATCCATCATCAGGAGAGACGATCAGTCGCGACGGCGGCCAACCGAACACAACAAGTTGAATATTTTTTGTAAAGGCGGTAGGTATGTCGATCTCTAATAGTTTGGTTGGGCTCTTGTGTTTTCTAATCAGAGTACTCCAGATCTTCGATTATCCTAGTTTTTAGGGTTCCGTACGCAAAGGGTAAAAACGAGACCCTATTACTGAGACTTCGCTGTCCGTCCGTCCGTCTGTCACCAAGCTGTATATCAAGAACGGTGATAGCTAGACAGTTGAAATTTTCACAGATGATCTATTTCTATTGCCGCTATAACAACAAATACTAAAAATAAAATAAAATAAATATTTAAGGGCTCCCATACAACAAACTTGTTTTATGGTACGGAACCCTTCATGCGCGAGTCGGACTCGCACTTGGCCAATTTTTATAGTTTTCGCTTTATGTGGCCATTAAACCCTAACTCTGTGCCAAATTTCAGCTCTCTGAATTTATGGGAAGTGCTAGTTCTTTACTGATGATCATGAGTGAGTGAGTGAGTGTCGTAAATGCGAAACTTTGCTTTCGCTTAACTTCGGAACTAAATGACCTACAGACTTGAAATTTTGGATTTTAAGTATGTGACTATAGCTTACTGGATGACGAAAATTTCTGCGTTCTGGTCTTATCCAGAGGTGCTCAAATAGGGGCCTGAAAATGCGGCGAAATGGTTCCAGTAAAGGATGGTACGGCAGTGTTTGCTTCGCGCTCGACTTGGCGGGGGCACTGCCGTGCCCCCCGATAAATAAAACCATTCCTTGTTTGCATAACAATGTATTTAGGATGTCAAAACAGTCGTAATTATTATATTAGTAATACTATTTGGAAGCTGCAAATTTTTATTTAATATTTATTAATTAAATATATACAGTTCCCTGCAAAACTGTTGGTACATTTTGTCTGCAAATGTTAATCTAAAACATCATATATTAGTATGTTGGTAATTTATAGTACCAGTCTAAAATGCAGTCCAACTAAAGCTTACTTACTATAGTATTTTGACATAATTGCCAATTGTTTTATTTATTTCTTTTTCTTTCTTTTGCAAACTATAAAATAATAACCATAAACAATGTTTAAATGCTTCATTACTTGTACCACGCTGCAAGATTAGTTGTGAATATGAGACTATAAAATCAACAGTTTGAACCGTTATTGCCAAAGAAAACTACACACCACAGAGTTTAAAGATAAATAAATAAGTCGTGTCTCATATGATTCTGTCTTCAAGTTCCAGGTGATGGGAGATGCAAAGGACAAGGGCCGCGATGGAGACAATCGCAGGTTATTCACTCCTTTGCGGAATGAGGATGAGCGGGACACAATGAATACTAGACCTTCTCGGAGTCGAGTCGAAGTCGTGTGAGCAGGCGCAGCCGCAGTTCCTGCAGCCGTCGCATTCAAGATCGTGAAAGGGAATTGGAACGTGAGCGTGAACGGATACGCCAACTGGAGCATGACTTGCAGCGGGAACGTGAGGAAGATCAAAGGAGGAGAAGTGAGCACCGGAAAAGTTATACCAGCATAGAAGGATATGAACGACAGAGTTGTCTTCACAATACAGGAAGGGTTGAACATCAGAGTCGCCGTCGCAGCACCGACAGGAGCGAGCATCGGAGCCGGCGTCCCAGCGGGGTCGAGGGACCGTCCCAAGAGTTTAACTGTTCAATTGAGTATAGGGCGGGAGTTAAGATGTCTCACGTGGATGCGCTATCGAGGAATCCTATCATTGAGGGTGAAACCGGAAACCTCGATCCGTATCCAACAGTGATGGCGATTAGCGATCAGGACAGGTTGCTTACCCTGCAACTAGGAGATAGTGAGTTGCGCAGGATTCGGGATATTGTATGTAGCGGGCTCGATACAAAAGGGCTCGAATATATAAAAGATAACTACATAATCAAAGATAATCGGCTTTTCAGATGTATCGAGGGGGATAAGGAAAACTTACGCTGGGTGGTCCCAAAGGGCGCAAGATGGCAGGTGTGCAGGCTTAACCACGATGAGATTGGACATCTTGGTTATGAGAAAACCTTAGAAAGAATCAAGAAAATTTACTGGTTTACGAAGATGTCGCGTTTTGTTAGAAAATATGTGAACGCATGCATCGAATGTGCTTATGCAAAACATAACAATAATAGCCGCGAAGGGCTGCTGCATCCAATTACGAAAGTGGAAAAACCATTCCACACCCTGCATATTGACCATCTTGGGCCCTTCGTTAGGTCAAAGCAGGGAAACACCCACATTCTAGTAATAGTTGACTCTTTTACGAAATTTGTGTTCGTAAAACCTGTTCGCAACACAAAAACCCAAAACGTGATAAAGGTATTAGATCCCATTTTTGATACGTTTAGACCACCAAATCGATTAATTAGTGACCGAGGTACTAGTTTCACCTCCCATGCTTTTCGTAAGTTCTGTCTCGACAGGGGTATAAAACACGTGTTGAATGCAGTAGCAAGCCCTAGAGCGAATGGCCAAGTGGAACGCTACAATCGTACCATATTGGACTTGTTAACTGCATCCAACCTTAGTCATGACGAGAGAGATTGGGATACTAAGGTGGGAAAAGTACAGTGGGGATTAAATAACTCTATACAGAAAACGACAGGTAGGGCACCTGCACAGCGATGATGAGTGAAAGTAGTCCGATACTCAATGAATTAGCTGATGTAGCTCAACATGACCTTAATATAGACTCTATACGGGGCGAAGTCAAGGATAGAATTGATCGGGAACAGGCTAAGCAAAAGCAACGTTATGATGATGGTAGACGACCAGCTCGTACGTACGCCACTGGCGAACTTGTTAAAATTACTAAAACCATGTTTCAAAACCATGGTAAAAGCTCTAAGCTATTACCTAGTTATGAGGGACCCTATAGGGTTATTAGAATTTTAGGGAATGACCGATATAAAGTGGCTCCGATTCCCGGATTCGAGGGCATGAAAAACAAACGTAAGACCACAGTGGCGGCTGATAGAATGCGGCCGTGGATTCACTTGTCTGCATTGGAACTGAATGAAGATGACAATGTTGAAAGTGATAATCTTAATTGCAGTGACAATGGCGAAATATCCGATTAAATAAGGATTTTATAATAAGTTAAAATAGAAAACTAATCACATAAAGATGTTTGTTGAATTAGGACAAGGGCGAGCAATTATTGGTTTGCATCTGGATTTTAAAATGTGAAAATCGGTTGATACTCTTAATCGCTACTACTTGAAACCTTTCGTCGAGAAATGATTGGTACGAGGTTTAATCATTTAAGTCCCTCGAGAAGTGATTAGTTCGAGGTTTAATCATTTAATTCCCTCGAGAAATGATTGGTTCGAGGTTTAGTCATTTAACACCCTCGAGAAGTGATTGGTTCGAGGTTTAGTCATTTAAGTCCCTCGAGAAGTGATTGGTTCGAGGTTTAGTCATTAAGTCCCTCGAGAAGTGATTGGTTCGAGGTTTAGTCATTTAAGTCCCTCGAGAAGTGATTGGTTCGAGGTTTAGTCATTTAAGTAACTCGAGAAGTGATTGGTTCGAGGTTTAGTCATTAAGTCCCTCGAGAAGTGATTGGTTCGAGGTTTAGTCATTTAAGTCCCTCAAGAAGTGATTGGTTCGAGGTTTAGTAAACTAAGTCTCTCAAGAATTAAAGTAGTTCTTAAAACGACTGACTAGTAAAAAGAAAAATAGTTCGATTTTATGTACTTAGTACTGACTGTGTAAAGTATAGTTCCTAAAAACGACTGACTATTTGATAATAGTTAAGGTTTTGTGATTTTAATTAGTTAAGTACTGATTATAGTAAAGTTCCTAAAGACTACTAACTAGCTAATAGATTGTTAAGTTTAAAGATTTTAAGTAGTTAGTACTGACTGCTTTAGGAGATTTGTAAGTTGTTGTCTAAGATGAAAAATTGTTTATATTATTCTGATTTGTTATTGCTGATTGTCCGATTTTAACACAATGGAAATTTACCTGAAAATTTACATGTGTGGTTATGTTTAATGTAATTTCTATTACGATAGATTGACTGACCGAGTGTAAGGTTCCACCGGGCGCGTGTAAGGTTCCACCGGGCGCGTGTATAGGGGCATACACGATGTCAGGACGGACGAGTGTAAGGTTCGATTCATTTCATAGTACGATTTTAATAAAAGTCAACATGATGGTAGTATTTTAAGACTGGCAACAAATCGGGCGTCATTTAAAAAAAACATAAGAAATGTCATTGGGTTGATTTGGAGCGAAAAAAGGGATACTGGTTCTTACACGAAGTCAGGAAATCTAATGTTTTGTGGAATTAAAACGAATGTGAAGAAAGGAAATAAATAATCCGTTGTATGAACTTTTGAATCTGCATTTCATTGAAGAAGTCCTAACACAACTTATACTTAAATTATGCAATACATACTTACACCAAAACCAACCAAAAACCAAACATTATTCACAGCATCTATAATTAAGAAGTGTTACAATCAAATTCTAAAATTACCACTGAGTTTATTAGTAATGTGATCATACGGGTATGTGGCATATCTATACTTAATTTCATTAGCAACTCTTTGGTACGGGTGAGTGTTGAGTGAGAAAGCATTGAATAAACGATTTGATTGATTGATTGATTGATTGATACCTTTTACGCCATTTCACTCGCTCTCAGGCAGCAGGCGTCAGCCGATTTTCGCTACTTCCGAACTCTCCCGACTGAGCCCGATTAGAGCCGAGTTGACTCACAGTACTCCCGCGCCAGGCGCGCCACGGCACGCTCACGGCGTTTGTCGTGATCGTGATTTGAGTAACAGACTGCGCTAGGAACGGTAGGAACGTATGTGATTTTGTAACGTTGTTACTTTGTGAAAAGTCACAGTGACAACTTTTGACGGCGACTCACTGTGACTTTGTCACCGTGACGTTATTTATTCCCCATGTCACAGATTAATATAATAGTTCTTCGAACAGATACACATGTCTGAATAAAAACGCAAATACCTACCGCTTTTCATGCCTACTCAATTTAACAATGGAGCGACCTTGAACGCGCGGGTCGTTGGCCGCACGTGCCGGCAAAACGACGCTAGGGCAGGCTATCCCCACGCGTTTCGGCCGCGCGAAACATTCCAATCTCTAAGTGGCTACCCGGAGGGACAAAATGCCAGTGGGCTGCCACGCCTCGCGGCGAGCGGACGGCGTACAGTTAACGTTTCCCGCGCAACCTGTGCTGTACGATGTCGAAAAATAAAAGTCGGGCATATTGTTTTTGTGGCAACAAAGACGATTGAAAATGATTTCATTTGTTCCAGAACACATTAAACTCTCCGGAATAAAAGACTTTGTTTAAGAATTAACTTTTACTGGGGCACTATTGACGCGTAACTATTAAAGTCTGGGTATTTCTCTAAAAATCTTTATGGGGGCGCCTAGCTTTTTTTCGAATTAATTGTGTTGGTTTGATTCCATGCTGTGTTGTTATTACTGAATGTTTAGTTATACAATCAATAAGTAAAATATTTAAAAATTCACTCTATTATTCATTATGTTTTAGAAACACGATTACTTGTAGTTTCCTCGATAGTTTTTTTTTTTAAAGTTACCTCAAAAAAGCAACATAAACCCTTAGTATGTCATAAATACTGCAGGGAAAGTTATCAGTTTTTTTTTAATAATAACATAACGAGATGTTAACTATAATGTATACGTCTTACATTTTCAAAATCTGTATTATTTTAATAATTACACCGAAAAAACATGATTTCTGCGCTCCCAGCAGAGATGGGCAAAATTTAATCGATTAACGATTAAGATTAACTTTTTTAATCTCGATTAACGATTAAGATTAACTTTTTTAATCTCGATTAACGATTAAAATTGACGATTAGTTAATCTAATCGTACGAGTTCCGATTGATTTAATCTCGAAAGATTAAGTTAATTGTCGATTAATTTTTAGCGATTAAATTTTTAATCAATTAATTAATTCGATTAACTTTCTCTCGATTAAATTAGGAAAAATAAGATAAGACTTTTTGTAAGTCTAAGTCCCTGCCTAGAACATCTTAGAGTACCGCACTATAAAAACCATCTTGTATTATTGTAACAAGAGGGAAGAGGGAAGAGCGGAGAGCGGCGATCGGAGAGCGGAGGGTGGCGTGCGGAAGCGGAGAGCGGCGTGCGGAAGGCGGCGTGCGGAGAGCGGAGTGCGGAGAGCGGATAGCGGCGTGCGGAGAACGTAGTGCGGCGTGCAGAGAGCGACGTGCGGAGTGGAGAGTGGCGTGCGGAGAGCGTAGTGCAGCGTGCGGAGAGCGGAGAGCGGCGTGCGGAAAACGGAGAAAGGCGTGCGGAGAGGGAGAGTGGCGAGCGGAGTATGGCGTGCGGAGAACGGAAAGCGGAAAGAGGGAACGGTCGGATGCAAAGGTAACCAAACGGTTTGAACAGGGTCTTTTTAAAGAAAAATACCCTGTTCAAACCGTGTAGAGAATGGTGTTTAATCGTCCTGAAGTGGGCAACCCAGTGGGAATCGGGTTGTCTGGACGCCACGCCTCTGCTGACTAGACTGGTTGACCAAACGAGCGAAGGCACGAGAAAAAGCTAGCGTTTACATAACGGAGGCAACCCTAGCGCACATTCCAATGACGTTGCGTCACCCGCGGGAGGGGGCATCGATAGCGGTGGCAACGCCTGCCGTCCAAACAAGTGGTGTATCTGTTACGTAGTAACTTGTATATAATCTGTGGCTAGGGTTGACACCGCCTAGAAATGATTTTATAAATAGACAAGGTCAGATGATAAAACGATTTATTCTCAAATTTATTAGTCAAATTTAATTATCATTAGGTACCTCCTAGAAATAGGTATTCACATGCGCTGCGGCACACCATCAATATTGTTCAAATTTCCGAGCAGGTATATGGGAACCGTATTTTATACCTACATTAATAATTCAATCAAGCAATCTTGCCTACCTATTCTTTCTGAACATACCAGAAACATGAAAGAAAAACATGAAACTGCCTGTGTAGGTACCTAACTTAAATATCCCGATGACAGTAGGTACTAAATAAAGTTTGGTAGGTATATATAATGTGTTACATATTGTATAATAGTAGCATTCCAAGATTCTAAATAGTCACTAGGTACAAGTTGTTTTAAAATATTCTGATCACGCGTTTCATTTCGCGAATGCATTCCTTGTAAAAGATCTTAAGTGCCAAGAACAACAACGACGTTTACGCCCTTTCTTAGGCCGTGCAATGCACCCTCCCGCCACACAAACTAAACTTATTTCGTAAATCTTAGGGAGTAAATTATTGTCACTTGTAGATATAGGTAGTGGATGTTTTCAATGAATTTAAGTATATTAGGTAGGTAAGTTTATTTATTCAACATTACACCTATTATAACAGTGTATGCAATGCGATAGCGTAGCAATTATTTTAGGTAGGTGCTTATTCTAAGAATTTTTACTATCATTTCATCGTCTGTCGGCAAAAAAAAAGGATAAATGTCTGTTGCTTTTATCGTTTTTACACCCCGCAACACTGCAGCGCGTTGGTCTCATTCGCGACGAAGCGATTTTTTGGTGATTTTATAGCGCGAACGGCGGCGTCCTGCCGTGAGCGCGTGTGGCAACCGACTGGCTGAGCGCGTCGACCGCGATGCGCGATGTGTAGGTATCTTTCGCGGTTCCCGCGGTACACATGGGGAGCACTGCCCATGTCTATTGCACATGCGCAGTAGTAGATATGTCGAGCGCGGCTTACAAATAGACGTGGGTCGTTACGTCGTTTTCAAGAAACGTAACGAAACCAGTGACTCGGTCGCCGTCACCTGTTTCATAACTAGTGATTTTTGTAACTGGTTATTTTTATTCTGCTCCTGTGATTGTTTGCAAAAATAGCTCTACCAACACCAGCTATACATACCTATACAACAATTACACACGAAACGGAAACAAATAAAATAACTAGGTATTAAGTTGCTATGCTGTTTCGATTTTGGTATTATACCACGACTCGCGCGCGATCGCCATCCCGCTCGCTCGGCTGGCCGGGACGGCGACGGCACGCGCGCCTTCTACATCTCGCTCGCTCGGCTGGCTGTGGCCGGTGCAGTGCAGGTGAGCTCTCTCTCGCTCGATTACTCGACTCACAGATAGCAGTAATAATAAAATAACGCATTTACAAAAATCACTACTTGTTATTTGACGCGAAACTAGTGATTCGGTTACATGTCGCGTAACTAGTGACGTGAAATAACGCCCACGTCTACTTACAAATAACTCCGCCATTTTCTGTTGATGTTTAGTTTATTTTGAAGTTGTTTTGTGCAAATCTGCTGAAATAATGACGAGATAAAGGGACGAATCATGAATTTAAACCCGTAAAATGTTATTGAAGAAGTAAAAAATGTGAACGACGGCTTCTTGTTAGATAAATCAAATCAAAATACTTTTTTTCCAATGTAAACAGTCTTTGTGAGTATTAAAGTATTTTCTATTTTCTCGTACATGCATAGTAAAGTTTTGTACGGAACTCGTGTGTAAGATGATTTCCGACTCGTGTTTGTTTAATCACTCGCTCGTACCTCGCTCGTGACTAAAAATCACACTCGCTGAAATCACCTACCTTCCACACTTGTATCGTAAATAACTATTATGACACATGTAATATCTCATACATTTTTATTATACAAAGATCAAAGGAGAAAGAAAAATTGAAATGCGTAACCCGGTGGAGGAGATCGGGCGTCGAACCCGGTACCTCTGGATTACCGCAGGCAACACACGCTGGCCCGGTGATCCACAGATACCGGGTTCGAGTGCCGGTCTCTTTGTATCAATGGTTTACTATAACCATTAGCTAGAGTAGGTACAGATGTACTGAATCAAGTTTTTCTATAGCCTCCAGAGGCCCTAATCAAAATTATAAAACTATGATCCTACTAGTAGTACTACTATTTTATACTACTGTATAATCCCGGCCAGGGCAAATACCTATATTTGTGTGATGAACTCGAATATTTGTTTCTGGGTCATGGATGTTATTTATATATGTATATTGTCGTCTAGTATCCATAGTTACTGGTCTTGGAAGAGTTACTGGTCATATAGGGAAATAATGAAAAACAAAACAATAAGCAGCACAGTTAAGGGAAAACTATTCAACACCTGCATACTCCCCATCCTAACATATGGATGCCAGACATGGGCGCTCACAAAGTCACAACAAACCAAGCTTCGTACCTGTCAGCGAAGCATGGAACGAAGTATGATGGGAACAAGGAAAATAGACAAAATCAATCATAACATAATTAGAAAATATAGTATCTACAAAGACCCAAGATGTGGTGTTAAAGCTAAGAGCACTGAAGTGGAAATGGGCTGGCCATGTAATTAGAGGAAGGGATAAGTGGAACAAAGTAGTATCACTATGCTATCCAAGAGAAGGCAAGAGAAAGAAAGGAAAACCTTTCAGGAGATGGGAAGATGATTTGACTAAGACAGCTGGCAAAACCTGGACTAGACTGGCAAGGAAAAGAGAAGATTGGAAAGTGTTGGAGGAGGCCTTTGCCAAAGGGCACACAGATACACAATTAATTAAAATATTTGTATAAATGAACTATACCTAATAATATGTATCTGAGAAAAGGCTATAAATAAATAAATAGTATCCATAGTGTAAGCTTTACTTAGTTTGGGACTAGACTAGACCGATTTGTGTAAGATAGTTGCTCAATATTTATTTATAGTCTTCAGACCCATGTACCTACTTAGTATTGTTTTGTTATTGTTTGGAGACGTCAGTATAGGTTAGCGCAAAATTTGAAAATGGAATGCCAGGATTTTTAATACTTAACTACTACTTACTAGAGCAAAGTCGGGCAGATTTGCCTTCGCCAATTTCATAACCTGACCTCTAACCTAGTCATAATTTATCAGTCAGTCATTATTTGGCGCTATAATGTCAACTTTTAATTGCGTTTTTAAGTGGGTGTATTGAAGTGCCGGATTAGTGAGATTATACTGTACTTGTACGTTATTGTTTATAAATTTTATAATATTTTCTTCACTTTCCGCGGCTGTCACACATTTAATAAGACTACTTATACATATTATATTACTATTAATTATTCTATCCTCCCTGACGTTTCCGTAACTTTCCAGTTACCGTTGTCAAAGGTCGTCAATGTCAGGGAGGCTTTAATAATTAATATACACATGCTATAATCCGTTTAAATCATTTTATTAAAATAATAATTGCTTAATATTAGTAATTATATCAAGGTTTACTTTAAGGATAGTCTATAAGCCCAAGTGAATTAATAAAACTTGTGCAAATTATATCTTCATTAATTATTATTTTTTGTTGCTCTTTTGTAGTGACAAACATAAAATGAAATCTAATATTATAGCAATATTAGGATGTTGTCTGGAGAACTAAAAAAATGCTAGTTCTTTCATTCCTCTGGTTATATCAAATATTTTTTTATTATTATTATTAATGATTTTAATTTGCATCCTCACCACAAGGCTGTCATGTAAAAAAACCTGTAATGTAACGAAACTCTTGTTACAATGCAGGCAAATGCTCCCGGTGAGACACACCTTGGGTTGCCAGATGCAGGCTTATCAATGCCTGGACATTTATTGACCGAGTGACAGGATTCCAGGACATGGGATGAGGCACCAAATTCTGGGATTCTCACTTTTGAATTGTTGATAATGAAGGAGCAGACTCACGGTAAACATAGTCCCTTTCTTTTTTAGCTTTTTAACTTTTCCCTGTTTGGTCAACAATTTCATTACCGCTCGGTGCTCTAATTTAATTAACATTGAAAAATCGCTCATAGTGATCACGTTTGTTTGGCAGTTGCAAAAAAACAAAAGAACATTGCTGTTTGAATTTTACTAATTTTTTATGCTAATGAATGCCACTTACCACCCAGTATTAAAAAGTTAACTAAAAAGGTTAAAAGATGTCCATACCGAGAATTTATTGAACGCTCCTCGTACTTTACTTATGCGTTATCCAGCCGTAGGCGGGATTTGACTACACTTTTATTGAACCTTCTTTGCCATCTTCCATTAACTTTGGCATGATCTTGCATTTGAGGTGTTCTATTTTAGCTATCACTAATTTATAAAATTAGACAAAGCTATTTTCAACCAACAAAATGTTCCTTGAAGAAACCTAAAATGAAAGTAATCCCAAAGTTGATAAATGACATAATGAAATTGCCACGGCTTTTTATGATCCTGCACCAACTGCTAGTTTCTGTTTGGCCCTATGGTTGACTGGTAGAGAATGCCTTAAGGCATTAAGTCCGCCATTTGTACTCTTACTTTTGTATTTTGTGCAATAAAGTTTAAATAAATAAATAATGGTGTAGTAGTTCAAGGTTAACCGGTCTGTCCACTAAACTAAAAACTACAAGTACTACATTACCACTTACTTGTTAATGTTTGCCATAAACAACAATTGGACAACTATAACCTTTAAAAGTACGCAAATAAGATCTAATATATGCTATTACGTACAAATTAAACAAATGAACCCTCTACCCGAATATGGCCTCCAACTTTTTAGTACCAACGCGGTATTCTTAATTTAAATTCAATTCCATACCGTTTAGAGGACCAAAGGTTAAGTAATATAGATTTTTAACCAAAATCATCCCAAATTACTATGAGTTTAGAGACTACAACTGTAATATAAACTTGCTAAAGAGTAACTGTTACTAGAAATGGGATTAATAAGAAAAGAAAACTTTCTACATTTTATCGGTCATAAATTTCACGTTATTTTTTTATATAAATAAATACATACCCGCCATGGTACGCCTTTGAAATGTCACGTAGCACTAACACTACTACTAACTAGCGGTTTAGCGGTTTACGCAATGGATGGAAGTTTGTAGCCTAGGAATAAAGTTTAAAATCGTGAATATTGAAGTATTTAATTATTAGAATGACATTTGACTTGACATATCAAGTTCCCGTTCTGAAGAGCTACTCCGCTGCTGAAATTCGATCGTCTTATAGTACCATCCCACTCACTCGAATATAGTTTGACAGGAGATTGAGAGAGATACTATACGACAATCGAATTTCGAACATCAGAGTAACCCTTCGGCCTATGTTCAGCCCGTAAGTGGCCAGCTGAAAAAAAAATTTGGCTGGTGTCACTCGAGAAACACATATAAAGCTAGCTATACAGTTTCAATTTTATTGACATCAAGCTACAAAGTAAAGCCTGACCACTAGACTAGTATAGTATTATATTATAATCTGTGGTGGTGGTGGAGACGACTGGTTGTTGGGGTCCGAAGCGAGAGCTTTCTACGCGGAAATAAATAAAAACATTGAACATTATAAATCCGAGCGTTTGTTATCTGTATTGACTCATACCGCAACCATAGTATAAGAAAATAAGGTGTGGCACTCCGGCTAGTGAGACTTTCTACGTCACTGATTAGTTGCCGCTTTATAAGGAAAAAATATTTTCCACCAGTCGCACAAATAAATGGGTCAATCAACTTTTACTGTCCCCTAGTTTACTCTTTAAAACTACGATTTCCGGCGGCAATATTCAACAAAAATGTTGTAATTGCAGCAGTTATAAACCATTGTTATTTAGAATATCTCTTGAAAATACCAATATTATAAATTATCAACACTTCTAAGAAGTTTAATCACCATTGTCTCCTGGGTGACGGGACAGAATAACAAGAAAAGTTGATCCATCCAAATAAAAATTAGTATGGTTTGACAGTTCATTTGCTTGGAAGAGTTAGCGTGGTCTGACTATGAATTTACGCATCACGATTGTTCTTTGACTAAATTTTATTTGGTCGTAATAATTCATTTAAAAAATTCACGATTCATAAAGCTAACCAGGGAATCGGGGAGTATTATGATACACCAATGGCAGCACAGAAACGGATTGATAGAACCATCCAACCAATCATTATCGGGATGACGTCAAAAATCTTGAATGTCATTCCGGAGTGCTATACTTTATTTTAACCGACTTCAAAAAAGGAGGAGGTTCTCAATTCGAACGAATTTTTATTATTATACCATGACCGGAACGTGTATGAACCGCGTTACAAATGCTCGACGCTTGGCAACACTGCACATGTCATGTCAAGCGAAGCAAAAACGAAACGAAATGATCAAAAAATTAAAAAATATCCGTTGACTGCCTTTCGGAGTGAATGCTTCCTATGTTTTATTAATTTATACTATTATTTATTGATGAATTAAGTTACACAATGGCCACATTTGATTTGAAATCATTTAGTTCAGCTTTAAACGAAACAAACAAAGTGCAAAGTGGTGTCGATTTCACAGGAAAATCACTTAAATTGGACACTGAAAAAGATGGTAAGCGTCTCTATTTCTGGGCTATATTTGGTATTTATTTGTGTGATTGCCCTCTCCTAAGGCTTTTTTCTAGTAATGTGGAGTCTTAAATTAGTGTTATTATTAATGATGTTTACATTATAACCTCCGGCTGAATCACGTGTTGATGGTATTGTTAACCTTTTTTATGGTCGTTTTGGCGCGTCTTTAGTAAAGTGTACGTTAAAGCCTCATACTGGTTTTTTTGTACAATACTTAACCTAATCTGTTCTAGTTTTAATTATATATGTAGTACGCTAATGCGAATTTATATTATTTTATTGGCATACTTTTGCGTCATATATAACCACATTCGAACTTCCTTATATTTCATGATCATGATTCATGTCATACATTCTTTAAGATATGATTTGTGGTCATTTGTTTGCTTGTTCATAGTTACAGTATTGTTGTGTTATTGGGATGAAAATGAAGTAGGATATTAAGTGGTTTATTTGGATTGGTGGCATGTACACTAGAAACATTTATGTGAACTTGAGTGAAGGTTTTATTTAAAAAAGCTTGTGAAATTACTACACAATATTATAATAGCCTAATTTTTAGGGTTCCGTACCCAAAGGGTAAAAACGGGACCCTATTACTCAGGCTTTGCTGTCCGTCCGTCCGTCCGTCCGTCTGTCACCAGGCTGTATCTCAACAACGGTGATAGCTAGACAGTTGAAATTTTCACAGATGATGTATTTCTATTGCCGCTATTACAACAAATACTAAAAATAAAATAAAATAAATATTTAAGGGGGGCTCCCATACAACAAACTTGTTATAGATTATATATATGTATAGGTACGGAACCCTTCATGCGCGAGTCGGGCTCGCACTTGCCCAATTTTTTTTTTTATTACAATCATTTGTATGATATCATTTTATCTTTCTTTGATTTACTTAGTAGAAATATTGGCATTGAAAACATGATAAAAATCATGTTTAAACAATTTTGAAAAATAATCATGAGGTCTACAGTTAACAGAGTCACTAGTTTTAGTGTTTAGAACTTATGCACTTGTAGCTTCGGAACGGATCCATGCCAGACATACTTTTGTTAAAATATCAGTTTCAATTTGATTAAGCAAATCTGTGGCATCACTTTGTTTACTGTTTATTAAATTACACAAACAAGGTTCTCAGAAAACCCTGGTTTGACTACTTTTTTCCTTTTGTATTGCAATACTGTCAGGTTGTCTGGAAGAGATAACTATTTAGCGATAAGACCGCCTGTTGTTTACCTCTGCCTGTTATTTTAATGTATCTCATGTTGTGTTGTATATACCTTGATGTTGGAGGTGTGCAAAAAAGAGTATTTGTATTGTATTGTACTGTCTCTCTAGGACTTTCAGCAATTGTTTATAAAGTTACTGCTTTGACCTGAGGAGCATGTTTTCCAGTGACAACGGCTATATTCTTATGGAACTTAACAAATGGAATTTTAATCACAATTTGGGATGTTTTCAAAAATCTAAAAATGTAGTTATTTTGAATTTTTTTGTCCTTTATTTGATTATATTGGTAAAAGATCTGGACCTGGTTAAAGAAATCAATGTTGTCAATTTACAAACACACTTGCAATCTTTCTCATTAATAATGTTCATCATCATCAACATATCAATCGATAGACGTCCTCTGCTGGACAAAGGCCTCCCCCAAAGTTCTCTACAACAATCTGTCTTGTGCCGCCCTCATCCAATTTCTACCCAATATCCTAGCCAGGTCATTGGTTCACCTTGTTGGTTGCCTTCCTGCCCCAACGGCCATTAGTAATAATTATGTTAGTGTGATGAATTTCAGCAAGGGACATAGTAGCCGCGATCACAGCATGCCCCGACCTGTACTACCTGACGCTGACGGGCAACACGCTGGGCGTGGCGGCCGCCGAGGCCATCGCCAAGGCGCTGGAGGCGCACCCCGAGCTGAAGGTGGCACGCTGGTCCGACATGTTCACGGGGCGGATGAAGACCGAGATACCGCCCGCGCTGGTGAGTAGCAGCTGACTCGAGGCTGTAGGGAAGACGGCTGATGTTCAATTGTATAGTTATTACTACCTGGGGTGGCACTGCCAAAACAACTCTGCTGAATTTAGAAAGAGCACAAAGAGCAATTCTCAAGGTCTCCACTTTCCGTCCTTTTCGTTTTCCTACTAACCTCTTATACAAATCATGTGAAATTCTGACAGTTCGTCAACTATATATCTTGAACACAGTCCTAAAACAACATTCCAGACTCCCTTACAACCCTGACTATACTAATAAGCGACGTAAAGACTTTGTTTGCCCAACTATCCATTGCAGACATGCATTCTCTTCAAGATTTTTTCAATTCCTAGGCCCACTGCTATATAACCGACTTAATGCGAAGTTAGATTTTTTCCCGCTTACTTACGTGATCTGTAAGAAAACACTTAAGGTCGCCCTGCAAAACCTGTCTTATGACGATACAGAGAAGTTACTAATTGTATTAAAGTGAGTGATTTATTATTTTTAATTATAGTTTATATACTTTTTACTTTAGGGACGCATAAATGTTGTTCCCGTAGGAACCCATAGTATATATTTACTTAATTTATTAACATAACCATTCAATAGTGTTTAAATTTTTGCATATGAATAAGTTGTCATTGTTTGTCCTTTTCTCAGCCTGAAACACAGGATTATCCTAGTTCAGGCGCGTAGTATTATCGTCTAGTTATAAGTCTGTTTAGTCCGTAGTCATCACAGCTGTAATATGTTTTTTGAATAAATTTATTATTTATTATTTATTAATATAGCATACTGTTATATGAATAAAATTAGTTCAATATGTCAAGAAACATAGAAAAAAAAGCCATGAACAATTGATATTTTTTTAAATATGTGTCCTCAAAGGTACGCAAATTTTACGTTTTCTTTTTAAATCCAGAAGAAATTTTTAACAAAGCAATTGTATGACAACCATGTCCTTAAACACACTTTTTGTCAGTAAAAATGGCAAATGAAGTTATCTCCATACAAATATTGGTACCCATAACATACGAGGGGCGTCTGAAAAGTTCTAAGCCTAAGATAGAAAAAAACAATTTACACAAATGAACTCGTGTTTATTTTTCAATATAGCCTCCTCCTAAATCAATGCATTTTTTACATTTTTTATACAGTGCTTTTAGGCCATTAAAAAAATAATCTTCATTTTGCCCTTCAAAATGCTCCTGTACAGCCGCCTTCATCTCTTCGTCACTTCTAAATCGCTTTCCCCTCAACTCTTTCTTCAAATTATTGAATAGAAAATAATCGCTTGGGGCTAGATCTGGGCTGTAGGGTGGGTGGTCAATTTCGTCAAAACCAACTTCCTTCAGAGCACGCCTCGCAACATTAGCGGTGTGAACGGGTGCGTTGTCTTGCAAAAACAAAATGCCTTTCCTTAGTTTACCCCGCCTTTTCTCAACTATGGCTTGTCGCACCTGTCTTATTAGATTTGCATAATAAGTTCCGTTTATCGTAGAGCCTTTTTCTAAATAATCGATTAAAAGAATGCCATCACAATCCCAAAATACCGTAGCCATTAACTTAGAGGCCGACTTTTGCACTTTAAATTTCTTCGGCGGCCTTTCACCCTTTTCAATCCACTGCATCGACTCAGACTTACACTCCGGATCATACTGTCTGATCCATGTTTCATCAACAGTTACTATTCGGGTACAAACTTCATCTAAATCATCTTCGCACAATTCTAAAAACGCCCGAGAAATTTCCACACGACGTACTTTATGCTACGTTTTCTTCGGTCACTACCGATATTGGCCGCCCTGAGCGGGGGTCGTCTTCGATCGATTCCCGTCCGAGTTTAAATAAGCGACTCCACTTTTTGACTGTGGCATAAGAAGGCCCAGAATCACCGTAAATAATAGCCATTTCCTCAAAAATACACTGCGGTGATTTGTCACTTTTTGTAAGGAATTTAATTACAGCACGGTGCTCAATTTTCGTAATATTCGTTGGTAATTCACACATGATGTACTTTTCCGTTGAATATCTCGAAACAGAATAATAAAAACGTGACATGTTATTTTTTAATAATTTGTTTTTAAATGGCCTTTCTAGTGGCCAGTATCATAAACGCATATATAACCTCGAAATACCTTAGGCTTAGAACTTTTCAGACGCCCCTCGTATTATGAACTATAAGGTGGCCATTAGTATGGAGCGTTTTTGTCCGTGAACGGTCATTTTTGACTTTTAAAGCAGTCTATAAGTGTAGTTAGTCCCATATATGTAGAGATTTGATCCCAATAAAAAAAAAAATTGAGATATCCTTAAAAAAAAATTCGTGACACCAATTTGTTAGAACTTTTCAGACGCCCCTCGTATTATGAACTATAAGGTGGCCATTAGTATGGAGCGTTTTTGTCCGTGAACGGTCATTTTTGACTTTTAAAGCAGTCTATAAGTGTAGTTAGTCCCATATATGTAGAGATTTGATCCCAATAAAAAAAATAATTGAGATATCCTTAAAAAAAATTCGTGACACCAATTTGTTACGTTTAACTTCTGCTGTTGAATGCTTTTCTTTTTCCAGTCTTAAAATGCCCTTGTGGCCCAAGGATAATGTTCATTATTTCATAACTGTCGACTGCATATCATTAGGATAAGAGCCCCGTTGTTCTATGTTAATATTGTCCTTTTAGAAAGCGCTGGGAGACGGCATGATAGCCGCCGGGGCGCGGCTCAAGGTGCTGGACCTCAGCGACAACGCGTTCGGGCCCATCGGGGTGGAGGGGCTCGCCAAGCTGCTGCAGAGCGACGTGTGCTCCGAGCTCGAGGTACTCACTGTTCTAGAAGCGTCCAGCAAAGGCCCTTATTATGTCGACTGAATTTCCCCAAAGCGAGAGCCCATAGCCCAGCAATAAAGATGCATAGCCATGATACGCCGGGATAGCAGCTTCAGCTAAAACAGTAATTCTAAGTTTCTTCATGGCAAAACCAAATACAAACTGTCCTGCTTATTACAAACAACATGAACATGTTGTTTCAAAATGCACTTATTCCAGGAGCTGCGGCTGAACAACAACGGGCTGGGCACGTCGGGCGCGCGGCTGCTGGCCGCGGCGCTGTCCGCGCGGCCGCCGCGCCTGCGCGTCTTCATCGCCGGCCGCAACCGCCTCGAGAACGACGGCGCCACTGCGCTCGCGCACGTCTTCCAAGTAAGTTCTCGATATTTATTTATTTATTAGGTTTGCCAACAGGTACAATACTATATAACATAGATAAAAAATTAATTCAGGTACCAAACGTATTTACCCAATTACAGGCAAACACAACACACTCATAACATTCATCATACAGTCCATCAGATTTCAGAGTCAGGTGAAGACCGAGAATTTAGATTACTATTCGCTGCTTCTGCTTATCTTTGGTTTAACTACTAGCAAAACTACTTGGAATTTTGTTTACTAGTAAAATCGTTTATTTGCAGAAAGCGACTTCTCTGTTTCTTTTTAAATAAAAACTGTTTGCAGTGAAATGTGATAGGACGGTAATTGTTTCAGAAAATGGGTTCCTTAGAAGAAGTAGCGATGCCACAGAACGGCATCTACCACCCGGGCATTTCAGCCTTGTCGCACGCCTTCCAGCACAACCCGGGGCTGGCCTGCCTCAACCTCAACGACAACACCATCGGGCCCAAGGGGGCTGCGGCCGTGGCCGAGGCGCTGCCCAGGTAGGGAGCTAACTAGTCGGTAGCGGACGATGCCACAGTATACACCAGCAGCTCAGCTCTGTCACAGGCTTCATAGATTTTTGCATTGTTTATTTGAAACCAAAGTGCAGTTAAATAGCAGCCCATGGATAGATTCCGAAATAAACAACCTAAAACTACTTTTATTTGATTTCATACAGTACACAAAAAAATATCCCAGTAACACCAATAAGCGTAAACCAGACTGACTAAATTACATATTTTATACTACCACAAATTACGGACTAAACGGACTGACTTTTTAACTCGTTTATATTTAGCAACCCCAATAAAGGCAAGGCGATGTGGAGGGCAATAAACATGGAGCTGGCGCGCAAGCCTCGCGAGCGGGTCGACTTTACAGACTTGCTGCTGGGCACCGGCGGGAAACCGTTCGAGTCCAAACAGCAGCTGGTGGACGCCGTCAACCGCGAGTCCGGCCGAGTGGCGCGCGCCCAGTGACACGTCTATTAGATTGTTGCCGTTCACGCCGACCGAAATAGACCACATATTAAAAACTTCGATTGCCTCCAAAAACAGCACGGACATATACGGCCTGTTCGCTACCCTCTTAAAGCAGGCCGGTCCGGCAATCAGCTTCGTTCTCTCAAACTTATTTAACGTCTGCTTGAGATCGGGTGTATACCCCGACTGCTTGAAAAAAGTTAAAATATCTCCGCTGTATAAAGGTAAAGGACAAAGGTCCGCTGTAAAGTCTTACCGACCAATCTCGCTAGTGCCAGGACCCAGCAAGTGCCTAGAGGTGGGGCTTAATAATAGTACATTACTGCCGAGGCAGGGAAAAGTCAGTTCGTGGATGAGTATGATTTTGAACTGACATTCCCGCCGAGGCTTGTATAATGCTTTTCTCCAAATATGCTTGGAAATAATCACCAATCTACATTTTAATTTAATATATCAGTGCCATGAAGTTCATTTGGTACTTATTTTTTTTAGGAAAATTAAAAAAAATCGGGTCCGAATCATATGTTTGATTTAAGTCAAAATATATGAATAAGAATTAAAATTATATGAAAACACAATAATAAAAAATATGCACATAATTATTAATTTTAGTTAAAACAACAACTTCTAAACGCACTGTTTTTTTTTAGAAACAATACCATATTTATCATTTAGAGAAGATCATAAGTTCAAAATAACTTTTATATTGATTTGGACACAATCATTTCTGTTATATTTTTAATTTGTTTACGTTTGGTACTCTAATTATTTTTCAACTCACTCATTAAAAACCATCATATTATTAAAATTTAAACTTTCGTGAGAAATCTCTAATAAATAACTAAGAATCATGAAAATAAATTAACCGCAAATAAGATTATTATTTAAATTGTTTGTCCGTTATTTGAAACGTGTCGACATTTAAAATACATTGACAGTAGCAGAGCAGAAAAATGTTCAGTGGAAGAACTAAACGCAGAGAACAATTAAAAAGTTTATACTAGTTTTTATTTTTTAAATTTAGTGGTCAATTGGCTGTATGGTGAATTATCAAAGTCTTTGAGAAAATTAAAAGTAAAAATGCAGTAACCGGCCAAATTAAGAGTACCCTCATTTGTATGAGACGTCATAAACGGAAGGTGTGTTTTTTACTTAGTCGTCTTATTTAAATAATATTGATTTCCCGGCTAAGGCCAATAATATAATTTTTTTTTAATTTGTATTAACGCCTTATAAAAATAATGAACGATTTCGCGGTCCAGTTTTAGTACATTAATGGGAACATTTCCAAGCAAGTTGGAGAAAAAGACTATTGTCGTATTGGTTCCCTCGAAACGTGCTATCCGACTGTCAGTACGCCTACCGCCAGGGCCGGTCCACCACCGACCTAGTGCGAGAGGTGGTGCTCGCCGTGTTGCGCGCGCGCGAGGCGGGCCGGCATGTGGCAGCCGTATGCTGCGACCTGTCCCGCGCGTTCGACACGGCGGACCATGCACTCGTCGCTGACAAGCTCGCTCACTGCGGAATTCGCGGCCCGGCCCTGAGCCTAATACTTATCTTTCATGAGCGACCGGGCGCAAATCGTCGTCGGTGAGAGCGGCCCAGTTTCGTCTACGGAGATGCAAAACTTGATGGGCGTCCCGCAAGGGTCTTGTCTATCTAACACCCTGTTTAGCTTACTCTTAAACGACCTTCCGCAGGCGATAAAAAGTGCCAACATTTTCATGTACGCCGACGACGTCACGGCCGTAGTAAATGCGCCTACCGAACGAGAGAAAGAATATAAAGAGAAAACGTTCTTCATCACATTTAAACTGAACGGGCACCCTAATAGGAGTCGGAAGGTGTGTGCAGGCGATGCCCGCACGCGATACAGCACGCGAGCTGCACACGCCTGCTCGGGCTGCACATGGCCGGCGCGCGGCAGTGGCAGCCGCACATGCACGAGGCGTGCGGCTGGCGCACGGCCGGGCCTGCCGCGGTACGCGAGTGCTATTTTGCAACGGTGCACTCTCTGCTCACGTACGGAACTGAGCTCTGGGGCCGAGCTTCGGACTGGCGGAGAGTGTTCGCGATGCAGAAGAGAGCTATTAGAGCGATGGTGGGCCTGCCGGCGGACGCCTCAGCACGGGATAACTTCAAACAATTGAATATCCTTCCCTTGCCTTGTATCATCAGGTGGCGGTGTTCACTCAAGAACATCTTGATGCTTTCAAGCGCAAGGGGAGTAATTCAAATTATAGATTGCGTAGCAACAAGCACGAGAATAGGCTGGTGGCAGTTTCGCACAAACTTATCAAATCAGAGCGATCCGTTTATTTCTCAGGGCCTTCCGTCTATAACCGGTTGCCTGACTCGATAAGAAATGCAGCTTCCGTTCCAAGTTTTAAAGGAATATTGAAAAAATGGCTCCACGAGAATAATTTCCATAATTTTGAAGATTTTTATAATTTACCTTTTACATTGTAAATGGTGTTTAATTTGTAATGATATTTGTGACCTATAGCCGCCTGTTATCAATAAATTATTTCATTTCATTTCATTTGAAAGGCTTTATTGGTGATTATTTTTTTTTGTTCTTTGATGATTAGTACCCATAACACAAGCCTTCTTGAGCTTAATTTGGGAATAGATCTATTTGTGTGACGTTGTCTGATATTTATTATATATTTATTTTATTTAATACAAAAATTGCGGTGTGTGCCTTACATAAAAAAATAATGACTCAATAGTTAAGGGACTAAAATTAGAGCAGATTTTTGTTACAAAGATAATTATTTATCTTGACTTTAAACTATTTATGAAATGCTTTATTACAGACTAAAGAACCTGAAGGCCATCAACTTCGGGGACTGCCTGCTGAAGAGCGCGGGCGCTCGGACGCTGGCCCAGGCCTTCCGGGACAACAACACGCAGCTCGAGGTACGTGCCGCACACCGGGACGAGCTTCATACTTCACCACATAAACACACACCTCGTGTCACAACCGCAACTTATAGCAACAGAATTGGCTGCAGCGGCAGATTGATCTATCTTGTTGTCGCAGTGCCTGGACCTGAGCCACAACGAGATCGGTCGCGCGGCGTGTCGCGAGCTCGTGGCCGCGCTCACCGAGCCGCCCGACAGCGGAGAGCGGCTGGCGCGCGTCGTGCTCGCCGGCAACAGTCTCGGTAGGTACCGTCCCCCCCCCCCCCCCCCCAGTACACACACACAGAGCTCGTGGCCGCGCTCACCGAGCCGCCCGACAGCGGAGAGCGGCTGGCGCGCGTCGTGCTCGCCGGCAACAGTCTCGGTAGGTACCGTCCCCCCCCCCCCCCCCCCAGTACACACACACAGAGCTCGTGGCCGCGCTCACCGAGCCGCCCGACAGCGGAGAGCGGCTGGCGCGCGTCGTGCTCGCCGGCAACAGTCTCGGTAGGTACCGTCCCCCCCCCCCCCCCCCAGTACACACACACAGAGCTCGTGGCCGCGCTCACCGAGCCGCCCGACAGCGGAGAGCGGCTGGCGTCGTGCTCGCCGGCAACAGTCTCGGCTAGTATTGTACAAGATGGCTAAACTAAACGTAACATATGTGTTGCAGGCAACGCGGCCAGTAAGAAGAGCATGCAGGCGCGGCTCGGCTCCGCCGGCGAGCTCAGCGACGACGACGGAGACGACGACGACGACGACGACGAAGATGATGAAGGTAATTTTTGTAGCGACTCCAATAAAGGAAGAGGCTCGAGAAGTTGTGATTAGGGAATGCAACCCGGGTACATTTGGAGTCGGGTAAAAACCCGGGTTTTCAACTCATAACCCGGGTTTTACCCGAAATAAGAAATGTTAAGAAAAATGAGTGAAATCATAAATAACTTATAACAAAATGTTATATTACGGCTGTAACCCTGTAACCCTAACTTACTGCGTTGTAATTTACTAGCTTTGCCCGCTTTGGCTCCACCCGCGTGGAAATTGGTCTGTGTCACTAAGCGGCTAATTCACCCCTAATTTCTCTCTTTCCCATTGCGCGCGCCGCCCGTCCTTCTGAAGTCTTGGAGTATCCTTACTACGGCTTCTATGGCCTTTTTATTCCCAAACGATTAAACTGCATTCCTGTAGAACTCTGGTTTTATCACAGTTTCTTGATATCCTAGACTTGAGTTGCAGACGGGAGTTTCCGCGCTGTCCAAATCTATTGGCCTCCTGAAAGTTGTGTGAGCCGTTTTGCCACCAGGCAGTAACGTAGCAGCGATTAGTCAGTTATACATTTGTTGATATCCGTACCTTCTAAACTTAGAGTGAATTTGGCAAAATCCTTCCTCAGTGGCTTATTCATGTCACAACGTATAAAGTTCAGGGCTATCTGTTAGTTTATCCGGGTACTCGACAATCGTAACACATATTTAAAAAAAGTTGGCACCTTCCTAAGTAGCGCCATAAGATTCAAAGTCTGGAATCGTAATCAAACGTGCTTTTCATTCTTAAATACCCGCATTAACCATAAAACTCAATATTTAATACTTTTTGTTCAAGTCCGGGTATTACCCGGGTACCCGGGTTTTGAAAATAAAGGTCGGGTAATACCCGGGTAGCAAAAATGACCGGGTATTGCATTCCCTAGTTGTGATACAGGTTTCGCTTTCTTTTATATTTTTTAGTTCACAAACGTAACTAGTTATTTGATATGAATGATTAGATGGATTGCCCCCTTGGTTTATTAGATCCAGGCTTTTGGCTCCCGGTAGCGTGCGTTGCTTTGCTAGTTTCAAACAATATTTTTTCTCAAACATGCAATGATATAGCGTCGTGACGTGCCTTATAACAGGCTTCGAAGTATCACGCTTCGGACGGAACAACTCGAGAGAACTAAAGGAATTTCATACAAAATAGAAGGTCTAGGCCGGAAAGTATTTCGTGTCAATGGCGTCTGAGAACAAAGCTAAACAGCTGAATCATATTTTTTGAGTGGTGTATTTTTTTATTTCATTACATAAGTTTGAGAAAGGCACTATAGATGCCTTAGCTGTGAAACGGGCTTGCCGGCTTCGTATCACTATCTTAAGGATTTGCCGCACTGACGACAGTCTGCAGTCAGCGGGCAGGTTAAACTGAACTTAAATAAGTATTTTGGTTCAGTGTGACCTGCCCGCTGACCTCAGACCGTCGACAGTGTGGCAAATCCTTTATACTCACCCGGCAAGCCCTTCGTTCCCTGCGTTTGCAGTAATGTACTATTTATATAACAATAAAACTGTACCTTTACAGCTACAGAATCAGAGGAAGAGTCAGACGCGGAGTCCCAGGACGGAGAGAACACAGAAGATAGCGCGACAGAGGACGCGCAGCACAGCCTCGACACGACAGCCGACAGCGCCGCCACACACGAGGCCAGCCATGTCACTCTAGACACCTCGGGTATGTACACACTATAGTATCTATATCGCGGCACAGCCTCGACACGACAGCCGACAGCGCCGCCACACACGAGGCCAGCCATGTCACTCTAGACACCTCGGGTATGTACACACTATAGTATCTATATCGCGGCACAGCCTCGACACGACAGCCGACAGCGCCGCCACACACGAGGCCAGCCATGTCACTCTAGACACCTCGGGTATGTACACACTATAGTATCTATATCGCGGCACAGCCTCGACACGACAGCCGACAGCGCCGCCACACACGAGGCCAGCCATGTCACTCTAGACACCTCGGGTATGTACACACTATAGTATCTATATCGCGGCACAGCCTCGACACGACAGCCGACAGCGCCGCCACACACGAGGCCAGCCATGTCACTCTAGACACCTCGGGTATGTACACACTATAGTATCTATATCGCAGCACAGCCTCGACACGACAGCCGACAGCGCCGCCACACACGAGGCCAGCCATGTCACTCTAGACACCTCGGGTATGTACACACTATAGTATCTATATCGCGGCACAGCCTCGATACGACAGCCGACAGCGCCGCCACACACGAGGCCAGCCATGTCACTCTAGACACCTCGGGTATGTACACACTATAGTATCTATATCGCGGCACAGCCTCGACACGACAGCCGACAGCGCCGCCACACACGAGGCCAGCCATGTCACTCTAGACACCTCGGGTATGTACACACTATAGTATCTATATCGCGGCACAGCCTCGACACGACAGCCGACAGCGCCGCCACACACGAGGCCAGCCATGTCACTCTAGACACCTCGGGTATGTACACACTATAGTATCTATATCGCGGCACAGCCTCGACACGACAGCCGACAGCGCCGCCACACACGAGGCCAGCCATGTCACTCTAGACACCTCGGGTATGTACACACTATAGTATCTATATCGCGGCACAGCCTCGACACGACAGCCGACAGCGCCGCCACACACGAGGCCAGCCATGTCACTCTAGACACCTCGGGTATGTACACACTATAGTATCTATATCGCAGCACAGCCTCGACACGACAGCCGACAGCGCCGCCACACACGAGGCCAGCCATGTCACTCTAGACACCTCGGGTATGTACACACTATAGTATCTATATCGCGGCACAGCCTCGACACGACAGCCGACAGCGCCGCCACACACGAGGCCAGCCATGTCACTCTAGACACCTCGGGTATGTACACACTATAGTATCTATATCGCGGCACAGCCTCGACACGACAGCCGACAGCGCCGCCACACACGAGGCCAGCCATGTCACTCTAGACACCTCGGGTATGTACACACTATAGTATCTATATCGCGGCACAGCCTCGACACGACAGCCGACAGCGCCGCCACACACGAGGCCAGCCATGTCACTCTAGACACCTCGGGTATGTACACACTATAGTATCTATATCGCAGCACAGCCTCGACACGACAGCCGACAGCGCCGCCACACACGAGGCCAGCCATGTCACTCTAGACACCTCGGGTATGTACACACTATAGTATCTATATCGCGGCACAGCCTCGACACGACAGCCGACAGCGCCGCCACACACGAGGCCAGCCATGTCACTCTAGACACCTCGGGTATGTACACACTATAGTATCTATATCGCGGCACAGCCTCGACACGACAGCCGACAGCGCCGCCACACACGAGGCCAGCCATGTCACTCTAGACACCTCGGGTATGTACACACTATAGTATCTATATCGCAGCACAGCCTCGACACGACAGCCGACAGCGCCGCCACACACGAGGCCAGCCATGTCACTCTAGACACCTCGGGTATGTACACACTATAGTATCTATATCGCGGCACAGCCTCGACACGACAGCCGACAGCGCCGCCACACACGAGGCCAGCCATGTCACTCTAGACACCTCGGGTATGTACACACTATAGTATCTATATCGCAGCACAGCCTCGACACGACAGCCGACAGCGCCGCCACACACGAGGCCAGCCATGTCACTCTAGACACCTCGGGTATGTACACACTATAGTATCTATATCGCAGCACAGCCTCGACACGACAGCCGACAGCGCCGCCACACACGAGGCCAGCCATGTCACTCTAGACACCTCGGGTATGTACACACTATAGTATCTATATCGCGGCACAGCCTCGACACGACAGCCGACAGCGCCGCCACACACGAGGCCAGCCATGTCACTCTAGACACCTCGGGTATGTACACACTATAGTATCTATATCGCAGCACAGCCTCGACACGACAGCCGACAGCGCCGCCACACACGAGGCCAGCCATGTCACTCTAGACACCTCGGGTATGTACACACTATAGTATCTATATCGCAGCACAGCCTCGACACGACAGCCGACAGCGCCGCCACACACGAGGCCAGCCATGTCACTCTAGACACCTCGGGTATGTACACACTATAGTATCTATATCGCGGCACAGCCTCGACACGACAGCCGACAGCGCCGCCACACACGAGGCCAGCCATGTCACTCTAGACACCTCGGGTATGTACACACTATAGTATCTATATCGCAGCACAGCCTCGACACGACAGCCGACAGCGCCGCCACACACGAGGCCAGCCATGTCACTCTAGACACCTCGGGTATGTACACACTATAGTATCTATATCGCAGCACAGCCTCGACACGACAGCCGACAGCGCCGCCACACACGAGGCCAGCCATGTCACTCTAGACACCTCGGGTATGTACACACTATAGTATCTATATCGCGGCACAGCCTCGACACGACAGCCGACAGCGCCGCCACACACGAGGCCAGCCATGTCACTCTAGACACCTCGGGTATGTACACACTATAGTATCTATATCGCAGCACAGCCTCGACACGACAGCCGACAGCGCCGCCACACACGAGGCCAGCCATGTCACTCTAGACACCTCGGGTATGTACACACTATAGTATCTATATCGCAGCACAGCCTCGACACGACAGCCGACAGCGCCGCCACACACGAGGCCAGCCATGTCACTCTAGACACCTCGGGTATGTACACACTATAGTATCTATATCGCGGCACAGCCTCGACACGACAGCCGACAGCGCCGCCACACACGAGGCCAGCCATGTCACTCTAGACACCTCGGGTATGTACACACTATAGTATCTATATCGCGGCACAGCCTCGACACGACAGCCGACAGCGCCGCCACACACGAGGCCAGCCATGTCACTCTAGACACCTCGGGTATGTACACACTATAGTATCTATATCGCAGCACAGCCTCGACACGACAGCCGACAGCGCCGCCACACACGAGGCCAGCCATGTCACTCTAGACACCTCGGGTATGTACACACTATAGTATCTATATCGCGGCACAGCCTCGACACGACAGCCGACAGCGCCGCCACACACGAGGCCAGCCATGTCACTCTAGACACCTCGGGTATGTACACACTATAGTATCTATATCGCGGCACAGCCTCGACACGACAGCCGACAGCGCCGCCACACACGAGGCCAGCCATGTCACTCTAGACACCTCGGGTATGTACACACTATAGTATCTATATCGCAGCACAGCCTCGACACGACAGCCGACAGCGCCGCCACACACGAGGCCAGCCATGTCACTCTAGACACCTCGGGTATGTACACACTATAGTATCTATATCGCAGCACAGCCTCGACACGACAGCCGACAGCGCCGCCACACACGAGGCCAGCCATGTCACTCTAGACACCTCGGGTATGTACACACTATAGTATCTATATCGCGGCACAGCCTCGACACGACAGCCGACAGCGCCGCCACACACGAGGCCAGCCATGTCACTCTAGACACCTCGGGTATGTACACACTATAGTATCTATATCGCAGCACAGCCTCGACACGACAGCCGACAGCGCCGCCACACACGAGGCCAGCCATGTCACTCTAGACACCTCGGGTATGTACACACTATAGTATCTATATCGCAGCACAGCCTCGACACGACAGCCGACAGCGCCGCCACACACGAGGCCAGCCATGTCACTCTAGACACCTCGGGTATGTACACACTATAGTATCTATATCGCGGCACAGCCTCGACACGACAGCCGACAGCGCCGCCACACACGAGGCCAGCCATGTCACTCTAGACACCTCGGGTATGTACACACTATAGTATCTATATCGCGGCACAGCCTCGACACGACAGCCGACAGCGCCGCCACACACGAGGCCAGCCATGTCACTCTAGACACCTCGGGTATGTACACACTATAGTATCTATATCGCAGCACAGCCTCGACACGACAGCCGACAGCGCCGCCACACACGAGGCCAGCCATGTCACTCTAGACACCTCGGGTATGTACACACTATAGTATCTATATCGCGGCACAGCCTCGACACGACAGCCGACAGCGCCGCCACACACGAGGCCAGCCATGTCACTCTAGACACCTCGGGTATGTACACACTATAGTATCTATATCGCAGCACAGCCTCGACACGACAGCCGACAGCGCCGCCACACACGAGGCCAGCCATGTCACTCTAGACACCTCGGGTATGTACACACTATAGTATCTATATCGCGGCACAGCCTCGACACGACAGCCGACAGCGCCGCCACACACGAGGCCAGCCATGTCACTCTAGACACCTCGGGTATGTACACACTATAGTATCTATATCGCAGCACAGCCTCGACACGACAGCCGACAGCGCCGCCACACACGAGGCCAGCCATGTCACTCTAGACACCTCGGGTATGTACACACTATAGTATCTATATCGCAGCACAGCCTCGACACGACAGCCGACAGCGCCGCCACACACGAGGCCAGCCATGTCACTCTAGACACCTCGGGTATGTACACACTATAGTATCTATATCGCGGCACAGCCTCGACACGACAGCCGACAGCGCCGCCACACACGAGGCCAGCCATGTCACTCTAGACACCTCGGGTATGTACACACTATAGTATCTATATCGCGGCACAGCCTCGACACGACAGCCGACAGCGCCGCCACACACGAGGCCAGCCATGTCACTCTAGACACCTCGGGTATGTACACACTATAGTATCTATATCGCGGCACAGCCTCGACACGACAGCCGACAGCGCCGCCACACACGAGGCCAGCCATGTCACTCTAGACACCTCGGGTATGTACACACTATAGTATCTATATCGCGGCACAGCCTCGACACGACAGCCGACAGCGCCGCCACACACGAGGCCAGCCATGTCACTCTAGACACCTCGGGTATGTACACACTATAGTATCTATATCGCAGCACAGCCTCGACACGACAGCCGACAGCGCCGCCACACACGAGGCCAGCCATGTCACTCTAGACACCTCGGGTATGTACACACTATAGTATCTATATCGCGGCACAGCCTCGACACGACAGCCGACAGCGCCGCCACACACGAGGCCAGCCATGTCACTCTAGACACCTCGGGTATGTACACACTATAGTATCTATATCGCAGCACAGCCTCGACACGACAGCCGACAGCGCCGCCACACACGAGGCCAGCCATGTCACTCTAGACACCTCGGGTATGTACACACTATAGTATCTATATCGCAGCACAGCCTCGACACGACAGCCGACAGCGCCGCCACACACGAGGCCAGCCATGTCACTCTAGACACCTCGGGTATGTACACACTATAGTATCTATATCGCGGCACAGCCTCGACACGACAGCCGACAGCGCCGCCACACACGAGGCCAGCCATGTCACTCTAGACACCTCGGGTATGTACACACTATAGTATCTATATCGCAGCACAGCCTCGACACGACAGCCGACAGCGCCGCCACACACGACGCCAGCCATGTCACTCTAGACACCTCGGGTATGTACACATTAGAGTATCTAATGTAAAAGGTACTTCAAATTGTGAAAAACATATGTAATATTCTCTTGCCCTTATCCCATTTATTTGGGATTCTTCTTCATATCCTCTTTCACACGATCTTTGTTGTTTTCGCCTTCCATCGACATGCCTCATGGCTGTACATTTATCCTCAACGCTTTTTTCGACACGCAGCTATTGCGCCGCATTACGTTTCCACGCCACCATTACATAGGCGGTTAGTATTTTTTTGTGCAAAACGTCAATAAAGCTTAAACCATGAATACAAAAAAAATTGTCAATTAAGCCGGAACCCCACTGCTGCGCACGGTCGAGCTACACACGTGGGTACGTAAACGCTTTGTATGAAAATGTAGGTAGATACTTCCACAGTAGTGCACGGGCACGCTGCGCACGAAATGACGTCACTGATACACGCGTGGTCTGTTCCGAAGTGCCAGCCACGCACACACTAGTGCGCGTGGCAAGCAAAGCCCCACTGCGACCCACGCCACGCTGTCCGCGCTACGGACGAATGCCGTACCTTAGAGCATAGACAACTGGAGATGTCATAACGTAAACTCTTCGAAAAAATTTTTCGCCAATTTTAGCGGGGTGCGAGGTAAACACGTATAGCACACCACCAAAAGATTAATAACTCAACAGACGAAATTTTTGCTGTTGCGATACACACACTACAGAAAAATTCAACACACCAAAAATTACACGCACATTAACACAGTTTTCACGTAACTATGCAGCATACATACGAACAAAATAGTGATGGAGCACATCTGAAGAATGAGTCAAATCAATTTGATGAATGAACTGAATTGTCTTATAAATACTATTTAATGTGAAATTTTTAAAAGTGAAAATTCTGTATATTGAAGATGTTATCCAAAAAACTAATATATTTGTTTCTATGTCTGTCTATATTTTATTTCATTGTGTCCTTATCACTCTCGCACAGTTAAACTGAAATGAAACTGCTGCCCGCTGTTTCGGGCTTAAACAAACAATGCAAACAAACATGCAATGAAATATCGTCATAACGTGCGTTAAAACAGGCTTCCAAGTGTCAAGTTTCGGGCGGAACAATTCGAGAGAACTGTAAAGGAATTTCATACCAAATTTACGGCCTAGGCCGGGAAGTAATTTGTTTTTAATTTTAATGTAAACATGGCGTCTGTGTTTATGAACAGCTGATATATATTTTTTTTCTAGTGGCTACCCATTCAGCCATCAGACCAACAATATCCGCGTTAATGCCTAGTACCTACCCACGAACTGATATTAAGAATACAAATCTGTATGATTCAATGTGTTGTTGATGAATAAATTTAAAATACTGTCTATACAGTAAGTCACCATAGACAATATTCAAAATCCTCTGCCGTTATTTTATTTAGTATACAAATTAAGATTCTTATTATCAGGTTGTGTATAATGGCCCTAATATTCGAACACTACACACGTGGACGACTTATTAAAGAAAAAAATATAGAGGGATTGGAGGGAAAATTAAAAAAACTTTTTTTTTTAAATGCGTCTGTGTTCATGAACTGGCTGAACAGCTGAATTATGTTTTTTTTTGAGTGGTATATTTTTTTATTTCATTGCATATGTTTGAGAATAGTAGATTGCACAACAAGTGCATAAAACGCATCATTTTATACGAGACGTTTATCCATCCGAGCGAGCTTGCGAGCGAGGATGACTATAAAGTCGAGTGTAAAATGCGTTTTATGGACGAGTTGCACACTCTACTTTTCACTTCGATTGCGAAAAAATTAAACTATAATCATGTAAATTTTATACTTAAAAACAAATTAAATTAAAATTTAAATTCATTTAGTGTTTTATGTCTACGATAAATTATTGTTGTAGTTTCAATATATAGTATATTGATTTACTAAAATAGAAATAAATTTAAAAAGTAATAAATGACAGTAAATAAAAATTACAAATTTATTTCAAGAAGTTTTATTGTGTACTTTGGCTGTTGGTATTAAGTTGCCTTGGTCTTAGAATACTAACGAAACGAAAAAAAAGGGTTTATTCTATAAAGTTTTATGTTGTTCGTGTGGCTGTTGGACCGATCGCCTTGGTCTTCGACGACGATTTTACTTTATGCTCTAGAACATAAAAAGCAACTTTATGTCGCCTTCGCACAGCATAAAGTCGAACTTTTAGAGCATGAGAAGTGAAAAAGCACTATACATGCCTTAGTCGTGAAGTAAGTAATGTACTATTATGAACTGTTTGTTGGACAGGCACAGAGGAGATACAGAACGACGTGGAGAGATTCCTGAGAGAGCCCAGCCTCAGCAACCTGGAGCGGCTGGGGGGGGCGGGGGCGGACGTCATCGAGGCACACTTAGCGGTGAGCTACACTCTAGGGGTCGGGTCGGGCACAGTACAGCCACTCCTGAGAGAGCCCAGCCTCAGCAACCTGGAGCGGCTGGGGGGGGCGGGGGCGGACGTCATCGAGGCACACTTAGCGGTGAGCTACACTCTAGGGGTCGGGTCGGGCACAGTACAGCCACTCCTGAGAGAGCCCAGCCTCAGCAACCTGGAGCGGCTGGGGGGGGCGGGGGCGGACGTCATCGAGGCACACTTAGCGGTGAGCTACACTCTAGGGGTCGGGTCGGGCACAGTACAGCCACTCCTGAGAGAGCCCAGCCTCAGCAACCTGGAGCGGCTGGGGGGGGCGGGGGCGGACGTCATCGAGGCACACTTAGCGGTGAGCTACACTCTAGGGGTCGGGTCGGGCACAGTACAGCCACTCCTGAGAGAGCCCAGCCTCAGCAACCTGGAGCGGCTGGGGGGGGCGGGGGCGGACGTCATCGAGGCACACTTAGCGGTGAGCTACACTCTAGGGGTCGGGTCGGGCACAGTACAGCCACTCCTGAGAGAGCCCAGCCTCAGCAACCTGGAGCGGCTGGGGGGGGCGGGGGCGGACGTCATCGAGGCACACTTAGCGGTGAGCTACACTCTAGGGGTCGGGTCGGGCACAGTACAGCCACTCCTGAGAGAGCCCAGCCTCAGCAACCTGGAGCGGCTGGGGGGGGCGGGGGCGGACGTCATCGAGGCACACTTAGCGGTGAGCTACACTCTAGGGGTCGGGTCGGGCACAGTACAGCCACTCCTGAGAGAGCCCAGCCTCAGCAACCTGGAGCCACACACTACATGTATCAATGCTTGTTGCAGTCGATACGCGACACGGAGGATCTGCTGACTGCGTACGTGGCGGCCACGCTGTCGGTGGCGGGGCTGTCGCTGAGCAGCGAGGTGGCGAGCGCATGCGCACAGAGCCTGTTCTCGCGCACGCTGGCGGCGGCGCAGGCGCGCGGCGCGCAGAGCTGGCCGCTTGCCGAGCGCTTGCTGCGCGGACTCGCGCTCATCAAGGTATACTTACTACTAGGTCAATGCAGAATCAGCCACCGGCTAAGCTTGCACCATAGATTGGAGCGGAGTTTTTTTTTTTTTTTTCGAAATTTTCTCTTCGTCACGACCTAGCGACATTTAATTTGTGCATTTTAAAACAAAAATTTCTAAAATCGGTTGAGAACTCGCTGAGATTGCGCATTGTTACAAAGTCCATTGGAGTCGATCCATGGGAGGTTGTTACTGCACATGCCGGGAAAGTAGGGCTTGCCGGGTGAGTAGGTGCAGAAGAATAATGTTACTAAGCCAGCAAGCCTTTTCACTGCTAAGGCATGTATAGTACCTTCTTCAAACATATGGAATGAAATAAGGAAAATACACCACTCAAATAGTTTATAATTCAACTGTTTAGCCCTTTCATGAACACAAACGCCATGTTTAAAAAATTACTTCCCGGCCTAGGCCTTCACTTTTGTATTAAATTGCTTTACAGTTCTCTCGAGTTGTTCGACCCGAAACGTAATACTTCGAAGCCTGTTATACCGCACGTTATGATTATGACGACAATTCATTGCATGTTTTAGAAAAACACTTCATAAGTACCAGATGGAGCTGTACGACGCCTCGAACCTTACAAGCCCTGTATCGCTCCTGTAAAATTGTAGAATGTTCTATAGCAGTGTTGTGTATGTCGTGTGTCAGTCGGAGGAGAGGACGGCGCTGCGCTGGCACCTGCCGGGCTGCTACGCGGCGCTGGCGCAGGCGCTCCCCCGCCCCGCCTTCCCGCCCGCGCTGCGCTCCACGCTGCGCTTCTTCATCGCCAGCAAGCTGCCCGCGCTGCCGCAGGAGCTCCGCGAAGCGCTCCAGCAACACCCCGTCTTAATACAACACTAATATACGACCATACTACCACGTGGACTTTTATTTGAGAGACCTTATTCCTTTTACAATTTTTAGGGTTCCGTACCCAAAGGGTAAAAACGGGACCCTATTACTGAGACTTCGCTGTCCGTCCGTCCGTCCGTCCGTCTGTCACCAGGCTGTATCTCAAGAACGGTGATAGCTAGACAGTTGAAATTTTCACAGATGATGTATTTCTATTGCCGCTATTACAACAAATACTAAAAAAAAAAAAAATATTTAAGGGGGGCTCCCACACAACTAACGGGATTGGTTGCGTTAACTTTGCACCTCATTTGTATGGAGCGCTATACATACCAGGTGCAAACTTAACTTAACCACTTAAGGATGGAAAGTGTTTGTACGGAACCCTCGGTGCGCGATTCCGACTCGCACTTGATCGGTTTTTTTTATTATATTATGTCAAATATATTGACATTTTCAACCTACTTTTTGAAGTGAATAATAACTCCCCGAGTTCTAGATAATAACATAGCTTTTTAATGCTTTCATTGCGTGCAGTCGAAAATAAGTTAAAAACTAGTTTTTGTTACTCCAATGAAACTAATTTCTTACAGTGGCAATAATTTTGCCAACGATGTCGAGTAGGGGTTTTGTATAGCCATGTTTTCCGAGTCCATTTTTTGGATTCGGAAAACGTGGCTGTACAAAACACGGCCGAGCAAAAATAGCTTAGAAAAACCCGCCTGTACCGAGCTTGTTCAGGCCGATATTTCACGGCCACGTTTTGCTCGACCATGTTTTGTACAGCCGCGTTTTCAGAGTCCATGACGCCCGGCCCGTATTTGTTCGGCCGCGTTTTGCACGGCCACGATTTTCCGAGTCCCGAAAATGCAAGTAGGTATCCATTCTAACCTTCTTTACTGGTAGTAATTTGGTTCCCTGGAGCTTCACCGACCGCTACCACGATACGCTCGCTCGCTCGCGCGCTGTTGTGGTCGTAGTTCTAACCTAGCAGTTTGGTTCGTGGCCGTACATTACTGGGCCGAGCAATATCATCCCATACAAAATTGGCTTTTACTACGATTTCTAATTCAAGACCAAAAAAACTACCACAAGGTTGCCACTACAATAAAATATTTTTACAATAGTAAATTCCTTTTTCTTTTTTAAACACGCTAAGATAATTTATTTATTGGTAACTTTAACTCTATGTTTTAAGAAAGTAACTAGAAATATTTATTATTACATAATTACGAGAGGAGATAATAAAAACTTAAACATTGGAAATTTTTGGTACAAAATCTGGTATTGTACTTGTAACATTTTGCATTTGGTGCAAGCCAAGAAACAAACTCAGATGTCATTTAAATGTTGTCAATTTTGACAGTGACGTATCTGTCGTAGTTTTTGTGGTCTTGAATTAGAAATCCGAGTTTAGATTAGAAAAACTGCCCCGAACAATCATTGCTCCGGCCACGTTTTGCCCAGCCGTATTTTGTACGGCCGTGTTTTCCAAGTCCACATGGCCTCGGAAAACGTGGCTGTACAAAACATGGCTGATCATTACGGGTTCCCACAATATCAATGTCATAAAACACAAATACCTGTTTAAAGATATCCATTGGCGTATCTGAGATTATTTTTCAGGTAGGCCCCACCGGGTATCAGGTAGGGTGGGAACTGGCCATGGCCTATAAGTTGAAGTCATGACTTTCTATCGGTAACCCAAAATCCTGTCTAGTGCCCAGACCATATTGGGATGGGCATTGGGCACGGCCCTCCCGGCCACCCCCCTAAATACGCCAATGAAGATATCCTATGAGAATGCCAAATACCATTCACAGTCGTGAACGTAATACCTATTATTGAATTAAATGTACACGTGTTTACCACACGAGAAAAACAGTCGGGAAAAGAAAGCATTCCTTCAAATGATAATACGAGATTAACATAGAACTGAAAGGATTGGCTGTCATAGAGTATATTGAATGTTTTATAATTGGCTGTTGTTGTAATAATGGTATACTGCATAGATACGCGATATCGATGTATTTGTGCGTGTAATTTTTGATACATTGATTTTTTCTGTAGTGTGCGTTTATAGCAACAGCAAAATTTGTGTCTGTTGAGACTTTTGAGTTCTTCATGAAATAATATGTGTTCTATACGTGTTTACCTCACCCCAAAAAATGTTCGAAGAGGTTTTTTACGTTATGGCGTCTCGTCTCCGTTGGCTTAATACTCAAAGAGGATTGGAGATACGCGTTGGCAGCACCGTTGGCTTAAAGGTCGAGTTACCAGGCCATACAATTCAGAAAAATAAAATATGAGAATGTCACTGTCAGGCTGTCAAAGGGCTGTCAGGTCAGAAATGTCAAATGTGAACGTCAGAAATTTAAGTTTGGCTTCGGTCCATCTTCGGTCGGACTTGGATTGGTTTGTTGTGAAAACGATAAAAAGACGATACCCATCAAATATTCTCTAAAATATTGCTAAAACCATGGAAGAATTACTCGCGTGTCGTGTGTGTTTGATAACTGACGTCAAACTGTTTGATATGTTCAAGAATAATCTCGCGGAATCGTTTGAATTGTTTACAGGATGGCGGGTGAGTGTTTACCTACATGTTTTATCTTCCTGACTCTCCTCCTGCCTTCTGGCTCTACCTGATTATACCAAGATTTTCAATTAAGCCTTGACAAATAAACGAAAAGTTAACCACATATAGAAGTTTATGAGCTATGCGTTGGACATTGGACTTCTAGAGGTTATAGTGTTATTCGATAAATAAAAAACGCAAGAATGCACCAGTCACTTCGTAAAAGGTCGAAAAAGCTGTAAACAATTACTGATAGAAGTTACCTTCAATACCTAATTTCAGGAATAGGATTATTTAACTTTACCGGTTGCAACTTCACCAGTTCTTAATTCATATCATTTTATAATTTTAGAACAATAGAATACTAATAAATGTGTTTTTGTGCATGTGTATAATACTTGCCACTGAGTACCTATTCCACATAATTAACTATTAACCCCTCGCATGCTTAAACATGAATCTGTGCAAGTTGCTTCACCTTTACATTAAAATATCAGTTAGTTTAAAACTTGTTTGGCAAATTTTGATAATGCATATGAGGGGTTAACAAATACTGTATTGTAACATTCTAACTGGTTTGTGTCTTAACGGTCATCAAACATTCCAGATGTCTTTGGAAGGTCGGCCTCGACACATCTGCAGCATCTGTGCCGCTCTCCTATTGAAAAGTGTATCGTTTATGGAGAAATGCAATAAAGCCCAGAATATACTTACCAGTGCTTTAAAAAAACACCGAAGAGTAAGTGCTAACTGCAGAGAAAATGCTTTAAAATATGACTATCCTCATAAGGCCCTCTGTACACTGCAATGTACAAATTCTAAAGCCATTTTGAACATTCTTAAAATGACAGTGAGGGTCTTAGGAGGATTTAGGCTATTAGAATGTTTATATTGAACCAAAAAAACTTTAATCACATGGCATTATGGTAGAAGCAAGGCAATCAAAGTATGCTATTAAGATATTTACGCCAGGCAGAGAATGTCTAACTGTTGTATAGAAGCCGTGCATCCTTTTATCAAGCAATTTCTTAATTTTTTATATGCATTCAGGTTGCATTATAGCAAACAGATACTATATGTTCTTTATTTGTCTTATTTCTTTCTAGATGTTGTTTACTATCCTACTTTTAAAGTGGGGTACTTTTTGATTGTTGATGTTGTCAGTCCCTTTTTAAATAAATAAATACTTTTTATTTCTATTAAATTATTTTTGTAAGTATATATTTCTATACATATGTAAGTCTGTATAATGTGTATCATTGTTTAGTAACCCTTAACAAAAGAGAGAACTTACTGTGCCGTGGGGGTATGTTAATTTGTTTGAGGTTGTCTAATATTTATTTTGTTAACAATATGAATATATTTTCAGCTAACTACTGCGCGTTTAAGAAACATAGACCGCAGTCGCTTCTCCCTCCACTATCCGCTTACCACCGAAACAGTAAAAGAAAACTATGTCATAAACGAGGTAGAGGTCCCGTACCCCATGAAAGAAGAATACTTGGAAGACTCAGACTTTGAAGACAGAGAAATAGACACATATGAAGAGCCATTCAAATATGAGTCTGATGAATCTGCTGCACTAATCAAGGAGGAAGGTAGTAATGAATCCGAGAACAGTAATCATGTTGAGGAGGAACAGCAAATTGAAGAAATGTATAAATCTGATGAAGAACCCCTAGCCAAGGTAAAACAGAAGGAGATATCATTGAAAGATAGCAGAGAAGAATTAAAGAACAGTAAAAATAATGCGGTAGTTTTAAGCAAAGACCAGGTGATTGAAGAAGTGTTGAAAAACCAGGTGATAAACTTGAACTCAAACAACGAACCACTCGAACATGATTCTGATGAAGAGGTGATGACTGAGGAACAATTGAAGAACAGTAATGTCGACGTGATGGTGGTTGTGTTCAGCAAGGAGCAGCAGATCGAACGGGTGCAGGCGCGGAAGAATTCCTCAAACTATCTGAACTCCCCGCACCGGTGCGACAAGTGCTTCAAAGGGTTCCTCACCCGTTCGTCATTTGACAACCACATGGCGAAGCATGACCTGGTAAACTGTACTAATTCTTACATTAATCGTAATAAAACCTTCGTTAGACATATTTAATTACTAGCAACCCGCCCGGCTTCGCACGGGTGCAATGCTGATAAATTATGCATGTATGATACTTACAAACCTTCCTCTTGAATCAGTCTATCTATTAAAAAACGCAACAAAATCCGTTGCGTAAGTTTTAAAGATATTATTTATTGGCATGTATTTAAATCGATATCTGTATATTCCCTTTTTTCGATCAAAATATTCGAGTTTCACCAAAAATACTGACTTGCACACTAAATAATGCGAATTCAATATAAGTACTATTTAAAGGTATTTGCAAAACTGTTTTACTGGATATAAAAAAAAAAACTAACCAAACCTAACCCGGCCGAGTCGGATCTTATATAGTGTGCAGTACGAGGATAATTAGTGTGCAAGTCAGTATTTTTGGTGAAACTTTCAAATATATCCGATGTACGAACCATATTTTTGGTGTGAATTCGGTTAAAAAGGTCATCTCGTTTTGTATGATGTTTAAGTTTTTTTTGTAGGACATGTTCAGTTAATTAATTGTTTTTTTTTGCACAGCATTAGTTTTTCTGGTATGCATTCAGTTAATTAGTGGAGTTACCTAGTGTACTGAAAAATTATACAGATGTGCATTTAAATATATCCTTTATTTATTTAAATTAATTAATTTTAAGTATGTATATATTAGGTATTTATTTCTAAAATAGTTTTTTTTTTAATTGTCTCCGAACGTTATAGACCCTGCACCAACTCAACGTTTCTGTTTAGCCTTATGGTTGACTGGTAGAGAATGCCTTGTGGCATTAAGTCCGCCATTTGTACTAGTTTGATCTGTGCAATAAAGTTTAAATAAATAAATAAATAAATTGAATAACGGTATTTTGTATAGAGCCGAATAACGATATCCGATGGCAGGGCGCGGCAGCTTTGTCACTTTGGCTTTGTGACATATAGTTACTGCGCTGCTGTACGGGTAATTGATACAATAAATCATTATTACATTTGCTCATTAAAGGTTGTCGCACACCGCTCCCGGGTTCGAATCCAGGCCAGGGCATATATTTGTGTGATGAACTCGCATATTTGTGCTAGGGTCATGGTTGTACTATGTATTTAAGTAAATATCTATCTATATAAGTATGTATATCGTCGTCTAGTACCCATAACAAGCCTTCTTGAGGTTAATTTGGGGCTAGATCGATTTGTGCGAATTCGTCCGATGTTTATGAACCAGGCTCGGGGTGCACACGAGTGCTACGCGTGCTTCACTCGCTGGCGCACGAAGACGACGCTGCTGAAGCACACACACAGGCACGAGCGGCAGTACCGCTGTCTCAAGTGCGACCACGTCTCCAAGACCGGGTGAGCCTCCGATACATACACACACACACACACACACACAGGCACGAGCGGCAGTACCGCTGTCTCAAGTGCGACCACGTCTCCAAGACCGGGTGAGCCTCCGATACATACACACACACACACACAGGCACGAGCGGCAGTACCGCTGTCTCAAGTGCGACCACGTCTCCAAGACCGGGTGAGCCTCCGATACATACACACACACACACAGGCACGAGCGGCAGTACCGCTGTCTCAAGTGCGACCACGTCTCCAAGACCGGGTGAGCCTCCGATACATACACACACACACACACAGGCACGAGCGGCAGTACCGCTGTCTCAAGTGCGACCACGTCTCCAAGACCGGGTGAGCCTCCGATACATACACACACACACACACAGGCACGAGCGGCAGTACCGCTGTCTCAAGTGCGACCACGTCTCCAAGACCGGGTGAGCCTCCGATACATACACACACACACACAGGCACGAGCGGCAGTACCGCTGTCTCAAGTGCGACCACGTCTCCAAGACCGGGTGAGCCTCCGATACATACACACACACACACAGGCACGAGCGGCAGTACCGCTGTCTCAAGTGCGACCACGTCTCCAAGACCGGGTGAGCCTCCGATACATACACACACACACACACAGGCACGAGCGGCAGTACCGCTGTCTCAAGTGCGACCACGTCTCCAAGACCGGGTGAGCCTCCGATACATACACACACACACACAGGCACGAGCGGCAGTACCGCTGTCTCAAGTGCGACCACGTCTCCAAGACCGGGTGAGCCTCCGATACATACACACACACACACACACACAGGCACGAGCGGCAGTACCGCTGTCTCAAGTGCGACCACGTCTCCAAGACCGGGTGAGCCTCCGATACATACACACACACACACACAGGCACGAGCGGCAGGACCGCTGTCTCAAGTGCGACCACGTCTCCAAGACCGGGTGAGCCTCCGATACATACACACACACACACACAGGCACGAGCGGCAGTACCGCTGTCTCAAGTGCGACCACGTCTCCAAGACCGGGTGAGCCTCCGATACATACACACACACACACACAGGCACGAGCGGCAGTACCGCTGTCTCAAGTGCGACCACGTCTCCAAGACCGGGTGAGCCTCCGATACATACACACACACACACAGGCACGAGCGGCAGTACCGCTGTCTCAAGTGCGACCACGTCTCCAAGACCGGGTGAGCCTCCGATACATACACACACACACACACAGACACACACACACACACACACACACACACACACACACACACACACACACACACACACACACACACACACACACACACACACGCACGCACGCACGCACGCACGCACGCACGCACGCACACACACTGTTTGTGGTGAGACTTTAATAATCAGACTGACACTGAGATGCGAGCTTTGTTAAGTAGGTATTTGTTACTTAGAGTGTTGGCGATCAGCGGACGATGTACGATTGTTATATTTGTTTCAGCCACGAAGCGAACATGCACGGCAAGTGGCACCGCGGGGTGAAGTATACTTGCCACATCTGCGGGGCCACGTTCAAGTAAGTTCCTTTCTTTTTGTACGCAATAAATAATGAAATAATTAAGTTTATTCTGCACGTAGGCCATAAGACACGTTAATATGTCTGTGTCTACCGGCTTTTCACAAGAGGAGACCATTACTAAGAAGAAATGCCGAAAGAAAATCAACAGTCAGTATTTTTTTTCAGAAAACATAATTTAACTTACAGTATAATATAAGGTTTTGGTTTTTAAGGCTTACAGTATAAATACAATATTGTTTCGATAAGCTACCAATTAGCATATAAACAATCATAAACTTAATTATTTTATATAATTACTAAGGACTACTGTGTTCTGATAAGATTTTGGTAAACATAAAATTAGTAATGTACCTACCTAATAAATTGGGTTGCTTAAGAATATAAATATATGTCTAAATTGTATGTCCTTTAACTTTAACTTACTTAACTGTTATTATACAATATAGGTAAACATCATATTTTGTTCTTTTTTTCAGTGTTAGCTTGTTTGGGTGATTAGGTATTTATATATTCATGACAATTGTGTTTTATCAAAATGTAAACAGAATTAGATCTAAATTATCAGATTTTTATTTGAGCATGTTGAGTTCGAATTATGATTTAATATGTTTAACGGAAACTAATTTAAATAACAGTGTGTATGACAGCGAGTTGTTTGATCACCGGTACAATGTTTTTAGGCGTGACCGTGATACATCACAGTCGAAGAAGACTGAGGGTGGCGGGGTACTGATTGCTATTAAAAAGAATTTTAACGTTGTTCGACAACAATCGTGGGAAACTGAGATGGAGGATATTTGGCTAAAAATTTTACCTGACAATAATAATACTCATACTCATACTCATACTCATTTATTCATAATGCACAAATACATTATAGTGTGTTTTATATTTGCGTCTGCTATCTGCCCCCTGACTTACCATTACCTACCTAATTTGCAAACATTTTATGTCAACTGTCAAAAAATAATTCTCAGTGCTGAGACCGAAGATAATTTTTTATTGATTGGTGATTTTAACACGATTAATCTTGGATGGTCTGTATCGACTTTGGGAGTATTAATTCCACTTAATCCGCAAGATCGTAAATCGCATATGCTCTTTGAGTTCATGTCATTGTGTGGTCTACTTCAATTGAATAGCATACCAAACGCAAATGGGCGTTTTCTCGACCTAGTATTATCAACCTCTAACTGCGTCAAGGTATATGGTGCCGAACCCATGACGAAGCAAGATGATCATCATCCTTCTATTGTTGTTGATATCCCTCAGTTGCAACCCGTATTTGCTACGGCTGTCAACAACATTAAAAGGCTAAACTTTAATAAATGCGATTTAAGTAAGATTCGTAATGACTTGCTTTTGGTGGACTGGAAGTCTTTGCTTGTGGCATCAGATGTGAATGTCTGTATTCAAGTATTCTACGAAACGCTTCTTAATATAATTAAAAAACATACCCCTTTTTACAAAAACAAATCAGGCCATAACTATCCAGTATGGTACAGTAGTGCGTTAAAAAATTGCCTCGCCGAAAAACTTAAGTTTCATAAATTGTACAAGAAATACGGCAATCCACGCGATTATGACTCTTTCTCCATGCTTCGTAAAAGATGTAAGGCTATGACGGTTAGATGCTATAGGGTTTTTTTATTGTCTGTAGAAGATGCCTTACAAGATGATGTCAAAGCGTTTTGGCGTTACGTAAAGAACAAGAGGGGCCTTTCGACAATGCCACAGACAATGACTTACGGAGAGTTTACAGCCTCAGGAAATCAAGCCATCTGCAACCTTTTCTCTTCCTATTTTGCATCTGTTTTTGATACTACCACACACCTGTCATCCCATCCTCTTATATTTTCTTCTGATACGTCTACTGTTGGTAACGCATCTTTATGCTCGGTCTTGGTATCAGAAAATGATATCATTGCGAAAATTAAGATGCTTGACAGAAATAAGGGCGCTGGGCCAGATGGCATACCCCCCTCTTTTATTATATCCTGTGCTGAAGAACTTGGGCTTCCTTTAAGCTTAATATTCAATAAGTCATTGGCATCTGGAACATTTCCTACAATATGGAAAACTGCCCATATTGTTCCTATTCACAAGTCAGGTGATAAGTTGTGCTGTGAAAATTATAGGCCTATAAGTATCTTGTCCTGTATGGCCAAGCTTTTCGAATCTATTGTCTATGAACACCTATACAACCACTTTAGATCACTTTTATCAGAAAAACAGCATGGTTTTGTCAAGAATAGGTCTACTATTACTAACTTGTTAGAATATAAAGACTTTTTATGTACTAGTTTTGCAAGGAGAGGTCAGGTGGACTCCATATACACAGATTTCTCGAAAGCCTTCGACAAGGTTGACCACAGCATACTTTGCCACAAACTTGCTCTTCACGGCATAAACGGTAGTTTGTTCAGGTGGGTTTGTTCTTACTTGAATAACAGGAGCCAACTTGTAGCCATTAATGGTTTTCTATCGACCCCGGCGCCGATAACTTCTGGTGTGCCTCAAGGTTCGCATTTGGGACCTTTGTTGTTTATTGTTTTTATAAATGACTTGGCGGATAAGGTATCATGTCCTTTTTTGTTATATGCGGATGATTTAAAGTTGTTTATGAACATAGATCATGTGAGTGACTGCTTACAGCTACAGCATAATTTAGCTTGTGTATCTGATTGGTGTCGTGATAATCGCATGTTACTGAATGTTGATAAATGCTTCGTTATATCTTTTTCAACTAAGAAACAAAAGATTATATACGACTACACGCTGGCTAACCAAAGTCTTGCACGCAAAGCTGTCGCTAAGGACCTTGGCATTTACTTTGACGAACAGCTGAACTTTAAGTCACACTACGAGTACGTAATTAGGAAAAGCAACCAAATGCTAGGATTCATCCTTCGTGTTACCAAAGACTTCAAAAGGCCTAATAGCTTGTTGTGCCTATTCCAAAGTCTTGTACGTAGTGTACTCGAATATGGCTGCATTGTTTGGTCGCCATATTACTCAGTTCACTCAAATAATATCGAGCGTATTCAAAAGAGGTGTCTAAGAATCATGTCGTATAGATACAATCACGGCTTAATCCACCAAAATTACGACCAGCGTTTACGAACATTGGGCATTTGTTCCCTCCATTCACGTCGTCTCTTGTATGACATGCTATTTTTACACAAGGTCCTTCATTCTAAAATTGACTCCCCCTATATTCTGTCACATATCACCTTTAACACACCACGATTTAGATCGCGCGCCCCTAAAGTGTTTGCTCTGCAGGTATACAAGAACAACACCTCGTATTACAATCCTATCGTAAGAATGTGCCGTCAGTACAACGACCTAGTGTCAAAAAATAATAACATCGACATTTTCAATCCACGATTTTTGGTATTCAGGAGGCAGATTGTAGAATTGCTCTCGCGTTAAACGCCATCTCTGTTTACACATCTTTGAATGTTTTGTTATTCTAATTCAAAATGCTCAATATGTATAAAATATTTAAATAGAATGTTAAATTAAACAGTTTAGCCATTATAATAATATTAGATTTATAATAATTTTTATTTTAGGATATTTTTTCAATGTACATATATTGTTAAAATCATGATGTGCATGCTTATTTTGGATGACATTTATCTGCAATGCCTGTCCTTTGTATCTTTATATTTTTTAAAATGAATGTAATCTGTTTAGTGTGCCAATAAAGAAAAATAAAATAAAGTATCTACTATCCCTCTTCACCGCACTGGTTTCATGTCCAATTTATTCTCAATTCAAGTGGCTCGCCTCGGGAACGGTCTTCCTCTCTCAATTAAACAGGCATCGAGATTAAATTTTTCCGCTTTGCCCTAAGGTTGACTGGTAGAGAATGCCTCATGGCATTAAGTCCGCCTTTTGTACGATAGGTTTTCTTTTGTGCAATAAAGATTAAATAAATAAATAAAATACTCAACCTAATTTGTACCTATCTTAAGAATTTAGACGTATACGTAGTCTACGAAGAAAACATAATAAAAGTGTACCTATAAAATAATAATATGTATTTTAAGTAATAAATCAGGAAAAATATAAGAATATATATATAGGTATAGGATATCCAACAATAGGGGCTTAAAAATGCTGGCCATCATAGGGGAAAAAGGGTAATACGTACAGTTTACAGAGCCGCTAGTAGTATAGATGTTACCTTCCAGCAAGCCCACGACCCGGCTCAGTCACGTGCGCCTGAAGCACCCCGCGCACCCCTCCCACCACCGCTGCGACCTGTGCGGGGACTCCTTCCTGGGGGAGAGGGGCGTCGCCTTCCACAAGCTCATGGCGCACAGGAACCAGGTACCCGCTCCGCCACACTCACCTGTAGCACCCTCCCACCCCCGCTGCCACCTGTGCGGGGACTCCTTCCTGGGGGAGAGGGGCGTCGCCTTCCACAAGCTCATGGCGCACAGGAACCAGGTACCCGCTCCGCCACACTCACCTGTAGCACCCTCCCACCCCCGCTGCCACCTGTGCGGGGACTCCTTCCTGGGGGAGAGGGGCGTCGCCTTCCACAAGCTCATGGCGCACAGGAACCAGGTACCCGCTCCGCCACACTCACCTGTAGCACCCTCCCACCCCCGCTGCCACCTGTGCGGGGACTCCTTCCTGGGGGAGAGGGGCGTCGCCTTCCACAAGCTCATGGCGCACAGGAACCAGGTACCCGCTCCGCCACACTCACCTGTAGCACCCTCCGCTGCTAGCGTTCTCTCTCAGGACAGTATTGCTACTACCTTAACCGACGTCGATCTGTTGCGTATAATCGCGTAAAAACCGTCCGTGTGCGCCTCCGCAAACATTCCACAGAAATGTTAATCGGTTCCAGAGCGGCGAGGCTCGGTCCGGCGCGGTCCCCGCAGCAGACGAGGCGGCGCTGTGCGGGGCGTGCGGGGCGCAGTTCCGCGACGCGGCCGCGCTGCGCACACACGCCGCCGCCGGGGACAGGCCCTGCGACAGCCTGAGGTGACGCCGAGAACGTTACTTTCCTATAAAAATCTGGAAAAGTTCTGGACGACACATCTCTGATCCTGACTTGTTACATTACTCTGTGTACTATATTTCATGTTGGTGTGGTTGTCCAGGCCGTGTGCGACGTGCGGCGAGGGCTTCTCGTCCGAGGAGGCGCTCGCAGAACATTCGCACACACACAAAGGCCAGCGCGCCAAGTGCCAGGAGGTAAGACCCCACAGACCCTATCCCTATTCCTTTAAAAATGCTGATAGTTGTAGACGTTTTTTTCCATGATCAAACATATTTCTTAACATATTATCAATGTTACTGTTTAGAACAGAGCGTTGCGTGATATATATTTGAAACCTGCAGTTTGAATTTTTCATTGATAATTTTTGTTTAATAAACTATTTGATATTGACAAAGTTCACGCTGTAAACTGATTTTTCTACTTCTTTTCGAATGCACGCAAAGAAAGCATGAAAAAGCTATGTGACAATCAAAATTCAGGGAAAAGTATTATTCACTTCAAAAAGTTAGTTAAAATTAACCCCCCTTATATTTGTCTTAAAAAGAAATAAAAATTAAAAGGAATAAGGCCTCTTAAGGGTTAAGTGTTATTTCCGCGTTACTCTTACTCACTACCCTAAGATTGTCTAGAATATTTCGCTTTTTAGAGATAAGGCTTCATCATGTTCTTACCAATTTCATGTGTTTGTTATTTCCTTTGTGTTTATTTCGTCTATTTGTGGCGCAGTGAAGAATATCTATCATTATTAAACCCCACTCGTGTTTTAAAACCTCCAATAAGTAATGCAACAGTTGCATAAAGTGTTTATTTCTCCCTAGTGCGACAAGTGGTTCGTGGACGAGTACGGGTACGCGGCGCACTTCCGGCGCGCGCACTGCGGCGTGCGGCGCGCGAGCTCCACGAGCTCCGCGGGCCACGTGTGCGAGGTGTGCGGCAGGAAGTGCATCGTGAGTACCGACTATTTGTGCTCAAATAAGCCATAATGACACGAGGTGATTTTTTGGACGAGCGAGCGAAGCGAGCGATCATAAATATATTCTGAACGACACGCTGTCTAAAATGAATCTACACCTAGTACTACACTCTCCCTACATCTGGTACCACACTCTCCCTACACCCAGTACCACACTCTCCCTACATCTGGTACCACACTCTCCCTACATCTGGTACTACACTCTCCGTACACCCAGTACCACACTCTCCCTACACCTGGTACCACACTCTCCCTACACCCAGTACCACACTCTCCCTACACCTAGTACCACACTCTCCCTACACCTGGTACCACACTCTCCCTACATCTGGTACTACACTCTGCCTACACCCAGTACCACACTCTCCCTACACCTGGTACCACACTCTCCCTACACCTAGTACCACACTCTCCCTACATCTGGTACTACACTCTCCCTACACCCAGTACCACACTCTCCCTACACCTGGTACCACACTCTCCCTACACCTAGTACCACACTCTCCCTACATCTGGTACCACACTCTCCCTACACCCAGTACCACACTCTTCCTACACCTGGTACCACACTCTCCCTACACCTGGTACCACACTCTCCCTACACCTGGTACCACACTCTCCCTACACCTAGTACCACACTCTCCCTACACCTGGTACCACACTCTTCCTACACCTGGTACCACACTCTCCCTACACCTGGTACCACACTCTCCCTACACCTAGTACCACACTCTCCCTACATCTGGTACTACACTCTCCCTACACCTAGTACCACACTCTCCCTACATCTGGTACCACACTCTCCCTACATCTGGTACCACACTCTCCCTACACCCAGTACCACACTCTCCCTACACCTAGTACCACACTCTCCCTACATCTGGTACTACACTCTCCCTACACCCAGTACCACACTCCCTACACCTGGTACTACACTCTCCCTACACCTAGTACCACACTCCCTACACCTGGTACCACACTCTCCCTACATCTGGTACCACACTCTCCCTACATCTGGTACTACACTCTCCCTACACCCAGTACCACACTCTCCCTACACCTGGTACCACACTCTTCCTACACCTGGTACCACACTCTCCCTACACCTGGTACCACACTCTCCCTACACCTAGTACCACACTCTCCCTACATCTGGTACTACACTCTCCCTACACCCAGTACCACACTCTCCCTACACCTAGTACCACACTCTCCCTACATCTGGTACCACACTCTCCCTACATCTGGTACCACACTCTCCCTACATCTGGTACTACACTCTCCCTACACCCAGTACCACACTCTCCCTACACCTGGTACTACACTCTCCCTACACCTAGTACCACACTCTCCCTACACCTGGTACCACACTCTCCCTACATCTGGTACCACACTCTCCCTACACCTAGTACCACACTCTCCCTACATCTGGTACTACACTCTCCCTACACCTAGTACCACACTCTCCCTACATCTGGTACTACACTCTCCCTACACCTAGTACCACACTCTCCCTACATCTGGTACCACACTCTTCCTACACCTGGTACCATACTCTCCCTACACCTCCTGGTACTACACTCCCTACACCTAGTACCACACTCTCCCTATTCCCTACACCTAGTTCCACACTCTCCCTATTCCCTACACCTAGTACCACACTCCCTACATCTGGCACTACACTCTCCCTACACCTGGTACCACGCTCTCCCTACAGCTGGTACCACATTCATCATACATATGGTACCTCAACCGGTTCCTTGTAGACCAAATGTTGTAAACGTTCGGATAATTACCAAATGTCACGTCGAGGTTTAAAAAAATGATATCTACAAACTATACGACGTAAAAATAAACTAATCGTAGATTCTGAATCCAAATATCGCGTTACGTCGGGAAGAAATATAATAATATAACAATGAAAATGAAAATGATTTATTTTAATAACAATTGTTACAGGTCACGTTTTACATTACATATTTTTATAAATTGCATGTGCTTACCTACATGTCTAATTTCATTTCATTAAAATTGTTTGGTAAAAATTATATACACACACTATAATACTAGTGGTAAATTAACAAAATCCTTGTGGTCATAGAAAATATTTTCTAGGAGCCATTTGTTTAGTTGTTGTAATACTACCACCACAAGTTTCAATGTGGTGGTAGTTGTATTTGTTAAATTTTCAGGTAGCCGGTTGTACACTATTGGTCCCAAGCTATAAATGCATTTTTTAGTTTTCGCTAATTGGTGTGGCGCTTAACTTAATGTTCCTAAATTGGGACTAGATCGATTTGTGTGAGGTTGTCTGATATGATATTTATTATTTATACAGGGTGTAACCGACGGTGTACCGAAAACTGAAACCATGGCTTGAGACCATTATTCTGGGCTGGAAAATCGTGGGAATTTCTTTGAGAAAATTCACAAATTTTCCTCGCGAGTTTTTTTTCTTTATTTTTCCATTAATCGAACTGTACCGGTAACAATTTTTCATGAAAAATCGCATGAAAATAGCATTTTCCGCAAAACACACAATGTATCACAAACAGTATTATGTAAGCTTTATGGTACAACACAGAGCGCGTGGAGTGGGACAGATAACGGTACGGTCATTGATCCGCCAGTGCGCTCGCGCAGGCCGTTGCGGACGGACGCATGATTAATGTTTACCTACCCGCACATTTTATCAGTAATGTAGTAGTAATAATCTTGTTAGACTGTTTTAATTTATCGGTCAGTTGTTATTGGTGTTAGGTAGTACACTAGTTGTGATCTGTGGTTGCGTTGTTTTTGTGGTTGCATTCATTCATGTCATTCGATGCGCATTGGCGTACCGGTATGTTTTGCGCTGACGCGTGAGTGGAGTGGGGAACGCCTGGACCGGTTGCTCGCCGCGTGCTCCCCTCCCCGCGCGTCTGCACCCGAGAGAATTGGACGCAATACATTGCGCGTCGAGTTTTACAATTTATTTTGGAAAATCTTATCCTTGAGTTTTCCGAGAAAATTAACACTCGTTTTCAGTTCGTGATTATGGTATAAAACTACAGTTTTCGTTTTCGGTACGCTGTCGGTTATACCCTGTATGTATGTATCGTTGGTTGCCAGTCCGCGGCGGTGCTGTCGTACCACCAGCTCACGCACTCGGGCGAGAAGCCGCACGCCTGCCCCGAGTGCCCCAAGCGGTTCCGCATCCGCGAGATGCTGAAGGTCAGTCTTTCCTTTATTTCACTATAAAAATGAAGCTCGATAGTTCAAGTCTCGTTAAAACTCCTTATCCGTTCAAAAACGCTGATTGTTTTTGTCAATTTTCTCCATGATCAAACATGTTTCTTGACTCGTTATCAATATTACTACTTAGAATAGAGCTGCTGCGATTTATTGGAATATATTTGAAACCTAGAGTTTGAATTTTTCATTGATAATTTTTGTTTCAAAAACTACTTGATTTCACGCGGAAAATTAGTTTTTCAACTTATTATCGACTGCACGCAATGAAAGCATGGAATAGCTGTTACCTATCATTATATTTGTCATAATATGAAAAAAAAAGTAATAAGGCTTTTTAAGAGCTGTCATTATGCAACAGTTTCATAACCTGCTATAACGATACGTGATACCCGGTCTGTCGCAGCTGCACCAGCGCGTGCACTCGGGCGAGCGGCCCTTCGAGTGCGCGGAGTGTCCGAAAGCCTTCACAACTAAAGGCGCGCTCCGGCGACACGAGCTGGTATGTATTGTCCTCTTATTTCATTAGAATCATATGTTTAAGTAAAGTTTATCTGGAAAAAGTCCTTTATAAATTCGTCTTCGTAGCTATTATCTATTGTTTTGAAGTTTTGTGAATTGTTTTTATTGTGTTGTGGCCTATGGACTCAAATATAATGTAAAAAACAGCTAGATTTGAGCCTTCAAAACTGACAGTATATTTCCGAAATCCCGCTAATGAGTCTCAGCGAATCTCCTCTTAAGATAGTCACGATATGTGTGTCATTACGTCAAAAGCTAATGCAGACACTTTAAAAGATACAATAATACAAAGATCACCCGGCGGAACGGGTCGGGAACCGAACCCGGTACCTCTGTATTATCGGTCCATGTCAACCATTCTACCATCTAAACGCCAGAACCCTTTCGAATTTGTTCTCATGCCTCGTATGTCAATCATTGTATTATTAATTTGAAAAGTTGACACGTCCGGTGGCAGGTGCACTCTGGCAAGAAGCCGTTCGTATGCCAGTGCTGCGGGCGCGGGTTCTCGCAGTCCAACTCTCTGAAGGGGCACGTGCTCGCCGTGCACGGCGCGCCGCTCGCCGCCCGCCCCCGCCCCCGCCCCCGCCCCCGCCCCCGCCCTCGCCACAGGACTAGTGCACCCAGTACTATGGTTCCGGTGGTCTAATAGGTAAGACGTCCGTGTTGGCCCGGAAAGCTGTTGGGAACGCGGGTTCCAACCCCGCCTGAAGCATCAGATTTAAAAAATCTATTCAATATGTACATTTGGTTTACGCTAGCAAAAGTTGCTTTAGCAACTAATTATAAAAATAAGGCATCAGTTGTGTAATATACTTTTTGTACAAATAAATTAAAAATAGTTTATTCTCAAAAACTTAGTTTTATTAACAAAATTCGAGTTTCGTTTCACATTTCCACATCGTCATCGTGTGACATTTCTACATTTCGTTAAATGCGCAGCCTATCATTACAACGCGGTTGGCGCAGTAGTAAAGCAGCAACATACTAAGCCGGCGGTCCTGGGTTCGAATCCCAGCAAGGACAAATATTTGTGTGACGAACTCGAATATATATGTGCCTAGGTCATGAATGTTATTTGTATTTAAATTTGTACTTATCTATATAAGGATGTTTATCGTCGTCTAGTGTCCATAACACAAGCGTTCTAAAGCTTACTGTGGGACTAGATGGATGAAAGGTGAAAGCAGCGTCGTCTAAGAATCAGCACTCAAATGACGTCACCTTGTGGAAAAATTACAGTCGCAAACTACAAAAAGAACAGTGGTACAATTTCCATACTAAATCCGTCTTAGTAATAGATGGTCCGACTGTAAGATTTTTTGCGCTGCGACCAATTAGTTGTCGCCTACGCTCATTTAGAATGAGGAACTTTTCAAATCGATTTTTATCATAAATTGGGATATTTTCGACTATGTAAAAATGAGCTACTATTTAATTTTTTATCCTTTCTTTTGTCATATCGGGAAAAGGCCTGGATAAAAAAATTAAATTCTTCGTTAGCCAGCCATTCTGACGTCAGGATGTCTGGTCCAAGTAAGTTTCGCCTTGTTTAACATTTATTCGTGACGTGACCATAAAACATAATTACATGAAGGGTGTGACAGATAAGAAAAAAAATATAAAAAAATAGGCAACTATAATATTACAGCTGTGTGTGCCACGAAAAGACTTGCATGAACCGTTTATGGTCAGTTTATGAATATAAGTTTCTGTCAAAATTTTAATTTTTGTGACAACTTTTTATAGCCGACTGTACTTTCTTTGAACATTCATTCATTCATTCAGTTTCTCACTGATACGATGCTAAAGAGCCCAAATTCGGTAGGATTCCTATAATCTTACACAGCCACCTTCCGGCTCGATCATCAGAACAGCCCCATATATATTAGAGTATTACCATTAAAGTAAATTTTAAGATATCTGCTTCAAAATTGAGTTGCAAGCTTCCACCCGAACAAACATTGAAAGTTAAATAAAAAAGAAATAATATAGGATTGAAAGTAAAAAACTTAACTTTTGTGAACAACTTTATTAGGAGAAGCGATCCGAGGTCAATGCCTCTTGGGAATCTTCTGGCTCAGTTGGCACTGCGTACTGTTCGAGGCTTTTGGCTCACTTGCAGGACTTCTGGCTCAGTTGGTGGTGCACATAACGCACTTGCAGTCGCACTGAGTATTCTCGTAGGTGGATGGCTCACTTGGGAATCTTCTGGCTCAGTTTGCACTGCGGACTCGTAGGTGGGCGGCTCACTTGGCGGTGTTGTGGCTCAGCTGGCGGTGCACGCAGCGCACGTGCAGCTTCATGGAGTTGGACTGCGTGAAGCGCTTGTCGCACTGCGGACACGCGTAGGGCTTCACGCCCGAGTGAACCTGCGCAGAACACTCATACATAAATACCGGACAACCACACAAAAGTCTATCTAGAAGCCAATCCTGACACCTGTCATCTCGATACAATTTTAATAATATAATAAATAAATATCGGACAACCTCACATCACACAAATCGATCTAGTCCCAAAGTAAGCTCAAGAAGGCTCGTGTTATGGGTACTAGACGACGATATACGTACTTATATAGATAAATATATACTTAAATACATAGAACAACCATGACCCAAGCACAAATATTGGAGTTAATCACACAAATATTTGCCCTGGCCGGGATTCGAACCCGGGACCGCCGGCTCGGTAGGCAGGTGTCTACAAAACGAGCCAAACGCGTCGTCAAAACAAACCAAATTTATAACCTAAAATGAATTTTAGATCTATTATACACCCGGTCGAGACTCACGAGCGCCGCACAGCTGCTGGATGCCTCTCCTGTGTGAGTATGTGTGTGAGTAGGGTCCATATTGGTTCACGTAAAATCTTATTCATAATCGTCTTTAGTCATAATTTCTACTTTTCTCTAAAACAAATAACTTTCAGGATTTTTATAATACAAAGCTAACCTAAGCTAATGTTCTCTCAAAACTTGTAAAGTTAATAAGTTCAGAGTTAAGAGGCCTTATTCCTTATATAATATGGAAAAAAAAAGTTTTTTAAAAGGAATAAGGCCTCTTACGGCTAACGATTTCATGACAAACAATACGTTATGACAATCAATCATTATGTGAAAAAATGCCCAACCGTGTGAGTATGAGTATTCATACTAACACAGGAGAGGCATACTTCACTCACCCGGTTGTGCCGCACGAGCGCCGCGCGGCAGCTGAGCGCACTGCGGACACGCGAACGGCCTCTCTCCTGTGTGAGTACGCATGTGGTTCTGGAACAAGCAATGCTTATGAATCACAAACCGATTTTCCATAAAATCGAAGGATGAAACAATTTATACGATTATATAGCTGTTGAAATGCGAAATGGAGTTATCGACATTTTTATGACGTTCAAATTATATAATACATATGACGTTTTCAATCAGAGGGGTCAACTTTGTCGCTATACCATAAGGACGCATTGAGAGGTTATTGAAATAAAGATGCGAACAAATTTAGACTCTATTGACAAAGAATCTTTTTGATTGAAAACGTTACATATCATTAAAATTTCCTAACTAATCCCATTTCGCCTTTCAACCATCCTAAACTTTCAGAGGCCTTATCGGCAAATATCGTGATTTTTATAAAAATCAGGAACTAACTCCATCTTCTCTGACGGTGCACAGTTATGTCTATCCTGTGTGACTCCGCTCGTGGTAGCACAGTGCTGCCTTCAGCAATGTCGATTATAAATAGAACACAAGCCTACTTTACCAGCAAGAGGGTCTCTCCAGTGTGACACCGCACAGTGTTATCTTCAACAATGTCAATAACATAGAACACTAGCCTACAGTATCCGTAAGATGGTCTCTCCTGTGTGACTCCGCTGGTGGTGGCGTAATTCGACCTTCTACAATGAAAATAACAAATAGTACATTAGCCTACTGTATCCGCCCGAGGGTCTCTCCTGTATGACACCGCTGGTGGCTGCCTTCTTCTATTAAAATAACAAATAGAACACAAGCCTACTGTACCTGCAAGAGTCTGTACCCTGTGTGACTCCGCTGGTGTTGAAGTAAAACCATAAGCTATACTGAAAGTGGGTCTCTCCTGTGCGACACCACTGATGTTGACGCACTGCTGCCTCCAACAATGAGCATCATAAATAAGAAGCTACTGCACCTGCAGGAACATCGGCATCGCGAACCGCTTGGGGCACACGGTGCAGGGGTAGGGCCTCTCCCCTGTGTGACTCCGCTGGTGGTAGCGGAGAGCTGCTTTCGACTGCAACGACCACAATAGCATGTTCAGGTTAACTTCCAGCCTTTGTATTGTAATACTTTTTGTAAACATATTTTTTTCAATCAACCGTAAAATGATAATTAGTAATCACAGAAATGTGAAAATGTACGAATGGTCATTTGTTGAGACGGAATCAGAAGAAATTGCAATTATATGTAATCAGTGAAAACAGTTGTATGCAGAATTTTGGTGATTACTGATTAGTAGAAACGAAACCCTCTATTTTTTTATTGGTGATCTGGTAGAAAGGCAGCAATCTGATAATGAGAACGCAACAATCTAAAGACATTATATATTAAATCTGAGAGCTCTGTACAATTTAATTTCTGCTTGACTGATATGATATAGAATGCTATTTGACATTAAGAGGCCTTATTCCTTTTAAAAAAAATTTTTTTCATATTATGACAAATATATTGATAAATTCAACCAACTTTTTGAAGTGAATAACACTTTTCAACGAGTTCCAGGTAGTAACGTAGCTATTTCATCCTTTTATTGCGTGCAGTCGAAAATAATTAGAAAAATCTAATTATCCGCGTGAATTTTGTCAGTTTCGAGTAGTTTTTGAAACAAAAATTATCAATGAAAAATTCAAACTGTAGGTTTCTAGTATATATCAATAAATCCCAATAGCCCTGTTCTAGTTAGTAACATCAATAATATATTAAGAAACATGTTTGATCACAGAGAAAAATGTCTAAAACCATCAGCATTTTAAAAGGAATAAGGGCTCTTAAGTCCGCCATTCTTACTGACTGTTTGTGTGGTGAAATAAAGGAAAAAAAATTAAACTGAACTATAACCGAATTTAACTTAAACCGAAAATGATAATATAATACATACCACGCACTTCTTGCCGCACGTGTCGCACACGCCGCCGGCGGGCGCGGCGCCGCGCGCGGCCGCGGGCCGCAGGTGGATGCGGTGGAAGTGCAGCGCGTACGACTACTGATGCGCGAAGGTTCTGTGACACTATAATAAATACGCTTTCGGTCAAACGGGACCCTAAAAAACGAATTAGATTTGGCGTAGTGCTCCCTCAACTGAGCTATCACATCGTTACCCAATTCAGATTGGGATTCAGAATGTGTAAGGCCAGCCTAAAGCTTGTACTCTGCTCACCTCTTCGCACTTGACGTTGTCTCTCCGGTGTGTTTTCGAGTGTTCACTCAACTTCTCGTCCGTTGAGAACCCTTCGCCACAAGTAACACACGGCCTGAAAAAACCATTTGTTTAAATAACCTTGTATTCCTTTTAAATTGTGTTTTTTTTTCATATTATGACAAATATTGATAATTTCAACCAACGTTTTAGAGTACATAATACTTTTCCCTGAGTTCTAGAAAGTAGCTATTTCACGCTTTCATGGCGTGCAGTCGTAAGTAAGTTGAAAAGAACAGTTTTCTGCCTGAATTATGTCAATTTCGAGTAGTTTTTGAAACAAAAATTATTAATGAGAGTTGGGTCGATTGCGAAAAAATTGTACATACGAGGGTGGATCAAAAAGTACCTGTGTTGGAAATGAAGACGCATATATTTTTTAAAAGTTTTATTTTATTTTTGAACATAATCTCGTTCTAGCAAATAAAAAACTTATGACTTAGGTCCTTACACTTTTCCCAGCGTTCCGGTCACTTCTTTAACCCTCAGCGTCTCAGCTATAGCCTCCTCGTTTGAGCTGAATTTCTTTCCCCGAGCTATTTTTTCATGTTGGAGAACAGAAAAAAGTCACAGGGAGCCAGATCCGGTGAGTAAGGCGGCTGTGGCAGCAATTCGTAACGTAGTTGGGTTAATTTGGCAGTGACAATTTTGGATGAATGTACTGGTGCGTCGTCATGATGGAACAACATTTTCTTCTTTGCCAAATGGGGCCGTGGCTCCTTTCTTTTTTTTTTTACCGGTCCAATAACTGACTATAGTACAGCCCTGTGATAGTTTTCCCTTTTTGTAAGAAATCTATAAGGATTATTCCCTTACTATCCCAAAAAATCGTGGCAATGACTTTTCCGGCTGATGGGACCGTTTCCACCCTCTTTGGGACAGATTCGTTAGAAAAATCTATCGTTTAAACTGCCGCTTGGTCTCAGGTGTATACTAATAGATCCAGGTTTCACCAACAGTAACGACACGACGGAAATAATCCTGCAGATTTCATAAACAAGCCCAAAGACTCCTTCGACATTGACAGCCGTAACCGCTTATTTTCATCCGTGAGCAATCGCGGCAGCCATGGGGCGGACAGTTTTTTTTTCATATTTAATTTATCTTGTATTATATTAATTGCTGTTCCGTACGATACCCCTACAACCTCTGCTAATTCATGCACTTTGGTACGTCGATCGGTGACCATTTTTTTTATACCTTTCGCACGACTTCTTCGGTAACCACGTCTGCCGGGCGCCCTGAGAGGTCCTAGTCGAAAACAGATGTACGACCTCCTTCAAACTCACTAAACCGATATCTGACGGTTGTCATAGACGACGAAAGACCTCCGTAGACAGCATTTTTTATAATTTTTATTTGTTCGCATGTTTTTCCATCCAAAAATAAGAAGCTAATTACGGAACAATATTGCTCTTTCTCCATTTTGTACGAAAAACAAAGAAGTCTTACAAAATTTGCCGCCAGAAAAAAAACTGAACCATAAACAAGTGATAGTTTTAATTTTATTACTTGATAAGGTCAATACTACACGATGGTAATGCCAACTTTCCTAAGTAACGGCACTTGCCATCAAACACGGATATTATTTGATCCACCCTCGTAGTTAAGGGCTTTAATTAAAACAAAACTTAATTGATTCCTTTGTGTGACGAAACTTACCCATACATTTTGTATGACTAACTTTCGACACACAAAGGAAGCGATCGTGATTTTTTGTTAACTAAACTTTTAACTATGTACAATTTATTTGCAATCGACCCAGTTTCAAACTTTAGATCTCAATTGTATACCAATAAATCGCAATGGCCCTATTTTAAGTAGTAACATTGATAATATGTTAAGAAACATGTTTGGTCACGTAGAAAAATGTCTATAACAATCTGTATTTTTGGACAGAGAAGCACAGTAGTTTAAACACCGAATTGTTACAAAAAAACAAAAGACATTAAAAGATTATTTTTATAGATACTCGCGTACTTTAATTTGTCAATTATAATTTCACAGACAAAATCACAATAACGCACTTTTTAATCCTGTACCAAAATTCTACAGAACTATATTATTCATAAGACATCTCTCTACTCAACTCTTATAATTTAAATAGCATATTTGATTTAAAAAAAAAGCACGCTACTGTTCACTGATTGGTTGAAATGGCTTGTCAAAAAATTTAACCAATCACGAGGCACTCGCTATGACCATTGCGATCATGTTTTTAAATAGGTCAGTTTTAGTTGAACGAAAAAGGTTAAGTACATCAAAAATAAATTCATAGTGGGGAATGACGGTTAAAGTAAAAAAATATTTTCTATGTTAACTGTTTTGCTTGTATAAAAAGTATTGTATGCAATAGTTACACAAATAGGTCTTAAAATCTCGTATCTTACTTAGGCCACTCAGCAAGCCTCGTGACCTAAACACGGTACTCGACTTTAAGAACCTTCATTGTGCAACGATTGCATAGAATACAATTATTCCACAAAAAAACAACAAATAAACAAATAAGTACAGCAAGAAATTGTATGTGCATGATAACAAAATATCTAGGAAAAACAAAATTATTTGAGAAATGCTCAAAAAGGCTTGCACCTCTAGCACAACTGTGACACGCGACTACTTATCTCTTTCGATACAGTACTGTGAGAGAGTGATGGGTTATGCTACGTCGATAGTTGTGCTAGACTGACTGTTCAAAGTAATAAGATGTCGTCAAAGTGGCGACTCACCTGAGCTGGCCGCAGCGGCCGGCGCAGTGCCGCCGCAGCGCGTGTGCGCTCGCGAACCGCGCGCCGCACGCCACGCAGCGAGTATCCTTTGCGTCCTGAACGGAAAGTAACAGTTTGAAAGGCGGCGTAATAATGTTATACTACGGCGGTGACACATACGCATGCCCCACCTGACGGTATAAATAAACTAGCTGCACCACGCGGTGTTACCCGCACATCAAACGGAAGCGCTACATTTTTTCGAGATAAAAAGTAGCCTGTGTTAATCCAGGGTGTCAGCTACCTTCATACCAAAATGTATCTATGAATATTGGTCCAGCCGTTTGAGCAAAAGATACTTGAAGAAGTATCAGAGATACACATAAACACTCACAAACTTCGCATTTATAATATTATATTAGTGTGATAAATAAATATCCGACAACCTAACGAAAATCGATCTGGCCCCAAATCAAGCTTAAGAATGCTTGTGTTATGGGTACTTACTTACAGGTGGCCCATTTAGATCGGTCTGTATGGGAAAGTCTGAAACTATAAGACATACGAAGATCTGTTCTTAGGAACCATGTCATTGATTTTAGCAACAAGAACAACTGCATCCATATATTAAAAAAATACCTGTACTCAGCTCTGGAATCGAACCCGGACGATTCCAAAAGTACAACTAATATCATATCTAATCTATATCAGTTGGCTGCTGGTTACCGTGTCTCTGTGGGCCCGCTTCCTGTGGAGCGCCAGGCCGTGGTCTCCGACGAAGCCGGCGCCGCACAGGTCGCAGCGCGCGCCGGAGGGGTGGCGCACGCGCACGTGCGTCAGGTGGCTGCTGGACTTGCTGCCGATCACACAGACTAGAATAACTCCTTGCAAAAATAAACATTTACTATGTATGGAATAGGAATAGGTATTTATTTGGGTCATTGTCAGATTTGAAATTCAAAATTCAAAAAAATCAATTTATTATTTACTAGCTGTTCCCCGCGGTGTTACCCGCTCATCCCACGGGAACACGAGGTCATAAATTTATTCGGGATGAAAAGTATCCTATGTCCTTTCTCGTGTCTCAAACTATCTCCATACCAAATTTCATCTAAATCGGTTCAGCGGTTTACGCGTGAAGAGGTAACAGACAAACAGACAGACAGACACACTTTCGCAATTATAATATTAAAGTATGGATTTCGGATCAGTGATCCATAGATTGTTAGTAAAAAACAAGAAACCAATTACAAATTAAGGTTAGTAACAGCAGATTTAGGTCCGCGTCGAAATTAAGGACTCCAGGGCCTATTTTTCTGATAAAATGCCTGTGAGAATAAAGAACGTTCCCCCTTCTACAATCCGATGTAATAGCAACATAACCTAGATTTATACAAGCTCTTAACTTTTGACCACCGAATTTTGTTTTTTGAACTGACAATGACCCATTTGCTTAGATTAATGTATGTATGTAAACGCTTTATTGTACACAACAACTGGTTATAAATACATTGATAACAAATGAAATATGTACAAAGGCGAACTTATCCCTATTAGGGATCTCTTCCAGTTAACCTTTGAGCAATTGAAGGAATGGGTATTCGAAGAAAATAGGCAAACTACACTGCGTACAACCAAGATATCTATATTATACTTATATCTATAGTAATAATACACATATATTTATACTATTTATAAGATATATTATATATATAGATTAAGTAGGTATAGTTTATCCGGAATTCTAAGATTGAATTATGTGAAACTGGCACAAGTGAAAACCTAGTACCTTAAACTAGTATTCGGTCGTTTGTGTCAAATTGACTTCATTTGATCTTAGAGATCGGACAGACTATACAAATGTGTCATAGTCATAGTATGGTATGTGACAATAGCCAGCTTATTCTGATATCTGTACTTAAATACTAGCATGCAAGATATTTTGGACATCACATCTCACGAGATAGGAATTCCTTCACACTGTAATACATTATGGGCACGACAGGAGATTTCTAAGCCAAACTATTATATTATATATTATATATTATATAGTTATATAGTTATATAATAAATAATAAATCTTTATTAATAAAAACATAAGAATAACAATTTGCATAAAAAGTCTTACATCTACACAGAACACACTTAATTCTTGTGCCTGAACTAGGAAAATCCTGTATCTCAGGCTTTGAGAGAGGTCATTTAATTACCAAAATTCTTAGTTAATAAATCTTACTAAAGAAATAGATAAAAACGCGTACAAATTATATTCAGTGTCAAAGTAATTGTTTACAATTATACTATAAAACAATATATATATATTTGCATTTTTTTTTAATATGACATAGTCGATTACGTTTCTTAGGTACGGCATTGCAATGTCAGCGTCAGCATAATTAGAAACTCGGTCAGGTTATAGTCGATATTGCATAAATCTAAACTGTGCGTAAAGTACCACTTTTGCGCACTAGTGCTTTTTAGGGTTCCATACCCAAAGGGCACAATACGGAACACTATAACTAAGACTCCGCCGTCCGTCCGTCTGTCTGTCTGTCAGCCACCAGACTGTATATCATGAACCGTGATATTTAGACAGTTGAAATTGGATAACTAAATTGTATGATTTCATTAGGACCTGAAAGGCAAGCTCATCTTCCCTCGACTTAATTTGTTGCGCCACCCAGCATCGCCTGTCTCGCTCGCATGGCACGGAAAGGATAGTGACAGGTTACAGGTTACAACTATTATGCTGGTCTTCAAAAAAGGTGAGAATCACTTACGAGAAGGTGGCGCCGCACGTCTCACACGTGTATTTGAACCCCATGTGCCATTTGCTGTGCTCTTTCGCTGCGTGACTGAAAAGAGAAACTGTTTTCTTGTACCGTAACAAGGTTTTAAGGGGACGTCTGATGGACGAATCAACTTTTAGACACTTTTGACTGTCTATGTTGTGGACTCACCTAGACTTGGAGACGTGGTGGCACTTGCGGCACTTGTACCGGCGCTCGTGTGACGTCACTCGGTGCGCGCGCAGCGCCGCCACGGTCCGCCAGCGCGCCAGGCACACCTCGCACACGTGCGCGCCGCTCACCTGACGTGCACGTATACCATGCTCCGTAATCTATACTATTATAACTCTAGATTTCTATGCAACACAAAAAGTCATTGTACCTAAATATTTATTATTTCCTCGCACGATGCATAGTAAAAGGTTGTATTAGACACGTGCATGTGATAATTTTGAGAAAAATAGTGTTTAACACGTGGCTATAAAACTCATTGTATCACTTAGATTATATTTGTCCTCGCTCGTTTCGCTCGCTCGTCTAAATCCCATAACACAATGGCTTACTTAAGCCCCTTGTCAAACAATCGACTAAATCTAATGATTTGTAAACTTACCGGCTCATGCTTCACCATGTGGTTCTTAAATGTCAAACTCGTGAGAAATCCTTTAAAGCACTTATCGCACTTATAGAACGAGTTCACATAATTTGCAGAATGTTTCCTCGACAACACCTCCTCAATCTGCTGCTCCTTGCTCAAACTAACAACTTGTATATCACTTAAATCTTCCAAGCCATCGAGTTCAGTTCCACTAGCTTCTTCTTTCATTTTTTTCCCTTTAGATTTAGTTCTTGGTTTCTTCTTTACTATTCTTGCTAGAGGCTCTTCATCGGATTCATATTTAATTTCGTTTGCATCCAAAGTGTCGTCCAAGTATTCTTCTTTAATTTTGTATGTGACCTCTATCTCGTTTATGAAGTAGTTTTCTTTTACTGTTTTGGTGGTGAGCGGATAGTGGAGAGAGTGGAGACTACGGTCTATGCTTTTAACACAAGCGGTAGTTAGCTGAAAATATATTAATAACATAATAAGTACTAGAAGGTAATAGTATATTTATTAATTTATTTAAATTTGGTTGCAGAATACAAGAAAAGTACAAATGGAGGAATTAATGCCATAAGGCATTCTCTACTAGTCAGCTATGGGGCAAAGCAGAAACTAGCATTTGGTGCAGGATAATATAAGTAGTAAGAAAAATATAGAGAATAAAAAGATAAAGTGTTCATATAAATAGATTAAAAAATAATATTTTTTTGTAGAAACAGAACCAATACCAAATAGTGGTACTTATAGGGTAAATAATAAATAAATAAATAAATATTAAGGGACAATCCTACACAAATCGACCTAGTGTCCCAAACTAAGCAAAGCTTGTACTTTGTACGAGGGCTGCCTTTTAAGTTCTGTCGTTTGCAAACCTCCCGTGATTGCATAAAAAAGAACTAGTGTCCTCTTGCAATATTTAAATTTAGAATTCGAAAACAAAAGAATGACTCGAAATCGCCCCAAGCGTTTTAGTACAGCGTTCGTTCAAAGTTGACAAGTCAGTTGTGAAAATGGAAATTTCGAAGGAAAATTTACGTGCGATAATTTTTTACAACTTCAAAAGGGGCTTAACGCGACTTCAACATGGTTGCTCTAGTCTTGGTGATAATAGACATCGTGAAGGTCGACCAAAAACAGCCGTAACCCAGGAGAACATTGATGCTGTTCGGCAACTGATCGTCGAAGATCGCCATGCGACATACCGTGAGATAGAAGCTTCCTTAAGTATTTCAGGGACCAGTGTTCACAGTATTTTGCATGATCACTTAGGCGTAAAAAAGTTGATCTCACGCTGAATACCACATTTACTCAGTGAAGACCAAAAAACGGCTCGCGTTCGATGGTGTCGCAAAACTCTGCGGCAATTCAACCGAGGAAGCTCGAAACATGTTTACGACATTATCAGTGGTGACGAATCTTGGATATATGCCTACGATCCCGATTCTAAACAGCAGTCGACTGTTTGGGTGTTCCAAGATGAGCCAAAACCGACCAAAGTAATACGCTCACGGAGCACTTCGAAAAAAGTGGTCGCCACGTTTGTGGTGAAAAGTGGCCACGTTGCCACCATCGTGCTCGAGGATCGTAAAACGGTTAGTGCTGACTGGTATACCACTGTCTGTTTACCAGAAGTCATCGGCGAGTTTCGAAAAAATAACCCAAGACGTCGTATAAGACTGCACCACGATAATGCGAGCTCGCACACCGCCCGGCAAACAATTGCGTTTTTAAAAGAGTAAAACGTCGAAATTCTGGAACACCCGCCGTACAGTCCAGACTTAAGCCCTAACGATTTTTTTACTTTTCCAAAAATCAAGCAACGACTTCGTGGTCAACGGTACCAGACGCCTGAAGAAGCGGTGGAGGCATACAAAACGGCCATTTTGGAGACCCCGACTTCGGACTGGAATAAGTGTTTCGAAAACTGGTTCGATCAAATGAAAAAGTGTATTACATATCACGGTGATTACTTTGAAAAACAATAAATACCATAGATTAGATTAGATTAGATTAGATTATTTATTTCACGATAAAAATTACATTACAAATTTGCTTAATGTCAAAATTATACGAATTAATATCATGATCGTCAAAAATAAGGCAAGATTAATAATACAAGAAAATGTTTACAATGTCAAAATAAGTTTAAAATAAAAGGGAAAGTCAACAGGTAAATAAAATATAAATAAATGAATCTAGTATCTCCCAATAAGGATCGTCATCATATAACACTTAAATTGTCTTTAGTTTTTCCAAACGACACAACTTAAAAGGCAGCCCTCGTACTATGGGTACTAGACGACGATATAAATAATAATATATAAATACATACATATAGATAACATCCATGACCCAGGAACAAATATTCGAGTTCATCACACAAATAATAAATAAATAATAAATATTAAGGGACAATCATACACAAATCGACCTAGTCCCAAACTAAGCAAAGCTTGTACTATGGGTACTAGACGACGATATACATAATATATAAATACATATATAGATAACATCCATGACCCAAGAACAAATATTTTGCACAAATATTTGCCCCGGCCGGGATTCGAACCCGGGACCGCCGACTCAGTAGGCAGGTGTCTACCAACCGAGCCAAACGCGTCGTCGAAATATTTGCCCCGGCCGGGATTCGAACCCAGGACCGCCGGCTCAGTAGGCAGGTGTCTACAAACCGAGCCAACCGCATCGTCTAGAATGCAGTTTAAAGGCAATTTCGCCTGCTGGCGATTTGTTCTTTAGTAAACATACATCAACAATCAAAACTCACTAAAATTCAGGCCCAGGCTCGTATCTAGTAAGTAGATTGACACCGAGATAGGAGCTTTGTTTTAAGTAGTAGTATTTTTAGAAGTAGTTGTACAGGCAAGCGTACATGGTTAGAAGTCTCATACGTGACGAGGCTAATCAGTTATCATTGTAGATCCATGGAAAACTTGTAAATTATCATTATGCGACGTGATGGCGGAAGTCACGTCGCTCACGTAGGTTAACTGTATATATTAAGTGTTAAGTATCAATTAAAGTGTGGTTGTAGTAGTTGTCGTTAAGTATCAAGCTGTGGTTTTACTCTACTCCTCTGCCTCGGCATATTATCATGTATCATTTAACATTCAGTTAGGGTTGCTCCTACATTTTGGTCCTTCGAACCGGATATGGAGTAGTATGTATTTCTTACTTAGTGAGTTTTGGTTGTCCGCAAGCGAAATTGCCTTTAATGTATTTACTAACTGATAAAACAGAGTTCATCAGGTTTTTTATGTTCCTGGTAACTAGAAAATGGGTAAACCAATTTGGACAATTCTTTTTTTTTTTGTTTGAATGAGTAAACAAGGTCTGATTGTCATACAAGGAAACTTTGTTTCATTAACTTCTTATTTTTTGTAAATAAGTGATTATAATTAGAACTTACGCTCTGGTGTTCTTTTAAAGTACAGGCAAGTATACTCTGGGCCTTGTCACATTTATTCTTAAATGCTATACTCTTCTGCAGCAGTACCGCACAAATGCTGCAGATGTGTCGCGGCAGGCCGTCCGATGATATCTGGAATGTCTCAGATTACTTAACATATTGATGGACATGAGTTTCAATTACGTTTAGTATGGTTTCTTCTTCTTCTACCTCATTCCCTTACTGGTGAGGATTGCACCCAGATATTTATTTTCATAAACACAGTAAAACACCAACATGATGGTATTGTAAAAATTCATTACAGCCACCTTAAAGGTGAAGTAGATTATCCATTCTATCACCATGAACATTAGATTATAAGTGCACTAATAAAAAAAAACATTTCAGATACGTTCCTAAAGTTACACTTCTTAACGCATTTTTAAGTTTTGGCATAGGCCCTAGAGTTAATAATCCACTGAAATGTCAGCCGGGTCCACACAGGGCGAGCGGCCTCGCGAGGCAATTGCCGCGCGCGGCATTCGGCGCATGCCTCGGGCATTGGATGAAATTACGCTCACCGAATGCCGCGCGCGGCAAGCCCGAGCCGTCTTGTTCGCCCATTTGACAGATAAAACAATATGGCGCCGCCGCACGCAATCAGCTTTTGACTTTTGACTAGTTGCTACGTTCATACAAAGAATTTTCAAAAAAAAAGCTAATTCAATATTTTTTTTTATGTTTAAAACAAACAAATAGCATATAATATATAGTTACGGTTATTCCGTTTCGCGTAATACGTAAGTGTCGCACGCCATTTTGTTTTATCTGTCATAATTTGACCGAAGCAAAAACGTGTACGTCCACACTGCGCGCGGCAAACGACCGAGGCACCTTTGAGCACGGACAAAAACCGACAGCGCGCGGCTCGGCCACGGCAGCGCTCGGCCGAGGCAAAGCGTGCGGGCGCCGCGGGCGAGGCGCGTACACACAGACCGCGCCGCCGCGCGCGGCAATTGCCGCGCGAGGCGGCTCGCCCAGTGTAGACGCGGCTCGTTTTTATCTACAAAACATGTGTCCATTTTATGACTGATGATAATACGGTAGCATAATAGCACAATAATTATACTATTACGAGGGTCGTCTGAAAAGTTTCTGGCCTGACATAGAAACAAGTGTTTTTTTTTTTTTATACTTTTCAACATAGTCTCCTTGTAAGGCTATACACTCGTCCCAACGATGCTCCCATGACTTTAACCCGTCCAAGTAGTAGTTGCCGTCTTGCTCTTCAAAAAAGGCGTTCACGCTGGCAATGATCTCTTCGTTACTTGAAAATCTCTGTCCACCGAGCCAAGTTTTGAGTCTGGGAAATAGGAAAAAGTCGCTGGGAGCCAAATCTGGTGAATATGGTGGATGGTCAATGATTTCGTATCGAAGCTCCTTAATTTTGGCCATGGCGACTGCTGACTTGTGAGATGGTGCGTTGTCTTGGTGGAACAGTACTTTCTTTTTTTTCAAATGTGGCCGTTTTTTCGCTATTTCTTCCTTCAGCTTGTCAAGTAGTGATGGCTAATAAGGTCCCGTTATTGTTTTTCCTTTTTGTAAATAGTCAATGAATATTACACCGCGGCTATCCCAAAACACGGTGGCCATCACTTTTCCGCCCGATGAAACCGTCTTCGCCTTCTTCGGAGCAGGTTCATTCTTTGCAGTCCACTGTTTGGACTGTGATTTAGTCTCAGGCGTGAAGTGATGAATCCACGTTTCATCGACAGTTACCAAGCGACGCAAAAAATCGGACTTATTTTGCTTAAATCGTTTCAAGAGATCTTCAGAAATGGTCTTTCGAACTTGTTTTTGATCAGAGTTTAACAGACACGGCACCCAACGTGCGGATAGCTTTCTCATATTCAATTTTTCAGCCAATATGTAACAAACTCGTTCTTTTTAAATGCCTACAGTTTCTGCTAACTCTCTAACCTTGATTCTGCGATCGTCGAGCACCAATCGGTGCACTTTTTCGACTATATCGTGGTTGGTTGCAGTTTTTGGCTGTCCCGGGCGTTCTTGGTACGACCACGTTGAAATTCAGCCACCCAAAATTTTACGGTGGAAAATGATGGAGCAGACTCACCGTAAACAGAATCCATCTCATTTTTAATTTGGGTTGGCGTATTTTTTTTTAAATACAAATACTTAATCACAGCTCGACACTACATTTTTTCCATAATAGAAACTTTGAGGGTATTGTTTCACGAAATCGGCAATTATAGAAAAACTAACCGACAAAATGGCGGCAATTTTGACATTTAACTTCAGAAAAAAATAAAGTTATAGTACCAAGGTTTTTTAAAAAAAAAGTTTTTATTCATTGTGAGGCCAGAAACTTTTCAGACGACCCTCGTATAAGTATAGTATTGTGCACAATAAGTAATACCTTTCAGTGGATAAGGACACAAACAGATTTTATAACTGTCCCACAACGTTAAGATGCTTGCAAAGCTCGTAATAGTAATAACAACAAGTAATGTACGAAGATGAGAAATAAATTGAATAGAATCTTATATGAATTAAAAATATGAAAGTTTTTGACTATGTGCGTTCCACTTAAATTATATGAAATTATATGAATGAATTAAAATATAGAAATTTTGCTAATATATCAGAAAGGGAAATAGGCTACATTTATAAGGATATTCATTAATAAACAGGAGTTCAACGTATCCGGAATAAATTAATAAAAATAATGTAGAATAACTCAACACTCGCCCGCGATCCTGTAAGCATTTCAAATGATTCCGCGAGGTTATTCTTGAATATATCAAACAGTTTGACGTCCGTTATCAAACACACACGACACGCGAGTAATTCTAACATATTTTTAGTAATCTTTTACAAAATATTTGTTAGGTATCGTCTTATCAGCGTTTTCACAACACAAGACCTGAAATTTCCCAGTGACACTGACAATTCTATGACAGTGACAAAAATAACATGCGAGTTTGACAGAACAAAATGCTTGCCATGAGAAATAAAAATTGCTACCAAATTTTTTGGTGGCTACAGGGTGGAATATTATAAATGGGTAAATGATGGGTAAGAAGCTACTAGACTAGAACCCTTTCCAACACACCAAAAATACTTACTTTAGAAGGATTTCATTTCAGTAAGTTTTTAAATTATTTAGATTGTCATTTACAGCTAACCCTTAATTTGACAATGTTCGCCAGGATGAACACAGCCTTTGACCATCTTTTTCTATTTTTTTTCGAACGAGAATTGTTTGCTCTATTCAACCTTAACGAGGCTTGAACTAGCGACCTTCGTCTATTTTTTTGTCAAATTAAGGGCTAAAGAAATTTAGATGTACTGTTATAGTATTATAGAAATATTTTCGGTTCGGACTTCCGATATTAGGACTTAAAAAGTTATGTGAAAAAATACGCACCCCTGATGGCGACTGTACATGTTTTGCTTGATTTTTATTATTAACTTTTTTATATATTATATATATTATGTAAAAAAGTGAATAATAAAAATCAAGCAAAACATGTACAGTCGCCATAAGGGGTGCGTATTTTTTCACATAACTTTTTAAGTCCTATTATCGGAAGTCCGAAAATATTTCTCATACTATTTTATATCATAATGATCATGAACTTCATTTTTTTTTTAATACTAACGATCGGAACTCATAATCATCAGCACTCATAATACTGTTTATACTAATATTTGTTATCATATATTTTCTTACACTACTAATCTAACTCATAATCATCTGAATTCATAAACTGCAAAATTTGAACGAGCGAGCGAGCGAAGTGAGCGAGCAAAACCTTTCAGAGCAGATCCGACGTGGCCGGGTCGGGTTAGAAAACCAGGTGGGAGCGAAGCGTAGCGAGGTGAAGATCGAATGACGAGATCCATGAGGAATCGAAGGGATTCCTGAAATTTTATAGGCACTTATAATATTTTTCATATATTTTATAAAACTATTTAAGTATTTGCATATGGTAGTCATCATTTTCCAATGCTGACCTGATGATGGAAGGTACAACTCCTCAACGGTTAGGAGTTAGGAGGGAGATAATTCAAACGAGATGCATGCCTTCAAGACGTCCCTGATCACCCGGCAGGGTAAAAGTTTTTATGAATCACTAAAATGCAAAAAAAAAAAATTTAACAAAAAATAGAACCGACCAGTAAAACTAAAAAGCCAAAAATAACTCGTTCAAGTACAGATTACATTTGACTCACCCATGGGTTATTTTTGGCTTTTTAGTTTTAATGAAGTCGGTTCTATTTCTTGTTAAAAAAAATTTTTTGCGTATCGAAAAAAAGTTTTGCTTGTATTCATACTGTTTACATACAAGAACAATCCACCCGACCACTTCCAGGAAAGTATTAATAGGAAAATTATGATAATTGTCTGTTATGAAGTAAAACAGTTATGAAAAAAAAATGAGTTTCAACATTTCTTAGTGATGACATTATTAAGAAAAAAATATGATAACTGACTGTTATGAGTTCCGATGGTAGTAAAATAAAAGTATGAAGAAAAAAAGTATAAGGACAAAAATTATGAAGTGATGTTAAAAATTGGTAGTAAAATAAAAAATAGGAATAAAATATTTATGAGAGCCAATATGGACCCAATATTTCAATTGTCAGATATTTTCGTGAGCCACTTAATCAGAACAATATATTTCCATTCCATTACAGGATCAGAGCACTTATTCGTTATGGCGAAACATACTACTGTTATTTTTTGTCCAAAGGGTTGTGTTGTACAGAAGAGATCGCATTGATAAGGAATGTATAGATCCATTTTAATTGTATCGAACTTAAGAACGGAAGATCGAGTTTATTCCTGGGCGCTCAAAGGATTATGATCCTACTTATTCCAATCAGGTTCTCTTGTATGCCCTTTTAAAATGTTAGAGGAAAAGACTGTACCACTGATAGTTTGGTAATCTTCATCTTTTTAACCTCTCATTTTATGTGTGATATAAACTTCACATATATTGTCGCACTTACTTCGTCCTTGATATAATTAGACCCGCGATGTTATCTTAGACGTTCTAGATCACAGATCAAAATATACTGGTCAATCAAGCAACTAATGAATTTGACCTACAAATACAAATACAAATTCTTTATCGGTAACACCAAGTTACATGTCAACAATTTTAAGCATTGGTAGGTACTTACTTATTCTACAAATTAATTTAATTTATGGTTATTACATATCTACATTATCCTAAGAAAACGAAGCCAAGGGCTAGATCTATGGATAGCAATATGGCTACAAGTCATATTAAAGTGGCGGAGAAACACACGTATTGTAAATGGATTAGAACGCTATAGTTCGCATCTATTCATATCAATTTATTTTTTGTGTTTTAACTTATTGAAAGCATTATTTATTCAATTAATAATAAATTAGTGACAATTAAGAAAAAAACAAATAATGATCTGGGCTCTTAAGTTAAGCATTTTAAATCTGACTAACTTACAGCTACAATACGTACTATATGATATACTATTACATTTACCTTATAAAATGCATACATGCTGAAGGAATATGAATATGAATACTTGCTGTCATATCGTATTTTGGACCGAGCGAGCGAAACGTCTCCGTTTCAGCTTGGACAAAAATTCGTTCGTATGCCGTGAATTCCGAATGTTCAGACTCCCGTCTGTTTTTGCCTACATGTCGCATTTCTCAACGGATTCTCATGAAACTTGTATTCCTATCCCTCTTTCCTCTACTGTTAGGAATTTAGGTATTATCATGGACCAGACATTGTCTTGGTCTATGATGATACCTATATATATCTCGGAGGTCAGCCGGAAGCTCTTCGCATCTCTTCACTCACTTAGGCGCCTGCAGAACTTCCTTCCTATGTCCACCAAGATTACTCTTGCCAGTTCACTCTTGCTGCCCTTTCTGGATTATGGTGACATTGCTATGACGAATCTCAAAGAGGAACTACTTGACAAGCTCGAGCGCTTACAAAATGTGTGCATAAAATATGTTTTCGGACTGCGCAAATACGATCACGTGTCCGCGTTTAGAGCGCAGCTGGGTTGGCTGCCAATACGTCAGCGTAGAGACCTGCATGTCCTGTCATTGCTTTTTAATGTTCTCTACAACCCTGCTTCACCTCCTTACCTCAGTGAAAGGTTTAAATATATGGCCGATGGCAGTGGTCACCGCTTGCGGTCGTCTGCCAATCTCACTCTGGCTGTACCGTCTAACAAGACGCGTTCGTACGCCAAATCTTTCACAGTAAGCGCTGTGAAGTTGTGGAACGAATTGCCACTGTCCCTTAGGAAGTCTTCATCTGTAGCATCGCTCAAGACGAATCTTAAGAAGTTATGGCTTTCCAATGACTTGTGAATTTGATCTACAATGTATTTATATTTATGTGTATATTTATATTACATTATATATATGTATGTATGTATGTATATATGTATGTATGTATTAATAGTTTATATGTGTAATTATTAGTAGTCTTATTATTTTTAATACCTTTTTGTACACGGTGTTAGTTTGTCTATCTTCTTCTCGTACTCACTCAACTGCTCAAAGGTTAACTGGAAGAGATCCCTTATAGGGATAAGTTCGCCTTTGTACCTATATGTTAATTGTAATAGATGTATTTTTTAACTGTTTTTGTGTACAATAAAGCGTTTACTTACTTACTTGTGAGTAGGTTAAATAAGTATGAAGATTTTCATGTCGATTCATTTTTTTTCTTTTTTTTTATAATGGCTGAGAAATGAGTTTAAAACGTGAAAAAATACAAATCAATCAACAATTTTGAAACAAACCCGCGAGGTCTACAGCTTGCCAAACAAAGTTTATTTACAAGAAAACATAAAAAAAAAAAAAACAAATAAACTTATGCTAAAAGGAGGCTGAAACTATTAGAAAGTATACAAGGCTCTTTTGGTAGCGTGCCCATCACACAGGTAGCATTCCCTTTCTATAGCTGTATTTTTGTTTTCATTTGCATCTAGATGCAGCAGGCGATTGCAATGGAACTTTTCTTGTTTCTGTAAGATAAGTAGGCATATGATTTATCGTCCGTTTGCAGCAGGTGCGTATGCGACAGACATAATCTTACCTCATCAATGAACAGTGAAAGGTCTCGTAACGTAACCTACATTTTATCGTAGGTCAGCCGGCGGCCTTGAGGGAAGGATAACTGGTTTTATTGTAGGGAAGTGATGTTGAATGTATCGAGTGTATGTTTGATCGACTTCAAAAAGGAGGCTCTAAGTTTGTTGCACTGTTTTTATATGTGTGTTCCCCGATTACTCGATGGCTGTGTGCTCTTCTATTATTGTTAAGGGTATACTTTCTAGTCAGTAACGGACTAGAAACCCAGAATAGAGAAACATCAGAATCTGATGATGGAAGTGTGGATAAATCAAGGAGACCCTTAGAAAATTATAGACGGATCTATCGTAAAAAAAAGATTATAAACAAGCAGATGGCATGGAGATCTACGTATTAATAGTTATGTTATGTTGAACCTAATAGTAATTTTAAGTCTATTTGCAAGGAATTCAATGTTTTGCTCAAGTAAGCTGTAGGTAACTAAACTAAACCGTATACACCATAGTTCTAGCAAAAAAATGTAACTTAATTTTACGCGTTTGGGATGTTTCACAATTACACATGTACGAGTTTGTTAAAAGGTCTCGCCAAAATAACCCAACATATATAGTATTCCAGAACATACAGCCCAGCGTTAGTATAAAGCTTAATTATAAATTAAACAAATGCTATCGATATCGATACCCAAGGTACAACACTATCGTGTCATGATAAACTTTTTATTCCATAAACAGTTTGATCACACTCGTGAATCGTAAAGCTCGTACACTGTTGTGCTTAATTGAGCGATTATGTTTTGTTTTTGCTCGCCAAAATAGCAACGTGTTTCTTTTAAAAAATTGATTCTAGATTGTTTTAATAAATAGTAAGTACTTTCATTAGAAAATTTATATTTTATTTATCCGTGCTTTTTCGGGATGCAATGAAACTGTATAATATCTAGTAAACTGACATCACTCCGTTGCATCATCGATATCACGTAAAAGATTCACAAAATCCACTTATAGCATTTACAATGTTAATAAATAATAAGGATATTATTCAAATAAATAAGTAAATAAAATGTATTTAAATGTAAATCAGATCCACAAAATAGCAATCGTTGTATGAAGCTATTATCCAACAAAAACTAGTTTAAACACATAATCATAATACAGAAAAAAATGATAATTTAAAAACGGAGACCAAATTTAAAATAAATCTGCTATGAAATAAAACTATTGCTACTAGAGAACATAATATTAGTAGTCCTTCTTTTTTTATATGTACATTTTTTTATTGTTATAGACCAACCGCTAAAATGGCGGACATCCCAAGTGGAAGCGGAAGTGAGGACTGTGAAGGTGTCAGACTGGTTGTGGTAAGTATTTTTAGATCGTTAGTATTCGAAAATAACTCTTAATACCTTGAAATAAAGTGTTTATCATCAAATCATTATCAGATCATCACACGAGCAAACCGTCATATGCGGAAAACTCATTAAGAATTAAGATGAATCTTGGTCCGTGTATTCCGTGAGATAATCCGTTCTAATTCATGTTATATTTTAATAGGCTAGTTTTTAAGTATGAAAGATGTCTACCGAGATAAGCATTAATTGACAACTATACCTACTTTTGGCAACATATGTCAATTGTTTGTTAGAACCATACCTAGGATAACTCGGGGCACGTTCTAGGGATAGGATATCGATAAAAAAGATGTCGATATAATTAAATTAATATATGTGCTCAATGAACATTCAGGATTACCATAAAGAGGTTCGATGTCATATCTGATATGATATCGAGCCTCTTAAATTAAGATAATAAAAGTATGAGGATGTCATTTCAATCAAAATGTCAATTTACGTATATTATGAAAATTATTTTAAAATAAACATGTAAATACACGTTTTAATATGTTTATTTTTTCATTTGAAAAAGTGGAGAAATTAATTAATATTTATTTATGTCGATGACATTTAGATGTTGACAGTAACATTCATATATTTTTTTGTCGATAAAATATTTTGCTACGTCACTTTTGTATAGGTGCCCCGAGTTATCCTAGGTATGGTTAGAACAAATCACGTTAGCACTAATGAGTTTTTTTACTGCAAGTGGATACATAATTCATGATTCAATTTCCTTCTTTCATTATAAAAAGCATAAAATTATTTATTAAAAATTAAGGTAAACTACTTATACAATACACACATATACACTTTAGGTTTTTCACTGTTTTTAAACAAGAATCTTTTACATTTTGTAGTCTTAGTCCATCAAATACTGTAAAATCATATTATATCAAACTTAGTGGGGCGATTTTAACGATGTCATTTAGTAAGTACTCATTAATATTTCAGCTAAATTTACCCGAAGACGAAGGTGAGGGACTGGGGTTTCGACTAACGAGGACCTTATGGGACCCGTATCCTTGGGTAAGTATTTATATGTTTAAACTTTATTCCACAAAACAAAAGTCAGTACAAATGGAGAACTTAATGCGTTTACGAGTTAACCATAGGGCTAAACAGATAATTCGAGTGAATTAGAGCTAGAACTACTACTAAGCTAGAGCTAGTACATAAATTGTCATTAACTGAACCACAGTTTTATTGTGTTTAACCGACTTAAGAAGAGGTCCTCAATACATTTGTTTTTTGTATGTTCCACTATTTCTAGAAGACGGCTGGACCGATATGAATAAATATTTTGTCTGTGTAAAAGGGTATTCTTTCATGTTGATCCTGTGGTTACCAGGTCGCGATCTGATGATCAAACAAGCACATCTATGACAATTTTGGTATTTCTCAGCTATATTCTCGGATATATGGTTTCTTTTGTTAAAGTCGTTTGTTTTAATGAGTGATTAATATTTATTACCCATTAGAAATCAACTTGTATTTACTCTCATGTTATTTAGGTTCGGGAAGTGACACCGGGAGCGAGAGCTGATTTAGCGGGTTTGAAAATCGGTGACTGCTTGCTACAAGCCGATGGCAGGGATTTGCTTGGTTTGCCGGTAAGATTTATTTTATTTCATTTGAATCTGTTTAAAATCACCTTTTCGTTTTACAACTTTTTCGTGGTTGAATTTTTTTCTGAATCAGCTTAGTCTTACCTTGTGAAATATAAGGTTATTACCCTTGTTAGCGTGCCAAATAGAGATAATTCAATACACAAAACATGCACTGGGCATGATTGATAACCAATATTTCCTGTGGTTTCGCCGTTTAGACATAATTGGTTGAAGGACATATTTTTCAGATTCATTTTTCTTAGTTTCGACGGCTTTAGCCTAAACTGTAGGTATGCAAATCCTACGCCCTTACATAATATGATAAACTTTCAGGTTGGCCAAGTGGCTGGTCTGATAAGAGGAGACGGTGCGGGGCACGGAGTATCGTTGCTCGTTTGGAACTGTGGAGTAGACCCCAAGGATGATCCAGAGGCGAGTATTCTAATCTTCGAAATAAGGTCATTCGAGACGATTACGTTCATAGAGGCAAGGGCGTAAACCTTCCCTAAATACTAGGTACCAACCTCGTTTTTATACGAATCTGGTGATTTGAGGTTCGAATCACGGCAAGAGCACACATTTTTGTGTTAAGCGCTTACTTATAAGAAGATATTTTTTCACGATAAAAATTACAATACAAGTTTAATGTTACACGAATTCGTGTCATGATTTTCAAAATCAAAACTAAATAAAGTAGTATAATTATGTATTTGCCAATAAGAACCGTCATCACATAAAATCTTAAAAAAAGTTTTTGTTAAAAATAATTTTAGTGACAAGCTTTTACTGCTGTATTTTCAACGACTCTATGTTTCCGGGTCACGGTTCTTCCTAGATTCCCCTAATACTGGTTTAATTCAGTTTATTTTGGGACTCGACAAATTTGTGCAAGATTATAATTCTTCCTAGTTACTCTGGAGTTGTGGTGGAGGTTCCCGCGGCGAGAAGTCCCGTCGAGCGCTCGCGGGAGTCGTGAAAGCACTTTCTTGCTGCGTGTGCGCAGCTACTGCTACAAAAGCGTTGAACTGTGCACGATCTCATCTGTATTGCGAAGGTACTATTATTTTTAAAGGAATTAGAAGGTGCTCGCGACTTTGTTTGCACGGGGAAAAAAGTCAGTTCTTAACCCAGGTGCATTAGCATGTTCGGATAAATTGAGGCTTAAAACCATTTTAGGCGGCTGCCTCACAGCGAGCGCCTGTAATGTAACAAAAAAAGATATAAAAATCTCATTTGTAAATTATCTAATTAAGACATCTAAAATCGTGATTATCATCGTACTATGTTGTTAGTATATCTATCTTTAGTTTTATAAATATTCGTGTGTTACAGCATGTTGGAAGAGACTAGAACGTTGCGCATTATGCAGAGAAGCCCTGCCACCAAAGGATTCCCCTTACGCTAGAAATCTGGTCGCTGAACAGGTACGCCTTTTTGTATTTTAATATGTAGTCCTTAAGCTTCCATTATCAGTTCTATCTGTCGTCATCTGTATCGAGATGATTGAGATCAGAATATAACACTTGAAAAAGTCTAATTGCAATAAAGCGTGTATTTAACTACAGCCTGATATTTATAATCAACATTCTTAGTTAAGTTTAATCAAGAATGACAAAAAATTTCCCATAATGAGGCTAAATATTTATTTAACTTACAGGTTTTTGAAGCAATAGCAACTGAATACGAAATAAAAGACGCAATGAAGAAACCTAGTGAAACAGCATCCGCGTTTGCGTCTCACAACAGATCGCCCAACATGTCCTCTGCAGCTTTCCGAAGAGGGCAATACCAGCTATCTGCAATGAGAAATCGAAAAACTGTCCAGTTTATTGATAAATACAAACAGAACTACGCATCTGACCCTAACATACATAGATCTTTAAATCAAGATTCGAAGGCAACGGAAAATTCTGGTAATAATGGTGGGAAATGCACTTGTCAAAGCGAAAAAAATTGTAAAATTCCAGAAATAAGAATAAATGACGAACAGAAGTGTTGCCAAAATATGTTGCAACACAGCTTAATTACTCGGGCGAGACAGGCATGCTCCATGGCTGACTTGCAAGCTGCTATCCAATCCAGTGTTTTATCTAAATCATTGAATAATATTAACTCGGAGAACTGGTAAGTCGAGTAGTATTAGCAGGCACTCCTAATAAAATGAATTAAGTATTAAGGGAAATGTTAGATAATAAAAATAAAATGTAGAGAATTAATATTTGAATTGGTGTGTGTAAGTCGCCAAACAGCGAACGTTCTTTGCAACAGTGAACTTATTTCATGAAAAATAACATATGTGTTCTTAGTTAAATTACAATTCAAATTCTGCCCATTAAAACTAAACTTTTATTTTCAGTAACGAATCTGAACACCACAGTGGTTCTCTTGATAATTTGAAGATTGGTTGTAAAGCTACCTCAGGTTAGTTATATCTATATATTTAAAAATGTTTGATAACGCTACCTAAATCTAGTATATATTTTATGCCATAAGTGGAATTTATTGTCCGCTACTCGAGAAGAAAACCCCGCTTGTTGGTCGAGGCAAGATTTAAAACTAGGCAAACCACGGAAGAAATTAGTAAAGCCGCAGATCGCATATATATAAAACACCTGCGACTGAGATATTCACTAATTTTATTCACCGCCCTAGGTATGCAATTTATTATTATCTCTATTTTCAGATATGCCGGTCTACGTGCTTTCAAGTCCACCAATTTATGTAGTCACATGTGATCATAACAAAAACTAATGTAATTTTTTAAATTTGTAACTTAAACAAATATAGCTGTGTATATAGTTTATGATATATATTTCAAGTGCCATTTAAGTTGCGAATAATTCTGTATTTAAGTGCTTATCAATCTTATTATATCCTAATAAAAGTTTTTTGGAAACCGGGGATTTATTTTTATTTTCTACCACATAAAAGATTCTTTATTATTACAACCACCCCAAAACTTTGCGTTTCGATACTGCACTGTTGTGTATTTGTACGTCATGTATGCTGATTTATATGGAGTGATCAGAGAGAAATTAAATTCCTGGGTTTTATTTACTACTTTGTTTTCGTCGTTGCTTTTAGCGTTAAAACGTGGTAAAAACAACAAAAAATTTACGTAATTTGCACTTACTAAACGCATAAGTCATTGACGCCATGTTGTTTACAATTTATTTTCATTTTCGCTTCTAGTAATTTATTTCTAGGAGAAGCGCGTTTAGTGAGTCTGGGTCAATTTTTAGGTTATATCCCTTTTTAAATAACAAATCCTTGTAGTTTTACCAATTGGTGGTGGTTTATTAATATATATTACTTACATTAGGTGTATAAATAAGTAGGTCTAAGGTGTAGTTAATTAAGAGATTCACATGGAGGGCAATGAGAAGGAGAAGCCCCCCGATCCGGGCGGCGACTCCTTCAAAGTCGATTCGGGCTCAGTAGTAGAACAATGGAGTCGGAAACGAAACATTAAGTCTCTGGAGCGGTCGCCGTCCGACACGGTAATAGAACCCAAAGAAAAAAGGGTTATGCAGGATACCGAAGTAAACTCGGCTAACCCTCTTATGTACAAGCACCCGGATCTGGACGAGGCTCGCAAATACAGTTTAGACGACAGAGCCCCCTTTATTGTGCACATAGCTCGTGAGATGGAATCTGCTAATTCGGGAATCTCATTACAGCCAATAAAGGTTGGACTAATTTTCAATCGCGATAACATTAAGGGCATTAAAAAAAACGGTATAAAGTCAATTGGCAGGAACCGCGTCTCGGTTGAATTCAGTTCGGCAGAGGCAGCAAATGATATCCTCTCTAACCCATGTTTATCTAGGAACAAACTTACGGCTAACATTCCCACATACCAGGTCTCTCGCATGGGGCTCGTTCGTGGAGTCCCTACGGAATGGTCAATGGACGAATTTGTCGCCGCTACCGAGCTGAAAGAAGGCAACGGTAGGATTCTAAAAGCTCGCCGCCTCCAACGGAAGGTTCTGAGAGAGGGTGGTCCCCCTACGTGGGTCCCAACCCAATCTGTAGTCGCCACTTTTGAGGGTCAGTCATTACCGGAGAGATTGTATGCATACTATACTTCCTTGACGGTAGAGGTGTGTATATACCCAACCATTCAGTGCCGAAAGTGTCTTCGGTTTGGCCATATCCAAACCCAATGCCGGTCAGATGCTCGCTGCTACAAGTGCGCTCACAACCATCCTGGTGACGGCTGTAACGTTGCTCCGGAGCATGTCACCTGTATATACTGTACAGGCAGACATTTTGCCACGGACCAGCGCTGCCCAGAATTCTGCCGCCAAAAATTAATAAAAAAAACCATGTCCGAGCAAAACATCTCCTACCAAGAGGCTGCTTCCTGTCACCCTGCTGTCAGAAGACCCTATGCCGACGTGGCAAAGGTCATGTTCGATACTTCGCCACAAGCTCCATGGCAGTCTCCTTCCTCATGCCCACCTTCGCCTCCTCAACACAATTTCACGAGATCATACCGTCAATCGGTAGCTCGTCATCCAAGGAGTAGAACCCCTTTGTCTCCCGGCTTTGATCGTCAAGCCCACCAAAACATCGTAGCCCCGCCATCTTCCCAAATTCCGAACGGTTTCGCTCTGTCCCAGCGCTTGGACGCTGAGACCCCGAACGACGATATGATGGAACTGCTCTTCAAATTACTGACAAACATAGTCGCCAAGTGGAGCGACTGCTTACCGCCCGACGTTGCCCCTCTTATGTTGACCCTTGCTAAAAAACTTTCCTTCGCCAATGGCTCCCCAGGCCAATTATCTCCTATGGAATAGCCGCAGTATTAACTCTAAAAAAAGTGACCTTATATATCTAATCAATAACCACTCTATTTCCGTGGCGGCCGTCGCGGAGACGTGGCTGAGTCCGGAATCCCGCTTTAGGATTCCGGGTTTTGCCTGTCTCCGGGACGACCGTGACGACGGCTTCGCTGGTTGTGCATTATTGATTAGCAAAAAATATTCTTATTCCCAAATTACTCTTCCCCCCCATACAGATCAAATTAACGCGGTAGCTGCGTCTATCATGGGAATAAATTTTATAGCCATTTATATCCCTCACCCAAATTTGAACCTAATTCCTGATCTGTCTACTATTTTTTTCTCTGTCCCCCCCCCTCTTCTTATCTTAGGCGACTTTAACTGCCATAATATCTCCTGGGGATCCTCACATAGCGACTTATTCTCCGGGTTCCTCGTGGACTTGTTTGATGATATTAACACCTCGGTCATCAATGATGGCACGCCCACTCACCGAGTGTACCCCGGGCAGGATCCCCAATCAGTTCTCGACTTAGTCGCATGCTCGCCCGACTTGTCTTGTTCGCTCTCCCTCCAGGTTCTGAATCAGTCTTTCGGCAGTGATCATTTCCCAATAATTATCTATAACCCATCTTCCGTGCTCCCTTTACCTGCCCCCGCCCCCCTCCTTAAATACAAAATTGATAAAGCTGATTGGCCTAACTTTTTACTTTCCGTGGAACAAAAACTGAGGGAACTAGATTTTCATTTGTTAAATGTTCAACAAAAATCTTCCTATTTTAAATTGTCCCTTTTGGAGGCTGCAGATGAACATATCCCCAAAAAAAACTCTCGTAACTGCAATATCCCATCTCCTCCTTGGTGGACTCCTGAGTGCACGGCAGCGGTCAAAGAGAGAAAGATCGCAGAACGAACTTACAACTCGTCCGGGCTCTCTGAGGACTTTATAACTTTTAAGAAAATATCAGCCCGCACCAAGCGTCTTCTCAATAAAACAAAAAAACAAGGGTGGAAGGACTTTTGCAAGAGTCTGAATCCCAGGACCCCTCCATCTCTAGTTTGGAATAATATTAAGAAATTCAGAGGTTCTTTTAAGTCTGACAGCCCTTCCTCTCCAGATCCCTCCACCTGGATGGAGGAATTCATAAACAAAATTGCCCCTCCTTCGGTTCCAACAGAATCTTGCGTGAACCCTCCTTTCCCACCTGTCCCGTTAGGCCCACTCGATGAACCATTCACATTAACTGAACTGCAACTTGTTTTGGATGGACTGCGTAATAGCTCCCCTGGCGAAGACGGTATCCCGTACTGCTTCATGACTAAATTAAACAATTACTCCAAAGAACTTCTTCTAGGCTTACTGAATTCATCGTTTATGTCTGGGGAAGTTCCTGATGAATGGAAGACCCACGTTGTCATCCCCATTCTCAAGCCCGGCAAGAATCCCCATGAAGCAACGTCGTACCGTCCAATCGCTCTTTCTGCAACTATAACCAAAATTTTCGAGCATTTAATTAAAAACAGGTTGGAATGGTTTGCAGAAAGTAGGGGTTTGATCGCCGACTCTCAGTTCGGATTTCGAAAAGGAAAATGCACCATGGATAGCATAAGCATTCTGACTACAGATATTAGGCTTGCCCTTTCAAAAAAGAACCACCTCGTCGGCTGCTTTCTCGATATTTCCGCAGCATACGACAATGTACAACTCCCACTGCTCAGAGCAAAAATGCTTCAGCTGAGCATTCCTGCGAGGTTAGTACACATTATATGTAGGCTGTTCATGGGGCGCTCCATCAAAATCCGATTTGGCAATTTCCACCACTCTCCTGTAACTGTATGGCAGGGTCTCCCCCAAGGTTCAGTCCTCAGCCCTCTTCTTTATAATCTATACACATTTGATCTAGAACAAACAGTCTCTCCATTTTGCAATGTCCTACAGTATGCAGATGACTTGGTCCTATATTCCTCTGCCCAGACAATTGACATGGCAAAGCTCAATCTCAGTGAGGGCCTCAGTTATCTCCAAGACTGGCTCGATGAACATGGGCTATCTCTTTCACCATCTAAAAGTTGCTCAGTCACCTTCACCAGAAGCCGTACAGTCCCTCCTGTAGATTTTGACTGCGAAGGGGAGGTTATCCCCAGTAAACCTACTGTTAAGTTTCTTGGAGTGATCCTTGATTCCAAAATGACCGGTGTTCCACACCTGGAATATGTAGTAGGGAAATGCGAGAGAGGCATCAACATCCTTCGTGCCCTTTCCGGAGTCTGGTGGGGTGCTCATCCATTCTGCCAGAAACTAGTTTATAACGCCATAGTACGCAGCCACATGGACTACGGATCTTTGGTCCTGGAGCCCTGCAACAAAACAGCACTTAAAAAACTTGATCTTATCCAGGCTAAGTGTCTGCGACTTATAGCTGGTGCTATGAAATCCTCACCGAAGAATGCCTTGCAGGTTGAGTGTGTGGATCCTCCGCTTGCCCTCCGCAGGCAGTTCTTGGCAGACCGCTATATGTTCAAAGCTTGCAGCTTCGCCAATCATCCCCTCAGGCCTCGCCTGGAGGCTCTATCGCAAGAGGTAGCTGAAAATGCATATTGGTCACATAGGGATCCACCAAGAATTTTGAATAGTCTTCAAAAAGTTAAAGATCTCCCCTCCCAAGTCTACACTTCTAATACAAATCCTCTATTTGAAGTAGAGTTTGAGACAATTTTATATAAACCACCAGTTTTATTGGATATTGGTATAGGCAAGGATGACCCGGCAGCGAATTCTAAATTTAATAAATTCCTAATTCAATGGCAAGACTACCTTCCAATTTATACTGATGCTTCTAAGCTGGAGACTGGTGGCTGTGTGGGAATAGCGGTGTGGATTCCAAAATTCTCCATCCTTTTGTCGCACAGGTGTCCTCCACAATCTTCTGTATTCACTGGAGAGTCTATCGCAATCCTTGAGGCAGCTTCTTATGTAGAAACCCACAACATATCCAAAGTCATTATTTTTTCGGACTCCAAGAGTTGTCTGCAAGCAATTTCAGGCAATCAATTTCAAATGAAAATCAAATCCCCTGTAATACTAAAAATTAAGCAAATTTTAAATAGATGTGCTAATAAGGGCCTTGAAATTTCCATCGCTTGGATTCCAGGTCACTGCGGGATTGAAGGTAACGAGCAAGCAGACATTTGGGCAAAAAATGCCACCACAGTCGGTTCGGCCCACAGCCACAATAGTATAATCTCATCAGACCTAATGATGCTTGCTCGCTCCAATTTGTCAGATACTTGGCAAGATCTATGGGATTCTTCTAGACTAGTGAAAGGTAGACACTACGGTAACATCCAACCTAGTATCCCCCGTAACCCATGGTTTTTTAAGTTCCGCTCTGCTAATAAATGGGTCACGTCGACTATTTGCCGGCTTCGTCTAGGCCATGTTTGTTCTCCGGTATTTCTTGCTAAAATAAGGGTGAGGGATAACTCACTGTGCGAATGCGGTATTGATGAAGGAACTCTGGATCACATTTTTTTCAATTGCACTAGGTTCCCATATTCTCTGTACGATGTATTACCGCGAAATATCCCTCGTCCTATCAATTTTCCTTCTTTGTTAACTTTTATGGATGCTCCTCTCACTGCTATTCTTATCAAATATTTACTTGTCCATAACATCAGGATGTAGAAGTACAATTTTCTTTAATTTAATTAGATATTTACTTTGATGATCTTTCCTAATTTTCCTATGTTGGCATGCCTTACTTACTGTCACCATCTTCCCGCTCTTTTTCTTAATAACTGTACAAACGTCTTGTGTTGTCTGTGCCGTCCATAACATAAATAAAATGTTGTTTGTTTTAGGTTCCACACCTATCCTCCCACAAAAACACGAAATTATAAATACCGACCATTCTCCTATCGTGTGATATGCCTTCACGTCGACATTGGCGAAATACATCTTGCTAACCCAGCAAGAAGTGAAAGCCACAGAAGGAAAAAAAAAAAAAAAAAAAAAATTATTTCTAGTGTTTACCTTAATGTAATTAAAGGAGGAATTAGTATTCAATCATGGAGAATTATAGCCCTAAACTTGAAGAAGAAGAATATAAGCCTGAATCGGAACAAACAAATAACATATGCAGATGTTGTTTAACTGCCGAAAAACGAATGTTCAACATCTCTAATTTCGTTTCACATTTCCTGGATTTTGCCGGATTAAACGTAAGTCTACGTTCGTAGAAGTATACTTTAAGAACTAATGTTTAAACTATATTTGATGCACATGTTGTTTATAAATTACTTATTATTTATTCAAGACAAGAGGTTATATTTCAATTAATGTAAAAATTTTTTTCTTATCAATCTACCTTTCCATGCTGTTTTAATTTAACTATGGATCTTTTAAGCATTAAGACGGGAAGAATCTGAAATAATATCTACGTAGTTATGAAATCTATGAAATGTAGCAATTTATTAAATAATATTGGTTAGATTTGGGTCTTAGTCAATACAATATTTTTAGGTAATGGAATCGGACGGCCTCCCGCCCTGGATCTGCCATGAGTGCGCATATCTGCTGCAGAAGGCTGTGCGGTTCAAACGCAAGCTGCTTAAAGCTAACACAATGCTTTGTGATTATTTAATGAGGTGTGCACCGGTAAGTTGCTTTTCTATTTACAATTAATATTATTTCCTGAGGCATATTGCAATGAAGTTATTTGATTTGAAAGTTAATAAGTAAATCTTCAATAAAAATATTTGATTTAACTTTTAACATATAAACATATCAGATGAGATATCTTACAAAATTATAGCACTCCTTCATTTACATACAATGCATCTTGTTAAAATAAAATAAAATTACAGAATACAGATCTCCCTCTTAGTGTCTCATTTCTTTGTAATTTACTGCCAAGTTAACACTAGTGTTATTTGTGAACCCCTACTGTCTCACTGCTGTGCAAACGCCTCTCCACTCTTCTTCCATTGTTCCCTTGTACTGTTCTGTGCCTCGCGCTCCGTGTCCTTCCAACTCAGCCTGGCTGTCTGGAGTGTGGTGTCACCGGTGTGCTGCCACATATACAACGCGGTTGGCTCGGTTTGTAGACACCTGCCTACTGAGCTGGTGGTCCTGGGTTCGATTCCCGGCCGGGGCAAATATTTGTGTGATGAACTCGAATAGTTGTTCCTGGGTCATGGATGTTATCTTTATATTATATATATATTATAGATATCGTTGTCTACTACCTATAGTACAAGCTTTGCTTAGTTTGGGACTAGGTTGATTCGTGTATGATTGTCTCTTAATATATTTTTTTTTTATTATATAAAGGAATATTCTATCTATCTATCACATCTTACTTACAGTTCCCGATCGATGCCCTAGACCCTGAGCTCTGTAAGTATACAACACCGAACCTGAAGGAAACCCATACCCTTGCTTTTGACAACATCGGGAAGAGCAAGGCTGGTTTCCAGAAAATATTAGAGGTAAGTTCCCACTGGGATTTTATTGACTGATTTAAAATTGACATCCTGAAATTGTGGTGTTAAAATAAAAGCAGCTTGTAGTATTGGGCCTGTCTGTCTGTCAACACCAAAAATGATAAAATTTGGCAAGAAGCAATGTTTTACAGCACAAGTAAAGGGTTAAAATCCAAAATCCTTTAATTTGTTGTTCCATTACAAAAATAGACTTGTATTGTATGGTATCGAACCTTTGCCATGTGAGCCCCACATACTAACGGCTATTACTAAGCCTCTGCTGTCTGGCAACTGTCACAGGGTTGTATCTCAGGAACCGTAAAACGTAGAGACCTGAAATTCTCATTAATCATGTCAAACCATAGCCACTATCAACAAATACTAAAAAGATTTTTAGTTTGTTGAAAACAACATTAACTCTTGAAACCTTTAATTTCCAGCATGAGAAGAAGCCAGTAATATCGGCTCTGGACTCGATAGAGCTGGCGCAACCAGCCAAGTTGGAGGCCCCGCCGGAGGACCCGGAGCCCGTCAAGATGGAGTTTGATTCCTACTCTGACTACGAGGACAACATCACACTTGAAGAATTCAGGTATAGAGAGACAATCTTTTGAAGTCCTTTTGACCGTCAAAGACTGTTCACGACGCAGTCCATGCGCACAGTGCGCCCGCGTTCGTTTTTGGCTGGCGTCAGGGGCGCGGGGAATTGCTTTTACTGTTGGGCGTTCGAAAGGTTAATGTGTTTTGTCCTCTTTGTGCATGTGCAATGATGTCCTGAATGTCAAATACTACCCGTCACTTTTCTTACAATACCGTGCGAACGAGGCAGACGCTGAGTCGCGTGACAAGGGAAGTCGCTGCAAGATATGCCCCGCTGGACTGGTTAGTTGCCAGTAAAATAAATTAGTACCACCAACAATCCACATATGGCGTGGGTTGGAAAACCTCCAATTGGGCTATACCTTTAATTTACTAGCGACCCGCCCCGGCTTCTTCGCACGTGTGCAATGCTGGTAAATTTTGGATGTATTATACATATAAACGTTCCTCTTGAATCACGCTATAAAAAAAAAAAAAATCTGTTGCATAGTTTTAGATCTAAGCAGGACAGACAGACAGACAGACCGCAAGAAGCGATTTTGTTTTATACTATGTAGTGATAGTGATTTATTGAAATCTCCTATTTACCTCCAAAAGCAAGGTAGAAGGACGAAATAGAGACCATTGCATCAAGAAATTGGTTAAATCTGGCAAAAAATCGTGCCGAGTGGAAATCGTTGGAGGAGGCCTTCACCCAAAGAGGGGTTAAGGGGTCACAACTGGTCCTAGTGTAAATTTGCCAATGGAATAATATAAGGCTTTTTTTATTTATTTTTTATTTGCCTCACCTATTTACCTCAGTTATTTTGACAGAATATCTGATCTTTCCAGAGCGTCAGCCCCGAAAGTGTCCGACGGTGAGCCGCCGACGGTCCGCGAGCCCGGCAGCGCGGTGAAGGAAGAAGAGGAACCCAAGAAGAAGAAGACGAAGAAGAAAGACCAGCCGAAGGCGCGGAGAAAGAAGAGGTGAGTAACATATCATTATATTGTACTAGCTGTGCCCCGCGGTGTTACCCGCTTAACCCACGGAACACTAAATTTATTCGGGATGAAAAGTATCCTATGTCCTTTCCCGGATGTCAAACTATCTCCATACCAAATTTCATCTAAGTCGGTTCAGCGGTTTAAGCGTGAAGAGGTAACAGACAGACAGACACACTTTCGCTTTTATAATATTAGTATGGATTTCTCATTTAAGTGAATTGACGGTGGTAATTCGGAGCGTTGTAACCGCCGCGTTACCGTAACCGCAATATTGGCCAACATAAAGAAGCAATCAACATTATTTTCATAAAAAAATTAAAAATCAGCATTTCTACAAGTTTTTTTTTTTTTATTTTTTTTTTTTTAATGTCATAGGGGGCAAACGAGCAAACGTATCGCCTGATGGAAAGCGATAACCGTCGCCCATAAACACCTGCAACACCAGAGGAGTCACAAGTGCTTGCCTACCCAGAGGACGAAGATGGAATGCCTCTATGCTAGTAATTTCACCGGCTATCTTACCCCCACACCGGAACACAACAATGCGAACATTGCTGTTTGGCGGTGGGTTAGCAGGCAAGACGGTAGTGACAATCCGGACGGACCCTGCACGAGGCCCTACTACTCCAAAAGTTGACATAAAATGGCGCTTTTGATACGGGTTCGTCAAAATATAGTGGTCACGGTAATGAATTGCCTTAGGTGACTTATGGTGGTGAAGAAAAATTGAAATGCGTAACCAGGTGGAAGAGAAGAACCCGGTACCTCTGGATTGCTGGTCCAGCGCGTTAACCTTTCCGCCACCCTAACGCCCAAGCGACCTATCGAATTTTTCCTTATGCTTTTTGTGTCGATCTTTGTTTATTTGAAAAGCTTTACCTTAGCCTTTATATTTCTTTTGTTTTGTCACAGCAAAGAGCCAGTCGAGGGTGAGGAGCCGAAGACGTCGATCCGCAAGACTGTGGAGCTGGACCCCACGAAGATCAGGATCGTGATGCTGAACCCGGAGGAACAGTTTAAGCAGAGCGAGGTACGGGACAATTACTAAGACTTCACTGTCCGGCTGTTCGTCTGTCTGTTTGTCACCAGACTGTATCTCATGAACCGTTATAAAATAACTAAATAAATATCAGATCGCAAATCGATCTAGTCCCAAATTAAGCTCAACAAGGCTTGTGTTATGGGTACTAGACGACGATATACGTACTTATATAGATAAATATATACTTAAATACATAGAACAACCATGACCCAACCACAAATATACGATAGTGATAGTTAGTTAGACAGTTAAAATTTTCACAGATGATATATTTCTGTTGCCGTTATAACAACAAATAATGAAAACATTGCACCTGCGTTAACTTTGCACCTCATTTGTATGTGGTGCCACACATACCAGGTGCATACTTAACTTATCCTGGCATTACTACCCAGTTCAGATAGGATAAGTATTTGTACGGGACCCCTCGGTGCGGAGTCAGACTCGCACTTCCCAGATTCAGCTCACCCCTGATTGTACACTCGAGTGCTTTGTTCCAGGAAGAAAGCAAAGCCAAGTTCCCGTACCAGTGCCACCTCTGCTACAAGGGGTTCAACTTCGACACCAAGCTGGACAACCACATGAGGAAGCACAGTCCGGTGAGTATATACAGGCGTCCCGAGACTATGGGACATCGAGGGAAAGTACCTTAAATATCGTAGATAGGATATTTTGGTGAAAGAAGACTTTATGCTATTTTTAAAAGTTAGTGATTCTGCATTTAAAGATTTTCTAAGAATTACTTGCTTCGTCTGGGAATCAAACCGACTTACATGTAAAAAAAAAACACTCCTATTTTTATGTTGCCAATCGAAAGAACGGACAAAAAATAATAATTCTTCCTAAATAACATAGTATTTTAAAAGAAAGGAACAACGTAAAATGTTCGAGTCATATGTCTTGAAATATTTCAAGAAAATTATTTATTATCGACGATGCAATTAAGCAATTAATTCTTAGAAAATCTTAAAATGCAGAATTACTAACTTTTAAAAATAACATAAAGTCTTCTTTCAGCAAAATCCTATCTACGATATTTAAGGTACTTTCCCTTGATGTCCCATAGTATTGGGACACCCGGTATTGTAATTCTTGAAGGTTGAAGAAAATATCATAACCGTCCGTATTACCGCAGTAAAAATAAAATCATGTGTGTATCTGTGTCTGTCTGTGTCCAATTTGAGTTTTTTTTTAATCGAAGGAGTTGCCCGTCGAAATCGTTATTAGCTATGGTGGAAATAGGACCAGTAGTTTCCAAGATTTAAATGAAAACAAGTGACAAGATCTCAGCCAATATTGAAACTAAGAATTCCAAACTTTGTAGTTATGTTCAGTTAAGAGGCCTTATTCCTTTTAAAATACTGATTGCTTTAGACATTTTTCTCTATGATCAAACATGTTTCTTAACATGTTATTGATGTTACTACCTAGAACAGGGCTATTGGGATTTATTGGTATATATTAGAAACCTACACAACAATATATTTGTCATAATATGAAAAAAAAAAATTTTTTTAAAGGAATAAGTCCTCTTAAGCGGCCTCTTAGGGTCCATGACTACTACTTACTTGTGTCGGGATGGTTTAATTTATGTTTTTTAATGTGCAGTCCCGCGGCCCGTTCTCCTGCACGCTGTGCTCGATGTACTTCCCGACTGCGTACAGCCGCAGCGTACACGCACACATACACACGCGCCGCTACGAATGCTGTGCGTGCGGCCGGCGTATGACCGACCGCTCCTCCATACTGGACCACTACAGGTATGTACGTCCTGACTGCGTACACGCAGCGTATACGCTACGAGTGTCGTGCGTTCGGCCGACGTTTGATGGACCGCGCGTCCATACTGGACCATTACAGGTATGTACGTCCCGACTGCGTACGCGCCGCGTATACGCTACGAGCGTCGTGCGTTCGGCCGACGTAAGAACGACCCCGCGTCCATACTGAATCACTACAGGACCTTTATCTTAATACTAGTTTATTTCTCAATAGAATTATATTTTTCCACAGAACGCAACATGAGGGTATGGTGTCACATTTTACGTGCCATCTCTGCGGAAAGGTTTCAAAGTAAGTTATAATAGTCCAACGTCTCTAATATTAAAACCAGCGACGGAATCTTAACCAATATTTAAACGAATCATTTAAATATAAGTTTGTCAAAAATAATCATTTTTGTGACAAGTTTTTAGGGCTGACTGTACTTTTCTTTGAACATCCATCATTTGTTTGCTGATACTACTGATAAGAGACCAAACTCGGTAGCATTGCTTTAACCGATTACTGGGTTCCTAGGGAACTTTCAGGCTCTATCATGAGATCAGCCCTAAGGTACAATTTTATTGTATAGTCAATGTCATCAAAGTTGTGGTGTGCAAAATTTCAGCTCAATCGGTTGATATCTGCTTCAAAATTGAGTTAGTCACACTCATAAAAACAGCGCTTATTAAACAGTTTGTGGCCCACAATACTCATTGGTTTCCATTGTTTAATAAAAAAAGTATTCCCCTAAAACAGGTTCCTACTGTAACCAGCATTTCATGGGAGGTTTAATTTGAATTTGTTTATTTCGTTATAGTAATAGCAAAACTCATCGGGGCCACATGCGGAACCACCACAGCGGCCAGCGGCCCGAGTGCGAGCAGTGCGGCAAGACCTTCATCAACAAGGACTCGCTCGAGGAACACCGACAGTCAGTCTTTGAACTTTATTTTTATTGTTAAAATCATGAGTAAACGCAATAATAATAAATAAATAGAAAATTGTAATTCCATAAAGAACACATTTGTTATTTAAACGTTGAGCGATGACTCAAATGCGTTCAACATGTGCGCGACCAAGAAGTTATATACTTGCCTAATGTTACGTAGTTTGCATTGCAATTTGACAAGTTTCATAAAATATTAAGATCTACTTGGTCAAATCAAAGCGCGCAAAGGGTGTGTATTACAATTTGTTATCATTGACTAGGATGCATCAAGAGAGTTTATTGTGTTCTGAATGGCTGGGATGGGATGTTCAAAACATTTGTTTCCTTTGGACATGATCCGTCAGAGCAATTAAGGGATATTTTGGAGGGTGGGCGTTACAATTTGTTTCCGTTGACCAGGATTCACCAAGGCATCAAGAACTACTCGTGCTCCGAGTGCGGCAAGCGGTTCCGCACCAGGACGCAGATCAAGCACCACCAGCTCAAGCACACCGACATCAAGGAGTACTACTGCGTCGAGTGTGATGTTAGGTATGTTAGAGAGATTTATTGCATTTTCGAATCCTTTTATGTATTATCTGCCTTGTAAACCAATCAAATATTTCCTTGTAAAGTACGACCGCTATGAATTCCATTAATAAAATTCAGGTCTGTGTGAACTAATGCTACACCAATAATGAAGGCTTATTCTTTAATTTAATGGACACTATGGGCAGATGCTAGATTATTTATTTTACACATATTTGATGTTTCGCAGATTCAAGTCGGCGCACAGTTTGCGACAACATTTAGTAAAGAGTTTGAAACACAAAGATAAACAGAGTTTAAAGTAAGTATTCATATTTATGGATTTAATATATGCTTGCCATAAGTCTTCGCTCCAAATGCAGAATGATCCTCTGCTAAAGCTTTCCTTTCATTTAAATGAAGAAGAAGATAATGAGTTTTCACACAACATTGAAGGCTCATGCCTTCAAGTTATCGTTTTTTGTTTCAGTGTTTTCTTTATTTTCGATTGTTGAGTGTTATGCATGATATCTTGGCCTGTTTTTTAGTTTTGTTCATGTGTTTATTTCCATTAATCTATTTGAGATTCTTAAACGGTGCTTACTTTTGTGCTGCATCTGTAATAATGTAGTATCGCGATCGTTATTCAGGTTCGGTTGCACCCGTTGCGAGAAGCGCTTCGACAACGCTCGCGCGCTGAACGCGCACACGCTGGTGCAGCACGAGGGCGTGCGGCCGCACGCGTGCCCCGCGTGCCCCGCCGCGCTGGCGTCGCGCGCGTCGCTCGCCAAGCACACGCACCACGTGCACGGCGGCGCGCGCCCACAGCCGCGCCACGTGTGCGACGCCTGCGGGAAGGCTTTCAGAGTGAGTGCCAAACTCCTGACCTACAAGAGAAAAGTAGTAGGGCTCGTTACAATTTGGTGCCGTGACCAGGATCCGTCGAGCTATTTTTTTGAAGTGAGCCAAGTTGAAAAGTACATTGGACGACGAGAAGTGCAACTTACAATAACGAAAATATAATTTAACTAGATCGATGCAGAGTCAGCCACCGGCTAAGCTTGCACCATAGATTGGAGCGGAGTTTTTTTTTTTTTTTCGAAATTTTCTCTTCGTCACGACCTAGCGAAATTTAATTTGTGCATTTTAAAACAAAAATTTCTAAAATCGGTTGAGAACTCGCTGAGATCTGCGCATTGTTACGAAGTCCATTCGAGTCGATCCATGGGAGCTTCGCTCGCTTCGCTCCAATAATAATAATAAAGCCATTTATTAACCCAAAACAGAAATAAAACGAAAATATTTATAAAAAATATAAAATTAATATTATTTCGGAAGGTTACGGGATTATCGATTCTGTTTACTATATAGTGGAGGCCGCTTGACAAGAAAGACGAAAATACATCATTATTCCGATTCAAATTAAAACAATACTTAGCTAATCCGCGATATAATACGTTAAAGTTAGGTGCCGTGACCCGTCGAGGTGTGCTCTTTATCTTTGTGGTGTGCTTTCGGGCTGGCTGCTCGTTATAAAATCACTTTATTCCAGGGCAAATCCGTGCTGATCAACCACGTGCGCACCCACACGGGCGAGAAGCCGTTCTCGTGCGCGACGTGCGGCCGCAAGTTCTCGCAGCGCACCGCCATGCGCACGCACGTCGACCTGGTGCACCTCAAGCGCAGGCGCGGGAAGGTACACACACACACACACACACACACACACACACACACACACACACACACACACACACACACACACACACACACACAGACACACACACAAGTTCTCGCAGCGCACCGCCATGCGCACGCACGTGGACCTCGTGCACCTCAAGCGCAGGCGCGGCAAGGTACACACACACAGACACACACACACACACACACAGACACACACACAAGTTCTCGCAGCGCACCGCCATGCGCACGCACGTCGACCTCGTGCACCTCAAGCGCAGGCGCGGGAAGGTACACACACACACACACACACACACAGACACACACACAAGTTCTCGCAGCGCACCGCCATGCGCACGCACGTCGACCTCGTGCACCTCAAGCGCAGGCGCGGCAAGGTACACACACACACACACAGACACACACACACACACACACACACACACACACACACACACACACACACACACACACACACACACACACACACAAGTTCTCGCAGCGCACCGCCATGCGCACGCACGTCGACCTCGTGCACCTCAAGCGCAGGCGCGGCAAGGTACACACACACACACACAGACACACACACACACACACACACACACACACACACACACACACACACACACACACACACACACACACAAGTTCTCGCAGCGCACCGCCATGCGCACGCACGTCGACCTCGTGCACCTCAAGCGCAGGCGCGGCAAGGTACACACACACACACACACACACACACACACACACTAAATAACTAATCAATCCTGTGGCGCGGAGACATTATCATTTTACGATTATTATAACCAAGTTCATCATGTAAGCCACACAATACAATATACTATCACATTATACTATATACTACCACAAATAAGAAAACAAAGTTATGAAAACTGCTAGTAATATTTAATTAATGACGTAAGCGACGCCCTGGTGAAACACACCTTACACTATGTGTTGGTAGGGTTCGCTACATTTGCTCCCGTTGCTATATCTTATGTATCCATACCGTCGTTCACACGGCCATTCAACTATTCTTTAGATTTCCTCTCCCACATTCACAGTTCTCTAGTCTAAACTTTATTTATCTTACAGAAACAAGAGCCGCCTGCGCCGCAGCTCGTGGCCGCGCCCACAGACACACCAAAAATAGACCTGTTCACCAAAGAAGAACCCCAGATAGTGTTTGACACCTGGAACCGACAGAACATGCAGAACTGCGAAGTTTATTTCACAGTCACCGCTGGCCCTTAAAATCATCTTTATTACGACGTAATCGCGTTTAAATACGCTTTTATTTAATTACCTCGACGTTTCGAACTTGACTTTACGTCCATGGTCTCTAAGGGTCTTTAATGTTGAAAATTTTTGTTTTCCATGTCGAGTATTGTGCCCCGATTCATGTAATTGTGCGTATGCGTTTAGTTTCGCAGAGAGAGGTACGCGATTAGGCCATATGTCAAAATGTGTGTCTGCCAGATGGCTTCAAAATGCAATTCTAATTCCCTAAATCGGTCGGTAACTTTTTGAAATTTTATAAAAAAAATATTTTTTTCAAAATTTTTTGCTGACTTGGATCGAGAATATCACAATATATATATTTGAGCTTGCTATTTAAGACGAGGAAAACATGTATCACGGGATTGAATTAAGTTACAGTTTTAGCCATGTTAGGAGGCGGACGCGCGAGGATAGAAAACAGTCAATTTTTATCATGTGAATTATATTTCTAAATTACATTTTCAATGCCTTTGTTTGAGAGTTGAGAGAGTTGCCAGTAGAGTGAGATCTGAAGATTTGTAAAACAATGTTATAAATCCTGGTCACGGCACCATTTGTAATGCACGAACTGTAAAACACTACATTGTGCGATTCCACAATTGACGTATCGTATGTATGTTTTACGTAACTGATCTCCATGTAATTATGTTATTATAATTTTAGTTTGTATTACGACTGCCTGGGCTTGGGACTAATTAAAGGAACGTATTTTTCTGCAAGTATCACATTACTAACTCCATACTCTTTGGTGCTTAGTTGATTTTAGTCCCTAGACATCACTGCCATTTTCAAATTAACTTTGTTCCTATTTAGAATATTCTAAGTTTTAATGTTATTCTTCACTGTTGCTTTATGGCAGCGCGCAACTTAACTAAGAATTAAGATCGAGTGCATTAGCGGGTGAATCAAGTTATATGAAAGCTTATTACATACGAACTGGTGTGACTTGTCGTAGAAGTCGAATATCGTGCGACATGTGTCGAATCGGTTCGCGATTCGTCACAGGAGAGCCGATCAGTCGCCGCGGCGGCCAATCGACCATGTAATACGCGCGTATGACGGTGTTGCGTATATTATTTCACGAGCATATTTCTTCTCTTGCCACAAGCTGCTTTCGAAGATTGGGCTTTGTAATCCGAAATGTCCGCCATTTTCATGACCCGGTGGCCATAAAGATGGTTTACAATGCCTTAGTAAGGAGTAAGCTAGAGACATCGTCGATTGTATGGAATCCTTATGAAGTGACGTACGCCTTACTTCTCGAGAAGGTTCAGAAAGCGTTCTTAAGGTTCCTTTATAAAAAAATATTTGGAGTCTATCCGTATCTGTACCCAACAAGGTACCTACTCGGCTCCCTTGGGTACAACTCCTTAGAGGTCAGGCGGAATTGTTAGCTGATGATCACGGCATGTCAAGCCTTGCGTGGTCAGTCGGACTGTCCCGAACTTGTAGAGCGTCTGGTGCGACTGTCTGTCCCGGACGTCCCAAGGATAGCCCTCAGACCTCGCCAGCGCGACCTGTTGGCTGTACCGCCGTCGTCCACCGTGTCGCTCAGGAACTCGCCGCTGCCCCGAGCCCTCTCACTTCTCAATGCGCTCCTAGCATCGACACCTGAGTGCGACTTGTTTGCGTGGCGATGGGTGGCTGTGCGCAGTGAATGCTTGAGATTCTGTGAGGCGATGGATGCTAGGTGCTCAACTGTTCCTATATAATTTTGTATGTTCCTTTAATTTTAATCTAAGTTTCGTGACGCATTGGTTGTACTGTAATGTCATGTAAATCTTTTTATAAAATAAATAAATAAATAAATTATACATTCGACTTCTACGACGTGAGTGAACTCCTTTAGTATGTATTTTAATGTCTGCAGTTTCCTATACTATCTCTTCCTCGACTGTTTATAGCGCCACTATCCCTGGTTACAACCGTAATACACTCGGGTGCAAAGAAATCGGACCACCCAGCATTTTTAGCAGTTTTCCATTTTCTATTAAAACTGTAAGCTCGACCGTAACAATTTAAATACCACGTGATAGATAATTTTCTGCCCTATCAAATGACACCAATATTCAAGGGCGGGAATGGATATTGTGCAAAATGTGGGCGTGGAAATCACCCCCCTCCAACTGCCTCGTTAACGCATGCACTAATTGGCCACGTACCATTAGGCATAAAACCAGTAATTATCATTGTTTATGCATCATTTGTAATTGATACGTCTTCCTGAACACTGCTCTCATCGACTCGACCCTGAAAAACTGAAGAAACATGGATACTACCCCAAATGAAGCCGCCCAAGCAGTTGCCCTGTTGCAGAGTGGGCTTAGTCAACGTGAAGTGGCTCGACAACTGAACCTATCGAAGTCATCAGTTCAACGTGTGTACCAGAGGTTCCGCAAAGATCAGACGTTCTCCAGAAGACCCGGAACAGGCAGAACTCGCAGTACTTCAGAGAGAGATGACCGTTTTATCGCTGTTTCCTCGCTACGAAATCGTAGATTGAATGCTGTTCAGCTTCAGCAGAAGCTCCGAGAGACCCGGAATGTGTCTATCAGCCGATGGACTGTCAGAAGAAGACTGAAGGAGAAGGAATTGACAGCTCACAGGGCTGCCAATGGCCCAAAACTTACCCCAGGACACCGCGGTGCACGACGTGTCTTCGCTCGCGAACATGAAGATTGGACCCTTCAGCAATGGAGGTCCGTACTTTTCTCCGACGAGTGCAGGATAACTTTGTTCGGTAATGATGGACGAGCACGAGTTTACCGGAGGCCTGGGGAGCGGTTTTCTCAATGGTGCATCGAGGAACGTGTTGCCTATGGTGGCGGGTCAATCATGATCTGGGCTGGCATTTCTCTGGAAGCGAAGACGGACATTGTGTTCATCACAGGGCCAGGTACAAGGCGAAATGCGGGTGGTTTGACTGCTCCTCGATACGTAGAGGAAATCCTGGCTGATCATGTGGTTCCATTTAAGAGTTTTATCGGCGATGACTTCATCCTCATGCAAGATAACGCACGGCCGCATACAGCCCAGACCACTACGGACTACCTGGAGGAGGTGGGCATCAGCGTTATGGAGTGGCCAGCACGAAGTTCTGACCTGAACCCGATCGAGCACATTTGGGACGAGCTGAAAAGAAGAATCTGAGCCAGAGATCCCGCCCCTGAAACTTTATTGGAGCTTAGGTATGCGATCGAAGAAGAATGGGCGGGCATCCCTCAAGATACCGTAAGAAAATTAATAAGGTCGATGAAAAACCGTATGACTGCCTGTCGTAGGGCTAGAGGAGGCAATACACGATATTAAATTGCTGAAATTTGTTTTAATTTTGCCTCCATTTCCTTAGAACCACAGTTTTCCCCTTAGGCAAAAGTTTTACTCCAGTACGCATTTTTAGGGCGGTAACGTTCTAAGCCCTGAAAATCTGAACGTATTGGCCGCACACCTTCGGAAATCAGATGAATTTATAGAGGAAAAGCTTACCATTCATATGGTATATAATATGTTATGGTCACCCTTACAGTTTTTACAGAAATTGGAAAATTGTTAAAAATGCTGGGGTGGTCCGATTTCTTTGCACCCGAGTGTATATGTTATTCGCTGGGTGCGAAGTAGGTGGTGGGGGAACCACGAATCGATCGCAGCGCGCGCCGTGGCCAAAAAAGGAACTTTCGTCAGGCCAACTGTCACTTTTTACTAGCGAAATTAAGGCATCTAAAAATAAATAAATATGCGGCACGAAACCTGCAGCGTAGTTAATTGCAAAAACAATGGCAAAAACAGTAATCATAAATAAATAAATTTACACAAGCAAGTTGGAAACGAGAACAACGAATTAAATGGATAATCGCTATCAAGAGGAAAAAGTTAGTATAACCTATAGAACAACATTTTTAATATTATATCTTGTATGTTGTAGGGAGTAGCATGTTTATGCGTTTATTTTCTTTTACATTTTGGACATGTTGAGCAAAAACGAATGGTTTCCCATTTTATTGTAGTTTGGGATTTGAAAGCGATGTTGTGTTTGATTGAGCAGAATCCAGTTATAATAATTAATTTGGCCATGTTTAACTGAAAAAACAAAATAATCTGTATTATTACGAAAATACAGTCATAAATGATCGGTTGCATTATGCATGAAATGCGTTTTAGTACGGTTAAATTTGTTTATTTTGTAACTTACTTCTCGTGAAGACAGCCATGAAAAGGTCCGTGTGAATTACATCTAAAAGTTATTGATTTTGCCATTTTAGACGGTAAATAAAGAAGATCAACGTTTATCGACACTATAGATTTAACATAATCGAATAAAATGAAAGAAAATTACGATATTTCATTGAAATTATTTGTTTGTTTACTTACTCTTTGTAAAGACAGTCAGCCATTTGACATTAAAAAGCCCGCCGTAATTGTAACCGCTAGTTGACGCTGTCATCGCGCACCCAGCGAATATATGTCAGGCTATAACTGGGCACACAGTTCGAATCTCACCTAAGTTCAGCAAACGCGTGTTAAATAGGATAAATAGTATAAATATATATAATTATAGTTTTGTAATGAATACAAAGTGAAAAATTAGAGCTTTTTTATTTCACCTTCAATCAAAAAGTCTATAAGGCTTGATGTCCACTAGCGGAGCGGAGAATATGAACCAATCAGGCTGCGTCTCAGTGGAACCCAAGTGTGCATAATTAAATCTGAGGAATGGGATTGATCCGCTTGACACCCACTCCCTGCAGGTAACCGTGGCTACACACAGACAACCCCCACTAGACGGAGCATGTAAGAAGACCCGCGCGCACCAACGATATGGTACGGCAGAACATTAAAGTATCAACACGGCGGCCACCGTTTAGTTGCGTCCTTGTTTATGAGGTCTCTCTACACCACTTAACACTACAATTTACCATGTTATCTATTTAATTTCTTTTTTCGTTGACGTACGCATGGCATGACGTACGATATTAGGGTGTTGCTTAAAAATTAACATTCAAAAAGTCATTGTCTCACCCCGCCATTATGTTCTAGTACCCTGATTAACGCATGCTAGTTTTTTTTTTTAATCAATTTTAGAGGTCGCTACCGCTTGATAAAGTTTTGGAAAAAACAATTTAGGTGTCAATATGACAAGCTTGGCAGTCACTATTTTATATTTATTTTACTTCTATAACGTTTGTCGATTGCTTGGGAATCCCCCTTGATCGATACACACCCCTCGCCCCCCGGCAGGCCGCGTTAAGATAAGCAATCGGTCGAGTTTAGAGTGCACTGCACCCTAATGCGAAAAAATCTACTTTAGTGTCATAAAAATTTAAAGTTTAATTTTCTTTTACTTAATTATCATAATTTTAATAAGAATGTATGTAAATTATATTTGTTTATTTGAACATGTTTTTATTGTTTTTCCAAAACTTTGACAGCTGGTAGCGACCCCTAAAATTGGTTTAAAAAAAAGCAAAGAAACTATAGCATCCGTTAATAGGGGTCGTAGAACAAAATGGGGGGGTGAGACTTTAAGATTTCAGTTTCCTTCCTTTTTTTCACCATATAAGCAACACCCTAGGGTTAGTCCCATATATATACACTTCACGGGAGTAAATTCACAGGTTAAGATGCAGTTAGGGAACATATAAAATCTATTTAATTTAATTGATCTAGCTTTTATACTTTAGGTTTTATTGGTACCTAAAATACGCCGATTTTGCCACTCACATATATACACTTATACACTGACGTATCAAAACCTCTGGGGTACTTCCCGATGACCTAGAAAACTGAAATTTGCTATGTTTGTAAGCTAGGTTTAGTAGACAAACAATAGAATAATTCTGAAACTTGGAACTTTTACCCCTCAACTCCTTAAACTAGGGGATGAAAGTTTGTATGAGACTTTCGTAAATGATACTAGAGGTCTGAAAATTTATACCTATTGGGACTCATTGTTATAAATAAAATACACATTCGAGGATTTTTAGAAAATCACCCTTTAAATAAGGGGATGAAAGTTTGTAAGGGTTTTCCATAATGGGGGATGAAAGTGTATATATATGGGGCTAAACGTAAGTATTTCTTAAATACACAATTATAACTACTTACTTAGAAACGCTACAGCACAAAAAAAAAAACTAAAAATTAAAAACTACTTTACAAAAAGAAATGAGATCCCAACAAAAACATTTCATGTAAAAGTAGCGGCCAAGACTCACATGCTCATAACGCTTTCGCTGTAAAAAAGTTACCAGATCCCTGGAAAAGCCAAGCCCCTAAAAAAAAAGTAAAATCCACAGACCTACGGACTAAATTGACAAGTAAGTATGAACAAATGTTGCCACAGTTTGGCCAGTGTCGTTCTCATCGATATTAGAATTATTGTTACATCGTAGTTAAGGTCCATCCAGACGGGACAATCAAATTGGCAATTTGATCGGCTAATATATATACCAACTTTTTCCAGTGATTTTGACAGATGAAAAGGTCTGTAGACCCCTAATTAGAGATAAAAATTTAAAGTCAAACCAGCAATAATGTACATAAAAATTATACATTTATTAATTGATAGTTTATTGAATAAATACATTTAATTAAATAAATTAATAAAAGTAATGTTCTTTATCTTCATATTTCCAACAATGTGGTCCATCTATTTAACAAAAAAAAAGCGGGTATCTTCAGAAATAGTTGACCGCTGTTTACAAACTACTTTTATGTATCTAACGATATACGTTATCATTGCTATTGGGAGTGTTTATTGAAATTGTTACGTGTTATTATGGATTCGCAAGATTCGGGGCCAGAACCATGTTCATCAAAATGTTCGCCTCCGACAAAAAGGAGAAAAAAATGTATTAGTGAAACTGAAAGAGACGATTCATCGATTTTACGTTTATTAGGGTTCCGTAGTCAACTCTACTCTCAACCCTTATAGTTTCGCCATGTCCGTCTGTCCGTCCGTCCGTCCGTCCGTCCGTCCGTCCGTCCGCGGCTTAGCTCCGTGATCATTAGTACTAGAAAGCTAAAATTTGGTATGAGTATGTGTATGTATAACGCCGACAGAACGGTAACGGTTTTTTCGGGTACCTCTAGAGCACCTAAGGTGGGGGTGATTTTTTTTTAACACTGGTGCGTGGGGTGTCGTTGAATAGGTCTTGTAAAAATAAGAGGGGTCTTCTAACTTCATTTTTTGATAAAGTCAGCAGTTTTGTAAATATTCGCTCCGAAAACAAAAAAAATAGTGTCCCCCCCCCCTCTAACTTTTCAACCACGGGTCAAAAAAATCGGAAAAATTCATGTATATAAGGCCTTATAAGTACTTTCAATGAAAACTATATTGAACAAAATCGGTCGAGCCGTTTTTGAGCTATCGCCAAATTTCATATTTTTCTTTAAAAGGACGTAAGTTGACTTCCAGAAGGTAATAAGAGATTATAGTTTCTAGGGCGTTTACGACCTTTTTATAGAGCTTAAAATCTTTCTTAACTTAAACCTCGGGCTTAAAACAGCAGTTTATTGTGAAGGATGAGCAACTACGGAACCCTACACTGAGCGTGGCCCGACATGCTCTTGGCCGGTTTTTGTATTTATAATGAGATGGTAGACAGATTGCACGTCAATAAAAACGAGTGTGTCATGAAAACATCCGAAATTCTTGGTATTTCGAGATTCAGTTTTTAAAGTTTTGAAGGAATACAAAGAACAAGAGAAGTTTACTTCGTCTCTGAAACCCGGTCCAAAATTAAAGTTCAAAGATAAGGTGGACGAACTTACTTTTGCGGCAATACGTCAAAAAGTGCATATGTTTTTTGAAAAAAAACGAGGCCCTACTTTTGCAAAGGTAAATTGTATTGCGATATTCAATTATTTCTGTTAAGTTTGTTTTATATGTAATATAGTCTGACATCCCAAGTCCGACAGTAGAATATTAATATATTTAGGCTCGGAAACCTTTTTATGCTTTAAAACTAGTGGGTAAAAACGCATTTTATCCATCCACTACCTCGAAAATCAAACAAACAAAAATTTGTACCTCTTATTTGAAACTAATATACTTATTTTTGATTTAAACTAGTCTGTTATTTGTACTTTACAACATGTCGATATATTGTTATCGACATATACTCTTCACTATTTTTATTTTGCTGTTCCTGGTATCATTTTACCTGTCAGTCATTTGTCAATTTAGTCCGTAGGTCTGTGGATTTTAGTTTAAGCCCTGAGTTTACTAATCCTACACCTTGGCTTCGAAAGTATGGCTTGGCCGTTTCATAGAGTAACGTGAATAAGTCCAACGGACCGTCTGGCCCATACGGCATCAAGAAATTAAGTTTATGTCTTCATGATAAAATATATAAACTTAATTCCTTACCATATAGGCCGGGCAGTCCGTAAGACTTATTTACGGTACTTTATGAAACGCCCAAGCCATACTTTCGAAGCCAAGGTGTAGGATTAGTAAACTCAGGGCTTAGGGGCTTGGCTTTTCGAGGGATGAAATGTTTTTGGTGGGTTATTATTGCTATTTGAAAAGTTTCTCGCCAATATGTGTTCTAAGTTGCTTTAGTAAAGAAGACTTATGTTTAACATTGGAGCTACAATGTTTGTATTTATATGGTTACTCGCCAGTGTGTTATAACTTATAAGATAAATAAATAATATCAGACAACCTCACTCAAATAGATCTAGTCCCAAATTAAGCTCGAGAAGGCTTGTGTTTTATGGGAACTAGGCGATGATATACATACTTATATAGATACACCCCAGGCCAAAATATGGAAACAAGATTATATTACAATACAAAGCTGCGATTTCTTTACGCGATAAATTAGAGAATTACACAATAAAACTTAATATAAATATTTTAAAAGTTATAACCCAAGTTCTGCTTATTAAAATCGCCCGTTCAACATTTCGTAGAAAGACAATAAAAAAGGCGACTTGCAACATTTTCCTGAAGTTAGGTACAATATTATTATGTTTTAAAATTGGCCGTTTAATTAATGCTTTAATTTTTTAGGGGTGGCCTAATCGTTACTAACATTTACAAAATGAATAATTATTGAAAACTTTAAATAAGTATTAAAAGAAAAACTTTATTTCCATACTTTTGGCCTGGGGTGTAAATAAATACTTAATACATAGAAGAACATCCATGACCCAGGCACAAACATTAGTGTTCATCACACAAATATCTGCCCTGGCCGGGATTCCAGGACCGCCGGCTGAGAGGCAGCTGCTCCACCACTGCGCCAACCGCGTCGTCACTACGATGAACTCGTAAATTAAACTTATTCGTACACCTAGAGGTACAATGATCTCATTTGAATAGCTTCTCGCCAGTGTGTTTCCTAAGGTGAGTTTGTAAGTGACCGTTTTGGGTAAACGTGGAGCTACAATGATAGCACTTATATGGCTTCTCGCCAGTGTGTGTTCTGAGGTGATATTGTAAACCACTGCTTTGTGTGAACGTTGAGCTACAATGATAGCACTTATATGGCTTCTCGCCTGTGTGCGTTCTCAGGTGAACTCGTAAATTAGACTTATCTGTAAACATAGAGGTACAATGATCACATTTAAATGGCTTCTCGCCAGTGTGTATTCTTAGGTGAACTCGTAAATTAGACTTATCTGTAAACATAGAGGTACAATGATCACATTTAAATGGCTTCTCGCCAGTGTGTATTCTTAGGTGAACTCGTAAATTACACTTTTTTGTAAACATAGAGGTACAATGATGGCACTTATATGGCTTCTCGCCAGTGTGTTTCCTAAGGTGAGTTTGTAAGTGACCGTTTTGGGTAAACGTGGAGCTACAATGATAGCACTTATATGGCTTCTCGCCTGTGTGCGTTCTAAGATGAGATCGTAAATAAGACTTATCTGTAAACATAGAGGTACAATGATCACATTTAAATGGCTTCTCGCCAGTGTGTGTCCTAAGGTGAGTTTGTAAGGTACCGCTTTGGGTAAACGTGGAGCTACAATGAGTGCATTTATATGGCTTCTCGCCTGTGTGCGTTCTAAGATGAACTTGTAAAGTAGACTTATTTGTAAACATAGAGGTACAATGATCACATTTAAATGGCTTCTCGCCCGTGTGTGTTCTGAGGTGATATTGTAAGCCACTGCTTTGTGTATACGTGGAGCTACACTGACTACATTTGAAAGGTCTCTTGTCCAAGTTCGGCGTTATTTTCCTTTTCCGTTTTTCCTTTTTCTTTTGGAGAGAAATTTTGGATTTGTTTGTTTTGGCTTGTCCTTCTTCATTCAACAATCGAGTTGGAGCTGAAAAACAGGTTTATTAGCTTATTCATCAAGTCTACAACAATCTAATGTACGCGATGGGTTTATGTTGTGCTGTTTAGGAGTTCTACGGCCGCCTTCCGTCTCCAACCTCACATAACGTCTAATTTACCAGATAATTGTATTGTCACATGAACTACATTTACATAAGGTGCTTTGTCATGTCAGGGGGCAGGGGACAGGGGACAGGGGACTTGCGCGAAAGTCGCGAGCTCACCTTTAATTAAAGGTACCGTTTGGACGGAAGCTTGTTTAGATATACATATGTATATTATCTAGAGTATTGATATCCGATCGAAAAAAGATCAAACCAGAATAAAAGAAACGGGCAGACGGTTCTTATAGGTACTTTTATTTAAAGGTATCGTTTGATATCGGTACCGAAATGCTACTTTATCGGTCGAATACCTTTAAAAAGACCGGTCAAAACCGTTTTTAAAGGTACCTTTTCAGTCTCTGGACGTGAGCGCACGTGTGTTGCGGTCAATTAAATAAATGTAAGTAGTCCGATTTAAATTTTTTGAGGGCATAAATCGGAACTAAAAAGAAATATGATTCCTAAACTCATATTGCATAAAAACCGCCTTCGAAATTATGATATCGAACGATATGATAGTTGGGGCCGACTCCAGTTTGTCTGAATAAAAAAAAAAAAATACCATGACAGCTGCCAGAAAACTTCACTGCCGCCATTACCGGTAAAATTTTGTTTTGTTGCATAAAACAGTTCAATTTGTTGAATTTAAACCATAAAATGAGTGATCAAGATGGTATAGATATTTCGGCAGCGCCGCCTGATATCTGACATAATATATGAAAGTTCTAACAAAACAGTCTATTTTTATGGTGGTCATATTGTGCGGCTCCTGAATGCATCATGGAGGCTTATGATATGAGGCTAGATAAAGTAGTGTATGTAACTGAACATATACGACTATTTCCCTCACATGTATAGATAATATTTTCACTAATGCAGTTCACTGTCAGGCTGAAGTACTAGACCTCGGCTTATCCGATCATACGTGTCAAATCGTCAAAATTCCGACGGGGTTAGGTTTCAAAGAACAGTTTTGGTATATATATAGTCGAAACCCAACCAAGTATACAGAGATTATCTTGAAATACATATCAAAAATCAGCTTTTCAGATGTGTACTCCTCAACGGATTCAAATCATGCCTATGAAATATTTATTAATACTTTCAAACTTATTTTCGACTTCTGCGTACCGATTAAGAAAATTAAAATAACTCATAAAAAGAGACCTCCACGGAAGACTAAAGGCATTGTAAGAGCTAGTAAACCAAAAAAGGCAATTATACTTGCAAACCCTTAACTCAAGTAATGCGAAGGTCAAAAATGAGTACAAAAAATACTGTCGGATTATGAAGTTAGTGACGAAGCAAGCAAAACGCAATTCAAATATAAACTTCATTAACCAGAGTAGCAATAAAAGTAAAGCTACATGGCAAGTAATAAAACAAAACACGACAAAAGTAAATACTATAAAAGATACAGTAGATTCAATAAAAATAGAAAATAGTTTAATAGATAATTCACTTGACATTGCTAATATAATGAATGACTTTTTTATAAATTCAAATAACACAGATGCACATAACCACTCCCAATATAAACCAGTTTCACAACCAATTTTATCCAGCATCTATATAACCCCGGTAACCACTGAAGAGTTAGTAAAAATTGTCAAAACACTAAAAAATAAAAAAAGCACAGGCCATGATCAAATACCTATGACACTGATTAAATCTAGTATTGAACACATAGCAGGACCCTTGTGAGTTAAGGGATCATCAACTTAACTTTAGAAAATGGAATTTTTCCTGATGACCTAAAAAAGGCATTAATAAAGCCTTTACATAAAAGAGGATCCAAGCAAGTCATAAGTAATTATAGACCCATTGCGTTAATGTCTAATTTTTCAAAAATATTTGAGAAAGTAATATTAAGTCGCTTCACATCGTTTTTTGACAAATTTAAAGTTTTAAATGTAAATCAGTTTGGCTTTCAAAAGGGGAAGAATACAACATTAGCTATATTTAAAATCTTACAGCAAATATGGATAGACATGGATAAGAAAAAAACTTCTGTAGGACTATTTTTAGATATGTCAAACGCGCTTGACTGCGTTATCTCATAAAATCTTGCTGCAAAAACTTCAACACGTTGGGATTCGAGGAGTGGCCTTGAAACTGGTAGAGACTTATCTTACAAATAGGACTCAGGCAACGATATTAGACACATAAGATAGGACCACAAAAACAATCACAAAAGTGCAGTCCAAATATAGCACTAATCTACAAGGTGTTCCTCAAGGTAGTGTCTTGGGGCCACTACTGTTTTTGGTGTACGTAAATGAGTTCCCCCTAATAACAAAGCATTTGTGTGTTATGTTTGCTGATGATGCCACTATTTTTGTCTCCGGAGAGAAAGGATCTGATATAGTTAACGAGTTGCAAAATACGTTGAAAATTGTTATAAATTGGTTATCCACGTTAAAATTAAGAGTGAATTTAGATAAGACTAAAATTTTGCAATTTGTTAATTATAAGCAGACACAGCAAAGTTTAAATGTTGCTACAAATAGTAAAATTATTGAACAGTTGAATAATACAAATTTCCTTGGAGTCAGTATCGATAGCCACCTAAACTGGAAGTCCCACATCGACGAAATAAACAAGAAACTAGCCAAATCATGCTATGCTCTTTCCATATTAACAAACGTAGCTTCAATCGATGTGGCAATGAATGCATACTTTGGAAATGTTTACCCCGTCCTTATGTGTGGCATAATATTTTGGGGAAATTATGTCAACGTAGTCCACATTTCTTCTTAAAAAAAAATGTCTGAGAATCATATTTAACCTTAGGAACATGCAATCCTTAAGAGACGTTTTCAATGAAAACGAAATACTAACACTGACATGTATCTATATATTACAAATCTGTTTATTTGTTAAGGAGAGAAATGACATTTTTATAAAAAAAAGTGATTCTAAAGATAACATCCGATCACAATATAAATATGACGTATGTATGGTTAGACCTTCCAGCTTTATACTCAGTAAGAGCGCGTATGTATCTGGAATTAAAATATTTAATAATTTACCTGAATGTCTCAAGATGGAATTAGATTTAAAACAATGCTCAAGAAATGGCTGTTAATGAAAGGATTCTACAATTTAAATGAATATTTTAGAGGTATAGACTGACATAGTTAAGATTGTTTAAGTATATTTTGTTGCTATATTGTACGCCCGAAATGGGTAAACTGTTGGACCTTTTTATGACATAATATCATCTAATGTACACGGTTTTGACAATAAATGAATCTTTATCTTTATAATTAGACATTAAAACACTCGTGTTTAATACCCTTCATTATATACAGTCACAAAAAACTACTATATGTAGTTACAAGTGGACCTCTAATAATAGCGTATTAAATACAGTAATCAAAAGGGTAGCTGCTCCCTAGTCATAAAAAACAATCCAGTCACTTGAAGTGTGCGACCATCAAACTTGCACATCCTAACTGGAATGAATTCACTAATTGCAATTGATAACTATGATCTTGATTGATAAGTGTTGAAAGGTCTTTACAATGCCGCTAGCATGGCCGTCCAAATACAGAACCGGCAGTCTGAACCTATCCCCATGCATCGTGGTGTGAGACAAGGGGATGTTATATCCCCCAAATTGTTCACAAATGCATTGGAGGTTATGTTCAAGACGTTAGACTGGAAAGGACAAGGCATTAACGTAAACGGTGAGTACCTTTCACACTTGCGATTTGCAGACGACATTGTCATCCTGGCGGAAACGCTGCAAGACTTGCAATTTATGCTGAACGGCCTAGCTGAGTCTTCAAAACGCATTGGCCTCCGCATGAACTTGGACAAAACCAAGGTTATGTTCAATGAACATGTTAGTCCGGAGGCAAATATTGCAGTTGGGTAAAAACAACTTCGAAAGAGAGGCTAGTAAAAGAATACAGCTGGGCTGGGCAGCATATGGCAAACTTCGTCGGGTCTTCACATCGCCAATTCCACAATGTCTGAAGACGAAAGTTTTCAACCAGTGCGTCCTGCCCGTAATGACATACGGTGCCGAGACGTGGACACTCACGGTTGGGCTGGTTCACAAATTTAAAGTCGCTCAGAGAGCTATGGAAAGGGCAATGCTCGGAGTTTCTTTGAAGGATCGAATTCGGAACGAAGTGATCCGTCAGAGAACAAGTTGCCGACATAGCTCACCGTATTAGCAATTTGAAGTGGCAGTGGGCTGCCTCATATTAGCCGAAGAACCGATAACCGGTGGGGTAAACGTGTTCTTGAGTGGAGACCGCGGATTGGCAAGCGTAGTGTGGGAGTGGGACACCCTCAGACTAGATGGAGCGATGATCTGTGCAGGGTGGCTGGCAAAAGCTGGATGAGAGTAGCCGAGGATCGCTTACAATGGCGTGCAGTTGGAGAGGCCTGTCGCGAAGGCCTTTTTATATGTATGTTTGTGGTTATAGTATACTGACTATTATCTTTGATTGTCTGATTTAATTGATCTTATATTGGATGCGTTAAAGGCCTCACGATAGAAAGAGATTATGGATATTGAATCCTACCTTATATCTCTTGTCGCATCCTCAGCGCTCTGTTCTGCTTCGCCAGGCTCGCCCTGCTAGGCCGTTCACCGCCTGTTTGTTTAAATATATATGACATGGCTGTCTCCAAGTGTCTCATATTAATGTGCATGGGAGTTTGATCTACGGTTATTAGGGAATCAGTTACTTGCATGAACGGTTCTAGTGGTACGTGTTAAATGTAGGTCAGGTTAAGTCATAGTTCTATGGATAGAGTATTCAATCGGCTATGGGTTAAACAATAAGCAACTCTTATAGTCGTGGGTCGTTCAGTGTCCCACATATACTGCCACAAAGCTAGCCGGTATGGTTCGGCTGATATCCTAGGTGACCCGTCACAAAGCGAGCTGGAACTACACAGCTGATTCCCCACGTGACCCGTCACAAAGCGAGCTGTAACTATACAGCTGATTCCTAGGCGACCCGTCACAAAGCTAGCTGGAACTACACAGCTGATTCCCCACGTGACCCGTCACAAAGCGAGCTGTAACTATACAGCTGATTCCTAGGCGACCCGTCACAAAGCTAGCTGGAACTACACAGCTGAATTCCCCACGTGACCCGTCGCAAAGCTAGCTGGAACTACTCAGCTGGTAAACCTATTCCCCACACTGGTTGTCAGTAGGTCATGTACAATGTCATATAGATGCTTATCATGGACAAACTCAAGGGGCAAGAAGGTATAGCCTGTAAATCATTATTTATCTCATAGGTCTTTATACGGGCTCGGAGTATGTTAATATACCATGGACATAGTTGATACATTTGGAAGTAATTTACATCTATATCAAGACACTTAGCTTTCAGATGGTCAGCTCACGTGACCACCGTCTTTGTATGGAGCCAGCAGTGACTCCCAAGGGGTTCGGCGTAGACACAATGCACAACTTAATTCACCATGATTCAAACCCAGAATAACGTGTAATGCCCCGCCATAACGGAAGTCAGCGGGAATAGCATAGATAATATCGTTCATTCATCATAGACATTATTACCATAGACATTGTGAATAGATAACAGTTCACTCACCATAAATGTCCTACTTCCGTTCAGGGTAGCCAGCCGAGATATTTAACGTCATCGCGATGTCAAGCATTCGCGACACTCCCGACGGCAGACAGCAGTGACATGAGGGAGCGCGTCCAGAGCCTAATCCTCTCTCTGGCTCTGACGGCAGCATCCCGGGGCTGTCGCGGTCCAGGAGAGGCGCCAGTGGTGTCATCAGCATTAGTACCATTCATGTTATTATCAGGCGAGGTTTCTCTAAATGGAGTAATCTCTTCATTGATACTTTCTGTATCATCAGGAAGTTCCTGTTCCCCTTTATCACCTATAGGTGATCTGCATATGACCTCGACGTCCATGTCGATCGCTACATCTTGTGAGTTTTCTTCTTTATCTTCTTGTGGTGAAATAACTTCATCACACGCCGTATCATCAACTTCAAGTGGATAAAGTTGTGCTATGGACCTGGTGTACACTTTATTACCGACTTCAACCTTAGCTACTCTACACATATTATCATTTCCTTTTGGTAAAGTTACGATCTTGCCTACTTGCCAATCTTCCCTATTTTTTCTGTCTCCTCTTATCTGGACGATCTGTCCTTCTGACGGTTCCAGTTTGGATATGCATCGACCTTGTTTGTGTGAATGGGAGTATCTTTCTCTCAGACTTAAGAGATATCGATTTATAAACATTTCCTTAAATTCTCCGAGTACGGTGATTCCTCTCTTCCAGCTATTCACAAGATCTTTCTTAGCTTGTGTTCCTTGAGGTAAAGGTCCATCACTATCGGTATCAATGGTTATAGTTCTCCCAAGGGCAAGGAAGTCAGAAGGTTTCAAGATGTGGGTTGGCTCTTCGTCTACATAGGTAAGTGGGCGAGAATTGATGACGGCTTCTATCTCTTTGATTATGGTATTTAACTGGCTGTCTGTGAGCAGGTGCTTCTGGAGTGTTTTCCTCATACAGTTCTTCACGAGGCCTACAAGCCGTTCATAATACCCTCCAAACCATGGTGCAAGTTGAGGGATAAAACGCCATTTTATCTTTCTTTTAATGCAATAAGGTTGCGTCAAAACTTCAGACATCAACTTGAAGTTGGTTGCATTATCAGACGTGATTACGGCAGGTACGTTTCTGACGGATATGAATCTCCTCAATGCTTGAAGCCCTTCTTCAGCCGTTAAATCTTGAACCACCTCTAGGTGTACTGCTCGTACTGCCAGACAGGTGAAAAGGCAGATCCAACTTTTTTCTGTTCCCGTTTTTGTCTTGACTAATATCGGTCCGAGATAGTCCATTCCTGTGAAGGTGAAGGGCTCACTGTAGTTAACTCGCTCTGGTGGTAATGCTGGTGTAGGTGGTAATTTGAAGGGTCCGCCTCCGTGTTTGATGCATTGAGCACATCGTTTAATAACTTTGAGTACTTGTCTCTTTCCTTGTGGTATCCAAAACGATTGACGAATGATACTGAGAGTATGAGTAGCCCCTACGTGATAATTATCGGTATGCGTCTTCATAATGATATCATCAGTATACTGGCTATCCTTAGGTAACAGTATCGGATATCTTTTATCGTACGTCCAATTAGCGTACTTGAATCGTCCTTTACATCTCAGTATTCCGTCTTCATCTGTAAATAAATCTAAATTCCTTTTTAGATCTGTAATCTTTCCTGTTAACTCTGCAGCGAAGTGTTTACTTTGGATATCCTTTATTTCTGAGACCGTCGTGTAGATGATGCCTATATCATCGTCGGTTGCCCCTTTTGACCTAGTAGTTTCTTCTTGTTCTCCTCTGTCATCTTCGCTTACATCCATAGGTATACTCGGTAGACGCTCCCCGGCGAAAAGAGAGGTGTTATTTGCCGGACTGATGGGCCATTTTGAGGGATGTTGTGATAAGAAGTTGGGTCCTGTTAACCATTTATCTACTTCTCCCTTAGACTGCGCAGGTCTTGTAGCAACATCTGATGGATTTAGGTCTGTTGGAACATACCGGACTTGTAATTCTTTATCTTTCTTCATCTCTTGGATCCTCCTTGCTACGAAGGGTGTCAGAAGCTTCTCCGAGTGATACCAATTGATGACGATCTGGCTATCTGTCCAAAGTATTCTCTGGGTTATGTTGCCTTGTAGAAATCTCATGACATATTGGATTAGACGATAGCCTATAAGAGCAGCGAGTAGTTCGAGACGAGGGATCTTTAGGTCATCGTGGTCTTTGACTGGGACCAGACGTGATTTACCTATCACGAAACTCCTTTCGTTGCCCTGTGTTATATAAATTACTGCTGCGTATGCTTTCATTGATGAGTCTGTGAAGCAGTGTATCTGATAATTTCGACGCAGAAGTCCCTTTATATAACACCGGGGTATACATATTTCCTTAAGTGTCTTAAGTTCTTCTTTGATGTGTCTCCACTTGTCCTTTAGTTCCTTAGACAGAGGTGTATCCCATTTAACCTTTAGTTTCCATAAATCCTGTAGAAGAAGTTTAGCAGGTAACATTGAAGGTGTCGCGTATCCACAAGGATCGTATACAGATGCGATGAACCGTAAGACTCCTCTCTTTGTGTCAGCGTACTCGTTCCCTTTTATCCGTAGGTGAAGTGTGTCGTTTACTAAATTCCAGTCTAGGCCTAGTACTTTGACTATATGATCTTGACAACTATCCGGTATGTGATTCAAGAACTCTGACGAGTTAGAAGTCCATTCTCTGAGGTTCATCGACATTTGTTGGAATGCTTGCCTTGAATTCTTGTATAGATCGACAGCTTCTTCTGCAGTTTCCGTTCCTGTCACCATGTTGTCTACGTATATATCTTGCGCTAGATTTCGTACGCTTTGTGAACTCGACTGGGACAAGTGGTATCTTATAGTTGCGTTCAATAAGAACGGGCTTGAGATGACTCCGAACGGTACCCTGCAAAACCGCAAGTGTAGCAAGTTGTTTTCATGAACTGGTTGGTCTATGTTCTTGACCCATAGGAACCTCGTGACGTCGCGATCCTTGGTTTGCAAACCGATCTGCAGGAATGCCTTCTCTACGTCAGCGCAGATCCCTACATTGTGAGACCTGAACTTCAGCAAGATTCCCGTTAAATCTTCTAACATCATAGGACCGCAGTATAGGCATTGGTTGAGACTCTTGTTGTCTTTGGTCTTCGAGGAAGCGTCATACACTATCCTAATGGGTTTGCCCGTCTGCTTGACACAGTGGTGAGGGAGATAGTGTATCGGATGGTCTGAACTGCTAATCTCTTCGTCCGGTATTACTTCTATAATTCCTAGGTCTTCTTGAATTTTAATTAACTGGTCGTACGACGTCAACGTGTCAGAGTCCAATCGCTTCATCAAACCTACTAATCGTCCTAGCGCTAAGCCGAAGTTCGGTGTTAGATCAGGAGGGTACTCAACCCATGGCCACGATACTTGATATCTGTTGTCTTCAAAGCGTGTAGTCTCATTAAAATGACGTAGAGCTTCCTCTTCCCTGCTTTCCTTTGGAGAATCGACAATACCTATTGCTTCCAATTCCCATAACTCCTTTAGGTTAACTTCACTCAGGGGCAAATCCGGTTGGTTAAGCTTTATTTCCAAGCTAGTCTGAAAGTATGTGACTACAGCCAAATCATCTACAGGCTTCAGTTCTGTCTTGCCGCTGACAATCCAACCAAATTCTGAGTTCACCATGTACAGGTTATCTTGGATTTTAATCTTTTCAGTGAGCATAATTGAGAAGTAATAGTCGTTGCCAATAAGCAGGTCAACTCGGTCAGCTAATGATCCATCATCCGCTAAGTCGAACTTGGTCTTCCAGTGCTCCTTGTCTGGTCCGATATAGGGTATGCTATGAGTGATCATAGGGACTACGTTAGCCACCATAGGAATAGTCTTGCCGGAACGTGTCGAGATCTGGAACTTAACTCTGGGACTATTGACTTCTTGTGGCACTTGGGAACCGAATGTGAATATAGTTAGCCGACTATCCTCTATAGTCGCAAGGTTAAGCTCCTTTGCCAGGCTCTGTGTAATATACGTTCTTTGACTTCCAGAATCCATCAAAACCCTGCACTTGAGATGATCATCATCACCTTCTCTTGCTAGATCAACAATCGCCGTTTGGAGAACGGTAAAGCCGACATCGTTCACATGGAACTGGCTAGTAGGATTAGTCTTAGGGTGATCGCCTTCATCTGATCGGCCTTTCTGTGGATGTGGATTCTCCTTTCTTTCCATTCTGGTGTTCCTTTGAGGACATAGGGCTCTATGATGACTGTGGTTACCACAGTAAGGGCAACTACGCTTGGTCCTGCATTGGTTTGCCATATGTCCCTGTCGGAAACATATGAAACATCGACCATTCAGCTTCGATCTCCTTTCCTGGATCGTCGGATATGTCTTGCATGCATCAGCAAAATGATCGCCATTGCAGAAGATGCATGACCGCTTCTCTTTCTTCCATGGCGCTCCCGTTCGAACCTGTTCTCTACGGCTTGAGTTGTTGAAGTCATTGAATTTCCTCTTAAATCCATGACGTGGAAAGCTGGTAGAAGCTCCTTGGGAATTGTGATTACTGTTGTGACTAACCCGATGACTGTTGTAGACTCTCCTTTTGGAACCAATTCCTCTAATCCTCTCAGAGACATGTAAGGCTTCGGTGGTATAGTTGGTTTCATTGCCTTCTCCCTTATGAGTAGTGAGCCTGTTAGCATCTTCCTTGGCAGATATCAATCTTTCTAATTCCTTTCTGATTTCTGACACCGAGTCGTCTTCGATCCGCTTCTTTAATTCATAAACTATTTCTTCCGGGAACTTCTCAAGAATCAGAAACCGCAGGTAGCTATGTGTAGTATTTTCTCCCAAAGAGGCTAATACTCTTAAATGTCTCTCTATGTCATTCAGGACTCTGCGACAGTCACTCGTCGAACCTTCTGCTGGCTTGATTTTGTTCAGAGCGGAGTAATGGGCATCCTTAACCATCTCAACTCTTCCGTATCTTGTTTTAAGTGTGGTGACGGCAATTTTATAGTTTTTGTTAGTTGCTCCTAATCCTTCAATAAGCTTCTTGGCTTCTCCACGCAGAGCAGATGACAAATACATGAACTTGTCAACATCGTTCAGCTTCCGGCTATCCACTAGAGATGCAAATTGGTCCCAGAATTGACTCCATTGTAGGACATCGCCGTAGAATTCGGGTAGGCTCATCTTTGGTAGCTTGCCGGTGACAGATGGAATGCCATCTCTTGATGAGGAAGACTTGAATCGCTTAAGTCGAACTTGAAGCTCCAGCAAATATTCTTCAGCTTCCAGCTGTGATGTACTTATTCGAGAAATGTCGTCAACCGCAGGTTCATTCACTAAACGAAAGTAGTTGTTCAAGTCACTCTTCAATTTATTCAAACCGCCTTCTAACTTAGAAGCGTTAACCTCGGCTTCCATAATTACTGAGTCGTCGGGGGAATCAGGTTTGAGTAAATCGCAGAACTCCTTTGCCTCATTGCCAAGTTCAATTATACGATTGGTACTAATGTTCAAGATGCTCATTAAACTTGCTTCCATTATGATGATTAATTGATAATTATCTGTAATGAACACATAACAAAGAATAGCACACAAACCCGATAAACACACACCTGCATACAACATTCCATAGAAGTAAGCAGATTGAAGTAAGGCATAAATGATGCTCCTTATGGCCATATGCATCCCATAGTTATAGCAGGTATATTTATTTTATTTAATAAATTTATTTATAAAAGAAACTCGTATAAATAAGGAGGCATGCAACCACAACACCATTCATTGCATTAATAAAAATTTAGGGTCCAACATAGTGTTGCATTAAGCGGACATGTAAAGCGCGAGATCAGCGAACCGTTGTACAGCCAAGTTTAAAAACTCATAAAGATTCATAGAATGCAAAAGAAAATTAAAGTAGAAAGTAAGAAGTTATTTATTTGCTATCCCCAAAGGTTGACTGGTAGAAATCTTGAAAACACTAAGTCCCCCCTTTGTATGAGATTATTTCTTTGTTATGCCCAAAGGTTGACTGGTAGAAGATCTTAAAAGTAGTAAGTCCCCCTTTGTATGATAGGTCTATATAGAATAAATAAATGGTCGGTACCTACCATTCATTCATCTGTACCTAATGTCATTAAAGTTTTATTATCATCATTTACCACCAATGTAAATAACTCTTTATTTACCAGAATATATTGTAAATAAGCAAATTGAAGTGTAAATGAATCCACTAACACTCAAGATGAAACACAGTAAAGTCACATTCAAAGAGACAACAACATTAAATATTTAAATTTTAAATTTCAAAGTAATTTAAGAAATTGATATTTCAGCATTTGTACACAATAACAGTTTGACATTAATTAATAAAGTGGTATGAATCATTAAAGTCACTATGATATGATGTTGTTGTAACTTAACTGTATTACATATGAATTATAAATCAATATGAAGTGCTAAAAGAAACAAGACACCTATAAAATCAGTAATATCCTATGTCCAAAATAAATATTTAAGTCTCATTCAAATATAGTACCTATGAACCATTAATTTATCTAAAGCGTTGTTAATTACTTGTCTAAGTAGTTAATATCTAAGATACCACAATGTAATTGTCATCATCATCACTATCAGCCTATTCTTGTCCACTGCTGGACATAGGCCTCCCATTAATTAATAATAACAATTCTCTGTAATTGTCACTAACATAGAATTGCATTGAAGGATAATCTAATCACTGTCAAAAAAAATAACTATGTGTCCAAATAGTAACGCAATTGTAATTTAATTAAAGGAAATTGACAATTATTAGTGTGTAGTGTTAGTTTGTGTTTGCTAATATTGCCAAATTTCCATTTTAACTAAGATGTTAGATATAACTAAAGGTTGGAATAATCTGGTTCGCTTTCATAGTTATTCTCAAAGGATATGAACAGTTGATTTATTTAATAGATAGATATGTTATGTAACTAATCTGCTTGCTGGATACCTAAAGAAAAAATTATACTTAAGTAGTACCTCACTGTTCACAATTGTCTATAGACCACACTAAACTACAGTCAATCAATAGGAATGTGTAATACCTACATACTACTGGTTGCTATTCAGTGATCAAATATCTGCTAGTGATATTTATTATAAGAACAAGTATGTCTTCGTTTAACCTGACATTCTACTATGAACGAAGAAAGTATCTATATGATGATGATAATTTTCCTATGTAGAACGAGTGATCCCTTGATCAATAGCTTCTGACAATTATCTATAAATCAATCGAGGCTGTCCTAGAGTGCTATAATATTACTGTGACTATACCCACGCAACACAAGACAAAGTTAAAGAGAATAATCATCTTCACACAAAGAGAAAAAAAAACCGCGTCGTTATGCGAGTACCGTATCGAATATTGGGTTAAACAGATAGAAAAACAAGAAATCATAAGTTTGTAGGATATTTTTGCTTGAAACCTTCAATGCTGTTGGTGTGAATGTTACTTTACATGGGCTTATTCTTATATGATGTGAATTGGCAGTGAAAGATTCAAACAAAATCTCATACTTGGATCAACGCTCTGAAACGAATAGCATTGTTCTACTTACAGTTATTGGAATGGTATTTCGCCTCAGACACCACCGGGCCGACGTTTGCTGGCTAAATTGGGTAGGACTTGGCGGCTACACCCTAGCAGTTAGCACCAGAAAAAATAATTTTTCTCCGCGACCAGTACGGAAAGTAGCTTCGAACAAAGATGGCCGTTGGCGTGGCGTGCCCTCCGCGCTCTTGCGTTGGACACAATCGAAATTCAAAAGGACCTATCTACCCCGCTTACGACATACTAAATTGAACCATATCTCAGTGAGAATAAGGTCATTCACTCCTCTAATCATCTTTGCCGAATGGATATATAAAAGAATATCATCGAACGTTTTGCTTACATTTGAAATTGTAAACCTGAATTAATAATTTTAGTTAAAATAATGAGTCAATTTAAAGGTTCGTTAATAGGAAATTATAATAGTATAATTAAATTAAGGAATAAATTATAATATTGACTGGATTTGTATCAGAGCGGTCCGCCAATCACGCGCCGTACAGAGAACGCTTTCGAAACCCGCGAAATTCAACTTACACTCCTTTAAGTGCTGAATTACGTGAATGATATCTCTGTAACCTTAAAAATAATTCTTAATTCTAATTGTCGTGTTCTTGCACCGTATTACTCTTAAATTTAGCCTTTTGTCTTTAAAAACTTACAAGTTATACCCGTAAAGCGTAAGCTTAAAACTAGTTCCGACCGCCATCTAGCGGAGGATTCTTAAGCTAAACCAATAATCCCACAGATAGTGTCTAATCAGTCCATAGACAATCTGTATAATCTTAAAGTAATATTTCATGCTATGTAGTAAGTGGCGCCACCTCTTAACTATTGGGAAACCTTAGCTTATTCTCTTATAACAATAAATATACACTTATTCTATGAATATATACGTATCGTTTTAAACCATCTGCGCATTTCTTAAATTTAACTCTGTTTTGGAGTATATTTAGCATATTAGAACGTATGGGGTTAGGCATGTTACACATGTAGGTAATTGATTATGAATTTAGGCATAGATTCAATAGATCCCAGCACTCTCTCCACCATGTCGCGAAGGCCTTTTTATATGTATGTTTGTGGTTATAGTATACTGACTATTATCTTTGATTGTCTGATTTAATTGATCTTATATTGTATGCGTTAAAGGCCTCACGATAGAAAGAGATTATGGATATTGAATCCTACCTTATATCTCTTGTCGCATCCTCAGCGCTCTGTTCTGCTTCGCCAGGCTCGCCCTGCTAGGCCGTTCACCGCCTGTTTGTTTAAATATATATGACATGGCTGTCTCCAAGTGTCTCATATTAATGTGCATGGGAGTTTGATCTACGGTTATTAGGGAATCAGTTACTTGCATGAACGGTTCTAGTGGTACGTGTTAAATGTAGGTCAGGTTAAGTCATAGTTCTATGGATAGAGTATTCAATCGGCTATGGGTTAAACAATAAGCAACTCTTATAGTCGTGGGTCGTTCAGTGTCCCACATATACTGCCACAAAGCTAGCCGGTATGGTTCGGCTGATATCCTAGGTGACCCGTCACAAAGCGAGCTGGAACTACACAGCTGATTCCCCACGTGACCCGTCACAAAGCGAGCTGTAACTATACAGCTGATTCCTAGGCGACCCGTCACAAAGCTAGCTGGAACTACACAGCTGATTCCCCACGTGACCCGTCACAAAGCGAGCTGTAACTATACAGCTGATTCCTAGGCGACCCGTCACAAAGCTAGCTGGAACTACACAGCTGAATTCCCCACGTGACCCGTCGCAAAGCTAGCTGGAACTACTCAGCTGGTAAACCTATTCCCCACACTGGTTGTCAGTAGGTCATGTACAATGTCATATAGATGCTTATCATGGACAAACTCAAGGGGCAAGAAGGTATAGCCTGTAAATCATTATTTATCTCATAGGTCTTTATACGGGCTCGGAGTATGTTAATATACCATGGACATAGTTGATACATTTGGAAGTAATTTACATCTATATCAAGACACTTAGCTTTCAGATGGTCAGCTCACGTGACCACCGTCTTTGTATGGAGCCAGCAGTGACTCCCAAGGGGTTCGGCGTAGACACAATGCACAACTTAATTCACCATGATTCAAACCCAGAATAACGTGTAATGCCCCGCCATAACGGAAGTCAGCGGGAATAGCATAGATAATATCGTTCATTCATCATAGACATTATTACCATAGACATTGTGAATAGATAACAGTTCACTCACCATAAATGTCCTACTTCCGTTCAGGGTAGCCAGCCGAGATATTTAACGTCATCGCGATGTCAAGCATTCGCGACAAGGCCTGTGTCCAGCAGTGGACAAGAGAAGAGTAGGCTGATGATGATGAACTATGATCTGATTTGACAGAAACTTAAAAAAAATGGTGTACAAAGAGTGTGTGGACATATTTAGGTTCTGTTTTGATATGATGGGCAGACTAATCAGGTACGAAGGGCAGGCAGGATTTAATTTATATACATATAGTGTGAGACAGGGTGGAATCAGGTGTCCAAAGTTGTTGTAAGTAAGCTAATAGAGGTGGGCTTAGGATATTAAAATGACTAGTATTACAAACGTGCCACTTGCATAAGTGGGCTCAATGTCAACTTCAGCTATTCATGTCTTATATTATTTTAAATGTTATTGCACTTACTTCCGAATTTCTTCGTTGAATTTAGTTCTTCGTCTGAATGACTACTATCATTCTCAAGACATGATTGGAACTCGTAGATCTGATTACCAATCTTGCATAAACTGAGGTCCATGTCTACCAGCATGTGCTCTAGTCTCACGGAGCAAGTCCTGCCCGGCACAGCCTGGGTGTCACAGTCCGTCTCTTCCTTCTTCAGTAATGCTGCAAATTTAACACGCATTGCAAAGCCATGTCTTTACATTGGCTATAACTAACAGGTAGTTTTATTCACAAGTAAAATAATATTCATAAATGTATGTGAACCAGTGGTTGGCAACGGATTATAGTGTATAACTTAAAAGAGCAAGCCACACTTGTGAAGAATTTTGTAATGGTTAATAAATTATAACAAAATGGAATACGTATTATGTAAAAGCACTCCAGGCCACAGGGACAAGCCATATGGACCACAGGATTCTAACCAATCTTATGAATATTGTAGTCATATCATAGTTCAATACTGAACACAGATTACAACTACCGCTGGCTTGCCATCCGGTTGTACACATCGTCAAGGGTCAAACAATGTAGGGGTAGTCAAGTAGCTGACCTCTGCGCGTGTAGACCGCATCGGGCGGCTGGAGCACCACGGGGCCCAGCTCCAACTCCTCCTTCAGCACAACGGGGCCCGGCTCGTGCTCCTCGCTCGGCTCATAGTCCGCGTCGTCACTGTCCCACTCCGGCTCGTGCTTCACACACGCTGCCTCCAGAGGGTGGGTAACAGATGCTGCAACAATATATGGACCATTATTGGTCAATTTAATGATCAAAATGAATGATGGCTATTTATAATTACAAACTTTTATTTACTTTCACCTGTCCCATTGTAATAGAATTATGCAAGCTAAATTTGACCCACTTTCTGGTTTCCGATTGAGCTGAAATTGTGACAATGCAATATTATGATGACATGGAGCTGATCTGATGATGGAGCTGGAAGGTGGCCATAGGAACTCCGTAATAAATAAAGCAATCATATCGTGTTTGGGCTCTTAGAATGGTTTCTGTGAGCAATTGATGTATGTTCAAATAAAAGTACAGTCGGCTATAAAATCTTGTCATAAAAATGAAATTTTTGACAGAAACTTATGTATGGTATAATTTCGTAGGGCATAACTTACATTGCATACAACTAATTTAGATTTAATACTCATTGGGAACAATATGCCTGTGTAGACAAAAGAGAAAACCAAATCACAATCGAAAAAAGAAACAGTATCACAGGGTCAGTGAGGTTTGAGGTACACAAAGCGAGGATGAGTCTCAATGATATTTTGCTAATGTTGCTTGTATAAATAGTAATATAATATAATACAATAATAATAGCCTTTTAATCCTAAACCTAGGGTTACAAGAAGTACCTAAGTTCGGTGTGCCTTTTGGCATAGGCCTCCTCCAATTCCTTCCAATGGGTCCTGTCCCTTGCTTCTCTCAACCAGAATGGTCCCGCTGTCTGTTTCAAGTCATCTTCCCATCTCCTCACTTGACGACCCCTACTTCTTTTACCGACTCTTGATTGCCAGAGGGTGACTTGCTTGCTCCATCTGTTAATGGGGTGGCGTAGCATATGTCCAGTCCATCTCCATTTTTGGACGTCTATGCGGGCAAGAATGTCTTTGAGTTTTGTTCTTGTTCTTGTTCTTGTTCTTATGTCTGCGTTCCTGACTCTGTCTTTGATATTTAACCCTAGCATGCTTCTTTCCATGGCACGTTGGCATTTTGCTAGCCTTTCCCTGTGATGAAGTGTTGTTGACCAAGTTTCACAGCCATAAGTAAGAACTGGTAGAATACAGGTTTCGAATGTTTTCTTTTTGTCTAGATCCTTACTTTTTAGTATTTCCTTCAGTGACCAGTCTCCATCCTTGGGCTATTCACCTGTTTATTTCTTTTGTCGTTTCATCTGAAGGGGATATTATCTGTCCTAAGTAACTTTATTCTTTGACATATTCAATCTTGTTGCCGTTTATCATAACGTCTGTATCCCTTGAGTTTGTCATCAGTTTTATTTTACTGGATCCTCTTCAAGAAATAGTAATACTGTTGGCGGCGGGTGCAAGTACATCATCAGCATTGCACCGCCGCCAGTGGCGCCATCTACTCGTCAAGGATGAAGTCGGGGTCCCACCACGGGCGGTGTAACGGCGGGGATTGAGAATCAATAAAAGGGCTGCGCCAGAGCGCCAGGCTCTCTTTCGGCTGGTGTAACTTGCAGTGATAACATGAGGTGTGCGTGTGTGTGCATAATTGTAGTTATTTGTGTGTTCCTTTGTTGTTTCATATTATGTTTTATAATAAATATATATAAATTTATCCGTTTGAAGAATATTAACCTGCTCCCTCTCTGATCGCTAACAATACTGAAGTACAAATTGGCTGCCCAAGACATAGGTTTGGGAACCCCTGACTAACCTACCATACAATTACTTCCTGTTTGTTAACATGTGGACGCAAATAATTTGTGTGTGGCAATATAAATGATTTTACTTCTTTTCTTACTCGTTATAAACAGTGAAAATATATTAATCTAAGTTACAAACCCGCGTCCTGATCCTCCAGCGGCATCGTCGGCAGCTGTGTCGGCAAACTATCCTCGCGTAAAATCACTTATCACTTGTATTGTTGTATATTCGGACTGTGTTTCCATATGATGAGTAACTTTCCAATTGTATAAATTAAAATATTATGAAGATACTGCTATTCAATTCTTTGGGTTTTAAACGTGAATTGAATGTATTTTCAAACAAAAATGATCCACAAAATAACACGGCACTTCGCATTTGATGATTTGATTGTCAATGACATATGATAGGGATGGGCAAAAAAAATCGATGTATCGAAATGTCAATATTTTCGTCGAGAAAAATCCACGTATCGGCGATTTTATTTTTTTCGATTTATCGTTTTTTGATTATTATTTTCTGATATCGAAATCGATACATTAGCTTCGCAATCTTCGCATCATGTATCCGACCGATACGATTTATATTCTAAGGAAAAGGCTAACCAGGCTTCTAAGGTAGGCTGTATAAGCAGTTTCCTTCGTCTCGAATATAAATATAAATTCATCGATAGTATGTATGTAAACGCTTTATTGTACACAACAACTGGTTATAAATACATTGATAACAAATGAAATATGTACAAAGGCGAACTTATTCCTATTAGGGATCTCTTCCAGTTAACCTTTGAGCAATTGAAGGAATGGGTATTCGAAGAAAATAGGCAAACTACACTGCGTACAACCAAGATATCTATATTATACTTAATAAAACTATAATAAGTACATAAACTAAGTAAGTAATAATACACATATATTTATACTATTTATATTTATTTATTTATTTATTTAAACTTTATTGCACAAAACAAAAGTCAGTACAAATGGCGAACTTAATGCCTAATGGCATTCTCTACCAGTCAACCATAGGGCCAAACAGAGATGCTATTTATAAGATATATTATATATATATATATATATATATATATACTATATTTATTTACGCATTTATATGTATTATATGTATATATTAAGTATAGTATTAGTATAGTATTAGTACTATATTTATTTACGCATTTATATGTATTATATGTATATATATATTTATATATATATATATATATATATATATATACATATAATACATATAAATGCGTAAATAAATATTTATATATATATATATATATATATATACATATAATACATATAAATGCGTAAATAAATATAGTATTCAATGAATTCACACGTCATCGGACAGCCACAATTTCTTCAAGTTAATCTTAAGTGATGCAACAGATGGAGACTTCCTAAGGGACAAAGGAAAGAAAGAAAGAAAGAAAGAAAAATGTTTATTCCAATAAAAGCACACACAGGCAGGACATTATTGACATAACAGTGTTCTATTAATAATCGTATGCGGATTAGAGATGTTTACAATAAGTACAAAGGCAACTCATTCCACAACTTCACTGCGCTTACCGTGAAAGACTTGCTATAGGTACGCGTCTTATTAGACGGTACAGCCAGAGTGAGATTAGCGCTAGACCGCAAGCGGTGACCACTGCCATCAGCCATATACGAAAATCTTTCACTAAGGTAAGGAGGAGAAGTAGGATTAAACAGGACATTAAAGAGCAATGAAAGGACATGCACGTCTCTACGCCGACGGATCGGTAGCCAACCCAGCTGCGCTCGAAAGGAAGAGATGTGGTCATATTTTCGCAATCCAAATATATACCTGATACACACATTTTGTAGCCGTTCAAGCTTGTCAAGTAGTTCCTCCTTAACATCCAGTAGAGCAATATCGCCATAGTCTAGTAGAGGGAGCAAGAGAGATAGTCTATGATCCGTTTGTGGTATGTGCAGTGTAGCCAACAAAATTATCGATATATCGATGTTTCTGGTAAATATATATCGATACGATATACATCGATATATTTTATCCCCCTGCCCATCCCTAACAAATGACATAAGCGATTTTGACTTTTGTCTAAAATGTTACCACATGAAATTTTGGTAGTTTTTGAAAAATATGGTAGGAAAAAGTTTACTAGTACATTCCGGTAAAATTCTTCACCGACTCACTGGTAGACTGGTAGAGAGGGCTGACCAGCCCTTATTCTGGTACAGTTCAAGTCATGTCACAATAACTGTTGCTGTTCTGCAGGTACTAAACATTCCTTTTTTACTCAGTTAACTATCAGAGTAAACGTGTGTGCACAATACACAACAGTTTGTAGTTCTGCACTGAGACTATTACGTATCTCACATGATTAAGCCCTTTGACCGCCAAAGACGGCAAATCACGTCATCGGGAATTCGTGCCACTGACGCCAACGACGCCTATTGACGTCAAAAATTTCAATGGTCAAAAACATGCTAAATCAAACCACTATCTGTGTTTGTCAATCTCTGTTGATTTTGGGGCACTTTTTTTTTTTTTGGTTTGGCGTCAGTGGCACGGTGAATTGCTTTGCCGCTTGGCGCTCAAAGGGTTAATTGAGAAAATCCCTATATGTACGTGTAGCATAAATAAAAAAAAAAAAAAATTAAGGGACAATCCCAAACTAAGCAAAGCTTGTACTATGGGTACTAGACGACGATATACATAATATATAAATACATATATAGATAACATCCATTACCCAAGAACAAATATTTGCCCCGGCCGGGATTCGAACCCCGGACCGCCGACTCAGTAAGCAGGTGTCTACAAACCGAGCCACACGCGTCGTCATAGCATAGGTTTCAGCATCAATATAAAGGATTAAATTGGTAATAAAGGTTTGACTCGTCGTAGAAGTCGAATATCGCTCGACATGCCTCGAATCGGATCACGATTCGTCATCAGGAGAGCCGGTCAGTCGCCGCGTCAATCGAACACGTAATACGTAGTTTTAAGTTTTGCTTTGTAAACGCTTTGGTTACATACTGTTAGTTTACAATTGTAGTTTTATAAATAAATAAATACGTGAACGTAGGTATGACGGTGTTGCGTGTATAATATATTCGATTTCTACGACGACGTGTGAATTCCTTTTGTATGTATTTTAATGTCTGCAACTCCAGTTTCCTATACTATCTCTTCCTACACTGTTTATAGCGCCACTATCTTAGGTTCCAACCGAAATATGTCATCTATTTATTTTATTTATATAATAATTAAATGCAAATTTACAGTTCACATGACCAAAACATTTGCACGGTAAACACATGGAACACAGAAACACAATTAAGCATAAAAGCCTTATAAAAGCAAAAAACACTAACACATAGAACAACAAACATTAAAAATAAAGGAGCAAAAATAAAAACAAGAAAAACAAGATTAATTCTGTACAAAAAGAAAAAACAACTGCCTATTTACAACTACTTCTAATAAATAAAGGTAAACGTATATCAACTTGTGTAGAGCTTAAGTAGGCAAAGATTTTTCTGCAAAATACACCAACACTGTCAGCAAACATGTCAACGTCAGCTTCGAGTGCAACGCGGTTTCAAACAGTAATCGCTCTCGCCGTTGGAAGTTAGCGCCGCGGTGGGTGCGCGTGGCGGATCCAGCCAGCAACCGGCGGGGCCTCCGCGCCGCCCGCACCGCAGGTCGCGGTACCAGCAATCCAATACGTTGCAGCACAGGTGGATTATCCACTTTATTATTGAGGAGACAATAATAATGAACCATAAGCAACATTTTACGTCTCAACTCGAGAGTGTGAATCCCGATCATACCCGTCACAAAAAGACTTGGGTATAAGAATGGATAATACCCATACAGCCGCCTATATACGTCTCTGGAGAATTTCTTCTGTATTTTTTCCACCATAAGGACATATTTATCCTCATGGGCCGACATGTTTCGAACTCGTATGGAGCTCTTCATCAGGGACCCGTACACCGCCGCGGCAACTTTGTGACAAACTAGTGTAAAACGCTTAATACAATAATTAAATGAGGATATCATTTGCGGATGTCTTTCGGCTGTTTTTTGGAAACCTGTGTCCCAGGCGCCAAGCTGCAACTGTTTGCCGTTATGGCGTTGTGTAGCGGCAAATCGCGTCGTGGCGCCTGTGGCACAACTTTCGTTGGACGTGATCTGCCGCCTTTGGCGCGCATAGTGTAGCATCGGGTAAGACGCTTGAGGCAGACATACACTCGTCCGCCATACTTATGTATACCCGAATATTAGATGCCATAATGATACGAATGCCAAATATATTCTGTTCCATATTTTCCATGATTTCCGTAATTCCACATTATTGAATAGAATATTTGAATATTCTAGCGCTTGAACGCTAAATACTGTTTCTTTCCGAATCTATCCTGGGCATGCATTTGCTTATTAAATTGCAAGTACTTGATGGTTATTATAATTCCCTTTTTTGTATTTCGTAGGTTAGTTTCTTTTACAATTAATTTAGATAAAAAGTAAAATATAAAAAATACATTACAAATATAAATACATGTTTTTGTAAAAAAAAATTTGAGACACGCTTTTGTGAACTACATTAAATTGATTTCCAAGATTTGATTACATCGTTTGTTACAAACTGGAGGAATGGAGCCCCGGGACACGCAGATTACCCCTAGTTACCTGAACTCCACCACGGAAGTCTGTTTTAGCCACCGATACATATAAATGCAATTTCTTCTTGATTGTTTTTACCATGGAGGTACTTTGTGGTGGAGTAAATAAATGCTTATTATAAAAAAAAGAAACTTAGTAACTAACAACTACTTTCAAGTGAAGCTATAATGAAAGCGTGTTCAATACAATAATCAAAAGGGTAGCTGCTCTAGAAATCAAGAAGAAAAATCTAGTCATTTTAATTGTCCGTCCGACCAATCTTGCACATCGAAACTCGAATGAATTGGCTAATTGCAATTCATTTTAATCACCTTCTTTTCCCACCCATTTGGAAGTCACATAAATGAAAAATATATTAACTAACAACTAGTTTCAAGTGAAGCTATAATGAAAGCGTGTTCAATACAATAATCAAAAGGGAAGCTGCTCTAGACATCAAGAAGAAAAATCTAGTCATTTTAATTGTCCGTCCGACCAATCTTGCACATCGAATCTCGAATGAATTGGCTAATTGCAATTCATTTTAATCACCTTCTTTTCCCACCCATTTGGAAGTCACATAATTGAAAAATATATTTTGAAGACATATATACGAGTATGATGTCACGAATAAGCTTCCATCTTCTAAAAATCGGCAATTTTGGAAGCACTGTTCATATTCATTGTGACCCGTACTCCCATCACCCCGCTTACCAATTAACGTGACTTCACCTAAAGGCGCGAGGTCAACATTCGACATCACTAAATGTTGAGACTCGAGTAGTCTATTTGGTCTAATTAATTCACATCCGCACGGTTTCTGTTATATTAGTTATTTCATAAGTGTAAAACTGCTTTTTGGCGTCTAAAATCTTATTATACGAAGGTAAATTCAAATTTTTGTTGATCTGCTCCACTACCTAAAGGTTGTCTGGGAGAGATCGCTGTTTAGCGATAAGACCGCCTGTTGTAAACCTCTGTTGATTTTTTTACTCTCTCATGTTTTGGCTGAATTGGCCTCGTCCCACGATGCCAGCATTTTTCAACAGCGACGTGTGACGCGTGTTCAAGGTGTCAGGTAGCTGTCCACGGAAACGCCGGAACATGACACCCTTCGGCCAATACTTTTCCTTTTTGAAGGTCGCTAGTTTGTCCGGCGGAACTCTCAGCACGAGTGAATTAAATTTCGACGTTTGCGAAGCTTCATCTATTTCTGGATTAACGTACTATGGGCTGCAAAAATGCATGGCCAATTTATGAATGAGTTCATTCATAAATGGGCCATGCAATTCTACAGCTCATTGTACCTACCACACTTTTACTTGAGGGCTATTTGCTTGCTGGCCTAATGAAATGATGTATTTATTTATAACAAATGTTTAATGGTCATAAAAATTATCATATCATAATACGAAAATATTAATAATAGTTATTAATAATAACGTCAGCTATATATATAAGTAAGTAATGTAACATTTTATATTACCTTATTCTAAGCAAGTTATACATTGAAAGAGGTAAATTAAAGAACATATCAAAACTAAAAAACATTTCCTTTGCCAACCACTTCGTGAGGTTGTTTTTAAAGGTTGCGGTGGAAGCAGCATTTGTGACGCTCAGAAACAGACAGGCAATTATCTCGGGTGAGAAATAATCGCTTGTGACGGTTGTGCTAGAGGTGACGGTGTTAACTCACTTTTTCTATTTGTATGGACCATAATATCTTTTCCTTTATATTTTTGGAGTTTACTCCTTAAGAATCGATTTTCATATATAAGCCCGGGGTATGAAAATTATCGGGTATAAAATCGAACGTATCTGCCGTGCTAATTTAAAAAGTCGTATCTCAGTATACGATCGGGGTAAAAATACGACTTCTTAATTTAGCAGGTTATGCGTTACGTTAAGCGTTATAGACTAAGATCCCTATATAAAATGACCTTCACCGAGATGTTTATTTCATGAAATGTATTTTAAATGTACTTAGCAACGGGAAAACATGGCTCCCGTTAGAGAAAATTAATATTAATTGTTCTCTGCCATTTATTTATTTTAAATTACCACAAGAGGCTTAACAAATAACATAGACAAGAAACATATTCATAATTTCTCCGCGGAGACTGCGGCGGCGGCCGGCGGCCTACACGGCGTGTTGCTGCGCAAGTGCGCATCGGGCAGCTTGACTGACAGTTGTCAATCTACAACAGCTGAGAAATGTGTTTTTGTTTTCAAGTTTTTGCTAGTAGATAGAGTGTGATTGCTATCAGTGCATGAGTACTATCTAGTTATATGTGCAATTATAAACCACCGCTTCCCCCAGAAACTTTATGGGGCAATTTGTATGCCGAAACTTGGAGCGGTTTTTTTAAATACTTTATTTGTTATCGTAGCCGTAAGTTTTTATCTATTGCGTTTTTTAATAGTTTACTTGATGAATTCTTATAGCACGGGCTCCTCTCAGAATGTCGCTTCCAGGTCTGTGTCGCTGTTGCTGGAGAATTCCGTACAGTGCCCACATTGCTCCCAGATTCGTTTCTTTAAAGGTCAGAAAGGACTTAATATACACATCAGTAGAACCCATGGCATTCGTGCTGGCGCAATTACGTCGCCACCAGGCAAACAATTCACAACCAAGTCAGATCAGGCCTTTTTCTGAAAAAATCAGTGAGCTTAAACATTCAATTCCAGTGGTCAAACGAATTCCTCGCAGCGCTCGAATTCAGGTTGCACAAAAAGTGTGCCTACCTTTTCGTTCTTGTTTGCAGCGCCCAACAGGGTACATAATGTGATACTTAAACTATTTACTTTCACCTGTATAATCATTATGTGCAATAAACGTATTGAGTATTGAGTATATATTTTATAAACGTTCTTAAGGCCAGGCGCGCACCAAGATTTTAGTCGCACGATAATTTTGTCGCATAAATGCAAGATATGGGTTTATATGAGAGTGCGCGCACCACGATTTTCATAAACCCATAAGTACGCTTATTTCTGCGACAAAAAAGTGGTGCGCGCCTGGCCTGAAGAGTAAACTCCAGTCGTGCGTCGGAGCTGACACACACACTTTTTTTTTGTTATTTATTGGAGTTTACTCCTTAAGAATCGATTTTCATATACAGGGTGTCCCTAAAACCAACGCCAAAATGAAGAGGGGTGATAGAACAACTCATAAGCAACCATATTAAGTCAATTTGACCTTAATAAAAAGTTCATGGTTTTCGAGATATTTGCATTTTTTTAAAACTCGTGACTTTTGATGCCCTGCGTCAGTATGTCCATTGCCACCACTGCAAATTTAGGTATTTTATAAATCTGTTTTTTGCAGGACATTACTAAAAACATATACTATCGAATGTAATTTAAATTTATTACATATCATGATGCTTTGTCGGTAAAAATAATTAAAAAAAAAGAATTATAGCAATTTATAAAATTTAGCCTGCGGTTTTGATCGATTTTCATTTAAAAAAAGTATTGTAAACTAACATGGCATACAACATAAAAAGATAGTCAATTTATTGTAGTTTTCAAAAAGGTACAGCATTTTCTAATTTACGCAGCAGTTTACGAGATATTCATATTTTACACCAAAAGGAGCTCATACTGCAGTTATTACATAGTATGGAACCAGAGCCCCTACTAGGCTCAGAGTTTGAATTTCGAACTAAAAATAGAATCAAAGAATACATAATTTCAAATTGGAACACAATTCGAAATTCGAATTCAAGTCGGCTTTCTGATTAAAGAGTACCTATTTTAGTAATTTTAGTACACTTCGTCAATTCGTTTGATGTGCTTTATTTAGTTTGGGTTCTTATTTTCTTAAATAGACTTGCTTTACCAATAGAACTCGTGTTGGCCTTGTGATTTGGATTTTTGGTACAATTTAACTTTGCTTTGTGCATCTTGGACTCGAGTTCTGCCTATTGATTTTAACTTCGATTTACTTTGGCTCTGTTAAGATTAATTGTAGTGCGTTTGTTACAAATATGCCAGAGAATTATACTCCTCAAGAATATGCCAACATGCATTTTGTCTATGGGGAATGTCAAGGTAACTCTTGTGCTGCAGCTAGACTCTATCGAGAAAGATATCCAAATGTAAGGCATCCAGACCATCGAGTATTTCGAAATGTTCATCTCGCATACTCACAAGGCGTTTTGCCTGGCAATCGTGGCGGATTAGGAAGACCTAGAGGAGATTACGATGAAGATGTTTTACAAGAGATTCAAAACGACCCATCGACTTCGACACGGAACATTGAACGTAATTTAGGGATATCAAAATCTGTGGCCAATAGAATATTACGTCGTTATGGATGTCATCCATACCACATACAACGTGTTCAAGCGTTGCTGCCCCGTGATTACCCACTTCGTGTTCAGTTTTGCCAGAAAATGCTGCAAAAACACAGAGAGGATCCCAATTTCATAAATATGGTTTTATGGTCTGATGAAAGCACTTTTAAGAGAGATGGATTTATGAACATGCACAATTTACACAATTATGCATTAGAAAATCCTCATTTAATGAGGGAAGATCGGTCGCAGTACCAATTTAAAGTGAACCTCTGGACTGGAATATTAGATGGGAAAATAATTGGCCCATTTGAATTACCAGAAACGCTGAATGGTCCAAGTTATCTGCATTTCTTAGAGAATGTGTTGCCAAATCTTCTCGACGACGTACCTTTAGCTACGCGGAGGTCAATGTGGCTGCAGAATGATGGCTGTCCAGCACATTATGGACGCGAAGTGCGACTACATTTAAACCAAACTTATCCACAGAGATGGATCGGCCGTCTGGGTCCCATTTTGTGGCCTCCTCGATCTCCAGACCTAAATCCTCTGGATTTCTATTACTGGGGTTATATTAACCTTTTGACCGCCACAGTCGGCTGTGGCCGTCAACAAAAAATCGTGCCCCTGACGCCACGTCGGCCACAGCCGTCCAAATTTCAATGATCAAAAACTTTGTAATTCTAACCGCTACAAGTATTTTTCAATCCCTGTTGATTTTGGGGCACATCTTTTTTTTTTTACTCTGGCGTCAGTGGCACGGTAAATTGCTAGACTGCTTGGCGGTCAATAGGTTAAAGAAAAAGTTTACAATGAACCGATTAACAGTATAGCCGAGCTGAGACAACGCATTTACGCAGAGGCCCAAAACGACGTAACAAGAAGTGCACGTCACATCAGTCGAGCATTTTTAAGGAGATGCCGGGCTTGTATTCAAGTCAATGGCGGACAATTTGAACATTTAATTTAGTTACATAAAACAGGTTTCGTTTTTTTTTAATGTTTTTAGTTTTTTATTCACTTAACAGATAAAAATGGCAACCAGTATTATTTTTGCATTATCTCATAAACCGCTAAATAATTAAGTCACTTCAATACCATCTTAAAAACAACTCTAAATTTGCTATCTTTTTACGTTATTTGCCAGGTTCGCTATAAAAAAAAAAAATAAAAAAATAAAAAGCTTTTATTTCAGACCAAATTGATCCATAGAATTAGTAACAAATTAAACTTAAAACTATGTTAGTAATACACTGATACTTGACAAACTAAATAGACTAAATTTTAAATTAATTAATATTATTGTACGTTCCCGATCACAGGAGCAGGCACCGCACGTGATAAACGTGCTTTACCTGTCCCTACCAATGGCAACGAAACAATGGCTATGAACATTTCAATTTTTTTTATTCTAAAATTGAATTGTGTTCCTATTCTAAATAAAGTATTCTTTAAATCGATTTTTTGTTCAAAATTCAAACTCTGAGCCTAGTAGGGGCTCTGGTACCATACTATGGAATAACTGCAGTATGAGCTCCTTTTGGTGTAAAATATCAATATCTCGTAAACTGCTGTGTAAATTAGAAAATACTGTACCTTTTTGAAAACTACAATAAATTTACTATCTTTTTATGTTGTGTGCCATGTTAGTTTACAATACTTTTTTTAAATGAAACTCGATCAAAACCGCAGGCTAAATTTTATAAATTGCTATAATTCGTTTTTTTTTATTATTTTTACCGACAAAGCATCATGATATGTAATAAATTTAAATTACATTCGATAGGATATGTTTTTAGTAACATCTTGCAAAAAACAGATTTACAAAATACCTAAATTTGCAGTGGTGGCAATCGACATACTGGCGCAGGGAATCAAAAGTCACGAGTTAAAAAAAAATGCAAATATCTCGAAAACCATGAACTTTTTATTAAGGTCGAATTGACTTAATATGGTTGCTTATGAGCTGTTCTATCACCCCTCTTCATTTTGGCGTTGGTTTTATAGTCTAAGATCCCTTTAAGAACGACCTTCACCGAGATGTTTATTTGATGAAATGTATTTTATATTTAATTTAATATGTCAATAAATATATTGCATATGGGTTGCCTAACAAATTTTAGTCCAGGGTATGTTTAATTAATGATTAAAAAAATTTTTTTTTTAAACATTTGATTATTAGATAAATTCTATACCAATCGAAAGTATGAAGCCCATAGAATATGCAAACGTTAGGTTGCCTATTCTTTTCCCGTCACAACTATCGGGTAGCCAGGTTTAAACTGGTAAATCTATACTAGCATTTTGCAACGGTCTGATTATTGAATTGAAATTAAATAACATTAAAGATTATTTTATTATGAACACGGTGGTATAGGGTTGCCTGCGAAAAATCAGTCCAGAATTCCGGTTGTCGAATTTTGAAAAGTAAAATATTGCAGCGAGTGAATGTGTGCGACTGAGAGGTCCCAACCAAAACCATCCCATACGATAGAAGAGGACACAGCATAGCAGCTGTTTGAAGTCCGCCCATTTAAAAAAAGAGAGTGCGCATGCTATTTTTGCTTGAAAATGAAAAGCATAGCGATAGACTCGTATATGCTGTACATTATTTTATAGTTATTTAACTTTTTTTTTAATCAATTAATTAATGAAATAATGAACTTTATTCTGCAAGTAGGCCACAAGGGCACTTTTACATGTCTGAGTCTATCGACATTTCACAAAAGGGTGACCACTGTTGAGAAGAAACTCCGAAAGATTAGATACATTACATTTGTTTTATTCTACTACCTATGTTTCTACTTGAATCACTTAAAATTAATGCCGTTTAAACACTTTTCACCGTTGGTTAAAATTCTCCAACATTTAAAAGTATGAGAATCTCTGAACACCATGATGACGTAGGCTTGTGTCAGTCACGTGGTTCGCGAGTCTCGGAAGAGAGTACCAGGCGGAGTATATTATTATACCATGCATTTTATTGTATCTATAGCGACAATCTACTCCAAAATAATGCACAGCATATACGAGTCTATCGCTATCCTTTTCATTTTCAAGCACAAATAGCATGCGCACTCTCTTTTTTTAAATGGGCGGACTTCAAACACCTGCTATGCTGTGTCCTCTTCTATCGTATGGGATGGTTTTGGTTGGGACCTCTCAGTCGCACACATTCACTCGATGCAATATTTTACTTTTCAAAATTCGACAACCGGAATTCTGGACTGATTTTTCGCAGGCAACCCTATACCACCGTGTTCATAATAAAATAATCTTTAATGTTATTTAATTTCAATTCAATAATCAGACCGTTGCAAAATGCTAGTATAGATTTACCAGTTTAAACCTGGCTACCCGATAGTTGCGACGGGAAAAGAATAGGCAACCTAACGTTTGCATATTCTATGGGCTTCATACTTTCGATTGGTATAGAATTTATATAATAATCAAATGTTTAAAAAAATATTTTTTTAAATCATTAATTAAACATACCCTGGACTAAAATTTGTTAGGCAACCCATATGCAATATATTTATTGACATATTAAATTAAATATAAAATACATTTCATCAAATAAACATCTCGGTGAAGGTCGTTCTTAAAGGGATCCTCTACTATTAGGGACACCCTGTATAAGCCCGGGGTATGAAAATTATGGGGTATAAAATCGAACGTATCTGCCGTGCTAATTTAAAAAGTCTAGTCTGGACTAAAATTTGTTAGGCAACCCATATGCAATATATTTATTGACATATTAAATTAAATATAAAATACATTTCATCAAATAAACATCTCGGTGAAGTTTATTTTATATCGGGACCTTAGTCTATAACGCTTAACGCATAACCTGCTAAATTAAGAAGTCTTATTTTTACCCCGATCGTATACTGAGATACGACTTTTTAAATCGACGTTCAATTATATACCCCATGAGAGAGAGAGCCCAATAGGGGTTTCGGGATAGTGGAAGGGAGACAAACTAAACGTTCCCAGCTCCCCTAACATTATGTTCACATAAACAAACTATGAAATTTGACATTTCGGATGCCTGCATGACATGAAGTAAGGATAATGCAGGCCATACACGATCAAGCCCGCCGTCAAGCCTGCATGATGCTTGAAGCGGCGTCCGGTAAACTTGTGTATGTGTATCTAAGGGCCTACACCGAACTTTGTATCGTGCCGACCCTTTCACTCATATAGTGTATAACACGAGGGTGAAAGGGACGGACTTTAATAAAATTGTTGAATAACGTCATGCATACTTGAACGTCAAGTATGTCAAGAACAAGGAATATAATACTCACGAGAAGAACGGTAACTACGTTCAAAAATGTTGCCTTTTTTTTAATACTTCTAGCGCTACCGTATATGAACTAAGTGACAGCGGGCTATTTTGGCGGGGTTTTCAAATATGCCATATTGAAAGTTTGTTTTTCTAACTTTTCTATTTTACATGCATGCATATTCAGGTTTAATCCTGCAAATCATTTGTCAACCACTTCCCGGTATACGATTGGGCTGAAAATTAATAGTTTTATAAAAAATACAACACAATGAATTACTTTTTAATGGCCTTTATTCAGTGTATATCCAAACAGGGACTATAATTTACAAAATGTCTTTAAAAAGTTTACTACATAGGTGCACTATTATTGCATTGTTTTAATAATATATTCTGTTGTTCCTAGAACAGAATACTTGCTCAGCTTTTTCTACAACTGTCAGTGTAACGGGAATCTTGGAAATGTCGTCCACATAAAACCTTATTCGTTTCGTACAGAGAAGTCAAGTATTCTTGTGAAGACCAGTCGTGCCCAAAATGTAGCTCTGAAATAGGAAATTACATTTTATCAAGTCTACATATCCACATTAATTGAGACCTGCTTGAACAAAATGGACAATAGACATGAACAGAAATATAATGTTAAAATACTATGCACTAAGCTCAGAACAAGTTTGGTCAATGCAGGCCTAAATATCTCTAGCAGTGTTAAAATATTACCTTATGAATAATATCTATAAATACTTGTATTAAAAAACATTTTGTCTACAGTTGTTGGGTAAGAAGTAAGAAGTATCCTATCACCATGTTTGGATGCTATCTGGGATTAAAATCCGTGCAGCCGTTTTTGTGTGATGAGAGGTTAAAGATATTTAAAACAAACAAACAGAACCTGTGATTTAATAACATACAATAACCGTATTTCTAGGCAAGATAACCTAAATGTACCTGAAACACGTCTAAAACAAATAGCTGGTAGTTCTTTTTTCATGTGTATTAAAATATGCAACAAAATTCCGAGACATATATAAGAGACCTGAAATAAAATATTCTTACCGTAAAATTATTATTCCCGCTCTAGGAAAATGAACTGAATCGTCTTCAGCAGCAGTTGTGCCGCGTTAAGCACATTTTCTTTATGCATTTGAAGACATTAACTATGATAATTTTGAAATAAATCGCGAAAAAATTTGAAATTGGCCGTTTGTTGACGTAAATTAAAATAACAGGTCAGAATCAGAATCAGAATCAGAATCATAATTTATTTGCTAGAATACAGTCAAGTGGATGTCAAATACATTTTCGAGGTACAGTGTATTCTGCCTGCTAGTGGGCATGCAAATATTATAAAATTAAAAAAATAATAATAATGGACTAAAATTAACTAAAACATGGTATTTTTCCTACAATTACGACTCAGCAAGCAAGAATAATAATAATAAAATGTCAACTTATACTACATTACACTAAATTTAATAAAGATGTGGCATATAGTCAAGATATTCTTTCACTGAGTAAAAAGCATTTTGTATCAAAAAGTCCAATAAATATTCTTTAAATTTAGGCATTTCGGATTCTCTAATTAATTTAGGTAACTTATTATACAATATTGGTGCCATGCCAAAAACACTTTTCGCTCGCAGAGCTGTTTTTGATTGCTGACAATTGATTTTATGTCGCTGCCGTACACTATTAAAAACATAAAATTGGTTAATATTTAATTTGACATACAAAGCAATTTCAAATATATATAAACATGGCAAAGTTAAAATTTTTAGTTGTATGAAATATGGTTTGCATGAATCAAGCATCTTTAGTCCACAAGCAGAGCGCAAACACTTCTTTTGTGCCTTAAACACCAAATCCCGATCGTTTGAGTTACCCCAGAACATGATACCATAACGCAATGTAGCTGTTACATATGCGTGGTAGGCCGTGAGTACCTCAGTCTGACTTACAATTTTATTTAAATTGTACAATGCATATGAGAAACTATTTAACTTCTTACAAATACTGTCAATTTGGTTAAACCATGTCAACTTATTATCTAAATTTAAACCTAAAAATTTCGTGTTATCAGTTCCCTCTATTATATGATTATTATATGTCACAGTTATATCGTTTATCATGTTATTGGTCCTTCGGTAGAAATTCATAATTTTTGTCTTGTCTAAATTTATATGTAAGTTATTACTATTATTATTATATGTAAGTAATTTTATAAATAAAATAAATTACGATTTAACCAATTGATTATTAATTCCAATGCGTTATTTATATTAGTTTGGCAAGTCTGAGGATCTTGTCCAGTCAATATAACCGTGCTGTCATCGGCAAAGAGAACCATCGGGTAGTCAACAGCCTGTGGCAGATCATTTATGTAAATGAGGAATAGTAATGGACCTAATACGCTTCCCTGTGGGACGCCACAACTAATTTCTCTGTATTTTGATGAAAGAGTAACCTCACATCTCGTTTTTAGGCTTATATAATCTATTTGGACCATTTGTTTCCTACCATCTAAGTACGACATTAGCAAATCGTGTACGTTTCCGCGTATTCCATATCTATATAACTTCTGCATTAAAATATCGTGGTCAACTAGGTCGAAAGCCTTAGTTAAGTCCATATATAGAGCACTAACTGGTTGTTTTTTATCCATATTAGTCACTATTACCTGTAATAAATCGAAAATAGCCATATTTATTGACTTATTTTTGCGGAAGCCCTTCTGCTCTTGCACAAAAAGATCATTGGATTCAAAATATAAACTAATTCGACTATAAATAACTTTTTCAATAATTTTAGAAAAAATAGGAAGAAGTGCGATCGGCCTGTAGTTGTTCATATTTTCTTTATCCCCCTTTTTTAAAAGTGGTCGCACAATAGCGACTTTCAACTTTTCAGGAAAGACACCTTGCTCTATGCACAAATTAATTATATAACTTATAGGTAATGCTATTATGTGTGCCACTTTTTTTATAATTTTGGTGCATATCGCATCATAACCAGTACTATTACTATTTTTTAAGGAATATATAATATTAAAAATTTCGTGCGGACTTGTTGGTTGCATAAAGAAGGAATGAGATGAATTAAATGTCAATGTGCTATGTCGCTGAGCATTATTAAAATCATTAGAATTGGTCATTATTTTCACTTGATCCACAAAATGATCATTAAATTCTTGTGCTATTAATTGAGGGTCTGTTATCAATTTGCCTTTGTGACGTATATGGGATATATTCTCCTTAGGAGTTACGGTTTTTGAACTGTTGATAATATTCCAAGTCGCTTTAGATTTATTTGACGATTTTTTTATGTAATAATCATTTTGAGACTTTTTTGTCTGCGATATCACTTTTCTCAAGCGCTTGGAATATTGCTTAAAAATCCTCTTATTATTTTCATTTGGACATACTCTACATTTCCAAAGCAAAGCTCTCTTTTTAACACAGCATTTTTTTATTCCTGAGGATATCCATTTTGGTTTTTTTGTTGAAGTAATTTTTAATCTAATATAAGGAAAACACAAGTCGTAAAACAGTTTGAACAGATCTAAAAATTCATTATAACCTTCGTTAGCGTTATTTGCCATATACACGCAATTAAAATTCAGGCTTTGTAGACAGTCATTAAACTTAACTATATTCTCCATACATGTGTCTCTCCTTTTTATATACCAGTGTGACAATAGACAAATTTTCTTGACTGGGCAATTCATGATTTGCGCTGTGTGGTCTGACATGGCAAAGTCTATGACTTCGGTTGTGCCACCACGGACACTATGTATTATATTATCAATACATGTATTGCTTTGTAACCGCGTGGGCTCTGTTACGCCTAATCTAAGATTGTAACTAGTAAATAAATTTTGAAATTTGGCCGAATATTTAGTCCTTTTTAGCATATCAATATTGAAGTCACCACATATAATAATTTTCTTGTCATTATCCTTACGTATTTTGTCCAAAATTAATTGTAATCTATAGAAAAAAATAGTCATAGTTGTATTGTTATTTTTAGGAACTCTATAAATACAAATTATTACAATTTTTAAGTCCGTTAGTTCTACTGCCGAACATTCTAACAAATTTGGAATAGACAGGTTTACAATATCACATAAAGTTTTAAATTTATATATATTTCTAATTAGGTTGACAGCCATCAGTTTTTTTGTCGAGACTTTATGGCTTACAGCCAGCACGCGGTGGCGACCTGCTGTCACTACGACAATTCAGGCCGCGTGTGTCTGAGGGAATGTTAGGATAGTCATACATTACAACTGACCGCCACCGCGTGCCGTCCCTTTCAGTCATACGGTGTATAACAGGAGAGTGAAAGGGACGGCACGATACGAAGTTCGAAGTAAAAAGAAAAAAAGATGCAGTTTTCGTTCACAAACTTAAACAGTCATTACTTTCGAAAACGTACTACTCCTTGAACGAATATTTAGAAGATAGGCCTATGGGTAAAAAAAACATGTAACATTATTATAAGTTTTGCTGTATATTATACTCGTATATTAATATTATGTAAGTGTCTACCTTCTCGTTCTTGTTTGCAGTGCCCAACAGGGTACATAATGTGATACTTAAACTATTTACTTCCACCTGTATAACCATTATGTGCAATAAACGTATTGAGTACCTATTTATATTTTATAATCGTTCTTAAGGCCAGGTGCGCACCACGATTTTAGTCACGCGATAATTTTGTCGCAGAAATGCAAGATATCGGTTTATTTATATGAGAGTGCGCGCACCACGATTTTCATAAACCCATAAGTACGCTTATTTCTGCGACAAAATTATCGCGCGACTAAAAAAATCGTGGTGCGCGCCTGGCCTGAAGAGTAAACTCCAGTCGTGCGTCGGAGCTGACACACACACTTTTTTTATTTTTACGTTTTGATAACACTACACAATTCTAGGTACTAGCGAAGTCTGTCCTTCTCGGCCTTCACGAGGTTCTCGTGATGCGGGGTGGTGATGTCAACGAGCACTGCCTGGCGCATGGATCGATCTACCAACACGATCTCAGGCTTATTGGCTACAATAGTCCTGTCCGTGATGATAGATCAATCCTAATAGAGCGTGGCACGACCATTCTCGAGAACTGGCATCGGTACGTACGTATAGCGTCGGACCAGGCTAACTCTTCCAAGCAAATGAGCTTTCAAACCATACAGACTGACCCACTTTACAAAGTGAACCATACAAAGTGAGTCAGTCTGTATGGTTTGACAGTTCATTTGCTTGGAAGAGTCAGCGTGGTCTGACTACATATAGTGCGGCACTTCAGACCCCACAAGACCGTATCGAAGAGCAAGTTGCTGGTGAATAATTTTGGCTACTTGGTTATTATTACCGTGATAAGTTTCTCGCCAATGTGTGTTCTAAAGTGTCTTAGTAAAGAAGACTTGTATATAACATTGGAGCTACAATGCTTGCATTTATATGGACACTCGTCACTCGCCAGTGTGTTCTAAGATAAATAAATAAATAAATATCAGAAAACCTCATTCAAATATATTTAGTCCCTAAGAAAGATCAAGAAGGCTTGTGTTATGAGTACTAGGCGACGATATACATACTTATATAGATAAATAAATACTTAAATACATAGAAGAACATCCATGACGCAGGCATATAAACATTCGCGTTCATCACACAATATTAGCCCCTGTAGCGGTGGTAGCCTAGTGGTTAGGGCATGCGACTTTCAATCCGGAGGTCGCGGGTTCGAACCCGGCCCGTTCCAATGAGTTTTTCGGAACTTATGTACGGAATGTCATTTGATATTTACCACTCGCTTTTCGGTGAAGGAAAACATCGTGAGGAAATCACCCAAGCCCAATAAGGCCAAGTTTCCCCTCTGGGTTGGAAGGTCAGATGGCAGTCGCTTGCGTAAAAACTAGTGCCTACGCCACATCTCGGGATTTAGGTAGCCGACCCCGATTGAGAATTCATTCTCTACAAAGATATGGGACAAAGGCTAGGAGGATGATGACACAATATTAGCCCTGGTCGGGATTCCAGGACCGCCGGCTCAGAGGCAGCTGCTCCACCACTGCGCCAACCGCGTCGTCACTACGATGAACTCGTAAATTCAACTTATTCGTACACCTAGAGGTACAATGATCTCATTTGAATGGCTTCTCGCCTGTGTGCGTTCTTAGGTGGAGTTTAAAATTACCGCTTCGGGTAAACGTAGAGCTACAATGATAGCACTTATATGGCTTCTCGCCTGTGTGCGTTCTATGATGATCTCGCAAATTGGACTTACTTATAAACATAGCGGTACAATGATCACATTTAAATGGCTTCTCGCCAGTGTGTGTCCTAAGGTGAACTTGTAAACTACCTCTATGTGTAAACGTGGAGCTACAATGACTGCACTTATATGGCTTCTCGCCAGTGTGTGTTCTAAGATGAACTCGTAAACTAGACTTATTTGTAAACTTAGAGGTACAATGATCACATTTAAATGGCTTCTCGCCAGTGTGTGTTCTAAGATGAACTCGTAAAGTAGACTTATCTGTAAACTTAGAGGTACAATGGACACATTTAAATGGCTTCTCGCCAGTGTGTGTCCTAAGGTGAGTTTGTAAGTGACCGCTTTGGGTAAACGTGGAGCTACAATGATGGCACTTATATGGCTTCTCGCCTGTGTGCGTTCTAAGGTGAACTCGTAAACTAGACTTATTGGTAAACATAGAGGTACAATGATCACATTTAAACGGCTTCTTGTCCCTGTGTGTTCTAAGATGAACTCGTAAACTAGACTTATCTGTAAACTTAGAGGTACAATGATCACATTTAAAGTTTGTAAATGGCTTCTCGCCAGTGTGTGTCCTAAGGTGAGTTTGTAAGTTACCACTTTGGGTAAACGTGGAGCTACAATGATGGCACTTATATGGCTTCTCGCCTGTGTGCGTTCTATGATGATCTCGCAAATTGGACTCACTTATAAACATAGCGGTACAATGATCACATTTAAATGGCTTCTCGTCTGTGTGCGTTCTTAGGTGGAGTTTTAAACTATCGCTTCGGGTAAACGTGGAGCTACAATGATGGCACTTATATGGCTTCTCGCCTGTGTGCGTTCTATGATGAGATCGCAAATTAGACTTATTTGTAAACATAGAGGTACAATGATCACATTTGAATGGCTTCTCGCCAGTGTGTGTCCTAAGGTGAACTTGTAAACTACCTCTACGTGTAAACGTGGAGCTACAATGACTGCACTTATATGGCTTCTCGCCCGTGTGTGTTCTAAGGTGAACTTGTAAACTACTGCTATGTGTAAACGTGGAGCTACAATGATGGCAATTATATGGCTTCTCGCCAGTGTGTGTTCTAAGATGAACTCGTAAACTAGACTTATTTGTAAACTTAGAGGTACAATGATCACATTTAAATGGCTTCTCGCCAGTGTGTGTTCTAAGATGAACTCGTAAAGTAGACTTATCTGTAAACTTAGAGGTACAATGGACACATTTAAATGGCTTCTCGCCAGTGTGTGTCCTAAGGTGAGTTTGTAAGTGACCGCTTTGGGTAAACGTGGAGCTACAATGATGGCACTTATATGGCTTCTCGCCTGTGTGCGTTCTAAGGTGAACTCGTAAACTAGACTTATTGGTAAACATAGAGGTACAATGATCACATTTAAACGGCTTCTTGTCCCTGTGTGTTCTAAGATGAACTCGTAAACTAGACTTATCTGTAAACTTAGAGGTACAATGATCACATTTAAAGTTTGTAAATGGCTTCTCGCCAGTGTGTGTCCTAAGGTGAGTTTGTAAGTTACCACTTTGGGTAAACGTGGAGCTACAATGATGGCACTTATATGGCTTCTCGCCTGTGTGCGTTCTATAATGATCTCGCAAATTGGACTCACTTATAAACATAGCGGTACAATGATCACATTTAAATGGCTTCTCGTCTGTGTGCGTTCTTAGGTGGAGTTTTAAACTATCGCTTCGGGTAAACGTGGAGCTACAATGATGGCACTTATATGGCTTCTCGCCTGTGTGCGTTCTATGATGAGATCGCAAATTAGACTTATTTGTAAACATAGAGGTACAATGATCACATTTGAATGGCTTCTCGCCAGTGTGTGTCCTAAGGTGAACTTGTAAACTACCTCTACGTGTAAACGTGGAGCTACAATGACTGCACTTATATGGCTTCTCGCCCGTGTGTGTTCTAAGGTGAACTTGTAAACTACTGCTATGTGTAAACGTGGAGCTACAATGATGGCACTTATATGGCTTCTCGCCTGTGTGCGTTCTAAGATGATATCGTAAAGTAGACTTATTTGTAAACATAGAGGTACAATGATCACATTTAAATGGCTTCTCGCCAGTGTGTATTCTAAGATGAACTTGTAAACCATACTTATTTGTAAACATAGAGGTACAGTGATCACATTTAAATGGCTTCTCGCCAGTGTGTGTTCTGAGGTGAACTTTTAAACTACTGCTTCGTATATACGTGGAGTTACACTGACTACATTTGAAACGTCTCTTGTCCAAGTTCGGCATTATTTTCCTTTTCCTTGTTTCCTGTTTCTTTTGGAGAGATCTTTTGGATTTGTTTGTATTTGCTTGTCCTTCTTCATTCAACAATCGAGTTGGAGCTGAAAAACAGGTTTATTAATCAAGACCAAGTTTTAGCTTATTCATCAAGTCTAGAACAATCTAATGTACGTGATGGGTTTATGTTGTGCTGTTTAGGAGTTCTACGGCCGCCTTCCGTCTCCAACCTCACATAACGTCTAATTTACCAGATAATTGTATTGTGACATGAACTACATTTACATAAGGTGCTTTGTCATGTCAGGGGGCAGGGGACAGGGGACAGGGAACTTGCGCAAAAGTCGCGAGCTCACCTTTATTTAAAGGTACCGTTTGGACGGAAGCTTGTTTGTATTGATATCGGTACCGAAATGCTACTTTATCGGTCGGATACCTTTAAAAAGACCGGTCAAAACCGTTTTTAAAGGTACCTTTTCAGTCTCTGGACGTGAGCGCACGTGTGTTGCGGTCGATTAAGTAAATGTAGTCCTATTTTAATTTTTTGAGGGGATAAATCGGAACTAAAAAGAAATATGACCCTTAAACTCATATTGCATAAAACTAAAACCCGCCTTCGAAATTATGATATCGAACGATATGATAGTTGGGGCCGACTCCAGTTTGTCTCTGAATAAAAAAAATACTATGACGGCTGCCAGAAAACTTTACTGCCGCCATTTAAGGTAAAAATTTGTTTTGTTGCATAAAATTGTTCAATTTGTTGAACTTAAACCATAAAATGAGCGATCAAGATCTATCTGACATAATATATGAAAGTTCTAACAAAACAGTCTATTTTTATGGTGGTCATATTGTGCGGCTCCTTAATGCATCATGGAGGCTTATGATATGAGGCTAGATAAAATAGTGTATGTAACTGTACATAATTAGACATTAAAACACTCGTGTTTAATACCCTTCATTATGTACAGTCACAAAAAACTACTATAGTTACAAGTGGACTTCTAATAATAGCGTATTAAATACAGTAATCAAAAGGGTAGCTGCTCCCTAGTCATAAAAAACAATCCAGTTACTTGAAGTGTGCGACCATCAAACTTGCACGTCCTAACTGGAATGAATTCACTAATTTCAATTGATAATTATGATCTTGATTGATAAGTGTTGATAATACAATAAAATTAGCTGAAAATTTGGCAAAATTAAATGACAACTTTTATCTATCAGGATATGTAGGTTATAGAGCCAAGTTGAATTTTATCTACTCTCTCCCCTCTCAGGGGTGAGCGTCACCCCCCCGCGCCCTCGAATCTGTCCCGGAGCGCGGTATTTTCCACTTTAAAAGAAAACCGTGTACGATAGATACAAAGTGTATAGGAACGAAATAATCCTGAATAAATTTACTATAAACCTTTCATACAAACAAAAGCGATATCACTTATACAATCAGCGCAATCTGTTATCAAATACTAACGTTTTTAATTATTGATCTTTTTTTTCTGATAAAAGGTTAGTTATCTCAAAAACTTCACACTTATCGGCCAAAATATGTATGACAAAAGTAAAGAATAGAAAATGTTCTTTCTAAAAATGTATAATTTATTTCTGTTACTCTTTCATTTGCCGTTGCAATGCTATTTTTAAAATTGAAGTCATTTGGCCATTATGCGAAATATACATATTCGTACTAGTTAAACGGTGTTACTTTCAATACCATAGACTTCTTATATGTTTTACTGTAATCTACAAGTATTGAACTATATTCTGTATTTTTTTTAGTCTAACTATTTTAGGAAATAAGGTATGTGTGAGGAAATAAGGGACATCGTCAAGTTTTTCTCGTTTAATTTAGAATTATGAAATATATATATTTGAGATGTTCATAATTTACCCTTTCATTTGATATGTCACACGATATACATTGCAATTTTTTCTTTCTAATTTGCCCCCTAAAACTAGCGCTCATGTCAAAATTTATTTATTTGCGTCAAAATTTAATTATACATTTTTAGAAAGAACATTTTCTATTCTTTACTTTTGTCATACATATTTTGGCCGAGAAGTGTGAAGTTTTTGAGATAACTAACCTTTTAGCAGAAAAAAAAGATCAATAATTAAAAACGTTAGTATTTGATAACAGATTGCGCTGATTGTATAAGTGATATCGCTTTTGTTTGTATGAAAGGTTTGTAGTAAATTTATTCAGGATTATTTCGTTCCTATACACTTTGTATGTATCGTACACGGTTTTCCTTTAGAGTGGAAAATACCGCGCTCCGGGACACATTCGAGGGCGCGGGGGGGTGACGCTCACCCCTGAGGGGGGAGAGTAGATAAAATTAAACTTGGCTCTATAACCTACATATCCTGATAGATAAAAGTTGTCCTTTAATTTTGCCAAATTTTCCATACATTTCAATCTAATCTTCTTGAATTATGAAAGGTCTTTACAATGCCGCTAGCATGGCCGTCCAAATACAGAACCGGCAGTCTGAACCTGCATCGTGGTGTGAGACAAGGGGATGTTATATCCCCCAAATTGTTCACAAATGCATTGGAGGATATGTTCAAGACGTTGGACTGGAAAGGACAAGGCATTAACATAAACAGTGAGTACCTTTCACACTTGCGATTTGCAGACGACATTGTCATCCTGGCGGAAACGCTGCAAGACTTGCAATTTATCCAGGTGTATATCTCAGAGCACCTCACTGCAAGAGCCTCCAGACTGCTTTTCTTAGCGCGAGATCTCAAAAGGTCAAAGGGATATATACACTGCTGAACTTCCTATGGCAAAATATATGTGAGAAAAACAGACAAATCTGAAATAATCCACATAAATTCTGAAGATCAAGTGCACCGTCTTTTTCAAGAATGTCTTGCTGAACATCTGTTCACGAGTGTATATATCGAATCTGCTAATCTTACCTTTTTCCTGAAACCGCTATTTATTAGATCGATTACTGAATATTCTTGTATAACTGTAGCATTGTTATTTAAGATCACACATAAACCATACACTTGTACAGAAAAAACAATTCAACAACTAAAAAAAACAACATAACGTCACGCCTTCTACACTTACATATATACTTACACATACACACACCACTCACACACGCACACACTCAAAGCTCAGCAATAGAAAATAATGTTACTCTTTGTTCTCTACAATCTCTATCTTGGTATTCCATCAACCGACATTTATTGTCGAACACAGTGTCAGTTACAATACAATTCACATAGATAGCATATGATATGCACTACATTTTACTAATATTTACGCGCTTATCTTTTCATGACAACAATGGGTAGCACCTTTCAAGCAATAACGGAACTGGATGATATCGAGTTAGCACAAATTATTGAATGCGACAATACGATTGAACTAATGAGTCAAATGCAAGTTAATAAAAGTGATCTCACAATAATATCTCAAAATATTGGGAGCATTTATTGTAATTTTGACGATTTTACAGTCATGCTATCTAGCCTTACCTTCAAACCCGACGTAATTACGCTTACGGAATGTAGACTGAATCCCAATAAAAACCTACCCCCTACCCCTATTACCGGACTACGATTCTTATTCTACCACGTTTACATTAAGAATACACTAAAACACAAAGTCAAGGAAATAAAACTAACACATGCATCCTGTCTCCAAGTGGATATATTAAACAACATCTTATTGTGTATCTATCGATCTCCCGCAATCACCAACATAGAAAATTTTACAGACTCCCTAAAGATTTATCTAGAACAATTAAATGCGGGAAGTAGTATAATAATTACAGGTGATATTAATATCAATATTAAACCGAAAACGCTTGAACCTTTACACGAATTTAAAAACAGGATGTATTACTTGAACACTTTATCAATCAAATTGTGCGCGCGCGCGCCCCATCCCTTCTTAGATCATATAAGACGTGTTTTTACGCAATAAAGAATTTTGATTTTTTTTTGAATTTATGCTGAACGGCCTAGCTGAGTCTTCAAAACGCATTGGCCTCCGGATGAACTTGGACAAAACTAGGGCTCGCGGTCGTGTCCGTGTTTCTCGTACCCGTAGCCGGATCTCCGTGTCCGTGTTACACGGCAACGGTTTTCTGGTCCGTTCTGCACGTGTAATTAAGATACGTGTATCCGTGTAACACGGGTACACGTATCTTAATTACACGTGGATCCGATCCGCCCCGACGTTTACTAAAGATTCGTTGCGATGTCTCTATGAGCCACGAATGGAAATGTATAGTGAGTGAGACTCGTGCTTCTTAATTTGGGTTGTGAGTCGTAAATGCTAACAAAATGTAGCAATTAAATAATTAAGCTGTGATCCTTATTGAAATGAACAGTTTAAAATTTTTATTTTATTTTTTATACCAAACATTATGTTACAATAAGTACCTAATATTATAATTTATATTTAGACGGGGCGGCTAAAATAACAGAAAAATACTGTGTGGTGTATAAAAGGTTTAATTGAAATAATGTGCTAATTTTTAAAATATCAATAAAACCAACAACAATCAACGTTCTTAGGGTAAACTGTTAAGTACTAATTTCATAGTTACTAATCGTTCAGACATTTCAAAGCGTATTCTAATACTAATTAGACTTTATGAAAACTAGCGTATTTAATAAAATATGTGCAATAAAATTGACACTGCAATTTATTTAAACAACGCATTATTTATTATAGTTTAAAAACGTACTTACTCGTCGGGGTCGCGACAGCAGATTTCAAGTAAACTACTTTCAAATGATTTCCTATAGATCCTGTAGTAGTACTACCACGACACGAAAACTCATTGTTCACCCGATCATTGCACAAGGTACAAAAAGCTGTATCACCGACACTGGTGGCATATGTCCACACCCAACTTCTCTTCATTATTAACAATTTTAAAACATACAACTAACCACACATTAACAGCAACAAATAACAAAGTAAAAAGTATTAGATAATATCTTTAAATTAACAGCTACAGTAAGATTTGCAGTGTTGACCGACTGAGATCGTATTAGTGACTAATGAGTATGAGTTTGAAATTCTAAACCGCCCCCTCTAAATTATCTGAAAAAATATTTGTATTTGTATTAAAACAAAACAGCCCGACCACTTCTTTCAATTTTACGAACAAAAGGTATACGACGTAAAGCCCAAGGCTACTTATGAAATTATCAGTAAAATTACCACGGTTATATTAGAACGTCGCCACCAATCCATTTGTAGGGGCAGTAATTTGAGAGGCTCACTTACGTCGAATCCAGAGGCAATCCACGTGGTAGGTTTCGCTGGAGTTTTGGACGATCATCAGCGCTCAAACTGACACCCACATTTCACCATAGGCACAGGTTTAGGACTGTTTCACCAGTCGTGTTTTGAGTAAGTTTGTCGCGACGGATAATAGCAAAATGTAATTATTTCAGCACCAAGCACGGCGGCGTTGCGTGCAGTTCGATCTCAACGGTACGAGCGAGTTATCTCGACTAGGTGGCGCTGCGAGCGCGTAGGAAGTGCTTTGAGATCCGGTACAAGCTTGCCATCTCAAAAATACTGATACAAGGAAAATGTATTCTTTACAAATTGTGTTGTCTTGTATGTAAGAAAAATACCCATTAAAAATAATATGAAACTAAGAAAGTAAAATGAACTAATCTGTTCCGCGACGGAACATGCCGCTCACCTGAAAAGCACAAAGTGTCTTTTAACAGAACATGCGAAAGCTTACCAACTATATTGAAATGAAGCCTAACCTACACTAAGAGTCGTAACGAATTTTTATTAATTATTCTAGAGGTAAGGGACAGACCTTAACTACGGGTCGTTTGTACAATGTGTCCCCACTTTTTAAAGTTACGACGCGAATGATTTGATCGGCGCCCGGGTGGACAGCGTGAATACGCGCGAGCTTCCACTGTAACGGCGGTAAGTGGTCATCGTAGACCACAACGACAGTGCCTTCACGGATAGCGGGACCGCGATCTTGAAGCCATTTTGTACTTTGCTGGAGTTGATGAAGATATTCGCGACTCCATCTATTCCAGAAATGCTGAACAGCTTGCTGTATCCAGCGCCAGCGAGTAAGACGGTTAGGATTTTCGTCTGTCAAGGAAACATCTGGTAGGGCAGTCAGAGGCTCTCCGATCAAAAAATGGGCCGGTGTAAGAGGAAGTGGATCAGAAGAATCCGAACTTAGTACGCAGAGCGGACGGGAATTCAAAACCGCTTCAATTTGACACGTGATCGTATGCATTTCATCGTAGGTTTGCGTCCGAGTACCTACTACGCGATATAAATGTGTTTTGAAACTTTTGACGGCCGCTTCAAAGAGTCCACCGAAATGACTAGCATAAGGGGGCTGAAAATGCCAAGTTAATCCTTGCTTAAGGGTTTGTTTGTTGAGAGCGCTCATAACGGAATCGTTACGTAAGAACGCGTACAACTCTTTAAGATAATTATTGCAACCAACAAAGTTACGTCCACAATCCGTGTATATGTCCGTACAGTATCCACGGCGGGACGTGAAACGTCGCAACGCAGCTAAAAATCCTTCAGTCGAAAGTTCGGAAACTACTTCAAGATGTACGGCCTTAACGCTCATACATACAAAAACCGCAACATAACATTTTATTATTTTTGCATTGCGCACCTTGTTTGCACGAACGTAGAATGGCCCACAGAAATCGCATGAGGTTTTGATAAAAACGCGCGCTGGTCGCAAGCGAACCGCGGGCACCATTCCCATCCTCGGTTGCACGCGCGTGGGGCGCGCACGAAAACACGGGATGCAGCGATGTATACGTAGACGTACTATATCACGGCCCGATATTATCCAATACCGCTGTAACAGTGCGTTTTGCACACACTGCGGGCCGGCATGCAATTCTTTTATGTGAGCATCGTCTATGATAAGATAAGTAAGCGGATGTCGTTTAGGTAAAATCAATTGATGTTTTGACTCATATGGTAAAAATGATTTATGAATGCGTCCTCCGACGCGTAACAAACCGTCATTATCTACAATTGGCGAGAGGCGCCGTAAGCGTAAGGAAGGTAATTTATTAGACGAAATCTGTTTAATGTCTTCCTCGAAAACCTTTCGTTGTGTAATCAATATGAGTCGATTTAATGCAAAGCGATATTCGGGTACAGTGACGTAATCTGGGAACGTTTGTTTATGTTTTCTACATTTGTTGTAGAAACGAAATATTTATTTATTTAAATATTAGTGCCGTGACGCGAACTAATTTGCCTAGCGACGAAAATCGCGTAATAAGACTGTCGTCGTCCGGGGTAGGAGGCGATGTGGACACACATGCGCAACTTCTGTTCACGGATTCGGTTTTATTGCGTTTTTCCTCCAATGTATTTACTACCGGGTTTTGTGTAGGCCAGGAGTCTCGACCTTGTTGGAGCCATGGGGGACCATGGAACCACAAGTCGCTTTGTACCAGTGCGGAGGGTAGGAGACTGCGTGACGCCGGGTCGGCGCTGTTATCAGCCGACGGGACGTGACGCCAGCAGCTCGCCGGGACACGGGACAAAATCTCACTGGTGCGGTTAGAGACGAATGTTTTCCACTCGTGCGGGGGTGACTTGAGCCACGCTAGCACGATGGAACTGTCCGACCACGCGTATACCTGGTCGGGGCGAATGCGATCACCGTAAATGTGCATTACTCGTTCTATCAATTTTGATAGTATTACACATCCCATTAACTCTAATTTTGGGATCGTTAGACACACACGTAGAGGGGCTACGCGTGTCTTTCCCATAACCAGGTAGGTTTGAAACTTACCGGTTTTGTCCGTAAGACGTATGTAAACACATCCTGCATATGCAATTTGGCTTGCGTCTGAAAATCCGTGAATTTCGATTGACTCGTAATCATTGGTGTTAAAAATATGACGCGGAAACGATATTTGGGATAAGAGCGGTAGCTCGTTAACGAAATTTGTCCATGAGTTAACTATGTCGATAGGGGGTTCTGAGTCCCACGGAACCTTAGCTAACCACAGTAATTGAATCAAGCGTTTAGCGAATAAAGAGACGGGCGAGATGACCCCGATTGGGTCGTATATTTTCGCAATTTCCGATAATATAGCCCGTTTCGTACAGACCTTAGAAGTACTTTGTACTTTGAAGCTGAATGCATCGGATCCTGGATTCCATTGAAGTCCAAGGACCTTGACCCCTTGGTCAATATCCATTTCGGCGAAGTGAACATTTTCGCGCCGCTCACCATGAACATCTGGCGGTCGCACTGCAGCGAGGATCGCTGGCGAGTTGCTTTGCCATTTGCGTAACTCGAAACCGGCTGTGGCACAAATACCTATCAGCTCCTGCTGCAGAGCGAGCGCTTCGGCTGTTGTATCTGCGCCGGTAACTACGTCGTCGACAAAAACGTCATTTAATAATACTGGAGATGCACGCGGGAAATGCTCAGCTTCGTCGTGAGCCAGTTGTTTCACCGTTCGCAAGGCTAAATAGGGGGCGCTGCTGACACCGAAAGAGACTGTCCGAAGTCTGTAATCACGCAGAGGCTTCTCGGGCGACTGTCGCCAAAGGATGCGCTGAAAATCCCTATCGCTCTCACGAACTAGTATGTTACGATACATCTGTTTGATGTCGGAGCAAAATGCAATTTTATGCATTCGAAATTTAAGTAGAACGTCAACGATGTCTAAGTGTAACTTAGGACCCGTCCACAGAATGTCGTTTAACGAGTGACCACTCGTCGAGCGACATCCAGCGTCATAGACAACTCTAGTACGAGTTGTCGCACTTGAAGTTTTGACCACCGCATGATGTGGTATGTAATAACTCGCGCCAGCGGGGGGGTTATCGTCCGCGAGCTCCATGTGGTTGAGATCCACGTACTCTTGGAGGCAAGCGTGATAATCCGCCTTTAGCTGGGGGTTACGTTCTAGACGGTATTCCAATTTATGGAATCGTGCTAGAGCAATTTGCCGAGATTCGCCGAGGGGCGGTGCGTCGGGCTTGAACGGCAGAGCGACTACGTATCGCCGTGTCTCATCGCGCGTATGCGTCTTTTGAAAAAAGGATTCGCATAGCTGCTCGTCGGGAGTGTAACTCCGTATTCTCTGGAACTGACTCCAGCTCCCAAAACCTTTGAAGGTTGTCGTTGTCGAACGACGTAAAACACGCGTGGAGTGGAGTCGCAACGTTAGCAGTAAAATTCAATTTGCCGCACAGTAAATAACCGAACATCCTGTTTACTGCGGTGGGTGTTCCCGGTTCACCCCTGATAAAGCCATCCAGCAAAATATCTGCGAGAATGTCCCCACCGAGTATCATGTCAACAGGTTGTGGTTCGTGAAACTCAGGGTCCGCTAATGTAAGTCCCTGTAAATGAGGCCAGTCAGCAAGCGGTGCTAGTGGTACACTAGGCATTTGACGTGGTAACTTCGAAAGGATAGTAGCCTCAATCGGAATAACTGGCTGTTGTTTGCCCTTAGGCGTAATTGAGCACAAAAATGTACCCCTTGGTTCAAGCGGTAAGTCGCTGATACCTACTAATGGCTCACTATAGCGACATCGCGGCAAGTTCAATCGTTGCATACACTCTTCCGTTATAAGTGTCGCTTGTGACCCGCTGTCAAACATACAGCGAATAGTAGCCCTCTTACTTCCTTCGAAATAAATATCAATCAAGGCTGTTGACAATAAAACCGTGCGCGCGCGAATACCTAAAGTTTTTTCGTTCCGGACTCCGTTAACCGCGGAAGGGTTATGAACTATCCCGCTCGGGCCGCACAGCTCCGTAGGAGCGAGCGTAACGGCCGCTACTTCCGAAACTTCGCTTATGACGGGTAACGAATTATTTGTTTCTAAATGAATCAATGTATGGTGTTTCTTATTACACTTTCGACATTTAAAATTCGATTTACAACTCCTCAAGTCGTGTCCAGGACACAGACAGTTATAACAGACATTATTTGATTTCACAAATGTAAATCGATCTTGCGCGGATAAATCTAAAAACTGTAAACAACGAGCAAGACTATGTCCGCCTTTACACATTACGCAAGATCGGACCTTATTCGTATCGTCGTAAGATCGACTTTGGGCTGGAGCCGTAGTCGCAGCAAAAACCCGCTTGGGCGTGAATTGACCTATATTTGTATGTGTATGAGATTTACTATTTAAGGAATTGTTTTTAATGGATTGCGTATTGGAAATCGTAATTATCTGTTCTGCCGAAAGTTCGCGTTCTAAAAACGTAATTAATGTATTTACTTTAGGTATTTCGCCGGGGTTGGTTAAAGACCGTTCATATTCTTTTCTCGTGTTAACGGGAATTTTACGTAATAATAAATTCAACAACATGAAGTCCCATTCTTTAACCGGAAAGTTCATAACTTCTAGTGCCTTGATGTTTTCGTGATAAACATTCAATAGATTTCGCATGGAAACAGCTGATCGATTAGAACAAGTTTCAATGTCAAACAATTTGTCCAGATGTTGTGATGCAATTATGCGTTTATTATCATATCTAGATTTTAGAATATCGAGCGCAACTGAATAGTTGTCTTCCGTTATGGGAATTGATTTAATCAAATTGTGTGGCTCGTTTTTAACCGAAAGAAGTAAGTATCTAAATTTCTCCGCATCCGTGTAGGCATTGTTGCTGTGAACTAGCGATTGAAATAAATCGAAAAATGCAGGCCAACCAGTTGGTTCGCCGTGGTATTCCGGGAGCGATAATTTTGGTAAATTACGACGATCATTGATAATCGTGTCATGGAGGGTAGGCGCGCGACTCGTGCGCCGCTTTTCAACATCTGACTGCTTTAAATTATTTAAATGTGTAATTATCGCGTAATACAAATCATTGAAATCGTTACGAATCTTAATGTTTGCTTCTTTATTGAAGTTTTGTGATTTAATTAACGCTTTTTCGATCTTGGTTTGAATTTTGGTAAATTTTCGCTGATGTACCGTTAAATCGATTGTTCGAGAACGGAATTGCTCGATATTTGTCGCGGCGAATTGCAATGTTCTTTTTAATTCGTCGAGAATTAGATCGCGTTCAAAGATGTCTTGTGTAATACATGACGTATCAATCTCGGGATTGCCGTCACTAGGATTAGGAACCATTTTGCGTAACAAAGATGGCCGAAATGACAATGCGAAATTGAATTACGAATGTAACTAAAATGGGTACGTAATACCGCAAATAACAAGACAACACAACAAAGTGAAGAAAAGACCCGGTTCGAACGGATCAAAAAATTATGTAGGGGCAGTAATTTGAGAGGCTCACTTACGTCGAATCCAGAGGCAATCCACGTGGTAGGTTTCGCTGGAGTTTTGGACGATCATCAGCGCTCAAACTGACACCCACATTTCACCATAGGCACAGGTTTAGGACTGTTTCACCAGTCGTGTTTTGAGTAAGTTTGTCGCGACGGATAATAGCAAAATGTAATTATTTCAGCACCAAGCACGGCGGCGTTGCGTGCAGTTCGATCTCAACGGTACGAGCGAGTTATCTCGACTAGGTGGCGCTGCGAGCGCGTAGGAAGTGCTTTGAGATCCGGTACAAGCTTGCCATCTCAAAAATACTGATACAAGGAAAATGTATTCTTTACAAATTGTGTTGTCTTGTATGTAAGAAAAATACCCATTAAAAATAATATGAAAATTAAGAAAGTAAAATGAACTAATCTGTTCCGCGACGGAACACCATTATTATCTTTATCTGCACGTGCAACTACTTCTTACCGACAAAAGGGTCGCCTTGGGAGGCAGGTAATAAAATAATAATGAATGACGCAATTGTCTTTTTCGCTTAACATACTTCAAAAAAAAATTTTTTGAATTATAATAATTACATCAAAAGAATTAAAACCAAAACACCCAGTGGCGTCGGTATATCCGTCGGTAGTTTTTAATCTCTTAATGGATTATATTTAAGTATTTATATTTTTATTCTTGCAATGCACGGCCGGTTGGCTAATTTTGTCTAAAACCACAATCGCTGGTTATATATGTATAAAAAATAATAGTCATAGCCATTTATTAGTTAAATAGAACCATTATTTACTCAAATCAATGCAAAAATATGTATACAACTCAAGTTTGATCCAAATAACAATAAATAAACCCCGTTCGTCCCGTACTCAATAATAGTCCTTATTTGTTCTAACTCTAACCGGCCGGAGCAGATCGCTCCGACGATCGAGTATTCAATTCAATACCCGAACAGAGCCGAAGCTCCGCGGATACGGACTCGAACGCAGACACGGCTACGTATCTCGGCGTGTTATTCGTGATCTTAGTACCGCCGGTGCTAACGATACGGGGCTACGTTGCGGCGTGTAACACGGATATCAGGAGCCCTAGACAAAACCAAGGTTATGTTCAATGAACATGTTAGTCCGAAACCAATTGCGGTACAGGGCAGCTTTCTCGAGGTTGTTAATAAAGAGTACGTCTACCTTGGGCAATTGGGTAAAAACAACTTCGAGAGAGAGGCTAATAGAAGAATACAGGTGGGCTGGGCATATGGCAAACTTCGTCGGGTCTTCACATCGCCAATTCCACGATGTCTGAAGACGAAAGTTTTCAACCAGTGCGTCCTACCCGTAATGACATACGGTGCCGAGACGTGGACACTCACGGTTGGGTTGGTCCACAAATTTAAAGTCGCTCAGAGAGCTATGGAAAAGGCAATATGCTCGGAGTTTCGTTGAAGGATCGAATTCGGAACGAAGTGATCCGTCAGAGAACCAAAGTTACCGACATAGCTCACCGTATTAGCAATTTGAAGTGGCAGTGGGCTGGCCATATTAGCCGAAGAACCGATAACCGGTGGGGTACACGTGTTCTTGAGTGGAGACCGCGGATCGGCAAGCGTAGTGTGGGAGTGGGACACCCTCGGACTAGGTGGAACGATGATCTGTACAGGGTGGCTGGCAAAAGCTGGATGAGAGTAGCCGAGGATCGCTTACAATGGCGTGCAGTTGGAGAGACCTATGTCCAGCAGTGGACAAGAATAGGCTGATGATGATGATGATGAACTATGATCTGATTTGACAGAAACTTAGTAAGAGTAGTAGGGACTTGTAGTAGTAGGGCCTCGTGCAGGGTCCGTCCGGATTGTTACTACCGTCTTGCCTGCTAACCCACCGCCAAACAGCAATGTTCGCATTGTTGTGTTCCGGTGTGGGGGTAAGATAGCCGGTGAAATTACTAGCATAGAGGCATTCTATCTTCGTCCTCCGGGTAGGCAAGCACTTGTGACTCCTCTGGTGTTGCAGGTGTTTATGGGCGACGGTAATCGCTTTCCATCAGGCGATACGTTTGCTCGTTTGCCCCCTATGACATAAAAAAAAAAAAAAAAAAAAAAGAATGGTGTACAAAGAGTGTGTGATATGATGGGCAGACTAATCAGGTACGATGGGCAGGCAGGATTTAATTTATATACATATAGTGTGAGACTGGGTGGAATCAGGTGTCCAAAGTTGTTGTAAGTCAGCTAATAGAGGCGGGCTTATCAAAATAAAATGACTAGTATTACATATGTGCCACTTGCATAAGTGGGCTCAATGTCAATGTCAGCTACTACTTATGTCTTATATTATTTTAAATGTTATTGCACTTACTTCCGAATTTGTTTGTTGAATTTAATTCTTCGTCTGAGTGACCACTATCATTCTCAAGACATGATTGGAACTCGTATATTTGTTTACCAATCTTGCATAAACTGAGGTCCATGTCTACCAGCATGTGCTCTAGTCTCACGGAGCAAGTCCTCCTCGGCACAGCCTGGGTGTCACAGTCCGTCTCTTCCTTCTTCAGTAATGCTGCAAATTTAACACGTATTTCAAAGCCATGTCTTTACATTGGCTACAAAAAGCATGATATCTAACAGGTAGTTTTATTCACAAGTAAAATAATATTCATAAATGTATGTGAACCAGTGGTTAGCAACGGATTATAGTGTATAACTTAAAAGAGCAAGCCACACTTGTGAAGAATTTTGGAATGGTTAATAAATTATAACATAATGGAATAAGTATTATGTAAAAGCAGTCCAGGCCATGGGGACAAGCCATATGGACCACAGGTTTCTAACCAATCTTATGAATATTGTAGTGATATCCTAGTTCAATAGTGTACACAGATTACAACTACCGCTGGCTTGCCATAGGGTTGTACATATCGTCAAGGGTCAAACAATGTAGGGGTAGTCAAGTAGCTGACCTCTGCGCGTGTAGACCGCATCGGGCGGCTGGAGCACCACGGGGCCCAGCTCCAACTCCTCCTTCAGCACAACGGGGCCCGGCTCGTGCTCCTCGCTCAGCTCATAGTCCGCGTCGTCACTGTCCCACTCCGGCTCGTGCTTCACACACGCTGCCTCCAGAGGGTGGGTAACAGATGCTGCAACAATATTTGGACCATTATTGGTCAATTTAATGATCAAAATGAATGAAGGCTATTTATAATTACAAGCTTTTATTTACTTTCACCTGTCCCATTGTAATGGAATTTTGCAAGTTACATTTGATCCAGCAGGCCACAAAAAAGATGGGACGATGACATTCGACAAGTCGCCGGGCACACATGGAGCAGAGTTGCACAAGATCGCAATGAGTGGAGGAGGCTGGAGGAGGCCTATGCCGAAGGGCAAACAGATAGAACAACATATAAAAGATGGGAGATAGTAAATTATAATGTACTTGTAGTTCTATCTGAAATAAATGCTATTATTATTCTTATTATGTCCTTTATTTATCTTACGTCTTAGGCTAGGTTTTTAACAATACATTTATTATTATTATTACATTTGATCCACTTTCCAGTTTCCAATTCAGCTGAAATTTTGCACAAATATGAAAATCGCTAGACAATGCAATATTATGATGACGTAGAGCTGATCTGATGATGGAGCTGGAAAGTGGCCATAGGAACTTTATCATAAATAAAGCAATCATATCTAGTTAGGGCTCTTTACAATTATCTCTGTGAGCGATGATGATGATGAACTATGATGGATGTTCAAATACGAGTACAGTTGGCTATAAAAGCTTGTCATAAAAATGTCATTTTAGACAGAAACTTATGTATTGTATAATTTCGTCGGGTGTAACTTACATTGCATATAACTATTATAGATGTAATACTCATTGGGTACAATATGCCTGTGTATCAAAAAAAGAAACATTATCACAGGGTCAGTGAGGTACACAAAGCGAGGACGAGTCTCAATGATAATTAGCAAATGTCGTTTATATAAATAGTAATACTGAAGTATAAATTGGTTGCCCAAGATACAGGTTTGGGAACTCCTGACCAACCTAGCATACAATTACTTCCTGATTGTTATCATGTGAACGCAAATAATTTGAGTGTGCCAATATAAATGATTTTACTTTTAGTACATTATGCCTAATCAAATTATGCATAAGCTCGTTATAAACAGTGAAGATATATTAATCAATGTTACAAACCCGCGTCCTGATCCTCCAGCGGCATCGTCGGCAGTGTGTCGGCAACTATCCTCGCGTAAAATCAGTTGTATTGTGGTATATTCGGACTGTGTTTCCATATGATGAGTAACTTTCCAATTGTATACATTAAAATATTATGAAGATACTGCTATTCAATGCTTTGGTTTTTAGACGTGAATTAAATGTATTTTCAAACATAAAGATTCAAAGTAGTACATGTTGTACACAAAATAACACGGCACTTCGCACATGTGAGTATTATATTCTTTGACTTCGCATCACAGACAGACTGACTACTAAGAGACGTATTTGCTTCGCTTCGCATTTGATTTGATTAACAATGACATATGATAGGGATGGGCAAAAAAATCGATGTATCGAAATATCATTATTTTTGTCGAGAAAAATCAAATAAATGTCGGCATTGACATATAATCACTCCTTCGTGCTACCAATATTTGTCTATGCTAGTGACACCTATCAGCCGTCACTTGTAATGTTAAAATGTCTTTCATTTAATATCTTATTTCTGTAGTTAATAAAAGCCAAGTTATTTATTTGGTTTTTCCCTTGAATGCAACAATTTTATTAACTACAACACAATGTCTGAGAAGAAGAAAGAACCGGAGAAAATACCTTCATGTTCTTTAGCCAGGTATCTTCGACCTGATCGATTTGACGTTGAACCTAATGCTCCCGGAGCAGGAGAACAGTGGGCTCATTGGCACCACACCTTTTCAAACTTTTTGGTTGAGGAAATACCGGCTGACGTTACGGATTCGATAAAACTTAAATTACTAGCAAACCACTTAACTTCTAACATTTATATACACATGAAAAATTGCCAAACTTATGATGAAGCTATTTCTGTTCTGAACAAAACATATCTGAAGCCCCAAAACGAAATCTTAGCTCGCTATGTCCTCGGCGCGCGAAAACAAAAGCATGACGAAACACGAATATTGTCGCGCTTTACAACTTCTAGCGCAAAATTGTAATTTTAAATCTGTCTCCGCCGATGAACATAGAAAACAAGCAATAAGGAGCGCTTTCATCGCAGGAATTCATTCGGCGAAAATAAGAGAACGGTTACTCGAAAACTCAACGCTTTCGATGGATGAAGCCTTCGACCAAGCCGTCGTCCTTGAAACAGCTGAAAAAGACTCCGCAGTTATGGGCGTTGGTGTACCGAATGCTTTGAATGCTTTACCAGTGATTGTCCCACGACAAGAACAAATTCAGCGCATCATGCCGAGTTCTAACAATGCAGCTGTCTCGTCCACACCACAGCCAACGGCCAGACGCTGCTTCTTTTGCGGTGGAAAAGTGCACCAAAGGATTAAATGCCCAGCGTTCCACGCCTATTGTCAACTTTGTTCTAAGAAGGGACACTTCGCTTCAGTTTGCCGCTCTCGCAACAACGCTTCAACTAGCAATGCTATTTCTTGTCCGAGTACTACTGTTCCCGTCGAATAAATGCAGTCACCAAGTTCTTCTGAAACGATAAGCACCGTTTACTCAGCTGCATCTCCGTCCAGTTTGGTAAAAGCTACGATTTCCATCACCGTTAATGATACTCGTGCCGATGCTTTGATTGATACCGGAAGCTCCGTCAGCTTCATTGATCGCAACATAGCTCGAATGATGAATCTCAAACAACGACCTTGTGAACAAACTATAAATCTGGCTTCGCTAAACCATACATCACACGTCGACGGAGTATGTTTCGCAACGCTTGAAATTAACAAACACATATACAAACAACGACCTCTTCTTGTAATTAACAACTTATGTGCGGATGTCATCATTGGACACGACATTCTTAAAGATCACGCCAAACTAGAATTTCAATTCGGAGGTACCAGGGATACTCTACAAGTGTGTGTCATGGAAGCGTCAGTACCACCAGCATCTGTGTTTACGCACTTATCTGCCGACATCACGCCTATTGCCATTAAATCAAGACGTCATAATAAAGATGAAGAAGAATTTATCCAAGCCGAAATATCAAAGCTTTTAGAAGACGGAATAATTGAACCGAGCGCATCTCCATGGCGCGCTCAGGTACTTGTCACTGGAGGTGGAACTCATCGAAAGAGGATGGTAGTCGACTATTCAAGAACAATTAATAAATTTACATACTTAGATGCCTACCCACTTCCAAATATCGAAACAATTGTGACGAAAGTGGCTAAGTTTAATTATTTTAGCCAAATTGATTTAAAAAGCGCTTACCATCAAGTGCCTATTTTGGAACGGGAAAAAATTTATACGGCATTTGAAGCATGTGGCAAATTATATCAATTTAAAAGAATCCCATTCGGCGTAACTAATGGGGTCGCTGCCTTTCAACGTACACTGGAATACATCATCGGGCAAGAAAATTTACGAGGAACATTTGCGTACCTTGATGATGTTACGGTTTGCGGTAAAGACAAGGAGGAACATCATCAAGGTACGCAAATGTTCCTCGTAAATTTTCTTGCCCGATGATGTATTCCAGTGTACGTTGAAAGGCAGCGACCATGTTGCATTCAAGGGAAAAACCAAATAAATAACTTGGCTTTTATTAACTACAGAAATAAGATATTAAATGAAAGACATTTTAACATTACAAGTGACCAAGGGCGTCGCCAGCCGAAGGTCCAGGGGGGGGCAAGTTGATATAAATGCAGGATGAGGAAAAAAAAGAAGGAAGGTACAGCCTTGCTAGAGGATAGGAAGCTGCACCCAGCACATAAAAATAGAAGTGGATTTCGGTTTACAGTCATAATCATAATTGTCATCATATACAGAGATGGAAACGCGAGCGTAGCGAGCGCGAAATTTTTTGGAAGGGGACCGTTAATAACACTTTTAGTCAGATAAAACGCAAGCGTAGCGAGCGCGAAATTTTTTGAAAGGGGACGTTTAATAATACTTAGAGATAGATAAAACGCGAGCGTAGCGAGCGCGACATTTCATGGAAGGGGACGGTTAATAATACTTATTCAGATCAAAGGCGAGCGTAGCGAGCGCGACATTTTTTGGAAGGGGACGGTTAATAATAAATACTTATTCAGATCAAAGGCGAGCGTAGCGAGCACGACATTTTTTGGAAGGGGACGGTTAATAATACTTATTCAGATCAAAGGCGAGCGCAGCGAGCGCGACATTTTTTGGAAGGGGACGGTTAATAATACTTATTCAGATCAAAGGCGAGCGTAGCGAGCGCGACATTTTTTCGATTCATAATACTTATAGACAGATAAAACGCGAGCGTAATGTGACATTTTTCGAGAGGAAGGATCAAAATAAATGCAGATGAAAATTAACGCGAGCGCAGCGAGCGCAAAAATTTTCGTTAGTAATAACGTAAATTGAAAAACGATCATTCAATTACATTTTGATGCAAGTGCTCAAATCACGAGTCATGGGACCGAGAGATCTTGCCACGAACCGAAGATCCACTGGACGCGACGAGTAAAGACTCAAGGTTGCCCAATAGACCGCAAAATCACATAGGTTCATCAACCGAGCGAGTGAAGCATCTCCGTTACAACTTGGCCAAACATTCTTTCGTATTTTTCGTATGTTCTCGCCTACCGGTCGCATTTCTTGTCAAAATGACGGGTAGTAATGGGAGTGGAAACGTAAAAAAAAAACAGTTTTCAGTAATTTCGGAACAGACTTGCGAGGTCTTCAGCTCACAGAGCCACTAGAGTAGTTCTATTATTTTTTATTTTAGTACCTACGTTCCGTTCCGTTCGTTATAGACCAGTTCTTCTTTGGTACTCTCTACAAAGTGTAACCTGTCAGTGTGAAACACGTCGCCACTGCATTGTTGTGTTCCGGTGTGGGGGTAAGATAGCCGGTGAAATTACTAGCATAGAGGCATTCTATCTTCGTCCTCCGGGTAGGCAAACACTTGTGACTCCTCTGGTATTGCAGGTGTCTATGGGCGACGGTAATCGCTTTCCATCAGGCGATACGTTTGCTCGTTTGCCTGCTATGACATAAAAAAAAAAAAAAAAAAACTCGTTTCGTAGAGTCACTTTCCGTGAGCATTACTGACTGTAGCCCAACGATCTTCCTTTAGCCCCTGACCTGGCCTGGTACTGAATTCATTTGAGTTTCGATGTGCAAAAATGATCGATCAGACAAGTGACTGGTCATATTTTTGGATCTCTAGGGGGGGGCAGCTGCCCCCCCCTGCCCCCCCTTGGCGACGCCCATGCAAGTGACGGCTGATAGGTGTCACTAGCATAGACAAATATTGGTAGCACGAAGGAGTGATTATATGTCATTCTCCCCCTCTATGGTTTCTGCATCAAGAAGATAGTCATTGAGATGTAGTGGTAATCTTTTTGGCCTTGTAGATCTTCTGACTTGTGGGGCGTCAATATTTTGAGGTGGAGTCCTAAAAACTTCTTCTTCAAGTATTTCCCCATCTTGAGCTCTGTCCTCCAGTAAGGGCCTTTGGCTAAGTGTCTATTTGATACGGTTGTTTCTTGACCATTACGACGCCGCACGTATGAGTAGCCAGGGTTTGTTTGAAGCAATTCAACTTCCTCGACCAATTCAACGACCAGCGAACGTAATAGGTGACATATAATCACTCCTTCGTGCTACCAATATTTGTCTATGCTAGTGACACCTATCAGCCGTCACTTGTAATGTTAAAATGTCTTTCATTTAATATCTTATTTCTGTAGTTAATAAAAGCCAAGTTATTTATTTGGTTTTTCCCTTGAATGCAACAGGCATATCACTCAACGATATAAATATCAGCGTTTTTTTTATATATATCGATTTTTGATATTTTTTTCTGATATCGAAATCGATACGTTTTTACCCAACTACGTTAACAATGCTCAAGCTTCGCAATCTTCGCATCATGTATCCGACCAATACGATTTATCATCAAAGGAAAAAGCTAAGGCTTCTAAGGTAGGCTATATAAGCAGTTTCCTTCTTCTCGAATATAAATAAAAATTTATCGAGTATGTGACCCGTTTGTGGTATGTGCAGTGCAGTGTAGCCAACAAAAATATCGATATATCGATATTTCTGGTAAATATATATCGATATATTTTATATCTCTGCCCATCCCTAACAAATAACGTAAACGAATTTGACTTTTGTCTAAAATGTTACCACATTAAATTTTGGTTGTTTTTGAATAATATAGTAGGAAAACTTCTCTATATTGCTCGATGCTCGCTGACCTCGCTGTCCACTAGCGGAGCGGAGAATATGAACCAATCAGGCTGCGTCTTAGTGAAACCCAAATGTGTATTTAAATCTGAAAAATGTGATTGATCCGTTTGACACCCTCACTCGCTACCTACAGGTAACCGTGGCTAGATAACTGGTGAACAATGAAGATTTTTTTTCTCAGACGTTATTATTACTATAGCCAAAAAACCCGATTATGTACAGATTACATTTGAGTCACCTTTTGAAGTCGATGCCGAACCAAGCAATTATTACTATGAAAACAAATGCCGTGCAAGTTTACGTGAGGTTTGCCACCGACACCTACTTCAAAAGGTGATTCAAAATATAAAAAAAACTGTACATGATCGGGTTATTTTTAGCTTAACAGTTTTTTTCTAAAGTCGGTTATTTTTTGCTAAATATTATTTTTTTTTTGCTTTTTGGTGATTCAATTATAATCACTTTTTCTCAAAAAAATAACCGACTTCAATAAGCGAAATGGAACATACACTAACACGTATGATTTTCTCATACATGTCTTTCTCAGAACGGGACCAAATTTAACTGGGACCACACGGCAAGCACCTTTCAAATATAAAAGAATCATCAAAATCGGTGCACCCAGTCGAAAGTTCTGACTAACGAATCTAACAAGCAGTAAAAAAAAATAGTCGAATTGAGAACCCTCCTCCTTTTTTGAAGTCGGTTAAAATGGAGGCATAATAGAAATATAAAAATACTCAGCCCATCTAACACATTTTACACATTTACTTACATAATATATATCATTGTTTAATGTATTTGATAGCAGTTCTCCTGCAGCGTTACCACAGTGATACGGATATCAATAATCTTATTAATACTTTCGTGAGTCATATTCATATTTAATTATTGTATTAAGCGGTTTTCACTCACGTGAAATTGTTAGGAACGGCCCGACATGTTTCGAACTCGTATGGAGCTCTTCAGCAGGGACTGCTACCCGTACACCGCCGCGGCAACTTTGTGACAAATGAGTGTAAACCGCTTAAGTAATAAAATAATTAAATACGGATATCATTTGCAGATGTTTTTCGGCTGTTTTGTGGAAAACTGTGCCCCAGACGCCAAGCTGCAACGGTTTGCCGTTATGACATTGTGTAGCAGCAACTGTCGTCGTGGCTCCTGTGGCACAACTTTCCGTCGACGTGATCCGCCTTTGGCGCTCAAAGTGGAGCATCGGGTAAGAAGACGCTTGAGACAGACATACACTTGTCCGCCATTCTTTTGTATTCCCGAATATTAGATGCCATTATGATACGAATGCCATATATATTCTGTTCTAGATTTTCTATGGTTTCCATATTATTGAATAGAATATGCAAACGCTAAATACAGTTCCTTTCCGAATCCATCCATTTTCTTATTAAATTGCAAGTACTTGATGGTTAGTATAATTCAGTTATTTGTGTTTCTTAGGTTAGTTTCTTTTACAATTAATTTACCTATAAAAAAAGTAAAATATAACCTGTTGTCTACCGTTATTTATAAATTGTATTTGTCTGGTTTCCTTTTGTAAACTTTTATTGGTGTGCAATAAAGTATTGTATTATTATTATCTCCTTTATTCATTTAAAATCTTAAGTTAGGTTTTTTACAATAAAGTTATATTATTATTATAAAAATACATTACAAATATAAATACATTCCAAAAAAATCTAACCCCAGGTGGCAGCGGGGCAGGGCGCAGGCTGCCGGTGGTGTCGGGCTGCAGAGAGGAGCCTCCTTACGATGCGCGCCGTGACGATGTACCGCCTTCTGAATTATAATTATTTTAAAAGTTTCTCGTCATTGCTTAGGTAAGCTTGTAAACTACCGCAATGTATAAACTTGGAATAGAATAGAATATCTTTATTTGTCCATAATATGTTATACAATAGCTGATACATTTAGAAGTTTCACACATTACACCAGTATCTGGCTTGCATCAAAAAATTTACATGCATAGCCTGTCACTGCCTAATGAAAACGTTTCTTGTACAAATAGAGGAAGGATTATGGAACTCCAATGACTGCACTTTTATGGCTTCTCGCCAGTGTGTGTTCTAAGGTGAACTTGTAAAGTACTGCTTTGTGTAAACGTGAAGCTACATTGACTGCACTTATATGGCTTCTCGCCTGTGTGCGTTCTAAGATGAGATCGCAAATTAGACTTATTTATAAACATAGCGGTACAATGATCACATTTAAATGGCTTCTCGCCAGTGTGTATCCTAAGGTGAGCTCGTAAACTACTGCTATGTGTAAACGTGGAGCTACAATGACTGCACTTATATGGCTTCTCGCCAGTGTGTGTTCTAAGATGAACTCGTAGACTAGACTTATCTGTAAACTTAGAGGTACAATGATCACATTTAAATGGCTTCTCGCCAGTGTGTCTCCTAAGGTGAGTTTGTAAGTGACCGCTTTGGGTAAACGTGGAGCTACAATGATAGCACTTATATGGCTTCTCGCCTGTGTGCGTTCTGAGGTGAACTTGTAAATGAGTCTTATTTGTAAACATAGAGGTGCAATGATGACATTTAAATGGCTTCTCGCCTGTGTGCGTTCTAAGATGAGATCGCAAATTAGACTTATTTATAAACATTGAGGTACAATGATCACATTTAAATGGCTTCTCGCCAGTGTGTGTTTTGAGGTGATATTGTAAGCCACTGCTTTGTGTATACGTGGAGCTACACTGACTACATTTGAAAGGTCTCTTGTCCAAGTTCGGCATTATTTTCCTTTTCCGTTTTTCCTTTTTCTTTTGCAGAGAAATTTTGGATTTGTTTGTTTTTGCTTGTCCTTCTTCATTCAACAATCGAGTTGGAGCTGAAAAACAGGTTTATTAATCAAGACCAAGTTTTAGCTTATTCATCAAGTCTACAGCAATCTAATGTACGCGATGGGTTTATGTTGTGCTGTTTAGGAGTTCTACGGCCGCCTTTCGTCGCCAACCTCACATAACGTTCAATTTACCAGATTATTGTATTTGTATGTATTGTCACATGAACTACATTTATATAAGGTGCTTCGGGGTAAACTCGAAAATGGGGATTAGCACATTGCTATTAAACTGGGAACAATTTGTACGCTGGCAACACTTGTCAAGTCGCCATGTTTATTTGCTCCCAGTGCTCCCCCGCTTCAGTTAGTTTAGTTCACTTCGCGTTGCAAGTCATGAGCGCACGTGTGTTGCGGTCGATTAAATAAAAGTAGTGCGATTTTTTGTTTTTTGAGGGGATAAATTGGAACTAAAAAGAAATATGATTCTTAACCTCATATTGCATAAAAACCGCCTTTGAAATTATCTCTAACGAGGTTCTGACTAACGAGCCCAAACCCTAACATACTCTACACTCGCCTAAAAATATGTCGAATATACCTCCAAGCATCTTACCATAAACTATAAATAAATATTAAGTAAGGTTTAAAATTAGCGTGCTCGGTCGGACAATTCAAGTAAAAATAAGTAGGTAATTAATACTTTAGTTGCAAGTGGACTTCTAATAATAGCGTATTAAATACAGTAATCAAAAGGGTAGCTGCTCCCTAATCATAAAAAACAATCCAGTCACTTGAAGTGTGCGACCATCAAACTTGCACGTCCTAATCGATCCTAACTATGATCTGATTTGGCAGAAACTTAGGAAGAAAGGTGTTCAAAGAGTGTGTGGACCTATTTAGGTTTTTATTTGGTACTAGCTGCGCCCCGCGGTGTTACCCGCTCATCCCACGGGAACACTAAATTTATTCGGGATGAAAAGTATCCTATGTCCTTCCCCGGGACTGAAACTATCTATATACCAAATTTCATCTAAATCGGTTCAGCGGTTTAAGCGTGAAGAGGTAACAGACAGACAGACAGACACACTTTCACATTTATAATATTACTAGCTGTACCCCGCGGTGTTACCCGCTCATCCCACGGGAATACTAAATTTATTCGGGATGAAAAGTATCCTATGTCCTTTCCCGGGTCTCAAACTATCTCCATACCAAATTTCATCTAAGTCGGTTCAGCGGTTTAAGCGTGAAGAGGTAACAGACAGACAGACAGACAGACAGACAGACACACTTTCGCATTTATAATATTAGTATGGATAGTATGGATGATGGGCAGACTAAATCAGGTTCGATGGGCAGGCAGGATTTAATTTATATACATATAGTGTGAGACAGGGTGGAATCAGGTGTCCAAAGTTGCTGTAAGTGAGCTAATAGAGTTGGGCTTAGGATATTAAAATGACTAGTATTACAAACGTACCACTTGCATAAGTGGGCTCAATGTCAACTTCAGCTATTTATGTCTTCTATTATTTTAAATGTTATTGCCAATGATATCGAAAGTAAAGATACGTGTGTCCGAACAATTCGCTTGACATCTGTTCATAATGGAAAAGAGTGGCGCCATCTGTTGTACGGACTGCGTACCACACGTTTGGGTGGCCGGAGTAACCTTGTAAGGGCGACTTTTCTCAATATTAATGAAGTGGCTGACAGTGGTTGATGCAGACTGATGTTTACATAGAGATAGTGGTACCTATGTAATAAATAATTATAATTACCTAAAGGTTGTCTGGAAGAGATCGCTATTTAACGATAAGACCGCCTGTTGTTTACCTCTGCCTGTTATTTTAATGTATCTCATGTTGTGTTGTATATTCCTTGATGTTCGAGGTGTGCAATAAAGAGTATTTGTATTTGTATAAATGTGAAAGTGAGTTTGTATATTTATTTACTTTTACGGCTCAGCTACTGAACGGTTCGTCACGAAATTTTGTCAGGGATGCGGTAGAGGATTTTTCCGTAACGAATGTAAGATTTTAATACATAAAAACAATACTGTCTTCAAATGATAGGAAACCACACGGACGAAATTACGAGCGCAATTTAGTGAGGCCACAAAGGTTCACAATAATTACAACACAAATATTCTTAGTTACTACACCACTTTACAACGTAGCAAATGATAGAATAAGAGCCAAATAATATGACATTATGTGTCTATTTACTCTACCTCCATCTCGCAGTTTGCAGACACCTGCCTACTGAGCCGGCGGTCCCGGGTTCGAATCCCGGCCGGGGCAAATATTTGTGTGATGAACTCGAATATTTTTTCTTGGGTCATGGATGTTATCTAAATATGCATTTATATTATGTATATCGTCGTTTAGTACCCATAGTACAAGCTTTGCTTTGTTTGGGACTAGGTCGATTTGTGTATGATTGCCCCATAATATTTATTTATTTATCTTCTAGCTCCATCGTTAACAGCAGTGTATCGTCGTGAGGGTATCGTAATAATCCGAAGTCACCAAACATACATATACTATACATACTTAAGTATTTAATTCATGTCGGTTAACTGGAGATAACTAGTTCAAAATTTAATTGCATGATTGGACTCACACAAGTTAGTAAAAAATCTTAGCTATTCCAAACCAAAGTACTTTTCCAAAGGTAATTATTATTATAATAAAATATAAGAAACATAAATAATCAAATGTATAGTTATATATTATCAAACAATGTCCATAGTCATTGGTTCATAGTTCATACACCAGTATAAAAATGAGGCCCTTACAAGGTTACTTCTGATTGACTAGCGGCTGCGAACTGACAAAACGCAATGGCGCCTAGGTAACAAAATAAATCTTTCGAAAATGTGTTACTAAGCGATAAAAAAAAACGGACGATACTTTCCGATGATACGATATCCCATGTTTTAAATGTTTTTATATATATATAATTTTAGCAGCCTTTTACTGCGCAACTGGGCATTTTGAGACAGTCGGCTCTGGCACACTGACAGCTGAACGGTACGGCGTCCTGTCACAGGCTAAGGGCACGGTGGTGCTAAATTGCCATTTTAGGACCACCGCATTGGACGAATTACTCTTGAGCGTTGGGCCTATCTTTACGAAGTAATATATATATCTATGGTTATTGCACTTACTTCCAAATTTCTTCGTTGAATTTAATTCTTCGTCTGAATGACTACTATCATTTTGAAGACATGATTGGAACTTGTAGATCTGATTACCAATCTTGCATAAACTGAGGTCCATGTCTACCAGCATGTGCTCTTGTCTCACGGAGCAAGTCCTGCCCGGCACAGCCTGGGTGTCACAGGCCGTCTCTTCCTGCTTCAGTAATGCTGCAAATTTAACACGCATTGAAAAGCCATGTCTTTACATTGGCTATAACTAACAGGTAGTTTTATTCACAAGTAAAATAATATTCATAAATGTATGTGAACCAGTGGTTGGCAACGGATTATAGTGTATAACTTAAAAGAGCAAGCCACACTTGTGAAGAATTTTGTAATGGTTAATAAATTATAACATAATGGAATAAGTATTATGTAAAAGCAGTCCAGGCCACAGGGACAAGCCATATGGACCACAGGTTTCTAACCAATCTTATGAATATTGTAGTGATATCCTAGTTCAATACTGTACACAGATTACAACTACCGCTGGCTTGCCATCGGGTTGTACATATTGTCAAGGGTCAAACAATGTAGGGGTAGTCAAGTAGCTGACCTCGGAGCGCGTAGACCGCATCGGGCGGCTGGAGCACCACGGGGCCCAGCTCCAACTCCTCCTTCAGCACAACGGGGCCCGGCTCGTGCTCCTCGCTCGGCTCATAGTCCGCGTCGTCACTGTCCCACTCCGGCTCGTGCTTCACACACGCTGCCTCCAGAGGGTGGGTAACAGATGCTGCAACAATATATGGACCATTATTGGTCAATTTAATGATCAAAATGAATGAATGATATTTATTTATAATTACAAAAACTAAAAAAAAAAAAATTTACTTTCACCCGTCCCATGGTAATGGAATTTTGCAAGTTACATTTGATCCACTTTCCAGTTTCCGATTCAGCTGAAACTTTGCATGAATATGCAAATCGCGCGACAATGTAATATTATGATGACGTGGAGCTGATCTGATGATGGAGCTGGAAGGTGGCCACAGGAACTCCGTAATAAATATCCTAGCGAGTTTGGGCTCGTAGAATGGTCTCTGTGAGAAATTGATGGATGTTCTAATACAAGTAAAGTCAGCTAAAAGAGCTTGCCATAAAAATTACATTTTTGGCAGAAACTTATTTATGGTACAATTACATCAGGCATAACTTACATTGCATAAAACTATTATAGATTTAATACTCATTGGGAACAATATGCCTGTGTAGAGAAAAGTTCAAGAGGCAACCACATTACAATAAAAAAAGAAACATTATCACAGGGTCAGTGAGGTACACAAAGCAAGGATGAGTCTCAATTGATGATATTTAGCAAATGTCGCCTATAAATAGTAATACTGAAGTATAAATTGGTTGCCCAAGACACCGGTTTGGGAACTCTTGACTAACCTAGCATATAAATACTTCCTGTTTGTTATCATGTCAATGCAAATAATTTACGTGTGGCAATATAAATGATTTTACTTTTAGTACATTGTGCCCAATGAAATTATGCAGACACTCGTTATAAACAGTGAAGATATATTAATCAGTTACAAACCCGCGTCCTGACCCTCCAGCGGCATCGTCGGCAGCTATCCTCGCGTAAAATCAGTTTTATTGTATTGTGGTATATTCGGACTGTGTTTCCATATGATGAGTAACTTTCCAATTGTATAAACTAAAATATTATGAAGATACTGCTATTCAATTCTTAGGTTATTAGACGTGAATTAAACGTATTTTCAAACAAAAAAGATCCACAAAATAACACGGCACTTCGCATTTGATTGACAGTGACATATGATAGGGATGGGCAAAAAAAATCTTTGTATCGAAACTTTATCGAAATGTCAATATTATTGTCGAGAAAATCCATGTACCGGCGACTTTTTTTTTCGATTTATCGTTTTTCTTTTTTTCTGATCGAAATCGATACATTTTCACCCGACTACGTTAACACTCTGCTCAAGCTTCGCAATCTCATCATGTATCCGACCAATTCGATCTACATTCTAAGGAAAAGGCTAAGGCTTCTATGGTAGGCTGTATAAGCAGTTTCCTTCATCTCGAATATAAAAATAAATTTATCGATAGTCTGTGCCCCGTTTGTGGTATGTGCAGTGTAGCCAACAAAAATATCGATATATCGATATTTCTGGTATGACATAGACGAATTTGATTTTTTTTTTTTGTGGATTTTATGGCTTGGCTGCAGAGGCCTTTAAGCCACGGCTTAATTTCTTGATACAGCTTCGCAGAATTTACATTCACATTAAATGTTTTTAATTGTGTTGTGTGTTGTTTATATATTTATTTTAATTGTGTTTTTAATATATTTGTATAGTGGTTGATATGTTTCACTGTTTTTTAATAGTTCTATGAGCGGCGGCGGGCGGGAAGAAATATCACTGTAATTTTGACACACATCACTGAGTTCACTTGCAAGTATTAACCTGTCAATTGGAAAGCTTTGACAGCTGAAGATAATGTGTTCCATGGTTGCTTCATTAATTCCACAGAAAGTGCATAAACTACTTTGGATTATATGGAGCCTCGCTAGGTGTGATGGTGCAGCATTGTGCCCATATCGTAATCTAGTTATGGTGGTGATAAAGTCACGGCTAGCTCTCTCAAGTCTGTCATACCACGGTCTTACAGGTAGGTCTTCTTGAATGCTACCGTACCAACGGCCTTTCGACTCTTGATCTTTCTTCCACATTTGCTTCCATAACGTTCTTATAGCTATATTTACACAATATTGGTAATCAGTCATAGGTACATACATGGAGTCGGAAACATCAAGTGCATTTATACCTTTGAAAGCAGCTTTATCTGCCATTTCGTTTCCAGTAATTCCTCTATGAGAGGGTACCCACATCAACGAAATTTCTATCCCTTCAAGATAATATTTAAATATCAATTCCTTAATTGAATATAAAATTAAGTTAGTTTTAAAATGAATTTTCAAATTCTTTAACCCCTCAATCAAACTAAGGGAATCAGTTACAATTAAAAAATATTTACAATTATTTACATTATTGATTCGTAAAAGAGCTTGATAAACAGCATAGGCTTCTGCAGTAAATATTGTACAGACATCCTGCAAAACAAAACTCTGAGAGAATTTTATTTGTGGATCATAAACAGCACAGCGCACATAGTCACTGCCTTTACTTCCATCTGTATAAAACGTGTAATATTCATTTTCTGAAAGAAATTCTAACATGTCTAAGTTGTTTAACACTGTTGAGTTAACAATTTTAATTGGATGTATAATACTTGTGTAGTTAGTGGAATAGCAAGGCCATGGGTGCTGCTTTCTGATTTTCTTACAATTGCTTTCTATTTCCAGAAAAACATGGAACAACATTGGGGAGTTGCCAATTAGGAGACCCTCTCCTGTTGCTAAAGGACCCGACATAGTGATTCGATGAGGTAAAATTTTATTAATAATTTTTGTGTTATTAGAGTACAGCAGTTTGAGGCAATACCTTTCAGCTAGGACAAGACGTCTCAAGATAAGTGGCATAATTTTGGTTTCAACTTCCATGGCCCTTATGGGAGTTGAGCACATTGCACCAGAAATTATTCTCAGAGCCTTATTCTGCAAAATGTCTAGTTTCTTTGCATGTGGACTGTTAATATATGCTAAAGCACTGTAGTCGAAATGACTTCTCACTATTGCTTTATAAAGAATGGACAATACTTTGGGATCAGCACCCCATGAGACACCAGCCAGACATCTTATTATGTTTATAGCTTTTAAAGCATTTTTGGAGATATATCGGATGTGCTCTTCAAAAGACAATTTTTGATCTATGATAACTCCTAAAAATTTTGTGGATCTAACTCTGCTTATAGCTTCTCCACAGTACATTATATCACAGGTTGGATCATCATCACCAAAGATCATTAAGTTGCTTTTTGATGGATTTATCTTTAAATGTAATCTATCTCCATAGTACAGGCTTAGCTGATTTAAGGCTATATTCATATTGTCCATAGCAACATTTAAATTCCGGTTACTACTGTACAAAACAATGTCATCTGCAAACTGCAAAATATTTACATCACTAAGGTTAACATATTTACATATTTCACAAGTGTACAAATTATATAACAATGGTGACAATGTGGCACCTTGCATTGTGCCTTTGGATGACGCTTTAGGCCCATGTAAAATATTATTATATTTAACATACAAGATTCTATTATTTAAAAATGTATATATCCACTGACATAGTTTGCCAGGTATACCTACACTAGACATAACTTTAACCAAGATACCTGGGTCAACATTATCGAAAGCTCCCTGAACATCTAAAAATACACAGACTGTGTGTGATTTTAAATTATTTGCTCTTTTCAGGTCAGAGATCAACGAAATGAAGCTGTCTGCACAGCTACGCCCTCGACGGAAGCCATACTGTACATGTGGGATGATACCATTAGCCTCTATGAACCAGTCTAGACGGACTTTAATCATATTTTCAAAGAGTTTACCTAAACACGAAGACAAAGATATAGGACGATAGGAACTGGCATGCTCTGGAGATTTATCTGGCTTGAGTATTGGAATAACACATTGTGTTTTCCATGGCTCAGGAATGATTTGATTATGCCATAAAGCATTCAAGATGTCAAGAAATAGGCGCTGAACAGATATATGGAGTTGTTTAATTACAATATATGGAAAATTATCTAAACCCGGACTAGTGTTACGCCTAGATTGAAGACTGTTAATAAATTCATTCCAAGTAAACGGATCTAATAGGAATTTTGATTCGTTATTATTATTGTTACTATTAAAATAATTAAATAAGTTACTTGTATCTACTAAATTATTATTGTCTGATAGTCTATCTATGAAAGGAGAAATAAAGTTGTCACAGTGAGATTTATTATTGGCCTTAATACCCTTAAACATCTTAATCATGTTCCAAATCCTACTTATAGGGGTAGTTCTGTTAAATGAATGGCACAAGTTATTCCAACCAGCTTTCTTTTGTTCAGAAATTGTTCTTTTCTTTAATGCATCTTTTTTCTTATAATTTATGTAGTTTTCCATTGTAGAATCTCTTCTGTACAATTTCAAGGCATCGTAGGATGCTTTTACACTTTGCTCGCAGACCTCATTCCACCAAGGTGCCGGAGGTCTGCTAGTAAAGCAAGTAGACTTAGTGAACTTAGGAACAACTTCATCTCTAAGGCGATCAAGACGTTTGCAAAATTCTGTATAAGAATGAAGTGGTTGCTCGTCATTAATTTCTAAATCCTGAAAAGCATTTTCAGAAATTTCTTTAAATTTGTGCCAATCGGTTCTTTGATAAAGATATTTATCAACAGGGGGGTTTATTTGATATTTCTCAATGCCTAGGGATATTACTGACATAGTGGGATAATGGTCGCTTCCCATACAGTCATCATGTACAGACCATTCAAATAATGGCGCTAAGCACGCACTGGCAAAACTGACGTCGATAGCTGAAGGATTGGTTCTGGGGCGGTTTACTGTCGTGAAACTACCATCATTTAGGAATTTTAGGATACATAAATCGAACTCATCAATAATGTCATATAGATCTTGCCCTCGACCCTTTGTTGATAAGCAACCAAACGCAATATGATGAGCATTAAAGTCACCACTAATAAAAATCGGTTTCGGAAGGTCTCGAATAATATTGCGCAGTTTATTTATTCTTATGTGCCCGCTAGTAGGTGGGCAGTATACACAAAGTATAGTTAAACTGCCGTTTTCAGTAGATAGAGATATAGCTATTGTTTGGATATCTTCGTAAAACGGTGTATTTATGACATTATATTTAAATTCTGGTCTAACTAATATAGTTACACCATTGTGAGCATTACGGGATATTCTGGAGTGGAGATTATAGCCTGGTATTCTGAAATTATGGTACTCTTTGAACCAAGTTTCATTGAGTAGACATATATGTATATTTTGTGTTTGTAAAAATTTAATTAGCAACGGTTTTTTGCTATTAGCACTTTGACTATTAAACTGCGCAATACGTAATTGGGACACTGTGGGAGAACTTAGATCCATTATTTAGACAGATTTTTTATTAGTACGTCTTTAATACTCGTTGTAGTGATCGGGGTGGAATCAGTATTGTTACCCAGCTCCACCAGTGTTTGTACTAGGGCCATTAGTACTCCACTGTCGCAGAGGATCTGGGCTTTGATGTCCATAGGCTGGACATGTGTATTTACAGCCTGGGAGGCAGGCTTAGTATTTACATTTTTATTTACAATTTTATTTACAGTATTTACAGCTTTTTCAGAATTTACAGGGATATTTACAAAATTTTTATTTACAAATTGACGATGCTTGGGCAGCGGTAAAGCAGGGTATTCAATATCAGGTTTCTTAGTTTGGGCTACACTTGCATATGTAATTTTACTTTTCTTTTCAATTATTTTATTTATTTTAATTGGACAAAGTCTTGAAATGGCCAGATGAGGGCCGCTGCAATTGGCGCAGCATAGCTCATTGGGCTTGTCACATTCTTTATATGTATGTTCACCGGAACAAATTGAGCACCTCTGCTTGCCGTTACAAATCTTTGCGGAGTGGTTGAACTTGAAACATTTAAAACATTGTTGCAATGGAGGGATATATTCGAAGACTCTGTATGAAAACAAGTCATATTGTACGTTATCTGGGAGAGTATTCGATAGAAATGTTATACTGACGGTCTGTAGGGGAACTCTATCCTGTCCTATTTTTTTCGTAAATCTTCTTATAGAAATAATTTCGTAAATTGATGATAATTTTGTGTATAAGTCCTTATTTGATATATTTGCTGGAACAAATCTGATGATGCCTGTTTTTTTCGATTTTATTTGCCGGTATATATGCTTTCATGCCGTGTTTTTGTAAAAATAAAGAGTTATTCAAGAAGTTATTTGCCGTGTTATATTGTTTAAATATTACTGCTATTTTATTAGCATTCAGTCTTTGAATAGCCATCACACCTTTGACGTCAGTCGTGAATATATGGTTGAGGCATATGGGACTCTTGTTCCCCAGTCGCTCCTTGTGGTTAACATGTTCCACGAACACCTTGAACTCGGTATTGGTCGAGTTCTCAGGATATAGTCTTTTATAATTAGGTTTGTAATAGGGTAAGAATTGTTCATCGATACGCTCACCGCCGCCGCTTTCGCCGCTGCAGTTGCCATTGCCATTCGTGTCCTCGGGCTCGCCGCGAGGACGCTTCAGGGAGTTGGGCGGGTTTTCCCCGCCCCCCTCATTACCATCCATTTTTGAAAGTTTTCTTTCACTAAAATGGGTTTTATAGCACTTTTATAGAAATTATAATATAAATTTAATTTTTAAAGAAAAAATCACTCCCGCTTCTTTCAAATTCCCACCAAAGACTCAGACGAATTTGACTTTTGTCTAAAATGTTACCACATTAAATTTTGGTAGTTTTTGCAAAATATGGTAGTTTACTAGTACATTCCGGTAAAATGCTTCACCGACTCACTGGTAAACGGTAGTGAGGGCTGACCAGCCCTGATTCTGATACAGTTCAAGTCATGTCAAATAAACTGTTCTTCTGCAGATACTAAACAGTCCTTTTTTACCATTGACGTAATAATTACACACAATCAGACGGAAAAAATGGCACCCTCCCAACTAATGCAAAATCACAAATCGCATTACTTGGGCGATCAGTCGCGTTTAGACCATGACACGTGACGGGTCTCAAGCGACTTAATTTTCAGTGAAAAATTACAGAAATAACAACTATAAAATAAAGGAACAGGACGGAATATTCTTTTTTACTTAAGTTCTATCGATTAATTAACGAATCCTATGTAAAATCATAGCATATTTTGTATTAGAATTATTAACTTTGTCCCTACAAAATGCACCTCATCACAGAACAAAAATCTATGGAGTCGCTATAGTTTTATATTTTATTAATAAATAAAGGAGTGCAATAAATAATTATCCTATTTTTTTTTATTCAAGATTCCCATGCGATACTCAACAACGTAAAAATGGAGATCACATTTAGCAAGAGACAAACGCGAAGAATAATTGAAGCCAAATAATTCGTCTCTCGTGTGTTCGGTACAATCATATGTTTTTTTATGTTAATCAACAGAAGCGTAAAATGGTGACATTCATAAATTACTAAAAAAATAGCTCTGTTGTTATTGTTTTATTTTATCACAGAGTCTAGACACTTTCAGTTTTAACCTTTGAACGCCAAGAACACATAAAGGCGACGGCGACGTGTGCTGCCGTGCATACCACGCCACCGACAAATAAGATCAAACTTTAAGGGGTTAATAATGTCAATATTTTGCACTTGTCTTACTCTCATTTCACATACTGGAACAAGGAGAAATAATCTGGGGGCACGGTAGTGCCCCCGCCAAGACGAGCAAAAAAGAAGCGGGGCACTACCTACCTTTTCTCGAACCGTTTCGTCTAATTTTCAAACACTCATAGCTTTGGCCCAGTTAACACTAGAGCGTCCAAATTCACAGGTTAAGATGCTGTTAAGGAACATATAAAATGTACTTAATTTCATTGATCTAGCTTTTATACTTTAGGTTTTATTGGTACCTAAAATACGCCGATTTTGCCACTCACTCACTGACGTTCCGAGGGACTTATTTACGTTACTCTATGAAACGGCCAAGCCATACTTTTGAAGCCAAGGTGTAGCATTAGTAAACTCAGGGCTTAGGGGCTTGGCTTTTCGAGGGATCTGACAACTTTTTTACAGCGAAAGCGTTATGAGCATGTGAGTCTTGGCCGCCAATTTTACATGAAATGTTTTTTGTGGGATGTCATTATTACTGATCCCTTCTATCGGAAACTTTTTATGCAGTTGTTAAATAAAAACGTAACTAAATTTGTTATTATCAATTTACGAGTTTATTTAGTTCAAACAAAACATATATTTTTTAAATCCAATATAAAATAATAATGAAAATATTTTTAGTGTGTAAAAATATTAAAATCTGCTCCATTCGTGCCATGTTCCAAGTTTGACAAGAGACATGAGTCATAATACGCTAAAAAAGTTAATTAACACGAAAAATATTTGTGGTAATTGTAATAAGTACGTAAGCCAATTTGACACTTAAATGTTTAAGCAATGAGTTCTTTTGTACGAAGTAATTATGTTCTTGTAAATTATAAAGAAGCGTTATTGGCATCTACTTGATCATGACAACGATGCCACTTATTTTGTAATTTTTGTTCGGGTCTGTGGCTCTATTATAAATAATACCTCAATGTTTTTTACCATTGACGTAATAATTACATGGACACACAATCAGACGGAAAAAATGGCACTCTCCCAACTAATGCAAAATCACAAATCGCATTAGTTGGGCGATCAGTCTCGTTTAGACCATGACACGTGACGGGTCTCAAAAGTGACTTAATTTTCAGTGAAAAATTACAGAAATAATAACTATAAAATAAAGGAACAGGACGGAATATTCTTTTTTACTTAAGTTCTATTGATTAATTAACGAATCCTATGTAAAATCATAGCAATTTTTGTATTAGAATTATTAACTTTGTCCCTACAAAATGCACCTCATCACAGAACAAAAATCCAAGGAGTCGCTATAGTTTTATATTTTATTAATAAATTAAGGAGTGCAATAAATAATTATCCTATTTTTTTTTATTCAAGATTCCCATTCTCAACAACGTAAAAATGGAGATCACATTTAGCAAGAGACAAACGCGAAGAATAATTGAAGCCAAATAATTCGTCTCTCGTGTGTTCGGTACAATCATATGTTTTTTTATGTTAATCAACAGAAGCGTAAAATGGTGACATTCATAAATTACTAAAAAAATAGCTCTGTTGTTATTGTTTTATTTTATCACAGAGTCTAGACACTTTCAGTTTTAACCTTTGAACGCCAAGAACACATAAAGGCGACGGCGACGTGTGCTGCCGTGCATACCACGCCACCGACAAATAAGATCAAACTTTAAAGGGTTAATAATGTCAATATTTTGCACTTGTCTTACTCTCATTTCACATACTGGAACAAGGAGAAATAATGTCATTATTACTGATCCCTTCTATCGGAAACTTTTTATGCAGTTGTTAAATAAAAACGTAACAAATTTGTTATTAACAATTTACAATAAAAACTTAACTAAATTGGTTATTAACAATTTACGAGTTTATTTACTTCAAACATAAAATATATTTTAATACCTAAATAAAATAATAGTGAAAATATTTTAATTATGTAAAAATATTAAAATCTGATCCATTCGTGCCATGTTCCAAGTTTGACAAGAGACTTCAGTCAGAATATGCTAAAAAAGTTAATTTACACGTAAAATATTTGTGGTAATAAGTAATTAAGTCAATTTGACACTTAAACGTTTAAACAAAGAGTTCTTTTGTACGAAGTCAATATGTTGCTGCAAATTATAAATAAGCGTTATTGGCATCTACTTGAACATGACAACGGTGCCACTTTATTTGACACTTTTGTTCGGGTCTGTGGCTCTATAATAAATAATACCTCAATGTTTTTTACCCATAGTTTTTATCAGGGTAAAAAAGGTGTGTGCACAATACACAACAGTTTGTAGTTCTGCACTGACTATTCCGTATCTCACATGATTTTATTGAGCAAATTCCTATATGTACGTGTAGAATAGGTTTCAGCATCAATATAAAGGATTTCATTGGTAGTACAGGTTTGACTCGTCGTAGAAGTCGAATATCGCTCGACATGTCTCCAATCGGATCATGATTCGTCATCAGGAGAGCCGGTCAGTCGCCGCGCCAATCGAACACGTAATACGTGAACGTACGATGTTGCGTGTGTTAGGTATATATTCAATTTCTACGACGTGAGTGACGATGAGTCCGACGAGTGAGTACGATGTATTTTAATATCTGCAACTCCAGTTCCCTATACTATCTCTTCCTACACTGTTTAAATTAAAGCGCCACTATCCCAGGTTCCAACCGCAATAAGTCAGGCTATAACTCTGTGCTTGTTCGAATCTCACCTAAGTTCAGCAAATGCGTGTTAAATAGGATAAATAGTATAAATATACATATATGTACTTATAGTTTTGTAATAAATACAAAGTGAAAAATTAGAGCATTTTTTATTTCACCTTCAATCCCTTCTCTATATTTAAACAATTAAAAACCTTTCGAATAAACAATGCAAAGATCGACACACAAGGCATAAGGAAAAATTCGTCAGGTTTACCTGGAGCTAGGGTAGCAAAGTGGTTAACGCGACGTGAACCGGTATTCCAGAGTTAACCGATGTTTCATAAAATGTATAACTTCTCTATATTGTACATTAATACGGTGAATAGAGACTAAAGTACTATGTGTGACCTTACAAACGGTCCGGTAGTTTTGAATTTTTGATATGTTTCCTAGGATGGTTAGTCAGTGTTTAAACTGCAAAATGCACAATTCAATTTTGTTTCAAGGACGGTTAGTTACGGAGATATGCACATTTCAAAAACAGGAAAAGCCGAATTTTCCGAAAATTTCTCAAAATTCTTGGTCTAGAACGCTGTCATTCAGTTACGGACTAGTCTAGGACAAATTAAAACATGTAGGAAATATAATTGCTTATAAAACTCATGGCCATTTTTACATACATTTTCGGAAAATGTGACTTTATTTTTTACATATATCCGTAATTATCTATCCTAGAAACAAAATTTGAAATGTAAATTATAGTAAATTTAATTCTCTACAAAATTGCCAAAGCACTGTTCTAGCTTAAATGCTCCTAAACAAAGATATAATCCAGAAGTTTGATTTTGAGTTGGAAATTGCGATTTTTTACGTTTTTTTAAATGTGCATATCTCCGTAACTATCTGTCCTAGAAACAAAATATAAAATGAAAAATGTAGTAAATTTAACTCTTTATAACATTGTCGAAGCTTTCTTCAAGCTAAAATGCTCCTAAAGGAAGATATGAGCAAAAATAAGAAGAGAGTGCCGGTTTTTTCAATATGGCGACGGGCGCGGAGGGGGGGAAATTGTGCATTTTGCATTTTAAACACTAACCATCCTAGACAACATATCAAAAATTCAAAACTACCGGACCGTTTGTAAGGTCAAAATCCTTTATTCACTGAATTACATATATGGTTTCAATGAAAAAGTCTATAAGGCTTACTGTCCACTAGCGCAGCGAAGAATATGAACCAATCAGGCTACGTCTTAGTGAAACCCAAATGTTCATTTATATCTGAGGAATGTGATTGATCTGTTTGACACCCTCACTCCCTGCAGGTAACCGTGGCTAGATAACTGGTGAACTGTGAAGATTTTTTTCCTCGGACATTATTACTAAAGCCAAAAATAACCCAATCATGTACAGATTACATTTGCATTTGAGTCACCTCTTGAAGTCGGTGCCGAACCAAGCAATTATTACTATGAAAACAAATGCCGCGCAAGTTTACGTGAGGTTTGCCACCGACACCGACTTCAAAAGGTGATTCAAATGTACATGATCGGGTTATTTTTAGCTTAACAGTTTTTTCTGAAGTCGGTTATTTTATTGATATTTTTTTTTTTTTGCTTTTTTCGTGATTCAAATATAATCAATCACTTTTTCTCAATAAAATAACCGACTTCAATAAGCGAAATGGAACATACACTAACACATATCATTTTCTTATAGATGTCTTTCTCAGAACGGGACCAAATTTAACTGGGACCACACGGCAAGCACCTTTCAAATATAAAAGAATCATCAAAATCGGTGCACGCAGGTCGAAAGTTCTGACTAACGAATCTAACAAGCAATAAAAAGATACAGTCGAATTGAGAACCCTCCTCCTTTTTTGAAGTCGGTTAAAATAGAGGCATAATAGAAATATAAAAATACTCAGCCCATCTAACACATGTTACACATTTACTTACATAATACATATCATTGTTTAATGTATTTGATAGCAGTTCTCCTGCAGCGTTACCACAGTGATACGGATATCAATAATCTTATTAATACTTTCGTGAGTCATATTCATATTTAATTATTGTATTAACTAGTATTAAGCGGTTTACACTCACGTGAAATTGTCGGGAACGGCCCGACATGTTTCGAACTCGTATGGAGCTCTTCAGCAGGGACTGCTACCCGTACACCGCCGCGGCAACTTTGTGACAAATTAGTGTAAACCGCTTAATACAATAAATTAACTCTTTGCAACCGAGGATTTTGTAGCGCTACGCGCGTAGCCGATAACATGAGGAAATACGTCTGTAGCTGTAGCGTATACTCGCTACGAGGACAGTGCCCACGGGGCGGGTACCCAGTGTTCAGTGTCAAATACGGATATCATTTGCGGATGTTTTTTTGCTGTTTTTTTGGAAAACTGTGCCCCAGACGCCAAGCTGCAACGGTTTGCCGTTATGACATTGTATAGAGCGGCTAATCACGTCGTGGCTCCTGTGGCACAACTTTACGTCGACGTGATCCGCCTTTGGGCCTTAAAGTGGAGTATAGGGTAAGAAGACGCTTGAGACAGACATACACTCGTACGCAATACTTTTGTATTCCCGAATATTAGATGCCATAATGATACGAATGCCAAATATATTCTGTTCCATATTTTCCATGGATTCCATATTATTGAATAGAATATTCAAACGCTAAATACTGTGTCTTCGCGAATCCATCCTGGGCAGGCATTTGCTTATTAAATTGCAAGTACTTGATGGTTATTATAATTCACTCATTTGTGTTTCTTAGGTCAGTTTCTTTTACAATTAATTTATATAAAAAGTAAAATATAAAAAATACATTACAAATATAAATACATTCTAAAATAACCTAACCCCAGATGGCAGCTAACCAGCCTAACCCAAGCGAGTGACCTCCAGGACCTAAAAACCCAAATCACCTCATTATCCTCTTCTCTGGCCATTGCACATGCGGAAATAGATCGATTAAATGAAGAACTTACGGGCCTTACAAAAAAATTAGAGGAAAAAATAAAATTATTGGAGACTTATAAAAAAATCCTTACAGAGAAGACATCATCACCGACACGTCTTAGGACGCCTACAAAAAATATAATAGCAAGCAAGCGCACCGCTACGCCTCTTAGCGATTCGATAAAATCTCATCGGCCCATAAAGACATCAACGCCAGTTTCTGAGGATAAGACAAAGCCAAAATCACCATCAGAGAATACAAGAACAGCTCATCCCCGCAAACACGAACAAGACCCCAAAAGAAAAATACTTATTTTTGGCAGCCAACAATGTACCGGACTTGCTGCGGCACTCTTGAACTCTAGGCAGAATAGTCAAGAAAACCTGAAAGAATACGAAACAGCAGCCCTAACAAAGCCACAAGCGGCGTCTGAGGATATCCTGAGAAATCAGTATACACTACAAACTTCAGATCAGGATAAAGTCATTCTATGTTTAGGTGAAAATGATACAAACCCAAGCAAAGTAATGTTAGAAGTTTGCGCCGCTATCAAACATTTTCAGAAATCCTCGATTTTTATACTAGGTGTTCACAAAAATAAACATCTGAATGTAAATAAATTGAACTCCCAAATTGAAACATTATGTAATAACTCGCAAAATTGTTATTTTGTACATTCAAATCCACAATGTCGCAATAAGATAGCATATTTTAAGTACCTATGTAAAACAATTAACTATATTATCAGTAAAATTTACAGTAATTCTACTACTGCCCAAATCTCTTCGCAACTATCACTACAAAAGGGTACCATACTATACTTTTTTCATAAAATGTTATTGTCTACAAGAAATACTTGTGTACAACCACAATGTAGTGATACGTCGCACCATCTTGAAGTTGTAAAGAAAATGGAACCTACGCGCCTAAAAGATAAGACTGACTTTTTTCGTGAATAACATTACAATATTTCACCAAAATATTAGTGGCCTACTCAGCAAAAAAGAACCCTTAGAAATATGTTTACAAGAGTTCAAAGATAAGAAAATTGATATAGATATAATATGTATGTCAGAAACATTTATTAAATCCGGTGAAGAAGAAAATATTTATGTAAAAGGATTTAAACTATGTTCTTTTTACTCAAGACTCCATCAAAAACGAGGCGGCGTGTGTATCCTGTGTAAAAACTATATAGAGTGCAATGAATTACCACTGTTAGATGGCATGGGTACAGATTTTACTTTTGAATGCTGTGGTATTGAAATCCCTGCCTATAAGTGTATTATAATCTGTGTATATAGAATACCTAAATCAGACATTGACTTATTTTTTAAAAACCTAGAAAATATATTACATAAATTACACAAAAAAAAAACTACAAAAATAATAATAACAGGGGATTTTAATATTAGATACTCTTATTGACTCAAATGATACGCGTAAGCTTAAAAGCATTTTACAAAGTTACAAATTTTTCCTTCACATAAACGAACCCACTAGGTTAAAATCGTGCATAGACCATATTGTAAGCAATTTATCAAAACCTAAGATCGGGGTTCATCCTTTAGGTCTTTCGGACCATAACACGGGTCAAACATTAACTTTTGAGTCAGAAAATAAATCTCCAGAACTTGAATTTTGGTATGTAAAAAGACGAGACCTATGTAACGAAAATATAAACAAATTCTCCGAATGTTTGGAGAGTCTAAAATGGTCCGACATATACGAGCACACAGATCTGGATCAGGCTTTTAATGCTTTTCATGACACGTTTATATTATTTTATAATCTCTGTTACCCAATTAAACGAACGAAGATTTGTAATAGAGACAAAAAGTATTCATGGATAACAAAGGGTATTCAAAAGTCGACAGTAACAAAAAGACGGTTACGATTTGAGTACTATAAAACAAGACAATATAATAAGAAAAACTATTACCACAAATATTCCAAAATTCTAAGATCATGCATAAAAGAGTCACAAAGGAAAATAAACCATCAATACCTGAGAACGTCTAAAAATAAGTGCAGAGCTTCATGGAATCTGATCCAGAAAAAAACTGTAAAAACTACTAAACAACTAAAAATAATAGATAAAATAAACTACAACGGAGATTCAGTGATATGTAAACAAAAAATTGCTAATATATTTAATAATTATTTTGTTAACCTAACTGATAATGAGTATGATCACAAAAAATATAAACTAAATCAAAAAACATGTCAATCATCCATTTATTTACATCCGTGTGATGAAGCAGAGGTCATTAAAATTATAAAATCCTTGAAACCTACAAGTTCTGTTGGTTACGACGAAGTATCGACTGTAGTATTAAAACGGTGTGCGGATAAAATTGCACCGATACTTTGCTATCTAATAAACTTTTCGTTTGAACAAGGTGTTTTTCCAGATAGATTAAAGAAAACTATCGTCAAGCCCTTACACAAAAAAAGTAATAAAGAGGAAATTGGAAACTATCGACCAATAGCACTTCTTTCCATATTTTCAAAGATCTTTGAAAGGGCGATGCACACTAGAATAACTAAATTCTGTAATAAATTTAACATTATAAATAAAAATCAAAACGGTTTTCAAAAGGGCAAGTCAACTTCACTTGCAGCGTTTAATTTAATTAAAAATATTACCGAAGAGATGGATAAAAAAAAACCTGTTGTTAGTATTTTCTTTGATATGAGCAAAGCTTTTGACTTTGTCTCTCATATGCGGCTTTTACGGAAATGTGAACTGTACGGTCTCCGAGGGCAAGCTTTGAGTTGGATAACTAGTTACCTAACAAATAGATTACAATATGTAGAAGTAGAAAACATATCAGATGAGAACAATATTTGTTATTCTAGATCTTTTGATAAACAAATTAACGCCGGTGTGCCACAGGGGAGCGTTTTGGGGCCGCTTTTGTTTTTATTGTATATAAACGACTTGCCTATGGCCACTAAACATGAATGCATACTTTTTGCCGACGACGTATCAATAGTGATAACCTGTGATCAAATTCAGACATACAATAATGAAGTAAATAATACAGTTAAAGACATTTTAATGTGGATGGAGATGAACAATTTACAAGCAAACCTAGAAAAAACTAAATATATGAATTTTTATAACCGAAAGAAATTTGTTGATATAAATATTGAATATAATGGAGAGCCAATAATCGAAGTTGATCAAATTACATTCTTGGGAATAATATTAGATAGACATTGTAACTGGAAGCCACAAATAGAAAAAAAATGTTCCCAAATAAATCGCTTTGCATATGCTCTACGTAGACTTGCATCGTTAGTTAACACAGACACAGCACTTACAGCCTATCATGGTTATGTAGCATCGGTACTAAGATACGGTTTACTTCTTTGGGGAAACTCTACCGATGTAAACAGATTATTTGTAAGCCAAAAAAGAGGCATTCGTGCCATTTGTAATGTAGCTCCTCGGACCTCATGTAAACCTCTTTTCAAGAGCCTCAACTTGTTAACACTACCGTCTCTGTATATTTTGGAAACTTGTAAATTTGTTAAATTACACCCAGAACTATTTACAACACGAAAAGATACATGTAAATTCAACACAAGGTACCCAAACAAACTTGTGTGTACTAATAACTATCACACAAAAATTTGCAGTAGAAATTGTTACTTAATGGCAATAAAAATATTTAATAAGTTACCTGTGAATATTCAAGAACTACCTTTTAAAATATTCTTAAAAAAACTGCAATACTGGCTAGTCGAACATACTTTTTATTCTATGCAGGAATATTTTGAGATGTAAGTAAACGGACATACTACAATGACTGAATAATCAAAGTAATATTTATATAGCTCTTAATTAATACTAAATAATTGAATGTAATGTTATAAATAATTTCCGATAGACATATTCATGAATAATTTAATATAATGTGATTAGATAATAAGTAAGACATTTGCATGCCACATATTTTTGGCGAGATATGTTTACTCTTGTAAAATTTTATACCATCTCATGTCATATCATGTCTCAAGCAAATAAATTTCATTTCATTTCAAATTTCATTTCATTTCATTTCATTTCATTTCATTTCATTTCAGCGGGGCAGGGCCCAGGCTACCGGTGGTGTCGGGATGCAAAGAGAGGAACCTCCTAACGATGTACCGCCTTCTGTATTATAATTATTTTAAAAGTTTCTCGTCATTGCTTAGGTAAGCTTGTAAACTACCGCAATGTATAAACTTGGAATAGAATAGAATATCTTTATAGACCGGGAGATAGTGACACAATTTTCTTGGTCATTTGTAACAGTATGGCGGTTCTTCAGGGGTCTTAGTAGGTACGCAATGACAAAAAGAAAAATGATGGTCATAGCGCTGGTACCGGCGGCCCAATCGCGTGGGCGTTAGTCGAACTCGTCGGATAAATTGAGGTTAAAGACATTTTATTATCTCAAAAGAAATGTTACATTTCACTTAATGAGACTTAAACGTAAACATGCATTAATATCTAGTGGTATGTAACGCCCGTGAGCGTCAACTACATTAAATTACTATTTGGCAATCGCTTACAAAATATTTTTTTACAATTAAAAACAGTTGATAAGAACAGTAGAAATTATAAATTACAATATAGGGTAGAAATGAAACGTATTTACTTGCGCCAGGCACACAAACTCGACCACAGTAGCTACGTAACAGTCTTCGTGCTAAACACAGGGCCGCACTCAGGTTGAAAGTATTGGAATATTTGTAATAACGTAGTCTTTAAGTTTAGTTTTAAAAATATTGTATGATTCTATTTCCTTAATGTTTTTCGGTATATTGTTATATATCCGTGCTCCTTCAAATTTTATGTTTTTGTTGCCATAGTTCTTAGTGCGGGGGAACGGTACAGATAAATCGTCAGCATTGCGAAGTATTCGCTTTCCTCTCTCTCTATTGGTAACAAAGGTTGTTTCACAATGTATTTGTTTGTTAATGATTTTTCTAATCAGTATACAGGTATTAAAGTTGTATAATTGATTTAAGCTCATAATTTTAGTTTCTGCGTATATGTTTTTCGTAGGTGTAAGAAAATCGTAATGAAAAAGTACCTTGATTATTTTGTTTTGTAGGACCTGAAGATCTTTTAGAGCAGTTTTTGGGGCATGGCCCCATATTTCAATTAAGTGGTCTAAGTGAGATTTTACGAGTGAATTATAAATATTACAACGCACCTGTCGCGGAAGATACCTAACTATACCGCGAAGAGATCCTAACAGAGAAGATAGTTTTGAATGGATTTTAATGATGTGCGGTTTCCATGTCAGGCCGCTGTCTAATATTAACCCAAGATACTTTTCTTCGAGTGATCGATTTAATTTTACGTCATTGATGCTTAACGCGATATCATGTATAATTTTCTTATTTTTGGACTTAAAAATCACGTAGGAAGTTTTAGACGTATTAACAGTCAGCAAATTACACTGATACCACCTATTAATATCATTGAGATCTTTCTGAGCTACTTTTAGGATGTTTTCAATTGAACGGTCAAAGTAAAAGATGCATGTGTCATCAGCATATAATGATATTTCACCGTGAAGTTGAAGCTCACTTATATTATTGACGTATATAAGAAATAACAGTGGCCCGAGTATGGATCCTTGGGGGACACCATATGTTAGAGGCAGTGACGTGCTTTGAAAATTACCTATTTTGACCACTTGAAATCGATTAGTAAGATATGATACAAACAATTTATAGGCCTTACCGCAAATTCCTATATCAGCTAACTTGTTTAACAGGATATTGTGGCTAACAGTATCGAAAGCCTTTTTGAGGTCTATAAATATGCCAATGCCAATATTTTTAGCGTCAATATTCGATTTGATTTTAGTTATTAGGTCTATTGTGGCTGAGAGCGTGCTGGATTGTTTACGAAAGCCATATTGTCGTAAGAATAGAAACTCTATTTTTGTTAAGTAGCCATTAAGGCGAGTATATATAACTTTCTCGAATATTTTAGAAATTACAGGTAGGACTGATATTGGCCTATAGTTACTGGGGTCCGTTTTGATACCTGCTTTATAGATGGGGCTAACTTTGGCAATTTTTAGTTCGTCAGGAAAAGTTCCATGTTCTAGGTGATTATTTATGCAATTGGTAACATTTTTAATAATACAGTGTTTTATACATTTTATAGCTTTAGTGCTTATGCAGTCTATGCCAACACTAGAATTCGAGTCTAAGTCATCAATTATTTTAGAAATCTCATTCTCGGTACAAGGTGTAAAAGTTGACAGTTCATTAGTGGTTTTCGAGGAAGTGCTGATAGTGTTGGTTTTATTACTGTATAACTGATTTGGAATTAAATTAGCTAGGTGTGATCCTATATTTGAGAAAAAAATGTTGAAAATTTCACATATCTCCTGACCATCTGTAACTGGTCCAGAATTCGTTAAGAGTTTTGGAGGAGCACGGGCAGTTTTAACTTTATTTTGAGACAGGTCATTTACTAGCCGCCACGTTTTTTTAGGGTCATTATTACATTTAGTAAACAAATCACTGTAGTAATTGTCTTTCGCTTTCGCAATAAGTTGAGTTACTTCATTTCTTTTGTGTATAAATTTAGCATGCAACTCTTCATTACTCGGATTCTTCTTGAGTAGGTGCCAAATGCTATTCCTTTCATCAATGTCCTTAATAATGTTTTTGTTGATCCAATCATTTCGTGGAGTATTTAAAATCTTTGTTTTCACTACAGTGTTCTCTGCAAGTATCGTTTTAATAAATGTTTGTAATTCTATATAATCAAGGGTTTTATGGACCAAGTTATAGTTTTCTGCTGCTTTATATAAGTTGTCATAATCGAGAGCCTCATATTGAGTACTTTGACGAGGTTGAGGTTTCTGTTTTTCAATTTCTAGGAAAATTTGGGCGTGGTCCGACAGCGAAGAATCTAAAAGTGTGAAGTTGAATTTGATATTCTTTACGTTGGAATGGATATGATCAAGAATACTTTTCGTTGAAGATGTTGTACGTGTCGAATAATCCTCATCAATTTTGTTTAAGGTAGCATACCCAGCTTCTCGCAGTGTACCTGTGTATTTATTAGTTCTTCCGTCTGGTGTGAGTAAGTTTAAATTAAAATCACCGAAGATAACAGCGCGTTTTCTTTGCAGAACTTGGTGTTCAAGATCTTCTAAAAAGCTTGTAAAGTTAGAATCACCAGGTTTATATACAATTCCTATATCCAGTGCTAGTTTGTCAATATGGAGCCATAAGTAGTTGTTGCCATTTGAATATTTTTCTTCAATAAAGTGATGTTTTAGGTCATTGTGGATAAAAATGGATACGCCGCCTCCCATGGAATCAGTTCGGTAGTTAAAATGATGAGTATAGTTCGGGATTTGAAGAGATATCGCTTCTTGCTCATTTTTTATCCACGTTTCAGTTAAAAGTATCAGTTGTACTTTGTTACCAGTCGAGTTCAAGATGCACTTGATTTCGTCAAGTTTGCCTGACTTTACAAGGCTGCGGATGTTGGTGTAGAAGAAATTGAGTGAGTGTTGGTTTAGATCAAGGTCCTTATAAGATTTCAGTCGCTGGTAGTTGGCATCAGTATTATCGTGTAGGTGGAGCTTATTTATTGATTGTTGTTGTAGTTTTTTGGCGGTACAGCTTTTTTTGTTATAGTGGGAGTACCTTTAATATATTTAATGGTCAGATCAGCTTCTCCTTTTTCCTGTCGGTCCTGGAGCTCTTGGCGCAAGTTTTTAAGGTGATTCTGCTGTGCTGGTGTCAGATCAGAGAATATTTTTATAACATCTGTATTTATTTTTGCTTTGTTGCGTAATATTAGCTGAGGAAATTGTGGGGAGTTGAAGCATATTTTGATGGGCCTCGGTTTATCTGTTTTTGTTTTTCCAAGACGCATGGTTGTTATTGGATCCGGTAGGTCGGTTACTGTAGGTCGAAGAATATCTAAAACTGCATTTTTGTCATGCGTTTGCCTAGCTTCTCGTTCCTTCTCAGCGGATTCTGTAATTCCATAAATTATAAGGTTTTTTTCTCTCTGCGCGGGCTCGTATTTCACGAATTAAGTTTTCGTCTTGTGTTTGGGGAGCCGTTAAAGTAGTAGAAGATCCACTCATTAGGTGGTTGATATCATTCTCCAAGTGCTTTATTTTTTCCTGTGTAGACGAATTGTTTTGCTTCAGCTGTGATAGCTCGGATTGAATTTTGGTATTTTCAGAAGTGAGATATTCAGTTGCGGACTGGATAGATTCTATTTTTGATTTTATTTGGAACATATCTTCGCGCATGGAGCTCAAAAATTCTTGTTGATTCTTAGCGAACTCTTTAAACATCGTGCTCATATCTTCTCGGAATAATGATAACTCGACACTACAGTTACAGTCCGGCTCTGGCGGCGTTTTGCGCTTTCTTAGTGTAACTTGTTTATCTGCCGCATCAGCTTGACTTAACGTCGAAAGATCTGGATTTGAAGCACTGATGTGTGTATTACTCACGGGTGATCTTCGAGCACTCATTTTACGCCAAACTACTTTGCTTTAATGATATTAGAGTGCACTATCGTATGCACTATGCACTGCAGGCCACTGTGTGAAAGAGTTAAAAAATAGCAACTGTCCTCTTCTCTCAAAGTAATTAGTGAACTCGCGCGGCACAGAAATGATGTAAACTCGCGACAATCGATTTATGTAAATCGCTCTTAGTAATAGCCACACACGATTTAGTTTCGTTTGTCTGTAATTTTTTAAAATTGAATAAATTTTGCGACACGTCTGCTTTGAACGCTCACGGAACGGAACTCTCAAACTACGAGTGAAATTACGAGTGTCAAACGATTTGTACCACAAAAATTTTAGTATTTTCCGATAGCCCATAAAAAACATGTAGGCGGTAGTGTCATGCCATACTTCTCCGGTGTGACTTACAGCCCGCCATACCGACGCCAATGCGTTAATTAAAAATAAAAAAATTCAACCATTTGTACCAGGCTAATTTTTGCACAGTTAATTATCGTCGTGCAGCCATTTACGTAAATCACCATGCCATACTTTTCCGACGGTTCTAAATGGCCGCCATACCGCCGAAAATCGGCAATTTTTTTTTTTCGCCAAACGATTTGTACCACCCTAAAATTTTTTTTCAACAGCTCCAATCCAAATGCAATACTGTTACAAATCGTTTGGCGAAAAAAAAAAATTTGCTGATTTTCGGCGGTATGGCGGCCATTTAGAACCGTCGGAAAAGTATGGCATGGTGATTTACGTAAATGGCTGCACGATGATAATTAACTGTGCAAAAATTAGCCTGGTACAAATGGTTGAATTTTATTATTTTTAATTAACGCATTGGCGTCGGTATGGCGGGCTGTAAGTCACACCGGAGAAGTATGGCATGACACTACCGCCTACATGTTTTTTATGGGCTATCGGAAAATACTAAAATTCTTGTGGTACAAATCGTTTGACACTCGTAATTTATCCGACGAGTTCGACTAACGCCCACGCGATTGGGCCGCCGGTACCAGCGCTATGACCATCATTTTTCTTTTTGTCATTGCGTACTAAGACCCCTGAAGAACCGCCATACTGTTACAAATGACCAAGAAAATTGTGTCACTATCTCCCGGTCTATTATACGTCCATACAATACAATACAATACAACAATTCTTTATTGCACACCAACAAGAAATTTTTTACAATTGAAACCTTAAATGTCCATAATATGTTGTTCCTACAATAGCTGATACATTTATAGTAGAGGATCCCGATATAGAACGACCTTCACCGAGATGTTTATTTGATGAAATGTATTTTATATTTAATTTAATATGTCAATAAATATATTGCATATGGGTTGCCTAACAAATTTTAGTCCAGGGTATGTTTAATTAATAATTTAAAAAAAATGATTTTTAAACATTTGATTATTAGATAAATTCTATACCAATCGAAAGTATGAAGCCCATAGAATATGCAAACGTTAGGTTGCCTATTCATTTCCCGTCACAACTATCGGGTAGCCAGGTTTAACAGGTAAATCTATACTAGCATTTTGCAACGGTCTGATTATTGAATTGAAATTAAATAACATTAAAGATTATTTTATTATGAACACGGTGGTATAGGGTTGCCTGCGAAAAATCAGTCCAGAATTCCGGTTGTCGAATTTTGAAAAGTAAAATATTGCTGCGAGTGAATGTGTGTGGCTGAGAGGTCCCAACCAAAACCATCCCATACGATAGAAGAGGACACAGCATAGCAGCTGTTTGAAGTCCGCCCATTTAAAAAAGAGAGTGCGCATGCTATTTGTGCTAGATATTTAGCGATAGAGAGCTGTTTAGCGATAAGACCGCCTGTTGTAAACCTCTGTTTATTTTTTTACTCTCTCATGTTTTGGCTGAATTCACCTCACCCCACGATGCCAGCATTTTTCAACAGCGACGTGTGACGCGTTGTCAAGGTGTCCGGTAGCTGTCCACGGAAACGCCGGAACATGACACCCTTCGGCCAATACTTTTCCTTAGTGAAGCTCGCTAGTTGGTCCGTCGGAACTCTCAGCACGAGTGAATTAAATTTCGAGCTTCATCTATTTCTGGATTAACGTAACGGCTGCAAAAATGCATGGCCAATTTATGAATGAATTAATTCATAAATGGGCCATGCAATTCTACAGCTCATTGTACCTACCACACTTTTACTTGAGGGCTATTTGCTTGCTGGCCTTATGAAATGATGTATTTATTTATAACAAATGTTTAATGGTCATAAAAATTATCATATTATAATAAGAAAATATTAATAATAGTTATTAATAATAACGTCAGCTATAATAGTAATGTAAAATTTTATATTACCTTATTCTAAGCAAGTTATACATTGAAAGACGTAAATTAAAGAACATATCAAAACTAAAAAACATTTGCTTTGCCAACCACTACGTGAGGTTGTTTTTAAAGGTTGCAGTGGAAGCAGCATTTCTGACGCTGTCGGGCAAGCGGTTATAGACAGAAGGCCCCAGCACTTCTAGCACAACTGTCACAAGCGGTCATTTCTCACCCGAGATAATTACCTGTCTCTTTCTGTGCAGTAATGTGAGAGGGTGACGGATAGCACTATGTCGCGCGACATGAATCACGGGTCAAAGTTATGCTAGACGTACTGGTCAAGCGGTATGATGTCGACGAGCACTGAACACGATATCAGGCTTATAATATGGGTACAATATCTTGTCCGTGATGATAGATCAATCCTAATAGAGCGTGGCACGAGCACTCTCGAGAACTGGCATCGGTGCGTATTATGTATAGAGCCAGACCAGGCTAACTCTTTCAAGCAAATAAACTTTCAAACCATACAGTACAGTACTTTTTCCCGAAGTTAGGTAAGTATATATTCTTTATAATAATATGATGTTTTAATAGTGGACGTTTAATTAGTGTTTTTTTAGGGGTGGCCTAATGTTTACTAACATTTACACAATGAATAATTATTGAAAACTTTTAATATTAGAAGAAAAACTTTGTTTCTATTGCACCTTGAGAGTCTGGGTGCTGCTGAGGATGCCGTGGATTCTTACCAACTGTGGTGCAGGGAAGCGATATGTAGGCGGAGAAAATAAATAGACGAGTCCTCGTGATATACGCAGCTTTATATACCATATATAAAGTACATAATCAGTAGTCATAAGATTAAAATATGAATTACGTTTATAATTACACACGAGGACAGTACAAACTTAATTTAGGTTAGAACAAGATGGATTTCCTGAGAGCGCAAATATCGGAATGGGACGAACATAGTCTGTGGCTCCTAGGCATAGACACAGTTGCATAGACAAATGTTATAGAGCATTAAGCTGTGTATACAAACCAAAAGTTATTATAAGGCACACAACTTAATACTTCCCCTTGACTTTAAGAACTTGACATGTATATGTAACAGCTGTGCTCTATATAATTACAAACTTTCAAACCATTAAACCATTACACAACATTAAACAATAAACATAAATAGCAAACATATCATTCCTTATCACAATATTACATGCCTATCTCATTAGCATTCATAGAAAATAATAAAATATTCATCATAGCCTTATTACATGCCTATCACAGTTAGTTTAGTATCCAAAATGCAACAGTACCTACTAAGAAAAACAATATAACAAATATTTAACAAGGCCTAACACATAAATCATGCCTAAACATACAATGTTGTTTTGAATTCAAACACTTAGTTAGTACATCTGCAATCATTTTTTCTGTACATAGATATTTAACAGTCATAAAACCTTTTTGAACTAAGTCCTTAATAAAATGATAGCGCACATCAATGTGTTTTGTTCTCTTGTGACTAATATCTTTATTTTCAATAATTTTGTGAGCACTCTGGTTATCGTTATACACTATGATATGCACTTTAACATCAGGTAATAATTCTGTTAAAAGTTGCTTTATAAAACAGAGATCTTTGGATACATCAGCTATTGACATGTATTCGCTTTCTGTTGAGCTAAGGGAAACAGATTTTTGCTTCCTAGATTCCCAATGAATTACATTAGATCCAAGTTTAATTACAAACCCTGTATATGATTTCCTATCATAACAATCATTGGCCCAATCGGCGTCGGTATATGCATTTAATACCAATTGATCACTTTTTACATAATGTAAACCGTAATTAATTGTGCCAGCCAGATACCTAAGCAAACGTTTAGCAGCTAACCAATGCGTTTTTCCAAAGCAGTTATTAAACTGACTCAGTTGGCTACAGGTAAATGCGATGTCAGGACGAGTACAAACAGACAGGTACATAAGGGAGCCTATCAACTCTCTATACTTATATTGCTCGTCCTGCAGTGTAACATTTTCTTTAAGTAATTTACTATTGAGAACCATAGGGGTGGACACTGGTTTACAATCTAACATATTAAATGTTTTTAAGATATTTTTGATGTAAACCGACTGATCTAAAGTCAATGTTCCACTTTTTCTATCCCGAGTAACACGGATGCCAAGATAGTTCTGAATTGGACCTAAATTTTTAATATCAAATTCTGATTCTAATAACTCCAATAATTTACTTTTACATTGGCTATCCAACAGGTAACAGTCATCTACATAGAGAGCAATAATTACAAAATCATTATGTGACTTCATGGTATATACACAAGGTTCACTTTTGCATTGCATAAAACCATTATCACTTAAGACCTTGTGTATACGCGCATTCCACATACGGCTAGACTGTTTTAGTCCATAAATACTCTTTTGCAAGAGACAAACCTTATCATTATTTGAACTAAAACCTTCCGGCTGCTCCATGTAAATAACTTCATTTAAATTGCCATTTAGAAATGCTGTCGTTACGTCTACGTGATCAATATTGAGATCAAGCTCATTTGCCAGGCTAAACAATATCCTAATTGTCGAGTGATGAACGACAGGGCTGTAAGTACAATGAAAATCTATACCTTCTTTTTGAGTGAAACCTCTCGCTACCAAGCGAGCCTTGTAACGAACAAAATTACCAGCAGCGTCGTTTTTCACTTTAAAAATCCATTTGCACTTGACAATATTGGTATTCTTCGGCCTGTCAACCAACTTCCACACTTTGTTTGACACTAAAGAGTTATATTCATCCTTCATAGCCTTTTGCCACTCAGTGGCATTAGGACTAGACATGGCCTCTTTAAATGAAGTTGGTTCTGAATTACTAGTGGCCGTTAGCGACCAATCCGTATCACAATACCTTTTAGGGAGTACAGACCGAGTACTACGCACAGGACGTCCCGCAGACGTCGACGGCGGGGCAGGCGCCTGCGTCACAGCTTCCCCTGGAGCAGAGCCCGCGCCCGGTGACCTGTCCGCCTCACCAGCTGGACAGTCAGCGAGGGAGTCATCCTCGCTCACCGTGCAGTAGTCCTCGTCTCCCGAACCTGGAAATGATAACGAATAATCATGTTCATTTCGTATATAACTGAAATCATTACTATCATTCACGACTTCATTCTCATTCACGATACTATCATTCTCATCTGAATGGTTAACCTTGGCAATGTCATTTTTGCCCCTAGCGTTACTCTCTTTCACGTTAGCAACATCAGGATCAGCACTGTCATCCATGCTGCCTGTGTCTGACGTAGTACTCTCATTCCTACTAGATATATCTGTATTACTCTCATTCATACAATTGTCAATATCATTTTCTGTAAAATTAAAATCATTGAAAAATTCAAAATTAAAATTGATATTATTAATGTCATCCCGATTAAAATTATAAAACCTTTGCTCTAAGAATTCGACATCCCTGGATATAATAACCTTACTAGGGTCATCACAGTCGGCCAATCTGTAGCCCTTAGAGGTTTCTGAGTATCCAACAAACACACAGGGCTTACACTTTGCATCCAGCTTCTTTCGCTTCACATCCTGTACCTTAGCATACGCTACGCATCCAAATACACGAAGGTGACTGAGGTCCAGCTTCGACCCAGCCCACACCTCCTCCGGAATCCTGCCATCCAAGGCTGCTGTGGGAGACCTGTTTTTAAGGTATATAGCAGTCGTCACTGCCTCTCCCCAGAAGCGGCGGTCCAGACCTGAATGATGCAGCATGCACCTCGCTTTATTCATTAAAGTTCGGTTAAGGCGTTCTGCCACCGAATTCTGCTGCGGGCAATATGGTACAGTGGTTTGATGCAAAATCCCTTTATTTCTAAAAAACATAGAAAGTTTTGTGTTCACGAATTCCTTACCATTATCAGATCTTACACAACGTACAGGTAAGCCTCGCTGCCTCTCTATCATGGTAACAAATTCTATAAAACGGTCACTTACCTCTGATTTTCTTTTTAAAAGGAAACCAAAAGATTTTCTTGAGAAGTGATCCGTAATTGTCAGGAGATATCTCGCGCCACCCAAGCTGACGGGGAGCGGACCACACACATCAGTATGGATCAGGGCTAGGGGCTGGTCGACAGTTGTGCTCGACGCCTTAGGAAAAGGTTTGGAAGGCAGCTCGCCCTCCAAACAAGGCACGCACCTGTCCGCCTGCTGGTTCTGAAACTTAAAAAGGTTAGGCACCCTATCCCTAATACTATGCAGATCTTTACTATTTATATGACCTAATCTATTGTGTAAAAGCTCCTCGTCAGTAACTGTGGAGCTCAAGGCTTCTTGCCCGTGCAAGGATCTTGAGCTCTCCCAATTGCACGAATTACTATCTCTGATCAACCAATATGTACCATTTACTAATGCAGCAGCTGCTATACGTTTACCCTTAAGATTTGCTAACTGAAATTAAATTATTCAAGCAATCTGGCACATACATAACATCTTTTAATAACAATTTACCATCTACAAGGACTTCTCCTTTACCTAAACATCTCATTTTGTGTTTACTAGCTGTTATAATATAACTTGAACTAGGCTTGAAGTTAATGAAGTAGTCCCTTTCATTAAAGATGTTCACCGAAGCGCCTGAGTCTACACACATCACATCACTGGGAACGGCTGCCAGGGCTGTCGCAGAAAGAGCCTGCTCCACAATCATCGGAGTGCTCCTCCGTTCACGCTTAAGCTTGAAGCAGTTCTTCTTGATATGACCCGGCTTCTTGCAGTAATGACACCTGGACTGCGTAGTCCTTTTCATCGATGCAAGCGCAGTTCCCCCGTCCGATGACAACCGCCTGGATTCCTCCTGGAGAAGCCTAGCACGCACCAGCTCACTAGTCAACGTACTTGTCATGTTCATGGTCTCCAGGTTGGACACGAGGGAGTCATACTCTGAAGATAGCCCGCTGAGCAGTATCTCCGCAACTTCTCTGTCTTCAATAGTCTTGCCTATGTCCGCCAATTGTTGCACCAGCATTGTCGTGGCTTCAATGTAGTCTGACATCGTAGTAAACGTACCGTAGTCAATCCTATGTAGTTGTCGTAGGAGTAAAACACGACGAACCAAACCGGAGTCTTCGAATACGTCCGCTAAGCATTTCCACGCTGCCTTTGCAGTCTTGGCGTTCCTGACGTATTGGTACATGCAAGGCTTTATAGACAGGCAGATACGGGCAAGCGCACGCTGGTCACGCGCGTCGCCTTCGGTCGGCTCGTTCTCGACAATCTCCCACAATCCGTCGTGCATGAGCGCCATGCGGACGGCGAACTTCCATGAGAAGTAATTCTGAGGGCCGGCCAAGCGTTCTATCTGCGCCCCGGAGACAGGAGTCGCGGCCGCGTTGCACGTGGCAGTCTCAGCCATTGTGTGTAGCTGTAGGTTATGTTGCGACTTACTTGTTTCGTCTTCCTCTCCGCCTTCCTCTCTCTCGGTCTTTCTTGCTGGGACCGGAACCTATTGCACCTTGAGAGTCTGGGTGCTGCTGAGGATGCCGTGGATTCTTACCAACTGTGGTGCAGGGAAGCGATATGTAGGCGGAGAAAATAAATAGACGAGTCCTCGTGATATACGCAGCTTTATATACCATATATAAAGTACATAATCAGTAGTCATAAGATTAAAATATGAATTACGTTTATAATTACACACGAGGACAGTACAAACTTAATTTAGGTTAGAACAAGATGGATTTCCTGAGAGCGCAAATATCGGAATGGGACGAACATAGTCTGTGGCTCCTAGGCATAGACACAGTTGCATAGACAAATGTTATAGAGCATTAAGCTGTGTATACAAACCAAAAGTTATTATAAGGCACACAACTTAATAGTTTCCATACTTTTGGCCTGGGGTGTAAATAAATACTGAAATACAAAGAAGAACATCCATGACCCAGGTACAAACATTCGTGTTCATCACACAAATATCTGCCCTGGGCGGGAGTCCAGGACCGCCGGCTCAGAGGCAGCTGCTCTACCGCTGCGCCAACCGCGTCGTCACTACGATGAACTCGCAAATTAAACTTATTGGTACACATAGAGATACAATGATCTCATTTGAATGCCTTCTCGCCAGTGTGTGTCCAAAGGTGTACTTTCAAGCTTCGGCTTTGTTTAAACGTGGAGCTACAATGATAGCACTTATATGGCTTCTCGCCTGTGTGCGTTCTAAGGTGAGATCGCAAATTAGACTTATTTGTAAACATAGAGGTACAATGATCACATTTGAATGGCTTCTCGCCAGTGTGAGTTCTTAGGTGAGCTTGTAAATTACCGCTTTGTGCACACGTGAAGCTACACTGATCACATTTGAATGGCTTCTCGCCAGTGTGTGTCCTAAGGTGAACTTGTAAACTACCGCTTTGGGTAAACGTGGAGCTACAATGATAGCACTTATATGGCTTCTCGGCTGTGTGCGTTCTAAGATGACATCGTAAATTAGACCTATCTGTAAACATAGAGGTACAATGATCACATTTAAATGGCTTCTCACCAGTGTGTGTTCTAAGATGAACTCGTAAACTAGACTTATCTGGAAACTTAGAGGTACAATGATCGCATTTGAATGGCTTCTCGCCAGTGTGAGTTCTTAGGTGGAGTATTAAACTACCGCTTTGGGTAAACGTGGAGCTACAATGATAGCACTTATGTGGCTTCTCGCCTGTGTGCGTTCTAAGATGAGATCGTAAATTAGACTTATCTGTAAACATAGAGGTACAATGATCACATTTAAATGGCTTCTCGCCAGTGTGTATTCTTAGGTGAACTCGTAAATTACACTTTTTTGTAAACATAGAGGTACAATGATCACATTTAAATGACTTCTTGCCAGTGTGCGTCCAAAGGTGAGTCTTTAAACTACCGCTTCGTGTAAACGTGGAGCTACAATGATAACACTTATATGGCTTCTCGCCTGTGTGCGTTCTAAGGTGAACTCGTAAATTAGACTTATTTGTAAACATTGAGGTACAATGATCACATTTAAATGGCTTCTCGCCAGTGTGTGTTCTGAGGTGATATTGTAAACTACTGCTTTGTGTATACGTGGAGCTACAATGATAACACTTATATGGCTTCTCGCCTGTGTGCGTTCTAAGGTGAACTCGTAAATTAGACTTATTTGTAAACATAGAGGTACAATGATCACATTTAAATGGCTTCTCGCCAGTGTGTGTTTTGAGGTGATATTGTAAACTACTGTTTTGTGTATACGTGGAGCTACACTGACTACATTTGAAAGGTCTTTTGTCCAAGTTCGGCATTATTTTCCTTTTCCGTTTTTCCTTTTTCTTTTGGAGAGAAATTTTGGATTTGTTTGTTTTTGCTTGTCCTTCTTCATTCAGCAATCGAGTTGGAGCTGAAAAACAGGTTTATTAATTAAGATCAAGTTTTAGCTTATTCATCAAGTCTACAGCAATCTAATGTACGCGATGGGTTTATGTTGTGCTGTTTAGGAGTTCTACGGCCGCCTTCCGTCTCCAACCTCACATAACGTCTAATTTACCAGATAATTGTATTGTGACATGAACTACATTTACATAAGGTGCTTTGTCATGTCAGGGGGCAGGGGACAGGGGACAGGGAACTTGCGCGAAAGTCGCGAGCTTACCTTTATTTAAAGGTACCGTTTGGACGGAAGCTTGTTTAAATATACATATATTATCTAGAATATTGATATCGGTACCGAAATGCTACTTTATCGGACATCCGATCAAAAAACATAATTAGGCATTAAGACACTCGTTTGATGTTATTATGAAACTCGCCTTCGGCTCGTTTCATAAACCCACACTCATGTTTTCATTATGTACAGTCACATAAACTACTATAGTTACAAATGGACCTATAATAATAGCGTATTAAATACAGTAATCAAGAGGGTAGCTGCTCCCTAGTCATAAAAAACAATCCAGTCACTTGAAGTGTGTGGGGACATATTTAGGTTTTGTTTTGGTATGATGGGCAGACTAATCAGGTATGATGGGCAGGCAGTATTTAATTTAAATACATATAGTGTGAGACAGGGTGGAATCAGGTGTCCAAAGTTGTTGTAAGTGAGCTAATAGAGGTGGGCTTAGGATATTAAAATGACTAGTATTACAAACGTGTCACTTGCATAAGTGGGCTCAATGTCAACTTCAGCTATTTATGTCTTATATTATTTTAAATGTTATTGCACTTACTTCCGAATTTGTTTGTTGAATTTAATTCTTCGTCTGAATGACTACTATCATTCTCAAGACATGATTGGAACTCGTAGATCTGATTACCAATCTTGCATAAACTGAGGTCCATGTCTACCAGCATGTGCTCTAGTCTCACGGAGCAAGTCCTCCCCGGCACAGCCTGGGTGTCACAGTCCGTCTCTTCCTTCTTCAGTAATGCTGCAAATTTAACACGCATTGCAAAGCCATGTCTTTACATTGGCTATAATATCTAACAGGTAGTTTTATTCACAAGTAAAATAAAAATCCTAAATTTATGTGAACCAGTGGTTGGCAACGGATTATAGTGTATAACTTAAAAGAGCAAGCCACACTTGTGAAGAATTTTGTAATGGTTAATAAATTATAACATAATGGAATAAGTATTATTTCAATTTATTTCAATTTATTCAATTATAATTACACAGTATTACAGTGATACACCAAGGCACTGTGTAACAAGTACAGTCATAAAACTAAGTAACAATACAGAACATTGCACAACAGAAAGGAAAAATATTAATAAATAATTAAACATAATTCACAGCAGAAGGACGGTCATCCATCGCCTCACAGAACCTCATACATTCATCATATATTATCATCCAAGCACTTGCAAAAATATCACTCTGGTGCTGCTACGAGAAGTTCGTTTAAATATTGCAAAGCACGTACGAGAGGCGACTTTTTGTACGACACCGTGCGCGCATTAGGAACTGCTAACAAGCCGCGGGAGCGCTTCCTAAAATTGAACTTATGCGCCATTGAAGGAACGTGAAGACGCACCATTATGTAAAAGCAGTCCAGGCCACAGGGACAAGCCATATGGACCACAGGTTTCTAACCAATCTTATGAATATTGTAGTGATATCCTAGTTCAATAGTGTACACAGATTACAACTACCGCTGGCTTGCCATCCGGTTGTACATATCGTCAAGGGTCAAACAATGTAGGGGTAGTCAAGTAGCTGACCTCTGCGCGTGTAGACCGCATCGGGCGGCTGGAGCACCACGGGGCCCAGCTCCAACTCCTCCTTCAGCACAACGGGGCCCGGCTCGTGCTCCTCGGTCAGCTCATAGTCCGCGTCGTCACTGTCCCACTCCGGCTCGTGCTTCACACACGCTGCCTCCAGAGAGTGAATAACAGATGCTGTAACAATATTTGGACCATTATTGGTCAATTTAATGATCAAAATGAATGAAGGATATTTATAATTACAAGCTTTTATTTAAAAATTTATGAAACATGTAATGTCTCATTTTTTTAATGTGGGTACACCACAATTTTTATTTAAACCATGAATACAAAGATCGAAGCTTAAAGAAAAATTGAAAAAGGAGCTACCTGGTGGAAGGGACCGGGAATCGAACCCGTTGCGTGACAATGCAATTTAATATGATGATGTGGAGCTGATCTGATGATGGAGCTGGAAGGTGGCCATAGGAACTCGTTAATAAATAAAGCAATCATTTCGAGTTTGGGCTCTTCAAAATCGTCTCTGTGAGCAATTGATGGATGTTCAAATAAAAGTACAAAAATGAAATTTTGTGACAGAAACTTATTTAGGTATAGTATAATTACATAGGACATAACTTACATTGCACATAACTATTATAGATTTAATACACATTGGGAACAATATGCCTGTGTAGATAAAAGTTCAAGAGACAACGACATTACAAATTGGTAAAAAAGAAAATTTGAGAATTTTACACATAAATGAAATTTACAAATATTGCTTATAGATACGTGAAATCCGTTACTAAACTTAGTATCCGTACAGTGTTTAATATATGTAAAAACACATTTTCGTAAAAAAAATTATACCTACTGAACAAAACGATTGCCAAAACACTCATCAAAAAACCACCATTCTGCGAGACCTTAAAAAGATAACGGTAAAATTTTATAATCGCCGCCATCTCTTTAATAAACAAATGTAACTCATTTTTTTATAAACAACCATCAACGTATGATGAAGAAATATTAAAATTGATTAAATTTCTTTATGAAATCACTCTCAATAACATTATACATATTTCTACTTTTAAATAAATCTTGAATTCTTTGTTATGTAAGCTGCATCTTATAGTATGCATTTAAGGGTTAAATAGTAATAATGAAGTTTAAATTGGTTGCCCAAGACACAGGTTTGGGAACCCCTCACCAACCTAGCATACAATTACTTCCTCTTCGTTATCATGTGAACGCAAATCATTTGTGTGTGGCAATATAAAATGATTTTACTTTAAGTACATTATGCCCAATCTAATTATGCAGAAACTCGTTATAAACAGTGAAGATATATAAGTTAAAGTTACAAACCCGCGTCCTGATCCTCCAGCGGCATCGTCGGCAGCTGTGTCGGCAACTATCCTCGCGTAAAACCAGTTTTATTGTATTGTGGTATATTCGGACTGTGTTTCCATATTATGAGTAACTTTCCAATTGTATAAACTAAAATATTATGAAGATACTGCTATTGAATTCTTAGGTTATTAGACGTGAATTAAATGTATTTTCAAACAAAAAAGATCCACAAAATAACACGGCACTTCGCATTTGATTGACAGTGACATATGATATGATAAGGATTGGCAAAAAAATTCTTGGTATCGAAATGTCAATATTTTTGTCGAGAAAATCCATGTATCGGCGACTTTCTTTTTTCGATATATCGTTTTCTTTCTTTTTTCTGATCGAAATCGATACATTTTCACCCGACTACGTTAACACTCTGCTCAAGCTTCGCCATCTTCGCATCATGTATCCGACCGACCAATTCGATCTACATTCTAAGGAAAAGGCTAAGGCTTCTATGAAAGACTGTATAAGCAGTTTCCTTCATCTCGAATATAAGGCTGCGTCCACACTTGTATCATTTCGACGATCCGATCCCCGTCGCGTATCCTCACCGCGTATCGTCCTGTTTGGACGCTCACTGCGGGCACTCCGTATCATTTGCGCCGTCGCGCAAAGAAACGCGTTCACACTTGCCGTATCGTATCCTCGTCGCGTATCACCGCACCGATCATTTCGGCGTGCAGTAGTTTGGACGCTATCCGTATCGTAGCACCGTATCACCGCCCCGATCATTTTGGCATTTCGTTTTCGTCGAACATTTCGTTTGTGATCGTTGTTCTGTGCGGAGTTGCGTCTCATTTAAAAATGTCGCCCGCTGAGATCGCTCACTGAACCTTGGGACAGAAATATTCTTGAGTGGGGGCCGTGTACCGGAAGTCGCAGTGAGGGAGGCCTTCATTTTTGTCATCTGCTCATGGAGATTTAGCACATGACTGTGCTCGTTTTATAATACATAATGCGGCAGAAAGGTTCTCGAGTGGAAACCGCGTGCTAGAAGACGCCGCGTGGGGAGGCCTTCAATTAAGGCATCCACTCACGGAGACATGGCCTTCGTATGACTGTGTTTGTTTTATGGCATGCGGCAGACAGGTTCTCGAGTGGAAAACCGCGTGCCGGAAGACGCCACATGGAAAGGCCTAACAAAGTAGACAGTCCATCAGTGGTATGGTATTTTTTAATTATCGTAAAGATTAAGGATTAAAAACCAATAACCGCAGCGTGGATCGATGACTCAAATAGCGCCTTTGATGATCGGGCAAAAACCCACTCGAGATGGATCACGGCCGATCCTCACCCCGTATCCTCACCTCACCGCGTATCATGAACGGAAGTGTGGACGTCACGCCGTCGCGATCATGCAACACTTTCCTGATCGCGAGTGTGCGGGGTACTGAAGATATGCGTATCAACATGGATTTCGCGCGAGCGTTGCATGATCGCGACGGCGCGACGTCCACACTACCGATCATGATACGTGGTGAAGATACGCGACGGGGATCGGATCGGCGAAATGATACAAGTGTGGACGGAGCCTAAATATAAATTTATCGATAGTCTGTGCCCCGTTTGTGGTATGTGCAGTGCAGCCAACAAAAATATCGATATATCGATATTTCTGGTATGACATATGACATAGACGAATTTGACTTTTGTCTAAAATGTTACCACTTTAAATTTTGGTAGTTTTTGCAAAATATGGTAGGAAAAAGTTTACTAGTACATTCCGGTAAAATTCTTCACCGACTCACTGGTACACTGGTAGTGAGGGCTGACCAGCCCTGATTCTGATACAGTTCAAGTCATGTCATATAAACTGTTGCTGTTCTGCAGATACTAAACATTCCTTTTTTACCCATACCTAGTTAACTATCAGAGTAAACGTGTGTGCACAATACACAACAGTTGCTTATTGTTTTATTTTATTTCATTTTCTTATAATGTCTGTCACACCTTTTATCTAATTATGTTTTATGTCTCGTCACGAATAAATGTATTTCTTTCTTTCTTTTTTTCTTTCTTTCTTTCTATACATTGTTACCCGACTACGTTAACACTATGCTCTAGCTTCGCAATCTTCACATCATGTATCCGACCAATACGATTTAAATTCTAAGGAAAAGGCTAACCAGGCTTCTAAGGTAGGCTGTATAATAATAAATAAAAAAAATATCCATAGTATGAACCGTTTGTGGTATGTGCAGTGTAGCCAACAAAAATATCGATATATCTATGTTTCTGGTAAATATATATCGATACGATATATATCGATATATTTATCCCTCTGCCCATCCCTAACATACGACATAAACGAATTTGACTTTTGTCTAAAATGCTACCACATTAAACTTTGGTAGTTTTTGAAAAATATTTTAGGAAAAAGTTTACTAGTACCTACATTCCGGTAAAATTCTTCACCGTCTCACTGGTAGACTGGTAGTGAGGGCTGACCAGCCCTTATTCTGATTTCTGATACAGTTCAAGTCATGTCAAATAAACTGTTCTTCTGCAGATACTAAACAGTCCTTTTTAGGGTTCCGTAGTCAACTAGGAACCCTTATAGTTTCGCCATGTCTGTATGTCCGTCTGTCCGTCCGCGGCTTAGCTCCGTGATCATTAGTACGAGAAAGCTGAAATTTGGTGAGTATGTGTATGTATCACTTCGACAAAACCGTAAAATAAAAAACTAAAAAAAAAACTTTTTTTCGAGTACCTCCCATACACCTAAAGTGGGGGCGATATTTTTTTTTCGTTCCAACACTAGTGTGTGGGGTGTCGTTGAATAGGTCATTCAAAAATAATAGGGGTCTCCAAACATTATTTTTTGATAAAGGCAGCGGTTTTGTAAATATTCGCTCCGAAAAGAAAAAAAATACAAATACAAATACTCTTTATTGCACACCTCCAACATCAAGGAATATACAACACAACATGAGATACATTAAAATAACAGGCAGAGGTAAACAACAGGCGGTCTTATCGCTAAATAGCGATCTCTTCCAGACAACCTTAAATAGTGTCCCCCCTCCCTCTAACTTTTCAACCACGGGTCAAAAAATTATGGAAAAAATCATGAAAATGAGGCCTTACGTACCTTAAGTACTTTCAATGAAAACTATATTGAACAAAATCGGTTGAGCCATTTTTGACTTATCGCAAAATTTCATAATTTTCATTAAAATGACGTAAGTGCCGCGCGGTGTCCTTATACTTCGAACGTTACAAATATTAGTTAAGAGCCATACTGCATTAAAATATTCCGCTCAATCTGGCGCGTATAATCGATAACTTCCAGACGGTAATAAGTCATTACAGTTACTTTGGCGTTTACGACCTTTTTATAGAGCTTGAAATCTTTCTCCTAATTTAAACCTGGATGAGAGGTTTAAATTAGGAGAATTTATAATAGATGGGCAACTACGGAACCCTACACTGAGCGTGGCCCGACATGCTCTTGGCCGGTTTTTTACCCATAGTTTTTATCAGGGTAAAGGTGTGTGCACAATACACAACAGTTTGTAGTTCTGCACTGACTATTCCGTATCTCACATGATTTTATTGAGCAAATTCCTATATGTACGTGTAGAATAGGTTTCAGCATCAATATAAAGGATTTCATTGGTAGTACAGGTTTGACTCGTCGTAGAAGTCAAATATCGCTCGACAGGTCTCGAATCGGATCGCGATTAGTCATCAGGAGAGTCGGTCAGTCGCCGCGTCAATCGAACACGTAATACGTGAACGTATGACGGTGTTGCGTTGCGTGTATTATATATTCGACGACGTCTGAACTCCTTTTGTATGTATTTTAATGTCTGCAACTCCAGTTTCCTGTACTATCTCTTCCTACACTCTTTATAGCGCCACTATCCCAGGTTCCAACCGCAATAAGTCAGGCTATAACTGTGTGCCTGTTCAAATCTCACCTAAGTTCAGCAAATGCGTTTTAAATAGCATAAATAAGTTTTCACCTCACTAGCTCGGAAAGGCCAGTTTGTTGGTTTGATATCTATTGAGAAAATCGCTTTTTATCCACATGTGGAGAAAGAGTTTTGACGTTTCAACGCAGCTAAAGTAAAATTTGACATGAGCTTATTTTCTGAAAAATCCCGTTTAAAATACCTACATGAAAGCTAATTAGACCTTAGTTTTAATAAATGGCAAATTAGTTGATTATTGCAGATATTTTTCAAAGATATAGTACAAACCCTTATTCTTTTTTCCTCGCTGTAGTGAGGTGAAAAGTTTTGTGTTATACACGGGCGAAAAGTTATTTTACGTCTCGTGTATTGAAACACTCGCTACGCTCAGGATTCTATTTTGAACCACTCGCTTCGCTCGTGGTCGATCATAGGATCCTTTCGCTAGCTCGTGTTTCGAATAAACACTCGCGGGTAAAATACAACTTTCCCCCCTTGTATAACAAATAACTATTTCACCTCACCAGCTCAAACATGGCGATTTTGCTGTCAGATAACAGTGAACAAAATGCAATTTTGTTTCGAGCGTGAGTAGAAAGTAGCTTTTTAATTTTTTCAATATCTGACCACGAATTGTCATTCTTCAGCCAAAGGTTAATTATAAAATTCTAATCATTTGAATCTCGATGCACTCTGTTTCTTTCATATGTATATAAAAGAGAGGGATAGAAACTTATCAATTTGAAATTCGATTTTCGAATCCGACCTCGATTGAGAACAGTTCGGATACGCACTATACCAAAAAAATCATTAAAAACACCCGAAAAAGTTTTAATTGCAACGTATTTTTTTTTCTTTATTATATTTTTATTTAACGACTGAATATTAAAATTATTGTGCTTTTTATATAAAACAATAAATCATTGCTCAAATAAAATAAAATTTTTCAACTAATTACTTATTGTAAATATAATAATAGTAATTTATAATTTCACCATTTATCATAGATGCATATTCGAAACGTACATTAAAAAATATCGAGTTCATACTCGTATTGTAATTGTTATTTTCTTTTGCATTTATTTTGTTTGGTGCTTTAGGAGTAAAAATATTAATCAATTTATAAACAAAATCTCGTAATATAATATGTATTTATAAATATACACGTCATGTATCTGATAAATCTTCCAATTTGATCAAATAATGACAATAACCGTGTTGGTTGGTTGATTATAATTTCAATTTAAATTATATTGTTATTCATATTTAAGCAGCACTTATCTATTTTCTGATTAATAATATTATTGAATCAGCAACAAGGACTATAAACATACGTTGGAAGAAAAGGCACAAAATGTCGAATATGTTCTCGCTGATGAGGTGAAAAGTTGTGTGTGCTACACGAGAGCAAAGTTTTTTGCATCTCGTGCTGTTGAGTCCCTCGCTACACTCAGGATTCTAACATAGAATCACTCGCTACGCTCGTGATTCAAACGTAGCCTCTTTCGCTTGCTCGGGACTCAAAATCAGCACTCGTAACAAAAAACAACTTTGCTCTCTTGTTGCACAAATAACTAATATATAATTATAGTTTTGTAATGAATACAAAGTGAAAAATTTGAGCATTTTTTTTTTCACCTTCAAACATTTCTCTATATTTAAACAATTAAAAACCCTTTCAAACAAGCAATGCAAAGATCGACACACAAGGCATAAGAAAAAATTCGTCAGGTTTACCTGGAGCTAGGGTAGCAAAGTGGTTAACGCGACGTGAACCGGTATTCCAGAGTTAACCGATTCGATTCCCGGTCTATTCCACCAGGTAGCTCCTTTTTAAATTTTTCTTTAAGCTTTGATCTTTGTATTCTTTGTTTAAATAGAAATTGTGGTGTGCCCAATTACAAAAATTAAACATTACATTTTTCATAAAATGTATAACTTCCCTATATTGAACATATATGGTTTCAATGAAAAATTCTATAAGGCTTGCTGTCCACTAGCGCAGCGAAGAATATGAACCAATCAGGCTACGTCTTAGTGAAACCCAAATGTGCATTTATATCTGAGGAATGTGATTGATCTGTTTGACACCCTCACTCCCTGCAGGTAACCGTGGCTAGATAACTGGTGAACTGTGAAGATTTTTTTCCTCGGACATTATTACTAAAGCCAAAAATAACCCAATCATGTACAGATTACATTTGAGTCACCTTTTGAAGTCGATGCCGAACCAAGCAATTATTACTATGAAAACAAATGCCGCGCAAGTTTACGTGAGGTTTGCCACCGACACCGACTTCAAAAGGTGATTCAAATGTACATGATCGGGTTATTTTTAGCTTAACAGTTTTTTTCTGAAGTCGGTTATTTTATTGATATTTTTTTTTTTTTGTTTTTGTCGTGATTCAAATATAATCAATCACTTTTTCTCAATAAAATAACCGACTTCAATAAGCGAAATGGAACATACACTAACACATATGATTTTCTTATAGATGTCTTTCTCAGAACGGGACCAAATTTAACTGGGACCACACGGCAAGCACCTTTCAAATATAAAAGAATCATCAAAATCGGTGCACGCAGGTCGAAAGTTCTGACTAACGAATCTAACAAGCAGTAAAAAGATACAGTCGAATTGAGAACCCTCCTCCTTTTTTGAAGTCGGTTAAAATGGAGGCATAATAGAAATATAAAAATACTCAGCCCATCTAACACATGTTACACATTTACTTACATAATACATATCATTGTTTAATGTATTTGATAGCAGTTCTCCTGCAGCGTTACCACAGTGATACGGATATCAATAATCTTATTAATACTTTCGTGAGTCATATCATATTCATATTTAATTATTGTATTAAGCGGTTTACACTCACGTGAAATTGTCGGGAACGGCCCGACATGTTTCGAACTCGTATGGAGCCCTTCACCAGGGACGGCTGCCCGTACACCGCCGCGGCAACTTTGTGACAAATGAGTGTAAACCGCTTAATACAATAAATTAACTCTTTCGCAACCGAGGATTTTGTAGCGCTACGCGCGTAGCCGATAACATGAGGAAATACGTCTGTAGCTGTAGCGGATACTCGCTACGAGGACAGTGCCCACGGGGCGGGTACCCAGTGTTCAGTGTCAAATACGGATATCATTTACGGATGTTTTTTTGCTGTTTTTTTGAAAAACTGTGTCCCAGGCTCCAAGCTGCAACGGTTTGCCGTTATGACATTGTATAGCGGCTAATCACGTCATGGCTCCTGTGGCACAACTTTCCGTCGACGAGATCCGCCTTTGGCGCTCAAAGTGGAGCATCGGGTAAGAAGACGCTTGAGACAGACATACACTTGTCCGCCATTCTTTTGCATTCCCGAATATTAGATGCCATTATGATACGAATGCCATATATATTCTGTTCTAGAGTTTCTATGGTTTCCATATTATTGAATAGAATATGCAAACGCTAAATACAGTTTCTTTCCGAATCCATCCTGGGCATGCATTTTCTTATTAAATTGCAAGTACTTGATGGTTATTATTATTCACTTACAAATACAAAATAATTTATTTGACAAAAAACAATTCTTTACATAAATGAAGCTATCCGTCAGAGACCAAACTAGGCTGAGCCTGTATCTTGGCCGTCTGCGAGTGCGGTTTGACAATAATAATTAATATAACAGTTACTTATATAATTACTAATTGTGTCGATACATTAAAAAGAAATGAAAATCAAACTAACAAAAGCTATACAATACAAGGTTCAAACAAATATGTGGGTACGTGTGTTTGTGTGTGTATATGCGTGTGTGTGTGTGTATGGCTATATGTCTACACACACAAAGTATACACCTAATACCCCACTGGCATCAAATGTATACCTTGTGTTTGTTTTACGGTAGGGGTTTATTATATCTTAATAGTTTTAACCTATTGACCGCCAAGCGGTCTAGCAATTTACCGTGCCACTGACGCCAGAGTAAAAAAAAATATGTGCCCCAAAATCAACAGGGATTGAAAAATACTTGTAGCGGTTAGAATTACAAAGTTTTTGATCATTGAAATTTGGACGGCTGTGGCCGACGTGGCGTCAGGGGCAAGATTTTTTGTTGACGGCCACAGCCGACTGTGGCGCTCAAAAGGTTAAAAATTTCTTAGGTGTCACTCGCGTGATTAACCATCTTTTCACTATTCTCAGTGCATTGGGAACTGTGAGTCGTTTTATGTCACAATAATTGCATATGTAGTTGTAAATACAGCAATGTGAATAGGCGGGTGATTTCCTAGCAAGGGCGGACCTACATAGAGGGAGCGGTAACTTGTAGTGACGTTTACGAAGAGTTTCCTCGAGTTACTGCCTTGAGAATAAAGAGCTGCCTTACCCTTAGTAGTTTGGTTTCATGGTACAGCAAATTTGTGGAATACCTATATGGTTTTTGAGCATTACTTTGAGCACAGCCCTCTGTGCACGCTCCAAAAGCAGCATATGACTCTTGGCAGCACCACCCCATACAGCAGCTCCATACTGCAGGATGGATTGGCACAGCGCATGGTAAACAAGTGTAAGTTTTTTTTTTTTTTTTATAACGGCACAACATAGTGGCTCCACTTCGCCTGATGGTAAGCAAAAAGGGGAGCCCAAGTCGCAATGGCAACTGACGAGAAACCAACGGTGCCAAGTCAGTTGACACTGCCATGCTGGCCCGAGAGATGCTTCTTGAGTATTTCTTGCGTGGCACAGTTCCGCAGTTTTTTCATTACATAAATGATTTTTCTAACTCTTGCAGCGAGTGCGGTGATGTGTTGTGCAAAAGAGAGGTGTTGGTCAAATAAAAGGCCTAAGTATAAGACAACGGTTTGCCGTTTTATAGCCTGACAGTCACACAAGGGAACTGAGTTGGACCAACTGTTGAGCTGTTGAGCGAACAGGAGTGAAATTTAATACTTCTTTCTGCTGAAGGCGAAGCAACTGCAGATTTGGAAAAAGCTATAAAATTAGTCTTCTCGACATTCAGTGTCAGAAGACTCTTGTTCAGCCATGAACCAACCATTCTAAGCGCACTTTCAGCTTCGGGGAAGGTGTCATCCCACGACTTACCATTCACTAGAATGACAGTATCATCCGCGTAGCAAATAAGGTTAGCGTTCGGCAAGGCTATGTCAAAGATATCATTCTTACTTACAAATATATAAAAACATTCTAAAAATACCTAACCTCAGGTGGCAGCGGGGCAGGGCCCAGGCTACCGGTGGTGTCGGGCTGCAGAGAGAGGAACCTTCTGACGATACGCGCCGTGACGATGTACCGCCTTCTGAATTATAATTATTTTAAAAGTTTCTCGCCATTGCTTAGGTAAGCTTGTAAACTACCGCAATGTATAAACTTGGAATAGAATAGAATATCTTTATTTGTCCATAATATGTTGTACAACAGCTGATACATTTAGAAGTTTCACACATTACACCAGTATCTGGCATGCATCAAAAAATTAACATGCATAGCCTGTCACTGCCTAATGAAAACGTTTCTTGTACAAATTGAGGAAGGATTATGGAACTCCAATGACTGCACTTTTATGGCTTCTCGCCTGTGTGAGTTCTGATGTGAAATTGTAAATTAGACTTATTTGAAAACATTGAGTTACAATTATTACATTTATATGGCTTCTCGCCAGTGTGTGTTCTGAGGTGAGTTTGTAAGTGACCGCTTTGGGTAAACGTGGAGCTACAATGATAGCACTTATATGGCTTCTCGCCTGTGTGCGTTCTAAGATGACGTCGTAAATGAGTCTTATCTGTAAACTTAGAGGTACAATGAACGCATTTAAATGGCTTCTCGCCCGTGTGTTTTCTAAGGTGAACTCGTAAATTACCGCTTTGGGTAAACGTGGAGCTACAATGATAGCACTTATATGGCTTCTCGCCTGTGTGCGTTCTAAGATGACGTCGTAAATGAGTCTTATCTGTAAACTTAGAGGTACAATGATCACATTTAACCCTCTACAGCATGACTTACCTTAATATTTTTTCAACTTTCAACTTTGACACACTGTCATATAAAGTCATAAATTTAAACGGCCATAAATGGCTTCGTATGCAGTAAAGGGTTAAATGGCTTCTCGCCAGTGTGTATCCTAAGGTGAACTCGTAAACTAGTCCTACGTGCAAACGTGGAGCTACAATGACTGCACTTATATGGCTTCTCGCCAGTGTGTGTTCTAAGATGAACTCGTAAACTAGACTTATCTGTAAACTTAGAGGTACAATGATCACATTTAAATGGCTTCTCGCCAGTGTGTATTCTTAGGTGAACTCGTAAATTACACTTTTTTGTAAACATAGAGGTACAATGATCACATTTAAATGGCTTCTTGCCAGTGTGTGTCCAAAGGTGAGTTTTTAAACTACCGCTACGTGCAAACGTGGAGCTACAATGACTGCACTTATATGGCTTCTCGCCAGTGTGTGTTCTAAGATGAACTCGTAAACTAGACTTATCTGTAAACTTAGAGGTACAATGATCACATTTAAATGGCTTCTCGCCAGTGTGTATTCTTAGGTGAACTCGTAAATTACACTTTTTTGTAAACATAGAGGTACAATGATCACATTTAAATGGCTTCTTGCCAGTGTGTGTCCAAAGGTGAGTTTTTAAACTACCGCTACGTGCAAACGTGGAGCTACAATGACTGCACTTATATGGCTTCTCGCCAGTGTGTGTTCTAAGATGAACTCGTAAACTAGACTTATTTATAAACATTGAGGTACAATGAACACATTTAAATGGCTTCTCGCCAGTGTGTGTTTTGAGGTGATATTGTAAACTACTGCTTCGTATATACGTGGAGTTACACTGACTACATTTGAAAGGTCTCTTGTCCAAGTTCGGCATTATTTTCCTTTTCCGTTTTTCCTTTTGGAGAGAAATCTTGGATTTGTTTGTTTTTGCTTGTCCTTCTTCATTCAACAATCGAGTTGGAGCTGAAAAACAGGTTTATTAATCAAGACCAAGTTTTAGCTTATTCATCAAGTCTACTACAATCAAATGTACGCTATCGGTTTATGTTGTGCTGTTTAGGAGTTCTACGGCCGCCTTTCGTCGCCAACCTCACATAACGTCCAATTTACCAGATTTGTGCAGCCCGGCTACCCCAACGACGGCAATCTGCTTTAGAATTTATGTTTGTTGTTTTATAATGTGTAGATAGTTATGTTTTAATAAATATTAAGTTTCGTTTGGTTTGTTAGCTCGTAAGAATAATATGATACTTAGTAAAATTCTAATAAATAAATAACTCATAGGATTAAGTAGGATAGGTTAAGGAAAATAAATAATCACCCTGACTACATTTCATTCCCCCATAGTATAACCTAGTACTTGGATAAGTACTAAGTTATAACGATTAGATCCTAACAGCACGACGACATTCCGCAGACCGACGGGCGACAGAGGGGAGGTAGCGCGGAAGGTATATCAAAAAGGTTGGGAGGCGAGGTAGCCACGCCCCGCTCTCACCCGCGCCCCGCTGACGCCCGCACAGGTCGTTTCCTAGTCGAAATTAGGATCTAATCTAGTGTTTATCCGATAGTTACCAATTAGAATCTTGTTAGATTATAGTTAGGTATAAGGTACGATTGTTATTGTATAAGATTTATTAGTGTTTTTAGTGTTTAAGTCTAAGATGCAAAATGTAAACAAAATTAATAATAATAAAGTGATGCGGTAGGAGTGGGGCGGGCACGGATCGAAATATAAGGCGATACATTGCGCCATACTGGCATTTGACATCCCAGTGGTGGGAGGTGTCCATCTGGGATTGTTCGCAGACGACGCAGCTTATTATACCGCCTCCATCAGCCCAGTACACGCTGTAAAAAAGATGCAGGCACAATTGGACGCACTGCCAGGATGGCTTGGAGACTGGCGCCTCGCGGTGAACGTCGCCAAGACACAAGCCATAATGACGGGGAAAAAACAGACGCCACCCCCACTTCGACTGTCGGATCAAGACGTGGAGTGGCAACATACGGTGAGGTACCTGGGAGTCACCATCGACCGGTGCCTCACCATGAAGAAACATGTGGCGGAGGTGGTAACCAAGACCAAAGCCGCACGCACCATTTTGAGACCGATCCTGTCAAGCAACCTGCCGATCCGCACGAAGCTGGGGATTTATAAAACGTATGTGAGAGCCAGGCTCACATACGCGGCGCCAGCGTGGTACGCCCTAGTGGCTACCAGCAACCGCAGAAAAATGAGAGCGCAAGAGAACCTGGCCCTAAGACACCTAACCAAATCCCCACGCTTCGTGAGGAACGACCATCTCCAACAGGCGCTGAGATGGGAACCACTAGACGCCTTCATCGGCAGGTTGGCAACAGCCATGTTTCGCAAAGCCGACGAGTCCCGCCACGTGATGCTGAAAGGGATCGCGCCGCTCCACGCACGACCCCCAGAAGCCCGCTCACGGCCTCTCCCAAGAGAGCTGATTCAGCGTCAGGAATAACACCCTGACCCCACAAGACGCCACACAATCAAGAAGATAGAAAGAAAGAAAGAAGAAGGAGATTCATCTCCTGTAGCCTTCGAGGAGTAGCAATACGCCACGAAGGCAAGCTAGATTCCTTATGTCGCACCAAAAAGCGACACGACAGCCCAGCCCGTAGTCACAGGCTGCGACAGAGTCCGCCTAAATGTGTTCAACACAGACAAGGCCTCCCCACACTCCCGCAAGCGGGAGTGTGAGAAGAAAGCAGAATGGATACTGGCATTATTCGATCCAGCAAGCTACAAGAAACTAGAAGAAATCCCTGCCAGTCTCTCTCCCCGGCTTTGAAGATCAAGAAGTATTTTTTTACCAAAATCCCTGCCCGTCAGTACAACGTTGCCCGTCAATCCAACGTTGTACCAGTCAATCCAACGTAAACAAACCAGTCATAGGTGCGTCAGGCACATCATGGTCCTTCGGAAGCCGAATCAAGAAAGAAGATTCCACTAAGAAAATTCAAGAAAGAAAATTCAAGAAAGAAAATTCATGAAAGAAAATTCAAGAAAGAAAATTCAAGAGAGAAAATTCAAGAGAGAAAAATTCAACATGCCCGTTACAAGATCGCAAGGCAAGGGTCGGTCTCTGATCTCGCTACTGGCAGGATCGGAGACTACCTCGCCGGGAGAGAGATCTGAGCAGGGGGACTCCACGACGGCGAACACACGGACGTCGGCCACGGGGGACACGGCGGACCACACAACCGCCACGTCCACCACGACCACGACCACCGCCGCCACTACTACGCCGTCGAAACAAGCTTGCCCCGCCGCTCCGCCTTTGGTGATAACCACGAAGACGACGTCAAGCCGCCGCGTGCTACGCATCGCCCAAGCCAAATAAGTGGTCCTTCGCATCAAGCTGGCACTCGCCCAAGCACGCATCGCCGTCATCGAAGCAGAAAATAGCGACAACGACGACGGAGCCACAGTTCTATCCGCCCAATCCAACAGGCGGGTGGATGAATGGCTCGACTCCAGTCAGCAGCACATACTGGCATTGACAGAGGTGCCACACAACGAACAAGAGCAAGAACCACCGCCAGCCACGGTTCATCGAGACGCACCGCGCAACACCACAGTCGACGCCGGGCAGGGCCCCCCGCTCCCCGCGGAGCCCTCGCCGCCCGCCGTCGCCCCCCCCGCCCCCGCCGCTGCCGCCGCCGGGTGGGCCGGGAGGGGAAACGCACCGCTCTCCGCCACCGCTCCGCCGTTCGAACCAGCGCAGCCCTACGCGCAGCCAGCGCAGCCCTACGCGCAGCCCTATGAAGCAAGAAATGCACCGCCGTGCTACAACAGCGAGAACATCAACACAGAAAAGGCCATCGTCGCAGCGAATCAAGTCAACCTGTCCGAGTTGGCGTCCGCCATAGCCATCGCTGCGCGTGCCGGCCACACCTCTCGCTACCACGCCGAACTGCCGCCGTTTAGCGGTTCACATGAAGAATGGCTGTCGTTCAAAGCCGCCTATGAAGAAACGAAGTCAACTTACACCGAGGCAGAAAACGTATCAAGACTACGAAGATGCCTGAAAGGGAAAGCCAAAGAAGCCGTCGAGAACCTACTCATCTACCACGGCCGCTGCGAAGAAATAATCAAGACACTAGAATCAAGATTCGGACGTCCTGACTCCATCGCCCTCAACGAGCTCGCACGCCTACGAGCACTGCCGCGGCTGACCGACGGACCACGCGACATCTGCTCATTCGCCTGTCGCGTGGCCAACACGATAGCCACGGTGCGAGCCCTCGACCGGAGGAGTCAGTACCTCTACAGCCCCGAGACGATGAAGGCGGTCACAGACAAGCTCACGCCTGCACAACGGTACCGCTGGTACGACTACGCCGCCTCTCATCCGAACAATGAACCCGAATTAATCAAGATTTCATCATTTCTTCAACGCGAAGCCGAATACTGCGCGCCGTACGCCCCGCCCGAGAACTATGACGTCACGGGGCAACCGCAACAAACAAGAAGAGTACAATGTCATCGAAACGTTGGAAGAACGACAAAAGCGCTTGGCAACACGAAGGAAGGACTTACCACAAACAATGATAAGTAAACTTAAGGTGGTCCAGCATTCTTCGAGTTATCAGGCTATTGTACTCTTTAATAAGTTACCACCTGAATTGAAATCCGTCACAACTACAAACAAATTTAAAAAGGGCCTAAAAGCATTTTTGCTAAGGAAGTGTTTTTACTCCGTAGAGGAGTTCCGAAAGCACAGCGCCAATTAGGTAATTTATATCCTGGCAAATGTAGGTAGTTTACTTTTTATTATAATTATTTAAATGTTAGATTCCCTTTTTTTTGTGAAAGTTGACATAATTATGAATAGTTGTTTTATTTTTATTTTATATTAGTATGTTATTAAGCTTGACATTGGTGCTACGAATTTAAATTGTATAGATTGTTATTATTTATTTATGAATTTGTAATAGAATAGTATATTATAAGGATTTCTAACACAATGTATATTGTTAAAGAATAAATGACTAATGACTAATGACACAAGACGTTCGCCGCCATAGAGAAGCCGCCTACGAAATGTTCCTGTTGCAACGCCGATAGTCACCGAATAGAAAAATGTCCTAAGTACAACGCCGAGTCGGTCGACGAACGTTGGAAAATAGCTAAAAAACAGCGGCTATGTTTCCGATGCTTACGCTTCAAGAACAAGACGCATTTCTGCAAACGCGAGAAGTGCGAACAAGACGGCTGCGAATACTTCCATCATCGTCTACTTCATTATACCAAGCCGAAGGGGACCGCCATCGAAGCCGTCACGTCAACGTGAACACCCCGCAGCCCCCGCGCCTACCTCAAGTTGGTACCAATAACAGTGCGCGGACCGGCGGGAGCTGAACCCACACTCGCCCTGCTGGACGACGGATCGACGGTCACACTCATCGACGAAGACATCGCTCGAAGAGTGGGCCTCGACGGGCCGAACGAACCCCTACATATTGAAGCGATCGCCAATCAAAAGGTGAATGCCGCCAAGTCACGCCGAGTCACGTTACACATACGGGGCCATGAAGAAGAGGTAAAAATACGTGCGCGCACTATGAACAGTCTGCAGTTGTCGTCGCAAGCCGTATCCGACGACGACATAGAAGCCTGCGAGCATCTGCGCGACATACGAGAGCACCTGAAATATGAAGCCCAAGAACCCCGTGTACTCATCGGCCAAGACAACTGGGACCTGCTTGTAACAAGAGAGATACGCCGAGGCAGCCCCGGCCAGCCGGTCGCCTCACTCACGCCGCTCGGTTGGGTACTACACGGCACTAACTCGCGACTCGCCTGCCGCCGCGTCGAAACGTCGAACCACATCGTGCAACACGAAGACGACATCGACAAACAACTCGCCGAGTACTTCGCCATAGAAAACTTACTGATGAGTAAGTTTAGTAAAAAAATAAGAAGATATGGTACTTACCTCACTTCGCCGTACTTAACCCCATGAAGCCGAATAAAGTACGCATCGTCCACGACGTCGCCGCCGAGACGAGAGGCCTATGCCTCAACGACTGCCTACTCACCGGTCCCGATCTACTGCAAGCTCTCCCCGGGGTACTGATGCGCTTCCGCCAACATCCCGTTGCCGTTGGAGCCGACATTGCCGAGATGTTCATGCAAGTAAAAGTGAGAGAAGAGGACCGGGACACGCTTCGCTATCTCTGGCGCGGCGACCGTCGTGACGACACGCCGCCACAAGAGTATCGTATGACGTCATTAATTTTCGGAGCTACGTGTTCGCCGTCGATCGCCATATACGTCAAGAACATTAATGCAGAATCACATAGAAGCACGCACCCTGAAGCCGCCGATGCGATAATCAAGAATCACTACGTTGACGATTACCTGCAAAGCTTCAAGAGCGAGGAGGACGCCATTCGAATAGCCAGCGATGTACGTGACATACATACACGTGCACACTACAACCTGCGTCAATGGACATCGAATGCGCCCGCCGTACTACGGGCTCTCGCGTGCGAACAAGGCGACAAGACACAAGTCGAGCTGAGCAAGACAGAAATGAAGAACGAACGAGTACTGGGCCAAGTCTGGAAGCCGACGACCGACGAAATCGCCTTCAACCTCGATCTCAGCCGATTGCCGCCAAACAGCCTCGACGTGTGCTGCCCTACGAAGCGTCAACTGCTGAAGATAATGATGTCCGTCTTCGACCCGCTTGGCCTCGCCTCGCCCGTCAGCATTCAAGCCAAGAAGATACTGCAAGAAGTATGGAGGCGCGAGACCGGATGGGACGAAAACATCGACACCGATCTCGGCGAACAATGGGCGCAATGGACGGCGCAACTGAAGGCTCTGCGGGACGTCGCGATCCCGCGATGCTACCCACACTACAGCGCAGCTCACACACGCGAGCTGCACACATTCGTGGACGCGAGCAGCACTGCATACACCTGCGCATTGTACTGGCGGGTGATAACCGACGACGGCCGTGTACACGTCACACTCATTACGGGGAAGGCAAAGGTCGCGCCGCTCAAGCTGACGTCGATACCGCGGCTCGAACTACAAGCTGCGGCAATGGGCAGTCGCATGGCCGCCGCCGTCATCGACGAGCACGACTACAAGCCCGACAAGAGAGTGTTCTGGACGGACAGCCGCACCGTGCTCGCCTGGCTCCGCACCGGCTCGCGCGCCTACAAGCCGTTCGTCGCACACAGAATAGCGGCCATAGAAGACACGACAGCAGTAAGCAAATGGCGGTGGGTACCTATCAAACTCAACGTCGCCGACGAAGCAACCCGCCAAGCACCCGCCGACTTCAACGCGACGCACAGATGGTTCGCCGGGCCCGCCTTCCTGCTCGACGACCCGTCAACATGGCCAGTCGAACAAGCGCAGCCGCACGACGTCAACACGGACGAACGCGTCGAAAAATGCAACGTCGTGACAACGTCGACGTGGTTCCCACCGGCTGGCAGATTTTCCAAATGGGAGCGTCTACTGCGCACTATAGGCAGAGTGCTGCAATTCATAGCACTATGCCGCCCCCATCGAGCCAAGACGCTGTATAAAAGAACAAAGAAAAACAAGCATGCGGACGAAGATTGGCGCACGGCGGCGAAGCGGCCCACAACTCGCCCAACGACGCGCCCGGCAGAACCCCGTCATACAAAATACCTAACGCTCGACGCAACGTACCTATTAGAAGCCGAAAATCTAATAGTTCGAGAAGTGCAACGCGCTGCATTCGCCGAGGAGGTCGTCGCCCTACGAAGGGGCCGCCCCCCTACCCCGCACAGCCGACTCCGCACACTGGCCGTTGAACTCGTCAATGACGTCATCATCGTGAAGACACGCATCGACGAAGCAGCGGGAATAGCGGAGCGAACAAAGAAGCCGGCGGTACTCGACGGCAAGCACCCGGCGACGAAGCTGTACATCGACTACGTACATAGAAAATTGCATCACAGCGGCGTAGATGCAGTCGTAAACGAGTGCAAGCAACAATACTGCATAATGCGTTTGCGCACCGTCGCTCGCGAAGTACTACATCGATGTCTGCCCTGTCAACGAAGAAAAGCGCGGCCGACTGTACCACCAACGGGAAATCATCCACACACACGCCTCGCGCACCACGAGAGGCCGTACAAGTACACCGGCCTCGACTTGTTCGGCCCGCTTACCGTCACCGTCGGGCGCGGCACGCAGAAGAGATACGTGGCGCTGTTCACGTGTCTGACTGTACGCGCCATACACCTGGAAGTCGTACCGAGCCTAAGTGGAGACTCTGCGGTGATGGCCCTGCGACGTTTCATCGCGCGACGAGGCTGCCCGACGGAGATATGGTCGGATCACGGGACGAACTTTCACGCCGCGGACAACGAAATACAACGAGCCGCCGCCGAAGCAGCTGCAGCGTGTCAAGAGGAGGCGTCGCAACGACAGATACGCTGGCGCTACATTCCCCCGGGCGCCCCGTTCATGGGCGGGGGGTGGGAGCGCATGGTGCGCGCCGCCAAGGACAGCCTCTACGTAGTGCTCAAGGACAAGGCCCCCAGCGAAGAAGTGCTGACCACGCTGCTCGCCGAGGTGGAGTTCACGGTGAACAACAGGCCGCTGACACACGTATCAGTCGACCCAGAAGAGCCTGAAGCCCTGACCCCGAACCACTTCCTCATCGGAGGCGCCGGGCGCACGCCGCTGCCCGGGACCTACAACGACGCCGACGTCGCCGGGCGCGCCACATGGCGAACCAGCCAACGCCTTGCCGACCACTTCTGGACGAGATGGATCCGAGAGTACCTGCCCAGCCTTCAAAACCGGCGGGAGCCCTACGGACACGGTCGGCCCATCGAGGTTGGCGACATCGTCATGGTGGCTGACAGCAACCTGCCGCGCAACACTTGGCCGCTCGGCCGAGTCATCGCGGCGTACCCGGGCCCCGACGGCGTCACGAGGGTGGTCGACGTGCTGACCAAGGGGAAGGTGATGCGACGAGCGACGAAGAAGTTGGTGATCCTGCCCACGAGCTCAACCGACCTGCGCCACGAAGATACGCAACACTCCGGAGAGTGATGCGCGGCGGGAGAGATGTGCAGCCCGGCTACCCCAACGACGGCAATCTGCTTTAGAATTTATGTTTGTTGTTTTACAATGTGTAGATAGTTATGTTTTAATAAATATTACGTTTCGTTTGGTTTGTTAGCTCATAAGAATAATATGATACTTAGTAAAATTGTAATAAATAAATAACTCATAGGATTAAGTAGGATAGGTTAAGGAAAATAAATAATCACCCTGACTACATTTCATTCCCCCATAGTATAACCTAGTACTTGGATAAGTACTAAGTTATAACGATTAGATCCTAACAGCACGACGACATTCCGCAGACTGACGGGCGACAGAGGGGAGGTAGCGCGGAAGGTATATCAAAAAGGTTGGGAGGCGAGGTAGCCACGCCCCGCTCTCACCCGCGCCCCGCTGACGCCCGCACAGGTCGTTTCCTAGTCGAAATTAGGATCTAATCTAGTGTTTATCCGATAGTTACCAATTAGAATCTTGTTAGATTATAGTTAGGTATAAGGTACGATTGTTATTGTATAAGATTTATTAGTGTTTTTAGTGTTTAAGTCAAATGGAAAAAAGGCTAGGAGGATGATGAGTGTTTAAGTCTAAGATGCAAAATGTAAACAAAATTAATAATAATAAAGTCACAGTATATATATATAGGCTAAAGCAGTATGGAAACTACAAACAAACGGTCGAAACAGCGCACACACACAGACGCAAGCGTTTACGAGGCGCCTCAACGGTCTTCGCGGTGCTGTCAGTCGCGCGTGGCGCATCGAGACGACCGGTCATTGTTTGTGTTTATCGCGCGTGCGATTTTTTAAAGATGCCACGTGTGTAAAATTGCGTTGTATACGGCTGATAGCATTCTGCTTCTTTAAAACCGGAGCTTTCTTTTTTTACACTTCCTGCTGATATTGAAAGGTAAGAATGCTTTATTATCACTACATAGTATGAAACAAAGTCGCTTCCTGTCAGTCTGTTCCTATATATGCTTAGATCTTTAAAACTACGCAACGGATTTTGATGCAGTTTTTTTAATAGATAGATTGATTCAAGATACAGGTTTATATGTATAATACATGCATAATTTATTTTATTAGCATTGCACCTGAGCGGAGCCTAACGGGTTGCTAGTTAATAAATAAAATGCATTTCGTTTTAAATAAATCGTTTAGTTATATTAAAATACTTAAACGGGTTTACTCACGTCGTAGAAGTCGAATAACGCTCGACATGTTCGTGTTCGATTGGCCGCCGCCGCGACTGATCGTCTCTCCTGATGATGAATCGCGTACCGATTCGAAACATGTCGAGCGTTATTCGACTTCTACGACGTGAGTAAACCCGTTTAAGTATTTTAATATGTCTGAGACTCACGATAGTTTTCTATGTAAAATCGTTTAGTTGTTTATGTGATGTTTGGTGTAAATTTTTAGTTTTATTAGGTTCCTCGCCCATAAGGTAAAAACGGGACCCTATGTATCAATTTACCAAGAGGTAGACAAAATTAGTTACATGACGCCGTGTCCATGTTTACCGATAATTTATTTAAAAAAGTTATTCAGTAGAATGAGGATCTTTTACACAATAAAATTTAATAATAAAGCTTTTCGAACGTGTTGTAGCAGGCGAAAGTATTTCTCAGGTAGCAATTTATAATAAGTACAAACTTGTCTATTTATAATAAAGACGCTTCAAAATGTTGAAGTCTTTTAATTACATGATTTTGTTTTAAACTAGTAAATTCATTCGATTATTATCATCTCCTTTATTTATCTTTCATCTTAGGCTAGGTTTTCTACAATAAATGTATATAAAAAGTAAAATACAATTAAGTAATTAATCTAAATACATTATATAAAATCTAACCTAGGGTGCCGCCGGCAGCGGGTGACAACCCTAGCGCGTAGGTATTTATCTTCAAAAAAGGCCTTAGTTTCCATACTGCTTTAGCCTATATATATACTGTGATAAAGTGATGCGGTAGGAGTGGGGCGGGCACGGATCGAAATATAAGGCGATACATTGCGCCATACTGGCAAGCCCAGCTGGCAAGGCCATATTCAAGGCCGCAGAGGACTGGGAGCTAGACATCTCAGGACCCGAGGAGCCGACCCATTATGACGTCGCGCACGGGTCCGAAGATGTCATCGACTTCGCGGTCCACTACAAAATAGATGCCACCATAACGCACGAGGTGCTGCCGGACCTCCCGTCCGACCACCGGCCAATCCTCATGTGCATAAGAGCAGACCCCGTGTTAGCCCTACAAAGGCCACGCACATTGACTGACTGGGAGACCTTCTCCCAACACTTGGAGGAAGCCACCACGGAGAACACAGCACCGGTCTCCACAGCCAGCGATGTCGACGAAGCAGCAGCGCGACTGACAGCCCATATGCAGGAGGCACTATCTTCATCATCGCGCACTACTACCGCCACGGACAGGCGCAAGCCAGTCCCAGCGAGGATCACACACATGATCGAAGAAAAACGCCGCCTGCGTAGAAGCTGGCAGAGGTCGAGGTGTCCCACACTGAAGACACAGTTGAACGCCATCACTGAGAAGGTCAAGGCCGAACTCTGCTGCTACAGAGCCGAGAGCTGGGAGAATCACCTGGCGGACATAGAAGGGGAGATCCCCTCAATCCACCGACTATGCCGCCAGCTAGCAACAACCCCAGAAACAATTCGCCCACTCTCGCACCCAGTTGACAACAAGCCCCGGTACAAGGCGGAAGACAGGGCGGAGATCTTCGCCGTAAGCCTGGAGCGTCAATTTCAGCCGAACCCGATCACCAACGCAGAACACCAGCGGAAGGTCGAGGAACACTTGGAGAGGTACTTTGAAGAGCCAATACACGCAGAAGAGGAACCGGTCTTCTTCTCACCCGGCCAAGTTCGCAAAACCCTCCAGAAGAGCAACCCCAAGAAGGCCCCGGGCGCCGACTCGATCCCAAGCGCGGCGCTACGTCACCTGCCACAGCACACCATCGTGGCGGTGACGCGCTTGTTTAACGGGATCATGCGCTCGGGACACTTCCCAGATACCTGGAAACTTGGCCGGGTAATCATGCTGCCGAAACCCGGGAAAGATAGAAGAAGACCGGAAAGCTACAGGCCCATCACGCTCTTGAGCACCCTCTCCAAGGTGTTCGAGCGGCTACTTCTGGGGAAACTCCTTCCCCACGTGGAGCCGCGCCCAGAGCAGTTCGGGTTCCGCTCAGAACACTCTACGACGCTCCAGCTGGCAAGAGTTCTGCACTTCCTGGCTGAGGCGCTAAACAGACAGGAGTACGCCGCAGCAGCACTCTTAGACATGGAGAAGGCCTTCGACAGGGTATGGCATGAGGGGCTACTATACAAGCTGTCGGAGACCTCCACTCCCCGCCGCATCGTGGCAGTCATCCGCTCGTTCCTGGAAGGACGGAGGTTCCAGGTCGCCGTGGAAGACGCCACATCAGCAGAACGCCCCATACTGGCAGGAGTGCCACAGGGGAGCTGCTTGTCGCCCGCTTGTTATGCGGTATACACCAACGACATCCCGGTGGTCGGGGACGTCAAGTTGGGTCTATTCGCAGATGACGCGGCCTTCTACACCGCGTCCATGAACCAAGCCCACGCTGCAAGAAAGCTGCAGACTCAGCTTGACGCCCTCCCAGAATGGCTAGGGAATTGGAGATTGGCTGCGAACGCAGGCAAAACCCAGGCCATCACCATCGGGAAGCAGATGCCACCACCACCGCTACGGATGGACGGACAGGAGATCCAATGGAAACACACGGTCAAGTACCTGGGGGTAACCATTGACAGAACCCTGTCCATGAAGCAGCACGTGACGGAAACAGTTGCGCGGGCCAGAGTGGCCCGAACAAAACTGCGACCAGTACTCTCCAGCAGCCTACCGCTCCGCACGAAGCTGGGGATTTATAAAGCGTACGTGAGATCCAGGCTCACGTACGCAGCGCCAGCGTGGTACGCCTTGGTGGCGCCATCAAATCGCAAGAAGATCTATGCGCAAGAAAACCTGGCACTTAGGACGATTACTAAATCCCCAAGATTCGTGCGGAACGACCACATCCAGAGGGCGCTGGAGGGGGAAAACATAGACGCCTTTGTGAGAAGGCTGGCGCAACGGATGTTCGCCCAAGCCGACAGCTCTCGCCACGTGCTGCTACGGGGGATCGCCCCCCACCATACAAGACCCCCAGACGCCCGAAGACGACCACTCCCTAGGGATCTCCTGCCTCCACAGCTACAACCACAGTAGCAGAAAGAGAAGAAGATGAAGACAGCAACGGCCCTCAAGACGCATAGTCGCCATGACGGCCACAGCACCGCCACCTGAACACGTTCCTAAGGAACGAGACAGACCAGTCCGTCGTCACGGACTGCGACCCCGCTTCAGCCTAAATGTGAGATCACAGAAAAGGCCTCCCCACACTCCAGAAAGGAGAGTGAGACGATGTTACGACGACATACTGGCATTATTCGATCCAGCAAGCTACAAGAAACTAGAAGAAATCCTTGCCCGTCTCTCTCCCCGGCTTTGAAGATCAAGAAGTATTTTTTTACCAAAATCCCTGCCCGTCAGTACAACGTTGCCCGTCAATCCAACGTTGTACGTTGTACCAGTCAATCCAACGTAAACAAACCAGTCATAGGTGCGTCAGGCACAAGATTATTGTATTTGTATGTATTGTCACATGAACTACATTTATATAAGGTGCTTCGGGGTAAACTCGAAAATGGAGATAAGCACATTGCTATTAAACTGGGAACAATTTGTACGCGGCAACACTTGTCAAGACGCCATGTTTATCTGCTCCCAGTGCTCCTCCGCTTCAGTTAGTTTAGTTCACTTCGCGTCGAAAGTCATGAGCGCACGTGTGTTGCGGTCGATTAAATAAAAGTAGTGCGATTTTTATATTTTTTGAGGGGATAAATTGGAACTAAAAAGATATATTATTCTTAACCTCATATTGCATAAAAACCGCCTTTGAAATTATCCCTAACGAGGTTCTGACTAACGAGCCCAAACCCTAACATACTCTACACTCGCCTAAAAATATGTCGAATATACCTCCAAGCATCTTACCATAAACTATAAATAAATATTAAGTAAGGTTTAAAATTAGTGTGCTCGGTCGGACAATTCAAGTAAAAATAAGTAGGTAATTAATACTTTAGTTGCAAGAGGACCTATAATAATAGCGTATTAAAATACAGTAATCAAAAGGGTAGCTGGTCCCTAGTCATAAAAACAATCCAGTCACTTGAAGTGTGCGACCATCAAACTTGCACGTCCTAATCGATCCTAACTATGATCTGATTTGGCAGAAACTTAGGAAGAAAGGTGTACAAAGAGTGTGTACCTATTTAGGTTTTTATTTGGTATGATGGGCAGACTAATCAGGTACGATGGGCAGGCAGCATTTAACTTAAATACATATAGTGTGACAGGGTGGAATCAGGTGTCCAAAGTTGTTGTAAGTGAGCTGATAGAGGTGGGCTTAGGATATTAAAATGACTATTATTACAAACGTGCCACTTGCATGAGTGGGCTCTATGTCAATGTCAGCTATTTTCTTATATTATTTTAAATGTTATTGCACTTACTTCCAAATTTCTTCGTTGAATTTAATTCTTTGTCTGAATGACTACTATCATTCTCAAGACATGATTGGAACTCGTAGATCTGATTACCAATCTTGCATAAACTGAGGTCCATGTCTACCAGCATGTGCTCTAGTCTCACGGAGCAAGTCCTCCCCGGCACAGCCTGGGTGTCACAGTCCGTCTCTTCCTTCTTCAGTAATGCTGCAAATTTAACAAGCATTGCAAAGCCATATCTTTACATTGGCTATAAATCTAAGGTAGTTTTATTCACAAGTAAAATAATATTCATAAATTTATGTGAACCAGTGGTTGGTAACGGACTTGTGAAGAATTTTGTAATGGTTAATGAAAAGCAATGGGGATTGGGGATCGTGCGTGTAAAACGCACATCCTAGGGTATGGCTAATGCGCAATAAGCATTTCAAAAACATATATGACGCAGAGGGCGCTCCAGTAGCGTAAAGGATTAAGGGATGAAAGATTTGGTGTGACTGACGTAGCGGTCGAATAGCTCAGTTGGGAGAGCAATGCGCCGGAAACGCAGAGGTCGCGGGTTCAAACCCCGCTTCGATTGTAGTAGATCGCATTCAATTTTTCTTTCTTAATTTACCTTTGTGTCATTATTTATAAAAATAAAAATGTGTGGTATTACCACATAAAAAAAAAAATATGAATCGATAAAAAGATTCTATACAAATGGTTAATGAAGTATAACATAATGGAATAAGTATTATGTAAAAGCAGTCCAGGCCACAGGGACAAGCCATATGGACCACAGGTTTCTAACCAATCTTATGAATATTGTAGTGATATCCTAGTTCAATAGTGTACACAGATTACAACTACCGCTGGCTTGCCATCCGGTTGTACACATCATCAAGGGTCAAACAATGTAGGGGTAGTCAAGTAGCCGACCTCTGCGCGTGTAGACCGCATCGGGCGGCTGGAGCACCACGGGGCCCAGCTCCAACTCCTCCTTCAGCACAACGGGGCCCGGCTCGTGCTCCTCGCTCAGCTCATAGTCCGCGTCGTCACTGTCCCACTCCGGCTCGTGCTTCACACACGCTGCCTCCAGAGGGTGGGTAACAGATGCTGCAACAATATTTGGACCATTATTGGTCAATTTAATGATCAAAAAAAATGAAGGCTATTTATAATTACAAGTTAAATTTTGCAAGTTAAATTTGACCCACTTTCTGGTTTCCTATTGAGCTGAAATTTTGTACGACTATGCTAAATTGCGTGACAATGCAATTTAATATGATGACGTGGAGCTGATCTGATGATGGAGCCGGAAGGTGGCCATAGGAACTCGGTAATAAATAAAGCATTCATTTCGAGTTTGGGCTCTTCAAAATCATCTCTGTGAGCAATTGATGGATGTTCAAATAAAAGAACAAAAATGAAATTTTTGACAGAAACTTATTTAGATATGGTATAATTTCATAGGACATTTATTTATTTATTTATTTATTCAAATTAGTTACACAGTATTACAGTATAAACCAAGGCACTGTGAACTACAAAATTACATTTTAGAAAAGCTTAAATAGTAGAAGCGGGCCGGTCGTCGCGCTTGAAATTTGATGCTATTACCGACTGAGCTGGAGCACTATTTCGCAAACTAGTAACTTCGTTGCGTAACTCAGTAATAGTGACTTGGGCAGCTTCAAATTTCAAAATTATTTCGGCTAAACTTGTTTTTAGGGCCACAATGTCCATATACAAGCAGCTAACATCGATACTATACTACTAACATTGCATATAACTATTATAGATTTAATACACATTGGGAACAATATGCCTGTGTAGATAAAAGTTCAAGAGACAACCACATCACAAATTGGTAAAAAAGAAAATTAGTGAATTTTACATACATAAATTAAATTTACAAATATTGCTTATAGATATGTGAAATCCGTTACTAAACTTAGTATCCGTACAATGTTTAATATATGTAGAAACACATTTTAGTAAAAAAATGTATACCTACTGAACATAAAGATTGCCAAAACACTCATCAAAAAAACACCGTTTTGTAGACCTTAAAAAAGATGGCGGTAAGTTTTTACAATCTCCGCCTTCTTATTAATAAACAAATGTAACTCCTTTTTTTAATATACAACCATCTACGTATGACGAAGAAATATTAAAATTGATTCAATTTCTTTATGAAATCACTCAATAACATTATAAATATTCCTACTTTTAAATAAATCTTGAATTCTTTGTTATGTAAGCTGCATCTTATAGTATGCATTTAAGGGTTAAATAGTAATACTGAAGTGTAAATTGGTTGCCCAAGACACAGGTTTGGGAACCCCTCACCAACCTAGCATACAATTACTTCCTCTTTGTTATCATGTGAACGCAAATCATTTGTGTGAGGCAATATAAATGATTTTACTTTTAGTACATTATGCCCAGTGAAATTATGCATACACTCGTTATAAACAGTGAAAATATATTAATCAAAGTTACAAACCCGCGTCCTGATCCTCCAGCGGCATCGTCGGCAGCTGTGTCGGCAACTATCCTCGCTTAAAATCAATTGTATTGTTGTATATTCGGACTGTGTTTCCATATGATGAGTAACTTTCCAATTGTATAAATTAAAATATTATGAAGATACTGCTATTCAATTCTTTGGGTTTTAAACGTGAATTAAATGTATTTTCAAACATAAAGATCCAAAGTAGTACACAAAATAACACGGCACTTCGCATTTGACAGCATTTGTTTTTTTTTTTTTTTTTATTATTGGCTATGTCGATAGATTAAGCCAGTGTCATGTCGATTTAGTGAGGAAAAACATGATTTTGATGAAATTTGGCATGGAGATAGTTTAAGATCCGAGGAAGGACATAGGATAGTTTTCATCCTGGAAATTATCCCTAAAAAGATTGAAAAGTGAGTAAGTAATTCATTATGACATTGATGACCCTGTAGAAAATATAATGATTAGACCAAAAGCACAATTGCTCTTACATTTGCTTAGGCGCCCCCTTTTATTAATTAAGGTGATTACGTGGATATCTATCGTGTTGTACGAGGTTGCTTCCATACCTCCAAGTTCCACGCGGACGTAGTCGCGGGCAAAAGCTAGTAAACTATAAGGTATTTTACATAGAAAACTACCGTGAGTCTCAGACATATTAAAATACTTAAACGGGTTTATCCACGTTGTAGAAGTCGAATAACGCTCGATATGTTTCGAATCGGTACGCGATTCATCATCAGGAGAGACGATCAGTCGCAGCGGCGGCCAACCGAACACTGCGGGCACGCGCCCTGTTCGCGCGGCTGCTTGACGCGGGTGTCACCGGCGGAGGCGAAAAACTAGCCTCATCATCACGTACTATGTCAGTTGTTGGGTTGCACACAACACTTACTACGTCATTTTAAACTATAAGGTCCTTAAATAAATTAAATAAATGTCTCAAAGTGTACATTCTATTTTCATTTTACCTAGTTAACTAGAGGACTAACTACCTGTTTAACTACCTATTTTAGGACTTGAGAAGTGTAGGGTATCTAATGAAAGTATTTCATATACTGATTTCAAATATATACTGCATTACTACATTACATTCAATTATTTAGAAAAAAGACCTGATGTTTGGGCTCTTGCAGGAGTTACAGGTAGAAGACTGCTAGAATAGAATATACTTTATTGCACACCTTAATGGGAAATAAGTACAAGCAAATACATATTACACGAAATATTCAATAGAGGTACCTATACAACATGCAGTCTTATCCCTAAAGAGTATTAGAGCTATTATATTTCTTATGAAATAAAAAGGCAAATAATCCCTTATTATATATTATTAATGTTGTTTTCAACGCTCAGTATAAATTTAAACTGACATTGTCAGTACGTACTTAGTGAGCAGGCGTGTCCCAATTTATATTGGATAATATCTACGTAATTTTACATCATATAGTTTAAACTTCTCGTCTGATATAGATAAATGAAGCAGAGTAATGCAGTATATGTGTGGAATCAGTGCATGAAGCCCTTTTATTAGATACCCCACATGATAGGATTCAGAACACAAAATATCAAATTTCAAATTCCCATTCCCAATATTAAACATTGATGACGTTATAATTCTCTCCTACAGTGCTCACAACATAGCACTATTTAATATTAAAGGGAATAAATTAGCTTTCCAAAACTCTTCTGCAGCGTTCATCAATTCTTCGATGTAATCCTTATCAAAATCTATTGAAAACGTTTCGATTTTGCCATTATTTTCAAAATTGGGATCTGCAATGCAAAATCAAAATATACATTTATTTTACTGAGCTGCCATCATGTCCAACTTTTTTTTTTTTTTTTTTTTTAACTGAATTTGACCCATATATTTCTTGCAAATTTCCCCATTTTTTATGTATTTTTTTTTTTGTTTTTTCTGAAGTTGGACATTTAATTTCGATAACAAAGTCATCTCCAATGCCATCAGGTGAAGCTCCAAATATACTATTCACAAGTATAAAACCTGAAGCCTCGATTTTACAATTCATATCCTGTTCAAGTTTCTTAAGGACACCTTTTTCAAGGATCTTTCCTCTTTTCATTGCTTTGGTCTCATGTACCTTTTGCCCTCCTAATAATTCTTCGACAAGACTACCATGAGGTGTCTTGCAATGAGCAATCTCGTATATTTTTGAACCCGTTATCCGCCCTTGCCTCATGCTATGCCACAGCTTTGAGTTAACTTGGGTCACTGTTTCACTACTGATTTCACCTTTTATACTTTCTACCTTCTGATCACTATATAATTTGAAATTGTCATAGTTATGATTATTTTCATTAAGGACAAAATCAACCATTAGGTCAAATACACAATAATTTGTCAGCTTATCCATTTCATTTGTTGGATCATGCGTCATTAAGAGGCTTTTTCCACATGCATGTTTTTTTGCTTCGTTCCGTAGTTTTTCTAATACTGAAGCATCCTTTGGTCCTCTCTTGACAACTTTGCCCTTACTTAAATTTTTACACAAGATTGGTTGATCCCGAGCTCGTTTGAGATTTGGCTTGGTCCAGTAGCACTGCACACTGGTGGATGCAGGTTCATCACTCCGCTTTTGCAGCCAATGTAAAACCACTATAGTATGTTTGCATCCACCTGAAAACAAACATTTAAATTATAATTACATAAGATAAAGTTCTTCCTATGTATCCTGCTTGGGACTAGCAGTGCATTCCTGACAATAAATAATAATAAATAAATAAAATAAAAATCATTTATTTGCTTTTACACAGGTTTGCATTATATACAGTGAGATACCTGGCGGACCCCAAACTAGGCTGAGCCTGTATCTTGGGACCCTGGAGTGCGAAACAGTTTGCAAATGATTTAACTAACTATAAACGATACGACGTTACAATATGCGTCAGATGCGAAAGCGTCAGATGCGCGCGCGCGCGCGCGAGTGTGTGTGTGTGTGTGTGTGTGTGTGTGTGTGTGTGTGTGTGTGTGTGTGTGTGTGTGTGTGTGTGTGTGTGTGTGTGTGTGTGTGTGTGTGTGTGTGTGTGTGTGTGTGTGTGTGTGTGTGTGTGTGTGTGTGTGTGTGTGTGTGTGTGTGTGTGTGTGTGTGTGTGTGTGTGTGTGTGTGTGTGTGTGTGTGTGTGTGTGTGTGTGTGTGTGCGTGTGTGTGTGTGTGTGTGTGTGTGTGTGTGTGTGTGTGTGTGTGTGTGTGTGTGTGTGTGTGTGTCTTGAGAGACAGAGGTGTGCCACTAGACTAGCCAGCGAGAAGTATGGCCTCAGTTTCGTGATACGATATTGACAGAAGCCACTTCTTCACAATCACTTGCATCTTACCACTGGAACAATGTTGAATTTTATGCACTTTGCATATATTGTTATAAATAAGGAAGTACATATAGTCAGGGGAGCGCCTGGCAAAAACTGTTCTGTAATTAGGTAGGGGGATTTTAAATACACGTTTGGTCAAAAGTTGCGCGAAGGTAGGTGACTTTAACGCTATTAAATGTGCTCGAGCTGCTGCTTTAAATATATATAATTGCCTTACGCTTAGAAGGTTTGCTTCCCGGTAAAGAGCATCTGTTGGGAAAATAATAGGTTTCTGAAGCATCACCTTTATCACTGCACGCTGGGCTCTCTCCAGCAAAAGCAGAGTGGTTTTAGGGGTGCTACCCCAAACCGATATACCATATTGGAGAATGGATTGGCAGAGTGCATAGTATACCACCCGAAGTAAATGTTGCGAGGCGCAGTGGCGAAGTCGTTTCATAACGTATATGCATTTCCTGACCCTGTTTGATAGTGCTAGGATGTGTGGTTTAAAGGATAGTCGATCATCAATTACCAATCCCAGGTATTTGACTTTATCGGATCTCACAATTGAACTACAAGAACATGACATATTGACGCGCTTACTACATTTACTCGTGTGGACTGTAAGGTTACTTGCTAGATGTGAGGAGGAAACAGATGTTTTTGAGAAAACTAGGAAGTTAGATTTCGTTACATTGAGGGTAAGTAGATTATTATCGAGCCAAGTACTGATTTCAGACAGTCCTTGCTCTGCAAGGCTATAAGTCTTATCCCATGTTTTAGCGTGAAAAAGTACGGCAGTATCGTCTGCGTAACATATTACTTCACACCTTCCAGATTAAGTTTGAGGATATCATCTACGTAAATAAGAAACAGCGTAGGGCCAAGGGTGCTGCCCTGTGGGACACCAAAAGAAATTGGTAGCTCGTCGCTTATGTGCTCATTCACTTTCACAGTTTGACGTCTTTCGGACAAGTAACTGCGGAACCACTCGAGAGCCACCCCTCTCACGCCTAAGGCACTCAGCTTACTAAGTAGGATGCAGGTTGATACAGTATCGAAAGCTTTACAGAGATCCAAGAATACGCCAATACATCTATCGCCACTATCAAGAAGACTGGATATTTTATTAGAGAGGTGAATCGCTGCGTCTTCGGTCGACTTTCCTTTCCTAAATCCGTACTGGTTATCTGAGAGAACTTTATTTTTGGCAAGGAAAGCCACTAGACGGGAATTCACTATCTTTTCTAGTATCTTCGAAAATATACTGAGAAGAGATATCGGGCGATAGTTGTTAGGGTCCTTCTTGGATCCATTTTTGTAAATGGGTGATACTCGAGCCATTTTCCATCGGTCCGGGAAGCAGCCCGAATAAAACATATAAAGTCCATCCTGGATTATGCAAAAAAGTAAAAAGTAGGATGGATTATGTAAAAAAGTTTTCATTAATAAGTTTTTAGTTTAGTTTAATAATATCAATATTAATTAATCTTATAGGTTAGTGTACCCTTAAACAATTTGAATGCCGATGCACTCCTGTCATTGGTTCATAAACAGGTTTTTGTATATGTGTGTTTTATACTATTTACTTATGTTTTTGTTTATGTACTGTTGGTGCATGTTATAAATAATTAAATAAAAAAAATGGGTATGGGAAATATTTTCATGTATGAAAAAAATTGGGCAAGTGCGAGTCCGACTCGCGCATGAAGGGTTTCGTACCATAATCTATAACAAGTTTGTTGTATGGGAGCCCCCCTTAAATATTTATTTTATTTTATTTTTAGTATTTGTTGTTATAGCGGCAATAGAAATACATCATCTGTGAAAAAACTGTCTAGCTATCACCATTCTTGAGATACAGCCTGGTGACAGACGGACGGACGGACAGCGAAGTCTCAGTAATAGGGTCCCGTTTTTACCCTTTGGGTAAGGAACCCTAATAAAAAAGTTAATATATCCACTTTTTTCAAATAAATAATGCAGTCTGAGGCAATAAACATAAAAAATAGCAATAAGAGAATAAAACTGTACCTATTAAGAAACTCCCCTTAGTTAAAGTCGATTCAAAAGCAAAAATGTCCCTGTATTTATAAAACCGTATTTACTCCTTTGGACCTTACCTACCAGCTTATTGCATTGTGGTACTGTTACCAACACTGGGATCACACAAGACATTCATATAATACAAGCATAATTGCTCAACATACAAAATAAGTAGGTACAAAGGGCAGGCTTAATGCCAAAAGGCTGGGTTATTCTGAGAAGCATTCTAGCCGTCTAGCATAAACTATAATATGCACAGATATTTCCAACAAAACTTACCAGCTCCTGCTGCACAGCCATCACATGATGTATCTGTGATGGTTTCCTCCAACTCATTTATATTTACAGCAACAATATAATATTTGTTGGACAACTTGTGTTCTGGTACCACTTTAGCATGCACAGTGCATATGCTTCCATCTCTATTTACTTCCACATATCCAATAGCGTTTTCTACATAAGAATCCCTCGAAGACCTAAAAATAAATAAAAAATGTCAGTCAAGTATAAGTCAGACTCGCGCACCGAGGGTTCAGTACGAACTAAAAAAACACTGCATACTTATTACTCTCTAGCGAAAAGATAAACAGTAGGTACTAAGGGTCAAACTTAACTTTACCGTTTGAAAACTGATTTACGTACTTTTAATAGAGGCTATATCTTTTATAATTTAGTCACAAATTTATATTTTGCAGATTGTTCCCAATATCGTGGTATAAGGTGGTATAACTTGCCAAATTTCATGGTTCGTCAACAGCCTTGAGGCCCTTGAGAGTGCCGAAATATCAGATTGTGCGGCATAAACGGCAGAAGTTTGAGTATTTTTCAGCTTTATAGGCCTGTAGACTTATGGTTAGAATATATGGTTGTTTTTGTTTGCTTTTGGGGTATGGAACCCTAAAAAGTAAGTTAATGGACATACACAGTTGTGTGAAGAGCTCTATAGGAGTTCAAGCCATGTCAGACCATCTTGACAATTATTAAGTACGTTGAGTTTGAGCCGTTTGTAAGTGTTACTTGGTGTTACTATAAACTTCAAATCAATGAGTACGTAATCATAATCAAACATACGAAATTCTCTTCAAGAATTTAACTTTATTCATTAAAACTAAATCATGATTAATTTACTGTATTTAACGAGTGTTTGTTTACGTCAAACAAAATAACATGCTGAGTGCTGAGGATAGGCAAGGCACTAGATAAATGTTAAGGTGATACTTACGATAACGCTTTGGCGCCTCGTATTTCAGCGGCATTGTGTTTGTCACTGTTTTTCATGAATTCCATGAGCATGTAGGTATCTACTTTGGGCAAATTTGTCGAATCTGCTTTCACAAAAGCGGCAGCATCCATCTCGGCGAATTTCCAATTCCAGGGTGAGTTGCAATGGTCGTCGTATAAGCTTGCAATATCAAATCCAGGGTCAAAAAGCGTAAGTCGTCGTTCAGGCAGGCAATGATCAAGGTCCAGGGGCAGAAACAATTCGTAAAAAGTACTATAAGTCGTCGAAAGCAGTCGAAATACAGCGAACACAGCGAAGCGAAAGTAAAAGACGTTGTGTTTTTGAAGAGATCTGTCAAAAGCATCAAAGAAGTTGACAGCGTCATTTAACTTTTGTATAGCTTTGGGCGAACTTCTAAACAGCCGAAGACGGCTCAGAGGCACTGAACTAAAACCTCTTTGATTTTTTTAAAATCACCGGTGCAGCCAAAAAATCTGTAACTTTTTTTTTGTGCTAAGAAAGCTTATTCCTACCACCAGTAAAAATTTCAACCACTTTTAAAGCACTTCTGAAATTTTCATCCATTCCCCATTATATGTGACAACGCTTCTATTTTTAGATCTAGGGAATTTAAAAAGTTTTGTACTGAAAAGTCCATTCCTAGAATATTTTTTAACGCTTTCTATAGCCCAGCTCCCAATAGCGTCGAGCGCTACAATCAAACTGTCATAACCTGTCTTGCCATCCTAGTCGAACAAGACCACAGGAATTGGTCAAAATTTTTACCCAAAATTCAGCTGTCACTGAACAGCACTGTAAATTTAGCAACAGGCTTTGATAAGGTTTGTCGAGGAGTTGGGGTGGTTGGAGTAGCGCTACCCCCTTTTCACGCAAAATAGGCACGTTTGGATGTCGACTTGCGGAAAATGCCCAACTAACTAACTAACTTAGCAACAGGCTATACGCCATTTTTTTTAGCTAGAGGTCGCGACATCATCTCTGACGGTTCATTGCACTCCATAAGAGGCAATGCCCCTGACTCTTTAGACGGTGTAGGTACAACTGATAGGTTGGACAGAGCCCTTGCCCTGTCCGAGTTGCAAGATGTTTTCCAGAGGGTCGACTGCGCTTTGAAAAAAGCATACAAGCAAAACGCAGGCAGGTATAATTTGCGAAGACGAGAGCTGCGTCTGAAAGTCGACGACCAGGTATGGCGTCGCAACTTCGTTCAGTCAAACGCAGCTAATTTCTTTTCTGCCAAACTAGCACCACGTTTTGTCAAATGTAAAGTAATAAAAAAACTTTCCGATGTAGTCTACATACTTCAGGACGAAAACAGTCGAACCACTGGAAAATATCATGTAAAAGACATTATAAAAGTTGATCCCACTTAATATTTTAGTGTTTTCTTCGACATGCAGTCGTTATAAGTATTTTCATATATAATTTTTATTATAATTGTTCACAAATTTAATAAGCAATTCTCAAAGGACTTTCACATTACAACAATAACAAACAGAACTCAATAAATAACAACCTTTATTTTAAACACAAGAACAAGTTGATAAAGAAAACACAAGCATATAATTTACAAGTAGAGCTAGTAAACTCAATAACCTACAAGTAAAACTATTAACAGAAGTCCTTATTCAAACATAGTAACGTTATAACTGTAACACTGCATGTAGAATCTTTTATGCAATGCATAGATATCAACTTAAAAGATATTTGCCTACACCTTGTAAGCTATTCCCAGAGATTTTTTTTCTCTTATTTTTTTTGAAAGGAACTGCCGAGTAAGAAGTTCACCATTTATTCTTATAGGTTTTATTGAGTGCAATCATAAAACCAAAATTTTTTTTTGGGCAAAATGCCACGTTAAGGAAATGACCCCATCGCGGGGCATTGACCTAACCCTTTTTTCCTCGAGGCAACATTTTCTTTCATTTTTGAATGTGATCTCCATTGATATCACACAAGCAACATTCCTTGGCCAGGAAATTGCTATCCACACCTGGATTTGACTTAAAATGTCCCCATGAAAATAAAAATTAAGTTTTGTAATGGTTGTAACAGTTTTTTATTATTGTTAAACACACAATTATTGATATACAACAAATATGGACACTGAAGCACAGTATGATTTGTAGAAAAGGTGTGGAACACGAAAGATTGTTTACAAGACGCGCGGACGATGCGCTCACGACATTAGGTAGGAGGCGACTGGCGGTCTGAGCGAGGCGCGGGCGGCGCGGTTGATGCCGGCCGCGGCGAGCGTTACCTATAACGTTTATAGGTATGCATAAGATTACTACGGGCGCGCGCGGATGGCGCGAATATTTGGATGTTCGCCTTACAACCTCCCCCTCTAACCCAGGCGGTACGTCCCCGTAGCCGGGTTAGCTCCAGCAAGGCCTACCTAGCTTGCACTCCCCTTGCATTGCACTGGCGCTTGGATGAGCCTCAAAAGGTGTGGGCCCTGAACCACGGTAATTGCTGAACATTATGAGGTTGTTCGTCGGCTGCTCATCAGCCCCCTCCCCCTGGAGGAAAGCCGTTATGAGGTTACTCGTCGGCTGCTCATCAGCCCCCTCCCCCTGGAGGAAAGCCGTTATGAGGTTACTCGTCGGCTGCTCATCAGCCCCCTCCCCCTGTAGGAAAGCCGACTCGAGAGCACAAGTACCAGTGTAGGCTCGACGGACGAAAGACAACGTCACAGCTGCATGACGGACGAAAGACGACGTCGCATCCGAACGACGGACGAAAGACGACGCCGCATCGGCCCGAAGGAGGCTAAACAACGTCGCATCGGCGCGAAGGACGAAAGATGACGTCGCATCAGCACGACGGACGAAAGATGACGTCGCATCAGCACGACGGACGAAAGACGACGTCGCATCTGCACGACGGACGAAAGACAATGTCGCAGCTGCATGACGGACGCAAGACGACGTCGCATCTGCATGACGGACGAAAGAAGACGTCGCCTCTGCAAGACGGACGAAAGAAGACGTCGCATCTGCAAGACGGACGAAAGAAGACGTCGCATCTGCAAGACGGACGAAAGACGACGTCGCATCTGCAAGACGGACGAAAGACGACGTCGCATCTGCATGACGGACGAAAGACGACGTCGCATCTGCAAGACGGACGAGAGACGACGTCGCATCTGCATGACGGGCGAAAGACGACGTCGCATCTGCATGACGGACGAACGTTATTGAGGCATTAACGAATGCGACATCATGGTAAAATAATCACTGTCGACGACGTTGATGTCGGCCTGTCTAACTGATGCCGATTCCTTCGAACATACTTCACACTTTGACCGCACCACCCCGGGCTTGCCACATCCATAACACCGTATTGGATGAATAGCATCGCCGGGTTTTTCACTAGCTTTACGACATTCGGTTGCAGTATGACCATAAGACTTGCAATAAGTACAACGAACGCGTTTCGGAAATTCGGTCGAGTTAAAAGTGAGTTTCGGGACACTAGTACCGCACGCACCCGTAGTAACGCTGCGCTCGCTTGTTTCGACTTCACGACCGGGATCACGCGGCGCGTGCGATCGCGACGAGTTTTGACTTGCCGTTTTCGTGGAAACGATCGGGTTCGCGGTATACGCGGTAATGTTTAATTCGTCAATAGAATCTTCTATGGCCCTCACCTTTTCTATTAGAATATCAACATCGTTAACATCATCTCTGGGTAATCGCTTTCTCACACGTCGATGTAAAAGGCCGTAAATGAGATCTAATTGCATACACATCGGTACCGCGTAAGGTAATTTAACTAACATGGACCGAACTCTACAAATAAACACATCAGCACGTTCACAGTCTTTCTGCTCCATGTCGACGATCTCCCGTAGCACCTTGTATGGCGGCTGCTGCATTCCGTACATCGCGCGCAGGCGCGCCACGGCGTCCGGCCAAGTGTACACGGCGGCGGCGCGCGCGCCGCGCCACCACACAGCCGCGTCGCCCTCTAGCAACATCGGCAGACCGCGCAGCGCGTGTTCGTCGCTGACGCTCGCGCACTCCTTGAACACCTGCACCGCGTCGATGAACGCTTCCAGCACCTCTGCGTCGCGTGACCTCCCGTCAAAACGTGCGGTGCACTTCGAGAAGTTGCCTCCGGTGACCGCGGACGAGTGGGCGCTGGACGGACGTGTCTCGGGCGTTGGCGTCGATATCGGTGGGTTCCCGGAGCCGTTGTAAGGGAGCGCTCTCAGGGTTTCCACTAGGGTTCTGTTGGTTTCCGCTTGCATCCTCATAAACGACTGCATCACGCCGGCCAGGCAAGTCTCGGTGTCCACATTAGTAGATGCGCCGATGCGGCCGGGCGCAGGGACGGCGGCGGCGGGGGCGCTCTCGGCGCGCTGCTCCGGCGCTTCGTCGCGCTGCTCTGGTGCTTCGTCGTAGGAGTCCAGGTCGTCCACGCTGTCTTCGTGCATGTTGTCGTTCAGGGGTCGGTTTCGTGTATTCATCGGCATTGCTTTTGCTTTTTTCGTCCGAGTAGGATAAACGTTACACAACACTCGCGACGAAACGTAGGTAGGTATAGTTCGTGATTCGAAGCCACGAGTTGGGCAGCCACTGTAATGGTTGTAACAGTTTTTTATTATTGTTAAACACACAATTATTGATATACAACAAATATGGACACTGAAGCACAGTATGATTTGTAGAAAAGGTGTGGAACACGAAAGATTGTTTACAAGACGCGCGGACGATGCGCTCACGACATTAGGTAGGAGGCGACTGGCGGTCTGAGCGAGGCGCGGGCGGCGCGGTTGATGCCGGCCGCGGCGAGCGTTACCTATAACGTTTATAGGTATGCATAAGATTACTACGGGCGCGCGCGGATGGCGCGAATATTTGGATGTTCGCCTTACAGTTTTTATTTACATCATGGGTCATGTTGAGATGATTTTTTTCACTCATCAATATTTTCAACTTAAGTGTTTGAAACACTTCCTAGCATCTTCGTCAAGCGTTACTGATTGAAACTGCAGTCAATCAGATAACCTTAAGCTTGAACTTAGATTTAAATTATTATAGGTTAAAATAATCTTTAGTACTAGATTAGGAATATTTAAGCTTACATTTCTAGTAATAGAAATAAAAATAACTCTTAAGTTGTATAAAACACATAGATTAGGGTTAGCTATTAACTGTGTAGGTACAGTAACATTACATTTTATAGACTTAAACTTAGTCTTAGGTTTAAAAATTAGAAATACTTAGAATAATTCTGAATTATAAGTAGTATTCAACGTACATTGGTGATAACCACAAACGTTATAGCAATGTCCGGTTATATATTGGCGGGATTAAACATAGTCTAGGAATACACTATAGTTAAGGCACGTTATTTAATTTTTTTCAACACTTATGTAGGCATATATGTGCGCATTACATTTGTATGCACACATATATACGTACATAGCATATATGAAGATATGATAGGCTTGTAGATGGACAGTGAATCCATAGGCCCCTCGTGCTAGTGCGTTTGCCAAGCCTTTTGCTTGACAACGCGACGCCAAGATTCCTAAGTGTATCGCAGGACTAACACGAGGGTGTCCCTTCAAGACATACTTGAAGGCGCGACGCCAAGGAGTCCATTTGCTACACTGTCCATAGCAGAGGTGGTTGCGTAGATAGGTAGTTATTTACAGATACTTGTAGACAAAAAATACTCGTAGCTCTTATTTTTTTTTTTTCTTCGGCTTACCCGGCTGAAAAACGGATCACTGGGTTTCTCCGTTTTTTTTATCGCGATGGGGAGTATTGTAGCGGTTTTCTTAGCGAAATCGCTACTAAATACAAACCAGATCATTCACTCGCCGAAAACACTATACAACCTCGTACCCACAAGCCCAGTGCATCGTTTCTTCTCTTTGTAGGCATACTAAAAACCATTAACATTTTTTTTTTTTTTTTTTTTTCCTTCTGTGGCTTTCACTTCTTGCTGGGTTAGCAAGATGTATTTCGCCAATGTCGACGTGAAGGCATATCACACGATAGGAGAATGGTCGGTATTTATAATTTCGTGTTTTTGTGGGAGGATAGGTGTGGAACCTAAAACAAACAACATTTTATTTATGTTATGGACGGCACAGACAACACAAGACGTTTGTACAGTTATTAAGAAAAAGAGCGGGAAGATGGTGACAGTAAGTAAGGCATGCCAACATAGGAAAATTAGGAAAGATCATCAAAGTAAATATCTAATTAAATTAAAGAAAATTGTACTTCTACATCCTGATGTTATGGACAAGTAAATATTTGATAAGAATAGCAGTGAGAGGAGCATCCATAAAAGTTAACAAAGAAGGAAAATTGATAGGACGAGGGATATTTCGCGGTAATACATCGTACAGAGAATATGGGAACCTAGTGCAATTGAAAAAAATGTGATCCAGAGTTCCTTCATCAATACCGCATTCGCACAGTGAGTTATCCCTCACCCTTATTTTAGCAAGAAATACCGGAGAACAAACATGGCCTAGACGAAGCCGGCAAATAGTCGACGTGACCCATTTATTAGCAGAGCGGAACTTAAAAAACCATGGCTTACGGGGGATACTAGGTTGGATGTTACCGTAGTGTCTACCTTTCACTAGTCTAGAAGAATCCCATAGATCTTGCCAAGTATCTGACAAATTGGAGCGAGCAAGCATCATTAGGTCTGATGAGATTATACTATTGTGGCTGTGGGCCGAACCGACTGTGGTGGCATTTTTTGCCCAAATGTCTGCTTGCTCGTTACCTTCAATCCCGCAGTGACCTGGAATCCAAGCGATGGAAATTTCAAGGCCCTTATTAGCACATCTATTTAAAATTTGCTTAATTTTTAGTATTACAGGGGATTTGATTTTCATTTGAAATTGCTTGCAGACAACTCTTGGAGTCCGAAAAAATAATGACTTTGGATATGTTGTGGGTTTCTACATAAGAAGCTGCCTCAAGGATTGCGATAGACTCTCCAGTGAATACAGAAGATTGTGGAGGACACCTGTGCGACAAAAGGATGGAGAATTTTGGAATCCACACCGCTATTCCCACACAGCCACCAGTCTCCAGCTTAGAAGCATCAGTATAAATTGGAAGGTAGTCTTGCCATTGAATTAGGAATTTATTAAATTTAGAATTCGCTGCCGGGTCATCCTTGCCTATACCAATATCCAATAAAACTGGTGGTTTATATAAAATTGTCTCAAACTCTACTTCAAATAGAGGATTTGTATTAGAAGTGTAGACTTGGGAGGGGAGATCTTTAACTTTTTGAAGACTATTCAAAATTCTTGGTGGATCCCTATGTGACCAATATGCATTTTCAGCTACCTCTTGCGATAGAGCCTCCAGGCGAGGCCTGAGGGGATGATTGGCGAAGCTGCAAGCTTTGAACATATAGCGGTCTGCCAAGAACTGTCTGCGGAGGGCAAGCGGAGGATCCACACACTCAACCTGCAAGGCATTCTTCGGTGAGGATTTCATAGCACCAGCTATAAGTCGCAGACACTTAGCCTGGATAAGGTCAAGTTTTTTAAGTGCTGTTTTGTTGCAGGGCTCCAGGACCAAAGATCCGTAGTCCATGTGGCTGCGTACTATGGCGTTATAAACTAGTTTCTGGCAGAATGGATGAGCACCCCACCAGAGTCCGGAAAGGGCACGAAGGATGTTGATGCCTCTCTCGCATTTCCCTACTACATATTCCAGGTGTGGAACACCGGTCATTTTGGAATCAAGGATCACTCCAAGAAACTTAACAGTAGGTTTACTGGGGATAACCTCCCCTTCGCAGTCAAAATCTACAGGAGGGACTGTACGGCTTCTGGTGAAGGTGACTGAGCAACTTTTAGATGGTGAAAGAGATAGCCCATGTTCATCGAGCCAGTCTTGGAGATAACTGAGGCCCTCACTGAGATTGAGCTTTGCCATGTCAATTGTCTGGGCAGAGGAATATAGGACCAAGTCATCTGCATACTGTAGGACATTGCAAAATGGAGAGACTGTTTGTTCTAGATCAAATGTGTAGAGATTATAAAGAAGAGGGCTGAGGACTGAACCTTGGGGGAGACCCTGCCATACAGTTACAGGAGAGTGGTGGAAATTGCCAAATCGGATTTTGATGGAGCGCCCCATGAACAGCCTACATATAATGTGTACTAACCTCGCAGGAATGCTCAGCTGAAGCATTTTTGCTCTGAGCAGTGGGAGTTGTACATTGTCGTATGCTGCGGAAATATCGAGAAAGCAGCCGACGAGGTGGTTCTTTTTTGAAAGGGCAAGCCTAATATCTATAGTCAGAATGCTTATGCTATCCATGGTGCATTTTCCTTTTCGAAATCCGAACTGAGAGTCGGCGATCAAACCCCTACTTTCTGCAAACCATTCCAACCTGTTTTTAATTAAATGCTCGAAAATTTTGGTTATAGTTGCAGAAAGAGCGATTGGACGGTACGACGTTGCTTCATGGGGATTCTTGCCGGGCTTGAGAATGGGGATGACAACGTGGGTCTTCCATTCATCAGGAACTTCCCCAGACATAAACGATGAATTCAGTAAGCCTAGAAGAAGTTCTTTGGAGTAATTGTTTAATTTAGTCATGAAGCAGTACGGGATACCGTCTTCGCCAGGGGAGCTATTACGCAGTCCATCCAAAACAAGTTGCAGTTCAGTTAATGTGAATGGTTCATCGAGTGGGCCTAACGGGACAGGTGGGAAAGGAGGGTTCACGCAAGATTCTGTTGGAACCGAAGGAGGGGCAATTTTGTTTATGAATTCCTCCATCCAGGTGGAGGGATCTGGAGAGGAAGGGCTGTCAGACTTAAAAGAACCTCTGAATTTCTTAATATTATTCCAAACTAGAGATGGAGGGGTCCTGGGATTCAGACTCTTGCAAAAGTCCTTCCACCCTTGTTTTTTTGTTTTATTGAGAAGACGCTTGGTGCGGGCTGATATTTTCTTAAAAGTTATAAAGTCCTCAGAGAGCCCGGACGAGTTGTAAGTTCGTTCTGCGATCTTTCTCTCTTTGACCGCTGCCGTGCACTCAGGAGTCCACCAAGGAGGAGATGGGATATTGCAGTTACGAGAGTTTTTTTTGGGGATATGTTCATCTGCAGCCTCCAAAAGGGACAATTTAAAATAGGAAGATTTTTGTTGAACATTTAACAAATGAAAATCTAGTTCCCTCAGTTTTTGTTCCACGGAAAGTAAAAAGTTAGGCCAATCAGCTTTATCAATTTTGTATTTAAGGAGGGGGACGGGGGCAGGTAAAGGGAGCACGGAAGATGGGTTATAGATAATTATTGGGAAATGATCACTGCCGAAAGACTGATTCAGAACCTGGAGGGAGAGCGAACAAGACAAGTCGGGCGAGCATGCGACTAAGTCGAGAACTGATTGGGGATCCTGCCCGGGGTACACTCGGTGAGTGGGCGTGCCATCATTGATGACCGAGGTGTTAATATCATCAAACAAGTCCACGAGGAACCCGGAGAATAAGTCGCTATGTGAGGATCCCCAGGAGATATTATGGCAGTTAAAGTCGCCTAAGATAAGAAGAGGGGGGGGGACAGAGAAAAAAATAGTAGACAGATCAGGAATTAGGTTCAAATTTGGGTGAGGGATATAAATGGCTATAAAATTTATTCCCATGATAGACGCAGCTACCGCGTTAATTTGATCTGTATGGGGGGGAAGAGTAATTTGGGAATAAGAATATTTTTTGCTAATCAATAATGCACAACCAGCGAAGCCGTCGTCACGGTCGTCCCGGAGACAGGCAAAACCCGGAATCCTAAAGCGGGATTCCGGACTCAGCCACGTCTCCGCGACGGCCGCCACGGAAATAGAGTGGTTATTGATTAGATATATAAGGTCACTTTTTTTAGAGTTAATACTGCGGCTATTCCATAGGAGATAATTGGCCTGGGGAGCCATTGGCGAAGGAAAGTTTTTTAGCAAGGGTCAACATAAGAGGGGCAACGTCGGGCGGTAAGCAGTCGCTCCACTTGGCGACTATGTTTGTCAGTAATTTGAAGAGCAGTTCCATCATATCGTCGTTCGGGGTCTCAGCGTCCAAGCGCTGGGACAGAGCGAAACCGTTCGGAATTTGGGAAGATGGCGGGGCTACGATGTTTTGGTGGGCTTGACGATCAAAGCCGGGAGACAAAGGGGTTCTACTCCTTGGATGACGAGCTACCGATTGACGGTATGATCTCGTGAAATTGTGTTGAGGAGGCGAAGGTGGGCATGAGGAAGGAGACTGCCATGGAGCTTGTGGCGAAGTATCGAACATGACCTTTGCCACGTCGGCATAGGGTCTTCTGACAGCAGGGTGACAGGAAGCAGCCTCTTGGTAGGAGATGTTTTGCTCGGACATGGTTTTTTTTATTAATTTTTGGCGGCAGAATTCTGGGCAGCGCTGGTCCGTGGCAAAATGTCTGCCTGTACAGTATATACAGGTGACATGCTCCGGAGCAACGTTACAGCCGTCACCAGGATGGTTGTGAGCGCACTTGTAGCAGCGAGCATCTGACCGGCATTGGGTTTGGATATGGCCAAACCGAAGACACTTTCGGCACTGAATGGTTGGGAGCACATACACCTCTACCATCAAGGAAGTATAGTATGCATACAATCTCTCCGGTAATGACTGACCCTCAAAAGTGGCCACTACAGATTGGGTTGGGACCCACGTAGGGGGACCACCCTCTCTCAGAACCTTCCGTTGGAGGCGGCGAGCTTTTAGAATCCTACCGTTGCCTTCTTTCAGCTCGGTAGCGGCGACAAATTCGTCCATTGACCATTCCGTAGGGACTCCACGAACGAGCCCCATGCGAGAGACCTGGTATGTGGGAATGTTAGCCGTAAGTTTGTTCCTAGATAAACATGGGTTAGAGAGGATATCATTTGCTGCCTCTGCCGAACTGAATTCAACCGAGACGCGGTTCCTGCCAATTGACTTTATACCGTTTTTTTAATGCCCTTAATGTTATCGCGATTGAAAATTAGTCCAACCTTTATTGGCTGTAATGAGATTCCCGAATTAGCAGATTCCATCTCACGAGCTATGTGCACAATAAAGGGGGCTCTGTCGTCTAAACTGTATTTGCGAGCCTCGTCTAGATCCGGGTGCTTGTACATAAGAGGGTTAGCCGAGTTTACTTCGGTATCCTGCATAACCCTTTTTTCTTTGGGTTCTATTACCGTGTCGGACGGCGACCGCTCCAGAGACTTAATGTTTCGTTTCCGACTCCATTGTTCTACTACTGAGCCCGAATCGACTTTGAAGGAGTCGCCGCCCGGATCGGGGGGCTTCTCCTTCTCATTGCCCTCCATGTGAATCTCTTAATTAACTACACCTTAGACCTACTTATTTATACACCTAATGTAAGTAATATATATTAATAAACCACCACCAATTGGTAAAACTACAAGGATTTGTTATTTAAAAAGGGATATAACCTAAAAATTGACCCAGACTCACTAAACGCGCTTCTGCCAATCTACTGTATCACCATTAACATTTGTTTAGATCTCATGATCTCATACGCGAATCGACTCGGCCACCTGTCATTGTCAGTGACAAAGCGTCAACCTGACAGCTGGCCGAGCTATTCGAGACAAACCAACGAACGCTTCGACCGGGAGCGTTCCTTAAGTATTAGTCGTTCTTATCTGTGCACGTCTCCGGCACCTGTCACCTTAAAGTTATTATGCTATTAGTGTTAAATCGTTTCACACTCTCATATACATTAAAATAAACTAGATTTATTACCGTTATTATTAACAATAAATATATTTAAAAGTAAATCCGTAATTCCAATAATTAAACCTCACTTCTATATACGGTTGTCTATGCATAGAGTTGAATAATAAACTTGACAGGGAAGCGCATAGAGTAAATTATACATACTGAGATAGAGTCATCAGCTTCCTTTGTGTAGTAGCGCCATCTATTGAGCGAGTTTCGAGTTATCTGAATCATGTACATATGTATACATAGCAATCGCTATGCACTGTGCTATAGGTACTTTCAGTACATATTAATTATATGATTCATCTGTACCTCACACTAGTTATGTTTGTAGGAAGGTATAAAAAAGACACATTTATAATTATTTATTTTTATTTAATTAATTTTGGGGAACATAGAACAAACGCTTACCACAGGTAGACACACACAACATTTTTTACTGCTACCATGACATTAAAATAGTTTAACGAGGCAATCGTGATCCATTACACATAGCCGGGATGGAAATCCTTCCTGGAACTTCTGTCGTCGGAATCCAAGTTCGTGCGTGAAGATCAACAACGTTCGCTAATATCCATAAAGCACAGTCGAAGAAGATTTCTTATACCCGTTTGAATATCCACCAGAAAACCAACTTGTCCATAAATAAAGTAAACTGTCAAACAGCACCACGCTACGCGTTCCTCTACACCGAATTGTATTAAGTAGTCTTTTAGTTTACTTTCTACTATTGTTTTTTTACATTAAAAAAATACGCATCTATTATTTTCCATTTTTTTTGTGGATATTAAATTTTTGTGACAATCATCATAAAATATAATAGGTAAGGTAGGAATAAATGAGTGGAATGGAACGGGGATTTAATCTTAAGCCGTAATGTTGCCTGTAATGATAAATTAAAATAATGCTTCATAATCTTTCACAATAACTTATAATTATGTTTTTATGATATGTTTATTTATGTATAAAATAATAATATAAAAAACAGATTTCGTTTTAATAACACTAATTCAAATATTGAATTTTGCTCCATCTATCGAGCGAGTCTCGTATAAAACGCACGCAAGTTTTAATGTATGAAATCTGTAAAGTACTGAGTGAAATGCCCCTGGCTCTCTGGTCAAGACGACGAAGCGGGTTGGGTCATCCGTGAGTTTTTTCCAATTAGAAATTAGAATAAAATATGTAAACTGGTGTTTTAGCTTACAAGAGGCGGTCGGTCGACTGAGCAGCCGTCCTCCAGAGCCCTCCAGGGCTAGTTTGTGTATTTGAGTGGTGAAGTGTCACGTCACGCCGACCGCGCGCGTGTGCGCGGCCTGCGCCCGCGCCCCCTCGGGCTCGTGCTCCTGCTCCGCGTCGTCCGTCCGCAGGCTGTCGGATAACCGGCGAGCTGCGCCGCGGTTCTATCCCGGCGCCGCCATGCCAAGGGCGTGAGGACGCGCGACCAGCGCCCTTCTCCGTCCTTCAGACGTCGCGGCGTCTCTCGGACGCTGCCTTCATATGCGCGCCGCTGTGCGCCGCGCTTAGCGCCGGCCCCGGCCGCCCGCGCGCCCTGCGCCCGCCTACGGCCGTGCCCGGCCCTTCGCACCGACACGTGCTTCATCTCGCGCCCGTGGCGCCCCCTGCCGTAGGGAGTTTTCTGCGTACCTCGCCAGTCGAGGGGACTCCTGGTGAGGCGATCCCAAGGCAGCGGAGGCCTGCTCTTCGCGTCCAACATCGACAGTACTGTCAAAGCGTTAGAGTGAGTCGACTCCTTATCTTTCTATGCGCATAGAACCTTAGCATCGCTAGTTGATAAGAGCCATGTACCTCTGAGATTGCCAACGCCACCGAAGGCCATGTCTCGCGGTCCCCATTGTAAAGTGTAAATATAATTGCATGCCACTAAAAGGTCTGTTGTATCATTTCACCGACTAATACCATACCTGTGCGAATAGCCATCGAACGGCCCTTGACCTAAAGGGAAAGTGCCCTCCGATGAGTTGATATCCGGTAACCTCTTTCTTATTCACAGTCGCACCCTTGGGCTTAAACCCCGAACTATCAATCCTTTTTCTTTTTATATGCGACAGTTCCTAGACAAAAAAATAAATTATTTGGTAAAAATGTATATATCATGGCTATTAAATTGTATAATAAGATTCCAAATGACATAGTAGGTACTTTTATGTCATTTGGAATCTTATTATACAATTTAATAGCCATGATATATACATTTTTATTTAAGTAAATTTCGAATAAAAATATTTGATTGGTTGCTTGACATGTGTTTTTATTCAATTAATGAGTTCCTAAATTATCAATAAACATTATTTTTCTATGTGACCTCAATATTGTATAACAATTGTATTTGTGAATTAATTTATCAGGGATCGATACCGTTATTTTGCTCCATACAAAATAGCACAAAATAACGTTATTAAATTCCGGTTTTTCGCTCATTATCCACACATGTTTATATTTTAGTGGGCTAATTTCAAGGATCTATATCTATAACGAAATTCTACATAACACAAGCCTTTCACATTCGAAAAAAAACGCGAAATTAGAGCGTTTTATTCTAACATTTCTACGCCGATAGAGGCAGAATATGACGCACTAATTGTATCTCGAGCATCATTTGTACCATGTTCTAAGAAATAAACAGATTATTATTATTATTCATGTATGTCGCTCCCGCTCACGGGACAATAGTGTCCCGGACCTTTGGGAGTCGTGCGCGGAGCCGCAGCCAACGCGTAGAGGCCCTTTCGACAATTTAATGTAATGTGTACATCGAGTGGATGCTGTCCCTATCCGTGTCATGGGACGCACACAGAGGCAGCACCCGCTTGGTGCAAGAACTATTCATGGATCTATGGAATCTAAATACAAATCGGGCTATGGGGATGAAATGGAGGACTGGGTAATTGGGCTATGGATTGAGACTATCGGGCGTCTACCAGGAAAAAAGTCTCATGTGTAATGGCACTGGTAGACGATGACTCGCCTCCCGCTAGATGGGCCCCCACAAAATAGCGACACATAGAGTGGCCTAAGGGCAACACCGGTGCGGAAGGCTAAGGGCCGAGAGGAGTAATACTGGGCTTTATACCGAAGCCAACTAACCCCTTGCATTTCCTCATCCGCCCCCGAGCCGCAACTCTCGCGACTCCACTCTGCCCGGCCGGTTAAGGCAAGACAGAGGCGGAGGCCCCGCCCCGTCACCCCCCGTCAGGATCCCCCAGGAGCACTCAGGTACGTGGGGTCACTACCCCCCAACAGCTCGCCATTATTATTATTAACTACTACACTTTTACTTGAGGGCTGTTTGCTTGCTGGCCTAATGAAATGATAATATTTATTTATAACAATTTTTATTGGTCATAAAAAATATCATATTATAATACGAAAATATTAATAATAGTTGTTAATAATCACGTCAGCTGTATAAGTAATGTAACATTTTATATTTCCTTATTCTGAGCAAGTTATACATTGACGACGCGTTTGGCTCGGTTTGTAGACACCTGCCTACTGAGCCGGCGGTCCCGGGTTCGAATCACGGCCAGGGCAAATATTTGTGTGATGAACTCGAATATTTGTGCTTGGGTCATTGCTGGGTTCAAGGCATTACATTGTTGGGTTGTCCTGGTTGTTCTATGTATTTAAGTATATATTTATCTATATAAGTACGTATATCGTCGTCTAGTACCCATAACACAAGCCTTCTTGAGCTTAATTTGGGACTAGATCGATTTGTGTGAGGTTGTCCGATATTTATATTTATTTTAAGAGGTAAATTAAAGAACATAAAAACTAAAAAACATTTCCTTTGCCAGCCACTTCGTGAGGTTGTTTTTAAAGGTTGCGGTGGAAGCAGCATTTCTGACGCTGTCGGGCAAGCGGTTATAGACAGAAGGCCCCAGCACCTGAAGCACCTCTAGCACAACTGTCACAAGCGATTATTTTAACTACGGATAGCACACACTCAGGTGAACTCGTAAACTAGACTTATTTGTAAACATAGAGGTACAATGATCACATTTAAATGGCTTCTTGCCAGTGTGTTTCCTAAGGTGTTTTTGTAAGTGACTGCTTTGGGTAAACGTGGAGCTACAATGATCGCACTTATATGTCTTCTCGCCTGTGTGCGTTCTAAGATGAACTCGTAAACTAGACTTATCTGTAAACTTAGAGGTATAATGATCACATTTGAATGGCTTCTCGCCAGTGTGTTTTCTGAGGTGACATTGTAAAGTACTGTTTCGTGCAAACGTGGAGCTACAATGATAGCATTTATATATCTTCTCGCCTGTGTGCGTTCTAAGGTGAACTCGTAAACTAGACTTATTTGTAAACATAGAGGTACAATGATCACATTTAAATGGCTTCTCGCCAGTGTGTGTCCTAAGGTGAGTTTGTAAGTGACCGCTTTGGGTAAACGTGGAGCTACAATGAGTGCATTTATATGGCTTCTCGCCAGTGTGCGTTCTAAGGTGAACTCGTAAACTATACTTATTTGTAAACATAGAGGTACAATGATCACATTTAAATGGCTTCTCGCCAGTGTGTTTTCTGAGGTGATATTGTAAACCACTGCTTTGTGTGAACGTGGAGCTACAATGATAGCACTTATATGGCTTCTCGCCTGTGTGCGTTCTAAGGTGAACTCGTAAACTAGACTTATTTTTAAACATAGAGGTACAATGATCACATTTAAATGGCTTCTCGCCAGTGTGTTTTCTGAGGTGATATTGTAAACTACAGCTTTGTGTGAACGTGGAGCTACAATGATAGCACTTATATGGCTTCTCGCCGGTGTGCGTTCTAAGGTGATCTTGTAAACTACTGCTATGTGTAAACGTGGAGCTACATTGGCTGCACTTATATGGCTTCTCGCCAGTGTGTGTTCTAAGGTGAACTTGTAAAGTACTGCTATGTGTAAACGTGGAGCTACAATGGCTGCACTTATATGGCTTCTCGCCTGTGTGAGTTCTCAGGTGAGCTTGTAAACTACCGCTTTGTGTAAAGGTGGAGCTACAATGATGGCACTTATATGGCTTCTCGCCTGTGTGAGTTCTCAGGTGAGCTTGTAAACTACCGCTTTGTGTAAAGGTGGAGCTACAATGATGGCACTTATATGGCTTCTCGCCTGTGTGCGTTCTAAGGTGAACAAGTAGATTAGAAATACTTGTAAACATATAAGTACAATGATCACATTTCAATGGCTTCTCGCCATTGTGTGTTCTGAGGTGAACTTGTAAGCTACTGCTTTGTATATACGTGGAGTTACACTGACTACATTTGAAAGGTCTCTTGTCCAAGTTCGGCATTATTTTCCTTTTCCTTGTTTCCTGTTTCTTTTGGAGAGATCTTTTGGATTTGTTTGTATTTGCTTGTCCTTCTTCATTCAACAATCGAGTTGGAGCTGAAAAACAGGTTTATTAATCAAGACCAAGTTTTAGCTTATTCATCAAGTCTACAACAATCTAATGTACGCGATGGGTTTATGTTGTGCTGTTTAGGAGTTCTACGGCCGCCTTCCGTCTCCAACCTCACATAAGGTCTAATTTACCAGATTATTGTAGTGTCACATGAATGAACTACATTTACAGAAGGTGCTTTGTCATGTCAGAGGGGGCAGGGGACAGGGGACAGGGAACAGGGAACCTGCGCGAAAGTCGTGAGCTCACCTTTATTTAAAGGTACCGTTTGGACGGAAGCTTGTTTAAATATACATATATTATCTAGAGTATTGATATCGGTACCAAAATGCTACTTTATCGGACATCCGATCAAAAAACATAATTAGGCATTAAAACACTCGTGTGATGTTACTATGAAACTCGCCTTCGGCTCGTTTCATAAACCCACACTCATGTTTTCATTATGTACAGTCACATAAACTACTATAGTTACAAGTTGACTTCTAATAATAGCGTATGAAATACTGTATTTCATACGCTATTATTAGAAGTCAACATTACTGTAACAGTAATCAAAAGGGTAGCTGCTCCCTAGTCATAAAAAACAATCCAGTCACTTGAAGTGTGTGGACATATTTAGGTTTTGTTTTGGTATGATGGGCAGACTAATCAGTAATCAGGTACGATGGGCAGGCAGTATTTAATTTATATACATATAGTGTGAGACAGGGTGGAATCAGGTGTCCAAAGTTGTTGTAAGTAAGCTAATAGAGGCGGGCTTATCATAATAAAATGACTAGTATTACATATGTGCCACTTGCATAAGTGGGCTCAATGTGAATGTCAGCTACTATTTATGTCTTATATTATTTTAAATGTTATTGCACTTACTTCCGAATTTGTTTGTTGAATTTAATTCTTCGTCTGAATGACTAGTATCATTTTCAAGATATGATTGGAACTCGTAGATCTGATTACCAATCTTGCATAAACTGAGGTCCATGTCTACCAGCATGTGCTCTAGTCTCACGGAGCAAGTCCTGCCCGGCACAGCCTGGGTGTCACAGGCCGTCTCTTCCTTCTTCAGTAATGCTGCAAATTTAACACACATTGCAAAGCCATGTCATTACATTGGCTATAAAAAGCATGATATCTAACAGGTAGTTTCATTAACAAGTAAAATAATATTAATAAATCTATCTGAACCAGTGGTTGGCAACAGATTATAATGTATAACTTAAAAATCTTTAATTGGAGCGGAGCGAGCGAAGCGAGCGAAGCTCCCATGGATCGACTCGAATGGACTTCGTAACAATGCGCAGATCTCAGCGAGTTCTCAACCGATTTTAGAAATTTTTGTTTTAAAATGCAAAAAATAAATTTCGCTAGGTCGTGACGAAGAGAAAATTTCGAAAAAAATAAAAAAAACTCCGCTCCAATCTATGGTGCAAGCTTAGCCAGTGGCTGACTCTGCATCGACCTAGTCTTTAAATCTAAGATTAGAGTCTAAGCGGAAGTTTGTAGTAGACTTATAGTAGTTATAGTGAAATAAACAGATTAAATATATATATTTTTTTTAAAGAGCAAACCGCACTTTGAAGAATTTTGTAATAAATTATAATATAATGGAATATGTATTATGTAAAAGCAGTCCAGGCCACAACAGGGACAAGCCACATGGACCGCGGGTTTCTAACTAATCATAAATATTGTAGTGATATCCTAGTTCAACAGTGTACACAGATTACAACTACCGCTGGCATGCCATCTGGTTGTACATATCGTCAAGGGTCAAACAATGTAGGGATAGTCAAGTAGCTGACCTCTGCGCGTGTAGACCGCATCGGGCGGCTGGAGCACCACGGGGCCCAGCTCCAACTCCTCCTTCAGCACAACGGGGCCCGGCTCGTGCTCCTCGCTCGGCTCATAGTCCGCGTCGTCACTGTCCCACTCCGGCTCGTGCTTCGCACACGCTGCCTCCAGAGGGTGGGTAACAGATGCTGCAACAATATTTGGACCATTATTGGTCAATTTAATGATCAAAATGAATGAAGGCTATTTATACAAATACAAATACAAATACTCTTTATTGCACACCTCCAACATCAAGGAATATACAACACAACATGAGATACATTAAAAATAACAGGCAGAGGTAAACAACAGGCGGTCTTATCGCTAAATAGCGATCTCTTCCAGACAACCATGTGACGAAACATTTCGACGAAAATTGAGAAACTTTTTATTGAAAAATCCATTGTATTCTGTTAGTGAGTACATGGATATGAAATTATAAAATGACATATGTTTATTTAGTTATTTCATGTTTTTCTGACGATCCCATGGGAGATATAATAAGTTGTGCATGCTAGTTTTCCTATTCATAGTGACATATATTTATGTTTTATATGACATTGCATTTTATGATTCTATTATTATTGCTGTAGTTATATTATGATGGTGTATTTGACAAAATTTAATGATTATTATCTAATTTTATGTTTCCTATTGACGATCATAATATCAAGATTCATGTAAATTAACTTAGGATAATTTATAATGTAATTTGTTATTATGAAATAAATAAATCTAAATCTAAATCAACCTTTAGGTAGCGGAGTATTTATAATTACAAGCTTTTATTTAAAAATTTATGAAACATGTAATGTCTCATTTTTTTAATGTGGGTACACCACAATTTTTATTGCCATGAATAGCATAATCAAAGCTTAAAGAAAAATTGAAAAAGGAGCTACCTGGTGGAAGGGACCGGGAATCGAACCCGTTGCGTGACAATGCAATTTAATATGATGATGTGGAGCTGATCTGATGATGGAGCTGGAAGGTGGCCATAGGAACTCGGTAATAAATAAAGCAATCATTTCGAGTTTGGGCTCTTCAAAATCGTCTCTGTGAGCAATTGATGGATGTTCAAATAAAAGTACAAAAATGGGAATTTCATAGGACAAAACTTACATTGCATTATAACTATTATAGATTTAATACACATTGGGAACAATATGCCTGTGTAGATAAAAGTTCAAGAGACAATGACATTACACATTGGTAAAAAAGAAAATTTGAGAATTTTACACACATAAATTAAATTTACAAATATTGCTTATAGATACGTGAAATCCGTTACTAAACTTAGTATCCGTACAGTGTTTAATAAATGTAAAAACACATTTTCGTAAAAAAATGTATACCTACTGAACATAAAGATTGCCAAAACACTCATCAAAAAAACCACCATTTTGCGAGACCTTAAAAAGATAACGGTAAAATTTTACAATCGCCGCCATCTCTTTAATAAACAAATGTAACTCATTTTTTTATATACAACCATCAACGTATGACGAAGAAATATTAAAATTGATTACATTTCTTTATGAAATCACTCTCAATAACATTATACATATTTCTACTTTTAAATAAATCTTGAATTTTTTGTTATGTAAGCTGCATCTTATAGTATGCATTTAAGGGTTAAATAGTAATAATGAAGTTTAAATTGGTTGCCCAAGACACAGGTTTGGGAACCCCTCACCAACCTAGCATACAATTACTTCCTCTTTGTTATCATGTGAACGCAAATCATTTGTGTGTGGCAATATAAAATGATTTTACTTTTAGTACATTATGCCCAATCTAATTATGCAGAAACTCGTTATAAACAGTGAAGATATATTAGTTAAAGTTACAAACCCGCGTCCTGATCCTCCAGCGGCATCGTCGGCAGCTGTGTCGGCAACTATCCTCGCGTAAAATCAGTTTTATTGTATTGTGGTATATTCGGACTGTGTTTCCATATTATGAGTAACTTTCCAATTGTATAAACTAAAATATTATGAAGATACTGCTATTCAATTATTAGGTTATTAGACGTGAATTAAATGTATTTTCAAACAAAAAAGATCCACAAAATAACACGGCACTTCGCATCACAGACTAATTGACAGTGACATATGATAGAGATGGGCAAAAAAAAATCTTTGTATCAAAATGTCAATATTTTTGTCGAGAAAATCCATGTATTGGCGACTTTTTTTTTCGATAAATCGTTTTTCTTTCTTTTTTCTGATCGAAATCGATACATTTTCACCCGACTACGTTAACACTCTGCTCAAGCTTCGCCATCTTCGCATCATGTATCCGACCAATTCGATCTACATTCTAAGGAAAAGGCTAAGGCTTCTTTGGTAGACTGTATAAGCAGTTTCCTTCATCTCGAATATAAGGCTGCGTCCACACTTGTATAATTTCGACGATCCGATCCCCGTCGCGTATCCTCACCGTGTATCGTCCTGTTTGGACGCTCACTGCGGGCACTCCGTATCATTTGCGCCGTCGCGCAAAGAAACGCGTTCACACTTGCCGTATCGTATCCTCGTCGCGTATCACCGCACCTATCATTTCGGCGTGCAGTAGTTTGGACGCTATCCGTATCGTAGCACCGTATCACCGCCCCGATCATTTTGGCATTTCGTTTTCGTCGAACATTTCGTTTGTGATCGTTGTTCTGTGCGGAGTTGCGTCTCATTTAAAAATGTCGCCCGCTGAGATAGCTCACTGAACCTTGGGACAGAAATATTCTTGAGTGGGGGCCGTGTACCGGAAGTCGCAGTGAGGGAGGCCTTCATTTTTGTCATCTGCTCATGGAGATTTAGCACATGACTGTGCTTGTTTTATAATACATAATGCGGCAGAAAGGTTCTCGAGTGGAAACCGCGTGCTAGAAGACGCCGCGTGGGGAGGCCTTCAATTAAGGCACCCGCTCACGGAGACATGGCCTTCGTATGACTGTGTTTGTTTTATGGCATGCGGCAGACAGGTTCTCGAGTGGAAAACCGCGTGCCGGAAGACGCCGCATGGAAAGGCCTAACAAAGTAGACAGTCCATCAGTGGTATGGTATTTTTTAATTATTGTAAAGATTAAGGATTAAAAACCAATAACCGCAGCGTGGATCTATGACTCAAATAGCGCCTTTGATGATCGGGCAAAAACCCACTCGAGATGGATCACGGCCGATCCTCACCCCGTATCCTCACCGCGTATCATGAACGGAAGTGTGGACGTCACGCCGTCGCGATCATGCAACACTTTCCTGATCGCGAGTGTGCGGGGTACTGAAGATATGCGTATCAACATGGATTTCGCGCGAGCGTTGCATGATCGCGACGGCGCGACGTCCACACTACCGATCATGATACGCGGTGAAGATACGCGACGGGGATCGGATCGGCGAAATGATACAAGTGTGGACGGAGCCTAAATATAAATTTATCGATAGTCTGTGCCCTGTTTGTGGTATGTGCAGTGTAGCCAACAAAAATATCGATATATCGATATTTCTGGTATGACATATGACATAGACGATTTTGACTTTTGTCTAAAATGTTACCACTTTAAATTTTGGTAGTTTTTGAAAAATATTTTAGGAAAAAGTTTACTGGTACATTCCGGTAAAATTCTTCACCGACTCACTGGTAGACTGGTAGTGAGGGCTGACCAGCCCTGATTCTGATTTCTCATACAGTTCAAGTCATGTCAAATAAACTGTTCTTCTGCAGATACTAAACAGTCCTTTTTTACCCATAGTTTTTATCAGGGTAAAGGTGTGTGCACAATACACAACAGTTTGTAGTTCTGCACTGACTATTCCGTATCTCACATGATTTTATTGAGCAAATTCCTATATTTATTTATTTATTTAATCTTTATTGCACAAAAGAAAACTTATCGTACAAAAGGCGGACTTAATGCCATGAGGCATTCTCTACCAGTCAACCTTCGGGCAAAGCAGAGAAATTGTGGGCGGTGCAACTAACTTAAACAAGTTTTAATAAATAAATATTTAGATAAATACATATATTCATATAATATATACACATATAAATAAATACAGATGAAACATACTAATCAGATAACCTAAGAATTCACAACTCTGCTAGCGTAGAGGTCACGCAAACATTTTTTGAAAGCGCATTTGTTCGGAGCTTGTTTGATCTTGAGGGGAAGGCTGTTCCAGAGACGGGAAACTATATGTACGTGTTAGAATAGGTTTCAGCATCAATATAAAGGATTTCATTGGTAGTACAGGTTTGACTCGTCGTAGAAGTCGAATATCGCTCGACATGTCTCGAATCGGATCATGATTCGTCATCAGGAGAGCCGGTCAGTCGCCGCGTCAATCGAACACGTAATACGTGAAAGTATGACGGTGTGCGTGTATTATGTGTGTTTATAAGTGTTTGCAGGAGTGTGCAAAGTTTCCTCACGATGTATTCCTTCACCGAAAAGCTCATGATAAATTACAAATGTAATTTCGCACATAAATTCCGAAAAACTCAAGGTTGGTTTTGAACCCACGACCATCTCCTTGAGAGGCCATAGGTGAAACCACTGGGCTACCACGGCGCAGCCAGGCTATGACCAAGATGTTTTCCTAAAAAACTACAGTAAATGCGATCTTTGTTGTCTCGTTTAACAGCTGTAATCCACGTACAGGGAAAGACAACCGTTAAATGGGGCAATGGAATAGTACATTACACACCTACGGCGGTGAATTCGTAAATTTCCCAGATCGCATATTTATGTCCATCGCCTTCGGCTCGGGCCACACCTGCGATCTGGGACATTTACGAATTCACCGCCCTAGGTCTGTAATGTACCTACTATCACTGTTCTAAATGGGTATAGGTATACATACATACTAGCTCTATATGGTATACATACATACTAGCTCTCTATGGTATACATACATACTAGCTCTATATGGTATACATACATACTAGCTCTATATATATCTCAAGTTGTGGTAGCTACGAACTAGATGGCGCTCTATTCAAGGATTTTAAATATGGCTGAGTTGCCAGTCTATTCCCTATGTTACATTGTAGTCTTTGGATCAGTCTCGTTTAGACCATGACACGTGACGGGTCTCAAAAATGACTTAATTTTCAGTGAAAAATTGCAGAAATAACAGCTATAAAATAAAGAAAAAGGTCGGAATATTCTTTTTTACGCAGATTCTATTGATTAATCAACGAATCCTATGTAAAATCATAGCATATTTTAGATTAGAATTATTAACTTTGTCCCTACAAAATGCACCTCATCACAGAACAAAAATCTAAGGAGTCGCTATAGTTATATATTTTATTAATTAATAAAGGAGTGCAATAAATAATAATCCTATTTTTTTTATTAAAATTCCCACGCGATCTTAAACAACGTGAAAAATTGAGGTCACGTTAAGTAAGAGACAGACGTCAAGAATAATTTCAGCCAAATAATTCGTCTCTCGTGTGTTCGTTCGGCATAATCATATATATATATATTTTTATGTTTAATCAAAAGAAGCGTAAAAGTCTTTCACTCAACACAGCTTTAATATCTCAATAAAAACGTAAAAAAATGTCAATGTATACAAAAGAAGCGTGAAATGGTTATGTAGTGTTTGTGGTAGTAGGTATCTATACATAAATAGATATACACTGTCTCAGGCGCACGTCACATAGGATGCTGCGTTTAGTTACACGCGAGTTTAGGGCGAGAGTGGACGCATGACATTGCTATGTGTGCGGCGGCGAGTGAGCCAGTGTTATGAACATATGCCTTTTACAGGCAGATCCTACTGGTTACATTAATAAATTAATAAAAAAAATGCTCTTTTGTCATTGTTTTATTTTGTCTCAGAGTCTAGACACTGTCAGCAGTTTAAACCTTTGAACGCCAAGAACACCTAAAGACAATGTGTGCTGCCGTGCATACTACGCCACCGACTTTCACGCCACGCCATCAAACTTTAAAGGGTTAAAAATGTTAATATTTTGCACTTGCCTTACTCTCATTTCACATACTAGAACAAGATGAGTTGAGAAATCATAATGTCATTATTACCTACTGATCTGATTCTATGCAGTGTCGGGACCCTTTTATGCAGTTGTTAAATAAAAACGTAACTTAATTTGCTATTAACAATTTACGAGATTATTTAGTTCAAACAACAAATATATTTTAATACCTAAATAAAATAATAATGAAAATATTTTTAGTATGTAAAACTATTAAAATCTGCTCCATTCGTGCCATGTTCCAAGTTTGACAAGAGACATGAGTCAGAATACGCTAAAAAAAGTTAATTTACACGAAAAATATTTGTGGTAATAAGTACGTAAGCCAATTTGACACTTAAACCTTTGAGTAAAGAGTTATTTTGTACGAAGTAATTATGTTGTTGTAAATTATAAATAAGCGTTATTGGCATCTACTTGAACATGACAGCAGTGCCACTTTTTCGACAATTTTGTTCGGGTCTGTGGCTCTAAAATAATACCTCAATGTAGTTGATATCTATTTTACACGAAAACGATGTCGCACAAGCCCTAATAGCCTTAACTAATCAGTAATAAAAAAAAGAAAAAGAGCAGTACTTGGTCCTCTTCACCCCGCTCTCCCACCACACAGGGGACGAATCTGACTTCCCTCCAAATCTGAAAATATCACCGTGGAACGCTCTGTGTGTGGTAGAAATTTCATGCTTGTAACCCGATGCGCATAATTTCGCGGCTTAGCAATTCTACTATATGAGGATGCGCCATATTGCGAAATTTCACTGGTACTAATTTCTTGCACTGGCAATGATTTTATGACACTGTCAATGTCATTCTTGGTGGTTTCATTAAAAGACAAATATTTAAAATTATTTATCCAAAGAGAATTCCGTAAACCATTCACAGTGGTGAACGTAATATTTTAAATAAAGTGTACACGTGTTTCTACACGAAAAGCAGCCAGGTAAAGAGTGCATTCCATTGTTTGATACGCGTTGCATTTGCATTGGGTGATACGCGGGAGGAGTCGCGGGACCATATAATTTACTCTATGGCGGGACCCCACTAGTGCCCGCACCCTGCTTGTGGCGCCATCTGTGTCCGATGAAGAGAGTTATTCTCCCCGCCGCCCGCACCGGTCAGTGTCCGAATTCGTGATAGCGGAGAGTCACAATCAAATTATGATTGGACATATGTTTTTGTCAAAAAAGTTTGGGACGCGATTTTGTGAACTACATTAAATTGATTTCGAAGATTTAATCTGGGGGCACGGTAGTGCCCCCGCCAAGACGAACAAAAAAGAGGCGGGGCACTACCTACCTTTTCTCGAACCGTTTCGTCTCAATTTCAAACCCTCATAGTTTCGTCCCAGTTAACACCAGAGCGCCCAAATTCACAGGTTAAGATGCAGTTAGGGAACATATGAAATGTACTAAATTTCACTGATCTAGGTTTTATACTTTAGGTTTTATTGGTACCTAAAATACGCCGATTTTGCCACTCACTCACTGACGTATCAAAACCTCTGGGGTACTTCCCGATGACCTAGAAAGCTGAAATTTGGTATGTAAGCTAGTATTAGTACACAAACAACAAAATAATTCTTAAACTTGGAACTTTTACCCCCCAACCCCTTAACCTAGGGGGATGGAAGTTTGTATGGGACTTCTGCAAATTTTGATACTAGAGGTCTGAAAATTGGTATAGGGACTCCTTGTTATAAATAAAACACATAATATTCTGGGATTTTTAGAAAATCACCCTCCCACCCTTTAAATAAGGGGATGGAAGTTTGTATGGGGTTCCCATAATAGGGGATAAAAGTGTATATTATATATTTTGCTAAACGTAAGTATTTCTTAAATACACAATTATTACTACTTCTGTATCTACACTTTGACTTCGTATTTTAAATCTGGGGGCACGGTAGTGCCCCCGCCAAGACGAACAAAAAAGAGGCGGGGCTCTACCTACCTTTTCTCGAACCGTTTCATCTCATTTTCAAACCCACCTACAGCTCAAAAAAAAAACTAGGGCACCTTACAAAAAGAAATGAGATCCCACCAAAACATTTCATGTAAAAATTGGCGGCCAAGACTCACATGCTCATAACGCTTTCGCTGTAAAAAGTTATCAGATCACAGGAAAAGCCAAGCCCCTAAGCCCTGACTTTAGTAACCGTACACCTTGGTTTCAAAAGTATAGCTTGGCCGTTTCATAGTACCGTAAATACGAACGGACCGTCTGGCGCATTACGGTTTATATTTACGGTAACCTATGAAACAGCCATGCCATACTTTTGAAACCAAGGTGTAGGGTTAGTAAAGTCAGGGCTTAGGGGCTTGGCTTTTCCTGTGATCTGATAACTTTTTACAGCGAAAGCGTTATGAGCATGTGAGTCTTGGCCGCCAATTTTACATGAAATGTTTTGGTGGGATTACATTGTTTGTGACAAACTGGAGGAATGGAGGCCCGGTGACACGCAGACTCCCCCTAGTTACCTGAACTCCACCACGGAAGTCTGTTTTAGCCACCCATACATATAATGCTTTTTCTTCTTGATTGTGTATACCATGTAGGTACTTTGTGGAGGAGTAAATAAATGCTTTTAATAAAAAAAAAAAACTAAGTAACTAACAACTAGTTACAAGTGAAGCTATAATGAAAGCGTGTTCTATTCAATAATCAATAGGGTAGCTGCTCTAGATATCAAGAAGAAAATCTAGTCATTTGAATTGTCCGTCCGACCAATCTTGCACATCGAAACTCGTACGAATTGGCTAAATGCAATTCATTTCAATTACCTTCTTTTTCCACCCATTTGGAGGTTACATAATTGAAAAATATATTTTGAAGACATATATGATGTGACGAATAAGCTTCCATCTTCTAAAATCGGTAATTTGGAATCACTTTTCATATTCACTGTGACCCGTACTCCCATCACCCCGTTTACCAATTAACGTAACTTCACCTGATGACGCGGGTCAACATTCGACATCACTAAATGTTGAGACTCGAGTAGTCTATCTGCTGTATGGTCCAATCAATTCACTTCCACACGGTTACTGTTTCACGATTCTGTTATAGTTATTTCATAAGGGTGACAATTCTTTTTGGCGTCTAAAATCTTATTATACGAAGGTAAATTCAATTTTTTGTTGATCTGCTCAGCTATCTAAAGGTTGTCTGGAAGAGATCACTGTTTAGCGATAAGACCGCCTGCTGTAAACCTCTGTTTATTTTACTGTATATCTCTCATATTTTGGCTAACTCAGCCTCACCCCACCATGCCCGCATTTTTCAACAGCGACGTGTTATTCCCACTGACGGGGCGGAGTCGGCGCGCGCTCAAGCGCATCTAAATAGTTGCCAAAGGAATGTAGAGCTTCTTTACAACAGCCAGGTCCCATATTCGAATGTTATTGGCGCCGCTGCCGGCCGATCGGGCGCTTGCGGACGCGGACGGACATGCTCGGCTGTCGTCGCGCGTTAGCGGCTCCGTTCAGTTACCGCCGCGCGCCATCGGCTCCGTTCGGATACCGCCGCGCGCCATCGGCTCCGTTCGGATACCGCCGCGCGCCATCGAGTGCGTTCGGTTACCACCGCGCGCTATCGGCTCCGTTCGGATACCGCCGCGCGCCATCGAGTGCGTTCGGTTACCACCGCGCGCTATCGGCTCCGTTCGGTTACCGCTGCGCGCCATCGGCTCCGTTCGGTTACCGCCGTGCGCCATCGGCTCCGTTCGGATACCGCCGCGCGCCATCGGCTCCGTTCGGATACCGCCGCGCGCCATCGGCTCCGTTCGGATACCGCCGCGCGCCATCGGCTCCGTTCGGATACCGCCGCGCGCCATCGGCTCCGTTCGGATACCGCCGCGCGCCATCGGCTCCGTTCGGATACCGCCGCGCGCCATCGGCTCCGTTCGGATACCGCCGCGCGCCATCGGCTCCGTTCGGATACCGCCGCGCGCCATCGAGTGCGTTCGGTTACCACCGCGCGCTATCGGCTCCGTTCGGTTACCGCTGCGCGCCATCGGCTCCGTTCGGTTACCGCCGTGCGCCATCGGCTCCGTTCGGATACCACCGCGCGCCATCGGCTCCGTTCGGATACCGCCGCGCGCCATCGAGTGCGTTCGGTTACCACCGCGCGCTATCGGCTCCGTTCGGTTACCGCTGCGCGCCATCGGCTCCGTTCGGTTACCGCCGTGCGCCATCGGCTCCGTTCGGATACCACCGCGCGCCATCGGCTCCGTTCGGATACCGCCGCGCGCCATCGAGTGCGTTCGGTTACCACCGCGCGCTATCGGCTCCGTTCGGTTACCGCTGCGCGCCATCGGCTCCGTTCGGTTACCGCCGTGCGCCATCGGCTCCGTTCGGATACCACCGCGCGCCATCGGCTCCGTTCGGATACCGCCGCGCGCCATCGAGTGCGTTCGGTTACCACCGCGCGCTATCGGCTCCGTTCGGTTACCGCTGCGCGCCATCGGCTCCGTTCGGTTACCGCCGCGCGCCATCGGCTCCGTTCGGATACCACCGCGCGCCATCGGCTCCGTTCGCTCGTCCGTTGCCCTAGAATTCAATCGCTCGGACGGACGCAGACGGCTGCCACCGGGCGCTCCAGCGTCCGCTGGAACGTGGCGGCAGCCGAACCCGCTCGTCCTGGTCAGTGGACGCGGTCGGCCGCTGCCGGCTGCCAGAGCGCCCGTAGCGACGCGACGGCAGCCGACCCGGCCCGGCCCGGTCAATGTGAATCGTACATTACGCGTGTTCAAGGTTCAGGTTCAGGTCAGGTAGCTGTCCACGGAAACGCCGGAACATGACACCCTTCGGCCAATACTTTTCCTTTGTGAAGGTCGCTAGTTGGTTCTTCGGAACTCTCAGCACGAGTGAATTAAATTTCGACGTTAGCGAATCTTCATCTATTTATGGATAAACGTACCTGCTACACTTTCAATTGAGGGCTGTTTGCTTGCTGGCCTAATGAAATGATATATTTATTTATAACATTTTTTATTGGTCATAAAAATTATTATATTATAATACGAAAATATTTATAATAGTTATTCAGTCGTCAGCTATATGTAACATTTTATATTTCCTTATTCTGAGCAAGTTATACATTGAAAGAGGTAAATTAAAGAACATATCAAAACTAAAAAACATTTCCTTTGTCAACCACTTCGTGAGGTTTTTTTTAAAGGTTGCGGTGGAAGCAGCATTTCTGACGCTGTCGGGCAAGCGGTTATAGACAGAAGGCTCCAGCACCTGTAGCACAACTGTCACAAGCGATTATTTCTACTAAGGATAGCACAACTGTGCTTTGGAACTCTTGTCGCGCGAAATAGTGCTATCGTCACCCTCTCACATTACTGCACAGAAAGAGACAGGCAATTATCTCGGGGAAATAATCGCTTGTGACAGTTGTGCTAGAGGTGCTGATGCTAATTCCTAATTACTAGTGCCTAAGTTAATGGCACTGAAAAACAGCACCGACATCTACAACATCTCAGCCAGTATCCTTCGATACGTGGGCCCTGCGCTGTCTTTTGTACTATCTGAGTTATATAACTACTGTATACGACAAGGAGCTGTGCCCGACAGCCTAAAAAAAGTTAAAATTACCCCGTTGTACAAAGGCAAAGGCGCCAAGACGGCCCTAAAGTCTTATCGCCCTATATCATTAGTACCAGCAATCAGTAAAATCCTAGAAGTTGGAATCGACACTAGATTACTATCCTTCTGGTTCTCACAGCAAACAATATCATATTAATATTCATATTCATTTAATCATAATCATTATATTACCTACATGTCATATCATAATTATTTCATCAGTTACAAATTTATATAAAATAAAAAATAGAATTACATTAAACAATGAAAAAAAAATTGGGCAAGTGCGAGCCCGACTCGCGCATGAAGGGTTCCGTACCTATACATATCTATAATCTATAACAAGTTTGTTGTATGGGAGTCCCCTTAAATATTTATTTTATTTTATTTTTAGTATTTGTTGTTATAGCGGCAATAGAAATACATCATCTGTGAAAATTTCAACTGTCTAGCTATCACCGTTGTTGAGATACAGCCTGGTGACAGACGGACGGATGGACGGACGGACGGACGGACGGCGAAGTCTCAGTAATAGGGTCCCGTTTTTACCCTTTGGGTACGGAACCCTAAAAATTAAAATTAGCAATATTCATATACCAATGAACAACGATCGTGTTGCTATACAATTAATACCTATATAATGTAAAGTGACTATTTGGTACTCCGTAAATTATAATAATACTACATAAGTACAATTAAAATAATAATCGTTTAATTACCTATTTGGTACTCAGTGAATAAAAATCGTTATAGCTATAGAAAGTGTGTTCGATAAGCCAGCTTTTAAGTCGACTTAAAGCTGGTCAGCGACGGCGCATCCGTGATGTGCGCAGGCAGTCGGTTGTAAACCGTCGGCCCCATCACGTGGGTGAGTTTGCCAGATTTCACCAGCCTGACTGCCACGAGTCTGTGGGCATTTCGCAGGTTGCGTCCGTGCACTCCGACAAACAATACGCATATCGGCAGAACCGCTCGACTACAGATCTAGTACGCGAAGTCGTATGGCGGACATTGAGCGCGCGAGAGGCCGTGTGTTGCGACCTCTCGCGTGCTTTTGACATCGTAAACCATGGACTCATCGCACAAAAACTTAGCCACTACGGTATTCGGGGTCCGGCACTGGCACTGCTATTGTCATTTATGTCCGATAGATGTCAAGTGGTCGTTGGTGATAACGGTCGTGTCAAGTCTGTTGAAATGACGAACCAGCTAGCGGTACCGCAGGGATCCTGCCTTTCTAACACCCTCTTCAGCGTCCTACTTAATGATCTCCCACAAGTCATAAAAGAGTGCAGCATTTTCATGTACGCGGATGATGTGACGGCTGTTGTCACCGGCACGTCCCTAGCGCAGTTTGGAAACGAACGTCAATACCACCCTTAAACAGTTGTTATTGGTTCGAAAATAATGGCTTGGCCCTCTATAAAGATAAAACTTTCGTCATGCGATTTAATTTAAATGGTCATGCATCTCGGTCCATGACGGCGCATGCCGGGGATGACACTGTCCGTCAAGTAGGAGACATGAAACTGCTGGGCTTCTTTATCGACAGTAGTCTAAAGTGGGATGTGCACATCGACCACCTGTGTGCGAGGCTCGGCAGCGCATGCTACGCATTAAAGCGGCTCGCCAGTACCGCGACCAGGGACGTCGTCAGGAACTGCTATTTTGCGACCGTGCACGCGCTCATATCGTACGGAACGGAGCTCTGGGCCGGAGCCGCCGAATGGCGTGGGGTATTCACGTTATAAAAACGTGCCGTACGAGCAATAGCCGGCGTTCCTGACTCGTCAGTACTTTACAGAGTACAGTGTACTCACGCTTCCTTGTGTACTTATCCAACAAATAGCAATATTTACTTATAACAACCTTGATAAGTTTACTACGAAACAAGCAAACTCTAATCACCATCTGCGTAGCAACAAAGACGCAGGCTGCCTCGCACCCGTACCTCACAAACTAAAAAAAAGCGGGCGATCTGCCTACATACTCGGTCCACGGATATAAATAACCATCTACCGAAAAGCATTAGAGATGCACCTTCCTCTCACTACTATAACGTCTCAGTTTTATGACTTAGATGAATATTTTGCCATATGAACCAATATGAATAATAACATTTTATAAATTCTAGGTGACAATCAGATACGATATTAAAATTATGATTATAATGTTTTGCCTTATGGTTTACTAGTAGAGAATACCTCATGGCATGGTCCACCATTTTGTACCTATGTGTGTTAATGTGCAATAAAGGTTGAATAAATACATAAACATTAATTATAATTATTAATATTAATAATGGACCTAGTTTACCTCTATCCTTATTTTTCAATAACACTAAATCTCCTTTCGAATATTCTGTAGTATTATCATACCTATTTTTACGTTCTAATAACACTACACAAGTATTTGCTGAGTTTGTCTTTCTCGGCCTTCACGAGGCTTCGTCATGCGGGACGGTGATGTCGACGAGCACTGCCTGGCACTTGGATCGGTCTACCAACACGATATCAAGCTTATTGGCTACAATAGTCCTGTCCGTGATGATAGATCAATCCTAATAGAGCGTGGCACGACCATTCTCGAGAACTGGCATCGGTGCGTACGTATAGAGCCAGACCAGGCTAACCTTACAAGCAAATGAACTTTCAAACCATACAGACTGACTCACTTTACAAAGTGAACCATACAAAGTGGGTCAGTCTGTATGATTTGACAGTTCATTTGCTTGGAAGAGATAGCGTGATCTGACTATATATAGTACGGCACTTCAGCCCCACAAGACCGTATCGAAGAGCAAGTTGCTGGTGAATAATTTTGGCTACTGGGTTATTATTACCGTGATAAGTTTCTCGCCAATGTGTGTTCTAAAGTGTCTTAGTAAAGAAGACTTGTATATAACATTGGAGCTAAAATGCTTGCATTTATATGGACACTCGTCACTCGCCAGTGTGTTCTAAGATAAATAATAAATAAATAAATATCAGACAACCTCATTCAAATATATTTAGTCCCAAACTAAGCTCAAGAAGGCTTGTGTTATGAGTACTAGGCGACGATATACATACTTATATAGATAAATAAATACTTAAATACATAGAAGAACATCCATGACGCAGGCATATAAACATTCGCGTTCATCACACAATATTAGCCCCTGTAGCGGTGGTAGCCTAGTGGTTAGGGCATGCGACTTTCAATCCGGAGGTCGCGGGTTCGAACCCGGCCCGTTCCAATGAGTTTTTCGGAACTTATGTACGGAATGTCATTTGATATTTACCACTCGCTTTTCGGTGAAGGAAAACATCGTGAGGAAATCACCCAAGCCCAATAAGGCCAAGTTTCCCCCCTGGGTTGGAAGGTCAGATGGCAGTCGCTTGCGTAAAAACTAGTGCCTACGCCACATCTTGGGATTTAGGTAGCCGACCCCGATTGAGAATTCATCCTCTACAAAGATATGGGACAAAGGCTAGGAGGGTGAAGACACAATATTAGCCCTTACCGGGATTCCAGGACCGCCGGCTCAGAGGCAGCTGCTCCACCACTGCGCTAACCGCGTCGTCACTACGAAGAACTCGTAAATTAAACTTATTCGTACACATAGAGATACAGATACAATTAATGATCTCATTTGAATGGCTTCTCGCCAGTGTGTTTCCTAAGGTGAGTTTGTAAGTGACCGTTTAGGGTAAACGTGGAGCTACAATGATAGCACTTATATGGCTTCTCGCCTGTGTGCGTTCTAAGGTGAGCTCGTATATTAGACTTATTTGTAAACATAGAGGTACAATGATCACATTTAAATGGCTTCTCGCCAGTGTGTGTTCTAAGATGACCTCGTAAACTAGACTTATCAGTAAACTTAGAGGTACAATGATCACATTTAAATGGCTTCTTGCCAGTGTGTATCCAAAGGTGAGTTTTTAAACTACCGCTTTGTGTAAACGTGGAGCTACAATGAGTGCATTTATATGGCTTCTCACCTGTGTGCGTTCTAAGGTGAACTCGTAAACTAGACTTATTTATAAACATAGAAGTACAATGATCACATTTAAATGGCTTCTCGCCAGTGTGTGTTCTAAGATGAACTCGTAAACTAGACTTATCTGTAAACTTAGAGGTACAATGATCACATTTAAATGGCTTCTCGCCAGTGTGTGTCCTAAGGTGAGTTTGTAAGTTACCGCTTTGGGTAAACGTGGAGCTACAATGATGGCACTTATATGGCTTCTCGCCTGTGTGCGTTCTAAGGTGAACTCGTAAACTACAGCTTCGTGTAAACGTGGAGCTACAATGATGGCACTTATATGGCTTCTCGCCTGTGTGCGTTCTAAGATGAGATCGCAAATGAGACTTATCTCTAAACATAGAGGTACAATGATCACATTTAAAAGGCTTCTCGCCCGTGTGTGTTCTGAGGTGATATTGTAAACCACTGCTTTGTATATACGTGGAGTTACACTGACTACATTTGAAACGTCTCTTTTCCAAGTTCGGCATTATTTTCCTTTTCCTTTTTTCCTGTTTCTTTTGGAGAATTCTTTTGGATTTGTTTGTTTTTGCTTTTCCTTCTTCATTCAACAATCGAGTTGGATCTGAAAAACAGGTTTATTAATCAAGACCAAGTTTTAGCTTATTCATCAAGTCTACAACAATCTAATGTACGCGATGGGTTTATGTTGTGCTGTTTAGGAGTTCTACGGCCGCCTTCCGTCTCTAACCTCACATAACGTCTAATTTACCAGATAATTGTATTGTCACATGAACTACATTTACATAAGGTGCTTTGTCATGTCAGGGGGCAGGGGACAGGGGACTTGCGCGAAAGTCGCGAGCTCACCTTTAATTAAAGGTACCGTTTGGACGGAAGCTTGTTTAGATATACATATATTATCTAGAGTATTGATATCCGATCGAAAAAAAGATCAAACCAGAATAAAAGAAACGGGCAGACGGTTCTTATAAAAACTTTTATTTAACACTTTCACTGCCATGCGCCCACCAGGTGGGCGCCTACGCCGTAGCCGCTACGGCCTACATACGGGTAAAACCGTGTTATCGGCTACACGCGTAGCGCGTAGCACTTTCTGGCACGGAATGTGTTAAAGGTATCGTTTGATATCGGTACCGAAATGCTACTTTATCGGTCGAATACCTTTAAAAAGACCGGTCAAACCCGATTTTAAAGGTACCTTTTCAGTCTCTGGATGTGAGCGCACGTGTGTTGCGGTCAATGAAATAAATGTAAGTAGTCCGATTTAAATTTTTTGAGGGGATAAATCGGAACTAAAAAGAAATATGATTCTTAAACTCATATTGCATAAAAACCGCCTTCGAAATTATGATATCGAACGATATATGATAGTTGGGGCCGACTCCAGTTTGTCTGAATAAAAAAAAAATACCATGACAGCTGCCAGAAAACTTCACTGCCGCCATTACCGGTAAAAATTTGTTTTGTTGCATAAAATTGTTCAATTTGTTGAATTTATACCATAAAATGAGCGATCAAGATGGTATAGATATTTCGGCGACGCCGCCTGATATCTGACATAATATATGAAAGTTCTAACAAAACAGTCTATTTTTATGGTGGTCATATTGTGCGGCTCCTGAATGCATCATGGAGGCTTATGATATGAGGCTAGATAAAGTAGTGTATGTAACTGTACATAATTAGGCATTAAACACACAAGATACAAGATACAAGTACTCTTTATTGCACACCTCATAAAATATACAGGAGAAATACAATGCAAGACATTACAATTAGAGGTAAACAACAGGCGGGCTTATCGCTAAAGAGCGATCTCTTCCAGACAACCTTTGGGTAGTGGAGAACTTGAAAAATTAGATTTTATTATTAGGCGGTGCAAAAATCGGACAATAATAATAATATATACATAAAAACAAATAAACACTCTTGTTTAATACCCTTCATTATGTACAGTCACAAAAAAACTACAATAGTTACAAGTGGACCTCTAATAATAGCGTATTAAATACAGTAATCAAAAGGGTAGCTGCTCCCTAGTCATAAAAAACCATCCAGTCACTTGGTGTGCGACCATCAAACTTGCACATCCTAACTGGAATGAATTCACTAATTGCAATTGATAACTATGATCTTGATTGATAAGTGTTGAAAGGTCTTTACAATGCCGCTAGCATGGCCGTCGAAATACAGAACCGGCAGTCTGAACCTATCCCCATATCCCCATGCATCGTGGTGTGAGACAAGGGGATGTTATATCCCCCAAATTGTTCACAAATGCATTGGAGGTTATGTTCAAGACGTTGGACTGGCAAGGACAAGGCATTAACATAAACGGTGAGTACCTTTCACACTTGCGATTTGCAGACGACATTATCATCCTGGCGGAAACGCTGCAAGACTTGCAATTTATGCTGAACGGCCTAGCTGATTCTTCAAAACGCATTGGCCTCCGCATGAACTTGGACAAAACCAAGGTTATGTTCAATGAACATGTTAGTCCGGAACCAATTGCGGTACAGGGCAGCTTTCTTGAGGTTGTTAATAAAGAGTACGTCTACCTTGGGCAAATATTGCAGTTGGGTAAAAACAACTTCGAAAGAGAGGCTAGTAAAAGAATACAGCTGGGCTGGGCAGCATATGGCAAACTTCGTCGGGTCTTCACATCGCCAATTCCACAATGTCTGAAGACGAAAGTTTTCAACCAGTGCGTCCTACCCGTAATGACATATGGTGCCGAGACGTGGACACTCACGGTTTGGCTGGTCCACAAATTTAAAGTTGCTCAGAGAGCTATGGAAAGGGCAATGCTCGGAGTTTCTTTGAAGGATCGAATTCGGAACGAAGTGATCCGTCAGAGAACAAGTTACCGACATAGCTAACCGTATTAGCAATTTGAAGTGGCAGTGGGCTGCGTCATATTAGCCGAAGAACCGATAACCGGTGGGGTAAACGTGTTCTTGAGTGGAGACCGCGGATCGGCAAGCGTAGTGTGGGACACCCTCAGACTAGGTGGAGCGATAATCTGTGCAGGGTGGCTGGCAAAAGCTGGATGAGAGTAGCCGAGGATCGCTTACAATGGCGTGCAGTTGGAGAGGCCTATGTCCAGCAGTGGACAAGAATAGGCTGATGATGATAATGATGAACTATGATCTGATTTGACAGAAACTTAAAAAAAATGGTGTACAAAGAGTGTGTGGACATATTTAGGTTTTGTTTTGATATGATGGGCAGACTAATCAGGTACGATGGGCAGGCAGGATTTAATTTATATACATATAGTATGAGACAGGGTGGAATCAGGAGTCCAAAGTTGTTGTAAGTGAGCTAATAGGTGGGCTTAGGATATTAAAATGACTAGTATTACAAACGTGCCACTTGCATAAGTGGGCTCAATGTCAACTTCAGCTATTCATGTCTTATATTATTTTAAATGTTATTGCACTTACTTCCGAATTTCTTCGTTGAATTTAATTCTTCGTCTGAATGACTACTATCATTCTCAAGATATGATTGGAACTCGTAGATCTGATTACCAATCTTGCATAAACTGAGGTCCATGTTTACCAGCATGTGCTCTAGTCTCACGGAGCAAGTCCTGCCCGGCACAGCCTGGGTGTCACAGTCCGTCTCTTCCTTCTTCAGTAATGCTGCAAATTTAACACGCATTGCAAAGCCATGTCTTTACATTGGCTATAAAAAGCATGATATCTAACAGGTAGTTTTATTCACAAGTAAAATAATATTCATAAATGTATGTGAACCAGTGGTTGGCAACGGATTATAGTGTATAACTTAAAAGAGCAAGCCACACTTGTGAAGAATTTTGTAATGGTTAATAAATTATAACATAATGGAATAAGTATTATGTAAAAGCAGTCCAGGCCACAGGGACAAGCCATATGGACCACAGGTTTCTAACCAATCTTATGAATATTGTAGTGATATCCTAGTCCAATACTGTACACAGATTACAACTACCGCTGGCTTGCCATCCGGTTGTACACATCATCAAGGGTCAAACAATGTAGGGGTAGTCAAGTAGCTGACCTCTGCGCGTGTAGACCGCATCGGGCGGCTGGAGCACCACGGGGCCCAGCTCCAACTCCTCCTTCAGCACAACGGGGCCCGGCTCGTGCTCCTCGCTCGGCTCATAGTCCGCGTCGTCACTGTCCCACTCCGGCTCGTGCTTCACACACGCTGCCTCCAGAGGGTGGGTAACAGATGCTGCAACAATATTTGGACCATTATTGGTCAATAAGAATAAGAATAAGAATAAGAATGATTTATTGCAAAACTGTGTACATAGTTAGGTCAACAAAAAAAAAAATACATTTGTTCCAACAGTTACCTGTTTCAGGCATGCAATACTTAGTTATTTATAAATTAGTACAGCTACAATCGAAGAATTCTTTTAAGCTATAAAATGCCTTATCAATGAGCCAATTTTTAAGATTCCTTTTAAACCTGTTTCCTTCCAGAGCTTTCATGTCTGACGGGAGGTGGTTGTACACTCGGATTGCCATTACAAAAGTGCTATTCTTATAAATAGAGGTATTAATTTTCGGTAGCTGGATATTAAATTTATACTGTGCTCTGAGGTTACATTTTGTAGATGACAGTCGTGTAAAATAATTGGGTTGATTTCTTACAAACAAGCTAACCTCCAATATGTATATACCAGTCAGTGTAAGAAATCGCTTTTCTCGAAAAGCTTGACGTAGAGAATCCCTGACGTTCATACGATAAATAGTTTTAATACATCGTTTCTGAAGTACGAATGTTTTATTTATATCTACAGAATTACCCCAGAAAATAACTCCATAAATCAACAAAGGATACACATTTCCGTAATAGGCGTTAATAACTATGCTTTCAGAGCAAGTTTCAGATAGTATTGACAAAGCGTAACAATTGCTAGAGATTCTCTTGTTTAATTCATTTATGTGAGCCTTCCAGTTTAGATGGGAGTCTACTTGAACTCCTAAAAATTTTACACTACCTACTTCTTCTATATCAATTTAATGATCAAAATGAATGATGGCTATTTATAATTACAAACTTTTATTTACTTTCACCTGTCCCATTGTAATAGAATTATGCAAGCTAAATTTGACCCACTTTCTGGTTTCCGATTGAGCTGAAATTGTGACAATGCAATATTATGATGACGTGGAGCTGATCTGATGATGGAGCTGGAGGTGGCCATAGGAACTCCGTAATAAATAAAGCAATCATATCATGTTTGGGCTCTTAGAATGGTTTCTGTAAGCAATTGATGTATGTTCAAATAAAAGTACAGTCGGCTATAAAATCTTGTCATAAATTTGAAATTTTTGACAGAAACTTATGTATGGTATAATTTCGTAGGGCATAACTTACATTGCATACAACTAATTTAGATTTAATACTCATTGGGAACAATATGCCTATGTAGACAAAAGAGACAACCAAATCACAATCAAAAAAAGAAACAGTATCACAGGGTCAGTGAGGTTTGAGGATGAGTCTCAATGATATTTTGCTAATTTTGTATAAATAGTAATATAATATAATACAATAATAATAGCCTTTTATTCCTAAACCTAGGGTTACAAGAAGTCCCTAAGTTTGGTGTGCCTTTTGGCATAGGCCTCCTCCAATTCCTTCCAATGGGTCCTGTCCCTTGCTTCTCTCAACCAGAATGGTCCCGCTGTCTGTTTCAAGTCATCTTCCCATCTCCTCACTTGACGACCCCTACTTCTTTTACCGACTCTTGGTTGCCTGAGGGTGACTTGCTTGCTCCATCTGTTAATGGGGTGGCGTAGCATATGTCCAGTCCATCTCCATTTTTGGACGTCTATGTGGTCAAGAATGTCTGTGAGTTTTGTTCTTGTTCTTGTGTCTGCGTTCCTGACTCTGTCTTTGAGATTTAACCCTAGCATGCTTCTTTCCATGGCACGTTGGCATTTTGCTAGCCTTTCCCTGTGATGAAGTGTTGTTGACCAAGTTTCACAGCCATAAGTAAGAACTGGTAGAATACAGGTCTCGAATGTTTTCTTTTATATGTGATTGTCTAGATCCTTACTTTTCACTATTTCCTTCAGTGACCAGTATTTTCTCCATCCTTGGGCTATTCACCTGTTTATTTCTTTTGTCGTTTCATCTGAAGGGGATATTATCTGTCCTAAGTAACTATATTCTTTGACATATTCAATCTTGTTGCCGTTTATCATAACGTCTGTATCCCTTGAGTTTGTCATCAGTTTTGTTTTACTGGCATTGATTCCAGACCAACTTCTCTACTTTTATTTGCTAGGCTCTGCATCATTTGTTCTATTACTGCTGGATCCTCTTCAAGAAATAGTAATACTGAAGTATAAATTGGTTGCCCAAGACATAGGTTTGGGAACCCCTGACTAACCTAGCATACAATTACTTCCTGTTTGTTATCATGTGAACGCAAATAATTTGTGTGTGGCAATATAAATGATTTTAATTCTTTTCTTACTCGTTATAAACAGTGAAGATATATTAATCAAAGTTACAAACCCGCGTCCTGACCCTCCAGCGGCATCGTCGGCAGCTGTGCCGGCAACTATCCTCGCGTAAAATCAGTTGTATTGTTGTATATTCGGACTGTGTTTCCATATGATGAGTAACGATCCAATTGTATAAATTAAAATATTATGAAGATACTATTCAATTCCTTGGGTTTTAAACGTGAATTAAATGTATTTTCAAACAAAAAAGAACCACAAAATAACACGGCACTTCGCATTTGATTGACAATGACATATGATATGATAGGGATGGGCAAAAAAATCGATGTATCGAAATGTCAATATTTTTGTCGAGAAAAATCCATGTATCGGCTATTTTATTTTTTTTCGATTTATCGTTTTTTTATTTATTTTTTTCTGATATCGAAATCGATACATTAGCTTCGCAATCTTCGCATCATGTATCCGACCAATACGATTTATATTCTAAGGAAAAGGCTAACCAGGCTTCTAGGAGTTTTACGGTAGGCTGTATAAGCAGTTTCCTTCGTCTCGAATATAAATAAAAAATTATCGATAGTTTATAGTCTATGATCCGTTTGTGGTATGTGCAGTGTAGCCAACAAAAGTATCGATATATCGAAATATCGATGTTTCTGGTAAATATATATCGATACGATATACATCTGCGTTTTAGGTAACTCGATCAAAAGGGGATATATTTTGCCCCCCTGTCCATCCCTAACAAATGACATAAGCGAATTTGATATTTTTTTTTTTTTATGGAATTTTATGGCCTGGTAACTAGACCTTTAAGCCAAGTCTTTATTTATTACAAACATCGGTAACTAAACTTCACTTGAGCACTTCACTTTACTTTACGTCAATGTCAAATAGTTCCGCATGAGTTCTTGATGAACTTGTAAATTGGTCTAAAACAGTTTACATTTTTTAGTATCACTTTGAGGCGGCGGGAGGGGTCGTTAGTTAATGAAACCACTTCGCTTTCACTTAATTCACTTGCCAAAATTAACCGATCCAATGAATGTGCGGGACACGAAAAGATCACATGATCTATGTCTCCAAAACTACCGCAGTTTACACATCTGTTATCTTCAATAATGCCAAGTCTGGCTAAATGTGCAGGAGTCTTATTGTGGCCAAATCGAAGGCGATTGATTGTGGTGATGAATTCACGACTTGCTGACTTTATATCGTTATACCACGGCTTGGCTGGTAGGTCTTCTTGTATGCTTCCATACCATTTCCCCTTGACTTCTCGATCCTTTTCCCAAAATTCTTTCCACAGCTTTTTTAACACAATATTAATAGTTGAATAACAATCTGTCATTGGTATTTTAACGATAGATGATACATCTAACGGGTTTATTCCCTCATATGCAGTCTTATCTACTATTTCGTTGCCTGTTATTCCACTATGTGAAGGGATCCACATAAAGGCAATCTCCAGGCCTTTTTTCTTACAATAGAAAATCATTTCCTTTATTTTATGGATTATATATAAAGTTTTAAAATGGAATTGATAGTTTTCCAAAGCTTTAATTAAACTTAAAGAGTCTGTGAGGATAAGGAATTTTTGATGACTTTTAACTAATAAAATGATTTTAATAGCTTCTAAGACCGCATAAGCCTCTGCAGTGAATATACTACAATTATTATCCAGAACAAAACTTTGAGCAAATTTATTTTGAGGATTATAGACTGCACTACGGACATGTTTTTCTCCCTTACTTCCATCAGTGTATAGGTTATAATAATCACTATTTTTACTTAAAAATTCCAACATATCCTGATTATTTCTGATAGATTCCTTAAATATGGGAAGATCAATAAATAAACAATCATAAGAATGAGAATAACAAGGCCATGGAGATACAGTATATATCAATTTGTACTTTTTCTTAATTTCCAGCAAGATGCGGGACATTTTAGGAGACTGGCCACTGAGAAGATCAGCACCTGTTATCAAAGGACCATTGCAGGCTAGTTCACAAGGTAATATTTTTTTAATTATATGTTCATTATTTGATGCTAATAGCTTCACACTATGTCTTTCTGCAAGTAGTAATCTTCTCAATACTAAAGGCATGATGTTGGTTTCAACCTCCATTGCTCTTATAGGAGTAGAGCACATAGCTCCTGAAATTATCCTCAAAGCCTTATTCTGAATAATATCTAATCTATGTACATACCTACTATCTAAATAAGCTAAACAACTATAATCAAAATGACTCCTAACTATGGATTTGTACAGAATTGAAAGTATCTTTGGATCAGCCCCCCAAGATACTCCTGCAAGACACCTCATGATATTCAGACCTTTTGCTGAATTTTGAGCGATGTACTTAATGTGCTTTTCAAAAGATAAACTGTTGTCAATAACTATGCCCAAAAATTTATGATGTTCAACTTGAGGAATTACTTCACTATTAAATATAATACTGTTAGAAGGGAAATCCTTACTAAAGATCATGGCATTACTTTTAGCTGGATTAATTTGCAGAAATAATTTGTCATGGTAATATGAACGCAGTTCCTCTAGAGCTTGGTTAATCCTATTTACAGCCATATCAACATCATTATTCACAGAATATAATACAAGGTCATCAGCAAATTGTAATATATTTACAAAATCAGTATTTACATATTTACAGATCTCACAGGTATACAGATTGTATAATAATGGGGACAAAATTGCCCCTTGCATAGTGCCCCTTGATACAGATCTTGGGCCAGGTAAAATATTATTGTGTTTCACATATAATGTCCGATCAATTAAAAATTCATGCACCCACTTTGCCAGTATGCCAGGTATCCCTAAGCCAGTTAACACTTTAACTAATACTCCAGGGTGAACATTATCAAATGCTCCTTTTACATCCAAGAAAGCACATGCAACACTAGCATTACTATTTTTTGCATATTTCAGGTCCGATATAAGGGATAAGAAACTGTCTGCACAGCTTCTACCCCGTCTGAAGCCATATTGGATATGTGGAATGATGCCATTAGCTTCTACAAACCAATCAAGACGGCATTTCAAGATATTTTCAAAAATCTTGCCTATACATGAAGACAAGGTGATGGGACGATATGAATCTGCACTGTCTGGCGGTTTATCTGGTTTAAGGACTGGGATCACACATTGAGTTTTCCAAGACTGAGGAATTATTTGTTTTGTCCATAGTGCATTAAATATGTCTAACAAAATATCTTGAACTGCTGAATCTAAGTTTTTAATTAATATGTATGGAAAATCGTCTAGACCAGGACTAGTATTTTTTCGTGATTGAAGGCTTGATAGGAATTCAGTTTTTGAAAAAGGTTCTAACAGATACTTGGATTTCTCATCATTATTATTAAGATTATAGTAAACATTGAGGTCGTCTAAAAGTATCGGAGTGCCACCTGACAACTTATTTAAAAAAGAAGGAATGAATTCATCACTGTATGTTCTGTTTTTATTTTTATTCATACCTTTAAACAATTTAATATAGTTCCAGATAATACTAATTGGTGTGGTTCTGTTGAAGTTGTCACAAAGCCTTCGCCAGCCATTTTGTTTTTCTTTTGCAATAGTCCTTTTTTTAATAGCATCAATCCTTTTATATTCAATATAATTTTCCATACTAGGATTAGCTCTATAGAACTTTAAAGCCTCATAAGAGTTGATGACACTTTGTTTACATTCATCATTCCACCAGGGTGCTGGGGGCTTACTTTGAAAAGTAGATGTTTTAGTAAATTTGGGTATACAGTCTTGTTTAAGTGTATTAAGTCGAGAACAAAACTGTTCGTAGGACTCCAAAGGATTTTCGCAATCTACAGTCAAATCATTAAAAACGCTACTGGATAACTCGCTAAACTTTAGCCAGTCTGCTTTATTGTATAAAAACTTGTCAATTGGGGGGTTAACTTGATATCTGTCAATTGAAAGTGTAATATCAGTTACAGTTGGAAAATGGTAACTACCCATATTGTCGTCAAGTACGGACCACTTACAAAGAGGAGCAATACAAGGGCTAGTTAAACTAACGTCAATAGCAGATGGATTACGATTAGGATAGTTAAGAGTTGTAAAGTTACCTTCATTTAATATACACAGATCACACTCTTCAATTATATCAAACAACCGCTGGCCACGTGGCTTAGTCGAAACGCAGCCGAAAGCTACATGGTGAGCATTAAAGTCTCCTGCTACAAATATGGGTTTAGGTAGGTCATTGATTAGTTTCTTTAACTTATTAATTCCCATTACGCCCCTTCTAGGAGGGCAATATACGCATAAAATAGTAATTTTCCCTGACTCTACAGTTAACGATAACGCAATTGCTTGAACATCCTCATAGAAAGCGGTTTGTAATAAAGTATACTTTAAAAATGGTTTTATAAGAACAGCTACACCACCGTGTCCATTATTTGAATTTTTATTGTATATATTATATCCAGGAATATTAAATAATTGTTGATCTTTGAGCCACGTTTCGTTTAGTAAACAGATATCAATATTGTTGTTGTTTAAAAACTGGATAAGTAAAGGCTTTTTATTTGTAATACTTTGAATGTTGTGAAGTGCGATTCTTAGTAGGTACAGAATTGTTTGAATGACTAGGATCCATTTATGACAAGTTTTTAAAAAGTAATTCCTTAATTGATGTTGTTGTAATAGGAGTGTCATCAGTCTTATTAGCCAGAGCAAGTAAAGTTCGAACTATAGCCATTGTCAAGTCGTTGTTGCCTAACAACTGTGCCTTTACATCGGCAACAGAAGTGGCTTTGGGCTGAGATTTATTTACATTTGCATTACCATTAGAAGTCTTACTTACATTTATATTTAGTTTATTTACATTACTATTTACAATTTGTTGCGAGCTTTTGAGAGGAGGAAAGTCAGTTTTGGTATTTACAGTTGCTGCATAACTCGTATAAGTTATCTTGTTCTTCTTATCTAAAATCTTTTGTATTTTTATTGGACAGGCCTTCGAAATTGCCATATGAGGTCCGCTGCAATTTACACAGCAGAGCTCATCTAGCTTTTCGCAGTCTTTATAGTGATGGTCTCCTGCACAGCAACTGCAGCGCTGTTTAGAGCTGCAGATCTTGGCAGAGTGGTTGAATTTAAAGCATTTATAACACTGCTGCAGAGGTGGGATATATTCGAAAACCCTGTACGAGAACAGATCGTATTGTACATTTTCGGGCAATGTATTCGATAAGAATGTTACGCTTACAGTCTGTAAAGGGACACGTTCTAAGTCTACTTTTTTGTGAACCTCCTAATCGAAATAATTTCGTAAATGGACGAAAGCTTTGTGTACAAGTCCTTGTTCGATATGTTCGTTGGAACAAATCGAATGATGCCAGTTTTTTCTATATGAGCTGCGGGGATGAACGCCCGCAAATTGTTCTTTTCCAAAAAAGCCGTGTTGTTAATAAAATTGTTTGCCGTATTAAACTGCTTAAACACCACCACAATCTTGTTGGCGTTTATTCTGCGTATAGACACGACTCCTTTTATGCCGGTCGTGAAGATGTGATTTAGGTATATTGGGCTTTTGTTCCCAAGTCTTTCATTTTGAACAGATTCCACGAACACCTTAAATTCAGTGGAAATCGAATTTTCTGGGTACAAACGTTTATAGTTTGGTTTGTAATATGGTAAGTATAAATTTTCCTCACCGCCGCCGCCATTGTCTTTTATTTTGTCCGTCCTGGGCCTTTTAAGGCTGGGGGTCGAGGGATTGTGGCCCCCGCCCTCGTTACCTTCCATTTTTTACACTATTTATTACACTAGTTAGTTATTTACAATCAATTGAAACAAATATTTACAAATTTTTACAACAATTTTGCAAATTTAAGAAAAAAATTCAAAATTCCGCGCCTGTTCGGTTCAAATTCCCGCCAAAGAAAAAACAAAGCGAATTTGACTTTTGTCTAAAATGTTACCACATGAAATTTTGGTAGTTTTTGAAAAAAATGGTAGGAAAAAGTTTACTAGTACATTCCGGTACAATTCTTCACCGACTCACTGGTAGACTGGTAGAGAGGGCTGACCAGCCCTGATTCTGGTACAGTTCAAGTCATGTCACAATAACTTTTGCTGTTCTGCAGGTACTAAACATTCCTTTTTTACTCAGTTAACTATCAGAGTAAACGTGTGTGCACAATACACAACAGTTAGTAGTTCTGCACTGAGACTATTACGTATCTCACATGATTTAATTGAGCAAATGCCTATATGTACGTGTAGAATAGGTTTCAGCATCAATATAAAGGATTAAATTGGTTATAAAGGTTTGACTCGTCGTAGAAGTCGAATATCGCTCGACATGTCTCGAATCAGATCACGATGCGTCATCAGGAGAGCCGGTCAGTCACCGCGCCAATCGAACACGCAATACGTAGTTTTAAGTTTTGCATTGTAAACGCTTTGGTTACATACTGTTAGTTTACAATTGTAGTTTTATAAATAAATAAATACGTGAACGTATGACGGTGTTGCGTGTATAATATATTCGATTTCTACGACGACGTGTGAATTCCTTTTGTATGTATTTTAATGTCTGCAACAATATGTCATTTATTTATTTATTTAATAATTGTTGTGGAGACCGTGGATTGCAGTGTGCACTTGTACCGCACGACACGAGACTGCTCTGGAGGCGGAGGGCGAGGCTGGTAGATTGGAAATTATAACGCACCTTTATGCAGCATTGAAGTAAATCATTTATTACTCAGAATAACGAGGCACTTACATTTTGTCAAAGGGTTAAAAGTATAAAATTACTAAAGCTATTCAGAAAGCTACTTGTCGCTATGGCTGACATCTTAGAAGAGGGAAGAGACACAGATTATACATTCCATAGATAAAAATTGCATTCACTTAAGTAGCCTACAGACGATCATAGATTGTGGACAATACACGATCCAACACTTCCCCTTATTGTGCACAATGTACATGCAAACAAATGCTAAATAATTAAATTAAATAATCACAGATATAAAATACAAACTCTATATTATTACATATGTGACTCTACATAGCATTCATATAAATGGAACTAGATTCATAGCTGTGACAAAACGCTCATGCTTTACTTTACCTAAAGGTTTTGTTAATACATCTGCTAGCATTTTGTCAGTAGGCATGTACTTTACAATAATAATATTCTTACTGATAAGATCCTTAACATAATGAAACCTTAAGTCTATATGCTTTGTACGCTTATGACAGTATTCATTAACATGCAGTAATCTTTGTGCTGACTGGTTATCATTAAATACAGTATATTCAATTTCCTTACTCTGTCTAGGTAATATTTCTGAAAGTAAATTTTGAATAAATGTAACATCTTTACAAACATCACTTATGGCTAGATATTCTGCCTCTGTTGATGATAAAGCTACACATCTTTGCTTACGGGCTTCCCAATTTACCGTATCATTACCTAGTTTGATGACAAAACCAGTATAACTTTTCCTATCGGTTACATCATTGGCCCAGTCCGCATCAGTAAAGGCATTTAAAAACCAATTCTTACTTTTATGGAAACATAAAGAGTACTGAATTGTTCCTGCCAGATAACGCAGAATCCGCTTTGCTGCCAACCAATGAGTCCTATCGAAGCAGTTATTGAACTGGCTAAGCTGACTGCATGCATATGATATATCTGGCCGGGTACACACAGACAGATACATCAGGCATCCAAGCAGCTGACGATAGTTGTAAATGTCATCCTGTAAACTATCAACATTTTCAGCTTTCAGAAGTTTACAGTTGATTTCTGTCGCGACACTTCCGCGAATGTAAATATTATACATAGCAACACTGATACTCTGGTAAGTATATCTATGGTTTCTCGTGACACTTTCAAGTGTGTACTTAGTTTGAATATGGCCGCGACGCTGTTAACTTCTTTTCTCTAGTTTAAAGTTTACATATTCCTATCTCAGTTAGTATTGTGGTTGTTATTAAAGACAGTGACAAGTGCTGGACAATTGTCAACGAGCAGTAACATCCACGCCGAAGATAATGAGCTAAGTGCCTCAGGTTTATTTAAAGTGTAATAATATGTGTTTGCTAAGACCCGTAGACTGTACTTGGTTCAAGTACATACCAGTGGTGGTCGGTTCCTCTTATCATGGAATCGGACCAAGAGGCCGCAGGCCATATGAGTAGGTGATCATGTGTCAATGACTTGTCTGCGTACAAGATGGATAAACTACCGGTAGTAAGAGTAAGAGTGACCCCACGGCGGTGCTTCTCACGGAGTGCCGTAGGGGGCGGTATTGGCCTGCGGGTTGCAATATCGTGGACCATAAAGTTCAATATCCAGAACATAAAGTCTAAGCTCTGTGGCCTTAGTGAGCCGGACACTATTGCCAGTCGACAGAATGATCACCAGATAATGATGTGAGGGGGTCAAGATTATAAGAAAGTAATGATAGTAAAGTGATTAATATAACACATTGATGGTGTTTGATATTATGTATAAACTTTAGGCACTTACCGATTCATGCGGTTAGAATCATAGTTATATAAACTTTTACAGATGGCGAAGCAGTAGAAAGATAGAGAACTGAGAGCAGTGACAGCACTGCTTCTACAGTGGACACAACACGGAGGCGTAATATAAGGTGAGAGTAACATGTTGCAATAATGGATTCATGATAAAATAATAAATAATAATAATAAATAATAAAATGTATTTATTCAAAACAATAATTTCAGTCATATTACAGTGTATGATGCCTCTTTTTAAGTATCAATATACCTGTGCTAAGAGGTATCACTCTTCCTTATAAGGGTAGAATAACATAAAATATTTTTACTTCAAATAACTTATATCTAAGAACTTATTTCTAAGAATTTAGTAACAGAATTAATAATAAGATAAAATAAAGTGTGTGTGTGTGTGTGTGTGTGTCAGTGTGTGGGTGCGCGCGCGCGCGCTCGTGTGTGTGTGTGTGTTATGTGTGTGCGAGTGTGTGTGTGTATGTGTGTGTTAGTTCTAGTAGGTATGTAGCAAGTCCTCTGTGTCTTGGTAGCTTTTAGATTTTAGCCATTTATTTATTACTTTTTTACATTCATAGTAAGATAGAGGATAAATATTTAATTGTTTATTGATGATATTATATAGTTTTCCTGATTGAATATTGTATTGCCTGCTTGCGAAAGTTGTATTTGTTGACGTGGCTGGGACTATAATATCTTTTCTTCTTCGATTTTGTGTTTCTGGTTTATACGGTAGATGTATATGTAATCTTAAAATAACAAACAATATATACAGTTGTCTTACAGTTAAGACATCGGAAAGTTTATATAAGTCTGAGGTAGGAAATCTGAACGGCTTAAAATAGGTAACTTTTAGCAAAGATCTCTGAGCTCTTTCTAATTCTAGAAGTTTGGTTTTAGTCGTACCTCCCCAAACTGGTATGCAATATACAATGATGGATTGAGCCAAAGCTATATACACTCGATGGAGCAGTTCCTTAGTTGCAATATGCCTAAGGTTCTTAAAGACCCACATAAGTTTTCTGATTCGGGTCATAATCAATTCTATATGTGAGTGCCAAGTAAGGCGCTGGTCTACAATAATACCCAAATACTTGGTACTTTCTACTTTTGCTATGGTTGAACATGAGCAGTTTGGATTATCTGGGTAATTACATGTGTGGATTCTGATTTTATAATTACTTTCTGGTTGTGTATGATTATAATTTGTGAAACATATATAATTAGTTTTAGCAGTATTTAATGTGAGTAAATTTAAGTTTAGCCAGGCTGCAATTTTTGTGAGGCCCTTTTCTGTATTGCTTTTTACTTCTTCCCAAGAATTGCCTGAAAAGATTATTGCTGTATCATCTGCGTAAGAAAATATATGTCCCTCATTTATATACATGGCACAGAGTTGATTAATATAGATTAAAAATAAAGTCGGCCCAAGGACACTTCCTTGAGGGACGCCAAATGTTATATTAGTATTATCGCTGATGTAGTTTCCTATTTTGACTTTTTGTTTACGATATTGGAGATAATTTTGAAGTAGCTTGAGAGGGATATCTCTTATTCCTATGGTTTGTAATGTCTCTACAAGAGTAGGAATAGAAACGGTATCAAACGCTTTTTTGAGATCTAGAAAAACTGTTAAGCATTTCTTGTTTTTGTCTATTTTGTCAACAATAAGAGATGAGAGTGCCGTTATTGCGTCTTCAGTTGATAATCCTGGTCTGAATCCGTATTGAGATTTCGATAGAGTTTTAAATTTAGTTAGGTAGTTTAAGATCCGGTTATTAAGCAGTTTCTCTATTATTTTTGAAATGGCAGGTAACACTGAGATAGGTCTATAATTAGATGCGTCATCTCTATTTCCACTCTTGTATACTGGTGTTATTAGGGCTTCTTTCAGAGCATCTGGGAAAACTCCTTCCTTAAAGCAGATATTGGCAAGATGAACGATAATAGGTACAACTAAAGTACTGGCCATTTTTAGAAACTTTGCAGATATATTATCCACACCAGGGGCACTGTCCGACTTTAAATTCATTAAAATCGTAAGAACTTCATGAAAATCTGTTTCCAACAACACAAACGAGGTTAGATGAGGTTCTATATGATTGGAGGTATAATTAGAGTTTTGCGCTCGGTTTATATTACTCTTTAAGATATCTTCAGCCAATGATTTCCCAACACCAGCAAAATAGTTATTTACTGCATTAACAGATTCAAGGGGAGTATCTTTAATATATAATAGTTCATCATTTTCAGATTTTTTTGGTTTGCGGTTTGTAATTTTGTTTATAGATTTCCATAACGCCTTCGAATTACCGTTAGCTTTATTTAATTGTTCCTTATCATAAGCACGTTTTAAATTTTTTATTAAATTATTACAATAGTTTCTGTATCGTCTGTACGTTATTTTTAATGTTATGTTTTCAGGATCAGAGCGTAATTTCATTTGCATATTATTTCTGTTCCTAATGCAACGTAGGATGCCCAAGGTTATCCAGGGTTTAAGAATGCGATTTTTTCTGGGAATTGGAGTAGTGATGGTATTTTCTATAAGACATATTTTTATCTTACTTATTAAAGTTTCTGTGAGTTTGTTGGGATCGGTAAATGAGAGTAATTCGGACAGGTTTTCTTCATGCAGACTACATATTGCTTTTTCAAAGTCTGTTACAGTTTTAGTTTTTTGGCAGTTTTGTATGATATTTAATTTAGATAGTTTTAAAAATATCATGGAGTGGTCCGTAATAGTTGTATTTAAAACCAGTACTGTTGCACAGGTTTTACTTTGCTCTAATTTCAACATAAAATGGTCAAGGCAAGTTTTATCCCTAGTTGGGAGTAAATGACCTGGGAGCAGTCCGTGCAAATATATATAGAACTTGGGCAATTTGTTTTCACCGTCTGTAAAGACTTGGTTAACAGTCTTAATCCCCAAACAGAGAGACGGCGACATGGTGGAGGTGCTGGGATTCCATGACGAATCCAAAAATTTGCCAATTTAATGAATCTGAATGAAAAATTGAAAAAGTCAATTATAATGTAGACATGAAATGTCGCAACTTGTTACTCTCAACGCCACCTATTGTCCACTAACAGAACTAATGTTGTCAATTTATGGTCATGTCCAATTAAAAATAGGTTTTGTCGTTTAAAATTGACAAAGTTGTAAAAATATTATGATGGGAATATTTGAACTTTACACGCAAATTCGAAAACATTTAAACAAATGAAAGTTTTTTCGATTGCTTTATTTGTTTAACTTTTCTATTTGCTATACGATATACATGGTTATTTTTAAAATTACTTTTGAGATTCGTAATGTTAAGACTCAAGTATTTGAGAGTCATATTTCAATCTGGCCGCTACGCCACTTAAAGCACTTCAAGTTTCGGCCGCCATAACAAACCGAACGAATCGTGTTTAGTAAGCGCTCGAGCAAAAAATATTTTTTGTTGGTGAAAAGTGAATACAGCTGTGTAATATTATAAGAAATTGGTGCATTATTTCCAGGTAAGCACATTCGTTTAGTATTTCAACGAAATATTATACTATTTTCTGTTGTTTTGATAATTTGAGCACGCGGAACTTTGTGAAGTAAAAGTTTTGTTCGACGCCAGTTAAAGCTACGCATTGAACTACATACGAAGAAACAAAAACAAATGCGACTAGAAACACGTTGCTCCGTGATTGTTATTGTTTATTTCTATGATGCAAGTTTGTAACGCGATAGCAACAAACGAAAAAATATTTTCTCACAGAAGTACATAAACGACTACTTTAATCGGATATTTAAGTTTATTGCATGAATAAATAGTAGAGTACATAATCATAGAAGGTGGTTATTACATGAGTTGTATTGAAATTTAACAGTTACTTATATATTGTACGAAGAAACGTACAAGAAAATCATACAGTCAAAACAGAAACAAATGACTGTCGACAGACCGTAACTCATCGTAATAAGGTTGAATATTGTCGTAAGTAAGCAATACGAACGCGGTTATTTGAATGTGGAATTTCCAGAAATTTCTTTTCCAAACTCGCACACTATTTACCAATATCACTGTTAGATATAATGCAATAAGTTAATTAATATTTCAAAAATAAGCATTTGGCATAATATTACAAAGTCAAGTTTAATGGTAGGGAGTACCGTTAGCATAAATTATTGGTAAAAAATTATTCAATTCTTTTTTACATTTTGTTTATCATTGTATTGGTTATATTTGATATTGATAATTGATCTGTGGTTGTTGTTGGTAAATGGTGGTAAGATAATCTACTGTGTACATTGTACATTTTCAGTTGCGACAACAATAATGGACTTGTTATTTTAACTCTCAGTATTATGAAAATAACAATTCTTTATTAATAAATCAAGTTAATGGTATCAACTACTATAATGAAGTGTGAAATATTCTTACCTAACAAAGTATTTGTGCCCTTGACATAAAGTTGAATTTTGTGTGGCTTATATCTAAGAAATATTTCTGCTTTTCAAAGTACTTTTGCCATGGACATAAGGTTACATTTCGTGTAGCTTGTGTCACTTATTATTTATTAAACCTAATGGTGGGTTATTATAGTATTATACCTATGTTTGTTGTAGGTTGTTATACCTACTGTACAATTTGATTCCAGAATATTTTACCACAAAATGGAAGAAATTCTTTTAAGTCGATTGTCCAAATTTGCAACAGAAGTTAAATCTTTATCAGATCAAGCTCTCAATCTATGCAATATCTTGAATGAAAATGATGAAAACTTGGAAATGGCAAAAATAGTCACATCTAAATTAAAAACAATGTTGTCTCGCTTCACAACCGAACTGTATAATTATTTTAAAATATGTAATGATCCTAACCCGGATGAGATATCTGACTTCACAAATCATCAGCTTCATGGTGAAGAAAATCTCGCTGAGTTGGAAGCCAGATTGGCCATGAAGATTGCGACGGTACCTCATCAAAATGAAAATTCATCGTACAGTAAATTACCCGACCTGCGTTTACCAGAATTTAATGGTAACCTGCTTGAATGGTATCAATTCTGGGACCAATTCACCTCGAATATAAACAGAAGAAAGTTGAATGACGTTGACAAACTTCTATACCTCAAGAGTTCTCTAAGAGGAGATGCAGCTCGGCTTGTTGATGGACTGAACACAACAAACCGAAATTACGAAATAGCCGTCAGAACTCTAAAGGCAAGATATGGGAAAGAAAGTGAAATCATATACGCGCATCACAACGCTCTGAAGAGAGTCAAGCGAGCGGAGAAGATGGATGATTGTAAAGGAACTTTGGATGAAATAGAAAGACATCTCCGAGTACTTCAATCTATGGGGGAAAACACAAATTCCAATCAAATGCGATTCCTGGTCATGGAAAAGTTTCCAACGGAAATCATCTATGAAATGAAAATAAGATTAGACTCCGACAAGACAGAGTCAGTTGAAGACATTTTGAAACAACTCTCAAGAGTTATCTCGGTTAAAGAGGAAGCACGAATGATAACTCAAGAAAGTACCTTGAATGAAGCTTCACAATATACTGTGGAAACTTTACATGTAAAAGAAACTACATTTCAAAACAAAGGACATTCTTCAAAGATGAATAATGCTAATGGACCAAAACATTATAAAGGCCATTTTAAGAATTTTAAACCTAGATTGAACAATTGGAATGCGAAAGAGAAAAATTTACCAACTAAAAGAAAGTTTGAACCAGAGAGAAACGGTTATGACAGATTTGTTAAAGATAAAAGAAGAAAATGGTCATGTATTTTTTGTGGAGAAAACCACAACAATGAATATTGTAATAAAGTAAAAACTATTGATGAACGCAAAGCAAAATTAAAAGGTAGATGTTTTAACTGTCTTAGAAGAGGCCACATACTGCCTAACTGCACATCGAAATGGAAATGTAATTTCTGCGGTAAACAAGGAGTTCATCACCAATCGTTATGTCCTAGCAAATTTCAACAAAAAAAGGAAGAGAAAGAATCCGCCAGCACCAGTGTCATGCACATAAGTAGAAAGGGATCTTGTGTATTGCAGACTGCTGTAGTTGAAGTCAGAGGACATGGCGACAATGCAATGATATGTCGAATTCTACTGGATTGTGGTAGTCAGAGGAGCTATGTTACTGAAAGGATTGCCAAGGATTTGAATCTTCAACCTGAAGAACGAAATAATCTTTCAATATTTACGTTTGGAGCACAGAAGCCCAAGGAACTAGAAAGTCCACTAGTTAAACTAGGATTAGTTACACGGAATAAAGCAATTAAGACTATACGTGCCAACGTTGTACCTACAATATCTCATGGAGTTCCCCAACCAGAAAAGGACCTACTTGATTGCAAGATCAAGGAAAATTACATCCTGGCTGATGATGGTACATTGTCAGACAGAGTAGACATTTTGTTAGGAAATGACTACTATTACACGATTATGTCAACAGAGAAGATTCGTATTGGAGAAGATTTATACCTCGTCGGATCTGAATTTGGTTGGATACTTACGGGCCGAATGTTAGATGATAACAACACAAATGAACAACTGTCAGTTTTGACATACTTTCAGTCTTCGTGTGAAGTGAAGCTGAATCAACCAGATTCGCCCTTAGACAATGGGGATTTGAAACGCTTATGGGACTTGGAGTCAATTGGAATCACCGATTCACCAAAACTAAATCGTGATGACGAAGCCATTAAACACTTTAATGAAACAACGGAATACCGAAATAACAGATATTATGTTAGTTGGCCATGGAACGACGATCCAACAAATTTACCATCTAACTTTGGACTAGCCTTCGGACGTTTAGTAGGTTTAGTTAAGAGATTAGACTCTGACACTCTAGTATTGTATGATCAAACATTAAGAGAACAACTGGAAAAGGAAGTCATTGAAGAAGTTCCAAACACAGACGGAAATGATCATCCAGTACACTACATACCACATCATGGAGTCTCGACACCAGCAAAACCGCTGAGAATAGTATACGATGCTTCAGCAAAAACTAAAGACAGCAAAAGCTTAAATCAATGTCTTTATTGTGGACCAATGTTACTGGAAGATTTAACTGGATTACTAATTAAATTTAGATGTTATACTATTGGAATAACAGCTGATGTCGAAAAGGCATTTTTACAAATTGGACTTAAAGAACAGGACAGGGATGTCACAAGATTTCTGTGGTTAAAAGATGTCAAAAAACCAGTAACAAAAGATAATCTTCTTTACTTCAGATTCACACGTGTTCCTTTTGGAGTTATTTCAAGCCCATTTATGTTAAATGCTACAGTCAAACATCACCTGATGAACACTGAAAATGAAAGAGTTAGACAATTAGCTAATGACGTATATGTAGACAACGTTGTGACTGGAGCCAACACTCCAAAGGAAGTTAAGGAGTTATATAAAAACTCAAAGGAGACGTTCCAACAAATCTCAATGAATTTGAGACAATGGAGTTCTAATTTAACGGACTTCATGCAAAAAATTCCCGATGCTTGTCCAGATGAAGTAGTAAAGGTATTGGGTCTGGACTGGAACATAAAGGAAGATACGCTTCAATTAAGGACAAACAGCAGAAACAACGCTTATACCAAGAGAGGTATTCTGAAAACCATTGCATCTTATTTTGATCCGTGTGGATATATAGTTCCGACTCTGCTGGCTGGAAAACTCTTGTTGCAAGATTTGTGGAAAATGAAAATAAAATGGGACTCACCATTACCCGATAGCATCGTTCAAAATTGGAACAACATTCAAGAAGACTTGCAAGAAGTCAAAGATATAAGTTTGGCCAGATGCTATGTAAAAAATCCTAAATGCAACCACTTTGAAATTCATTGTTTCACAGACTCTTCTACAAGAGCCTACGCAGCAGTAGTCTATATCGTTGGAAATAATCAGAAAAGTTTTGTAATTGGAAAATCGAGATTGGTACCAATAAAAGATCAAGAAGACCTGAAGATTCCTCGTCTAGAGCTGCTAGGTGTATTAATTGGAAGTCGATTAATACAGTATGTTCTCAAACTTATTAATTTTAATATAACTAAGCAAATATTGTGGACTGACAGTCAAATAGTTATTGATTGGTTTCACTCAACTAAATTACTAACACCATTTGTTACAAGAAGGATCAATGAGATCAAACAAAATAAAAACCTGATCGTCAGACACGCACCATCAGAGCTGAATCCTGCTGATGTTGCTACTAGACCAACAAGCACGAAGGAAGATAAAGAGAGATGGTTGAATGGACCAGACTTTCTGCTTCAGAAACCTGATAGTTGGCCAGCAGAATTCAGTGTCAATACTCTTTTGGTTGGGGAGGATCTTACGAAGACCAATGATATACAAGACTGTCCACAAGCGGAATTAAAAGATCAAACGAACACCAATGACGTTCAAGAACAGCTTTCAGATGTAATGGAGTTGGAGGATACTATAGGTGAATTGTCACCTATACAAGATAAAGTATCTAAGGAACAAGAGGTAGAGATTGAATTTCCAGATAACACATTAAAAGAAGTTAAGAAAATACAAGCAGAATACTTCAAAGAAGAAGTAAATGGTAAAGAAACAAGTCTCAGTCGTAACTTGGGATTGTTCAAAGATATCGACGACATTTTACGATGTAAAGGTAGACTTCAATATGCCAATTGGTCTTTCGACAAGAGGTATCCGATAATTATACCTAGGGAATGTGATTTCACTAATAAGATTATCACTGAAACACATGAAAAGAACTACCATGTTGGTGTCAATCATACACTCAGCTTGATCCGTCAGACTTATTGGATACCGCAAGGCAAACGCCAAGTTAGAAAGGTCTTGAAAAAATGTCCACGTTGTGTGAAACATGGTGGTGGGCCATTTAAACTACCATCGACACCTTCATTGCCACATGAGAGAGTAAATTATAGTAAGCCATTTACATTTACTGGAATTGACTATCTTGGACCTGTGTTAGTCAAAACAGAACAAGGAACAAGCAAAAGATGGATATGCTTATTCACATGTTTAGCAGTCAGAGCTGTACATCTAGAAGTTGTCGAAGATTTGTCAGCTGAAGAAGGTTTACTCGCTTTGAGGCGAATGATTGCGACAAGAGGAGTACCAACGCTGATTACATCTGACAACGCCTTACATTTCAAACTGATAGCTTACATAGTTTCCAAACCATACTGTGTTCAAAATAAGATAAAATGGCGGTTCATACCTGAACTTGCACCTTGGTTTGGAGGATTCTATGAAAGACTTGTAGGACTGGTAAAACATTGCATGCGCAGAACACTTCAAAAACATCTTTTAAAGGATAGTCAACTCTCAACAATAGTTAAAGAAATAGAATCAGTAATAAACACTAGACCATTAACTTCCGTAGACACAGAACTAGAACATGTTCTGACACCTGCTGATTTTCTACAAATGGACAGATGTCTCGGTTTGGAACCAACACAAGATAACATTCCATTACAAGGTACATCGACGAAGACCAACTTAGTCCAGGGCTGGAGAAGAGCTCGTGTACTACTAGAAGAATTCAAAGAAATGTTTCGTAATCGCTACTTGCCGAGTTTACGTGAGAGATATAGTCACTCGCTTAAACAACCACGTGTGACTTCAAAGCTATTTCCAAAAGAAGGCCAATTAGTTCAGATCAAAGGAGATAAAAATCGTGAAGGCTGGAAAGTAGGCAAAATTAGTTCTTTAGTAAAGAGCTCTGATGGTTTAACGAGAGTGGCTCAAGTGAAAGTAGGAGACACTATATTTACTCGTTCCATTGCTCACTTATATCCTCTTGAAGCAGAAAACGATGTCCAATGGGAACCGATACCTCAAGATACTAAAGAACAAAAATTACCTGATGAAACTTCAAGAGTATACCAGATACTATTACAATAGAAACAGAGAATACACAAAAGGAAACATTAACTAATGATATTGATATTGAAATGAGACAAATTGAAAACATGGACGTGACCGAGAATACGGTAGACGTTACAAGTGATGAAGCAAACATAGAGACTGAGAGCATAGATAAAGATAAAATTACAAATGATCTGAGAGATGATTCCAATGTAATGGACAAAGATTTGATGACAACAGACAATGAAACTGTTGAAAAACCATCTGAAGAAACTGGACACAAGCGAATTGCAGCAGTCCGAGCCCTTGAGAAGATAAGGGAATGGACGCGCAATTTGCTTACCTTATTGTAATCGTTCCCGGCGGGAGTGTCGCGACACTTCCGCGAATGTAAATATTATACATAGCAACACTGATACTCTGGTAAGTATATCTATGGTTTCTCGTGACACTTTCAAGTGTGTACTTAGTTTGAATATGGCCGCGACGCTGTTAACTTCTTTTCTCTAGTTTAAAGTTTACATATTCCTATCTCAGTTAGTATTGTGGTTGTTATTAAAGACAGTGACAAGTGCTGGACAATTGTCAACGAGCAGTAACATCCACGCCGAAGATAATGAGCTAAGTGCCTCAGGTTTATTTAAAGTGTAATAATATGTGTTTGCTAAGACCCGTAGACTGTACTTGGTTCAAGTACATACCAGTGGTGGTCGGTTCCTCTTATCATGGAATCGGACCAAGAGGCCGCAGGCCATATGAGTAGGTGATCATGTGTCAATGACTTGTCTGCGTACAAGATGGATAAACTACCGGTAGTAAGAGTAAGAGTGACCCCACGGCGGTGCTTCTCACGGAGTGCCGTAGGGGGCGGTATTGGCCTGCGGGTTGCAATATCGTGGACCATAAAGTTCAATATCCAGAACATAAAGTCTAAGCTCTGTGGCCTTAGTGAGCCGGACACTATTGCCAGTCGACAGAATGATCACCAGATAATGATGTGAGGGGGTCAAGATTATAAGAAAGTAATGATAGTAAAGTGATTAATATAACACATTGATGGTGTTTGATATTATGTATAAACTTTAGGCACTTACCGATTCATGCGGTTAGAATCATAGTTATATAAACTTTTACAGATGGCGAAGCAGTAGAAAGATAGAGAACTGAGAGCAGTGACAGCACTGCTTCTACAGTGGACACAACACGGAGGCGTAATATAAGGTGAGAGTAACATGTTGCAATAATGGATTCATGATAAAATATATATAGAACTTGGGCAATTTGTTTTCACCGTCTGTAAAGACTTGGTTAACAGTCTTAATCCCCAAACAGAGAGACGGCGACAACTTCCATTGGTGTAGATCATCATCATCATCATCATCATCATACAATTCCACATCCTGCTTGCTTGTTTAAGGCCATAAATACTTTTCTTTAGCAAACATACTTTGTTAGGATACTTATCACAAAAACCTATTGGTTGTTCCATAAAAATTGAATCATTTAGATCGCCATTCAAAAAAGCTGTTGCAACGTCTAAATTATCTATACTTAAATCAAATTGATTAGCAATTGAGAACAGAATTCGCATAGTTGAGTGACGTACTACTGGTGAGAATGTAAGAAAGTAATCTATACCATGACACTGTGTAAAACCTCTGGCAACCAAACGAGCTTTAAAGCGATCAAATTTACCAGATGCATCATACTTTACTTTGTAAACCCATTTACACTTAATTATCTTTCTATCTAATGGCCTGTCTACCAATTCCCACACTTTGTTAGCTACAAGAGCGTCGTACTCACACTTCATGGCTTCCTGCCATTCTTTGCTGTTTGAAGAATTCATCGCCTCATCGTAAGTGAGTGGTTCAGAGATGAGAGCGTTCTCATAAACTAAGAAACTTATGTCAGACATATGATACTGTGAAAATCTCTGAGGTGGTACATTACGTGTAGAGCGGATAGGCCGGCCAGTGTGCGAAGCGACAGTCTCTGCAGCACCAGTCTCATCCCGAGCTGTAGTCTCTGCCAGACCAGTCGCAGCACCGTCTCCAGCTGCAGTTCCACACGGCGTAGGTACAGGCTCGTCACCTGTCTCGCCTGCAGACAAACGAGCAGAGTCTAAGTCGGACTCATCCTCGCTCCCCGTACAGTACACTCCATCTGAAATTGAGATATTATCACTATTAAAATCATTATTTTCATTATTAGATTCATCATTATAAACGCTAATCTATAACGCCCTGGTGAGAAGCAAGCTGGAGACTTCGTCGATTGTGTGGCTCCCATACGAATCAACATATGCTTTACTACTGGAAAAAGTACAAAAAGCCTTTCTCAGGTTTTTATATAAAAAAATGTATGGGTACTACCCGTTCATGTACCCAACCAAATATCTTCTGGGAACACTCGGCTACAACTCACTAGAGGTTAGGCGAAAGTTTTGTTTGCTGACTACCGCATGTCGAATCCTGCGCGGCGAGTCCGACTGTCCTGAGCTTGTAGACCGCCTCGTGCGACTGTTTGTTCCTGACGTCCCTAGGATAGCTCTCAGACCGCGGCAGCGCGATCTCTTGATGGCGCCGGCGGCGCGTACTGTGTCTCGCAAAAATTCCCCACTTGTTCGTGCTCTTGTGCTACTCAATGCGTTCCTGACATCAGCACCGGAGTGTGATTTGTTTGCGTGGCGATGGGCGGTTGTGTGCACTGAATGTTTGAGATTTTGTGAGGAATTGGATGATCGATGATAATTGTTATTATTATTATTTGTTTGTGTTGCTGTTTTATGTTTATGTTGGTTTTTCTATGATAATGTTGTACTAATAATGTAAGTTTCATGGCGCATTAGTTAAGAAACTGTAATGTCATGTAAACGTGTTATTAAAACTATCGTGAGACATCTTTACTAATTATAAAAACGGTATAAACTCACGTAAAAATCCATGTAAACGTGTAAACGTCATGTAAACGTGTTTAAATAAATAAATAAATAAATAAATTATTATTATTACTGACATTTAATTCATCATTATTATTAAAATTCAATAAATTAATGTTTTTATCACAGTTCTGTTGTATATCACAGTCAAAATTAAAAACATTTACTGCCTCGATGTCAGCCTGAGATGGTTTCTGATAGGAATGCCTAAACTTGTTTTCAATAAATGCTACATTACGTGAAACAATGACCTTTGTAGGGCACAAGGGATCAGCAAGACGATACCCTTTTGAAGTCTCAGAATACCCCACAAATATTTTTTTTTCTCTCATATCTTTGCAATACTGTCTCGAAGACTTTCAGCAATTGGTTAAGAATTTGCATCTTTGTCTTGAGAGGCACGCCGTCCAGTGACGACAGCCATTACTGTGTCTTGATTATCTCACAGGAGGTCTCTTGGGGCTTTTCTCTTCAATCGAGTGAATGTAGATTCGCTCTGCATCAACTGCGTGGCCAGAATATTTGGGTGATTACTGAGTCTTCGCTGGTATGATTTGTTTATTTCTTCCTTGACTGTTCTGATTTTTAAGTCGTGGTGTAGCTGTTCGTTGGTGACGAACCAGGGGGCGTTTGCTACCATTCTCAGCATTTTCGACTGAAACCGTTGTAGGATCTCTATGTTTGAGTTGGAAGCGGTTCCCCACAACTGGATACCGTAAGTCCAAATTGGTTTAAGAATACATTTGTAGAGTAGTAGTTTATTTTCCATAGACAGTTCAGATTTTTTTTCCATAAGCCAGTACATTTTTCTTAGCTGTATACCGAGAGCCTTTCGCTTTGTAAAGATATGTTTTTTCCATGTTAGGCGTCTATCGAGGTAGAGGCCAAGATATTTCGCTTCGTCGGCCTGAGGTATCGGTACACCATTGAACGACACAGGAGGACATGTTGCGTGTCTTGTTGCAAATGTCACCTGCACTGACTTTGACTCGTTAGCTTTTATGCACCAGGTTTGTAGCCAATTTGCTATATTATTTAGGCATTCTTGGAGTTTTTGGCTGGCTACTGTCGGATTTTCGTCAACAGCCAGGGCTGCTGTATCGTCTGCGAAGGTACCGATTACTGCCCCTTCTGTCAGAGGTAGGTCGGATGTAAACAGGAGGTATAAAGTAGGGCCATCCCTTGAGGCACTCCGGCGTGGACGTTATGTAGGGTGGTAGTAGATTCACCAAATTTAACAGCAAATGACCTGTCTGCAAGGTATGACTTTAGAAGTATATAGTAATTTAATGGGAGTAAATTCTTTATTTTATATAAAAGGCCGAGGTGCCACACGCGGTCAAACGCCTGCGATATATCCAGGAAGGCAGCATTGCAATATTTGTTTTCCTCGAAGGCCTTGTGGATTACCTCTACAAGCCTGTGGACCTGTTCTGTTGTTCCGTGTTTATCCCTGAATCCGAACTGGTGATCAGGGATTATTTTCTTTTCCGCAATTACAGATTTAAGTCTTTTTAGGAATAGAGTCTCCAGAAGTTTTGATACAATTGATAACAAACTGATGGGTCGGTAAGACGATGCTTCCTCGGGGGGCTTTCCGGGTTTTAGGATCATTATAATTTAGGCTACTTTCCATTGTCGTGGGAAAATGCCTCTTTTTAGGATGCAGTTGAACAATTGAGTCAGGAATTTTATCGCTTTTGCCGGCAGTTCTCGCAATATCTTGGCTGTTATTAGGTCATACCCAGGTGCTTTCTTTTGATTTAAGTTTTTGATTGCTTCAACAATTTCGTTAGACGTGAGCCTTTCAATAGGCAATTCAAGTTGATACGGCTCCTCGAGATATTTCAGCATTTCATCCTGATGTTGTTCGGCCGCGTTCGTTGCGTTGTTGGGTATGAATACCCCGTCTAGATGCGATGCAAAGACTTCTCCTTTTTCTGCGTCATTTTTAGCCCATGAACCATCTTGTTTGCGTATTGGCGGTTTCGAGGAAATTGGCCTCTTAAGTTTTTTCGTAGCTTTCCACAGGGAATAATCCGTAGCTGCTGTTGGGCTTAAGTTCCTTAAATACTGCTGAACACTATTATTTTTTTCAGTGCATAAGATTTGTTTCAGTTGTGCTGTCAGATAGTTGAATCTTTTTTTATCTTCGTGATATCTGGTTGTTTGCCAGCGCTTGCGAGCCTTCCTTTTCTCTGCCACAAGTTCACGTACATGTTTTGGGCAATCAGTTCTATCTTGTATCGCGATGGCCGGGGTGCTGTTCCGCGCTGCGGTTTAGATGCATTCATTAAAATGGTCAATCGCCGTTACGAAATCATTTTCGGTTTTGAGTGGTAGATTTGTGTTGATTGACGAATTTACCTCGGAACGGAAGGATTCCCAATCGGTCTTATTGCTGTGAAGTCTAGTCGGGGGAGTGTTCAACATGAATTTATGTTGTATTTTTAAGAATACCACACTATGGTCCGAAGATAAATCCTCTGATGATGTACATCTAAGTTGTTCATGGGGGATTCCTTTTATGACACAGAAGTCAATCAAATCTGGTGTTTTCTTTGGGTCTGTTGGCCAGTATATTGGCTCACCACTTGATATAGCAGTAAGTTTCAACTCCTTGAGAGCTTCTTGAAGTTGCCTCCCTTTAGGAGTCGTTAGCCGAGAGCCCCAGCTAGTGTTTTTTGAGTTGTAGTCGCCACCAGCTATAAATCTTGATCCGAGTGTTGTGAAAAATTGCAGGTACCCTTGCTTTTTGATGGCGTGTTTAGGTGGGGAATATACAGCACTAATTGCTAATTGTCCCCGAGTGTCTAAAATAAAGATGTTAGTAGCTTGTATTTCTTCCGTTTTGTATGATTTGGCCTCGAAGTGGCTGATGTTACTTTTTATTATTATTGCTGAACCTCCATGTGCCTTGCCGTCGGGGTGCATTGTGTGATAGAATGAATAATTGGGTATCTTTAAGTAACTTTTGTCAGTGAAGTGGGTTTCGGATATGAGAAGTATATCTACTTTGTTTAGGGTTAGAAATGTCTTGACTTCCAAGACATGTTGTGAGAGCCCATTGGCATTCCAAATGGCTATTTTTATTTGATTGAATTTGTCATCTTTGTCATGAACTCTATTAGTAGGTTTGTCATTGTGGTCATTTGTTGCATTAGTTGTCTAATTGTGTTCAGAATTTCTTTCGTGTCATTACTTTCCGTTTGGATTAGTGGGATGTTCTGTTTGGTAGTTGTGTAATTATCTTTAACTTGAGATTTCGTCGATTTCGTCACCTGTCTCGCCTGCAGACAAACGAGCAGAGTCTAAGTCGGACTCATCCTCGCTCCCCGTACAGTACACTCCATCTGAAATTGAGATATTATCACTATTAAAAACATTATTTTCATTATTAGATTCATCATTATTATTATTACTGACATTTAATTCATCATTATTAAAATTCAATTCATTAATGTTATTATCACAGTTCTGTTGTATATCACAGTCAAAATTAAAAACATTTACTGCCTCGATGTCAGCCTGAGATGGTTTCTGATAGGAATGCCTAAACTTGTTTTCAATAAATGCTACATTACGTGAAACAATGACCTTTGTAGGGCACAAGGGATCAGCAAGACGATACCCTTTTGAAGTCTCAGAATACCCCACAAATATAAATTCCTTCCCCTTAGCGTCTAGCTTATCCCGTTTATTTTTGGGAACAAGCGACTAAGCAGCGCAGCCAAAAATCCTGAGATGGCGGAGGTCAACCTTTGACCCTGACCAAACCTCTTCAGGAATCATTCCAGACAAAGCCGCTGTGGGTGACCTATTCTTCAAATATATAGCCGTCATAGCGGCCTCACCCCAAAAGCGCTTATCCAACGACGAATGCTGTAGCATGCAACGCACTTTTTCAAAAATTGTTCTGTTAAATCTCTCAGAAACCCCGTTTTGAAATGGAGAATAAGGAACAGTGGTCTGATAGATAATGCCTTCTTTTTGCAAATATCTAGTAAACTTTAAGTTACAATATTCCATACCATTATCCGTACGTAAGCATTTAATAGGCAAATTGAGTTGTTTCTCTACTAAGGCTTTAAATAGAATAAAATAGCTCATTACCTGAGATTTATTCTTCATTAGGTATCCAAAACTTTTTCTTGTAAAGTCGTCCGTAAACGCGACTAAGTATCTCGCTCCACCCCAGCTAGCCTCCGGCAGCGGTCCACACACATCACTGTGTATGAGCTGTAGCGGCTGTGTTGTCCTGCTTGAGCTCGCATCAGGGACAGGCACGGCCGATGCCTTCCCCTTAAGACAAGCCTCACACTTGTCATGAGCTTCACCCTGAAACACGACACCACACACATGCTTTCTTAACCTAGTCATACCTGCGATGCTTAAGTGACCAAGCCGTCGATGCCACAAATCCAAATTGGACATGGCAGAGGCAGCGACTGCTGCGCTCGGTGAATCCTGCCTCTCTTGCAGGATCAAAGAGTGCATCTTATTGAGCGAGTTACTCTCACATACATGACCATCTAATTTATAAATGCCATTAGAGCAATAAGCTTTTGCAAAATAATTGCCAGAACTTTTACAACTCCTATCATCATATAAAAAACAACCATTCTCATTAAATTCAACAATAAAACCACTTTGACACAATTTAGGGACTGATAAGAGATTGACTGATAAATTGGGGACAAACATAACATTTTTAAGTGTTCTAACCTGTTCATTAAAAATAATCTGCATTTCCCCAGAACATGTACTGGTCATATGCTGATTATTGGCTGCTGTTATCACTTGCACACTAGTGTCCTTTACTTTTGACAGCAAATTCTTGTTGTTCACTAGATGATTTGAAGATCCACTATCCAGATATACTTCAGTGACGCTATGAGCCAGTTAAGCAGTAACGGGCGGCTCCTTACTCTCCTTGTTTCAAGCTGAAGCGCGATCAGTTGAAGAACTGATCGCGCTTCAGCTTGAAACATTTGGCTTTAAAGTGTCCAGGTTTACCACAATAACGGCACAGTACTTGTTTCTTACTGACAAAGGCTGTCGTTGAAGTTGATGAGTTACCATTCGAGTCATCTTTCGGTTGTGCCTCCTGGAGTAGTCTGGTTCTGACTAGTTCACTAGAAAGCTTCGACGAAAGACAAAGAGTTTCCAAATTTGATACCAGAGGGTCGTACTCCTGAGGTAAACCACTCAGCAAAATTTCAGCAATTTCTTCATCTTCCACAGTTTTTCCGATATCCGATAGTTGATGTACAAGTGACATTACTTTCTCTATATAAGCAGACATTGAGTTGAAGTCGTTGAACTCTATACGATGGAGTTGTCTTAAAAGAAGAACGCGTCGGTATAGACCACGGTCCTCGAATACATCAGACAGCTTCCTCCACGCTTGTCTAGCTGTTGCAGCCTCCCGAACATATTGGTATAGCCCCGGCTTCAAACTTAGACACAGGCGAGCCAGCGCGCGTTGATCGCGCACGACATCCGAGCCCGTGAGTTCAGTCAACTCGTCTCTTTCGATGAGATCCCAAAGACCTTCCAACTTAAGTGTCATCTTCAATGCGAATTTCCAATTATGATAATTACCAGCCCCCTCGAGCAGAAGCTCGAGGAGCAGTGGAGAACCACTGCGCCTGCTCCGCCCAACAACACCGCCGAGGAATTCGTAGTCATTGTAGAACGTTCCAATTCCGGTATAACCTCAATATTAGAATTGTCGGCCGATGACATGTTAGTAGAATGCTGTGCGCATAAAATCTGGTCGCGCCGATCTTACAAGCGCCGGATGTTTCTCGATTCACTGGGCCCATAACCTGTTGTGGAGACCGTGGATTGCAGTGTGCACTTGTACCGCACGCCACGAGACTGCTCTGGAGGCGGAGGGCGAGGCTGGTAGATTGGAAATTATAACGCACCTTTATGCAGCATTGAAGTAAATCATTTATTACTCAGAATAACGAGGCACTTACATTTTGTCAAAGGGTTAAAAGTATAAAATTACTAAAGCTATTCAGAAAGCTACTTGTCGCTATGGCTGACATCTTAGAAGAGGGAAGAGACACAGATTATACATTCCATAGATAAAAATTGCATTCACTTAAGTAGCCTACAGACGATCATAGATTGTGGACAATACACGATCCAACAATAATTACATGCAAATTTACAGTTCACATGACCAAAACATTTGCACGGTAAACACATGGAACACAGAAACACAATTACTTAAGCATAAAAGCAAAAAACACTAACACATAGAACAACAAACATTAAAAATAAAGGAGGAAAAATAAAAACAAGATTAATTCTGTACAAAAAGAAAAAAAAACTATTTACAACTACTTCTAATAAATAAAGGTAAAAGTATATCAACTTGTGTAGAGCTTAAGTAGGCAAAGATTTTTCTGCAAAATACACCAACACTGTCAGCAAACATGTCAACGTCAGCTTCGAGTGCAACGCGGTTTAAAACAGTAATCGCTCTCGCCGTTGGAAGTTAGCGCCGCGGTGGGTGCGCGTGGCGGATCCAGCCAGCAACCGGCGGGGCCTCCGCGCCGCCCGCACCGCAGGTCGCGGTAACAGCAATCCAATACGTTGCAGCACAGGTGGATTATCCACTTTATTATTGAGGAGAAAATAATAATTAACCATAAGCAACATTTTACGTCTCAACTCGAGAGTGTGAATCCCGATCATACCCGTCACAAAAAGACCTGGGTATAAGAATGGATAATACCCATTCAGCCGCCTATATACGTATCTGGAGAATTTCTTCTGTATTTTTTCCACCATAAGGACATATTTATCCTCATGGCCCGATATGTTTCGAACTCGTATGGAGCTCTTCATCACGGACTGCTACCCGCACACCGCCGCGGCAACTTTGTGACAAACTAGTGTAAAACGCTTAATACAATAATTAAATGAGGATATCATTTGCGGATGTCTTTCGGGTGTTTTTTGGAAACCTGTGTCCCAGGCCCCAAGCTGCAACTGTTTGCCGTTATGACGTTGTGTAGCGGCAAATCGCGTCGTGGCGCCTGTGGCACAACTTTCCGTCTACGTGATCTGCCGCCTTTGCGCGAAGTGGACCATCGGGTGGACACTTGAGACAGACATACACTTGTCCGCCATACTTTTGTATTCCTAAATATTAGATGCCACAATGATACGAATGCCTAACCATATTTTCCACGGTTTCCATATTATTGAATAGAATATTATAATGCTGTTTCTTTCCAAATCCATCCTGGGCATGCATTGCTTATTAAATTGCAAGTACTTGATGGTTGTTATTATTTACTTACTTACAAATATATAAATACATTCTAAAAAAACCTAACCCGGGTGGCAGCGGGGCAGGGCGCAGGCTACCGGTGGTGTCGGGCTGCAGAGAGAGGAACCTCCTAACGATGCGCGCCGTGACGATGTACCGCCTTATATGTATATGGCATCTCGCCGGTGTGTGTTCTAATGTGACGAAGTAGATGAGACTTATATGTAAACATGGCGCTACAATAACTACATTGGAGAGGTCTCTTGTCCGAGTTCGGCATCATTTTCCTTTTCCGTATTTCTTTTCCTTTTTGGAGTGAAGTTTTGGATTCGTTTGTTTTTGCTTGTCCTTCTTCATTCAACAATCGAGCTCGAGCTGAAAAACAACTTGGTTTGTGGATATGTGTTTTTTTATAACAAAGCGTAAAAACGGAACCTAACCCTATTACTGAGACTTCGCTGTCCGTCCGTCTGTCACCAGGCTGTATCTCAAGAACGGTGATAACTAGACAGTTGAAATTTTCACAGATGATGTATTTCTGTTGCCGCTATAACAACAAATACTAGAAATAAAATGAAATAAATATTTAAAGGGGGCTCCCATACAACAAACTTACAGATACTGGTATGGAACCCTTCGTGCGCGACTCCCACTCGCACTTGGCCGATTTTATTTAAATATGTGACTTCAAAGAAATGATTGAATTGTATGATATATTTTTACCGCAAAAAATAATTTTGTATGGAGTTTTTAAAGCTGCGTAAGAATCCGAATGATGAACTTTGACGGCCATTTCTGACTTTTAGAGCAGTGTAAGTGTGTATAGACATTTGATCCCAATAAAAAATAGAGTCGATTGACATCCTCAAAAAAATGTTTCGCCATGCCTATTAAGAACGTCACAAAGTCAACGGAAGTCTGTTTTAGCCACCAATACATATAATGCTGTTTCTTATTGATTGTTTTTACCATAGAGGTACTTTGTGGTGGAGTAAATAAATGCTTTTTATGAAAAAAAAAGAAACTAAGTAACTAACAACTCGTTACAAGTGAAGCTATAATGAAAGCGTGTTCAATACAACAATCAAAAGGGTAGCTGCTCTAGACATCGAGAAGAAAATCTAGTCATTTTAATTGTCCGTCCGACCAATCTTACACATCGAAACTCGAATGAATTGGCTAATTGCAATTCATTTCAATCACCTTCTTTTTCCACCCATTTGGAGGTCACATAATTGAGAAATATATTTTGAAGACAAATATATTATGATGAAGCCAAGAAGAAGTTGATCACGTCAAAATGAAAATGAAAATGATAAAATGAAAATGATTTATTTTAATAACAATTGTTACAGGTCAATTTTTACATTATATTTATAAATTGCATGTGCTTACCTACATGTCTTACTTCATTTCATTAAAATTGTTTAACTACGTACTAGTGGTAAATTAAAAAAATCCTTGTGGTCATAAAAATTATTTTCTAGGAGCCATTTTTTTAGTTGTAATTTGAAACTTGTGGTGGTAGTTGCATTTGTTACATTTTCAGGTAGCCGGTTGTATACTATTGGTCCCAAGCTATAAATGCATTTTTTTGTTTTCGCTAATTGGTGTGGCGCTGCTACAAGCCTATTGAGGTTTTTGTTGCTGCGTAAGGGGTATCTGGAGTTGATACCTTTGCGTTTAAACATATCCGGATTGTCGTCCGTAAACGTTGCCACCTGATATATGAGTAGGCACGGTAGGGGTAAGATATGGAACTCCTGGAATAGTTCTCGGGCCGGAGCGTCCTTCGGCTTGCCTGCCATAGCTCGAACTGCTCTTTTCTGCATCGAGAAGACGCGGTACCAATCCGCTGCCAGAGCCCACAATTCCACACCGTAGGTCAGCACTGAGTGGATTGTAGCGAAGTAACACTCTCGCACCGCTGCCTTGCCGGCAGTGCGCGCCAGGCGGCGCAGCGCGAAGCACGCGCGGCCAGTAGACATGGGTAATCTCAACTCCGACTAGTGATTTGATTCTCTGAATCCGACTCCTAGATCGGAATCGATTCCGCTTAATGATTCCGACTCCTCTTATTGAGTCCGGCTCGTATCGCTGCGAGACAGAGACAGACACTCACGCGCTCTGCTCCGCTGCCGAACCAACGCGAACGAACGAAACGAAACGAGCGTTTAGATGGTCGGAGTTACAACTCCGCGGAATCAGTAAGAATCGCGTGGATTCAGTAAGGGAATCGAGTCCGCTGACGGAATCGGATCATTTGACTCTTTGAAACCGGAGTTACCCATGTCTACGGCCCAGGCGGCTGCACATATCGTTTATGTGAATCTCCCACGACAACGTTTGGTCTAGGTGGAAGCCGAGCAGGCGAGTGCAGGGCACATGCTGTATAGGGGCATCGCCCGCGCACACTCGCAGGGTCTCACTGGCGTGTGTCACGTAAATAAATTATACCCTAGCTTTCTAACTAAGGGGTTACCTATCCGGACAAAATAATACAAGAAGTTAAATTTAATCTACAATTTATTAATACTATAAAATATTTACAACCAAAATGTTTAGTCTAAGTTGTACCTTTAAATTAAGTTATATCTACAAGTTAAGTTAAGTTAAATTAAGTTGTAACATTAAGTTAAGTTTTAGTTTAAATTAAGTTTTAAGTTAAGTTAACCATAAATTCAGCTTTATTTTAATTTAAATATAGGTCCAAGTTCTTCGGTGAGCTAAGTTTTAAAATAGATTTAAGTTGAGTTAGATTCTAAGTTAGATTATATCTTTAAGTTTTAAGTTAAGCTTTAATCGTAGTTAAGTAACAAGTTGAGCCTAAGAAATGTCTAGAGTGGGTCCGAAGCCTAGATTCTGGGTCATAATCCTGAGAGTTGGGTCCGTTCCTCTGAATACCCTCACGCCCCTTGTGGTGCGACTGCGTGGTAGCAGCGGGTTGGCAGCACTGCAGCGTCAGGACCAGAATGTAGATCACGCAGACCTCCTCTAGAGCCCATTTCAAGCGCCGAAAAAAGGACGACTCCAATAGTCGTCAGACTTATATAGATGAGCCCGTACGGTGTTCCTGGAACGCGTCCAATCATAAAAATTAGGGAGGTGTCATTGTTCTGCCCTGGACTGTTGAACATCACACGCGCGCACCAAGGGGTAGGTATTTATTTAGAATGAAGCAGTCGGTCGTGTATGATGGGCAGTCCAGGTACATGAGAAGCAAAGCGGTGAGGCGAGAAACACATGCCAAGCAAAAAATAAATATTTATAATTACAACATTAACGCGGACAAATCCGAAAGATAGTAGTAGTATGATGATAAGTCGATCTCCAAATATTTAATTTAAATTAAGCTATATAGCGGTGTATTTTAATTATCGTTTCTATGTAGGTCGCGAAGCAAGCTAGCAATGGCATGAGGTTCTTGCATCATTACAATGGAATTATGATACAATGACTAAGCACATATATGTAATATGCGTGTAATTAAAAGCCTTTTCTTACAAATAAGTAATAATTGTATTTAATATTACAACCAAGAGAGCAAAATTGTATTTTAATAAATAAATAATGACACAAAGGTAAATTAAGAAAGAAAAATTGAATGCGATCTACTGCAATCGAAGCGGGATTTGAACCCGCGACCTCTGCGTTTCCGGCGTTTCTTAATTTACCTTTGTGTCATTATTTATAAAAATAAAAATGTGGTATTACCACATAAAAAATATGAATCGATAAAAAGATTCTATACAAATATTTAGAACAGCGCCATCTCTCTCGCAGTCTTCGCACTTGCTGTAAAGCAATGGGGATTGTGGATCGTGCGTGTAAAACGCACATCCTAGGGTATGGCTAATGCGCATAAGCATTTCAAAAACATATATGACACAGAGGGCGCTCCAGTAGCGTAAAGAATTATAAGGGATGAAAGATTTCGTGCGATTGACGTAGCGGTCGGATAGCTCAGTTGGAAGAGCAATGCGCCGGAAACGCAGAGGTCGCGGGTTCAAATCCCGCTTCGATTGCAGTAGATCGCATTCAATTTTTCTTTCTTAATTTACCTTTGTGTCATTATTTATAAAAATAAAAATGTGGTATTACCACATAAAAAATATGAATCGATAAAAAGATTCTATACAAATATTTAGAACAGCGCCATCTCTCTCGCAGTCTTCGCACTTGCTGTAAAGCAATGGGGATTGTGGATCGTGCGTGTAAAACGCACATCCTAGGGTATGGCTAATGCGCATAAGCATTTCAAAAACATATATGACACAGAGGGCGCTCCAGTAGCGTAAAGAATTATAAGGGATGAAAGATTTCGTGCGATTGACGTAGCGGTCGGATAGCTCAGTTGGAAGAGCAATGCGCCGGAAACGCAGAGGTCGCGGGTTCAAATCCCGCTTCGATTGCAGTAGATCGCATTCAATTTTTCTTTCTTAATTTACCTTTGTGTCATTATTTATAAAAATAAAAATGTGGTATTACCACATAAAAAATATGAATCGATAAAAAGATTCTATACAAATATGTATTTTAATATTTAAAACGTGACTAAGAAGTATTTTTACAAATTTAGAAATTAATTAGAGAAAATAAATCTATGTTTTAAATTTACAATATTGATTTATTTTAAGTAATTATTTACAAGCAAAGGCAGTATGTTGGCAGGCAAAATCAACCAGCGAAGAACCATGATTTTCTTAATGATATACATTATGATGTATTTATCTAATAATTACCAATTATCACTTTAAAAAAACATAACTACACATCACATTCAGTTACAATATAGCAGGACTACGCAGAAACAAAGGAATGTTCGAGAATGTTCTCAACCAGACAAAGAACTCGCCCACTGACGTGGTTGGTAACGGTAAATCTCCTGTTTCTACGAAATAATCTATAATGTGCGCTTATTACTACAAAAGCCACTTAGTCTAAAGATAATTATGCAACACTTACCCATTTACGGGATAATACACTTAACTGAATCTAGTAAAGTTAAATATTTAATATAATTAAAAAACACGTCCGCTCGGAAGGCGGCGCTCCAAGGACAAGTCTTTATGATAAGCGACCGCAGGCAGCTCGCAGGAGTGCTCGCGGCCGAATGTACGAGAACGGGGACGGCGCGTGCGGCAGCGCAGCAGATCGGAGTACTTCGTAAGGACTCGGCGAATGCTTATCGCTCGGGATCCGAGCGCTCAGCGCGTACGACCATAATTTTAAGTATAAAATATCTGTTAAGATTATAATAGTTTGTCATGGAGTTTTTATTTATTTACAGCGTAAAATGGTTAAGCTTAATTATTTATAATTAATTTTTAGACAGTTAAGTAGATTTTATACGTAGTATAGTAATAGTTTTATTTTAAACATACGTATAGGTACGACATTAAGTCCGCCTTTTAATCTGTAAGTTTTATCTTGTGCAAAGGAGATTAAATAACTACATATAACACAGGGCAAGGAGCGATTCCAAGGCAACAAATACATTTTAAAGTTATTACAACTATGCCATTGATGGCATAGGTGACAGTACCCCCTCTCCTAGACAAGGATTTTTCCTATGAAAAATCCGTCTAGACTCCAAGGTTCACTGATACGAAACCTATCGCAAGCTCAAGATGGAGTAGTCAGTACTCTATTTGTTTGACAAGGAACATACACTTAAACTACAGCTGGTCCATATGAAGAGAACTTGAGGAAGCAGCTGCTCAGTTAGACGCCTCTTACGTCACGCTATCTGGCGGCGGTAGGGAAACGTATTCTTACACCCGTCCCTACACGGGGATAAAACGTGTTAAGATACGTAGGCGCTATTTGATAATTTAAAATCTTTAATGTGCCATGCTCCTAGATCGCGCCCAGACATGTCCTCAACAATGTACACTAATGGGGAGCGTTTGGCTTTAATGCGGCATTTTTGATACTTGGGCGCAAGTTTTTTAGAAAAATAAGCAGCCTTGTCACTTTGGAAATAGTTACGCTTCCAAACTATATCGCCAACGTGGAATTCGATATCTTTGCGTCTAGTATTATAACGTGCCGCATTTTTCTGGTGACTTCGCCACAGGGTAACTTGTACATTGTCGAAAATGCTTGACAAACAACCAAGATTCTCTGCATAGAGTTCTCGAGGCAAGAAAACTAGCTCATTAGGGTTATCATTTTCAATATAATGAGACCCGCATGTCACTAGTTCTCTACCATGGACAAGAAATGCAGGGGTATATCCTGTTACCTCATTAATCGAGTTGTTAATGGCGAACTGGATTTTTGGAAGGTTCACATCCCACGTCCTCTGGTCCTCACCCACAAAAGTCGACAAGGATGTGACTATGGTCTTATTATATCTTTCGACTGTGTTGATTTGTGGTGTGTACTTGGGTGTGAAGTGGACATTTGGTATCTTATACTTTTTAAATAGCCTATCCATTTCGCGACTAGCGAACTGACAGCCGTTGTCAAGGATTAGAGTTTGAGGAACCCCATGGACCAGGAACACATTGTCTTCAAGGATTCTAGAAGTTACATCGGCCGTAGCCCGACGCAGAGGAAATATTAAGCAATACTTGGAGAAGCAACACGTAACTACAAATATATAGCTATGTTGCTTCCTGCTAACAGGCATGGGCCCAACTAGGTCAATTGAGACTACTTGCCAGGGTCGGCAGCAGTCCTTAGGCCTTCCCATTTTTCCAAGAGTGCCATGGGTCGGGTCTTTATGTGCAAGACAGACCTCGCAATTAGAGACAAATTGAACAACGTCATGGTACATCTTTGGCCAGTAGTAAGTGAGACTGACACGTTTATGAGTCTTATAAATACCGAAGTGTCCAGCTGTTGGTTCACTGTGACACTTGGATAATACCTCCCGACGCTGTTCCGAGCACACAACCTCCTTCCAACTAAATTCTGAGGCAAGCGGGTTTTTACTTTTCATATACCTAAATAACTTGTTACCTTCAACAATATAGTTTGGAAATCGCACCGGTGAGTTTAAACAGCCCCTGAAAATGTTCAAATACCATTCGTCACTAGTTGCCGGGGGATCGGACACAGATGATATTGCAGACACGGGAACACATCTAGATAGGCTATCCGGCACAACATTATCCTTGCCCTTTCTATGTTTAATGATTAGATCAAAAGCCGAGAGTCTCACACCCCACCGAGCCAGACGACCAGTGGGATTTGTTAAGGAAAGAAACCACTTGAGCGCGGAATGGTCGGTGTATACAGTAAAGGGACGACCGTTTTCAAGGTAACACCGCCAGTGCTCAAGGGCTGTCAAGACTGCAAGTGCTTCCCTTTCTGTGACGCTATAATTTCTTTCTGGCCCTGTTAGTGAACGGCTCATGAAAGCGACTGGATGCTCGACCCCATCAATTATCTGTGAGAGCATAGCCCCTACTCCGTAATTGCTGGCGTCTGTGTGCACCTCAAACGGAAGACTAAAGTCAGGGCAAGCAAGAACAGGTGCTTGCACGAGGCAACTCTTTAAGTTTTCGAAGGCTCTGGCGGCATCAGCTGTCCATTCAAAAGGAGGTGAGGGCTTTTTAGTTGAGGTCAGTTTATTAAGAGGGCCTGCTATAGTGCTGAAGTTAGGGATAAATCGTCTATACCATGAGGCAGTACCCAAAAAACGCTTCACTTCCTTCTTATTGCTTGGTACAGGGTAATTCACTATAGCCCTAACTTTATCCGGGTCTGTACGTAAACCTTGGCTGTCGATTACGTAACCTAGGTATTTCAAGGAGTCCCTAAAGAATTGACATTTTTCAAAATTAACAGTGAGGTTAGCCTTTTTCAGTTTATCCAGAACACGTCTAAGAATAGAAACATGTTCGTCAAAAGTTTCACTGATAACAATCACGTCGTCAAGGTAACAAAATACTTTAAGCTCAAAATCGGGCATAAAAAGAGAATCTACCAATCTTTGCTGGGTCGCAGGAGCATTGGTCAGGCCAAAAGCAGTAACATTGAACATTAGCGTTCCACGGCCAGGTACGTAGAATGCTGTTTTTTCCCTGTCTGGTTCAAAGATTGGTATTTGCCAAAATGCTTTAGATAGATCTATACTTGACAGAAATCTAGCGTTCTTTAAATTGTCTAAAATTTCGGAAACATACGGAAGGCTGTATGCATCTTTTTTAGTTACCGAATTAAGTTTTCGGCTATCAAGGCAAAAACGAGGCTTTCCATCTTTTTTGCCAACGACTAGAACAGGAGAAGACCAAGGGCTTTCACAAGGAGAAATAACACCTAAAGACAACATTTCATCCACCTGCTCCGTGATGATACGTTTCTTTTCAGGGGATAATCGGTAGTACCTCTGTTTGATGGGCTGCGCGTCTCCAGTATCTATTCGATGGGTAATGAGTGACGTTTTTCCTAAGCCTTTCTTTTCGAAGGAGATGTCATGGAACTGATCTATAACCTCATCTGCTGCAAGCTTTTGCCGATGATCTAAATTACCGTAAGAATACAGATGGAGTTCGCTAGGTATGGAAGAAATTTCAGATAAACAAGGTTCAAGGTCAGTTCTGTAATCTATATTATTTAGAAATTTAGGACAGATTTGAAATTTCTTCCAAAAGTCAATTCCAAGAATAAGTTGAGTTTCAATTTGAGGCATTACAAAAGCTTTTAGCACATGACTATTATTTTCGAAGCAAACTGGTAATAATATGTAGCCGAGAGATTTAATTCTTTGCCCCCCAGCTGCAGTAACGGTAACCTGATCATCAGTTATTAATTTTAAGCCATATTTAGAGAGATGAGAATGAGTGTCTTTACCAAGAATAGTTATAGCTGAACCAGAGTCCAATAAACCAAACATTTTTAGGTCCGGAGAAGTATTAATACTAATCTGAACAAACGGTCTAGGGTCGTTAGTAGGCTTGGAATTAAAAATTGTTGCAACCTTGTACGTATTAAAAAAATGCTTTATAGTTACAAGCCAGCTATCCCAATCAGAGTTAACGTATCTAGGCTGGCAACAATTTTTCCTTACTAGTTTTTTTGAACTAGACAGTTCGTTTTGATGAGTAGCCAAGTTTGATTCCTTAACTTTAGAAGGGTTACATTGAGGACAGTCCGGGAAGCGATAATCTTTAAGTCCACACCTGAAGCAGAAAATGGTACGTTCGGCGGTACATTCTTTTATTGTGTGAGTATCAACACGACAACGGTAACAGTACTTGCTATCTTCACCGATAGCAGACACATTGTAGGACCTATTAAAGCTGGGTTTAGCATGCTGAGGGTAGCTTGTGGTGGCCTGGGCCTGAGAGTGACCTGAACTGGTTTTGGCAAAACTTCCCTTAGCTGGTTCTTTCTTGGGTTGATAGGAGTATTCCGGAGCGAGGGTCGTAGCACAAGCAGATGGCGGTTCCTTAAATTGTAGCATCATCGTACTATATGTATACTTACATTTAGATATCATGTATACTCGTATAGTTATAAGAGTAGCGCTGGCTGCGTCCAGCGCATAAGCACTTAGATAGTCTCACAGTAAACACCGCGAAGCGAATACGCGCATTTTATTTTACCATCCTTCTGATACTTAACCTAAAGACACACACCTTAAATGGTAAAGTGATGACCCCGACGCGAATAGTGTCCCACTCGCGAGTAACTTTCTAATAAATCAAAATTTTTGCCGTTTACTGTGACTCATCATGCTCAGCGACCAACAACAGCAGCACCAGCCGGCCGTCCCACAGCAACAGCAGCAACTGCAGGCAGGGGAACAACACCAGCCTCAACACCAGCCTCCGCAGATGACAGCAATCACCATATCATCGAGGATTCCGGAATTTTGGCGTCAGCAGCCGAGACTCTGGTTCCATCAATTCAACGCAATCGTGGACCCGCAAAAGGCAAGTGACCTACATAAAAGTCAGCTCTTAATAGCTAAGTTGGGGCGAGACGAATTGAGGGACATTAGTGACATATTAGAAAACATGCCCGAAACAAATAAATTTGATACCATTAAAAACCGATTAATATCCGTGTACGAGGAATCAGAATCACGACAGTTAAACCAGCTCCTCAATGAGATTGAACTCGGTGACCAAAAGCCCTCACAATTACTTAGGCGCATGCGAGAACTAGGTAAAAATCGCGTTCAGGACGACACTCTTAAATTACTTTTTGTAGGTCGTCTACCGCAGTCCATTCGAGCAGTTATAGCAGCATGTGACACGGGGGAAGTTAAATTAGATAATCTAGCGAAAATGGCAGACAAAATAATAGAAAATACAAAGCCATCCGAAATGGCCGTCATAGCCACCCACAGCCACAAATCTGATAACGATAGGTTAGTCCGTGAAATCGCAAGCCTAAAGTTAGAGATGCAAGCAATTAAGCAAAGCAGCAACCATAGGGAATCACGAAATCATGCCCGTAGCTACCAACGCAACTCGTCACGCACACGTTCAACAAGCCGTGGCAATTCAAATACCAGTAGCTTAGCATACCTCTCTCAAACTGCAAAACCTGGGGACGCAGATTACAAATGTTTTTATCATTTTACCTATGGGGCAAGTGCTCGCAAATGTGGCGATCTTACAAATTGCCGTTACACTAACGTGTCGGAAAACTAATTCTGACACCGGCACACATAGAAAACGTCGCCGGTGTCGAAAATAGTCACCGACTTTGCGTAACCGATCAAAACACAGGTACACGATTTTTAATAGATACCGGCGCTGATGTGTCTGTTTTAGCCGGAAAAAGGCAAAACACTCAATCAGATTACACATTATACGCAGCTAATGGTACAAAAATTAGAACATTTGGCGAAAAAACTATTACAGTAGATCTAGGATTTCGACGCACATTCCAATGGAAATTTATATTGGCCGACGTCCAGAGATCAATCATAGGCGCCGATTTTCTAACAGCGAACAAATTAATGGTCGATTTACACGGTAGAAAACTCATAGACAAGGTCACTAACTTGTCACGAGGCACACACATCACAAAAACCACTGAACCGACTACCATTCGATCGATAGACATCAATAACGAATATCATAAATTATTAGAGAAATTTCCCGACATCACCAAAAAGGAAAATTTCAAATTAAATCCGAAGCACGGTATACAACACCACATTTATACCACAGGTCCTCCGGTTCATCAAAAAGCGCGTCCACTCAACCCAGAAAAATACAAATTAGCCAAAGCTGAATTCGAAAGAATGATGCAATTAGGTATTTGTAGACCGTCCAACAGCCCTTGGGCGAGTCCTCTTGTATGTGTCAAGAAAAAAAACGGACAAGAAACAAGACCTTGTGGTGACTATCGTAGGCTTAACACACAAACGATCCCTGATCGTTACCCATTACCCAGACTTTTAGACTTCACCTACATTCTAAAAGGTAAATCGACGTTTTCCAAAATTGACGTACGAAAAGCTTACCACAACATACCCATGGCACCAGAGGACATTCCAAAAACAGCTGTAATTACTCCATTCGGGTTATTCGAATTTACTAGATTGAATTTTGGATTACGTAATGGGGCCCAAGATTTTCAAAGGTTAATTAATAATGCACTCAAAGGTCTCGATTTTGCATTTGCATACTTAGATGACATAATTATCAGCTCCGAGTCTAAAAAACAACATTTTAAGCATTTAGAATTAGTCCTAGAACGCCTACATAACTACGGACTGACTATAAACACGGAGAAATGTGAATTCGGAAAATCAGAATTAAACTTTCTTGGGTATCATATTAGCAGTGAAGGAATAGAGCCAAGTAAGGAAAAAACGCTTGTCATTTCAAACTTTCCGCTACCGAAAACAGTTGAAGAACTTAGACGTTTTCTAGGAATGATGAATTTTTATAGACAAAGCATTCCGAGAGCGGCCGAAATACAAGCACCACTAAACGCGTATTTACATAATGCAAAAAAACGCGACAACACAAAAATTGCATGGACTGAAAGTGCATTAGAAGCGTTCAGTAAGTGTAAGAATAGCATAAATAACACATTAATATTATCACACCCCGAACCGTCGGCACCACTTATCTTAATGACCGACGCTTCAGGTAATTGCGTAGGCGCAGCCCTACACCAAAAGATAAGCGATAAGTTAGAACCACTAGCGTTCTACTCTAAAAAGCTTACAGAGACACAAACCAGATACAGTACATATGACAGGGAGTTATTAGCAATATATATGGCTATAAAGCATTTCCGTTACATGGTAGAAGGTAAAGAATTAACTGTCTTGACAGACCACAAACCTTTGACCTTTGCGCTTACAAAAAAAGTCTCACCTTCAGATTCACCCCGACGCTTAAGACAATTAGACTTCATAGCTCAATTTTGCGACCAAATTCAATATATAGAAGGCGATAAAAATACAGTTGCCGATACCTTATCAAGAGTCAACGAAATAACCATGCCTACCTTATTCGACTATAAATTACTAGCTGAAGCACAAAAAGACGATCCAGAATTGCAAAAATTAAAATCACAAAACAATCTGCAATTCAAATTAATCACCATGCCTGACTCTGGAATAAAAATAGCCTGTGAAACATCAACTGATAACATCCGTCCATATCTACCATCAACATTCCGTGAGCGCGCTATCACAACAACACACAATATTAGTCATCCCGGCGTAGCCGCTACTAGGAACGCGGTTAAAAATAGATATTTCTGGCCAAATATGAACAACGACATAAAATTATTCGTAAAAGGTTGCATTAAATGCCAGAAAGCGAAAATACAACGACATACTATCACCCCATTAGGAAAGTTCGAAGACGCCTCACGTTTCGAAAATATCCATATAGACATTATTGGCCCACTTCCGTTATCTGGCGATTTTAGATATTGTGTTACCATTATAGATAGAGTAACGAAATGGCCTGAAGTTATCCCTACAAAGGACATAACAGCCGAAACGGTTGCAAATGTGTTCATAGAACACTGGATAGCCCGTTTCGGTAGTCCCAAGCGGATAACTTCAGACCAAGGCCGTCAATTTGAGTCTGATCTATTTACACAACTATTAAAAAGACTCGGCATTGAACGTGTTCGTACGACGGCATACAATCCAAAAGCTAACGGCATGATTGAACGATTTCACCGTACTTTAAAAGCAGCTATAATGGCCAAATGCAACGACAACACACAATGGTCGCGAGAATTACCTCTAGTTTTATTAGGCTTACGAACAGCCGTAAAACAAGACCTAGGTTATAGCTCATCACAATTGCTATACGGTTCGAATATTAGATTGCCAGGTGACTTATTTACCAAACCCGTTACTAACGTAAACACTTCTGAGTACGTAACACACCTTGCTCAAGTACTATCATCTATTCCAAATATAACAAACACAAGTTCCCATAACAAGAATCTTAATGTTTTCGTTCACAAGGACTTAGGTAACAGTTCTCATGTGTTCCTAAGAAATGAGGCACGGAAATCATTAGTACCACCATATGAGGGGCCATTCAAAGTTATATCGCGGCACCCCAAATTCTATGTCATAGAATCCAACAATAAACATGTCACGGTGTCACTTGACCGTCTTAAACCGGCTTATCTTTTAACGACTGACGTTATGTCGGTCCCAGAACAGGCCCACGAAAACAAGGAACAACAACACCAGACACCGGAGACAATAACCATTACGCCATCCTCCTCAGAGAAACAAAACGACACCGCTGTAACCACGCCGCCGGTGATAACAAGATCCGGTCGCGTAGTAAAAAAAAAGGTGAGGTTCGACATATAAACATCACAACAACCTACGTCAACCACACATTCACACTCAGCCACAATACCGTGCAGACATCACTGAGAGCCAACTATATTTCAGTTTCCGACATCTTTACAATGGGAAACCCACCTAGCAAATCGTCATCCCACACCACTATCATCGCACAGAATGGAGCAAATGGCGCAGAAAGCGGACTCAAAGAAGACGAACAATCGCTCAACTTCAAAATGTCGCTAATTGCCGTAATACTTGTAAGTGCGACAGTTTCAGTGGCCACCCTTTACATTGGTTGGCAGTACTGCAAACGGCGTATGAAATTATCAATGGATAACCGCATACAGAGGATCGTCGTACAGCGCACCGCACCCGTTGCGCTGCATCGAGCCAACTCAGCGGCCGTAGCCGCGCCGATGCCGAACCAGCACCAGCAGTGTAACGCGAGTGTAAATCATGTCATCGTGTAAAATAGTGTACAGTCGTGAGTGAAGTGAATAGGATAAGGACAAGGTTTCAAGTATAAACTAATTTTAGGAATTTAACTTTTTATTTAGCTTTAAAACATGTGCCCTCATTTAATTTTTAATTTTACCATGTTTCCTCTAAGGGCGGAGGATTGTAGCATCATCGTACTATATGTATACTTACATTTAGATATCATGTATACTCGTATAGTTATAAGAGTAGCGCTGGCTGCGTCCAGCGCATAAGCACTTAGATAGTCTCACAGTAAACACCGCGAAGCGAATACGCGCATTTTATTTTACCATCCTTCTGATACTTAACCTAAAGACACACACCTTAAATGGTAAAAATCATCTGACCGCGCTTTAATTTTTTCGTAATTTCTACACAACGTACGTAGACTTGACAAGGAATTTAAATTAGGGCAAGTAGCAAGAACACTCGAGTAACATGGACGAATGTTGTGTAAAATTATTTCAAGCTGTTCCATTTCATTAAGTTTCCTGTCCAATCTGCTAAACATTCCGTGCATAATGGCCAAGTAAATCGTAATCGATTCCGATGGACCTTGACTACGGTTTCTGATTTCCTCGAGCATACGATAGTCGAAGTCATCAACATCGAAATCAGACTTAAGTGAATCAAGCAGATTACCCCAAGTGAGGAACGAGTCTTTTACACTACGATACCAGTGAAGGGCATCTCCAGTAAATATTTCAGTAGCTAATGAAAGCATTTTGCTATCAGGGATGTCCTTTGCTTGACGGAATTCGTTTGCACGAGCAATAAAAGCTCGCACACAAGATTTACCGTCGTATTTAAGTTTAGAAATGTCTGTGCTTAAGCCACGATCGCATGTCACTTTGATATGATACGGCATGGGGGCCTGTTCCGCATTTGTGGTGGTTTCGGTGGTGGTACCAGTTGAGTTACCTGAACATTCCGTTAAAGTAGGCGGATAATTTCGTGATCTTGCACAAGCAATAGATGCTGGCTGGCTATCAGCATAAGGGGACAAGGCTAAGATTTCTTGAAAAGATGACCATTGTTCATTGAAAAATTGCTGAGTCTCCTGCAGCAAAGAAAGCTTTTCAGATGTAGCTTCGGGCAAACTAACTATTTAGTCTATGATATATATGATTTAGGTAAGTATGAGTACGTTCGAGTAAGCTTCGTTGTTGAGGGTCTTGTTTTAGACAAGCTATGTTAATTGCAGCCTTAGCTAGGGTATGTTTAATACCAGAAATGTCCTCATCAAATTCATAACACGAATCAAGGATATCTTCCGAGGGGAATCTAATTGACAGCTTAGCTATTTGTTGCCTTAGTTCGTCCACCCTATCTTTTGGTTCCTCCGCTCGTATCCTAACCTCATATATTAGTTCGGATTTTGTTAACTGTAAATATTTAATCGGCCGCGACATATTGATTAATTGTTCTTTTCGCGCGATTGTAAAAAGATGGGTAAATGTTGCACAGAATTACAATCAACCTTATTATCTATATGAAAATAGAGAAGAAAGTGTCCAAAAAGAAAGTGAAAGCAGAGATAGATACAGTGATAGGTCAGAAACTAAAGTTTTACACAACTAGTTTTTAGTACTAAGGATTTATTGATTGGCTTAGTCTGGGACATGCACACACCAACACCAAGAATGCTATAAAAATGAAGTACTTACCAACTCTCAGTTAAATAAAGACCCAGAATCTAAAAAAAAACACGTTATGGGCGCCAAACTGTCACGTAAATAAATTATACCCTAGCTTTCTAACTAAGGGGTTACCTATCCGGACAAAATAATACAAGAAGTTAAATTTAATCTACAATTTATTAATACTATAAAATATTTACAACCAAAATGTTTAGTCTAAGTTGTACCTTTAAATTAAGTTATATCTACAAGTTAAGTTAAGTTAAATTAAGTTGTAACATTAAGTTAAGTTTTAGTTTAAATTAAGTTTTAAGTTAAGTTAACCATAAATTCAGCTTTATTTTAATTTAAATATAGGTCCAAGTTCTTCGGTGAGCTAAGTTTTAAAATAGATTTAAGTTGAGTTAGATTCTAAGTTAGATTATATCTTTAAGTTTTAAGTTAAGCTTTAATCGTAGTTAAGTAACAAGTTGAGCCTAAGAAATGTCTAGAGTGGGTCCGAAGCCTAGATTCTGGGTCATAATCCTGAGAGTTGGGTCCGTTCCTCTGAATACCCTCACGCCCCTTGTGGTGCGACTGCGTGGTAGCAGCGGGTTGGCAGCACTGCAGCGTCAGGACCAGAATGTAGATCACGCAGACCTCCTCTAGAGCCCATTTCAAGCGCCGAAAAAAGGACGACTCCAATAGTCGTCAGACTTATATAGATGAGCCCGTACGGTGTTCCTGGAACGCGTCCAATCATAAAAATTAGGGAGGTTTCATTGTTCTGCCCTGGACTGTTGAACATCACACGCGCGCACCAAGGGGTAGGTATTTATTTAGAATGAAGCAGTCGGTCGTGTATGATGGGCAGTCCAGGTACATGAGAAGCAAAGCGGTGAGGCGAGAAACACATGCCAAGCAAAAAATAAATATTTATAATTACAACATTAACGCGGACAAATCCGAAAGATAGTAGTAGTATGATGATAAGTCGATCTCCAAATATTTAATTTAAATTAAGCTATATAGCGGTGTATTTTAATTATCGTTTCTATGTAGGTCGCGAAGCAAGCTAGCAATGGCATGAGGTTCTTGCATCATTACAATGGAATTATGATACAATGACTAAGCACATATATGTAATATGCGTGTAATTAAAAGCCTTTTCTTACAAATAAGTAATAATTGTATTTAATATTACAACCAAGAGAGCAAAATTGTATTTTAATATTTAAAACGTGACTAAGAAGTATTTTTACAAATTTAGAAATAAATTAGAGAAAATAAATCTATGTTTTAAATTTACAATATTGATTTATTTTAAGTAATTATTTACAAGCAAAGGCAGTATGTTGGCAGGCAAAATCAACCAGCGAAGAACCATGATTTTCTTAATGATATACATTATGATGTATTTATCTAATAATTACCAATTATCACTTTAAAAAAACATAACTACACATCACATTCAGTTACAATATAGCAGGACTACGCAGAAACAAAGGAATGTTCGAGAATGTTCTCAACCAGACAAAGAACTCGCCCACTGACGTGGTTGGTAACGGTAAATCTCCTGTTTCTACGAAATAATCTATAATGTGCGCTTATTACTACAAAAGCCACTTAGTCTAAAGATAATTATGCAACACTTACCCATTTACGGGATAATACACTTAACTGAATCTAGTAAAGTTAAATATTTAATATAATTAAAAAACACGTCCGCTCGGAAGGCGGCGCTCCAAGGACAAGTCTTTATGATAAGCGACCGCAGGCAGCTCGCAGGAGTGCTCGCGGCCGAATGTACGAGAACGGGGACGGCGCGCGCGGCAGCGCAGCAGATCGGAGTACTTCGTAAGGACTCGGCGAATGCTTATCGCTCGGGATCCGAGCGCTCAGCGCGTACGACCATAATTTTAAGTATAAAATATCTGTTAAGATTATAATAGTTTGTCATGGAGTTTTTATTTATTTACAGCGTAAAATGGTTAAGCTTAATTATTTATAATTAATTTTTAGACAGTTAAGTAGATTTTATACGTAGTATAGTAATAGTTTTATTTTAAACATACGTATAGGTACGACATTAAGTCCGCCTTTTAATCTGTAAGTTTTATCTTGTGCAAAGGAGATTAAATAACTACATATAACACAGGGCAAGGAGCGATTCCAAGGCAACAAATACATTTTAAAGTTATTACAACTATGCCATTGATGGCATAGGTGACACGTGTCCATTTAATTTAAAAGTTATGAAGCAGGTCTTGTCTTTATTTAGTGCTAGGCCGTTCGACTTGAACCAATTGTGCAGTTGGTGGGTTACACTGTTTAAGGCGCTTTCCAATTCCTGTTTAGTGGGCGTGCTAATTATAGCCGTGACGTCATCAGCGTACATAAATATGTTAGCGCCGTTTATTGCCTGCGGTAGGTCGTTCAGGAGTATGGTGAATAATGTATTTGATAGGCAGGATCCTTGAGGTACGCCCATTAGGTTTTGGCGCTCCGAGGACACGACGTTTCCGCCACCTCCGACCACTACTTGTACCCTGCCTGTCATAAAGGATATCAGTAGGCTTAATGCGTGACCGCGGATGCCGTAATGAGCGAGTTTGTCAGCGACAAGACCGTGGTCGGCGGTGTCGAAAGCACGTGACAGGTCGCAGCAGATGACGGCTACGTGACGTTTCGCCTCGCGTGCAAGTAGCACGCAGTGCACCACCTCCCGCACAAGGTCGGTTGTCGACCGGCCTTGCCGGTAAGCATACTGACTGTCCGATAGAACGTTTCTCGGCGACCAAAACGCTAGTAATCTTTTATTTAACCCTACCTCGAAACATTTACTGGGGGTGGGGACCATTGCGATAGGGCGGTATGATTTGAGGTCTGATTTTTTGCCTTTGCCTTTGTATAGGGGACAGATTTTAACCGTTTTCAAACAACTTGGGTATGTACCTAACCTCGTACAGTTGTTGAATAGGTGGGCTAAGACGAAACAGATTGCTGGGCTGGCGTGTTTGAGTAGGTTAGCGGACAGGCCATAGGCATTCGTACTGTTTTTCGGGGCTATGATATTTGATAAAATATTATGTACTTCGCCCGGTGTAAAATGGCCCAATCTGATGGAACAGTCGCTTGGTGAAGAGCGGTCAGACAGGAGTGCGAGGCAGCGGAGGCGGTCCGCGGGAGGCGCGCCGCACGCGGCGGCCGCGGTTACAAACTCCGCGTTCAGCGCGTCCACCAGCTGCTGCTTGGAAGGAAACGGGTTTCCGTCGGTATCCACCAGCAGGTCGGTGTAATCGGCGCGTTCGTGGGCCTTTCTGGCCAACTCTGTGTTGATCGCTCTCCACATTGCTTTACTTTTATTGTGATTGTTTTGTATTAAAGAATTAAAATAGTCGGTCCGTTTAGTCTGTAGTTTATAGTTGTATAAGTTTATAATTTTAGATGTGATGGATTTGAGGTCGCTGTTATGTGGGTTGTTTTTTGAGGAATTTATGATGTCGAACACTAGCAATTTTAGGTCGATTAGTTCAGAGTCGACCCATGTATTATTTTTGGGGTGGATGGTGATGTTTTTAAATGGAATGTGGATGTCGAGAAATGAGGTCAGGATATTGATGACCTTGCTTGCGAAGTGCTCACATTCCCCGCGGTGATTTTCCACTACTACCTGCCAATCTACGGATTCAAGTGCGGTAACAAAGGCAGATTTATTTTTCTGGCTATAAATGCGCTTTGTTATCAGTGCGGGCGCGGGGGGCGCCGAGCGCGGCGCGACCAGGCGCTGCGCTGCGTGATCGCTGAGGTTGGTGTTTGCGCACGTCGCGTACACACGGTCGTCCCGGATGTTGGAGTAAGCATGATCCAGTAATGTGGCGCTTTCCCCTTCTATTCTAGTGGCCTCTTTTACGCACTGACAATACCGATGAGCGGATAGTATACTCGTATCTAGGAGCTTTCTTGTAATAGGAGTATTGCAGTGTAGATCGATGTTTATGTCTCCCATTATGATTGCATTTAGTTTTTCATCATCTATTTATGTTAGTAACGTATCGAATGCTCTTAGGTATTCGGTATGACTAGTTAAATTGGAGTGGTAAATTGCTACTATTAGTAGATCATCGTCTAGTATATGTATCGCACATACGTCAAATAGTTGTTCGCAAGATAACTCACAATAGTCGGGCCTGTTTACGGCTTTAATGTGGGGTTTTGCGTAAATGCAACTACCACCACGTTCTATATTTGGTCTACAGTAATATGACTACAGGTCAAAGTTTGTTAACGTAACAGACTGAATTTCATAACTACGCAAAAAATGTTCTGTTAAAATTAAAACATCACATTTGAGGTCGTCCGTGAGTAGGAGTTCGAGTTTTGTCGTCTTGCCGTGTAGACCTCTAATGTTTTGGTGGCACACTGTGATGGTTTCGGTTTGTGGTGTCCGTGTGTCCCGCCGCTGCTGGAGCGGCCGGTTCTGCGTCAGCGGTTGATCCGACGGAGCGGCGGTGGGAGGGAGCGCGCCTCGCGCGCTCGGTGCTAACGCGAAACCACTCGCTCACCTCCGTACCCAACGGCCAGATATCAGCGGACATAACAGACTGGAACTTGCTGTGCGGGACTGTTATAGCGAAAGGTGGAATTGGTGGGCAACAACAAGATCAGCCGTGTTACACACTACATATACCTAGGCCAGGTTCTCAGTCTGAACAGGAACAGCCTGAGCATGGAAATTAATAGGCGCATACAACTAGGTTGGGCTGCCTTTAGAAAGCTGTCCGAAGTGTTTAAAAGCGATATCCCCATAAGCCTGAAAAGGAAGGTCTACGATCAGTGCGTACTCCCTACAATGACCTATAGAGCAGAAACATGGACCTTCACCCGCCAAACCGTGCATCAACTTCAAGTTGCCCAGAGAGCGATGGAGAGAGCGATGCTGGGGATAACACTCAGAGATCGCATTCCAAACAAAGAGATCAGACGGAGAACCCAAGTAAACGACATCACTAGGAAAGCCGCTACTCTAAAATGGAGATGGGGGGGCACGTATGTAGGCGAGCAGACGGACGCTGGTCTCGAAAGATACTGGAGTGGCTGTTACGCAGTCATATCATATCATATTTGATAATTTTGTTAGTTTCCTACTACTAGCGCCATCTAGTTTCTGGTATTCCTACAGGAACACTGGTCTTGCAGAACAGCGGCGCGGATCTAACGCAATCTAGTAGCGGCATTGTTCAAATACATTAGCAGATCGTTGCAGCTGGCAACACTGAATCGACATAGTTCGATGTCTTCTTAATCATTTAAGGATTAATATTCATAAATATTAAATAAAGGAGTGTTTTATTTTGTATCTAATCGTATGAATTAATTATTTCATAATAAATCTCAATCAAATTAACTAGTAGCTTCGTTTGTCTTTGGAATCGGGAAAACTCGCGATTGCGTGTGGGCATCTCTAGTGTTCCGATGGTGAACGTTGTGGCAGCTCGCTCGGGCAGTGCGTCCCCGAAACTCACGACGTGAGGACGTACTCGCTTCTCCTGCGGAGGAAGCCATTTTGTCTTCGAAAATGTGAGCACTCATATCTGGACGCATCCTAGACACAAAACCTACGATGACACAATAAACCATTCGGTGAGTGAGCCTGCGTTGTCCAGAAGTGGTTAACGATGTTATTTCTCGATTTCGTATAATTATTTTCTAACGTGTTTTGTTCTCAAATTGTTACAGACATCTTTCTTTTCTTTCTTGTGGAAACACACACAGCAGCCGATGTGACGGACGAATTTGTCTAACCCTGATTCTCGCCGGGTAAGAGAAATCACTTTTATTACGTAATTATTTCGATTAGCAATGGTACATTGGTTAGGAATTGTCTGAGTGAATTTGTCGTGTACATTGTCTTGCAGGGTTTTGTCGTATGTCGATTGTTTGTTAAGACAAAGTATTATTTTCAGTGATAGCACTGGCTACCTACCTACGCTACGCGTAAATGCTGGCCGTAGCAGCCAGATTGCAGAGGTGATTGAGCTGGGTGCGTTGTCGTGGCCCTCGCCGTGCTAACTCCGTGTTGCGGACTTGTGATTTCGACACTGGGTGTTGAAGCTGTCACGAGCTGTACCATTTACGAGGTCCAGAGTGGAGACATCTGTGGTCGAAGCGCACGTCGGCAGCGTGGACTCACCACGCCTTCTAAGCCAAGGTGAAAACGTTCCGTATTTAACTCCTAGTCGCATTCCCTGTTGTTTAAATTATAAAGTAAAGTTCTTTAGCCTCATACACAAAAACCAAGTCCTCATGTAACTTCACTAAACTAGTGCAACTTCTATGCGTATACGCCTCTCAAAGAGCTCTGTATTCTCTTGGGAATAGCCCAAACTGTCTAATAGTTTAAGTAATTAATAGTAGAATAAGTGTTACTCTTGTGTAATTTATAATTTGCCACTTAGTAATTATACATATGTGGTTCATAATTTCTAGCTTTGTTTAACTCTATCTCCTTAGCATAATCCCTTTTAATCTCTTGACCTTTGGGGAATAAAATAAAAGTGTCTGGCGCCCTCTCTCTTTCTATTCTATCTTAATAAATATAATACTAAGCTGAAAACTCATCCATATTCGTTGAAGACGTCTTACCCACTAAGATACCCTAGATTTCTCTCGCTGTCTAGTTCGGAGCATTACATCAAGTGTGGACGGAGACTCTCTCCTGTCAGAGACCATCGCACATAGGTGAGCGTAGGACTGCCTCAGTTTGCCCAAAGCGCAGTTGCACGTTACATGGCAACCACGAATGGGAAAAAGAAGCGTGGGCAGACCCCCCTCTAGATGGAGAGACGACATAGTTAGGGTCGCAGGAAGAAAGTGGATGCACGCGGCCCGGAATCGCAGTGAATGGAAAATGCACGAGGAGGCCCTAGTCCAGCAGTGGATAGATACGGGCTGATGATGATGATGATGATATTATGATGTCACGAATAAGCTTCCATCATCTAAAAATCGGCAATTTTGGAAGTAGTGTTCATATTCACTGTGACCCGTACTCCCATCACCCCGCTTACCAATTAACGTAACTTCACCTAAAGACGCGAGGTCTACATTCGACAATACTAAATGTTGAGACTCGAGTAGTCTATTTGGTCCAATTAATTCACATCCGCACGGTTTCTGTTTCACGATTCGGTTATAGTAATTTCATAAGGGTAACACTGCTTTTTGGCGTCTAATATCTTATTATACGAAGGTAAATTAAAATTTTTGTTGATCTGCTCCGCTACCTAAAGGTTGTCTGGAAGAGATCTATGTTTAGCGATAAGACCGCCTGTTGCAAACCTGTGTTTATGTTTTTACTCTCTCATGTTTTGGCTAATTCAGCCGTGCCCCACCATGCCCGCATTTTTCAACAGCGACGTGTTACGCGTGTTCAAGGTGTCAGGTAGCCGTCCACGGAAACGCCGGAACATGACACCCTTCCGCCAATACTTTTCCTTTGTGAAGCTCGCTAGTTGGTCCGTCGGAACTCTCAGCACGAGTGAATTAAATATCGACGTTTGCGAAGCTTCATCTATTTCTGGATTAACGTACCTACTACACTTTTACTTGAGGGCTATGCTTGCTGGCCTAATGAAATGATACTTATATTTGTTTATAACAAATGTTTAATGGTCATAAAAATTATCATATTATAATACGAAAATATTAATAATCACGTTAGCTATATAAGTAATGTAACATTTTATATTTCCTTATTCTAAGCAAGTTATACATTGAAAGAGGTAATAAAGAACATAACAAAACTAAAGCCTGACCAGAAATATATGAGGATTGTCAAGAGGACGCTATTTATAAGATTTATATGGCAACAATTTTGCAACCAATCGCAACCTACTATAATGATATTAATTTTAAATACCTGTCAGTTCCACCATGTTAACCTCGTAATATAATTTAATAGAATGCACTTTTTAATGACTGTTTTTCGTGTAGTAAACACATGTACACTTTATTTATATTCACGACTGTGAATGGTTGCATTTTCTTTGGATAATTTTAAATATTTGTCTTTCAAACAAACCACCACGAATGACATTGACATTCTTGAAAAACCATCATAAAATCATTGCCAGTGTAAGCAATTAGTTCCAGTGAAATTCCGCAATATGGCGCATCCTCATATATTTCTGGTCAGGCTTTAAAAAACATTTGCTTTGCCAACGACTTCGTGAGGTTGTTTTTAAAGGTTGCGGTGGAAGCAGCATTTCTGACGCTGTCGGGCAAGCGGTTATACACAGAAGGCCCCAGCACCTGAAGCACCTCTAGCACAACTGTCACAAGCGATTATTTCTCACCCGAGATAATTACCTATCTCTTTCTGTGCAGTAATGTGAGAGGGTGACGGATAGCACTATGTCGCGCCACATGAATCACGGGTCAAAGTTATGCTAGACGTACTGGTCATGCGGTATGATGTCGACGAGCACTGCCTGTGCTTGGATCGATCTATCAACACGATGTCAGGCTTATAGTATGGCTTATAATATGGCTACAATAGTCTTGTCCGTGATGATAGATCAATCATAATAGAGCGTGGCACGGCCATTCTCGAGAACTGGCATCGGTGCGTACGTATAGAGCCAGACCAGGCTAACTCTTCCAGGCAAATGAACTTTCAGACCATACAGTACAGTACTTTTTCCCGAAATTAGGTAAGTATGTATTTTTTACAATATTATAATGTTTTAATAGTGGACGTTTAATTTGTGTTTTATTTTTTTAGGGGTGGCCTAATGTTTCCTAACATTTACACAATGAATAATTATTGAAAACTTTTAATATTAGAAGAAAAACTTTGTTTCCATACTTTTGGCCTGGGGTGTAAATAAATACTGAAATACAAATAATCCATGACCCAGGTACAAAGATTCGTGTTCATCACACAAATATCTGCCCTGGCCGGGATTCCAGGACCACCGGCTCCGAGGCAGCTGCTCCACCACTGCGCCAACCGCGTCGTCACTACGATGAACTCGTAAATTAAACTTATTCGTACACATAGAGGTACAATGATCTCATTTGAATGGCTTCTCGCCTGTGTGTGTCCTAAGGTGAACTTTTAAACTACGGCTTTTTGAAAACGAGGAGCTACAATGATTACACTTATATGGCTTCTCGCCTGTGTGTGTTCTAAGGTGATCTCGGAAATTAAACTTATTTGTAAACATAGAGGTACAATGATCACATTTAAATGGCTTCTCGCCCGTGTGTGTTCTGAGGTGATATTGTAAATAACTGTTTCGTGCAAACGTGGAGCTACAATATTGGCACTTATATGGCTTCTCGCCTGTGTGAGTTCTTAGGTGAGTTTTTAAATTACCGCTTTGTTTGAACGTGGAGCTACAATAATGGCACTTATATGGCTTCTCGCCTGTGTGAGCTCTTAGGTGAGCTTGTAAACTACCGCTTTGTGTGAACGTGGAGCTACAATGATAGCACTTATATGGCTTCTCGCCTGTGTGCGTTCTAAGGTGAACCCGTAAACTAGACTTATTTGTAAACATAGAGGTACAATGATCACATTTAAATGGCTTTTCGCCCGTGTGTGTTCTGAGGTGATATTGTAAACCACTGCTTTGTATATACGTGGAGTTACACTGACTACATTTGAAACGTCTCTTGTCCAAGTTCGGCATTATTTTCCTTTTCCTTGTTTCCTGTTTCTTTTGGAGAATTCTTTTGGATTTGTTTGTTTTTGCTTGTCCTTCTTCATTCAACAATCGAGTTGGAGCTGAAAAACAGGTTTATTAATCAAGACCAAGTTTTAGCTTATTCATCAAGTCTACAACAATCTAATGTACGTTATGGGTTTATGTTGTGCTGTTTAGGAGTTCTACGGCCGCCTTCCGTCTCCAACCTCACATAAGGTCCAATTTACCAGATTATTGTAGTATCACATGAACTACATTTACATTAAGGTCATGTCAGGGGGCAGGGGACAGGGGACAGGGAACTTGCGCGAAAGTCGCGAACTCACCTTTATTTAAAGGTACCGTTTGAACTGAAGCTTGTTTAGATATACATATATTAATTATCTAGAGTAAATGAAGAAAGCGAAAAAGTGGGCCTCAAAATGAACGAGAATAAAACTAAAATACTGACAAACAGCCACATAAACGCTATAAACCTCAACGGGAAGCTGCTTGAATATGTGAACAGTTATATATATCTTGAAAACAACTGTCATTCGAAGACAAAAGTGAAGAACTAGAGATAGAGCGGCGTATTAACATGAGCTGGAAAAAATTTTGGTCCCTGAAGGAAATCTTAAAGGGGAAATATCCTGTCCACCTAAAGAAAACTGTCTTGGACACATGTATCTTACCTACTCTTACATATGGATGCCAAACGTGGACATACAATACTAAAACAAAAACTAAACTAGTAGTGTGCCAGAAAGCAATGGAGAGAAGTGTACTAAAATTAAGAAGAATACAAAAAGTAAAAAGTGAAAAAATAAGACGAAAAACGAAAGTTATAGACGCCTTACAATATGCCCTAAAACAAAAGTGGCAGTGGGCAGGACATGTAGCAAGATGCACAGACAAAAGATGGACACTAGAGTCAACTATATGGAAGGGACCGAAAGGAAAAAGGAAAAGAGGGCGCCCTCGAAAGAGGTGGATAGATGATATACAAGGGATAGCAGGAAGTAAATGGAGAGAGAAAGCTATGGATAGAGAGGGCTGGAAGAAGCTGGAGGAGGCCTTTACCCGAGAAGGGGTTCCGATCAATGATACTGAAGAAAGTATTGATAGCGAGTAAAAGAAAAAAGAAAACAATTTTTTTATACATACACTTTTATATTTATAATATATATAAAAATAAATATATATATATAAAAAAAAGCATGTAACAATTGCATATTGGAAATAAACGGGCTTTATTATTATTATTATTATTATAATTATCTAGAGTATTGATATCGGTACCAAAATGCTACTTTATCGGCCATCCGATCGAAAAAACGATAAACTGTACATAATTAATAATGGTTGACTGGTAGAGAATGCCTAAAGGCATTAAGTCCGCCATTTGTACTTTTACTTATGTATTTTGTGCAATAAAGTTTAAATAAATAAATAAATAAATAAGTGTCACAGTCCGTCTCTTCCTTCTTCAGTAATGCTGCAAATTTAACACACATTGCAAAGCCATGTCATTACATTGGCTATAAAAAGCATGATATCTAACAGGTAGTTTGATTCACAAGTAAAATAACATTAATAAATCTATCTGAACCAGTGGTTGGCAACAGATTATAGTGTATAACTTAAGAGCAAAGCGCACTTTTGAAGAATTTTGTAATAAATTATAACATAATGGAATAAGTATTATGTAAAAGCAGTCCAGGCCACAACAGGGACAAGCCACATGGACCGCGTGTTTCTAACTAATCATGAATATTGTAGTGATATCCTAGTTCAATAGTGTACACAGATTACAACTACCGCTGGCTTGCCATCCGGTTGTACACATCATCAAGGGTCAAACAATGTAGGGGTAGTCAAGTAGCTGACCTCTGCGCGTGTAGACCGCATCGGGCGGCTGGAGCACCACGGGGCCCAGCTCCAACTCCTCCTTCAGCACAACGGGGCCCGGCTCGTGCTCCTCGCTCGGCTCATAGTCCGCGTCGTCACTGTCCCACTCCGGCTCGTGCTTCACACACGCTGCCTCCAGAGGGTGGGTAACAGATGCTGTAACAATATATGGACCATTATTGGTCAATTTGATGATCAAAATGAATGAAGGCTATTTATTTATAATTACAAAAACTAAAAAAAAAAAAAAAAACTTTCACCCGTCCCATAGTAATGGAATTTTGCAAGTTACATTTGATCCACTTTCCAGTTTCCGATTCAGCTGAAACTTTGCACGAATATGCAAATCGCGCGACAATGTAATATTATGATGACGTGGAGCTGATCTGATGATGGAGCTGGAAGGTGGCCATAGGAACTCCATAACAAATAAAGCAATCATATCGATGTTTGGGCTCTATAGAATTATCTCTGTGAGCAATTGATGGATGTTCAAATACAAGTACAGTCGGCTATAAAAGCTTGCCATATTTTTTTTTGACAGAAACTAATTTCGTCAGGCGTAACTTACATTACATAAAACTATTATAGATTTAATACTCATTGGGAACAATATGCCTGTGTAGATAAAAGTTCAAGAGACAACCACATCACAATCAGAAAGAAACAGTATCACAGGGTCAGTGAGGTACACAAAGCGAGGACGAGTCTCAATGATATTTAGCAAATGTCATTATGTATGAATTGGTTGCCCAAGACACAGGTTTGGGAACTACTGACTAACCTAGCATACAATTACTTATCATGTGAACGCAAATAATTTGTGTGTGGCAATATAAATCGTTTTTACTTTTAGTACATTATGCCCAATGAAATGATGCGTAGACTCGTTATAAACAGTGAAAATATATTAATCAAAGTTTTAAACCCGCGTCCTGACCCTCCAGCGGCATCGTCGGCAGCTGTGTCGGCAACTATCCTCGCTTAAAATCAGTTGTAGGTATTGTTGTATATTCAGACTGTGATCCCATATGATGAGTAACTTTCCAATTGTATAAATTAAAATATTATGAAGATACTAGACGTGAATTGGCACATTGCTCGTAGAATCGATGGCCGTTGGGGCAGAAAGGTTCTTGAGTGGCGACCGCGGACCGGAAGACGCAGCGTTGGAAGGCCTCCAACAAGGTGGACCGATGACCTAGTTAAGATCGCGGGTAGAAATTGGATGAGGGCGGCACAAGATCGATCGTTGTGGAGAACTTTGGGGGAGGCCTTTGTCCAGCAGTGGACGTCTATAGGCTGATAAGATTTTTTTTTTTTTTTTTAAATGTAAATAAATAAATAAATATTAAGGGACAATCATACACAAATCGACCTAGTCCCAAACTAAGCAAAGCTTGTACTATGGGTACTAGACGACGATATACATAATATATAAATACATATATAGATAACATCCATGACCCAAGAACAAATATTTTGCACAAATATTTGCCCCGGCCGGGATTCGAACCCGGGACCGCCGACTCAGTAGGCAGGCGTCTACCAACCGAGCCAAACGCGTCGTCACGATGATGATGATGATGAGACGTGAATTAAATGTATTTTCAAACATAAAGATCCAAAGTAGTACACTACACAAAATAACACGGGCAACACGGCACTTCGCATTTGATTAACAATGACATATGATAGGGATGGGCAAAAAAATTGATGTACCGAAATATCAAAGGAAAAATTTGTTTACAAGAAAACATTAAAAAAACAAATAAACTTATACTAAAAGCTTAGGCTAAAACGATTTTAAAGTATTATAAAAACATGGCCCTTTTGGCAGCGTGCCCATCACACAGGCAGCATGCCCGCGTTGTATTGCGATGACAATTCTTTGCGCGAGAAAGCTGCCAGCGCGAGGGTCACGTCAAATTTAACACGCATTGCAAAGCCATGTCTTTACATCCATACTAATATTATAAATGCGAAAGTGTGTCTGTCTGTCTGTCTGTTACCTCTTCACGCTTAAACCGCTGGATCGATTTTGATGAAATTTGGCATGGAGATAGTTTAAGATCCGAGGAAGGACATAGAATAGTTTTCATCCTGGAAATTATCCCTAAAAAGATTGAAAGGTTGTTAGCCGTGGTTACCTATAATTGGATAAGCATCCTGTTTGTCATTTGTGTACTTATACTATGTTATAGTGTGATGCTGATGTGTTATCTGTTGGTAATCCTTAAATAAATAAAATAAAAAAAAATAAAAAAAATAAAAATAAAAGTGAATAAGTAATTCATGATGACATTGTGGTCGATTGCAAAAAAATTGTACATAGTTAAAGGCTTAGTTAACATTAAATACGATCGCTTCCTTTGTGTGACGAAAGTTAGTCATACAAAATGTATGGGTAACTTTCGTCACACAAAGGAATCAATTAACATTTGTTTTAATTAAAGCCCTTAACTATGTACATTTTTTTTGCAATTGACCCATTGATGACCCTGTAGAAAATGTAATGATTAGACGAAAATCACAATTGCTCTTACATTTGCTTAGGCGCTTTAAATAATCCCTTTTATTAATTAAGGTGATTAGGTGGATATCTATCGTGTTGTACGAGGTTGCTTCCATACGTTCCCCGGACGTAGTCGCGGGCAAAAGCTAGTTGGCTATAAAAAGCATGATATCTAACAGGTAGTTTTATTCACAAGTAAAATAAAATCATAAATTTATGTAAACCAGTGGTTGGTAACGGATTATAGTGTATAAATACATACACAAGACCACAAGACCACAAGACAAATAGATACACAAGACCTATATCAGACCCTTATTGGAATACGCTTGCCAAGCCTGGAGTCCTTACTTTGTTAAAGACATTGAGATGCTGGAGAAAGTTCAGCGTAGTTTCACCAAAGTACCACGGGAATTAAAAAATAAATCATATGAAGATAGACTGCAGGCGCTGAAGCTAACAACCTTGAAGAGCCGCAGGGAACGTGGAGACCGGATCGAAACGTACAAGATTCTGACTGGGCATTATGACCTCAAGGACTTTTGCGAAATATTTGTACGCAACAACAATACCCGACTGAGTGGTCATCACCTAAAGCTAGTTGCCTGCAGGTCGCACAACAACCCTCATAAACACTTTCTGAGCAATAGAGTTGTGAGTGCTTGGAACAAACTCCCCGAGGATGTAATTTCAGCACCTAACGTCAATAATTTTAAGAATAAATTAGACAAGCATACCACTGAGCAACGATCTCAAGACACAGATCGCTGGATATAGGCACTATCAGTTGTTAGACTGCCTGCCTCATTATAAATAATAATAATAATAATAAAAAGAGGTAGTAGTAGGGGTAGTCAAGTAGCTGACCTCTGAGCGCGTAGACCGCATCGGGCGGCTGGAGCACCACGGGGCCCAGCTCCAACTCCTCCTTCAGCACAACGGGGCCCGGCTCGTGCTCCTCGCTCAGCTCATAGTCCGCGTCGTCACTGTCCCACTCCGGCTCGTGCTTCACACACGCTGCCTCCAGAGGGTGGGTAACAGATGCTGCAACAATATATGGACCATTATTGGTCAATTTGATGATCAAAATGAATGAAGGCTATTTATGATTACAAGCTTTTATTTACAAGTTAAATTTGACCCACTTTCTGGTTTCCTATTGAGCTGAAATTTTGCACGACTATGCTAAATTGCATGACAATGCAATTTAATATGATGACGTGGAGCTGATCTGATGATGGAGCTGGAAGGTGGCCATAGGAACTCGGTAATAAATAAAGCAATCATTTCGAGTTTGGGCTCTTCAAAATCGTTTCTGTGAGCAATTGATGGATGTTCAAATAAAACTACAAAAATGAAATTTTTGACAGAAACTTATTTAGGTAAAGGTTAGGAAAGCGGATAAACAAAGATCAACAGCAATCAGAACAAAATCAAAGGTCTATGACATCATACAAAAAGTTAGAAGATTAAAGTGGTGCTGGGCAGGTCACCTAATAAGAGGGAAGGAAAAATGGTGCAAGCTAGTTACAGAGTGGTACCCAAGGGAAGGACAGAGAAAGAGAGGGAGACCACAAAAGAGATGGGAGGATGACATATGTCAGGTGGCAGGGAAAACATGGCACAGAGTCGCACGCGACAGGCGCGAATGGAAGAGGCTGGAGGAGGCCTTTGCCGAGGGGCAACCAGATTTGCAGCAAAAGAGCAAAAGTCAAATACTAGAAGCAAACTAAATAATATTCAAATCTGAATGTATAAGGCTAAAATAATAATAATATTTAGGTATGGTATAATTTCATAGAACATAACTTACATTGTAGTACACAGAAGATAAAAGTTCAAGAGACAACCACATCACAAAGTGGTAAAAAAGAAAATGAGTGAATTTTACATACATAAATTAAATTTACAAATATTGCTTATAGATACGTGAAATGCGTACTAAACTTAGTATCCATACAATGTTTAATATATGTAGAAACAAATTTTAGTAAAAAAATGTATACCTACTGAACATAAAGACTACCAAAACACTCATCAAAAAACCACTAATTTGCGAGACCTTAAAAAGATGGCGGTAAAATTTTACAATCGCCGCTGTCTCTTTAATAAACAAATGTAACTCTTTTTTTTATATACAACCATCAACGTATGACGAAGAAATATTAAAATTGATTAAATTTCTTTATGAAATCACTCTCAATAACATTAAAGGTATATTTCTACATTACATATTTCTACTTTTAAATAAATCTTGAATTCTTTGTTATGTAAGCTGCATCTTATAGTATGCATTTAAGGGTTAAATAGTAATAATGAAGTTTAAATTGGTTGCCCAAGACACAGGTTTGGGAACCCCTCACCAACCTAGCATACAATTACTTCCTCTTTGTTATCATGTGAACGCAAATCATTTGTGTGTGGCAATATAAAATTATTTTACTTTTAGAGTACATTATGCCCAATCTAATTATGCAGACACTCGTTATAAACAGTGAAGATATATTAGTTAAAGTTACAAACCCGCGTCCTGACCCTCCAGCGGCATTGTCGGTAGCTGTGTCGGCAACTATCCTCGCGTAAAATCAGTTGTATTGTTGTATATTCGGACTGTGTTTCCATATGATGAGTAACTTTCCAATTGTATAAATTAAAATATTATGAAGATATTCTTTGGGTTTTAAACGTGAATTAAATGTATTTTCAAACATAAAGATCCAAAGTAGTACACAAAATAACACGGCACTCAAAGACTACAATGTAACATAGCTTCGCATCATTTGACAATTGAGTTGGCAGCATTTGTTTTTTTTTTTTTTTATTATTATTGGCTATGTCGATAGATTAAGCCAGTGTCATGTCGATTTAGTGAGGAAAAACAAACGCACACGAACGCGACTAACTTACCAAAAAAAAAAACAAGTTGCTACTCCTGAAAAGAAAATCTTAGTATAATTAGTAAGATTAGATTAAAGAAAACACAACTACGGGATTAGTATTAATTAGAACATACATCAATGATTGTGGAGAATAATATAGTTGGATCACTACATAGTATAAAACAAAGTCGCTTTCTCTGTCCCTATGTCCCTTTGTATGCTTAAATCTTTAAAACTACGCAACGGATTTTGATGCGTTTTTTTTAATAGATAGAGTGATTCAAGAGGAAGGTTTATATGTATAATACATGCATAATTTATCAGCATTGCACCCGTGCGAAGCCGGGGCGGGTCGCTAGTATATTATAATTTTAACTTATTAATCTCACAAAAGCTAAGGCTTTTCCCAAGGCTAAGAGAATGTCTGTCAAAATTTTGTATCAAATCTAAGACACGAGTCGGACATTTCTACTTATAAGCTGACTATATAAATAAGAATGATTGAGTAAAGGGCAAGAAAGAAAGATATGGTTGAGGTCCCCATCGTCTAGCCGGCACTCACACAGAGAGGAGTCCCGGATGTGAATTTTGGTTAAAATGACAAGGGGAGCAACAATGTCCTAGTCTCATTCGTATTATGGTCGTGCGGAACTCCTTTTGTAGGAACACCTTTGTGAATCAGGGCTTTCGCGGTATTGAAGGTTGGATTAACGAATAAATCCTTCCTCTCTTTTGCTAGAAGACCTCCAAGAGGCGGACCACGGCTGAATTAAATAATTACGAGCTAAAGGGACTAAATCGTGACAGTAATTACGGAAAGGGACCTTGTCACCACACACAACTGCCTCCTTGGCGACTTGATCTGCTTTTTCGTTGCCGAAAACTCCAGCGTGGCCTGGAACCCACATCAATGCAACCTCATATCCTTCTTTTTCGCAAATCAACAAGTGCTCCTTAATTTGATAAATTATAGGATTATGGAGTTTGACTGAGAAAGGGTTTGATATCAAAGCTTGCAAGCAGCTACGCGAATCAGAAAAAAATATAGTCTTTTTCAGTTTAAACAGTAAGACGTATTTTACGCTTTCCAGAACTCCCATGCATTCCCCAGTGTATACCGAGGTTTCAGGAGGGCATTTTACTTTTTGTACAATATCATATTGCGAGTGAAAAACTCCCACGCCCACACAACCGGTTGGAGATAACTTTGACGCATCACAGTATATGGTATTCCAGTCATGCCACTCTCGGGAAAGAATCTGGCGAAGGTACTCATCAGCATGAGGATCATCATGGGTAATATCGAAGTTCAGAATGACGCGAGGGCGCAGAATGATAGTTTCGTAATTAAACAGAAAAAGAGGAATTTTGGAAGAATGAAAAACTGGGTTTTTAAGAGATTGAAATTTAAGCAGACTTTTAACAAGGCAAGGTGGTCCCTTATTATTTCCACAGGATACTTCTTTTAGATCAAATAAACGATGTATTATAGGATGATGGGAAATTTGAAGAGAGCGAAAAAGATAGCTGTCAGCTAAAAACTGACGACGAAGATGAAGAGGGGGGTCTCCGCATTCTACCTGCAAAGCGTTGGTAGGACTAGACTTCATTGCGCCGGAAATGATTCTTAATGCTTTAAATTGAATGAGATCCAATTTTCTAAGTCCTAATTTGTTTCCTGGTTCAAGAAGGAACGAGCCATAATCCAGTAGGTATACTTCTAATGATGGCGTTGTACACTAGTCGTAGGGAGGTGGGGTGAGCCCCCCACCATACGCCAGATAAACATGTAAGGGTGTTGACCCCTTTCGCATTTTTTTATAAATAATCAAAATGAAGGGCACCGTCTAGTTTAGGGTCGAAGATAAGTCCAAGAAATTTATACGACGTTTGAACCGGTATTACCGAATCACCAATGGTGTGACTCTAATGATGGGTATATTTATCTTACGAGAGAAAACCACTACACAACTTTTTGAAGGAGAAAGCGATAGACCATTATTATTTAGCCAGGAGTTTAAAGAAATTAGGGAGTTTGAGATAGTTTCATAGGCATATTTCATAAACATTTTCTCGTATTATTAATCTTGCCTTATTTTTGACGATCATGATATTAATTCGTATAATTTTGACATTAAGCAAATTTGTAATGTAATTTTTATCGTGAAATAAATAATCTAATCTAATCTTTTCAATATTTTTAATGAATAAATTAGTATGTCATCGGCATATTGTAAAATGTGGCACCCTTGGACTGAGGCCTCCAAATCATGAGTGTAGATGTTGTACAGTAAAGGGCTTAGGACCAACCCCAGAGGAAGGCCTTTCCACACCATTCTTGAGGGGTTAATTAGGGGATCCCTCCCCCGAAAAGTAATCCATCGCTCTTAAAAGGAGATTTGCCACAAGGCAGGCCAGCTACACCGGGATTCTCAGCTTGAAGAGTTTTTCTCTGAGAATTGGGAGCTGGACATTGTCGTAGGCGGCTTGCAGATCTAGGAACGCAGCTACCACGTATTTACCCTTCGAAAAGGCCAACCTTATGTCAGATGTAAAAATACTCAGACTATCTATGGTGCTTTTCCCCTTTCTGAATCCGAATTGGGAATTGCTAAGTGGGCCTCGGCTTCAAAATTTTCAGTAGTCATGTTCCCTGCATACTTGCGTTCAGCTTTCCTCCTATCGTTAACTGCTTTGGTGCATTCCTTATGGAGGTGAGGCTATTTTGCCAGTAGCCGAGTTTTTAAGAGGAAAGGATTTATCCGCTGAAGACTTGATAGCTGATATCACCAAGTCCGAGATTGCTTGAATAGATTTGGGGGAAATGGCTGGCAACACAACTAGCAAAATTTTCTCTTACAAATATCCTTAGACCAAATTTTCTTTACTCTTACAGTACACTTTCAAACGTCTTTAAGTGTGGAATTGGGCGCACTTTATAAGAGCATTTCTGCTTATAGTTGTTGTATAATGGTCTTATTAAGTGTGTTTTTAATCCTAAGATCATCTTGCTAACGCTGTCATAAGAGCAAATAGACTTACAAGTATCTTATAGTCGCTTGCTTAGGGTTTCTGATTCCTCGCCTAATTTTTTTTCTCGAGTTTCGAGAATTCTCGATGTTAGATACAGCCCGACACAAAAGAGTAGAAAACGGATGAAAAAGGAACTACAATTTTTCATACAAAATTGTTACCATATTCAAGCACTTTACGTCAAAAATGTGACAGTTGCGAAGGAAGTGGCGCCCTCATTTATTTTCTACTCTTTTGTGTCGGGCTGTACTTACCATTTTAAGACGTTTCCGAACGCAGCGACTACAGCAGCGCCTCTACCGGCGCCATACAGAACTACACTACCATGCACAGAAAATACGTACTTACTGATATGTACTAGGTATTTAGATAGGGAGACTAAATAACACACCACGCCTGTATATTCAAGACTGATTTATTTCTTAATGGCCGGTAGATGCGTACTCCTTGTAATCTACCCACATACGGTACATCTCATCCTTCCCCCCTTAAATTAACTTATTCCTTATTCTTATATACTAAATTTTGTTTCATAAATCAACCCTAACTGATACAACTTACTTAAATCTATCTAGATACGGCGACTCATTATACACTATCGATATCGCAACAAGATGACACAATTCTTGTTATAACGTTACAGATGGATATCTACTTGTGTACCCATGAATGACTCATTCACATACATATTCAATACAATCAGGTAGTATTTACCTAAACTAAAAACAGTTACACGTTGAAAATTGGAGACCTGTTTATCTTACATCATTAGTAAAACCTTTATATTAATAGGTTCGTAACCCAAGTAGGTAATAACAATGAATAACTATTTAGCCGACATGTTACAAGTTATGCCTAATATACCTAAGCAATTGCTTTATTTCATACAATAACATGTTATACATAGATACATGACAATAATTACATGTACACAATTTTGTAATTGTAATATAACCATACAACCAATATTTTTATTTTATGTTTTGTTTACACTTTTATTCAAACCCGTATCTTATCGGTGGACGACGAATGCGTTTAGGTGTAGGTGTCGGTATCGGAATTGGTTCTAGTGGTTCTAGCGGCGCGCTTGTATTACTACTGTCCGAGCGGCGTGGAGACTCAGTGGTGGCGCGGACGCAGCCCGCCGGGTTCGGTGCTGCCGCCTGATTGAACCCATCATCACAAAACAGCGACTTTAATTTACTATCCTGAACGTCTATACTACTACGATCTATCAGTAATTGATCTATGTGCCTCTTGTGTTCACTACTATCAGTTCCCCGTATACGGTACGTAAGCGGCCCTACCCGTTGGATAATAGAACCTGTGGCCCAAAATTGTTTGTTTTGTTGATACACCCTGTACATAATCTTCTCACCTACCTGAAATTCGCGTGTCGGCGCCTCCTTGCGTATTTGTTTTCTCTGGGCTTCCCGGACCAATTCTCTCGGATCGGGTCGCAGTAGATCAAGTCGATTACGAATGTTGCGTTTTAACATTAAATCTGCAGGTGACTTACCCGTTGTGGAGTGCGGCGTGCACCTATGATTTAATAAATATGTTTGTAAAGCCTCGTCTAAGTTCGCATTATCTCGCTCTGCTTTTTTAAGACATTTTTTTATTAAACCAACTGCCTTTTCCGGCGCACCGTTGCTGCTCGGCTTGTATGGGGAAACGCGAATGTGACGAATACCTTCTTTTTTCATACATAATTCGAATTGACCGCTCGAGAATGGGGGCCCGTTGTCTGAAACCAACTCGTATGGGTTTCCGAAACGAGCGAAAATTTCACGTAACTTAGCTATCGTGTCCTCGGCCCGTGTACCTCTTACTTTGCAGGCCTCTATATCCACTTAGAGTACGCATCGACCAGGACGAAGTAATACGTACCGGCCGACGGCGTAAGAAAGTCTACGTGTACCCGGTACCACCTGTCCTGCGGCCACTCCCATGGATGAGTCGCAGCCCTGGGCGGCGCCGGGCGCTCCGCTTCGCACACGGCGCACTCGGCCGTCATGCGCTCCACGTCGGCGCCGAGGCCCGGCCACCACACGTATGCGCGCGCCAGCGCCTTCGTCCGCAGTCCGCACCGCCCCGCTGTGTGCCGCGTGCAGTTCGCGCAGCACGCGCCCGCGCAGCGCTTCCGGGACCACCACGCGGTATCCGAACATGATACAACCCTGCTCGCGACTTAATGCTTCGCGTACGCACCAGAACTGTTTGACCTCTTCATCCCCGCAATACTCCCAGCCCCTACCTAAGTGGTTAAACACTTTACTCATTACGGGGTCCCGTTGAGTCGCTTTAGCTATATCACGATGATGGAGTGATATACTGTCGTCGATAAAGTTTAAAAATTCGCACGACTCCTTACCTTTTTGTTCGTCTCTGATAATGTCTAACGGTAGACGTGATAAATTATCAGCAAAACAATTTTGTTCCGATTTGATGCAATCTATCTCGTAGTCGTACCCGCTTAGAATAACAGCCCAACGCTGTAAACGTCCCGCTACCATTTGTGGAATGCTTTTATCCTGACTGAATATATGCGACAACGGTTTACAATCCGTCACTAAAGTGAACCGCCTACCAAATAAATAGTGGTGGAACTTTTGAACGGCAAATATGATAGCTAACCCTTCACGGCATATTTGGGCATAGTTCCGCTCGGGCGGGGTAAGCGCGCGCGAGGCGTGCGCCACTGGACGCTCGCCCCCCACTCCCGGCTGCATCAGCGCCACCCCCACCCCGTATGGTGACGCATCACAGTACACCCGCAGGGGAGCCTCCGGCTTGTAATGGGCCAGCACTGGTTTTGCTGCTAACAACGCTTTAATATTATTGAACGCGTTATTGCATTCCCAGCTCCATACAAACTTATTTTGCTTTTTAAGAAGTTCGTACAATGGGTGTAATACTGCACTTATGTTCGGTACGAATTTAGCATAATAATTAACCAGTCCTAAAAAGGCTTTAAGACGGGAAACGTTGTCCGGCACTGGAGCGGACATCACAGCATTGATTTTGCTTGGCTGCGTACTAACTACTAAGACCGTTCGCATCGATGACGTATCCTAAGTATGAGACTGACTTTTGGAAAACATTTTTTTTCCGCTACTCTTAACCCTGCCCCTGACAGTATTTTAAATACTGCCAATAATCGGTTGTAGTGATCATTGTCATCGATTCCTGTTACTAAAATGTCGTCGCAATATACCGCAATAAAGTCCATATTTTTAAACAAGTTATCCAGGACACGCTGAAATTTACTCATGGCACACTTAATACCAAATGGCAACCTATTGTAGCAAAAACTACCTTTATGCGTGACGATCACGCACAACTGCTTAGCTTCCTCCGTAAGTGGTAACTGCTGATAAGCGTGGCTCAAGTCTATTTTGCTAAAAAGTTGACCTCCCTGCAAATTCGAAAATATCTCGTCTATGCGAGGAATCGGGTATTTATCGTCCTCCAGCACCGGGTTTAACGTTATTTTAAAATCTCCACATAACCTTACCTCGCCCGATTGTTTGATGACGGGCACGACGGGCGTCCCCCACTCGCTGGTCTCGACCGGCGAGATGACCCCGTCGGCCTGCAGGCGCTGCAGCTCGGCCTCGACGGCGGCGCGCAGGGCGTGCGGCACGGGCCGCGGCCTGCACAGCACGGGACGCGCATCGCCTGCCACGGTCAGATGGATGGGTTTTCCTGTGAATTTTCCTGTTCCTGGCGCGAAAACTAGTGGGAATGCCCGCGCGAGCCGAGTCCCCATGCCCCCGCTCTCACTTTGAACATTGAATACCGGTTTAGCATTACACTCGATACCTAAGGCCGTCATCCACCGACGTCCCATAATGGGAGGGCTGTCTTTCGAATCTACTACAACTAAACTCAATTTTGTTAGCGTTTTATTATTATACATTACTTCACATGGGAGAATTCCTTTAGATACAATCTTTTGTCCCGAATACATTTTTAAATTTATGGCAGTAGGTAATAATTTAACATCTTTAAACATCTTGCTACAGAATTTGTAACACATGACGCTCACCGCAGATCCACTGTCCAATTGCATACGCACGTTCACTCCGTTGACCTTGACCGTCCGCCACCACGGTCCATCGTCGGCGTCGCTGCCGCCTATCATGTACAACGGCACGTCGTACTCTTCGTCGTCCTCCTCGGGCTCAGCCTCGCTGCTGAGGCCCAAGGACTCGCTACACACGTTGACACTATGGGCTTTGCGCCTTCTACACGCTTTCGCTATATGACCTTTCTTGCCACATACGTAACACTCCGTGTTGATGAATGAGCAGCGTCGAGGGTGATGAGTTCCTAAGCACCGGGGACAGCGCGCGCGCGGCGCCGCCGCCGTCGTCTCCCTGCGGCGCGGGGGCGCGCGCGCACCGCTGCCGCCGCCGGCGCGCACCGCGTGCACGCCCTCTTCCTTCACCACTATTGACGTCGATGTTGTGGCACCGGCACCGCTGCCGGATCCACTCGCTTTTGAGTCTCGATCCGCCGCTTCCAGCGACGTCGCTATCTCCACTGCGCGGCTAAACGTTAATTTGGTCTCCGTTAACAGTCTGAAACGAATCGCTTCACTCTTCATTCCGTATGCCAGCTGGTCACGCAAATTCTCTTCTAGATATGCACTGCCGGTGAAGTTACACTTTTGGGCGAGTTGTTTGAGCTGCGCCACGTATTCACAGATTGACTGATCCGACATTTGCTTGCACGCTCTAAAACACATACGCTCCGCCAATTCCGATCGCTTAGGTGATAAATGTTCCCGCACTTTTGACACTATATCATCGTAACTCACTTCGTCCGGCTCCGATGGATAACATAAATCTATTATCAAGTCCAAAGTTTCCGTTCCGACCACCGCGATGAGGTACTTTGCCCGTGATTCCGGTTTTACTTCATTTATATCAAACCATGCTGTTAACTGGCTTATATACGTATTCCATTTTCCTGAACGTAAATTAAACTCCTTGACGTTCAACGGCACTGTCTTCGACATCCTCGTTCGCCAAATGATATGTACTAGGTATTTAGATAGGGAGACTAAATAACACACCACGCCTGTATATTCAAGACTGATTTATTTCTTAATGGCCGGTAGATGCGTACTCCTTGTAATCTACCCACATACGGTACATCTCACTTACTTTTGCCTTACTGTACTTAATGTTAAAAACAAGTGTGAATGTAATTCCGTTAATAAATAATTACAAGTTGCCGTACTTCCTTTATTACATACACAACACTCGACTCCAATTTCTCGAGTTGTCTCGACTCTCGAGTCGTTGGTAAGAAATTGTAACATCTCAAGATTAGGAGTACGTCTTCCCGTAGACTCATAAATATTAAATTTCTTCCTCGTTAAACTTTTTATGACTTTGTGTGAATCATGTTTAGCTGTAATCATATCTACTTTATTTATAGTTTTTTTTATAGTGACTCATAACTGCTGGTGCCTTTGCTTTTCCAATGCTTTCACGTCAGGTTGGCTGCTTTGACAATCGGCGGTTGAGGTTGTTGTTGACTTGCTCGAAAAAAGTCTGTTATAAAGACCTTCGGTGAAGTTTATTGAAGCAGTTTTACTGCAATTTCTGTCACTACTAGATTATGCCTTAGGATCGTGTAGGTATTTGATTAAGGAAATCAAATTAACATTTCGCCTGCCTTCAATTTTCTTATTAAGATTTTCTAAAAATGACCATAGAATTTAACTTCTCAGTCAGCTCGTTTAATGTGGCTTCAGATGTCAAGATCAATGCGTCTCTTTTTGACAAAGCTTCGATAGATAATTTTATTGGATGTAATACTTTTTTCGACTAACTGGTTGGGTGCGGCGGCAGGGAGTTACAAATGCAAAGCGTGCGAGTGAGAAGTCCGCTGCACATCTTTATAGTGCGCGGGTGGCGTTATTATTGTTAAAAGCGGCAAAATGGCGAGCCTAACTTAGCCCTTATTTTGTGTTCGCCGGAACTCGAGAGTCTGCTTTTTATATCTCGTCTCGAATAGAGGCGAAACTCTCGAGTTGTCTCGAGTTCGAGAAGTCTCGAGCAGAAACCCTAGGCATGTTGTAAGTGTAATAAGTCTTTGAGTACTCTTACTAATGCCTTTCTAAGCGATATTCCGCTTATATTCCTCTCTGTGATCTCATTGTAAGAGTATTAGCACAACCTGTTGAAGAGGCCAGTAAACGTGTTCGGACAAAGTAAAATATTAAAAAAAAACCCAGAGGTAAGTCTATATTTTTATACGTACTCTTACTAATGCTTACTGTTATTTATTTGACTGCAAATTATCATGGTATTATGTTGACTGACAACTTGCGAAGTACATTTCTGCGAATTCTGCGATAGTTTTGTTATGTATATTATTATCAATATTTCCACGGGCCCTTCTGGAATGTCTCTAAAATATTAATAAAATTGAAATGTGTTTCAATAAATGACACTGTAAAAACAGTAAAAAGTACAATTACTCTTATATAAGATGCATGTAAGGCTAATATGTCTTATTTAACACTCGTTAAGTCAATGTTAAGCCTTTTGCTCTTGTCAAACACTTATCTGAGGCTACCTACCTGTGGCAATGGTGGCCATGTTAGTGAATTTTAGGGTTCTTATGAAATGCACTTATGTAAAACCTATGTTCTGATAAATATTTTATACGAATTTCTTATAAACTTCTACAAGAGTACTTAATAAGTAAAAAAAAATCAAGATTGATTAATCTTATAAAAGCACCTGTAAAACCTTTTTCTGATAAGTATATTTCTTATTGTATATCAGTAATATAATGAACACAATAAATAAATATACACAAATATGCAATACAATATACTTACATAAACATTAATTCTTGTACCCAGTGCAAAATATCATAGTGATTATTGATTTGTTTTAATTTATTATTCTTGAACTTGCGAATTCTTTGTATGGAATTAATAAAGCTATATTTATTTTATTTATTTATTTTATGATGTCACGAATAAGCTTCCATCTTCTAAAAATCGGTAATTTGGAAGCACTTGTTCATATTCACTGTGACCCGTACTCCCATCACCCCGCTTACCAATTAACGTAACTTTCAACATTCGACAACACTAAATGTTGAGACTCGAGTAGTCTATTTGTTATTTTCTTCGGTTTCCGCGACTGTCACACATTTAAATAAAACAACGGTATCTGTAAAGGTACTGAAACGTCAGGGAGGCTCAAATAATTAATATACGCGATATAATCCGTTTAAATTAGTCTATTTGTTGTATGGTCCAATTAATTCACTTCCACACGGTTCCTGTTTCACAATTCTGTTATAGTTATTTCATAAGGGTAACACTGCTTTTTGGCGTCTAAAATCTTATTATACGAAGGTAAATTCAAATTTTTGTTGATCTGCTCCGCTTCCTAAAGGTTGTCTGGAAGAGATCACTGTTTAGCGATAAGACCGCCTGTTGTAAACCTCTGTTTATTTTACTGTATATCGCTCATGTTTTGGCTAATTCAGCCTCGCCCCACCATGCCCGCATTTTACAACAGTGACGTGTTACGCGTGTTCAAGGTGTCAGGTAGCTGTCCACGGAAACGCCGGAACATGACACCCTTCGGCCAATACTTTTCCTTTGTGAAGGTCGCTAGTTGGTCCGTCGGACGTCTCAGCATGAGTGAATTAAATTTCGAAGTTTGCGAAGCTTCATCTATTTTTGGGTAAACGTACCTACTACACTTTAACTTGAGGGCTATTTGCTTGCTGGCCTAATAAAATGATATATTTATTTATAACAAATGTTTAATGGTCATAGAAATTATCATATTATAATACGAAAATATTAATAACAGTTATTAATAATAACGTCAGCTATATAAGTAATGTAACATTTTATATTACCTTATTCTAAGCAAGTTATACATTGAAAGAGGTAAATTAAAGAACACATCAAAACTATAAAACATTTCTTTTGCCAACCACTTCGTGAGGTTGTTTTTAAAGGTCGCGGTGGAAGCAGCATTTCTGACGCTGTCGGGCAAGCGGTTATAGACAGAAGGCCCCAGCACTTCTAGCACAACTGTCACAAGCGATTATTTCTCACCCGAGATAATTACCTGTCTCTTTCTGTGCAGTAATGTGAGAGGGTGACGGATAGCACTATGTCGCGCGACATGAATCACGGGTCAAAGTTATGCTAGACGTACTGGTCATGCGGTATGATGTCGACGAGCACTGCCTGGCGCTTGGATCGATCTATCAACACGATATCAGGCTTATACTATGGCTTATAATATGGCTACAATAGTCTTGTCCGTGATGATAGATCAATCCTAATAGAGCGTGGCACGGCCATTCTCGAGAACTGGCATCGGTGCGTACGTATAGAGTCAGACCAGGCTAACTCTTCCAGGCAAATAAACTTTCAAACCATACAGTACAGTACTTTTTCCCGAAGTTAGGTAAGTATATATTTTTTACAATATTATAATGTTTTAATAGTGGACGTTTAATTAGTGTATTTTTTTTAGGGGTGGCCTAATGTTTACTAACATTTACACAATAAATAATTAATTATTGTATTAAGCGGTTTACACTCACGTGAAATTGTCAGGAACGGCCCGACATGTTTCGAACTCGTATGGAGCTCTTCATCAGGGACGGCTGCCCGTACACCTCCGCGGCAACCTCGTCACTGCTGATACTTTGATCGACGTTCCGCTCTGAGCGCGGGGGCGGGGGGTGCTTGCAAGCCCGCAACTTGTCCGTCCAGCACTCCAACGTCACTTTTGTCATCAATAGACATTACGCACACTTGACTAATAGTGTCCACGGGATTGAAGCACAGGCTTCCATGCTGGAGGTAAAGCCCAACCGCCGTCTCTATTAAAATTCGGGCGCCGTCCGATCTCTATAGCTTCGTGTACCTTACGTTGTATAGAACGTTTCTCACCTACCAACACTCTTGCTTTATCGAAACGGACAAAATGAGACGCACCGGCTTCGACGACATGTTCAGCGACTGCGGAATTATTCGTGTCCAGCTTCCGTACACTGCGTATGTGTTCAGACAACCTTGCAGACACATTACGTCCCGTCTCCCCGATGTACGAGTTCGAAACATGTCGGGCCGTTCCAGACAATTTCACGTGAGTGTAAACCGCTTAATACAATAATTAAATATGTCTCACGAGTTTTAATAAAATTATCAATGAATAATTATTGAAAACTTTTAATATTAGAAGAAAAACTTTGTTTCCATACTTTTGGCCTGGGGTGTAAATAAATACTGAAATACAAAGAATCCATGACCCAGGCACAAACATTCGTGTTCATCACACAAATATCTGCCCTGGCCGGCATTCCAGGACCGCCGGCTCAGAGGCAGCTGCTCCACCACTGCGCCAACCGCGTCGTCACTACGATGAACTCGTAAAATAAACTTATTCGTACACAGAGATACAATGATCTCATTTGAATGGCTTCTCGCCAGTGTGTGTCCTAAGGTGAACTTTTAAACTACGGCTTTTTGAAAACGAGGAGCTACAATGATTACACTTATATGGCTTCTCGCCTGTGTGTGTTCTAAGGTGATCTCGGAAATTAGACTTATTTGTAAACATAGAGGTACAATGATCACATTTAAATGGCTTCTCGCCCGTGTTTGTTCTGAGGTGATATTGTAAAGTACTGTTTCGTGCAAACGTGGAGCTACAATATTGGCACTTATATGGCTTCTCGCCTGTGTGAGTTCTTAGGTGAGTTTTTAAATTACCGCTTTGTTTGAACGTGGAGCTACAATAATGGCACTTATATGGCTTCTCGCCTGTGTGAGCTCTTAGGTGAGCTTGTAAACTACCGCTTTGTGTGAACGTGGAGCTACAATGATAGCACTTATATGGCTTCTCGCCTGTGTGCGTTCTAAGGTGAACCCGTAAACTAGACTTATTTGTAAACATAGAGGTACAATGATCACATTTAAATGGCTTTTCGCCCGTGTGTGTTCTGAGGTGATATTGTAAACCACTGCTTTGTATATACGTGGAGTTACACTGACTACATTTGAAACGTCTCCTGTCCAAGTTCGGCATTATTTTCCTTTTCCTTGTTTCCTGTTTCTTTTGGAGAATTCTTTTGGATTTGTTTGTTTTTGCTTGTCCTTCTTCATTCAACAATCGAGTTGGAGCTGAAAAACAGGTTTATTAATCAAGACCAAGTTTTAGCTTATTCATCAAGTCTACAACAATCTAATGTACTCGATGGGTTTATGTTGTTCTGTTTAGGAGTTATACGGCCGCCTTCCGTTCTCCAACCTCACATAAGGTCCAATTTACCAGATTATTTTAGTATCACATGAACTACATTTACATTAAGGTCATGTCAGGGGCAGGGGACAGGGGACAGGGAACTTGCGCGAAAGTCGCGAACTCACCTTTATTTAAAGGTACCGTTTGGACTGAAGCTTGTTTAGATATACATATATTAGAGTATTGATATCGGTACCAAAATGCTACTTTATCGGCCATCCGATCGAAAAAACGATAAACTGTACATAATTAATAATGGTTGACTGGTAGAGAATGCCTAAAGGCATTAAGTCCGCCATTTGTACTTTTACTTATGTATTTTGTGCAATAAAGTTTTAATAAATAAATAAATAAATAAATAAGTGTCACAGTCCGTCTCTTCCTTCTTCAGTAATGCTGCAAATTTAACACACATTGCAAAGCCATGTCATTACATTGGCTATAAAAAGCATGATACCTAACAGGTAGTTTGATTCACAAGTAAAATAATATTAATAAATCTATCTGAACCAGTGGTTGGCAACAGATTATAGTGTATAACTTAAAAGAGCAAACCGCACTTTTGAAGAATTTTGTAATAAATTATAACATAATGGAATAAGTATTATGTAAAAGCAGTCCAGGCCACAACAGGGCCAAGCCACATGGACCGCGTGTTTCTAACTAATCATGAATATTGTAGTGATATCCTAGTTCAATAGTGTACACAGATTACAACTACCGCTGGCTTGCCATAGGGTTGTACATATCTTCAAGGGTCAAACAATGTAGGGGTAGTCAAGTAGCTGACCTCTGCGCGTGTAGACCGCATCGGGCGGCTGGAGCACCACGGGGCCCAGCTCCAACTCCTCCTTCAGCACAACGGGGCCCGGCTCGTGCTCCTCGCTCAGCTCATAGTCCGCGTCGTCACTGTCCCACTCCGGCTCGTGCTTCACACACGCTGCCTCCAGAGGGTGGGTAACAGATGCTGTAACAATATATGGACCATTATTGGTCAATTTAATGATCAAAATGAATGAAGGCTATTTATTTATAATTACAAAAACTAAAAAAAAATAAAAAAAATTACTTTCACCCGTCCCATAGTAATGGAATTTTGCAAGTTACATTTGATCCACTTTCCAGTTTCCGATTCAGCTGAAACTTTGCACGAATATGCAAATCGCGCGACAATGTAATATTATGATGACGTGGAGCTGATCTGATGATGGAGCTGGAAGGTGGCCACAGGAACTCCGTAATAAATATCATAGCGAGTTTGGGCTCTTAGAATGGTCTCTGTGAGAAATTGATGGATGTTCTAATACAAGTACAGTCAGCTAAAAGAGCTTGCCATAAAAATTACATTTTTGGCAGATACTTATTTATGGTACAATTACATCAGGCATAACTTACATTGCATAAAACTATTATAGATTTAATACTCATTGGGAACAATATGCCTGTGTAGAGAAAAGTTCAAGAGGCAACCACATCACAATCAAAAAAGAAACAGTATCACAGGGTCAGTGAGGTACACAAAGCAAGGATGAGTCTCAAATGTCTCAATTGATGATATTTAGCAAATGTCGCCTATAAATAGTAATACTGAAGTATAAATTGGTTGCCCAAGACACAGGTTTGGGAACTCTTGACTAACCTAGCATAAAAATACTTCCTGTTTGTTATCATGTCAATGCAAATAATTTACGTGTGGCAATATAAATGATTTTACTTTTAGTACATTGTGCCCAATGAAATTATGCAGACACTCGTTATTTATTTATTTAAATCAGACAACTATAACGGTCCATTCTGTGTTAGTAAACTTAGGAAAACTATATTAGTACTTAATAATTAACATGGATTTAGTCCTCTGGCTGAGATTCCACATTATAGGACAGTTAACCTTAGCCGCTATCATATTTAGGATGCTGTTACTACTTCTCCGTACCCTTTCCAGTAGTGAGGCAGTTTTCTTGCGCCAGACAGCATCGAAACTGTCTGTGCGCGCCTCCACGAACATTTTCGATGCACTACAAAACCTCGGTCTTCGCAACAGCACCCTAAATGCGTTATTATATTGGACCCGGAGAGCATTGTAAGCCCGTTGCGTAAAACTGGTCCACAGACTTGATGAGTACAACGATGTGCAGTAGGCCTTAAACAATGTAACCTTAACTGCTTCAGTACATCGACCAAATCTGCAGGCCAGCATGTTAGCACAAACTGACAACGCCCTCCGCTCCCTCTCCATGTCTACATCATCCTTCAAGTCATCAGTCAACAAATGTCCTAAGTATTTAAATTGGTTCACTCTCCTAAGGGGAACACCATTCAACTTAATAGGGGGAAAATAAAAAGGACACTTGCTTCCCGCCTTAAAGATCATGTACTCAGTCTTTTTTACGTTATAAGTCAAGCCATGCGATGCCGCATACGCTTCACAGGTATAGTTATAAACAGTGAAAATATATTAATCAAAGTTACGAACCCGCGTCCTGACCCTCCTGCGGCATCGTCGGCAGCTGTGTCGGCAACTATCCTCGCGTAAAATCACTTGTATTGTATTGTGGTATATTCGGACTGTGTTTCCATATGATGAGTAACTTTCCAATTGTATAAACTAAAATATTATGAAGATACTGCTATTCAATTCTTAGGTTATTAGACGTAAATTAAATGTATTTTCAAACAAAAAAGATCCACAAAATAACACGGCACTTCGCATTTGATTGACAGTGACATGACATATGATAGTTGATAGGGATGTGCATCGAAATGTCAATATTTTTGTCGAGAAAATCCATCTATCGGCGACTTTGTTTTCGATTTATCGTTTTTCTTTTTTTTTTCTGATCGAAATCGATACATTTTCACCTGACTACGTTAACACTCTGCTCAAGCTTCGCCATCTCATCATGTATCCGACCAATTCGATCTACATTCTAAGGAAAAGGCTAAGGCTTCTATGGTAGGCTGTATAAGCAGTTTCCTTCGTCTCGAATATAAATAGAAATTTATCGATAGTCTGTGCCCCATTTGTGGTATGTGCAGTGTAGCCAACAAAAATATCGATATATCGATATTTCTGGTATGACAGACGAATTTGACTTTTGTCTAAAATGTTACCACATTAAATTTTGGTAGTTTTTGCAAAATATGCTGGTAGGAAAAAGTTTACTAGTACATTCCGGTAAAATTCTTCACCGTCTCATTGGTAGACTGGTAGTGAGGGCTGACCAGCCCTGATTCTGATACAGTTCAAGTCATGTCAAATGAACTGTTCTTCTGCAGATACTAAACAGTCCTTTTTTTACCCATGATTTTTATCAGGGTAAAGGTGTGTGCACGATACACAACAGTTTGTAGTTCTGCACTGACTATTCCGTATCTCACATGATTTTATTGAGCAAATTCCTATATGTACGTGTAGAATAGGTTTCAGCATCAATATAAAGGATTTCATTGGTAGTACAGGTTTGACTCGTCGTAGAAGTCGAATATCGCTCGACATGTCTCCAATCGGATCATGATTCGTCATCAGGAGAGCCGGTCAGTTGCCACGCCAATCGAACACGTAATACGTGAACGTACGATGTTGCGTGTGTTATATATTCAATTTCTACGACGTGAGTTAACTCCTTTCGCATGTACTATTCTAATATCTGCAACTCCAGTTCCCTATAGGTACTATCTCTTCCTACACTGTTTAAATAAAAGCGCCACTATCCCAGGTTCCAACCGCAATAAGTCAGGCTATTGTGCTTGTTCGAATCTCACCTAAGTTCAGCAAATGCGTGTTAAATAAGATAAATAGTATATATATATATATATATATATATATATATATATATATATATATATATATATATATATATATAATAGTTTTTTAACACTTTCGCTACCAGGAACCCGCCTCGTAGGCACTCGTAATCATTGCTCAGATGCCGGTCACGTATTTTTGCTTAAAGAGCTACCCACCTAGCGGGCTCTCGGTTTCTGGGGTAGGGTTAAATTTTATATCTGGTTGCACAAGTGTTAATAAATACAAAGTGAAAAATTTGAGCATTTTTTATTTCAACTTCAAACACCTTATTTAAACAACTAAAAACCTTTCAAATAAACAATGCAAAGATCGACACAAGGCATAAGGAAAAATTCGTCAGGTTTACCTGGAGCTAGGGTAGCGAAGTGGTAAACGCACCGTGGACCGGTAACCCAAAGGTACCCGATTCCATTGCCGGTCTCTTCCACCAGGTAGCTCCTTTTTCAATGTTTCTTTAAGCTTTGATCTTTGTATTAATTGTTTAAATAGAAATTGTGATGTACCCACATTAAAACAATTAGTCATTAAGTACATCCATACTAATTTATACTATATATATATATTACTAGATCGATGCAGAGTCAGCCACCGGCTAAGCTTGCACCATAGATTGGAGCGGGTTTTTTTTTTCGAAGTTTTCTCTTCGTCACGACCCACTATGGGCGGCCTTCATACAAACGTGTGGACACGCGTTATGACTCTTAGCATTTTTGCTATAATTTCGAAACCAAGCGCTATTGAAATTTGATATTTTTACTAATTGTTCAAAATACTATTTTCTTCATGATTGATTGCTTATAAAATTATTAGAAATTAATTTTCTTTGTAAAAAAATAATTTATAATTATTTTTCGTTCAATCATTGAAATCGAAAGTTGGTGATACTATATTGCGATATTTGATGAAAAATAAATTTAGTGTTGTGAAAAAAGTCTGCATAAAAGTCAAATTATAATCACATTTAATATAACGCCTATTTAACATGACCTTTTCAATTTGCACATTGCTATTTTGTTGTGCAGGCGTACCATTGAGGTCGATGGTTGATTTGATTATGCTTTAACATTAATTAAGGAAAATTAATAAAATTAAATTGTAGTAGCTTCTTAATATTTAATTGGTATATAAAACCTTTTCTTTTCTCTATCACTAACTAAAATTTTATTAGCTTTTCGCATTACATTAGTCGACAACACTGGATTTGATAACAACATCATTGTGTTTATCAAATTAGTATTAGACGCAACTCGACTGCATTTGCGTGTATGATGCAGTCTTACGCAAGGAAATATTTTATGGCTCGGTTCTTGTGCATCTTCGGACAGGTGACCAATAGGTAAAATACAGTTATGTCTGCTCCATGTACTAGATTTTTATGCACCGTAATGGGCATTTAATACCATTCCTATAATGTTATATAAAACCGGGTATATTTTCTGAACGCTTCGACATTAATTTTTAAACCGGAAGATAAAACCTGCAATATAATGTAAAATATTTTTTGTTTCTTCATCGATATTAGTTATTTCCGAGCTTGTCTTATAACTGGCGAAAAACCTTCTTGCTAGAATAATATTACCGTCATGGCTATACCTGCACCTTACTTAACCACACTAACAATAAGCCTAGTTTGAACTCAGTTTCAATATCTAATTTCCTTGGCTCTTTTATATTTTTATATTATTTTTGTGCAGTCCAAGACTTAAACGGTAATCTGTATGCAATGTGCAACATACATTCAAAACATCTAATCCTTCCTGTTCCTGTTGAAATCCGTTTGGGCCAATTATATATATTTTGCATCGTTCCATGACATGTAACGAGACGGAGACGACGACGTTTTTAGATTACCTACCCAAGAGTAAGTGGCATAATATTACGTTGTACAAAATTAGATAATTGCACAAATTTACTATACACAATAAACAAAATAACATGAGACAATACGCACGTGATGTGATTTGTTGCTTAGAGGTTATTTGTTGCACCCTATCCCTAATACTATGCAGATCTTTACTGTTTATATGACCTAATCTATTGTGTAAAAGCTCCTCGTCAGTAACTGTGGAGCTCAAGGCTTCTTGCCCGTGCAAGGATCTTGAGCTCTCCCAATTGCACGAATTACTATCTCTGATCAACCAATATGTACCATTTACTAATGCAGCAGCTGCTATACGTTTACCCTTAAGATCTATATCACAACCATCTGTTCTAAATGTTACAACATAATCATCTTTAATTAATTTGCTAACTGAAATTAAATTATTCAAGCAATCTGGCACATACATAACATATTTTAATAACAATTTACCATCTACAAGGACTTCTCATTTACCTAAACATCTCATTGTGTTTACTAGCTGTTATAATATAACTTGAACTAGGCTTGAAGTTAATGAAGTAGCCCCTTTTATTAAAGATGTTCACCGAAGCGCCTGAGTCTACACACATCACGTCACTGGGAACGGCTGCCAGGGCTGTCGCAGAAAGAGCCTGCTCCACAATCATCGGAGTGCTCCTCCGTTCACGCTTAAGCTTGAAGCAGTCCTTCTTGATATGACCCGGCTTCTTGCAGTAATGACACCTGGACTGCGTAGTCCTTTTCATCGATGCAAGCGCAGTTCCCCCGTCCGACGACAAACGCCTGGATTCCTCCTGGAGAAGCCTAGCACGCACCACCTCACTAGTCAACGTACTTGTCATGTTCATGGTCTCCAGGTTGGACACGAGGGAGTCATACTCTGAAGATAGCCCGCTGAGCAGTATCTCCGCAACTTCTCTGTCTTCAATTGTCTTGCCTATGTCTGCCAATTGTTGCACCAGCATTGTCGTGGCTTCAATGTAGTCTGACATCGTAGAAAACGTACCGTAGTCAATCCTATGTAGTTGTCGTAGGAGTAAAACACGACGAACCAAACCGGAGTCTTCGAATACGTCCGCTAAGCATTTCCACGCTGCCTTTGCAGTCTTGGCGTTCCTGACGTATTGGTACATGCAAGGCTTTATAGACAGGCAGATACGGGCAAGCGCACGCTGGTCACGCGCGTCGCCTTCGGTCGGCTCGTTCTCGACAAGTTCCCACAATCCGTCGTGCATGAGCGCCATGCGGACGGCGAACTTCCATGAGAAGTAATTCTGACCAAGCGTTCTATCTGCGCCCCGGAGACAGGAGTCGCGGCCGCGTTGCACGTGGCAGTTTCCGTGGGACCGGAACCTATTGCACCTTGAGAGTCTGGGTGCTGCTGAGGATGCCGTGGATTCTTACCAACTCTGGTGCAGGGAAGCGATATGTAGGCGGAGAAATGAATAGACGAGTCCTCGTGATATACGCATATTTATATACCATATATAAAGTACATAATCAATGGTCATCAGATTAATATATGTATTACTAATTATAATTACACACGAGGACAGTACAAACTTAATTTAGGTTAGAATTAGATGGCTTTCCTGATAGAGCAAATATTGGAAAGAACGAACATAGTCTGTGGCTCCTAGGCATAGACACAGATGCATAGACAAATGTTATAGAGTATTAAGCTGTGTACACAAACTAAAGTTATTATAAGGCACACAACTCAATAGACTCACTGGTAGACTGGTAGTGAGGGCTGACCAGCCCTGATTCTGATACAGTTCAAGCCATGTCAAAATAACTGTTGCTGTTCTGCAGATACTAAACATTCCTTTTTTACCCATAGTTAACTATCAGAGTAAACGTGTGTGTAGCACCATGCGCAACAGTTTGTAGTTCTGCACTGTGACTATTACGTATTTGTTTTTGCTTCACGATTCTGTTATAGTTACCTACTTCATAAGGGTAACACTGCTGCCAAGAGGCGTCTAAAATACGAAAGTAAATTCAAATTTCTGTTGATCAGCTCCGCTACCTAAAGAGATCGCTGTTTAGCGATAATTCCGCCTGTTGTAAACCTCTGTTTATTTTTTACTGTATATCTCTCATGTTTTGGCTAAATAAATAGGCCTCGTCCCACCATGCCAGCATTTTTCAACAGCGACGTGTTACGCGTGTTCAAGGTGTCAGGTAGGTAGCTGTCCACGGAAACACCGGAACATGACACCCTTCCGCCAATACTTTTCCTTTGTGAAGGTCGCTAGTTGGTCCGTCGGAACTCTCAGCACGAGTGAATTAAATTTCGACGTTGGCGAAGCTTCATCTATTTTTGGATAAACGTACCTACTGCACTTTTACTTGAGGGCTGTTTGCTTGCTGGCCTAATGAAATGTTATATATATTGAAACAACTTTTATTGGTCATAAATTTATCATATTATAATACGAAAATATTAATAATGGTTATTAATAATTATGTCAGCTATATAAGTAATGTAACATTTGATCTTTCCTTATGCTTAGAAAGTTTTTCATTGAAAGAGGTAAATTAAAAAACACATCAAAACTATAAAACATTTCCTTAGCCAACCACTTCGTGAGGTTGTTTTTTAAGGTAACGGTGGAAGCAGCATTTCTGACGCTGTCGGGGAAGCGGTTATAGACAGAAGGCTCCAGCACCTGTAGCACAACTGTCACAAGCGATTATTTCTAACTCGAGATAATTGCCTGTCTCTGTCTGTGCAGTAATGCGAGAGGGTGACGGATAGCACTATGCCGCGCGACAAGAATTGCAAAGCACAGGTGTGCTAGACGGGCAGGTACCCGCTGCGCGACAATAAACACGCGGCCAGGCTGGTCGCGCGAGCGCACAAGCTAGTCAGGTTGGAGCAGTCCGTTAATTTCCTCTCACCTTACTGCACAGAAACAGACAGGCAATTATCTATCGAATATCAAGTAGCTAGTGAATGATCCTATCTACTTGGTTATTATTACTATTTGAAAAGTTTCTCGCCAGTGTGTGTTCTAAGGTGCCTTAGTAAAGCAGACTTATGTTTAACATTGGAGCTACAATGTTTGTATTTATATGGACACTCGCCAGTGTGTTATAAGATAAATAAATAAATAAATAATATCAGACAACCTCACTCAAATAGATCTAGTCCCAAATTAAGTTCGAAAAGGCTTGTGTTTTATGGGAACTAGGCGATGATATACATGCTTATATAGATACACCCCAGGTCAAAATATGGAAACAAGATTATATTACAATACAAAGCTGCGATTTCTTTACGCGATAAATTACAGAATTACACAATAAAACTTAATATAAATATTTTAAAAGTTATTACCCAAGTTCTGTTTATAAAAATCACCCGTTCAACATTTCGTAGAAAGACAATAAAAAAGGCGACTTGCAACCTTTTCCTGAAGTTAGGTACAGTATTATGATGTTTTAATATTGGATGTTTAATTAATGCTTTAATTTTTTAGGGGTGGCCTAATCGTTACTAACATTTACACAATGAATAATTATTGAAAACTTTAAATATTAAAAGAAAACTTTGTTTCCATACTTTTGGCCTGGGGTGTAAATAAATACTTAATACATAGAACATCCATGACATGACCCAGGCACAATCATTCGTGTTCATCACACCAATATCTGCCCTGGCCGGGATTCCAGGACCGCCGGCTCAGAGGCAGCTGCTCCACCACTGCGCCAACCGCGTCGTCACTACGATGAACTCGTACATTAAACTTATTCGTACACATAGAGATACAATGATCTCATTTGAATGGCTTCTCGCCAGTGTGTGTCCTAAGGTGAACTTTTAAACTACGGCTTTTTGAAAACGAGGAGCTATTACAATTATATGGCTTCTCGCCTGTGTGTGTTCTAAGGTGAGCTCGGAAATTAGACTTATTTGTAACCATAGAGGTACAATGATCACATTAAAATGGCTTCTCGCCCGTGTGTGTTCTGAGGTGATATTGTAAAGTACTGTTTCGTGCAAACGTGGAGCTACAATAATGGCACTTATATGGCTTCTCGCCTGTGTGAGCTCTTAGGTGAGTTTGTAAGTGACCGTTTTGGGTAAACGTAGAGCTACAATGATAGCACTTATATGGCTTCTCGCCTGTGTGTGTTCTCAGGTGAACTCGTAAACTAGACTTATTTGTAAACATAGAGGTACAATGATCACATTTAAATGGCTTCTCGCCAGTGTGTGTTCTGAGGTGATATTGTAAACTACCGCTATGTGTAAACGTGGAGCTACAATGATGGCACTTATATGGCGTCTCGCCTGTGTGTGTTCTCAGGTGAACTCGTAAACTATACTTATTTGTAAACATAGAGGTACAATGATCACATTTAAATGGCTTCTCGCCCGTGTGTGTTCTGAGGTGATATTGTAAACCACTGCTTTGTGTGAACGTGGAGCTACAATGATAGCACTTATATGGCTTCCCGTCTGTGTGCGTTCTCAGGTGAACTCGTAAACTAGACTTATTTGTAAACATAGAGGTACAATGATCACATTTAAATGGCTTCTCGCCCGTGTGTGTTCTGAGGTGATATTGTAAACCACTGCTTTGTGTGAACGTGGAGCTACAATGATAGCACTTATATGGATTCTCGCCTGTGTGCGTTCTCAGGTGAACTCGTAAATTAGACTTATCTGTAAACATAGAGGTACAATGATCACATTTAAATGGCTTCTCGCCCGTGTGTGTTCTGAAGTGAACTTTTAAACTACTGCTTTGTATATACGTGGAGTTACACTGACTACATTTGAAACGTCTCTTGTCCAAGTTCGGCATTTTTTTCCTTTTCCTTTTTTCCTGTTTCTTTTGGAGATTTCTTTTGGATTTGTTTGTTTTTGCTTGTCCTTCTTCATTCAACAACCGAGTTGGAGCTGAAAAACAGGTGTATTAATCAAGACCAAGTTTTAGCTTATTCATCAAGTCTACAACAATCTAATGTACGCGATGGGTTTATGTATTGCTGTTTAGGAGTTCTACGGCCGCCTTCCGTGTCCAACCTCACATAACGTCTAATTTACCAGATAATTGTATTGTCACATGAACTACATTTACATAAGGTGCTTTGTCATGTCAGGGGGCAGGGGACAGGGGACAGGGAACTTGCGCGAAAGTCGCGAGCTCACCTTTATTTAAAGGTACCGTTTGGACAGAAGCTTGTTTAGATATACCTACATATATTATCTAGAATATTGATATCGGTACCAAAATGCTACTTTAACGGTCATCCGACCGAAAAAAAGATCAAACCAGAATAAAAGAAACGGGCAGATGGTTCTTATAGGTACTTTTATTTAAAGGTATCATTTGATATCGGTACCGAAATACTACTTTATCGGTCGGATACCTTAAAAAGACCGGTCAAAACCGTTTTTAAAGGTACCTTTTCAGTCTCTGGACGTGAGCGCACGTGTTTTGCGGTCAATTAAACAAATGTAGTCCGATTTAAATTTTTTTGAGGGGATAAATCGGAACAAAAAAGGAAATGTGATTCTTAAACTCATATTGCATAAAAACCGCCATTTAAATTATGATATCGAACGATATGATAGTTGGGGCCGTCTCCAGTTTGCCTCTGAATAAAAAAAAAATACTATGACAGCTGCCAGAAAACTTCACTGCCGCCATTACCGGTTAAAATTTGTTTTGTTGCCGCGCGCGGGACGAAACAAATTTTCTGTCTAGTCCCGCGCGAGCGCACGGCGATAACGCACGCGTTGCATTGTTAGTGTCTCAGTAAATATTTTCGACCGGCGCGCAAGTGTCGTAAATAATCATGTCGATTACCGTTAAGTGTAACTATTGTAATGTTGTTATAGACGAAATGTTATCGTACATTCAAAATAAACTATCAGTGGTTGACGAGGAAACTTTAGTGCGTTTATGTACTTCGGCGTTTACGGTAGAAGAGATTAAAAGGTCAAAGTCGTTACTTTTTGAAGCTGTCCAAACGAGCAAACAAAATATTCAACGCAGAGGAGACAGGAAGGAACAGCGTGATATAAACGATATTATAAATGTATTTAGAACCGCGGATTCTAGTTCAATACCAGTTTTCGTGACGCGGCAGTTAGAAAAACTACCACCAATATTGTTCGATCACCTGGATTGTACTAAACTATTGAAGGATATCGTGCGACTCCAGACCGATTTGGAAAGTATTAAAGCGACTTATGTTACTCTTAATGAACTTGAAGACGTGAAAAAAGAGATGGAAACAATGAAACATGTTGCCCCATCCAGGTTATCAATATGTAATGTCAACGGTAGACGGGGTGCCTGGTGCCTAGATAGTGGCCCACTCGGTATTTCACATTCTCATAACTCGACATTAAATGATATGGAAAATTCTAATAAAAAGGTGATATCGTCGCTCACAGCTGTAGATTTGAGTTTAAATGCTCAATATCGATCGATTGTGATGTCGGGTAGTCAGCTGGCCGCGGAGACAGTTACATCGCCGCAAAATGAGTCTCCAGCAACGGCGGAGGTGAGTCATCGCACCGAACAGCTGACTGAACCGGCCGAGCCGTGCGTTTCTAATATATCAACACACAATGAGTCGTACGTGGATGCTGTAAATGAAAGTACCAAAACATCGCAGAATACCAAAGTTATAGAAAAAGGTTGGCAGACTGTTGATTACAAAAAGAAATTTAACAAGCGTTACAAAGGGCAAGTTGGTACGGCGAGTGTCTCGATCGGTAATTTTAAAGCGGCGGAACGTAGGTTACCGTTATTCATATCGAGGATAAACAAAGATGCTGATGAATCTGAGATAACCATGTATATTTTACAAAAGACTCAAGAGTCGGTATCCTTGGAAAAACTAAAAATTAGAAATGAAATGTTTTATAACGCCTACAAATTCTTTGTCAAGGAATCCAAAATACCACTATTTTTGGACAGCAATATATGGCCTAAAGATGTTGTGTTCCGCAAGTTTGTGCATTTCAAGCATAAATTATCTGACAGAGCTAGCTCTGATAACGGCAAGATAAGAAATTCGTAAAATGGCAATTTCATATACATTTGCTAGTTTTAATTGTAAAAATGTTAAAAGATGTGTCGACGGCGTCAGAGATCTATGTAAAACCTGTGACATAATAGGCTTACAAGAGACGTGGCTGTCCAGTGATGAATTGGAGTACTTGAGTAGCATCGACGAAAATTTCTGTGCGACGGGGACGTCTGCCATGGACTCCACGGCGGGAATGCTGCGGGGGAGACCGTGGGGCGGCACAGGGTTGTTGTGGAAAGGTGCGGTATTTCAAGATGTGTCGGTAATTTCGTGTAATAATCCGCGAGTGTGCGCAATTAAAATAGTGACCAAGGATCGACCCCTTATTGTGATGAGTGTGTACATGCCAACTAATAGTGCGGACAACCTAACGGATTTCACGGACTGCCTCAGTGCGGTGAGTGCTATTATTAATGAATATGGCATGGAATCAGTGTACATACTAGGAGATTTCAATGCCCATCCAAACGAACTTTTTTACACTGAACTAATGAATTACTGCGATGAACAGGAGTGGTGTTGCATTGACTTAAAAAAGTTAGGTGTAGATTCCGATACGTATACTTACATTAGTGAAGCGCATCACTGTAAACGATGGTTGGATCATATTGTGATAACACAATCTGTTGAGTCTTCGATAAAAAGAGTATATGTTAAACACGATGTTACCTGGTCAGACCACTTCCCTCTTCTGCTAGAGTGTGATTTAGATCTACTGACATCTAGGTTAATAGCCCCAACTATCTCTAAAAATCGACAAATAGTGTGGGGCGAGAGGGGGCCTGAGCAGGTAGCTTGTTATACTGAAGAGTGTCAAAAAGGTTTGAAATCGATTGACTTTCCTATGGAATTTAAACACTGCGCTGATAGGTACTGTAGTGAAACTAGTCATAGGGTTATTATTGATAGTTTATATCAAAATATTGTTGCTGTCCTTTGCAGGGCTGCCACTGTCAGTAACAAGATAAATAAGCGTAAATCTAAGAATCAGGTTGTGGGATGGAACAAGTACGTCAGAGATGCTCACAGTGCAGCCAGGATAAAGTTTCAGGAATGGACGTTTCACGGTAGGCCTGAATGTGGCAGATTGTTCAACGAGATGAATGAAACTCGAAAAATATTTAAATCACGGCTTAAATGGTGTCAAGATCACCAGGCACAAATAAAAATGGATATCTTGGCTGCACAGCATTCCAAAAAAGACTTCCGTTCTTTTTGGAAAGCTACCAAAGCTATGAACTATCGACCTGGCTGCCCTGTTAGTGTGGATGGTACATGTGATTCAGAAGATATTGCTAACCTCTTTAAAGATCAATTCATTGTTAAAACTCCCCTGATGAATGTACTGAGGCGTACCGAGGTGATCGATGCTGAGAACAACACTGATCAACTTGGACCTGGTTACACCGCAAAAGAGGTATCTAAGGCTATCAAATCAATATCTAGGGGTAAATCACCGGGGCAGGATGGACTCAGCATCGAGCATCTTCTAAATGGGGGTCCTCATATCTCAAGAGTATTGGCAATGTTCTTTACATTATGTGTCAGACACAGCTACTTGCCGGAGGATATGCTAAAAACTATTGTGATACCGGTAGTCAAGAACAAAACTGGAGATTTGTCAGACTCCAGTAATTATAGACCTATATCTCTTGCTACCGTTATAGCTAAAGTATTTGATAGTATGCTTAACGCACAGCTTAACAAATATGTGCAACTCAGTCATAACCAGTTTGGCTTCCGCCCCGGGTTATCCACTGAAAGCGCGATACTGTGCCTTAAGCATACTGTCAAGTATTACGTGGATAGAAAAACTCCGGTTTATGCTGGGTTTCTTGATTTATCTAAGGCTTTTGACCTGGTTTCCTATAATATCTTATGGGAAAAGCTGCATGACATTAAAGTGCCAACTGTAATAATTAAGATCCTCAAATATTGGTATGGAAACCAGGTCAACAGGGTTAGATGGTCGGGCAGTCTGTCAGAGCCATACAGGCTGGAGTGTGGTGTAAGGCAGGGCGGGCTAACCTCGCCCACACTCTTCAACCTCTATATAAATGAGCTTCTTGAGGAGCTGAGCAAGATGCATGTCGGATGCCATATTGATACAGTTTACTTAAATAATATAAGCTATGCGGATGACATGGTCTTGCTCAGCGCTTCAGCGTGTGGCTTACGCAGACTGTTGAATATATGTGAGGAGTACGCCATTAAACATGGTCTTAAATACAACGTGGCCAAAAGCAAGTACATGGTGTTTGAACCGTCTTGTAACCGGATATTGGAAGTTCCTCCAATTAATCTTAATGGCAGTCCATTAGAAAGGGTAAAGAGCTTCAAATATCTAGGCCATATTGTTACGTCTGATCTGAAGGACAATATGGACATAGAACGGGAACGGAGGGCCCTGTCGGTCAGGGCTAACATGATTGCCCGTAAGTTCTCTCGCTGTACTAGGGAAGTTAAAGTGACTCTGTTCCAAGCATACTGTACTTCCCGATACACGTGTAGTTTGTGGAGGTATTTTACGCAACGGACCTACGGGGCTCTCCGGGTCCAATATAATAACGCGTTCCGGGTGCTGGTGGGGCTGCCCCGCTTCTGTAGCGCATCAGGGATGTTTGCGGAAGCAGGCATCGACTGTTTCTATGCGACCATGCGCAAACGCTGCACATCCCTGGTGCGCCGGGTGTGGGCCAGCCCCAACCCCATCCTACGCTCGATTGGGGATAGGTTTGACTGCCCTTACATAAGACACTGCTGTGAGCAGCATGTGTCAAAAAGCGCTTATGCTGTGTAAGTTTTTGTAATGTTTTTTACTAACACTTTAGATATAGATTTGTACTAACCAATAATATGAGTCACCCTGTTACTCGAATTAAATGATTTCATTTCATTTCATAAAATTGTTCGATTTGTTGAATTTAAACCATAAAATGAGCGATCAAGATGGTATAGATATTTCGGCGACGCCCGCCGCCTGATATCTGACATATTATATGAAAGTTCTAACAAAACAGTCTATTTTTATGGTGGTCATATTGTGCGGCTCCTGAATGCATCATGGAGGCTTATGATATGAGGCTAAATAAAGAAGTGTATGTAACTGTACATAATTAGGCATTAAGACACTCGTGTTTAATACCCTTCATTATGTACAGTCACAAAAACTACTATAGTTACAAGTGGACTTCTAATAATAGCGTATTAAATACAGTAATCAAAAGGATAGCTGCTCCCTAGTCATAAAAAACAATCCAGACACTTGAAGTGTGCTACCATCAATCTTGCACATCCTAACTGGAATGAATTCACTAATTGCAATTGATAACTATGATCTTGATTGATAAGTGTTAGGTCTTTACAATGCCGCTAGCATGGCCGTCGAAAAACAGAACCGGCAGTCTGAACCTATCCCCATGCATCGTGGTGTGAGACAAGGGGATGTTATATCCCCCAAATTGTTCACAAATGCATTGGAGGATATGTTCAAGACGTTGGACTGGAAAGGACAAGGCATTAACATAAACGGTGAGTACCTTTCACACTTGCGATTTGCAGACGACATTGTCATCCTGGCGGAAACGCTGCAGGACATGCAATTTATGCTGAACGGCCTAGCTGAGTCTTCAAAACGCATTGGCCTCCGCATGAACTTGGACAAAACCAAGGTTATTTTCAATAAACATGTTAGTCCGGAACCAATTGCGGTACAGGGCAGCTTTCTCGAGGTTGTTAATAAAGAGTACGTCTACCTTGGGCAAATATTGCAGTTGGGTAAAAACGACTTCGAGAGAGAGGCTAATAGAAGTATACAGCTGGGCTGGGCAGCATATGGCAAACTTCATCGGGTCTTCACATCGCCAATTCCACAATGTCTGAAGACGAAAGTTTTCAACCAGTGCGTCCTACCCGTAATGACCTACGGTGCCGAGACGTGGACACTCACGGTTGGGCTGGTCCACAAATTTAAAGTCGCTCAGAGAGCTATGGAAAGGGCCATGCTCGGAGTTTCTTTAAAGGATCGAATTCGGAACGAAGCGATCCGTCAGAGAACCGAAGTTACCGACATAGCTCACCGTATTAGCAATTTGACGTGGCAGTGGGCTGGCCATATTAGCCGAAGAACCGATATCTGGTGGGGTAAACGTGTTCTTGAGTGGAGACCGCGGATCGGCAAGCGTAGTGTGGGACACCCTCAGACTAGGTGGAGCGATGATCTGTGCAGGGTGGCTGGCAAAAGCTGGATGAGAGTAGCCGAGGATCGCTTACAATGGCGTGCAGTTGGAGAGGCCTTTGTCCAGCAGTGGACAAGAACAGGCTGATGATGATGATGAACTATGATCTGATTTGACAGAAACTTAGGAAGAATGGTGTACAAAGAGTGTTTGGACATATTTAGGTTTTGTTTTGATATGATGGGCAGACTAATCAGGTACGATGGGCAGGCAGCATTTAATTTAAATACATATAGTGTGAGACAGGGTGGAATCAGGTGTCCAAAGTTGTTGTAAGTGAGCTAATAGGTGGTCTAAGGATATAAAAATGACTAGTATTACAAACGTGTCACTTGCATAAGTGGGCTCAATGTCAACTTCAGCTATTTATGTCTTATATTATTTTAAATGTTATTGCACTTACTTCCGAATTTCTTCTTTGAATTTAATTCTTCGTCTGAATGACTACTATCATCCTCAAGACATGATTGGAACTCGTATATCTGATTACCAATCTTGCATAAACTGAGGTCCATGTCTACCAGCATGTGCTCTAGTCTCACGGAGCAAGTCCTGCCCGGCACAGCCTGGGTGTCACAGTCCGTCTCTTCCTTCTTCAGTAATGCTGCAAATTTAAAACGCATTGCAAAGCCATATCTTTACATCCATACTAATATTATAAATGCGAAAGTGTGTCTGTCTGTCTGTTACCTCTTCACGCTTAAACCGCTGAATCGATCTTGATGAAATTTGGTATGGAGATAGTTTAAGATCCGAGGAAGGACATAGGAAAGTTTTCATCCTGGAAATTATCCCTAAAAAGATTGAAAAGTGAGTAAGTAATTCATGATGACATTGATAACCCTGTAGGAAATGTAGTAAAAGCACAATTGCTCTTACATTTGCTTAGGCGCTTTAAATAATCCCTTTTATTAATAAAGGTGATTAGGTGGATATCTATCGTGTTGTACGAGGTTGCTTCCATACTTCCAAGCTCCACGCGGACGTAGCCGCGGGCTTTTGCCGCTAGTTGGCTATAAAAAGCATGATATCTAACAGGTAGTTTTATTCACAAGTAAAATAAAATTCATAAATTTGTGTAAACCAGTGATTGGCAATAAAAGAGCAAACAGAATTTTGCTATGGGCAATAAATTATAACATAATGGAATAAGTATTATGTAAATGGAATAAGTAATATTGTAGTGATATTGATATCCTAGGTCAATACACTCACGAGCAAAGAAACGGAATCACTTCGCACGTTCGACTTTTCCGCCCAATAACTTTTTCAATTTTTAAGTAATCCTGATGAAAATGGTATCAAATGGAAGCTGAAAATGTAACCTTTGAGAATATTATTATTTTATACTCATATCAGGTTTGGTGAATGAAGGAAAGTGCTATTTTAAGAATGGCCAAAAAACGCCTGGAAAAATTGTAATGGAAAAAATAATAAAAAACGTTTTTCTTATTAAAAAAAATATGTTACAGAATCAATACCTGTGGTGTTGCCACCCCTAGCCCTTCTGACACAAGCTAATCGATCTTTCATGGACCTAACCAACTTTCTTAAATAATTTTGTGGAATTGCCGCCCACTCTTCCTGTAACGCCGTTTTCAGGTCCTCGATGTTGGATGGAGCTGGGTTACGGTTCCGAACCTTCTTCTTCAGGTAGTTCCATGCGTGCTCGATCGGGTTGAGGTCCGGGCTAATAGCTGGCCAGGGGATTGTCTCGATGTCAACTTCTTCAAGGTACCTCAGGGTTTCCCCCGCGGTGTGACAAGGAGCATTGTCCTGCACCAGACGGAACCCCTCGTCAAAAGAATGTGCGTATGGTACCACGTGTTCTTCCAGGATGTCCGAGATGTACCTTTCCTTCCTCAAACCAACGCCTCGGCCCCCACCAGGCACGAAAACAAGCTCCGTCCGTCCGTCATAAGAAATGCCCGCCCACCACATGACTGATCCTCCACCGTAGGCGACAGTTTCCTTGTAGCAACATTGTGAAAACCGCTCTCCTGATCTTCGGTAAACTCGTCCTCTTCTATCGCAGCCATTCAAACATATCCTGCATTCATCAGAGAAGAGCACGGGCTTCCATTGTTCAATGAGTCAATGAATCTTTAGTGAGTCATTAGGGGAGACCCTACGTGGCCTCGCCTCTTATAAGAATATAATAGTTATTGGTGATATAAATATAAACATCCTTCCTGAAAGTAGCGACTCTGCGGCCCAGGGCTATCTAGACATATGCTCATTCCACGGATTACTCCCTGCACACACGCTTCCTACCCATCAAAGCGGGTCCTGTTTAGACCACATTATGCTCAAGTCAATGTGCCCATCACAAGCACTAGTCACCAACTCTTCGGTTACCGACCAGCATGCTGCCCTACTAAACTTATTTCATAATCATCCTAATACTTATCGCACATCAATAACCTCGAAAATAAATAATAACAAACTTGAAGAAGATTTAGGTAACATCGATCTTGACACAGTTTATAGTATTTCTGCTGACGCTGACTCTAGCATGTCATACATGATTAAAAGTGTCCAACAAGCAATATTAAATAATACAACATACGTACGTGTCAGCTGTAAATTCCGCAATATTAAAACTTGGATCACACCGGGGCTCGTACGATGTATGAGACACAGAGATAGATTGCATTTTAAAGCCAAAAAGAATCCGAACAATTTGTTATTGCAAGTGACCTACAAAAGATATCGTAATTTCTGTAACAACCTGCTTAAAAAAATTAAAAACAACTACGACAAAAAACAATTGGAAATGGCTGGAAAAAACAGTAAATTGATCTGGAAGTGTGTTAAAAATGTAACTTATACGGCAAACCAACGAGAAACATCTTGTGAATTGTTACAAGCTCACCCCTCGAAGTCATCATCCGTTGAGAGCGCAAATGATTTCTTCGTAAATGTTGGAAAAGACCTAGCTGATAAAATGCAAAAAAACAAGCCGCTTCTCTCTCCCCGCGATCATTCATCTAAAAATATGCTGAAATCATTTGTGCTTTTAAATACAGACGAACAAGAGGTGGAAAGGATTATTAATAATTTAAAAGATAGCTCTGCGGTCGGCTGGGACGGCATTTCAAACAAAATGCTTAAACAATACAAACTCATCCTGATTCCACCTCTCACGCACATTTTCCAAAAATGCCTATCGGAAGGAATTTTTCCGAAATGCCTAAAAAAAGCGGTAGTTGTTCCTGTATACAAATCCGGCAGTAAGGACCAGGTAGCAAACTACAGACCCATCTCACTTTTACCTGCCATATCAAAAATATTAGAAAAAATCATTAATTCTAGACTAATTAAATATCTTGAAGAACAAACTCTTCTATCAAGAAATCAGTTTGGTTTTAGGGCCGGGCTATCAACTGCTGACGCTGTTCATGAACTAACTAATTACCTAGTCCAAGAACTTGATAAAGGAAATCAGACAATAGGAATCTTTATGGACCTCGCAAAAGCTTTTGACACCGTCCCCATTGCCATTCTTCTCCAAAAGCTAGAAGCACTTGGTATTAGAGGTACCCAACTCAAATTACTAGCAAATTATCTAGATGAACGCACCTAATGCGTGAGGATAGACAATAATATCAGCTCCGACTTAAAAAACACCGCTTACGGAATTCCACAAGGAAGCGTGCTCGCTTCCACCCTATTCTTGATCTATATTAACGACCTTTGTGATCTAAAAATAGGAAATGGTAAAATAATCTCGTACGCTGATGACACTGTACTGCTTTTTTCCGCTAAATCAGCAGATGACGCACATGAATATGCACAGCGAGGCTTTAATAGCGTCAGCACCTGGTTACGGCATCACCTACTAACACTTAACCCAGATAAAACTCAGTATGTAAGATTTTCCATGCGTAAACCTAGCGTAGACATAACCTACCGCAAGCTCTATGCCCACATATGTAATAACATTTCATCTGTCAAATGCAGCTGCCCGGACATAACGCGTACCGACAAAATTAAATATCTCGGAGTTTTAATCGACGAAACCCTCTCGTTTAAATTCCATGTGGAAGCGCTGTGTAATAGAATCCGTAAGTTAATATATGTTTTCAAAAAACTGCGGTCAATTGCGGATGAGCAGCTCCTCAAGACGGTTTATTTTGCTCTTTGCCAATCAATAATAACGTATTGCATAACGTCATGGGGAGGTTTGGCTAAAACCACAATACTAAAATTAGAAAGAGCCCAAAGAGCAATCCTAAAGGTCCATACCTATCGTCCTTACCTATACCCTACTAACCTTATATACAGTGAATGTAGAGTACAGTAAACGGCGATAAAGAATGCACATCGGCAATCATCGCATTTCCGAATACAAACGAATGCTAATTTCCATGTACATCAATTATTAGATTAATCGTTCATCAGAATTTGAATTTAGAACTAAGTACTTTATTGTTGTTTTGTTTTGATTTCACGTGAAATATATAGAGCTGTAAAACTCGCTGTAATTATATATAGTTATTGCTATAATGTTCTTGTTGGGGAAAAGTAATATACATATATATATATATATTCAGGCCCACATTCCTAAAAGAGGTTGACTGAGCATTAGCAACTGATGTTATACTACTAGGATGTGGGTTTAAAGATCGACAAAAAGTGTAATTACTTACATTAACATTCTCATGTTTTTTTAAATTGGTCGGCTTCAGTTATAAAATATTTATAAACATTGTAGATAATTTCGCGTGACTGGCAAAGTAACGGCTTACCTTTTTTCCCTATAGATGTCATAGTACAAATTTAATTTTGTGTAAGTTTTAGCAACTCTATATATATATTGACTTGGATATGCGACTGCACTCTCTCGCATTTGAACCACGACTGACAAAACAAACGTCATGGTGTGTGCGACACAGATATCGCTATACGAAGTCGAAATTAGCCGATTGCCTCTTTCCAAAGATCGATGTGCAAACTTTATCGCCGTTTACTGTACTAACAGTTCGTCAGTTATTTATCCACGGCACAGTATTAAGGCAGCACTGCATAACTCCTTACAGCACCGAATATAAAAACAAAAGGCGTAAAGATATTGTTTGCTCCTATAACATGCAAGCAAAACATGCTTTTTCTACAAGATTTTTCATATTTCTGGGACCATTTCTTTACAATAGATTAAATGCGAAATTGGACCTATATCCACTAAGCTTCGCTCAATGTAAGAAAGCGCTTCGTGAGTCACTACAAACTATGACGTACGAAGATACAGAGAACTTACTGGCTGTCATGAAATAAATATTTGTTTAGTTGAATTAAGTTCTTTAGTGTAAATTTTAGTAGTTAAGCTACAATAAGATTACTGTAAGATAGATGAATATGTACTTAAATTAAATAATGTAAAGGCTTTCCCATTGCCTGAAACACAGGGGCAACCCTAGTTCAGGTTATGTAAATTGTGAATTTATTTGTTTTTTAAGTATAGAATTTAACCGTCACCTCTGTACATTATGTTTTATCAATAAATTATTATTATTATTCCTTTATTTCTCTTGTATCTTAGGCTAGGGTTTTTACAATAAATTTATATAAAAAGTAAAATACAATAAAGTAATTACAAAATATAAATACATTATAAAAAACCTAACCTAGCGTGCCGCCAGCAGCGGGGCAGGGCCCAGGCTACCGGTGGTTAGGGCTACAGAGAGAGGAACCTCCTGACGATGCGCGCCGTGTCCAGGAGTACCGCCTTCTGAATCTGACCCTTGATCCAGCCATCTAGCGAGAGTCTCTTAAGATGTTTGTCGAGACTCTTCGCTATGAGACCGTTCGCTGAAACGACTATCGGGACAATGATCGTCGAATCAACATCCCACATGGCGGTTACCTCGTGAGCCAAGTCAAGGTACTTGCTGAGTTTGTCCTTCTCGGCCTTCACAAGGTTCTCATCATGGGGGATGGTGATGTCGACGAGCACTGCCTGGCGCTTGGACCGATCTACCAACACGATATCAGGCTTATTGGCTACAATAGTCCTGTCCGTGATGATAGATCGATCCCAATAGAGCGTGGCACGACCATTCTCAAGAACTGGCATCGGTGCGTACTTATAGTACGGCACCTCAGACCCCACAAGACCGTATCGAAGAGCAAGTTGCTGGTGAATGATCCTGGCTACTTGGTTATGTCTGTGCAAGTACTCGCCGTTAGCAAGATGAGAACAACCGGAGATTATATGCCTGAGTGACTCACCGGGACGGCGGCATGCCCGACAAATGTCGACCGTACCGTCCTTCAGGATATATCTCCGGTAATTGTTCGTCATCATTACTTCGTCCGCAATTGCACAGACAAAACCTTCGGTTTCCCCGAAGAGATCCCCGAAGCGTAGCCAGTTCACCGACGCGAGCAGATCTACATCGGGCCCCGTAAGGGCCTTGTAGAACCGCCCGTGTAGCTCCTTGCTCTTCCATACAGCCCTGCGGTCATCGGTGCTAAGCACCTTTGGTCTGCGCCAGTATTATTATTATTATTATTAATGGTCCAGTCCTTGTACCGGTCAGCAAAAATCCGTCGAGCTTCACGGTGTCCTACCAGCAGTCTGGGCCCGGTAGCTGGTCTTCTTGCAGTCAGTTTGGCATCCTTCAGTCTTCGTCTTACTGTCCACTCACTGACAGCCACTCCTCGTCCCTCCCGAAGCTGTTGCTGGACTGCAACTCCTGTTAGGTGACGATTTCGGAGACTGGTCGTGACGATGAAGCGATCGTCCCTCAACGATGTGCACCTCTGGCGGCCGGTTCCTGGTCTTCGAGTGAGGCTTCCAGTCTCTTGAAACCTCCGATAAACTTTGAAACAGTGGACTGGCTCAAATTCAGCTGGGCGGCAATGGCGCGTTGACTATCACCACGCTCCAGCAAAGTCACGATTTGGGCGGCTTCAACTTCCGTGGTATCCATTTTCTTCAGGCACTGTTCACTGGGAAATGAGCGGAGATGTGTACCGGTCAACTTCTGATAAGCGACTGATAACCTCCCCCTCACTTACACCCCTTTTATACCCCTTAATGGGTGCTCAATTAGTGGCTTCTGCACGGCGTAAATTTCCACATATCGGCAAAATGTCTGTAAACTGAAAAATCCTGAACCGATTTTCAATACTTTATTTGAATGCTTAAGATTTAGGAAACATATTTTCATCACTGGATACTCGAGGAAAAACTAGGATTTCAAGATACGATATAAAAGCCGAAAAATGTGAAGTGATTCCGTTTCTTTGCTCGTGAGTGTAGTGTACAGTGTACACAGATCACAACTACCGCTGGCTTGCCATCCGTTGGTACACATCATCAAGGGTCAAACAATGTAGGGGTAGTCAAGTAGCTGACCTCTGCGCGCGTAGACCGCATCGGGCGGCTGGAGCACCACGGGGCCCAGCTCCAACTCCTCCTTCAGCACAACGGGGCCCGGCTCGTGCTCCTCGCTCGGCTCATAGTCCGCGTCGTCACTGTCCCACTCCGGCTCGTGCTTCACACACGCTGCCTCCAGAGGGTGGGTAACAGATGCTGCAACAATATTTGGACCATTATTGGTCAATTTAATGATCAAAATGAATGATGGCTATTTATAATTACAAAATTTTATTTACTTTCACCTGTCCCATTGTAATTGAATTATGCAAGCTAAATTTGACTCACTTTCTGGTTTCCGATTGAGCTGAAATTGTGACAATGCAATATTATGATGACGTGGAGCTGATCTGATGATGGAGCTGGAAGGTGACCATAGGAACTCCGTAATAAATAAAGCAATCATATCGAGTTTGGGCTGTTAGAATGTTCTCTGTGAGCAATTGATGGATGTTCAAATACAAGTACAGTCGGCTATGAAAGCTTGCCATATTTTTTTTTGATAGAAACTAATTTCGGTAGGCGTAACTTACATTACATAAAACTATTATAGATTTAATACTCATTGGGAACAATATGCCTGTGTAGATAAAAGTTCAAGAGACAACCACATCACAATCAAAAAAGAAACAGTATCACAGGGTCAGTGAGGTACACAAAGCGAGGATGAGTCTCAATGATATTTAGCAAATGTCATTATGTATGAATTGGTTGCCCAAGACATAGATTTGGGAACTACTGACTAACCTAACATACAATTACTTATCATGTGAACGCAAATAATTTGTGTGTGGCAATATAAATGATTTTACTTCTTTTCTTACTCGTTATAAACAGTGAAAATATATTAATCAAAGTTACAAACCCGCGTCCTGATCCTCCAGCGGCATCGTCGGCAGCTGTGTCGGCAAACTATCCTCGCGTAAAATCACTTGTATTGTTGTATATTCGGACTGTGTTTCCATATGATGAGTAACTTTCCAATTGTATAAATTAAAATATTATGAAGATACTGCTATTCAATTCTTTGGGTTTTAAACGTGAATTGAATGTATTTTCAAACAAAAATGATCCACAAAATAACACGGCACTTCGCATTTTTTTTTTTTTTTTTTTTTTTTTATTGTGGCTTTCACCTTCTTGCTGAGCAAGTGGTATTTCGCCAATGACTCGTTTCGAATCGCACACGGCGACAAGATTGAGAATTAATATCAATTATCACGTTGTACGGTGAGGTGTGCTTTTTGTAAAGTGATAGCGATTTACAAAAAACCACGCGGTCTATCGGGCCTTGATCCAAGAAGGGCTATGTACGCTTCAAGTTGAATTCTTCATTAGCCATTCACTAATACGTTAGTTCACTTCGCATTTGATGATTTGATTGTCAATGACATATGATAGGGATGGGCAAAAAAAATCGATGTATCGAAATGTCAATATTTTCGTCGAGAAAAATCCACGTATCGGCGATTTTATTTTTTTCGATTTATCGTTTTTTGATTATTATTTTCTGATATCGAAATCGATACATTAGCTTCGCAATCTTCGCATCATGTATCCGACCGATACGATTTATATTCTAAGGAAAAGGCTAACCAGGCTTCTAAGGTAGGCTGTATAAGCAGTTTCCTTCGTCTCGAATATAAATAAAAATTCATCGATAGTATGTATGTATGTATGTATGTAAACGCTTTATTGTACACAACAACTGGTTATAAATACATTGATAACAAATGAAATATGTACAAAGGCGAACTTATTCCTATTAGGGATCTCTTCCAGTTAACCTTTGAGCAATTGAAGGAATGGGTATTCGAAGAAAATAGGCAAACTACACTGCGTACAACCAAGATATCTATATTATACTTAATAAAACTATAATAAGTACATAAACTAAGTAAGTAATAATACACATATATTTATACTATTTATAAGATATATTATATATATATATATATATATATATATATATATATATATATATATATACATATAATACATATAAATGCGTAAATAAATATAGTATTCAATGAATTCACACGTCATCGGACAGCCACAATTTCTTCAAGTTAATCTTAAGTGATGCAACAGATGGAGACTTCCTAAGGGACAAAGGAAAGAAAGAAAGAAAGAAAGAAAGAAAGAAAGAAAAATGTTTATTCCAATAAAAGCACACACAGGCAGGACATTATTGACATAACAGTGTTCTATTAATAATCGTATGCGGATTAGAGATGTTTACAATAAGTACAAAGGCAACTCATTCCACAACTTCACTGCGCTTACCGTGAAAGACTTGCTATAGGTACGCGTCTTATTAGACGGTACAGCCAGAGTGAGATTGGCGCTAGACCGCAAGGGGTGACCACTGCCATCAGCCATATACGAAAATCTTTCACTAAGGTAAGGAGGAGAAGTAGGATTAAACAGGACATTAAAGAGCAATGAAAGGACATGCACGTCTCTACGCCGACGGATCGGTAGCCAACCCAGCTGCGCTCGAAAGGAAGAGATGTGGTCATATTTTCGCGATCCAAATATATACCTGATACACACATTTTGTAGCCGTTCAAGCTTGTCAAGTAGTTCCTCCTTAAGATTCAGTAGAGCAATATCGCCATAGTCTAGTAGAGGGAGCAAGAGAGATAGTCTATGATCCGTTTGTGGTATGTGCAGTGTAGCCAACAAAATTATCGATACATCGATGTTTCTGGTAAATATATATCGATACGATATACATCGATATATTTTATCCCCCTGCCCATCCCTAACAAATGACATAAGCGATTTTGACTTTTGTCTAAAATGTTACCACATGAAATTTTGGTAGTTTTTGAAAAATATGGTAGGAAAAAGTTTACTAGTACATTCCGGTAAAATTCTTCACCGACTCACTGGTAGACTGGTAGAGAGGGCTGACCAGCCCTTATTCTGGTACAGTTCAAGTCATGTCACAATAACTGTTGCTGTTCTGCAGGTACTGAACATTCCTTTTTTACTCAGTTAACTATCAGAGTAAACGTGTGTGCACAATACACAACAGTTTGTAGTTCTGCACTGAGAATATTACGTATCTCACATGATTAATTGAGAAAATCCCTATATGTACGTGTAGCATAAATAAAAAAAATTAAGGGACAATCCCAAACTAAGCAAAGCTTGTACTATGGGTACTAGACGACGATATACATAATATATAAATACATATATAGATAACATCCATTACCCAAGAACAAATATTTGCCCCGGCCGGGATTCGAACCCCGGACCGCCGACTCAGTAAGCAGGTGTCTACAAACCGAGCCACACGCGTCGTCATAGCATAGGTTTCAGCATCAATATAAAGGATTAAATTGGTAATAAAGGTTTGACTCGTCGTAGAAGTCGAATATCGCTCGACATGCCTCGAATCGGATCACGATTCGTCATCAGGAGAGCCGGTCAGTCGCCGCGTCAATCGAACACGTAATACGTAGTTTTAAGTTTTGCTTTGTAAACGCTTTGGTTACATACTGTTAGTTTACAATTGTAGTTTTATAAATAAATAAATATGTGAACGTAGGTATGACGGTGTTGCGTGTATAACATATTCGATTTCTACGACGACGTGTGAATTCCTCCAGTTTCCTATACTATCTCTTCCTACACTGTTTATAGCGCCACTATCTTAGGTTCCAACCGAAATATGTCATCTATTTATTTTATTTATATAATAATTAAATGCAAATTTACAGTTCACATGACCAAAACATTTGCACGGTAAACACATGGAACACAGAAACACAATTAAGCATAAAAGCCTTATAAAAGCAAAAAACACTAACACATAGAACAACAAACATTAAAAATAAAGGAGCAAAAATAAAAACAAGATTAATTCTGTACAAAAAGAAAAAACAACTACCTATTTACAACTACTTCTAATAAATAAAGGTAAAAGTATATCAACTTGTGTAGAGCTTAAGTAGGCAAAGATTTTTCTGCAAAATACACCAACACTGTCAGCAAACATGTCAACGTCAGCTTCGAGTGCAACGACGCGGTTTAAAACAGTAATCGCTCTCGCCGTTGGAGTTAGCGCCGCGGTGGGTGCGCGTGGCGGATCCAGCCAGCAACCGGCGGGGCCTCCGCGCCGCCCGCACCGCAGGTCGCGGTACCAGCAATCCAATACGTTGCAGCACAGGTGGATTATCCACTTTATTATTGAGGAGACAATAATAATGAACCATAAGCAACATTTTACGTCTCAACTCGAGAGTGTGAATCCCGATCATACCCGTCACAAAAAGACTTGGGTATAAGAATGGATAATACCCATTCAGCCGCCTATATACGTATCTGGAGAATTTCTTCTGTATTTTTTCCACCGTAAGGACATATTTATCCTCACGGCCCGACATGTTTCGAACTCGTATGGAGCTCTTCATCAGGGACCGCTACACCGCCGCGGCAACTTTGTGACAAATTAGTGTAAAACGCTTAATACAATAATTAAATGAGGATATCATTTGCGGATGTCTTTCGGGTGTTTTTTGGAAACCTGTGTCCCAGGCCCCAAGCTGCAACTGTTTGCCGTTATGACGTTGTGTAGCGGCAAATCGCGTCGTGGCGCCTGTGGCACAACTTTCCGTCGACGTGATCTGCCGCCTTTGCGCGAAGTGGACCATCGGGTGGACACTTGAGACAGACATACACTTGTCCGCCATACTTTTGTATTCCCAAATATTAGATGCCACAATGATACGAATGCCTAACCATATTTTCCACGGTTTCCATATTATTGAATAGAATATTATAACGCTAAATACTGTTTCTTTCCAAATCCATCCTGGGCATGCATTGCTTATTAAATTGCAAGTACTTGATGGTTATTATTATTCACTTACTTACAAATATATAAATACATTCTAATAAAACCTAACCCGGGTGGCAGCGGGGCAGGGCGCAGGCTACCGGTGGTGTCGGGCTGCAGAGAGAGGAACCTCCTGACGAAGTACCGCCTTCTGAATTATAATTATTTTAAAAGTTTCTTGTCATTGCTTAGGTAGGTAAGCTTGTAAACTACCGCAATGTATAAACTTGGAATAGAATAGAATATCTTTGTTTGTCCATAATATGTTGTACAATAGCTGATACATTTAGAAGTTTCACACATTACACCAGTATCTGACATGCATCAAAAAATTAACATGCATAGCCTGTCACTGCCTAATGAAAACGTTTCTTGTACCATTGAGGTATTATTTATTACGTCAATGTCTTGTACAAATAGAGGGAGGATTATGGAACTCAAATGACTGCCCTTTTATGGCTTCTCGCCGGTGTGAGTTCTGATGTGAAATAGTAAATTAGACTTATTTGAAAACATTGAGTTACAATTAATACATTTATATGGATTCTCGCCAGTGTGTGTTCTAAGGTGAACATGTAGGTACACTGCTCCTTCGTGAAAACTTGGAGCTACTGTTGGCGCAACATAACAGAAGTCATCGTACCGGTTCAGCAGTGACGTCACACATACGTCATATGGCCGCCGCCCTGCAGACTGCACCGCACAACCGTGGCGGCAACACCATTTTATTTCAATACTATTGTAATTGTCCTTATATATAATTAAAACGAAGATTTGTACTATCCTGGTGTTCCTTCATTGACGATCCTGGGATACCTGGTCTGGAGAGCTTACCTGAGGAGTACACCGAGCAGCTACATTGATAACATTTAAAAGGTTTCCCTACCTGTGTGCGTTTTAAAGTGAACTTTTAAATTATTATTTGTATTAATTTAAGACACTGTGCTTTCGGCTCCATGACGCTAACACGCGCGCGACGAACAAGCGAGGCAAAACACAACCGTCTTGAGTGGGCGCGGCAAACGTACTGAGGCGCCTTTGAGCATGGACAAAAACCGACAACGCTCGGCTCGGGCCGCGGCACGTTCGCCTGAGGCCAGACATGCATTTGCCTCGGGCGAGGCACGTCCTGACTGGCCGAGGATTTGCCGCGCGAGGCTGCTCGCTCAGTCAGTACGCGGCTAATATGTAAGATTCACGTTATGATTTATATATTTGTGACTAACTGGGTAAAGTGTAGTAATGAGCTAATTTTCGTTTTCAATTTCTAGTAATGTTTAAATAGGTATTTGTAGATGTTGCAAGTAGGTATGGGTGATGCAAGAATGGAAATGGATAGGAAACTTAGCTGGTTTCTAGTAATACTGGGCTTCTTTCCTTAGATCCGTTTCTGAGGGCTAGTAAATCTTTTCTTGATGCACTTTTTGGTGGACTTAATTTGTTTCCTTTTTGCAGCGGACTCGGCGAATTAGCTTGTAGGTTCGAATAGTTAACTGCGCTGTGACAATGGCGTAGGCCCGGCCACGTTGGCTGGACAGTCAATTCGTAATTACTCGCTGATTCCTTTGTTGACGGTTCGAAGACCAATGTTTGGGGGCTATCCGTAGTTTGGGATGCTGATGATGAACTCAAATGTTTAATTACTTATTTAATTATAAAAATATACAATAAATGTAATGCGGGCCGAGTTGCCGTTGTGATAGTAAGATGGTAAGTCACGTGACGTCTGCCGCCTCCCCGCCGATCACTCCCCCGCGTTCGCCTTGCTGGAGTGGTACGTGACAATTCAAGGATCTAAAGATTCTTCCCTTACCCTGCTTGTAAATATATGAGCTAGCTAAATTTGTTGGGAAACACCCGGATTTATTTCCTTTACATGATGCCGTACTTAAGAAAACAAATGGAAGATATCCGAACAAACTGTATGTTCCTAGACAAAAAAATAAATTATATCAAATAAATAAATATGTATATATCATGGCTATTAAATTGTATAATAAGATTCCAAATGACATAAAAGTACTAGATTTAAGTGAATTTCGAATAAAAATATTTGATTGGTTGCTTGACGTGTTTTTATTCAATTAATGAGTTCCTAAATTATTAATAAACATTATTTTTCTATGTGACTTCAATATTGTATAACAATTGTATTTGTAAATTAATTTATTCTAACATTTCTACGCCGATAGAGGCAAAATATTACGCACTAATTGTATCTCGACCATCATTTGTACCATGTTCTAAGAAATAAACAGATTATTATTATTATTCATGTATGTCGCCCCCGCTCACGGGACAATAGTGTCCCGGACCTTTGGGAGGCGTGCGCGGAGCCGTAGCCAACGCGTAGAGGCCCTTTCGACAATTTAATGAAAAGTAATGTGTATATTGAGCGGATGCTGTCCCTATCCGTGTCGTGGGACGCACACAGAGGCCTCTTGCCGCTTGGTGCAAGAACTATTTATGAATATATGGAATCTAAATACAAATCGGGCTATGGGCACAGATTAATATGCTATGGGGATGAAATGGAGGACTGGGTAATTGGGCTATGGATTGAGACTATCGGGCGTCTACCAGGAAAAAAGTCTCATGTGTAATGGCACTGGTAGACGATGACTCGCCTCCCGCTAGATGGGCCCCCACTAAATAGCGACACATAGAGTGGCCTACGGGCAACACCGGTGCGGAAGGCTAAGGGCGGAGAGGAGTAATACTGGGCTTTAAACCGAAGCCAACTAACCCCTTACGTTTCCACATCCGCCCCCGAGCCGCAACTCTCGCGAATCCACTCTGCCCGGCCGGTTAAGGCAAGACAGAGGCGGAGGCCCCGCCCCGTCACCCCCCGTCAGGATCCCCCAGGAGCACTCAGGTACGTGGGGTCACTACCCCCCAACAGCTCGCCTTTATTATTATTAACTACTACACTTTTACTACACTTTTACTTGAGGGCTGTTTGCTTGCTGGCCTAATGAAATGATATATTTATTTATAACAATTTTTATTGGTCATAAAAAATATCATAATATAATACGGAAATATTAATAATAGTTGTTAATAATCACGTCAGCTATATAAGTAATGTAACATTTTATATTTCCTTATTCTGAGCAAGTTATACATTGACGACGCGTTTGGCTCGGTTTGTAGAAACCTGCCTACTGAGCCGGCGGTCCCGGGTTCGAATCCCGGCCAGGGCAAATATTTGTGTGATGAACTCGAATATTTGTGCTTGGGTCATGGTTGTTCTATGTATTTAAGTATATATTTATCAATATAAGTACGTATATCGTCGTCTAGTACCCATAACACAAGCCTTCTTGAGCTTAATTTGGGACTAGATCGATTTGTGTGAGGTTGTCCGATATTTATATTTATTTTAAGAGGTAAATTAAAGAACATATAAAACTAAAAAACATTTCCTTAGCCAACCACTTCGTGAGGTTGTTTTTAAAGGTTGCGGTGGAAGCAGCATTTCAAACGCTGTCGAGACAGAAGGCCCCAGCACCTCTAGCACAACTGTCACAAGCGATTATTTTAACTACGGATAGCACACACTCAGGTGAACTCGTTAACTAGACTTATTTGTAAACATAGAGGTACAATGATCACATTTAAATGGCTTCTTGCCAGTGTGTTTCCTAAGGTGTTTTTGTAAGTGACTGCTTTGGGTAAACGTGGAGCTACAATGATTGCACTTATATGGCTTCTCGCCCGTGTGTGTCCTAAGGTGAGTTTGTAAGTGACCGCTTTGGGTAAACGTGGAGCTACAATGAGTGCATTTATATGGCTTCTCGCCAGTGTGCGTTCTAAGGTGAACTCGTAAACTAGACTTATTTGTAAACATAGAGGTACAATGATCACATTTAAATCGCTTTTCGCCCGTGTGTGTTCTGAGGTGATATTGTAAACCACTGCTTTGTGTGAACGTGGAGCTACAATGATAGCACTTATATGGCTTCTCGCCTGTGTGCGTTCTAAGGTGAACTCGTAAACTAGACTTATTTGTAAACATATAGGTACAATGATCACATTTAAATGGCTTTTCGCCCGTGTGTGTTCTGAGGTGATATTGTAAACCACTGCTTTGTGTGAACGTGGAGCTACAATGATAGCACTTATATGGCTTCTCGCCTGTGTGCGTTCTAAGGTGAACTCGTAAACTAGACTTATTTGTAAACATATAGGTACAATGAACACATTTAAATGGCTTTTCGCCCGTGTGTGTTCTGAGGTGATATTGTAAACCACTTCTTTGTGTGAACGTGGAGCTACAATGATAGCACTTATATGGCTTCTCGCCTGTGTGCGTTCTAAGGTGAACTCGTAAACTAGACTTATTTGTAAACATAGAGGTACAATGATCACATTTAAATGGCTTTTCGCCCGTGTGTGTTCTGAGGTGATATTGTAAACCACTGCTTTGTAAACGTCTCTTGTCCAGGTTCGGCATTATTTTCCTTTTCCTTGTTTCCTGTTTCTTTTGGAGAATTCTTTTGGATTTGTTTGTTTTTGCTTGTCCTTCTTCATTCAACAATCGAGTTGGAGCTGAAAAACAGGTTTATTAATCAAGACCAAGTTTTAGCTTATTCATCAAGTCTACAACAATCTAATGTACGCGATGGGTTTATGTTGTGCTGTTTAGGAGTTCTACGGCCGCCTTCCGTGTCCAACCTCTCATAACGTCTAATTTACGAGATAATTGTATTGTCACATGAACTACATTTACATAAGGTGCTTTGTCATGTCAGGGGGCAGGGGACAGGGGACAGGGAACTTGCGCGAAAGTCGCGAGCTCACCTTTATTTAAAGGTACCGTTTCGACGGAAGCTTGTTTAGATATACATATATTATCTAGAGTATTGATATCGGTACCAAAATGCTACTTTATCGGTCATCCGATCGAAAAAAAGATCAAACCAGAATAAAAGAAACGGGCAGACGGTTCTTATAGGTACTTTTATTTAAAGGTATCGTTTGATATCGGTACCGAAATGCTACTTTATCGGTCGGATACCTTTCAAAAGACCGGTCAAAACCGTTTTTAAAGGTACCTTTTCAGTCTCTGGACGTGAGCGCACGTGTGTTGCGGTCAATTAAATAAATGTAGTCCGATTAACTTTTTTGAGGGGATAAATCGGAACTAAAAAGAAATATGATTCTTAAACTCATATTGCATAAAAACCGCCTTCGAAATTATGGCAATAAAAATATATAATGCGGTCCCTATTTCATGGACAGAATGTTTATATTCAATTAATGATTATTTTATTAAAATGGCAGACATTGTAAGGGACTTTTAATTGAATTAATAATTTATATAGATAATTTTATTAATAATAGGTTTATGGACTTTTGTGATAATTGGACTTATTTATATTTATATTATTGTAAGATATAGGATTATTTGTTTTCTCGAAATTTAAAGTAATTAAAATGTATATTGTTGACTTTAAAATCACTGTCGCTGACATATTATTGTATACCGTTAAACACACACTAGCTGCGTCAAAGTCAGTCCCGCTCACAACCATTAAGGGTAGGGACGGGAAAATGACGGAGACAGGGCTAGAAACCTTAAAAATTATGTGTAGCACACACTTTCCAGGCTCAGTGATACACGAGAGCGAATTAGACGATGTTGCAATTAGTGTATTGGAACAAAGCGCAAGCACAACCAGACACAATTGGGACACGTCGAAAAAGGTAGTAGACCATAACAAATTGAAATGGGCAATTTCAACGTTCCAGCCGTTCAAGGCTCCGGGACCAGATGAAATCTACCCAGTACTACTACAAGAAGGCGCAACCGTACTCATTCCTCATCTGAGTAGACTGTACAGAGCGTCTATAGCATTTGGACACATACCACGAGTATGGAGAATGGTAAAAGTAATATACTTGCCTAAACCAGGCAAGGCAGACTACGGAGAAGCCAAGTCGTACAGGCCTATAAGTCTGTCTTCATTTTTCCTAAAAACATTGGAAAAATTGGTGGACAGACATATAAGGGATGGTCCATTAAAAAGACGTCCGTTGCACAAACTACAATGTGCGTACCAACCTGGAAAGTCAACCGATACCGCGTTGCACCTGGTAACAACCAGAGCCGAACGGGCCATAGAAAATCAGGAACTATGCCTGGCGGCTTTTCTAGACGTGGAAGGAGCGTTTGATCGCACCACGTACCAAGCTATCAGTGAAGCATCTGCAAGACATGGCATAGAACCGACCATCTGCAAATGGATAGGCAACATGTTATTTAAACGCCAGGCTAATAAAGTCGTCTCTGATGGGAGATGAAATACTAGCTACGGCTACAAAAGGGTGTCCCCAGGGAGGAGTACTCTCACCTACTCTATGGAGTCTGGTGGTAAACTCCCTAATGGAGGAACTCAACAGTGGTCCTATCTATACGGTAGGATATGCAGATGATCTGGTGATTCTCGTAAATGGGAAATTTCCCAGTACGGTATCAGCAATTATGAGTGAAGCACTGAGGAAAGTGGAGAAATGGTGTAACAATCACCAACTATCCATTAACCCAGGCAAAACAGTGGTAATACCATTCACGAGAAAGAGGATTCTTAAGGACATGCAGGAACTAAAACTGTATGGACAGGTACTCGAAATGTCCAGTGAGGTGAAATATCTTGGTGTCATACTAGATAAGGAACTCAATTGGAAAAAGCATGTCGATCACACCATAACAAAGGCTCTCAGAGTATTTGGGATGTGTAGATCAGCGTATGGTAAGACGTGGGGCTTAAGCCCAAAGGTACTAAAGTGGATTTATACCATGATGGTACGACCGATCATCCTATATGGCAGCCTCGTATGGTGGCCAAGGACGTTGAGGAGCACATGCAGAGACGCCTTGACGAAGGTGCAAAGAACGGCGTGCATGGCAATAACAGGGGCGTTTAGAACTACGCCAACCGCGGCGCTAGAAATATTGCTAGATCTACCACCGCTACATATAGTGATACAGTCCGAAGCGCGCAAATCGCTGCACAGGTTAAAAACAATGGACCTGTGGAGTTATTGCACGTCGAAGACTCAGCACACTAACATGGAAAGCAACAATTTTCTTGACAGAATAACAACCATGAGCTGCGATAAAATGCAGCCTAAGTTTGTATTCAATAGGAACTTCAAGGTACAAGTTCCAACGAGGGCGGAATGGGCCGAGGGTCGCGAGCCACCTACAGCGGATGGTGAGGACATTATTTGGTACACTGATGGATCAAAAATGGGATCAGGTACGGGAGCAGGCATTCATGCAAACGACTTCAATGCAAGTACAAGTATGGGAGGTTATGCGACTGTCTTCCAAGCGGAGACATACGCTATAATCGCCTGTGCCCAGGAGAACATAGATAGACTTACCAGAGGGAAGCACATCTACATACTCAGTGACAGTCAAGCGGCACTTAAAGCGCTAGGTGCGCCTAAAGTGGATTCTAGACTTGCGTATAATGGCGTCCTAGCTTTGAACAAGCTTGGAAGGCACAATAAGGTGCAACTGGTATGGATCCCAGGGCATGAAGGCTTCATCGGTAATGAAATTGCAGATGAACTTGCTAGAAAAGGGTCTGCGACAAGTTTCATAGGACCTGAACCATGTGTGGGTCTCTCGCGGGGAACCATAGCAACAGCCATCAAGGACTATGCCAAAAACCAGCACCAACAAGAGTGGAGGAAAATGGCAGGCTTGAGGCACTCAAAGCTATTCATGGAATGTATAGAATCAGGCTGGACCAAGAAATTATGGGAATACAGCAAAAGACAGCTCCGAATCATAACGGGGGTGTTTACCGGTCACTTTGGGGTCAAAGGACTATTGGCCAAGTTGGGACTGTCTGACAATACAGATTGTAGAATGTGTGGCGAGGAGGCAGAGACAATGAAGCACATACTGTGTGGATGTCATGCCCTCGCCAGACTCAGAATGAAGGAATTCGGTATTGGTTACCCAGAACCGAAGGAATTCCAGGCACTACCAACTGGTTCCATCATCCGATATATGAAGGTGGTGGAACAATCCTTTGAGTAGGCGCGATGGGGGTAACTACACAAAAGATCCCATTGGGTCGAAGTGTATCCGCAAGGACCCCTTCCTAATAAGATAAGATAAGATAAGATACCGTTAAACAGTTTATTGTGACACTCCCATATTTTTATTTAACAGCTTTTGTATATGCACAATTGAACAATAAATGATTTCTTTCTTTCTTCTTCTTTCTATGATATCGAACGATATGATAGTTGGGGCCGACTCCAGTTTGTCTGAATAAAAACAAATACTATGACAGCTGCCAGAAAACTTCACTGCCGCCATTACCGGCAAAAAATTGTTTTGTTGCATAAAATTGTTCGATTTGTTGAATTTAAACCATAAAATGAGCGATCAAGATGGTATAGATATTTCGGCGACGCCGCCTGATATCTGACATAATATATGAAAGTTCTAACAACAGTCTATTTTTATGGTGGTCATATTGTGCGGCTCCTGAATGCATCATGGAGCTGGCTGTATGTAACTGTACATAATTAGACATTAAAACACTCGTGTTTAATACCCTTCATTATGTACAGTCACAAAAAACTTCTATAGTTACAAGTGGACCTCTAATAATAGCGTGTTAAATACAGTAATCAAAAGGGTAGCTGCTCCCTAGTCATAAAAAACAATCCAGTCACTTGAAGTGTGCGACCATCAAACTTGCACATCCTAACTGGAATGAATTCACTAATTGCAATTGATAACTATGATTTTGATTGATAAGTGTTGAAAGGTCTTTACAATGTCGCTAGCATGGCCGTTCAAATACAGAACCGGCAGTCTGAACCTATCCCCATGCATCGTGGTGTGAGACAAGGGGATGTTATATCCCCCAAATTGTTCACAAATGCATTGGAGGATATGTTCAAGACGTTGGACTGGAAAGGACAAGGCATTAACATAAACGGTGAGTACCTTTCACACTTGCGATTTGCAGACGACATTGTCATCCTGGCGGAAACGCTGCAAGACTTGCAATTTATCCAGGTGTATATCTCAGAGCACCTCACTGCAAAAGCCTCCAGACTGCTTTTCTTAGCGCGAGATCTCAAAAGGTCAAAGGGATATATACACTGCTGGACTTCCTATGGCAAAATATATGTGAGAAAAACAGACGAATCTGAAATAATTCACATAAATTCTGAAGATCAAGTGCACCGTCTTTTTCAAGAATGACTAGCTGAACATCGATGTTCACGAGTGTATATATCGAATCTGCTAATCTTACCTTTTTTCCTGAAACCGCTATTTATTAGATCGATTACTCAATATTCTTGTATAACTGTAGCATTGTTATTTAAGATCACACATAAACCATACTTGTACAGAAAAAAACAATTCAACGGCTAAAAAAAAACAACATAATCTCACGCCTTCTACACTTACATATATACTTACACATACACACACAACTCACACACGCACACACTCAAAGCTCAGCAATAGAAAATAATGTTACTCTTTGTTCTCTACAATCTCAATCTTGGTATTCCATCAACCGACATTTATTGTCGAACACAGTGTCAGTTACAATACAATTCACATGGATAGCATATGATATGCACTGGATGATATCTGTTCAAGTTGGGGTTAAGAGATAAACAATTTCCAAAATAATCCATACTAATATTATAAATGCGAAAGTGTGTCTGTCTGTCTGTCTGTCTGTTACCTCTTCACGCTTAAACCGCTGAACCGATTTAGATGAAATTTGGTATATAGATAGTTTCAGTCCCGGGGAAGGACATATGATACTTTTCATCCCGAATAAATTTAGTGTTCCCGTGGGATGAGCGGGTAACACCGCGGGGCACAGCTAGTATTATATATATGTCACGTCGTTGTGTGCACGTACCTGATATGAGCTCCAGGAGGTTTCCGCGGGATAACGGCACGGCACAGGTTTCCAGGATTCACAATTAAGTAGGCACCTCACTCGCGTGTTAGGAGTGCACATCAAATCAGTCTATCAATGTCATCATAAGAGAGGGAACAGGCGCGTTGTGGCGTGGGGGGGGGGGGGGAGGGTCAACGAATACTATAATGAACATACCCCCGCCCTAAACATTACTATGTTTACGATAAACAAGTGAAAATAAGTTAAGTTGAACAGTCATCACAAGGAAGGCGAATTATCCAATTCGGACTGCAGTCAAAGGTTCTCCTATGATAAAGCGACCGCGCGCAAGCACCTCAAGATCGTTAGGATCCGGCGACAAAGGACACAAAGGACGCGAATTAAGGACCGCCTCAATTTTGGTAAACACTGTTGTCAGCTCTTCGTAGTCGTAGGTGAGCGGTGTGTCACCAACAAATTCCGCAAGGAAACAATCTGCAGGTGCCGCAAAAATACAACCAACAAATTCCGCAAGGAAACAACCCGCAGGTGCCGCAAGAATACAACCAACAAATTTCGCGAGGAAATAACCCGCAGGTGCCGCAAGAATACAACCAACAAATTCCGCAAGGAAACAACCCGCGCAGGTGCCGCAAAAATACAACCCACAAATTCCGCAAGGAAACAACCCGCAGCTGCCGCAAGAATACAACCAACAAATTTCGTAAGGATACAACCCGTAGGAGCCGCAAGAATACAACCAACAAATTCCGCAAGGAAACAACCCGCAGGTGCCGCAAGAATACAACCAACAAATTCCGCAAGGAAACAACCCGCAGGTGCCACAAGAATACAACCAACAAATTCCGCAAGGAAACAACCCGCGCAGGTGCCGCAAAAATACAACCCACAAATTCCGCAAGGACAACGAATACTATAATGAACATATCGAGTTAGCACAAATTATTGAATGCGACAATACGATTTAACTAATGAGTCAAATGCAAGTTAATAAAAGTGATCTCACAATAATATCTCAAAATATTGGGAGCATTTATTGTAATTTTGTCGATTTTACAATCATGCTATCTAGCCTTACCTTCAAACCCGACGTAATTACGTTTACGGAATGTAGACTGAATTCCAATAAAAACCTACCCTTATTACCGGACTACGTACGACTCATATTCTACCACTTTACAGTTGAACCAGAATGACGGAGTGGTTGTTTACATTAAGAATACACTAAAACACAAAGTCAAGGAATTAAAACTAACACATGCATCCTGTCTCCAAGTGGATATATTAAACAACATCTTATTGTGTATCTATCGATCTCCCGCAATTACCAACACAGAAAATTTTACAGACTCCCTAAAGATTTATCTAGAACAATTAAATGCGGAAAGTAGTATAATAATTACAGGTGATATTAATATCAATATTAAACCGAAAACGCTTGAACCTTTACACGAATTTAAAAACAGGATGTATTACTTGAACACTTTATCAATCAAATTGTGCGCGCGCGCGCGCGCGCCCCATCCCTTCTTAGATCATATAAGACGTGTTTTTACGCAATAAAGAATTTTGTTTTTTTTTTTTTTTTATTTATGCTGAACGGCCTAGCTGAGTCTTCAAAACGCTTTGGCCTCCGGATGAACTTGGACAAAACCAAGGTTATGTTCAATGAACATGTTAGTCCGAAACCAATTGCGGTACAGGGCAGCTTTCTCGAGGTTGTTAATAAAGAGTACGTCTACCTTGGGCAAATATTGCAGTTGGGTAAAAACAACTTCGAAAGAGAGGCTAGTAAAAGAATACAGCTGGGCTGGGCAGCATATGGCAAACTTCGTCGGGTCTTCACATCGCCAATTCCACAATGTCTGAAGACGAAAGTTTTCAACCAGTGCATCCTACCCGTAATGACATACGGTGCCGAGACGTGGACACTCACGGTTGGGCTGGTCCACAAATTTAAAGTCGCTCAGAGAGCTATGGAAAGGGCAATGCTCGGAGTTTCGTTGAAGGATCGAATTCGGAACGAAGTGATCCGTCAGAGAAACAAAGTTACCGACATAGCTCACCGTATTACCAATTTGAAGTGGCAGTGGGCTGGCCATATTAGCCGAAGAACCGATAACCTGTGGGGTAAACGTGTTCTTGAGTGGAGACCGCGGATCGGCAAGCGTAGTGTGGGAGTGGGACACCCTCAGACTAGGTGGAACGATGATCTGTACAGGGTGGCTGGCAAAAGCTGGATGAGAGTAGCCGAGGATCGCTTACAATGGCGTGCAGTTGTAGAGGCCTATGTCCAGCAGTGGACAAGAATAGGCTGATGATGATGATGATGATGATAAACTATGATCTGATTTGACAGAAACTTAGGAAGAATGGTGTACAAAGAGTGTGTGGACATATTTAGTTTTTGTTTTGATATGATGGGCAGACTAATCAGGTACGATGGGCAGGCAGGATTTAATTTATATACATATAGTGTGAGACAGGGTGGAATCAGGTGTCCAAAGTTGTTGTAAGTAAGCTAATAGAGGCGGGCTTATCATAATAAAATGACTAGTATTACATATGTGCCACTTGCACTTACTTCCGAATTTGTTTGTTGAATTTAATTCTTTGTCTGAATGACTAATATCATTCTCAAGACATGATTGGAACTCGTATATTTGTTTACCAATCTTGCATAAACTGAGGTCCATGTCTACCAGCATGTGCTCTAGTCTCACGGAGCAAGTCCTGCCCGGCACAGCCTGGGTGTCACAGTCCGTCTCTTCCTTCTTCAGTAATGCTGCAAATTTAACACGCATTGCAAAGCCATGTCTTTACATTGGCTATAATCTAACAGGTAGCTTTATTCACAAGTAAAAATAATATTCATAAATGTATGTGAACCAGTGGTCGGCAACGGATTATAGTGTATAACTTAAAAGAGCAAGCCACACTTGTGAAGAATTTTGTAATGGTTAATTAATTATAACAAAATGGAATAAGTATGATGTAAAAGCACTCCAGGCCACAGGGACAAGCCATATGGACCACAGGTTTCTAACCAATCTTATGAATATTGTAGTCATATCATAGTTCAATACTGAACACAGATTACAACTACCGCTGGCTTGCCATCCGGTTGTACACATCGTCAAGGGTCAAACAATGTAGGGGTAGTCAAGTAGCTGACCTCTGCGCGTGTAGACCGCATCGGGCGGCTGGAGCACCACGGGGCCCAGCTCCAACTCCTCCTTCAGCACAACGGGGCCCGGCTCGTGCCCCTCGCTCAGCTCATAGTCCGCGTCGTCACTGTCCCACTCCGGCTCGTGCTTCACACACGCTGCCTCCAGAGGGTGGGTAACAGATGCTGCAACAATATATGGACCATTATTGGTCAATTTAATGATCAAAATGAATGAAGGCTATTTATAATTACAAGCTTTTATTTACAAGTTAAATTGGACCCACTTTCTGGGTTCCTATTGAGCTGAAATTTTGCACGACTATGCTAAATTGCGTGACAATGCAATTTAATATGATGATGTGGAGCTGATCTGATGATGGAGCTGGAAGGTGGGCATAGGAACTCGGTAATAAATAAAGCAATCATTTCGAGTTTGGGCTCTTCAAAATCGTCTCTGCGAGCAATTGATGGATGTTCAAATAAAAGTACAAAAATGAAATTTTTGACAGAAACTTATCTAGGCATGGTATAATTTCATAGGACATAACTTACATTGCATATAACTATTATAGATTTAATACATATTGGGAACAATATGCCTGTTTAGATAAAAGTTCAAGAGACAACCACATCACACATTGGTAAAAAAAGAAAATTTGTGAATTTTACACACATAAATTAAATTTACAAATATTGCTTATAGATACGTGAAATCCGTTACTAAACTTAGTATCCGTACAATGTTTAATATATGTAGAAATACATTTTAGTAAAAAAATGTATACCTACTGAACATAAAGATTGCCAAAACACTCATCCAAAAACCACCATTTTGCAAGACCTTAAAAAGATGGCGGTAAAATTTTACAATCGCCGCCATCTCTTTAATAAACAAATGTAACTCATTTTTTTTATATACAACCATCAACGTAGGACGAAGAAATATTAAAATTGATTAAATTTCTTTATGAAATCACTCTCAATAACATGATACATATTTCTACTTTTAAATAAATCTTGAATTCTTTGTTATGCTACAACTGCAGCAAAAAAACTTGGGATCCTATCTAAGGTGAGGCGGTACTTCACGCCGAGACAGCTGCTTCAATTATATCAGGCGCAAGTCCGATCATGCATGGAGTACTGCTGCCATCTTTGGGATGGGTCCGCCAAATACCAACTGGCCGCCTTGGATTCAATTGACAAACGTGCGAAGAAGCTCATTGGCGACCCTGCCTTAGTTCAGGAAAAGCTGCAAAACCTCGAACACCGCAGGAAAGTCGCCTGTTTATCGGTTTTCTACCGGATACACTTTGGTGAGTGTGCACTAGGACTGCATGAATTAATTCCACCGTCTCCGTTCAGACAATACAGTACTCGGCGCGGACTTGGATTCCACCCTTATGTTGTCGATATACCACTGATTCGTACGAAACGCTTTGCGTCTACTTTCCTTATGAGGACAGCTAAGGAATGGAACTCTCTTCCTGCGCACCTGTTTCCTGAAAAATATAACTTGGATCTCTTCAAGTCGAGAGTGAATAGGCATCTTCTAGCCAAGCATGCTCCATCTTAGGCCTTATTGTCACTTAACATCAGGTGCAATCGAGGTTAAATGCATGGCTATTTTGAATAAAAAAAAAAAAAAAAAAAAAAAATTATGTAAGCTGCATCTTATAGTATGCATTTAAGGGTTAAATAGTAATTATTATCTCCTTTATTAACCCCCGACGAAAAAAGAGGGGTGTTATAAGTTTAACATGTGTATCTGTGTATCTGTGTGTCTGTCTGGGGCATCGTAGCGCCCAAGCGGATAGACCAATTTAAGTGCGGTTTTTTTTAAGTATTATTAGCATTTTCTGTATCACTCAATAAATGAAGGTCTCATGATGACCAGCTCGTTGTTAATGGATTTCAGGCAATATTGAAGCCAAGGATTCCAAAGTTTTGATTAAATGTTAAGTATTATTAGCATTTTCTATATCACTCAATAAATGAAGGTCTCATGATGACCAGCTAGTTGTGAAAGGATCTAAGTCAAGAATTTCTAATGATGGTTAAATGTTAAGTTTTATTAGCATAATCAACAGATTAATACATTTTTGACATTACAATAATTTGGTACCTTGGAGCTGAAGACGGCCGTAGCAACTCCTAAACAGCACAAGATAAACCCATGGTGTTTTGGGCTTGTCTGATTGTTCTTGATGAGCAATTAACATTTGTGTAAGAAAGTACAGTCAATAATAAAACAGAGTCTCAAAAAAACTTTTTTGACAAAAAAACTCATTATAATTTCTGTCACAGTACTGGGTCACTATTTTTAAGTTTCGGAATTCTGCTAAAGCTGAATTGTTATAAGGACTATTGAACAGGTTCCTTTGATTGAGGTCACAAATAGCAACACCCTGCAAGATGTTAACGCGACTAAAATGACACGTAAGCTTTAGCAGAAGTACTCTTGCCTAAGTGAATAACAGCTTTTTAGGATTTCGTAGTTTGTGTCAGTCTGTCCACAGCTTAGCTCAGAGACATAGTGGTTGAATAAATTTTTAAAAACATTTTTTGTGTAAATAATGACACAACGGTAAATTAATAACGAATAGCTCAGTTGGGAGAGCAATGCGCCGGAAACGCAGAGGTCGCGGGTTCAAACCCCGCTTCGATTGTAGTAGATCGCATTCAATTTTTCTTTCTTAATTTACCTTTGTGTCATTATTTATAAAATAAAAATGTGGTATTACCACATAAAAAATATGAATCGATAAAAAGATTCTATACAAATATTTTTTGTGTACCTTATTCCCATCCCATGGTGTGGGGTATCGATGATTACGTTTCTCAAAACTAAGTCAAGTTCCCTAGCACCAACTGCAATTTTTATGGAGCTTAGTAAGCCAGAAGCCACCCGTACCTACTATTTGGATCATGTAGAATAGAAACCTGGTTCTGTTTTAGGCCATAAGTAGCAGATTCTTGCGACTCATGCAGTGCATTTAAAGTATAGTATATTTTCATTGTCTTGGCTAATAACTTCGCCATTTTGCCATTATAAGCATTAACTAGTCTGACTTTAACGATGTTTTCCCAGAATGTTCCTTAAGGCTATTGTAATCAAAATATATAACTTCAATCTTAGAGAACACGGCATTCATTACCACTGGCTTGGGATCCTGTTGTACCTACATATAGTCCAGGATGAAGCTTGACCACTCTTATGGTCTTTGAGCTCGACGAAAGATTGGAAACGCTGGACCTTAAACGGTGTAAAACAAAAATAATGTCAAAAGAAGAAAATTCCGGAACGAAACTTCTGTTTTTTTTTTATATATGAAATAAAAATAAAATTTAAAAAACCCCCGACACAACCAATAAAAAGAAAGAAATAAAATCTACGAAATGTGCCTATACAATGAACAGTAGAAAAAGAATCCAAGCTTCGTTGCGTTCGGGGGACCGCTAAGTAAATGAAATGCAATGTACTGAAAATCGTAAAGTGGGAAGCACAAATGCATACATGCAAATTTGCGTTGAAAAATATATTTCATTTCATTTAGGTACTTAGCGGTCCCCCGAACGTAACGAAGCTTGGATTCTTTTTCTACTGTTCATTGTATAGGCACATTTCGTAGATTTTATTTCTTTCTTTTTATTGGTTGTCTCGGGGGTTTTTTAAATTTTAAATTTTATTTTTAATCTTTCTTCTTAGGCTAGGTTTTTAACAATAAATTTATATAAAAAGTAAAATACAATAAAGTAATTACAAAATATGCCATCTTCAGCGGGGCAGGGCCCAGGCTACCGGTGGTTAGGGCTGCAAAGAGAGGAACCTCCTGACAATGCGCGCCGTGTCCAGGAGTACCGCCTTCTGTATCTGACCCTTGATCCAGCCATCTAGCGAGAGTCTCTTAAGATGTTTGTCGAGACTCTTCGCTATAAGACCGTTCGCCGAAACGACTATCGGGACAATGATCGTCGAGTCAACATCCCACATGGCGGTCACCTCGTGAGCCAAGTCAAGGTACTTGCTGAGTTTGTCCTTCTCGGCCTTCACAAGGTTCTCGTCATGCGGGATGGTGATGTCGACGAGCACTGCCTGGCGCTTAGATCGATCTACCAACACGATATCAGGCTTATTGGCTACAATAGTCCTGTCCGTGATGATAGATCGATCCCAATAGAGCGTGGCACGACCATTTTCGAGAACTGGCATCGGTGCGTACTTATAGTACGGCACCTCAGACCCCACAAGACCGTATCGAAGAGCAAGTTGCTGGTGAATGATCCTGGCTACTTGGTTATGTCTGTGCAAGTACTCGCCGTTAGCAAGATGAGAACAACCGGAGATTATATGCCTGAGTGACTCACCGGGACGGCGGCATGCCCGACAAATGTCGACCGTACCGTCCTTCAGAATATATCTCCGGTAATTGTTCGTCATCATTACTTCGTCCGCAATTGCACAGACAAAACCGTAAGGGCCTTGTAGAACCGCCCGTGTAGCTCCTTGCTCTTCCATACAGCCCTGCGGTCATCGGTGCTAAGCACCTTTGGTCTGCGCCAGTTCTCGTTGGCTAAGGAGAGAGAGGTGAGGCCTTTGCCAACTGCTACTACATCGCGATGAATCTCACACTCGTTGTTTAGGAAATACTCCCTAAGACTGCACACCTCGCGGTTATGAAGGTCCTTGGCGTTTAAAAAGCCACGGCCTCCACACTTACGCGGGATGTACATTCTCATAACTGACGAGCGTGGGTGCCTCATGCGGTGTGTAGTGAGCAGCTGACGGACTCTCGTATCCAGGGCGTCCAGCTCAGTCTGAGTCCACCTTAGTATGCCAAAGGAGTAAGTGAGCAGAGGCATCACCCAAGCGTTGAAGGCACGCGCCTTATTGCCACCGGACAGAAGACTGTTAAGTACTTTTGTCAGGCGACAAAAGAAACGCTCCTTCAACGCCTGCCTAATGTCTCCGTCCGCAATACCCAATGACTGTGACATACCAAGGTACTTGTAGGTTTCAGCTTCGGAGATAGACCTGAGGGACATTGTCTCAGAAAGTTGTAAGTTCGCGGAATTTACGACATTCCCCCGCTGTACATGCATGACCGCACACTTGTCTACACCAAACTCCATTTTGATGGCGCTACTGAAAGTTTCTGTTACTTCCAGTAGTTCCATCAGATCCTGGCGTTTTGGTGCATACAGCTTAAGATCATCCATGTATAGCAGATGAGAAATGACCTCACCTCCTCTTCGAAGTCGGCAACCTAGTACTGAATCCTTCAGCAGAGTACTGAGCGGATTCAGGGCTAGGCAGAACCACAGAGGACTCAAACTGTCACCCTGGAAAATACCTCTCTCAATCCTTATCAAGTCCTGCGGGCCAGGGGGGCCATCTCCGCCACCTGGTTGACGAAGGACTGTGGTCCACCGCCTCATACACGAGCTTAAGAGGGATCTCAGAGCTGTATCGATTTTATACAGCTCTAAGATCCTCTCCAGCCATGAATGAGGCACCGAATCATAGGCCTTCTTATAGTTAATCCAGGCGGCCGAGAGAGACCCCCTGTTCCGCCGGACTTGTTGGCAAATGGTCGTGTCAATGAGGAGGAGCTCCTTAGTACCACGGGACCCAACCCTACATCCATTCTGAGAAAAGGCCAAAACGTTATTCGCAACAATGTGCGTGTCAATTTTTGTTCTCAGAATGGACGTAAGGAGCTTGTATAATGTGGGCAAGCACGTGATGGGTCTATAGTTTTTCGCTTCCGTGGTACTACCGGACTTATAGAGCAGGAAGGTAGCAAAGAAGTGGTCATATTAGGAAGTGGTCATATCAGGAAGTGGTCATCACCAACCGAAAGGCACCAGTAGTCATGAAAGATGGCAGGGAACCAAGCTCGAGGGCGTCTTGAAATTGTGTAGCCAGGCGTTCGTGTGAGGATCGAAACCACTTGATCCAAAAGTTGTGCAATCCGTCTGGCCCAGGACTTTTCCAGTTCTGGGTCGTACGGACCGCACAACCCACATCATCGGGGCTGATGGTTACAGCCCCCATGTTTTCGATCGGCTCACACTCACGTCTGACAACATTCATCCATTCGCCCTCGGTGTGCTCGACTGGAACCGACCAGATACTACGCCAGAAATTAATCATGGCAGTAGGATCCGGCAGTTGCCCGTCGGTCACACATTGATCGGTTCCCTCCCACTTTCGGTATACCTTCCTTTGGTCACTTTGGAAGAGGCGATCGATCCACACGCTCTCTGTAGCGACGAATACGGCTTGCCCATGCATAAACTTTCTGCTTTAGGTAGTCGATGCGCTCTGTGACCCATGCCATGTAGTCGCAGGGCCTGGTGTCAGTCCCCGCGAAGGCTTGTGTTACGTAGCGCATCACACGGGGGCGATTGTTGCCCCCCCTAAAACAGATTAGCTTGGCAATGAGAGTCCTAAACGAGCTGATACGCCGCTTGATCCGTACTTGCCAGGCAGGAACACCCCCGGCGGTCCGCGGTGCTCGGTCAGTGTCCGGGAATCTGACACGAGCAACGCGGCACGCCGCGATGGCCCCACAGTACATGATCGAGTGGGTATCAGCTAAGTCTTCGCTAGTCCGAAGGTACGGGTCTAGCAAAGCGTCCAGGGCTCCCATTAACGCTAAATTACGCTTATGCATCGGTAAGCGTGGTAATCGCGGCCTAGAGTCAGGTGCGGATCGATAGCGCCTAATCGCCTCCTCCAAAGCCCTCCTCAGTTGCTCATTGGCCTGGGTACTTACGCTACTCGCACAGTCTTCCCCGTCGGCATCGCGATCCGTCCGCGGCACCTCCGGCACCAGGTTGGGCTCTGGCGCCGAAACCGGTGATGTAGCAGGCGGATCCCGAGCCGGCGTGGAAGACGCGCGAGCGGCCAGTACCTCCAGGCGCAGTCGATCAAGTGTCGCGTCGTCTAGCAGCTTGCGCCGCTGGATGAAGCGCACTTGATCGGATAGCCGCTGTGCAGATACGGCGATGGTCGAATCAAATGCCAGAAACAGAGGCAGCATCCTGTCCCGGTACGCGGACAGGTTGATTCTCCCCTCTGTAGCCCCGTAGTAGGCGCGCATGCAGTTCTCGTTCATTACTTGAGTCCATCGCATGCGACGCACTACACCACCGGTAGCGGGGGCCGTGGTCGGAGCAGGTTGCCCCGTAGGCCCCAAGCGTGCCGGCAGCGGTGGCCGTCCACGTCGCGCAGGTGGTCGTGGCGACGGAGGCGGCGGCCCGCGCTCGTCGTCGCTCGACTCGCTAGTGTCGGACGCTGTGGTGAACTCATCACCCGACGACGATGGCGAGGAGGACGACAAGACGGGCGGGGGTGTTGGACGTGCGTTCGAGGTGGGCGCGGCTGTGCTTTTTCTTGCCTGGCTCCTTGTGATCATTATTATTTTTGTCCGTTAGTCTTGTTTATTTCGGATGACACTTAGTTGTCATCTTGTGTCGTGGCTGATTTTTATTAAACACTACACATTTCTCTTTTCCTTTATGGTTTTCCATGTTATTTAAAAGGTTTTTATTGTAGGTAACTCAAAATCAGCAATAAACAATTCCAAAAATGTAAAAAATATTAAAAATTCACGGGAGCCTATATTTGTGACATCATGTGTCAGCCGTCATTATTATTTATTATTATTATTAAGAGCCTATATATATTGTCCCACTGCTGGGCAAAGGCCTCCCTCTCATTCTTCCATGCGTCCCTGTCCCGAGCAATCTCCCACCAGTCTTGGTGAAAAGCGTCAAGTTCGTCTCGCCATCTCCTTCGAGGTCTACCACGACAATAGTAATAATGAAGTTTAAATTGGTTGCCCAAGACACAGGTTTGGGAACCCCTCACCAACCTAGCATACAATTACTTCCTCTTTGTTATCATGTGAACGCAAATAATTTGTGTGTGGCAATATAAAATGATTTTACTTTTAGTACATTGTGCCCAATCTAATTATGCAGACAGTCGTTATAAACAGTGAAGATATATTAGTTAAAGTTACAAACCCGCGTCCTGACCCTCCAGCGGCATCGTCGGCAGCTGTGTCGGCAACTATCCTCGCGTAAAATCAGTTTTATTGTATTGTGGTATATTCGGACTGTGTTTCCATATGATGAGTAACTTTCCAATTGTATAAACTAAAATATTATGAAGATACTGCTATTCAATTCTTAGGTTATTTGACGTGAATTAAACGTATTTTCAAACAAAAAAGATCCACAAAATTACACGGCACTTCGCATTTGATTGACAGTGACATATGATAGGGATGGGCAAAAAAAATCTTTGTATCGAAATGTCAATATTTTTGTCGAGAAAATCCATGTATCGGCGACTTTTTTTTTCGATTTATCGTTTTTCTTTTTTTTTCTGATTGAAATCGATATATTTTCACCCGACTACGTTAACACTGCTCAAGCTTCGCAATCTCATCATGTATCCGAGCAATTCGATCTACATTCTAAGGAAAAGGCTAAGGCTTCTATGGTAGACTGGATAAGCAGTTTGCTTCATCTCGAATATACATATGAATTTATCGATAGTCTGTGCCCCGTTTGTGGTATGTGCAGTGTAGCCAACAAAAATATCGATATATCGATATTTCTGGTATGACATATGACATAGACGAATTTGACATTTGTCTAAAATGTTACCACATTAAATTTTGGTAGTTTTTGCAAAATATGGTACGAAAAAGTCACCGACTCACTGGTGTAGTGTATGCCTCAGTTGCAGTTTTACAACAACATAAACATATATTGCTTGAGTGGGCAAATCTTAATAATAAAAACCAATGTAACACTAATTTTAAGGTTCTTTACTTTACAATCTTTGATACAACAATATATCATAACCAACCTGAAATAATGGACTTTTCATGAAGAACCCTATCTCCAGAAATCATCATACTTCACTGGTAGACGGTAGTGAGGGCTGACCAGCCCTGATTCTGATACAGTTCAAGTCATGTCAAATAAACTGTTCTTCTGCAGATACTAAACAGTCCGTTTTTACCCATTGTTTTTATCAGGGTAAAGGTGTGTGCACAATACACAACCGTTTGTAGTTCTGCACTGACTATTCCGTATCTCACATGATTTTATTGAGCAAATTCCTATATGTACGTGTAGAATACGTTTCAGCATCAATATAAATGATTTCATTGGTAGTACAGGTTTGACTCGTCGTAGAAGTCGAATATCGCTCGACATGTCTCCAATCGGATCATGATTCGTCATCAGGAGAGCCGGTCAGTCACCACGCCAATCGAACACGTAATACGTGAACGTACGATGTTGCGTGTATATATATTCAATTTCTACGTCGTGAGTGTTAACTCCTTTCGCATGTATTTTAATATCTGCAACTCCAGTTCCCTATAAGAGATAGTTCTCTTCCTACACTGTTTAAATTAAAGCGCCACTAGCCCAGGTTCCAACCGCAATAAGTCAGGCTATAACTCTGTGCTTGTTCGAATCTCACCTAAGTTCAGCAAATGCGTGTTAAATAGGATAAATAGTATAAATATATTTATTTAATTATTTATTTAAATTAGTTACACAGCATAACAGTAAATAAACCAAGGCCATGTGAACTACAAAATTACTTTAAAAAAAAAACTTAAATCGACTACCCGTGGTGGGAGGGTGGGACTATTTAATGCATGTATGCATGAAAAAATACGCAAATAAGTATAACGGGTTAGCACAAATTAACTGGCACGTTATTTTATCGCGGATCAGCAAAGCAATATTACTATTTATGTATATCCGCAAAGTAACGCCTTATTCATTTAATAACTTAAATCGAATTTGATTTAGGCGACGTAACAGCGTGGCTCCGTTGCGTCGTTTGATCTGGTGCAGGATTCGGCAGATTGCCCCGGAACTGCCGAAACACAACACCCTTCGGCCAACACGGCCAGAAGTCTGCACTTGCGATGGTGCCCTGCAGCGGCCGCGGCACGCGCACCACAAACGAGTTGAAGTGCACGTAGTGCCGGGACTGCAGCTGGTGCACCCTCAGCGAGAAGCCAGTCTTCCGACGGACGTACTCCACCACATCGTCAGCCACGGCGGAGTGATGCAAGCGCGACACATAGAGCGCCTTACTCGATGTGTACAGTAAACGGCGATAAAGTTTGCACATCGATCTTTGGAAAGAGGCAATCGGCTAATTTCGACTTCATATAGCGATATCTGTGTCGCACACACCATGACGTTTGTTTTGTCAGTCGTGGTTCAAATGCGAGAGAGTGCAGTCGCATATCGAAGTCAATATATATATAGAGTTGCTAAAACGTCCACAAAATTAAATTTGTACTATGGCATCTACTCGTATAGGGAAAAAAGGTTAGGAATGTGGGCCTGAATATATATATATATATATGTATATTATTTTTCCCCAACAAGAACATTATAGCAATAACTATATATAATTACATCGAGTTTTACAGCTCTATATATTCCACGTGAAATCAAAACAAAACAACAATAAAGTACTTAGTTCTAAATTCAAATTCTGATGAACGATTAATCTAATAATTGATGTACATGGAAATTAGCATTCGTTTGTATTCGGAAATGCGATGATTGCCGATTTGCATTCTTTATCGCCGTTTACTGTATAATATATACTTATAGTTTTGTAATAAATACAAAGTGAAAAATTTGAGAATTTTTTATTTCACCTTCAAACACTTCTCTATATTTAAACAATTATAAACCTTTCCAATAAACAATGCAAAGATCGAGACACAAGTAGGGCCTGCAAATATTCGAACATTTTAAGCATTCGAATATTCGTTTTTTTTTCCGCAGATATTGGAATTTTTCGAATACTATTCGAAAAGTAGAAATTATTTTTAAAAAGTATTGAAAGTTGCTTTTTTTAAATTGCAGTCGTAAAATTAAACGAACAGCAATTCGTGAATACCCAAACATACGGTGACGACGACAATGCAAAGCGAAATCGACGATATTACCCTGTGTGTCCAAAAGTGAAACCTTCTGTATCTGTCCCTTAACCCAGCCAGATGGCTCGAGAACGAGGTAAGGGCCCTGTAGAACAACCCGTACTGCTCCTTGTTCTTCCATACGTCCTTGCGGTCATCGGTGCTACGTAGCTCTGGTAGAAGTAAAGGCTTTGTCTACTGCCACATGTTTTCTACCACTACACTGCGAATACTGCGATGAATTCCATACTTGTTGTTTAGGAAATACTCCCTGAGACTGTACAATCTCGACTCTTACGCAGAATGAACAGTCTCATAAATGATGGCTTTAACCCATATGTAGTGAGTAGCACCTTCCTGTCCAAAGCGACTAGCTTAGTCTGAGTCCACCTCAGTACCCCACCCAAAAGAGTAAGTGAACAGAGGAATCTCCCAAACACACCTTGTATCCACCCGACAAGAATTAAGTAATTTTGTGAAACGACAAATAGTAGTACTTAGATTTAATTTCGGAAAGAGATCTAAGGTGCTATCGCCACTAATTTTTTCTGTGACTTTCTGTAGCTCCACCACGTTTAAGCCTTGGGGAACTTAAGTTTAGGGTTGTAAATGTACAGAAAATGAGCAATGACCTCGCACCCTCTTCGAAACCGGAATTCCAATCCTGAAACCTTCAGAAGAGTAGGCTCAGGGTCAGGCAGAACCACAGAGCGCTGAAATAACTTTCTCAACCCCTATCAAATTCTGCGGACCAGGAGAAGAAGACTTATCATTCATATTCACATAGTTACATACATAGTTCTAAAGTTATTTTATGGATATATTGATTATTTACGTTAGTCTACAATTTTATACATACCCTATTTTGCCGAAGTGAAAGGATTACATTTAATTTCTTACATTTTTCATTAATAAAAAAAAATCGAATATCCGAATACCGCACACGGTAGTATTCGAATATCAAAACGAGTCGAATATTCGTACTATTCGAATAGTCGAATATTTGAATTGCAGGCCCTACACACAAGCACAGAATAGATAATAGTACAAGTACAGAAGGCACACTACTTTGATCTTTACAAAAGCCGCTTTTTTTAGCCGAAAAAATATGATTTATGGCCCTTCTAAAGTCGTCGTCCCCAGCGCAAGCCAAACGGAACGTTAAAGCTGCGTGCCAACGGTAAAAATGAATTGGCTCGCTTGCCGCGTCGCCGAGAGCGAGGGCTGTCAACGACTAAAAATAAAAATGTATTTCCCATTTATTTCTTGCATTCAATATAGAGAGTAATATGTTTATATTCTTCATACATTATACATATTTATTATTTCATTATTTAACTATAAAATAATCAATCACAGAATTTGGACGAATTGAATCCACCACCAGGCCGCAAAACATTTTAGCTTTATTTTTAAACATTTTAATACGTATAATATAATAAAATAATGCAACGAATGCGTTACCTTAACATGCAATTAAATTCTTGAGCTTCATTTTGTTTTTGCTTAGTTGTCCGATATTTATTTATTTGTTCATATATATTCATCACTATACACCTAGTATAAAACAAAGTCGTTTCCTGCTGTCTGTCTGTCTGCCCCTATGTAGGTATGCTTAGATCTTTAAAAATACGCACGGACGCACCGTGCGAAGCCGGGACGGGTCGCTAGTTACAAATAAAACATGTATAAAGGCGAACTTATCCCTATTAGGGATCTCTTCCAATACATTTCTTTTAACTCTTTATTTATATATTTTATATACTTACCTATCAAACTATCACTCAATCGTTTATTCATTACTTACAAGTAATTTTACAAACTTGATATCAAATATTATTATAAAAACCTCTATGATTGTTGATTTAGTAGTAGACATACTTATTTTACTAGAATTTAAATTGACAAATATCAGCAAATAATCAATTCAAAGTTACATAAGTACCTACTTAACAATTAAAATTGATCTGAGTAACCAGTGTTAAATATGGAAGTAGATACACCTGCAATATGTTTTTTATTATTATTCAGTAACTACTTATTATATATTATGTTAATTTTCTTACCTATCGGCATCCTTCGGACGTGTTGGGAGAACGAAAAACGCGTGATTCCAATTTCGATCATTGTTCCTACAACCCGCTGCGATACAATATCTTTTCGCTGTCTTTTTACTCATTTAAACACTTTATATTATAATATAACACTGGTATCAACAGATGAATGAGGAACGTTCACTTGCGACGTACATAAATCGGAAGAGCGTGCGCGCGAACTTCGTGTACGTGCGTTCCGAGACAGTGCCAGGCAGCCACTGAATAGGCACCATGCATGAGGCCACCGGCATGTACTTGTAGCGGGAAACGTTAATCGCGGAGTGCGCCCCGCCTGACACAAAGCATAAGGAAAAATTCGTCAGGTTTACCTGGAGCTAGGGTAGCGAAGTGGTTAACGCGCCATGAACCGGTATTCCAGAGGTACCCGATTCGATTCCCGGTCTCTTCCACCAGGTAGCTCCTTTTTCATTTTTTCTTTAAGCTTTGATCTTTGTATTAATTGTTCCACCATTGTACCATTCTCGAAAACTGGCATCGGTGCGTACTTATAGCATAGCGTCGGACCAGGCTAACTCTGCAAAGCAAATGAACTTTCAAACCATACAGACTGACCCACTTTACAAAGTGATCCATACAAAGTGGGTCAGTCTGTATGGTTTGACAGTTCATTTGCTGGGAAGAGTCAGCGTGGTCTGACTACATATAGTGCGGCACTTCAGCCCCACAAGACCGTATCGAAGAGCAGGTTGCTGGTGAATGATCCTGGCTACTTGGTTATTATTAGTATTTGAAAAGTTTCTCGCCAAAGTGTGTTCTAAGGTGCCTTAGAAAAGAAGACTTATGTTTAACATTGGGGCTACAACGTGTGTATTTATATGGACCCTCGCCAGTGTGTTATAAGATAAATGAAAAAATAAATATCAGGCAACATCACTCAAATAGATTTAGTCCCAAATTAAGCTCAAGAATGCTTGCGTTATGAGTACTAGGCGACGATATACATACTTACATAGATAAATAAATACTTAAATACATAGAAGAACATCCATGACCCAGGCACAAACATTCGTGTTCATCACACAAATATTAGCCCTGGCCGGGATTCCAGGGCCGCCGGCTCGGAGCCAGCTGCTCCACCACTGCGCCAACCGCGTCGTCACTACGATGAACTCGTAAAATAAACTTATTCGTACACATAGAGGTACAATGATCTCATTTGAATGGCTTCTCGCCAGTGTGTGTCCTAAGGTGTGTTTGTAAGTGACCGCTTTGGGTAAACGTGGAGCTACAATGATAGCAATTATATGGCTTCTCGCCTGTGTGCGTTCTAAGATGAGATCGCAAATTCGACTTATTTGTAAACATAGAGGTACAATGATCACATTTGAATGGCTTCTCGCCAGTGTGAGTTCTTAGGTGAGCTTGTAAACTACCGCTTTGGGTAAACGTGGAGCTACAATGATAGCACTTATATGGCTTCTCGCCTGTGTGTGTTCTAAGATGACATCGTAAATTAGACTTATCTGCAAACATAGAGGTACAATGATAACATTTAAATGGCTTCTCGCCAGTGTGTGTTCTAAGATGAACTCGTAAATAAGACTTATTTGGAAACATAAAGGTACAGTAATTACATTTAAATGGCTTCTCACCTGTGTGCGTTCTAAGGTGAACTCGTAAACTTGACTTATATGTAAACATAGAGGTGCAATGGTCACATTTAAATGGCTTCTCGCCAGTGTGCGACCTAAGGTGAACTCGTAAACTAGACTTATATGTAAACATAGAGGTACAATGATCACATTTAAATGGCTTCTTGCCAGTGTGTTTCCTAAGGTGAGTTTGTAAGTGACCGCTTTGGGTAAACGTGGAGCTACAATGATGGCACTTATATGGCTTCTCGCCTGTGTGCGTTCTAAGGTGAACTCGTAAACTAGACATATTGGTAAACATAGAGGTACAATGATCACATTTAAATGGCTTCTCGCCCGTGTGTGTTCTGAGGTGAACTTGTAAACTACTGCTTTTTTTATACGTGGAGCTACACTGACCACATTTGAAAGGTCTCTTGTCCAAGTTCGGCATTATTTTCGTTTTCCGTTTTTCCTTTTTCTTTTGGAGACAAATTTTGGATTTATTTGTTTTTGCTTGTCCTTCTTCATTCAACAATCGAGTTGGAGCTGAAAAACAGGTTTATTAATCAAGACCAAGTTTTAGCTTATTCATCAAGTCTACACCAATCTAATGTGTTACGCGATGTATAGTGTGCTGTTCAGGAGTTCTACGGCCGCCTTTCGTCGCCACCCTCACATCAGGTCCAATTTACCAGATTATTGTATTTGTATGTATTGTCACATGAACTACAATTATATAAGGTGCTTTGGGATAAACTCGAAAATGGGGATAAACACATTTCTATTAAACTGGGAACAATTTGTACGCTGGCAACACTTGTCAAGACGCCATGTTTATCTGCTCCCAGTGCTCCCCCGCCCTGCTTCAGTTAGTTCAGTTGCGGTCGACTAAATAAATGTAGTCCGATTCTTTTAATTTTTCAGGGGATAAATCGGAACTAAAAAGAAATATGATTCTTAAACTCACATTGCATAAAAACCGCCTTCGAAATTATCCCTAACGAGGTTCTGGCTAACGAGCCCAAACCCTAACATACTCTACACTCGTCTTAAAATATGTCGAAGCATCTTACCATAAACTATAAATAGATAGATATTAAGTAAGGTTTGAAATTATTGTGTTCGGTCGGACAATTCAAGTAAAAATAAGTAGGTAATTAATACTTTTATCTATCCAATTATCATAAACCCTCCATGATGCGTTCAAGAACCGCACATTATAACCACCATAAAAATAGACTGTTTTGTTAGAACAAATTTCTTATCTGTAACGATGTTATTATTGCTAAATAATAACATCGATTTCGATAGTATTATTTATTAAAATTTCGACCATCTCTGAAAAACAAAGAAATTTGATTTGACCTCTATTCTAATATCAGTCGAGATGATGTTCAGTTCGAAATTAATTGTCAATTTGCAATCAAATTTGACAAATGTCGCACGAAAATAAGATATCGAACGATATGATAGTTGGGGCCGACTCTAGTTTGTCTCTGAATTAAAAAAAAAACTATGACAGCTGCCAGAAACCTTCACTGCCGCCATTACCGGTTTAAATTTGTTTGGTTGCATAAAATTGTTTGATTTGTTGAATTTAAACCTTAAAATGAGCGATCAAGATGATATAGATATTTCGGCGACGCCGCTTGATATCTGACATACCTAATATATGAAATTTATTCTATCAAAACAGTCTAATTTTATGGTGGTCATAATTTGCGGCTCCTGAATGCATCAGGAAGGCTTATGATATGAGGCTAGATAAAGTAGTGTATGTAACTGTACATAATTAGGCATTAAGACACTCGTGTTTAATACCCTTCATTAAAAATGTTTGCGTGACCTCTACGCTAGCAGAGTTGTGAATTCTTAGGTTATCTGATTAGTATGGTTCATCTGTATTTATTTATATGTGTATATATTATATGAATACATGTATTTATCTAAATATTATTTATTAAAACTTGTTTAAGTTAGTTGCACCGCCCACAATTTATCTGCTTCGCCCGAAGGTTGACTGGTAGAGAATGCCTCATGGCATTAAGTCCGCCTTTTGTACGATAAGATTTCTTTTGTGCAATAAAGATTAAATTAATAAATAAATAAATTATGTACAGTCACAATTAACTACTATAGTTACAAGTGGACCTATAATAATAGCGTATTAAATACAGTAATCGGTTCCATATTGGGTTGCATACATTTTAAATCCATAATGTCGATGCGCATAACCACTTTTGTCATAATAGTCCTTGCGCATAAGGTGTATAGTCATTAATTGATCCGCATAAATTTTATGACCATAATGTTTTTACGCATAAGAAAGGAATGTCATATAATTTTGGAGCATATCAACCTGAATCATAATCATTAATCGTCATAATGTTCTTATGCATATCGTGCATTGGCGCATAATACTGAAGAACATAAATATCAAGCTCCTAATTTTTTTATTTCAACATCAGCTTGGTTTTCTGGCAGCAGTTCATTTCTGAGGGGGTCGCAGTTCTTTCAAACCTAACCTAACCTACTTTTCTGGCCGATGTTCGTATTTGTAGGTTCACACTTCTAACTTAACCTAACCTACAACAAAGAGGTCAGTGTGGAGAAGGATTTCTTAATGCGGGGCCCTTGTGGGGGGCTTCTCCCCCCCGTCCCCCCTTTTTGTTTTTGTGGTCATGTAACTTTTGTATCATTATTTCAAATGTTATAATATAAAGTATTATGATTGGTACATGTGGTATAACTTATACTATATAATTTCTATTGCCATAATTATGAAAACCATAATTTATGAGTTGCTCTTCTTCATACTATCAATTATTATGACATACAATAATATTACTTGAAATTTTGTGCCATACTAAATGTGGCGTTATCTGGGGAAAGGGACCTTATTGTCGGTTCTAGTTGCCGAGATAATCGCGTTTAAAGTAAAATGTCGAAAAAAATCCATTTTTCTTTTTTTACTCTATATTAATAAGCAGGGTATAAAAAATAATCTGACAAAGACACAACTTTTTAAATCGATTTCTTAAGACTTAGAACAGCCCTTAAAGTTTAGTGAAAAAGGGACCTTATTGTCGGTGCCCCTCTTGTATGCTTTCTGTGAGCTCGGTATCGGTTTGAGAGACGTGTCGGTACTTGTCGGCGCGTCAAAGGATAATTATTGATCATTAGGAGTATCCTTGCTCATCTCTCACACTCCCACTTCTTGGGAGTGTAGGGGAGGGCCTTATCTAGTGTACTATGTACACTTAGGCTACTTCTGTCGCGGCCCGTTGCCACGGGCCGGTCTTTCTGGTGACGCGTGGTTGCGACGGCGGTTTCTTAGTTGGTTGGGCCTTCGTGATGTCCCATGACTCCTCGAGGCCCGGGTAGAGCTTTATCTCCTCTTCTTATTTCCCACTGTTGGTGGTGGTGGTGGTGTCGCTGCATCTGCAGCTCGTAGCAGCTCGTGGCGGGATTCATCAGCTTTCCGGAACATTGTGCTGGCCAGTCTGCTGATCTAGGCGTCTAAGGGTTTCCATTTCAGGGCCCTCTGTATATGGTCATTCCACACGAAGCGTGGGCAATCTGTAATGTGTCTCAGTGCCAGGTTTTCTTGGGCTCTCATTTTGTTTCGGTTTGCGGTAGCCATTAGGGCGTACCACGCCGGCGCCGCGTATGTGAGCCTGGACCTCACATACGTTTTGTAGATCCCCAGCTTCGTGCGGATCGGCAGGTTGCTCCTTAGGACTGGTCTCAGCGTAGTTCACGCTGGTCTGGTTCTTGAAACCACTTCCGCCACGTGCTGCTTCATGGTGAGGCCCCGGTCTATGGTGACACCCAGGTACCTCACCGTGGAGGTGAAGTCTGTTTTCTTCCGGTCATAAAGGCCTGAGTATTGGTGACGTTGGCAGTAAGCCTCCAGTCCTCAAGCCATCTTGGTAGGGCGTCTTACTGGGTCTGCATCTTCCTGACGGCATGGGTGGGTCTGACGCATGCGGTGTAAAAGGCCGCATCATCCGCGAACAGCCCCAGCTTGACGTCGCCTCCTACCACTCCTCCATGTCATCGGTGAAGGTTGCGTAGCATGCTGGTGTAAGGCAGCTTCCCTGAGGGACTCCTGCTAGGATTGGGCGCTCCGAAGACAGTGCCTGTTCCACTGCCACTTGGAACTTGCATCCGCTCAGAAAGGACTTTATCACCGTTATGATGCTGCGTGGGGCCGTGGTGTTCAACAGTTTGTACAGCAGCCCCTCGTGCCATACCCAGTTGAACGCTTTTTCCATGTCGAGCATGAAAGCCACAACATGCTCCTTCTTGTCGCTTGCATTGGCCATAAAGTCTGCCTGAATCCGAACTGTTCCGAACGGGGCTCGACGTGGGGGAGAAGTTCCCCCAACAGGAGCCTCTCGAACACCTTGGAGAGGGTGCTGAGCAGAGTTATTCGCCTACAGCTCTCCGGTCTTCGGCAGTCTTTGCCAGGTTTGGGTAGGATAACTACCCTCCCAGTCTTCCAAGTTTGGGGAAAGTGACCCGAGCTCATGATCCCGTTGAACAGGCGCGTCACTGCCACAATGGGGATCGAATCGGCGCCCGGGGCTTTCTTGGGGTTGCAACGTTGGAGGGCTCGCTGCATCTGGCTGGGGGAGAAGAAGACCGCGTCTTCCTCTGCTCTTGCTGGTGCCTCCGAAGTACCTCTCCAGGTGTTCTGTGATGCTCTGCTGGTGTTCTGCATTGTGCATCGGGTTGGGCCTAAATTGTCCCTCCAGGTACTCGGCGAAGATCTCTGCGCGATCCTCAGCCTTGTAGCGTGGAGTGTTGTCTACAGGGTCGTAGAGTGGTCTTATTGCCTCAGGTTTTGTCATTAGCTGTCTGCAGATACGGTGAATGAAGGGTACATCACCCTCTTCAGATGCTAGGTGGCTCTCCCAACTCTCGGCCCTGTGTTCTGTGAGCGCCTTCTTGGTTTTTATGATCATGGCGTTGAGCTCTGCCTTGATCTTCGGGCATCTTGTAGCCTGCCATTTTCTGCGCAGGCGGCGCTGCTCCTCGATCATGCTCCTAATCCTTGCCGGGAGGGGCGTGTGCCTCTCTGTGGCGGGGATGGTGTGGGAGGCTGTTGATAGCGCCGCCTGTAGTCCAGCTGTGACCAGGTCTGCCGCTTTTTCCACTTCGTCAGCTGTGGAGAAGGGAGTAGTGTGGCACGTGGTGGTCTCTTCTAGTTGTTGTGTGAATGTCTCCCAGCTGACTCGGTGTTTGGGTCTCCTAATTCCCATTAATGGATCCATAGGCTGGCAACACTCGCCAACTTAGTACGGAATTCAAACCGCTAGTCAATATTTATATTGTTTTATTAATTAAATTGTAATTTTAAGTATCATATTGTAATATAAGATACCTAGAAGTAATAATTCAACAAGTGACACATAAAATATCAAGTAGAAATGGCACCAGCGAAGGGAAAATCGATAACAAACGCAGTGGCGGCCGTTGACAGGTTGGTGGATTTGACTATAAATTTAAAGGACGAAATATGTGAGATGAAAGGCGAAATAAAAAGTTGTCATGACATAATACGTGAGCAACAAAAATTACTCACCAGCCAAACAGACGTGATCCAGATGATCCTCAGGGTAATAACTAGCAGTGGGCATCCGTCACTTCTACCACAACACAACATCATCTCACTTAATGAGTCTGGGCCTGAAGGTATCATACAAATAGACCCTTCACCTGTCGGCACGGCGCCCACTATTTCACCTTCAGCTGTGCCGCTGGCATCAGCACCGCCCGCGACCGCGCCCGCGCGCCCCGAGCCCGAGCCCCGCCGGCAGCGGACCCGTCCGCGGAGAGGACAGGCCAGCGTCGTCAGGAGTCGCTCGCAGGCCCATGCCCAAGAACCGAATGCCAGCAATGCGAAACACAGTGAAATGCTGTGTCCGACACCATCCCCGGCCGTGAATGATGCTCCTTCAACACCACCACCACATCAGTCGGGTCTTCGTGCGGCTGCTCCCCGTGTTGTCAGCCTGCATGTATTTAATCTCAGCGAGGACACCACCGTCGACGATGTAATTCAGCATGTCCAGACTGAGATGAATATTCACGCGCCGGTATGTGAACAACTTGTTGTCACGCGGGGCCGTTACACATCTTTTCGTTTGGAAGTGCCTGCAGACAAGCTGAAGATTGCCAGGAACACTCAGAATTGGCCAGCTGGTGCAGAAGTACGAATGTTCAACGTTGTGCGTTCAAAAAACTCCACGGTACGCGGAGGCAAGCAAATACCGACATAAAAAACAGTCAGTTAGTTGTTGTTCACCAAAATGTTCGCTCAATTTGTGGCAAAACATCACTATTAAATGTACTGTGTAACAATGAGAAACCTCATGTGCTAGGATTGAGCGAAATATGGTGTAAAAGTAGGGAAATACAACGAGTAAGGTTAAGTGGGTATGCGTTAGCGAGCTGCTACTGTCGAGTGCGCATACCTCACGGGGGCACCGCGCTATACATACTTGAAGGTATGCAGTATAAACAGCGCGCAGACCTGCTTATCTATGCTATTCAATATCATTTTGAATTTGCAGCCATTGAGATTATTTCTTTTAAATTAATTATTATTGTCTTATATAGAACCGGAAATGGTAATTTTGACAGATACTTAGAGAATTTAGAATTATTATTAAGTAAGTTAACTGACGAAAATAAAAAGTTTCTCATTGTTGGTGATCAAAATGTTGATTACCTTTGCGATAATAGTATGAGACGTAGGGTTGATGACGTACTTAATAGCTATGGCTGCGCAAACACGGTGACCTTTCCCACTCGCGTAACTGATGATTCTAAATCATGCATCGACTGCGGGATAGCGAATCACGTTCGAGACTGTCTTACTGTGACAGCGGTGAATACTGCTATTAGCGATCACAACGCTCAGCGCTATGTACTCACAATAGAGGGCACCCTCCCTGCGACATCACATGATAATTTAATTGAACGCAGGTTATTCAATAGCGAATCCATTTATTTATTTTATTCTGACTTTTCCAATTATAATTTTAATTTTATTTATGATGATACATTAGACATTGATTTTAAATTTAGCAAGTTATTTAACATATTTAAATATTATATGGACTTACATTTTCCTTTAAAACATGTAAAGGTACAAAAGAAATCATCCGTCCCGTGGCTCACGGATGAGCTGTGTGGATATATGCAAAAACATAATGACCTACAAGAAATAAGGCGTCAATATCCGAACAATCCTCTCATATCCGAATGTATTGACCATTACTACCAGCTCATTAAGTCAGAAACGCTTCGTGCTCGGCAGGCCTACATTGAGACGAAGCTAGTAGAAAGTAAGAATCCGTCCAAGGATATGTGGAGGGTTGTTAATGATGAGATAGGTAAAAAATCAAATGTTCATAATATTTGTCTACAAAATGATGAGTCAAATTCCTACTTATCTCACGATGAAGTCCCCAACGCCTTTAATACTCACTTTATAAACATAGCATCAAACCTCACGATACAAAGCGACGAATCATTGTCCACACAGTACGTTCGTAGTCACCTCGGTAGCTGCGATATGCCCATGTTCAGCCTTCCTACTGTAACACGCGAGCTCTTGGACAGGACCATACAGTCATTGTTAAAAACACGTACAACTATAGACGTATACGAAATATCATTAAATATAATATTAAGTGTCTGGCCGGTTGTGTCTGATATCCTGGTGGTCCTCATTAACGATATGTTTAAAACTGGCATATACCCGAATGTGTTGAAGAATACCAGGGTATGCCCTGTCTATAAGGGGAAAGGGGACAGGACTGATGTTAATAATTACAGACCTATCACAATTGTACCCACTATTTCAAAATTAATCGAGTGTATCATCTCCTCCTGCCTAATGACACACTTAGAATCGAATGACCTCATTACAGAAAACCAGTATGCCTATAGACAGAATAGGTCCACCACTGCGGCTGCCCATAAAATTACCGACTGCATAACGACTGGGCTGGATGACAGACACAAAATGGCAGCAATTTTGTGTGATCTTTCCAAGGCGTTCGATGTTATTAGCCACAGGTTACTATTAAATAAGTTAAGTCTGTATGGTTTTGACACTTCCGCTCACCAATTGTTGACGTCTTTTTTATCCAACCGGAAGCAGGTAGTAAAAGTGTCTACCAATGGCAAAACGGTGACATCGGATGCTGGTTGCGTACGTCTAGGCATCCCTCAAGGATCAGCCCTCGGGAATGTTTTGTTCACTATATTTGTCAATGACCTGCCATCGGCAATCACGACTGGTCTGTCGGTGCTCTTCGCGGATGACACTACAGTCATAGTTAGCGCAAAAACGTACGAACAGCTAGCCAATAAAATCCATGATGCTTGCGGGCAACTCCAAAAGTGGTTCTCGTCGAACGGTTTACTCTTAAACATAACGAAGTCCAATGTCATGGTTTTCTCGGGCCGCCACACCGCAGTGCCCCCATGTATTACCAGCGTCCCGATGCCATTATGCACTGAATGTAGGTTTCTCGGCTTCATGATAGACTCAAACTTAAACTGGAAGTGTCATGTCGACCAACTGTGTGATAGGTTGGGTAGTGCCGTCTTTGCGTTAAGAAAATTGAAACCATTAATATCGAATAATGCATTAAAAACTGTATATTTTGCGCATTTCCACTCAATAATGTCCTATGGTTCAATTATCTGGGGTAATTCCACCGATGCCAAACGCGTTCTTATAATCCAAAAACGAGCACTTCGGATACTGGCTGGAGTGGAACCCAGACATTCTTGCAGAGATCTCTTTATAAAGTATCGCATCATGACGCACTACTCACTTTACATGTTTGAGGTTCTAATGTACGTGAGAAATAATTTGCCAATGTTTGCGCGTGTTGAGGTATCGGGCAAACAAATTAGATCCACAGGAAGACTCAGGACAGTTCCGCGTCGCCTGGTGCTTGCCTGTAAAAACCCGCGCGTCATCGGTCCCACGTTCTATGAACGTCTACCCGCGGAATTACGAACCGAGCCATCTGACGACAGTTTTAAACGACAATTGAGAAACTTTTTATTGGATAATCCATTATACTCAGTAAATGAGTATATGGAAACGTAATTTATATTTGTATAATTGACATTGTTTTTATTTATACTCCAGTTTTGTTAATTATGACATTATATACTGACAATACCTAAGTTCCTGTTGACCTTATTCCTAATTATTGCCTTATTTGACTTTGTTATTTTCAGTGTTATTTTTATCGTGTTAATTCTTGTATTTTGACAATCCATTTATGAGCTACTTTGACATTTCTATCTGTTTGTTTAAAATTGTGACATGTAATTATTTAATCTGTTTTATTATTAATTCCGCTGTTTTTACTATCAATTTCATCACATTTTATCTGTTAATATTAATATATGACGATCATAGTATAAGTGCATGTAAATTGACTTCGTGTAATTTATATTGACATTTTATATTATGAAATAAATAAATCTAAATCTAAATCTAAATCATTTCGATACACATGAGGATTTTCCGGTGATCGGATGGTAGGTCCGGCAATGCCTCATGTGTAAATCTGGCGTCAATTTGGCTGGCGACGCAGCAAAATACAAAAGTATATTTCAAGACTTATTCTTAACTATATCACTAAACATTTTACGTCCGACACTAAGGTCCCTTTTCAAATACGTTAATCATTTAGTGTTTGCCGAACCAAAATTATAGGTTTTTGGTAAGAGTTTAATACTAAAGTGCTCTAAAAATTAAGACTATCAAAATTAAACATAAATTTATAGTCGATATCAGATGATATCACTAAATATTTTACCACCGACGATAAGGTCCCTTTTAGAAAATATAAAGTGGTTGTACCAACTTTTTACTAAACTTTATCTTGAATTTTGAGACTTAAAAAACGACTTTTTTAATATTTGGTCTGTTAATTTGATCTCATTTGGGTATGTTTTAGCGTAGTAGATGTATATGTTTGTTGATTTTGACTGTTTAATTAGATTTATAAAACACAAAGCTATTTTTGATATTTTTTTTTTTTTAATAAACAACGTTGATTCAAATCGAAGTAGCTCTTATTGAGTGTCTAATTACATATAATATTTATTTCTTCTATAATATCTAACGGAAATACACTATAAATAGGAATTTAAGTAAAAATCCATCAATACATATTTTTTTACTTTATGCACTTTGTCAAGGTAAACTATACGAAAACAGATATACAATTACAAAATTGTACTTGAAACCTGAAAGCCCATACAATCTACTCCTCAAATAGCATGTTATCTATGTAACTTCCAACAATAACATACTTAAATGGGGTGTAGAAGTTTCAATTCAATTTTCTCATAATCACCTTTTCTGACTTTTGAGTTTCAATTATTTTTTTAAAAATATCTATTGAACCTACATGCATGTTTTTTACATGGTTCGATAGCTCAATGTATGTAGATTATGGGGATATACATAACTCAATACCGACAGTAAGGTCCCTTTACCCAGATAACGCCACAAATTATGCTTATGAAAAGCCTGCCAAACAACAATTATGACATATAAAAAGTAATGGAAATAATAATTTATGACAAATAACATGTATGAGGAAAGCCATTATGCGAAATGAGTTATGAACTTATGACAATCAAATTTATGACAAGAATTTTTATTCCACTAGAGGTGATCCCACAGTAATTAAAAGGGTAGCTGCTCCCTAGTCATAAAAACAATCCAGTCACTTGAAGTGTGCGACCATCAAACTTGCACATCCTAACTGGAATGAATTCACTAATTGCAATTGATAACTATGATCTGATTTGACAGAAACTTAGGAAGAATGGTGTACAAAGAGTGTGTGGACATATATTTGGCGACGCGGTTGGCTCAGTATGTAAGCCTACTGAGCCGGCGGTCCTGGGTTCGAATCCCGATCAGGGCAAATATTTGTGTGATGAACTCGAATATTTGTGCTTGGGTCATGGTTGTTCTAAGTATTTAAGTATATATTTATCTATATAAGTATGTATATCGTCGTCTAGTACCCATAACACAAGCCTTGCTGAGCTTAATTTGGGACTAGATCGATTTGTGTGAGGTTGTCTGATATTTATTTTATTTATTTATTTATTTAGGCTTTGTTTTGATATGATGGGCAGACTGATCAGGTACGATGGGCAGGCAGGATTTAATTTAAATACATATAGTGTGAGACAGGGTGGAATCAGGTGTCCAAAGTTGTTGTAAGTGAGGTAATAGGTGGGCTTAGGATATTAAAATGACTAGTATAACATACGTCTCACTTGCATAAGTGGGATGTCAACTTCAGCTATTTATTTCTTATATTATTTTAAATGTTATTGCACTTACTTCCGAATTTGTTTGTTGAATTTAATTCTTCATCTGAATCACTACTATCATTCTCAAGACATGATTGGAACTCGTATATTTGTTTACCAATCTTGCATAAACTGAGGTCCATGTCTACCAGCATGTGCTCTAGTCTCACGGAGCAAGTCCTGCCCGGCACAGCCTGGGTGTCACAGTCCGTCTCTTCCTTCTTCAGTAATGCTGCAAATTTAAAACGCATTGCAAAGCCATGTCTTTACTTCCATACTAATATTATAAATGCGAAAGTGTGTCTGTCTGTCTGTTACCTCTTCACACTTAAACCGCTGAATCGATTTTGATGAAATTTGGCATGGAGATAGTTTAAGATCCGAGGAAGGACATAGGAAAGTTTTCAACCTGGAAATTATCCCTAAAAAGATTGAAAAGTGAGTAAGTAATTCATGATGACATTGATGACCCTGTAGGAAATGTAATGATAAGACCAAAAGCACAATTGCTCTTACATTTGCTTAGGCGCTTTTAATAATCCCTTTTATTAATTAAGGTGATTAGGTGGATATCTATCGTGTTGTACGAGGTTGCTTCCATACTTCCAAGCTCCACGCGGACGTAGCCGCGGGCTTTTGCCGCTAGTTGGCTATAAAAAGCATGATATCTAACAGGTAGTTTTATTCACAAGTAAAATAAAATTCATAAATTTATGTAAACCAGTGATTGGCAAAGGATTATAGTGTATAACTTAAAAGAGCAAACAGAATTTTGTAATGGGCAATAAATTATAACATAATGGAATAAGTATTATGTAAATGGAATAAGTAATATTGTAGTGATATTTATATCCTAGGTATAGTATAGTGTACAGTGTACACAGATCACAACTACCGCTGGCTTGCCATCTGGTTGTACACATCATCAAGGGTCAAACAATGTAGGGATATTCAAGTAGCTGACCTCTGCGCGTGTAGACCGCATCGGGCGGCTGGAGCACCACGGGGCCCAGCTCCAACTCCTCCTTCAGCACAACGGGGCCCGGCTCGTGCTCCTCGCTCGGCTCATAGTCCGCGTCGTCACTGTCCCACTCCGGCTCGTGCTTCACACACGCTGCCTCCAGAGGGTGGGTAACAGATGCTGCAACAATATTTGGACCATTATTGGTCAATTTAATGATTAAAATGAATGATGGCTATTTATAATTACAAACTTTTATTTACTTTCACCTGTCCCATTGTAATAGAATTATGCAAACTAAATTTAACCCACTTTCTGGTTTCCGATTGAGCTGAAATTGTGACAATGCAATATTATGATGACGTGGAGCTGATCTGATGATGGAGCTGGAAGGTGGCTCTAGGAACTCTGTAATAAATAAAGCAATCATATCGTGTTTGGGCTCTTAGAATGGTTTCTGTGAGCAATTGATGTATGTTCAAATAAAAGGTACTAAAGGCTATAAAATCTTGTCATAAAAATGAAATTTTTGACAGAAACTTATGTATGGTATAATTTCGTAGGGCATAACTTACATTGCATACAACTATTATAGATTTAATACTCATTGGGAACAATATGCCTGTGTAGACAAAAGAGACAACCAAATCACAATCAAAAAAAGAAACAGTATCACAGGGTCAGTGACGTACACAAAGCGAGGATGAGTCTCAATGATATTTAGCTAATGTTGCTTGTATAAATAGTAATATAATATAATATAATAATAATAGCCTTTTATTCCTAAACCTAGGGTTACAAGAAGTCCCTAAGTTCGGTGTGCCTTTTGGCATAGGCCTCCTCCAATTCCTTCCAATGGGTCCTGTCCCTTGCTTCTCTCAACCAGAATGGTCCCGCTGTCTGTTTCAAGTCATCTTCCCATCTCCTCACTTCACGACCCCTACTTCTTTTACCGACTCTTGGTTGCCAGAGGGTGACTTGCTTGCTCCATTTGTTAATGGGGTGGTGTAGCATATGTCCAGTCCATCTCCATTTTTGGACATCTATGCGGGCAAGAATGTCTGTGAGTTTTGTTCTTGTTCTTGTTCTTATGTCTGCGTTCCTGACTCTGTCTTTGATATTTAACCCTAGCATGCTTCTTTCCATGGCACGTTGGCATTTTGCTAGCCTTTCCCTGTGATGAAGTGTTGTTGACCAAGTTTCGCAGCCACAAGTAAGAATTGGTAGAATACAGGTTTCGAATGTTTTCTTTTTTATGTGATTGTCTAGATCCTTACTTTTCACTATTTCCTTCAGTGACCAGTATTTTCTCCATCCTTGGGCTATTCACCTGTTTATTTCTTTTGTTGTTTCATCTGAAGGGGATATTACAAATACAAATACAAATACAAATACTCTTTATTGCACACCTCCAACATCAAGGAATATACAACACAACATGAGATACATTCATATAACAGGCAGAGGTAAACAACAGGCGGTCTTATCGCTAAATAGCGATCTCTTCCAGACAACCTTTAGGTAGCGGAGTAGTTGAAAAATTAATGTTTGAAATTAGTAGGTGGTGCATAATAATTAAAGGACTAAATGAACGACTACCATAAAAAACAAAGGTAATAAACATACATAAATAAAAATATACAGATATACTTACATAAATACTTAGACATAATAAATAAATATATTGTAAAGTAATAAATAAAACAAAAACAGTATGAGCCACAAAGTTAAAGGAGCGATTATTATTGCAGTGTACTAAGGGAGAGACAAGTAGTGTTTTTTGACGAGGGTTTTAAATGTTGCAAGAGATTGGGCACGCCTTATATCCAGAGGAAGCGAATTCCACAGTAAAGTAGCCCGGAAAGTGAAAGAACCATTATAAAATTTAGAAGATGAAGGGGGAACAGTAAGAACTAAGTTTTGTGCAGAGCGAACAGAACGCAAATAACTGAAGCGCTCCTTGAGGTAGCGGGGAGCTGTGGGGTTAAATAGTACATTATAAAGAAGAGACAGAATATGGGAGTGACGACGAGAACGGATTGAGAGCCACTTGAGCTGAGACCGGAAGTCGGATACATGGTCATACTTATCTTATTATCTGTCCTAAGTAACTATATTCTTTGACATATTCAATCTTGTTGCCGTTTATCATAACGTCTGTATCCCTTGAGTTTGTCATCAGTTTTGTTTTACTGGCATTGATTTCCAGACCAACTTCTCTACTTTAATAGCTAGGCTCTGCATCATTTGTTCTATTACTGCTGGATCCTCTTCAAGAAATAGTAATACTGAAGTATAAATTAGTTGCCCAAGACATAGGTTTGGGAACCCCTGACTAACCTATCATACAATTACTTCCTGTTCGTTAACATTTGGACGCAGATAATTTGTGTGTGGCAATGTAAATGATTTTACTTCTTTTCTTACTCGTTATAAACAGTGAAAATATATTAATCAAAGTTACAAACCAGCGTCCCGATCCTCCAGCGGCATCGTCGGCAGCTGTGTCGGCAACTATCCTCGCGTAAAATCAGTTTTATTGTATTGTGGTATATTCGGACTGAGTTTCCATATGATGAGTAACTTTCCAATTGTATAAATTAAAATATTATGAAGATACTGCTATTCAATTCTTTGGGTTTTAAACGTGAATTGAATGTATTTTCAAACAAAAATGATCCACGAAATAACACGGCACTTCGCATTTGATTGTCAATGACATATGATAGGGATGGGCAAAAAAAATCGATGTATCGAAATGTCAATATTTTTGTCGAGAAAAATCCAAGTATCGGCGATTTTATTTTTTTCGATTTATCGTTTTTTGATTATTTTTTCTGATATCGAAATCGATACATTAGCTTCGCAAACTTCGCATCATGTATCCGACCAATACGATTTATATTCTAAGGAAAAGGCTAACCAGGCTTCTAAGGTAGGCTGTATAAGCAGTTTCCTTCGTCTCGAATATAAATAAAAATTTATCGATAGTCTATGATCCCTTCTATTATATCTATGAAGGGATCATAGATATAATAGACATAGATAGGGCGTTGATGACGTCACAGCGTACGGAGCATAAACGTCAAGATGGGCTGTATCGGTCAAATGCGGCTATAAATGTGAAATTATTATGCTACCATATTAAGTAAACGAGTAAGCATGCGATGATGACAACCCTGACCATCCTTTTCAACTTAGTCGCATTATAACGTCTGTTTTTGGCGAAAACTAAACATTATTAATATTTGTGTTTTTAAATGAAAAAAAAAGTGTGAAAGTGCGTGCAAAACTTAGAAATTGTCGTGCATTGTGCGCGGATGCAATTCGCATTCTGGGAGAAAAGAAAACTTGGGTGAAAATATAAGTTTTCATTAGTAAGTAATTCAGTATTGTTTTTTCAGCAAATGCATCAGAAATTATGTTAATATTAAAAATATAAGCTTAGAAATAGGATTATTATTGCACGCAAATGATATCTAACTATGCTACAATTATAATAAACGTAGAAATAGTGAAAAAAACAATTATGTTAATTTCTGTCGTGAGGTTACTAGTGGCGTAGAAAAAGTTATCAATACTTTGCGATTCTGTGAATCAAGGTTACTTTGGTCAGGTGTATAATATTTAAAAAAGTCAATGACGTTTTGGTGGACATTGTTGATAGCTTATTTTTTTCGTGAATAGGCCGAAGACGACAACTCTGTCTGAGCATAGTTGTAGATTTCGGTTATTTTATGTATTTTGTTATATTTGTTTACGTACATACAGAAGATTAAATTCAAATAAATATTTTTATCTACGCACATATCATTAGTGCTCTAAAATGCGTTCAGAAACCGTAGGAAATGACCAGCATTATTACAACCAAGTTTACTATGAGAACTTTTTTGTCTGTGGTAGTAGGTAAAATCTGTACTGTAATGTTATTACAGTACCGATTTTTGTAAGGTTACGAGTTTGAATTAGGAACAGCTGTCAAAACACAAGTTGGTCTCTATTCTAGTATCCATAGAGACTTCCGGTTTGTGACTTAAGATAGCCGCATGCGTTTAAATTGCGTTGTTCATTATTTATTCATTTTTGTTGTTCAATGTGTAGTATTGATAGCGTATTGTGCAGTGATCTAACGTATGAGTGAATAGCTAATGAAGAATTCAACTTGAAGCGTTCATAGCCCTTCCTGGGTCAAGGCCCGATAGTCCGCGTGGTTTTTTGTAAATCGCTATCACTTTACAAAAAGCAAAACCTCACCGAACAACGGCATGCTCTACGAGCAAACTTGAAATTGGCGAAATCATCATTAACCTGATGGAAGCCATATTTTAAAATTAAAATTAGATTAGACTAGTATCCATAGATATTAATATTGTTATCGATACGAAACGTCAATTTAGTATGTTTTTTTTATAAAAACCGTACGACATTTGATCTCGAGTGACATGAGAATATGGATACATATGATTTAGAAAAAAAAACATTTGTCTTGACGGAGGTTCGAATTGCCGCCATTATTGTTGTCATTTGTTTGTTGGTTCTTTGCTGTTACGAAAGTAGAATTGTGAAGATTTGTGTGCTTGATTTGATGTATAGTGGGGGTTCATCATCGCACAAGAATTAGTTCTGCATCTACTTTACTTACAGAAATTTAAACGCACAGTCGGATACGCTTTGGCTTTCTCATCCTCATCTTAAATGAGGCTACTTGCCAACGCGGAACTGACTGTATCCCGGGCCTGGTTCAGTTGTAACTCAGGCTATTCTATCTGCTTCGCTTTTATATGAATGTTAAGACATTGTCAACTCTTCTAGCACTGTACAACTACAGCACGACAACAAGGTCCACAACAGTTATTCACCATACCTTCAAAGTTGTAGTCCTAATGCCGGACTCGCCGCGCCCGACGAGGGTGCGCACCGAGTCCCGCCTCCTCACCATGGCGGTCGCCCACGACTTCCCCGCCTGTGGTTAAATAAATCATTGATTCTCACGGTCGAACCTCTAAGTGCCCAAGCCTATCACCTGTGATAGGTACTGTACTGTTAATGTTTCATAATAAAGATTACTGAATTGGAACTGTTATATATATATATTAATGACATGATCTTTACTGACAAGTTAACTCAATTATCATACTGTTAGTCTATAAATGAAATTATATGCCCAGTTTAATCATTAGTGTTAAATATCTTACAGTTGGCTTCGTGACAGCAGGTATAAATTGTTATTAATTTGCTCGTTACACGAACCATAATTAAATTACTCATGATAGAAAATTACAATTAAAGTTATACCATGAGTGTTATGTAAACTGAATGATTTGGTTCCTGATCCAGGAACGTCTGATGATCTGGGTCAATTAATCCACCCAAGGTTATCAGTTCGGGCACTATTCTCTTATTTCTAGATATTCATAATCATCATACAAGGGGCTGACATCAACCGACGTCAGCCTGTCGCAAGGTACCATACGACGAGTAGACCGGAGGATCGACTTAAGAGCGAATTATATCACTACACGCAAATCCTCCTTTCTGGGTGCCTGTTCACCAGGCCACCCGCTGGCTTTCAACACGACTCTCGTGTATGCGTGCACGACTTATGGTTAGTACAAGCTGCTACACAGCATTGAAGTATTGGAAGGCTTATTAGCCAATGAGCATCGAGAGTTAAACAACTGCCACGAATCGATGACTCGACATTATTTAGTACAAAGAGTTAAACAACTCATGCCAATCCTGCAGAAGTCAAACGACCCCCAGGGCTTACAGGCTTTTCCGCCAACCCCGCAGGAGTTAACCAACTCCCCAGGCTTTACAGGCGGCTGGGCTCATGCGCTATCCATCAGTAATCAAAATACTAGGGTTCAGCAACCCAGCGCATGCCCCGCCAGCAAATCATGGGGGCAGCATCCATATCGCTGCCCCGTTCCACCTGCAGGCTGGAACAGTGGTCTACTCAAGGAGAAATAGTCAAGCCCGGACATCACAAAGTGTGCATGTCCTTCATGATGCATATCATCTTAAATTACCATTAATATCATAAAGTTATAATCATCAATACACTGGCATATAATTACATAAAGAAATCAAATTTACGTTCATAATGGTCTCTGTGATATTATATTCAGACCAATATAAGAATCATGAGATTCCTAGGATATGCTGAAAGTCTGGCCAGCGATTCCTTAAAGTACCTTCACGTTATTATATAAATAGGAAGAAAATAAATCAAGATTGTAAAGGCTTAGGCTAGAACACTTAGCTTTCGCAGATCTCTCCGGCTGTTGCACAATATAGTTTCTCGCACTGAGTCCAAGGACTACATTTATCACAAATTACTTTTGAAAACACAAGAAACTTAGTGAAAGATAATTTGAGCAAGTAACAACTGGATTCTTACCATAGACAATATGTATTTTTTTAGGTGCGTTCCGAAACACGCAAATATCGCGACATTTCGCGACAATTTGTTTGTAATTTACATTTTAGTTGAAAATATATTGTTCCAATGTAAATGTCAATTACAACTATTACAATAAATAATCTGTTTATGTATTTGATCAGATTTATTTCTTACTGCATTTTAAGTATAATGTAGTCTTTAGATATTTTACAGGTAGCACTAGTGGTACAGGTCATTTCCATATGGCTTCTGAACCCATCTTAGAGTACTTATGATATGTGAATAGATAAAGTAGTGTATACAATTGTACATAATTAGGCATTAAAACACTCGTGTGATCCTATTATGAAACTCGCTAACGCTCGTTTCATAAAACCCCACTCGTGTTTTAATGCCTCTCATTATGTATCAGTTGCATAAACTACTATAGTGTGTCCACGACGCAAAGCTCTCTAGATATCTTTATTAATTTTCATCTGTTAGAAATATGAAATGATGTCAATCGTATGTTTAATCAGCAAGGTGAGAGAAGGGAAGACTGTCAAATAAATGTATTATAAATTTATAACAATTTCAATGGTTTTTTTGGTTAATTCCGTTAGTTTGCATAATAATTTTCTAATAACCACAGTCTAGTTCCATCGTGAGACGTAACCAATATACTAAATTTCAGCTCGATCGGTGCCCAGAAGTCAATTTTAATCTACTTTTCCTTTTTTCAATTACACGATTAGACAAAAAAAAAACATTTGCCTAAAAACCTACAGAGTTCGCCAGCCGTGCAGTGCATAATTATAAATAGGTACTTTTCGTCCATTAAGAATATGGGTGAATGTCGAAGGAATTATTTGTATTGTATGATAACGTCGTATCTGTTATTAAGTAATCAGTGCTTTGACTTGGCTTTTTATTGAATCTTCAGCCAAAACAGCAGTCAAGTGGCTTAGAATCCTTTTCAAAGTGAGACTCAATTTAATCGCAATAATTAAGAATTCTTTTTAAAGAGCTTGCGAAACGGCTCATCGACACCACTGGTGACCAAAGGGCTGGCAGCTTCCTCGCTCAGCGTCTTAGTATAGCGATACAGCGAGGTAATGCTGCCAGCGTCTTTGGTACAATGCCACGGGGGCCATTTTTAGACTTAGTTTAGATTTAGTTTTAGTTTTAGATAGACCTTTTTTTTTAATTGTTTGTTTATTTTGTTTTGTTATATTTTGAAAGAGATTATCGCAATACTTAATCTTGTTATTTTTTTATAATGCTCTGTTGGCGGTACTCCTGGACACGGCGCGCATCGTCAGGAGGTTCCTCTCTCTGCAGCCCTAACCACCGGTAGCCTGGGCCCCTCCCCGCTGCCGGCGGCACCCTAGGTTAAGTTTTTTTATAATGTATTAATATTTTGTAATAACTTTGTTCTGTATTTTACTTATTATATAAATTTATTGTAAAAATACTTAACCTAAGATATTTAATGGATATACGATCTATCTATCTAAGTGAAACCAAACAACTATTTCTAATAAATAAAGGGAAACGTAAGTATATAAACTTGGGTAGAGCTTAAGTAGGCAAAGATTTTTCTGCAAAATACACCAACACTGTCAGCAAACATGTCAACGTCAGCTTCGAGTGCAACGCGGCTTAAAACAGTAATCATCGCTCTCGCCGTTGGGGCGTTGGCGATGGCGCCGCGGTGGGTGCGCGTGGCGGATCCAGCCAGCAACCGGCGGGGCCTCCGCACCGCCCGCGCCGCAGGTCGCGGTACCAGCAATCCAATACGTTGCAGCACAGGTGGATTATCCACTTTATTATTGAGGAGACAATAATAATGAACCATAAGCAAGATTTTACGTCTCAACTCGAGAGTGTGAATCCCGATCATACCCGTCACAAAAAGACTTGGGTATAAGAATGGATTATCGCGTTCAGTGCGCCGAGCGACATAGACGCATTGATGAGTAATTATAATTAAATATTAATTCGACATTAGCGCGGCCCGGCCGCTGCTTGCGAATCGACGCGATGAGTGCCTCCAATCAGAGTCAACCCGTCGTGAACGATTTCCTCGCCTTTCTGCAGCAAAGATGAAGAAGCAGCTCTTCACCGAACAACCGAAGAACACAAACCTGATACAGCTATTAATGGACTCTTGCAGAATTCTATGCGACAGCCAGTACGCAGAATCGGTAGTCAGAAGGAACTTTATTCTTCATAACCTAAAAAGAGAGCTGAAAGACGAGTTACAAACAACCAAAATCGATAAGTTACTCTTCAGTCAAGAACTCGCGGAAAAAATAAAAGCCGCTAAGGCTATAAACAAATCAGGCGATGATTTGAAAGCCAAACCATCGACCTCAGGTCTGCAATCAAGGAAGAATAACAGTAATAAAGTACCCCCCAAGAATTTAAACTGGCGAGGTCCTCCCCAGAACTACTACAGGCCGAAGGGTGCTCAGAGGACGAAGGAGCCTGTGCAGATGAGTCGTCGCGACAACTCGTCGAGGACATCGTCGCGTCCGCATCACAAGCACAGCACCCGACGCTAGATACGGTACATTTTGAAGGCCGCTTAGCTCACTATAGCTATCAATGGTCGCTTCTAACTAGCGACCAAATGATATTGTCGTGGATACAGGGTTACCAGATCCCATTTACAATGCCTGTCGTACAGCTTACGCCACCCGCCCCTAGTGTATTCTAATGCAGAGATAACACAGTTCCGACATTCTATTAGCGACCTACTATGCATAGGCGCCATTTCCGAATGTCAGAGCTGCCAAGATCAATTTATATCTCCAGTGTTTTTGGTACCTAAACCGAACGGCAAAATGAGGTTTATATTGAACTTGAAAGAACTAAATAAATTTATAAATACAAATCACTTTAAACTTGAAGACCTGCGAACTGCCTTGAAATTAATATCAAAGGATAGTTATATGTGTAACTTAGATCTCAAAGACGCATACTTTTTAATACCTATACATGGTGATTTTAAAAAGTACCTTAGATTTATGTTCAATAACAAATTATATCAGTTCAATGTTTTACCGTTCGGTTTAAATACCGCACCTTACGTCTTCACTAAAATTATGAAGCCAATCGTCAGTCTGCTTAGGTCTTGCGGCTATCTGTCCACCGTGTACCTTGATGATTTATTATTAATATCTAGAGACTCTAACACATGTCTAGAAAATGCATCTCACATTGTAAACCTCTTAAAAGCTCTAGGTTTCATTGTAAACAAAGAAAAGAGTAATTTAACGCCTCATAGAAGTTGTAAATTTTTGGGATTCATTATAGACTCAAAAAATTTAGAGGTTTCTCTACCACAGGAAAAAATTGAAAAGATTAAATCTGAAATCAACAAATTCCGTAATTTGAAACGTTGTAAAATTAGAGATTTTGCTCGTCTTATGGGGTTACTTACCTCGGCATGTCCAGCTGTCGAATACGGTTGGCTTTACACCAAAGAACTAGAGCGTTGTAAATATTTAAATTTAATTGATGATGACAATTATGATAAGTATATGTCTATACCGTTATCAGTTCTGCCGGATCTCGAATGGTGGGCCCGTGCTATTACACATCCTACTAATAAAATTAAACAAAACAATTATTGTTTAGAGCTCTATAGTGATGCCTCAACTACGGGAAGGGGGGCCGCCTGTGGTGACGAACGGGCTAGTGGGTTGTGGAGCGCCGAAGAACGCTCACAACACAAAAATTATTTAGAGATTTTGGCCGCCTTTTTTGGACTTAAAGTTTTCGCAAGATCTTATCATGACTGTCAAATCCTATTGAGAATTGACAATACAACGGCTATTTCATATGTTAACCGCATGGGTGGTGTGCAGTTTCCACATCTTACAGACGTAACAAGAAAGTTATGGCAGTGGTGCGAAAAGAGGGACATCACTTTGTTCGCGTCTTACATAAGCTCAGCTGATAACACAATCGCAGATGCTGAATCGCGACGAGTACATCCGGATATAGAGTGGGAACTGTCACAATATGCATTCCAAAAAATTGTGAAAAATTTTGGATCTCCGGATATAGATATTTTTGCAAGTAGAATCAACAAAAAATGTAAAAAGTATATTTCATGGCACAGGGATCCCGATGCCTTTGAAATAGATGCTTTTACTGTGCCGTGGTCGAATTTCTTTTTCTATGGGTTCCCGCCTTTTGCAGTTATTCTTAAGACACTAAGGAAAATAATAAATGACAAAGCATACGGAATTATCGTTGTCCCACTTTGGCCCACTCAACCATGGTACCCACTATTTCGAAGCCTTCTGGCTTCTAAACCTTTATTTTTCAAACACAATAAAGATCTTATTATCTCTCATTCCAGCAAACGAGATATACACCAAAAGATTACCCTGGTTGCAGGGATCTTATCAGGACGGCGATGATGAAGAATTTCGTACCAGAATCTGCAATACATATTATGCTAGCTTCTCTTTCCAATAGCTCACTAAGGCAATATGATTCTTGTCTCAGGAAATGGTTTTCTTTTTGTAGTAATAATCAAGTAGATCTTTACCTAGCATCAGTTCCAAACGTCATTTCGTTTTTAACTTTTCTGTATGACTCTGGCGCTCAATATGGAACGCTAAATAGTTGCCGATCTGCCCTTTCTTTAATCTGTAGTACTGAACTCTCTTGCAAATTGGTATCCAAATGTTAGTCTTAATTTAGACAAAATATCAAAAAAGCTTGTAACGCTTCTAGCCCTAACCTAACAACAGCACATCGAGTTCAGACTCTTTCCAAAATTAACATTAAGAACATTGAGTTCCGTGCCAATGAAATTCATATCAAAATTCCAGATTTAATAAAGACTTCGCGAGTTGGTGTTGCACAACCAACGCTTGTTTTACCATATTTCCGAGAAAGGCCGGAAATATGTCCATGTGCTACTTTGCATTCTTATTTAGAGATAACAAAAACCCTTCGTAGTAGTGATGCTTTATTTGTGAGTTTTAATAAACCACACAGAACAATAACTCCCCAAACCTTGAGTAGATGGATTAAGAACACTTTACAAGAATGTGGTATTGATATATCAATATTTACAGCTCACAGCACTAGACACGCTGCGACGTCTAACGCTCACAGATTAGGTGTCAATTTAGATGTAATAAGAAAAACTGCTGGTTGGAGTGGTACCTCCAGCACGTTCGGACGATTTTATAATAGGATGATTGTTCAAAATAATAATTCCAGTACTTTAGCAAGAAGTATATTAAATGATTCATTGTGTGACAAATAACAGGGTCCTAAAATATTGTTTAATAATTTTCTGTTTGATCTTACAGTTGTTCATAATTGAACTAAGAATACATTAAATTATAATGATTAACCTGATGTTTTCATTCCAAGTGTCATTGCTCTCAACATCTACATGTGATAAATGCTAACCTCGAGGACAAGCTTGAGTATAATTAATAATTAAACGAACTTACCTGAAGTGAAGTTCTATCATAATGATAATATTATGATAGAACTTCACTTCAGGTAAGTTCGTTTAATCATTAAGTCGCATGTATTCAATTTGTGGGCTCTAAATGAACACTTGTTGTGAGTTATGACAGACTTCAAAAAAATATATAATCCATCTAAATTTCGTAATGAAAGCTAGATGGCGGTTAAAACGCTTCTGAGAATAACCCTATAGATATATGAATTCTGGACTCCGGCAAAGATATAAATATATAACAAAATTACATTGCTTTCGGTATAAGGTCAACATGACATTACAACTGTGACCCTAACGAGCGAGCGAAACGCCAGACCCGTAACGTAACGTAAATAACGTTTGAAAACTGCCTGCTAAAAATCATCAAGATTTATGCTTAATGACATGTAGTCAAAACACATAACACATTATCCTAATATTGTAAGACCGAAAACTGTAGGTTAGGTTAGGTTTGTTTTATGACCATGGATAGCGGAGCGTCAGAATGCTTGCTTAATAAAAATCTTCGAGATTTAGGTATAATGAAATGTAGATAAAATATTTTTAGCACATTAAATATGAGGAACATTACAGTAATGCACATCAATCATTCGATAGTTGAATCTTAGCCAAATCAAACTATGGGACAAATAATATTTTTCACGACACTGCTCGAAAATGTGGTCATAGATTACCTGAATACAGTACCCAAAACTGCGTATATTTGTACATTTGTAAACTGTATATCTATATTAGCTCGCAACACGACAACAATGTAGCACCTTTCGGTAACAGTTCGTATCTAGACACAGATTTCATAATAAGATACGACTTTATAGAAAATATTTCAGTGTTTTTCTCGGCCTGCGTAAACGACATTTTCACCAATCAAAGCTAATCGTCTGCTGCATTTGAAATTAAATTGACCAATGAAAATGCGTCATTTATGAGGTATATTTTTTTCTTAAACGCGTAATATCCTTAATCGTGTTATTTTTTTTAAGTATGGAAAAACGCCGCAGCATTAACTTTTTAAGCATTCCGCTCACTGCACTACATTAACTGCGCAGCCAGGCTGCCTAGTACGCGTGTTCCAATACATATCCATATGTTCGACTAGCTACCATAGACAGGCTACCTAGTGCGCGAACACCTTAATGCAACTTTAATTTTTTAATCTGTTTTTTAATTTTGTAAGACTGGCCACTAAGAACAGGCGAAAAAAAAAAACAAACAATTCAAACAAAAAGAAAATACAAAATTCGGCGGTGAACAACTCACTGTATTGCGATATTGTTTGTTATTGATTGATAAATAACTAATCGGATTGATAAATAAAATGAATTCTTCTAGCGACGATAGTGACATGGATGCTACGCCTTCAGCAATAGAAGAGGCAGCGACAATTTGTTACCCGAAAAATCGCGGGAGAAATATTTAAAAGTATACACAAATTTTACAACATGGAGGAGCAAGAAAAATACCACATCTTTTTCCGAAAATGTTCTACTCGCATATTTTGACGAACTCTCAAAAACTTTGAAACCCTCAACTTTGTGGGGAATTTATTCAATGCTTTAAGCAAAATTAAGTATTAAACACAACGTAAGCATTAAGAATTACAAAAAATTGACGACACTACTGAAAAGGTTTTCGGATGGGTACAAATCGAAAAAATCGAAAATATTGACTGCCGAAAACGTAGAGACATTCCTTAATGAAGCTCCTGATCATATTTATTTAGCTGCAAAGGTAAGTCTAAAGTGGAATATCTAGTAATAAACATTTGTATTGCGAGACTTATATTTTACGTCATTAGAATAAATATATCGTCATAATTTCTTGAGATTATTAATAAATTGTTGAGAGACGGCTGTTGACTGCAATAGTAGTGACTAGTGTGACCACGGTCGACTCGGTACTGTGAAGGTTGTGCTTCACAGTTGGTGCTAATTGGCTACCGACATAAAAGTAAAGTTGTTTTATATTTAGAATAAGACGCGTGACATCCGTCAATGAAATAAAATGTAGTAGTTATTCTTTATCTAGCCTCCGGGCAATAAAGTAATTTAACGTACCTCATGCTCTTTTACTAATCCATCTGACTGCATCTCCCACACTTGGTGGAGGTAGCAAACCCTATATTTAGAGTCACGCCAGTATTGAAAGTTCCCCCGCTCCCAATTAATTTTGTCCACAGATTCTTGGGCATCTGTTACAATTACGTACTGAAAGCTTACGGTTTGCATAGGAGCCAAACAGGAGCGAAGCGCACCGTCTATACGCGCACGAAGCACAACAAAGAATAAGTGCACATTTGTGGTATTGTATGTATTGACGGCACTGCCGTAAAGGAGCGAGTTCGACAGACAGAGAAGTTGACGAATCATTGAATCACCCATTATCATTTTTCATCCCATGCGATTATAATCTATTTGTGCATATAATTTGTTTGGATTCCATACGAAAATGGAGACGAGCACAATTAATGGCTTTTCCGACGTTTAAATATTGGCCCGTGTGAAAATACGAAATAAAATAATCACAAATGGCAATTACGGTAGAAATTTTCGGGGACCGTATTACAGAATAATTTCAGACATCGTTTGAGGATGTTCTTTCAGTGTTAATCAACTAATTCCCGTCGAGTCAAAATAATGTACAAGAATTTTATCATCGTCGGCGAAAATCGCAAGAATCCCCAATAATTTGTTTCTTTACGCTTGAAGCACACGTTGTTGACATCAGACAAGCAATTGTCAGTGAAAGTATGGAATTTTGCCAGTGAGAAACATTCAGTTTCAGTGTGTCAAATGATGTAACAAATGTTCTTAAAGAGTGGAAGCCATCAAGTTCAGCCAATTTCATTAGTTCCTCAATATGTTGCTTGTAAAAGTTTCTTTGCTCATTATGTGCTGTGCCGGTCTGAATGCTCGTCGAAAAGGAGCAACATCAGGAACAGCATGCTGGAATGAAGAGGATCGCCCAGGCGCCGCTGGATAATGTGGACGCCGTTCGAAACGCTACGCTTCTATCAGGCAATAATTATCCATAATTTGTAGAATGTGTGTTTACTAGGATGTAAATAATATGTGTGATATTTGTATATATTTCTAGGGTGTAAATAATACAACTATTATCTTTCAGCAGTTTTTAATTCAGGCTGACTGTACATAGGTGCAATTATATTTGTTGTTTTTACAAATATCATCGATGTAAATATAATTTCTTTAATTTTTTATTAAAAACTGAACTTCCTATCTTAGAATTGCAGCATAATTTATAATTACTTGCACTATAAATTTATTGCACTTTGAATTTATTGCACTTTCAATACCTTTACTTGAAATAATTTTAACTTATTTCTTTCACAGAGTTCCAATAATTAATTATAACACTTTATTTCCAGCATTTTAATTTGTGTATACTAATATGTTTTTCTTTTTCATGTAATCCAACACTGCAAGGGCCATAGCTGTCCCAGTTCCTTGGGATTTCAGCTGCTTGTGTGATTGAATGCCTCGCGCATTCATCCTCCAGAGGCGGCAGGATCATGAGGTCTTGGCCAAGGACTTCATGCAACCTGCATCGGGCCGACTGCAGACTGAAGATTTTGATTTTTGTTGCGTCTGTATTAAATAAATGATTTTATTAATTTTAACTAGGAGTTAGGTAGGAATTTAATAAAATTAACTTTCGTTTCGTGTTTTAATTGTAATTAATTTTTTTGACAGTGACATAGCATTTTGACATGTCAATATGACGTGTACTGCTTTGGTCTGTGGTCGTAAAATCAATTATGAGGTTATAATTTATTTTTATTTAAGTTTGGTAAAAATATTTGGAATAAAGTAGAAATATTTATTCCAGATATTTATTTAGGATAAAAGGTACAGAATGCTGGGGCATATTTAATATATATGCGCCAGGATTCTAATATAAAGCTAGTGGTAGACGGTTGTCACTATTTGTTAGTTCTGTATGGATGTTTGAGACAAGTGTCATAGACAATGTGTCAGGCATCTAATATAAGGGCAGTATCGTGGTACAATTGTTTGGAGCATGCGACGTGTGTCATATGTCATACTCCAGGCAGTTAAGGTGGGAACATTCGATACGATTTAATCGGGTAAATAAATAAGTTAGCCGGTTTTACACTAGGCGATTAAATTGTTGAAGCTTGATGTATCGAATGGTCTATGCTTTAATCTATTAAGTCGAATGACATTTAGGATAGTCAAGTTGGTGCCTTGCCTTTTTAGCAGGGTTTTTGTCAAGGCGAAGCCAATGTCAGACAACATGTCAGATTACGTAACATGCCATAGGCTAGTGTCTGCTCATGTCCTGACCCTGGTTATCTCTTAGCAAGAGACCATCTGGGTATGAATGTATGGGTATCCCTGCATAGGTAGGGACCTCTCATATGTTAGGCAGGAGTAGTTTTGTCTAGCGTTTCTATAGTAAGACGAATGTCCCTCGTTTATCCCGAGACGGCGGGAAGGTTGTGCTTCACAGTTGGTGCTAATTGGCTACCGACATAAAAGTAAAGTTGTTTTATATTTAGAATAAGACGCGTGACATCCGTCAATGAAATAAAATGTAGTAGTTATTCTTTATCTAGCCTTCGGGCAATAAAGTAATTTAACGTACCTTATGCTCTTTTACTAATCCATCTGACTGCATCTCCCACAGTACCCATTGTTGGAACTATTCTACTATTACCGCTATTAGTTCATTTTTTTTTATCATTTTGGATTATGATTTTTGCGAGATCTGATTATTTGAAGTTACATATAATAAGTAAACTAACTGCGTGATACTTTCAAGACTTTTAATTGCCAGGGTCAACATTATACATTTAAGCTTCAATTTGTTATAAAAATGCTTAAAAATCTCATTATTCGGTTACAGGTACGTATTGATTTTTGGAGTAAATGGTGCGTGCCGGGCAGCTGAATTAGTTAACCTATTGACCGCCAAGCGGTCTAGCAATTTACCGTGCCACTGACGCCAGAGTAAAAAAAAAAAGATGTGCCCCAAAATCAACAGGGATTGAAAAATACTTGTAGCGGTTAGAATTACAAAGTTTTTGATCATTGAAATTTGGACGGCTGTGGCCGACGTGGCGTCAGGGGCACGATTTTTTGTTGACGGCCACAGCCGACTGTGGCGCTCAAAAGGTTAATATGAAAATGGGTGATATCGAAAATCATAACAATATGATTGACTGCCGAACACAAAGACGAAAATAGATCGATCATTTGTTATAAGAGACGAACTACTCGATATTGTGAAAAAATATCAAAATCTCCGCCCTAAGGATTTGGAAAATACTTAATAGATTTTTCTTGAATTACCTGAATGGCAAATGTACTAAACAACCCATAGGCAGGCATAAAATAGCTGCCGTACCAAAAACCATGGCCGCATATATCTAAATCTACCGAACGCTGAATGCTACACTGGTCACTGCTTCCGCAGGACCTCAGACCTCAGCGACTCTCCTAGCAGACTCCGGACCAAATCTAACTACCTTAAAAAGACATGGTGGTTGGATGTCTGATAAGGTTGCGGAAGGATATATTGAGGATTCTGTTCAGAATAAAGTGAAGATAAATAATTTAATAACAGAATCCATCAACATCACGTCAACGGAGACAAACACGCCCCGTCCCTCTACGTCTCGTGAGGATTTCAAATCCCCGTCTCCAAGTCCTTCATTACCGTCAGTGAATAATACGCCAAGCTACTCCATATCGGCTGAAATGACGCAAAACACAAATATTAATGTACCAGGAAAGAACATTTCATTGTCTTTTAATAATTGCCCCCACGCTAATATAAATATAAACTTTAATTAAAATGTATTATTATAAGAAATGTTTTTTATTTACTCGCAGTAGTCGTGAAAAGCACAAAGTTTAGTCTCGGCCAAAAGTGCAATAGATGAACTCGTTTTATCGAAGGCCTCCCCTGCGGGTCGGCCTTCGAAATTACTCGTTCATCTATTGCTTACTTTTCAGCCTCTACAACAATGTACTATAGGACAAACGATAATAGGAGCAACAATTTCGGACAATCAAAAATATGCGGAACAAAGTGTATGCCATACGTTATTAGGACAAAAGACGTTATGCGACACAACGATAGGACTAATAATTGTATGCCATCCCATATAGACCCGTAATGTGTGAAACTTCTAAATGTATCATTTATTGTACAGCATATTATGGACAAATAAAGATATTCTATTCTATTCCAAGTTTATACATTGCGGTAGTTTACAAGCTAACCTAAGCAATGACGAGAAACTTTTAAAATAATTATAATTCAGAAGGCGGTACATCGTCACGGCGCGCATCGTCCGGAGGTTCCTCTCTCTGCAGCCCGACACCACCGGTAGCCTGCGCCCTGCCCCGCTGCCACCTGGGGTTAGGTTTTATTAGAATGTATTTATATGTTATAATTTTTTTTTATTATATAAAAATTAATTAGCTATACAGGTTAACGTCCAATTCACTCAAAAAAAAATCTTTATTTTTTTGAGTGAATTGGACGCTCGTTTCGCTCGCTCGTTAGGGTCACAGTTCTACCTAAAACTCTTCCTCGCTTCGCTCGTCGTCGTACCTAACCTAACCAAAATCTGACCTGCCTGAAGGTAGAATACGTAACGATTCTGATTTCAAGCCCATAGTTTAGTTTAGGTGCTGTAACTTTAGCCAATTTAATAATAGGCAAAATAATTCTTAGGGCAATCCATGTTAGGAATATTATGCTTCAGGTAATTAGATTTTAGAGTTATCAATATTAGGACAAACTTGCTTTAGGACTTTAAATGAGTATGCGCAAAAAATATTAGGACAAACGAGTAGTATGCCATTCAACAGTATGGCAAACATTCTCGGCCAAACATTTTTACGACAAAAAACGTTATGCGATACGACAGGCACCCACACATTACACCAGCATCTGGCATGCATCAAAAAATTAACATGCATAGGCTGTCACTGCCTAATGAAAACGTTTCTTGTACAAAGAGAGGAAGGATTATGGAGCTACAATGATTGCATTACATTTTATGTCTTCTCGCCAGTGTGCATTCTGCAGAGCTAGCATAACTTCAACATGCGACATAGGAAGCGACTCGACATGACATTGTCGCGGTTGTCAGATATCTCTCCTTCTGTAGTACTATACTATATCTATGTTCTGTAGCATAACTAGTCAAAGCGACTAGACTCGAGAGGTATCTCGCGGTTCAAACCGAAGTCGCAAACGTGTCATTTCCGATGATACCCTTTAAAATGAAAGTATTCAGAATGGCATATTTACATATGGCAATAACGAATCGGTACTAGGGTTGAGTTATATTTGTGATTTTCTAGCTTTTAAGAATGAATGGAATAAATTCTCAAAAGCTAGAAAATCACAAATATTGTCTATGTGACTTCTTTTCATTTGTCAAAGTGAAGTTTAAAAGTGTTGACATCATGGCGCCAAGAGGCAAAATGTAAGTATTAGTTTGTTTATTAATTTATTTTAATATGTTCTTCAGTTAAATTCGGTCTTATCTTGGTATAATACACTATAGTAACTTGTAATAGACTGATGTACGCTGAAATAAGTACATGTTGTAAATGATCCTTGCATCTTTGTTCATGTTCATCCAAGGAGCTTATATTTAAGACAACAGGAGTGCGAACTCAGAATAAGTGTTCACACAAAATTAAATCTTAGTATAGATACATAAAGTATATTTTACGGGTGAAGGGGTCACGGGAAGACAGAGACAGCTCGCAGATAGGTAGTGTGTCCCTTTCTAATATTGCCAGTCACAAAAAATAGTAATAATTAGTAGTTTTCAAATAAAATGGTAGTTATTAGTCCATACTAATATTATAAATGCGAAAGTGTGTCTGTCTGTCTGTCTGTCTGTTACCTCTTCACGCTAAAACCGCTGAACCGATTTAGATGAAATTTGGTATATAGATAGTTTAAGTCCCGGGGAAGGACATAGGATACTTTTCATCCCGAATAAATTTAGTGTTCCCGTGGGATGAGCGGGTAACACCGCGGGGCACAGCTAGTAGTTTATACTTTTCTTTAAATTAACACTATTCACTTCAAATAATTAAATATTTTATTCGCTAAACTTTCTTACGCGTCACCAAAGAAACTAACGGAAAAAATTATGAAAGTTATACAATCCGTTAGTATATAAAAATAATTTTATGTTAGGGCAGGATAAAACCTTTAAATTTGAAATCTTATTAATACCTATAATTGAAAACTGTCAGCATTTTTGACAGTGCTTAATGGTATCTTTTCTGATTATTTAAAAAATTACATACTTATAATTGCATCATGGTAACTGGAATTAAAGGTTGCAAAAGGAAATCTTTTGGTGGCTATAGTATATTTTTTCAGGTAATATATGGTATCATATATTAATATGAAAGCATGTCAAACTTTGATAAAGTACTAAAAGAGTGACAATGAATTTACAAAATTACCGGATAATTCCGATCTATGTTTTACTTCGAAAATATTATTCGTACTAAAAACAATCTGAGCATTGCACTATTGCAGTAATGTCGTTTTAACTATACTACGATAATCCTTCGCTATCTAAGGGTGGTTAATAGGCGTCGAAATTTCAAAATGGTCGTAGCGAGCTGAAATTTGGTATGTAGGGGGCTTTGGGCCCCCTGATTCCAAAAAAGTTTTTTTTTTCTATCATAAAAAAAATGTATGGGATTTTTTTTAAGAGGCCCGTATCTCGTAAACGGTTGGCTCAGGTGGGAGGTGCTCGACCAAATGTCATAGGGGCCTCAACCCGAGTACAGTCGTGAAAAAAAAAATCGAAATGGCGACTTTTTTTTCTAAATTTCAAGTTGGTGCTAGGGGGCTGAAACTCGATATCGGGGGGCATTTGGAGCTCACAAATATGAATCTGGAATCGGTGTCCGAAAATTCGGTCAAATTCGGAAAATATCGGAAAAACAAGATTTGTATGGAGAAAATTTCATATTGGTCCGAGGGGGCTGAAATTCGGTATCAGGCAGTTTTTGGGGCCCCCGAGTCGGAATCTGAAATCGAATTTAAAAAATTCGGTCAAATTCAGAAAATATCGGACAACAAACTTTAATATTTTAGTTCGACCGAGGGCCGCAGGCTTAAGGGCGAACGTCCCCCCACGAGGCCGCAGGCCGAGCTCCGTGTAGCACCAAAGGTGCGGAGCGTCCCAGAGACGGCGTAGCGCGCGAGCCCAAGGGCCCGCAGGGCGAGCCCACCTAGAACATTGCTACCCGCCTAAGTAATCGTAGTAGTAGTAGCAATCGTAGAACCGAAGTTAGGAGATAACTCAAACGAGATGTGTGCCTTTAAGACCTCCCAGATCACCCCGCCATAAGTATTTTATATGAATCACTAAAAACAAAAAAATATACTTATATCATATAAAAATATAATAAATGAGTGGTTTGGCATCGTCTTCAAAACGTGATTCAAACGTAATCTGTACTTAAATGGGTTATTTTTAGCTTTTTAGTATTTTTTGAAGTCGGTTTTTTTTTTGCTTTTTATTTCGCCATATACTTAGTAACCGTTAGTACAGTAATAAAAAGTATTGCGTAGTCTTGCATTGGTAAAACAGAGTTATACAGGTAGTTTATAAAATAACGGTATACTTACAGTTTTACCTCCCTAATTAATTTATGGTACCCTACAAATAACCACTTTTTTTTATATCCTCATAAATGAGTTCATGTCCACGTACATCAGAATATGTTTTTTGTTTGTTTTGTTTTTAAGTATTACTTAACGAAGTTTGTCATTTATCAAATCAAATTAACAGTTACGGGATTGCTGCGTTCTGTTAAAATAACAGGAGCCAAAAGTGTGGTATTGCTGGCATAGTAGCTAACATTCACTATATTTATTTATGAGTTTCCATAGGTATATATAAAATAAATTCTAGCTACAGTGCCAGCCAATATACATTTTTAGACTTTAATTTTTTTCATTTTTTTTTATAAATATCGGACAACCTCACACAAATCAATCTAGTCCCAAATTAAGCTCAAGAAGGCTTGTGTTATACTAGACGACGATATACGTACTTATATAGATAAATATATACTTAAATACATAAAACAACCATCACCCAAGCACAAATATTCGAGTTCATCATACAAATATTTGCCCCGGCCGGGAGTCGAACCCGGGACCGCCGGCTCAGTAGGCAGGTGTCTACAAACCGAGCCAAACTTGTAATAAAATGGAGTAAGGATGAGTCCCTCTTTATTGCTAAATATTTGGTTACCCCAGCAGAGTGGGACAAACTGCCCCCTTGGCGGCTTTCTTACTTGGCTCGTTCGAACGAAGCAATGAGCAGTCCAGGTATACTATAGTATTTACTAGGTCCATGTGTTCATCTCATCTCAGATTTTATGTTTAATTTTTTTGATAAGTATTATTTAACACAGAAGTCATGCATTGGTTATAAACAAAAAAAAAACGGATTCTGGCACAAGATTCGAGCCACCATAAACGGATTAATAATGTTCAAGTTCTAGCAGATAAAGCGCTGCATATTATTTAAACTAATAAATTAAAATCATTTTCAGAACGCGAAGCACGGCAGCTCAAATAAATATGCTTGTGGACTACATGTCCACTAACCCAGCATTTGCCAATAATGAATTCACTGGGCCACTCGGCAACCAGCGATTGGAGGCTGAATGGGCCCAGTTGAAGGAATTGTTGGCAAATCATGGGCCGGACAAGAGTGTGGAGCAGTGGAAGCACGTAAGTATCTTAATGGCGCTTTGATGTTGATGATGATTTATTTAATAGTTTTGATTATTTTCCATGTATTTTTTTATCAATTTTAGACGTGGCGTGACTTAAAAAAGAAAGCTCGGGACGACGGGGGACGGGTCCGCCTTGCTCAAAATTTTACGGGAAACGCGGTGCCCGTCCCTGAACTCTCGGAAAAGTGTTCAAAAATACTGAATACGATAGGCAAGGAGTGCGCCATGGGCATTTCCGTGGAGCGGGAGACAGGTGTTGGCGTCGGCCCGGTAAATATCAGTGTCTATCCATTATTAAGTGATATAGCACAGTAGTGCAGTGTTCTTTTTTTTCACTTTTAATAGGCAACAACTAAGTAATTCGGACGCCTATTTGTACGTAGTGAAAAAGTAGAGAAAGATGCTTGGGTTCCTTAACCAAGATATGAATAAGCTATTAAAATTTACAATAATTTCCAAGGCTTTTTAGAAAGTAGCTTTGATTATCAGTCTATGGTTCAATTGTTCACGACGACGACGATGGTGTTATTTCAAATACAATTACAGCTACCATCAACATCAGCGGCAGGTAACGAAGGACCCGACCCGCAGGAGGAACTTCTGTTTCAGATACCTCTTCTGGAAGGATTTCCAGAAGAATCTGAAACCGAAAATCCTCCCGTGGTATCGCGTTCGGGTGGACGCCGAAGGACCCGCGCCCGCCCTCCACGCTCCGGTGCCCGGCGCACCGTTCTGGCAAACCATCCGCAAGCATTTATTAATGCGCAAAAGGAGACAAATAAAGTTTTAAGGGTATCGTTATTTCATCCATAATTTATTGCTAGAAACATGTTAGCTAATTCATCTAATAGATGATTAGTAAAGTTCTATTCGATGATAAAAAATGTATAAAAATAAATGTCTGTACCAATTTATTGCAACAAAATGGTAATTAATTGTGTTCGAAAGTGTTTATTACTTCGACGTTTCGAATTATTTAAAAAAGGACATAGTCTGTTTAATTGTCACAAAATAGAAAATTGTATGTATCATATCACAAAATCCAATGTCAAAGGCAACACACACAACAGATGGTCATAGGATACTTTTACCCGGCTACCACAAGCAAATAAAATCAGGAGCATGCCTTTTCACTCCTGCAGACGAAGTAGCGAGCACATTCTGCAGTATTAATAAAATAAAACTAAAATGTTTGCAGGATATCAGCAATACACTGGTGCGGCAGGAGAGGCTGGCTGAGCGGCACCAGCTCATGGAGTTGCGGCGAGCGCGAAGAGCCAGGATATCAGCAATACACTGGTGCGGCAGGAGAGGCTGGCTGAGCGGCACCAGCTCATGGAGTTGCGGCGAGCGCGAAGAGCCAGGATATCAGCAATACACTGGTGCGGCAGGAGAAGCTGGCTGAGCGGCACCAGCTCATGGAGTTGCGGCGAGCGCGAAGAGCCAGGATATCAGCAATACACTGGTGCGGCAGGAGAAGCTGGCTGAGCGGCACCAGCTCATGGAGTTGCGGCGAGCGCGAAGAGCCAGGATATCAGCAATACACTGGTGCGGCAGGAGAGGCTGGCTGAGCGGCACCAGCTCATGGAGTTGCGGCGAGCGCGAAGAGCCAGGATATCAGCAATACACTGGTGCGGCAGGAGAGGCTGGCTGAGCGGCACCAGCTCATGGAGTTGCGGCGAGCGCGAAGAGCCAGGATATCAGCAATACACTGGTGCGGCAGGAGAGGCTGGCTGAGCGGCACCAGCTAATGGAGTTGCGGCGAGCGCGAAGAGCCAGGATATCAGCAATACACTGGTGCGGCAGGAGAGGCTGGCTGAGCGGCACCAGCTAATGGAGTTGCGGCGAGCGCGAAGAGCCAGGATATCAGCAATACACTGGTGCGGCAGGAGAGGCTGGCTGAGCGGCACCAGCTCATGGAGTTGCGGCGAGCGCGAAGAGCCAGGATATCAGCAATACACTGGTGCGGCAGGAGAAGCTGGCTGAGCGGCACCAGCTCATGGAGTTGCGGCGAGCGCGAAGAGCCAGGATATCAGCAATACACTGGTGCGGCAGGAGAAGCTGGCTGAGCGGCACCAGCTCATGGAGTTGCGGCGAGCGCGAAGAGCCAGGATATCAGCAATACACTGGTGCGGCAGGAGAAGCTGGCTGAGCGGCACCAGCTCATGGAGTTGCGGCGAGCGCGAAGAGCCAGGATATCAGCAATACACTGGTGCGGCAGGAGAGGCTGGCTGAGCGGCACCAGCTCATGGAGTTGCGGCGAGCGCGAAGAGCCAGGATATCAGCAATACACTGGTGCGGCAGGAGAAGCTGGCTGAGCGGCACCAGCTCATGGAGTTGCGGCGAGCGCGAAGAGCCAGGATATCAGCAATACACTGGTGCGGCAGGAGAAGCTGGCTGAGCGGCACCAGCTCATGGAGTTGCGGCGAGCGCGAAGAGCCAGGATATCAGCAATACACTGGTGCGGCAGGAGAGGCTGGCTGAGCGGCACCAGCTCATGGAGTTGCGGCGAGCGCGAAGAGCCAGGATATCAGCAATACACTGGTGCGGCAGGAGAAGCTGGCTGAGCGGCACCAGCTCATGGAGTTGCGGCGAGCGCGAAGAGCCAGGATATCAGCAATACACTGGTGCGGCAGGAGAGGCTGGCTGAGCGGCACCAGCTCATGGAGTTGCGGCGAGCGCGAAGAGCCAGGATATCAGCAATACACTGGTGCGGCAGGAGAAGCTGGCTGAGCGGCACCAGCTCATGGAGTTGCGGCGAGCGCGAAGAGCCAGGATATCAGCAATACACTGGTGCGGCAGGAGAAGCTGGCTGAGCGGCACCAGCTCATGGAGTTGCGGCGAGCGCGAAGAGCCAGGATATCAGCAATACACTGGTGCGGCAGGAGAAGCTGGCTGAGCGGCACCAGCTCATGGAGTTGCGGCGAGCGCGAAGAGCCAGGATATCAGCAATACACTGGTGCGGCAGGAGAGGCTGGCTGAGCGGCACCAGCTCATGGAGTTGCGGCGAGCGCGAAGAGCCAGGATATCAGCAATACACTGGTGCGGCAGGAGAAGCTGGCTGAGCGGCACCAGCTCATGGAGTTGCGGCGAGCGCGAAGAGCCAGGATATCAGCAATACACTGGTGCGGCAGGAGAGGCTGGCTGAGCGGCACCAGCTCATGGAGTTGCGGCGAGCGCGAAGAGCCAGGATATCAGCAATACACTGGTGCGGCAGGAGAAGCTGGCTGAGCGGCACCAGCTCATGGAGTTGCGGCGAGCGCGAAGAGCCAGGATATCAGCAATACACTGGTGCGGCAGGAGAAGCTGGCTGAGCGGCACCAGCTCATGGAGTTGCGGCGAGCGCGAAGAGCCAGGATATCAGCAATACACTGGTGCGGCAGGAGAAGCTGGCTGAGCGGCACCAGCTCATGGAGTTGCGGCGAGCGCGAAGAGCCAGGATATCAGCAATACACTGGTGCGGCAGGAGAAGCTGGCTGAGCGGCACCAGCTCATGGAGTTGCGGCGAGCGCGAAGAGCCAGGATATCAGCAATACACTGGTGCGGCAGGAGAAGCTGGCTGAGCGGCACCAGCTCATGGAGTTGCGGCGAGCGCGAAGAGCCAGGATATCAGCAATACACTGGTGCGGCAGGAGAGGCTGGCTGAGCGGCACCAGCTCATGGAGTTGCGGCGAGCGCGAAGAGCCAGGATATCAGCAATACACTGGTGCGGCAGGAGAAGCTGGCTGAGCGGCACCAGCTCATGGAGTTGCGGCGAGCGCGAAGAGCCAGGATATCAGCAATACACTGGTGCGGCAGGAGAAGCTGGCTGAGCGGCACCAGCTCATGGAGTTGTGGCGAGCGCGAAGAGCCAGGATATCAGCAATACACTGGTGCGGCAGGAGAAGCTGGCTGAGCGGCACCAGCTCATGGAGTTGCGGCGAGCGCGAAGAGCCAGGATATCAGCAATACACTGGTGCGGCAGGAGAAGCTGGCTGAGCGGCACCAGCTCATGGAGTTGCGGCGAGCGCGAAGAGCCAGGATATCAGCAATACACTGGTGCGGCAGGAGAAGCTGGCTGAGCGGCACCAGCTCATGGAGTTGCGGCGAGCGCGAAGAGCCAGGGGAGGGAATAATTTATTTACATATTTTTAATTGATTTTATTGTTTATTAAACCTTTTGCAACAGCCAAAACATTATTTTAACAAATTCTCAATATGTTAACACTCACAGTCACATGGGCCGGTAGCGGGTCGTAACGTTTCTAGTCAGACTCGCTACTATTTCTATGTAATTGATACATTTCAGTGTACATAGTTAGGACCTACAATTCCTAGAAAACGAGATGTTTTCATTTCTGTTAGTAATCGTGAACATTTGGCCGCATCCCTTAGTTCAATAAAAGAGTAAAAGTAATATTGATATTATTTTATTGATTTATGTATAATATATATACATATGTATACTAGCAATTAACATCTTAATTGAAAAACTCTTCAATAATATTGCGACGTTTGTGTAGCGCCGCCTGATAAAGTACGTTGTCTTGATCTTCGTTGATTTCCGGCTCTTCGAGAACTTCGTCGATCTGCTCCATTTCCACCCTGATAACATAAAAAACAAAATGTAGGTGCCGAAACGAGTTACATATGTCTATATGTAATGTTCTTATTAGAAAAAATGAAAACGGGGGAAAGTTGATGGGGAATATAGGCCCAGTAACAAGTCCTGTTCTTAAGCCTTCGTGAAGTCAGTATCTTTTTCGTAATGATTTTGTTTAATAAAATAACTGTACACGTGTATACTTTAAGAAAGCTTATAATTTACGAACCTGAAGTGTTTCATAATGTAGGACTGCGGGTGTGGAAATAAAATGAATCGTCGTATGGAAACACTAATTTTATTTAATTAATTCGTTAGCACGCGAATTACATCTATCGGCCATATTTAAAATCTAACCTCCCCTCGTCCTATATATCCCTCTCGCTCACACACAAACATTCTATCTCTTTCTTTCGTTCCGTTCCAAGCATCCATCGTTCTCGCATCCTACACTCGGCCAGCCTGCTCTTGTCTGCCCCAGACATCATGTGAAATCCCATCACCCATGCAACCACAGCTGCTCAATAATATGATGCTCTGTTGAGCGGCAAGCGTGCCGAATGCTACAGCTAATACGTAATAACTAATAATAATAATATGTAAACACGTTACACAAAGCAAAACTTAACTATAGTTATAGCAACAATAACATGCTAGAAGAGTGCATCCATCAAACAGCAAAACATGGGAAGAACATAGCATGTTATCAATATTGATACAAAAAAGTAGTATAGTGAAATTATCTCTAATCATAACATAACACTGTATAGGTAATAAAAAATCAAGACTATTGAACGTTATTTGTTAAGTTATTGCAGAAATACACTTAAGCAAAATATGGGAAGAATATAGTATGTTATCAACATCAATACACAAAACAGTATAGTGAGTTATCTCTTGGCATAACATAACACTTTTAAGCAATAAAAAAACAAGTTTCTTGAACATTATTCATTAAGCTATTGCAGGGATACATTTTAAGCGTTGTTTTAATTTAAATATAAACATGACACATTTGTTGACTGTATGACACATGAAAAAACATTTTAGTGCAATGAGTTCTTTTCATCAACACACACAAACACATTCATCTCTTGCATTCAATCACATTTATGTGACTTACCACCAACTAATCGATGTCTTCAGTGGCATCAGGCCAGCGTTTCATATGATCTGCGGAGGTTGAAGTCTTGCCAGGTCCCTCAGCTAGCGGGTCTGCCTTCTCCACATCATATCGGTCAAGCCTCTTCACTTTTGTGATGCGATATGGTCCCAAATACTTCGCTTTTAATTTTAATCCTGGACCAAACTGAGTACGCTTTATGGCAACCATTTCACCTAGTTGGTACTTGGAGCTATCCTTCCTATTTTTATCATACGTTTTCTTCTTGCACTTTAAGTATCTGTTGTTTAGCCCTTATTCTAAGGTCGTCTCTGTCCTGCATATAGTGATCTCTCTCTTCTTGTTGTAATAAGCTATAAATTTCGATTTCTTCTTGTCTCTTCATCTTTTTTCCTATTAACATTTCGAATGGTGTAGTGCCTACGCTCCTCTGATAGGTACTATTAATTACCATCTGTACTTTACCTACGTGTCTGTACCATAATCCTGGTTTTTCAATACATAATTTGGTAAGTATAGGTACAATTATCTTCTGTATCCTTTCCACTTGACCGTTACTGCGAGGAACGCCTGTGGTAATGTGAACACAGTCTATGTTTTCGTCTTCACAGTACTGATGGAATTCTTGACTGGTGAAGGCTGTGCCACGATCGGTGATAATCCTATCTGGATTTCCAAATGTCTGCTGGTGAGTCCTGAGCTTGTTCAGTACCTCAGCTGTAGACGTACTTTTACATGGGAAAAGCCACACAAATTTTGTAAAGGCATCTATCATAGTTAAAATATGATTGTACAGCTTACGTGTATCCGTCATAGGTCCAACATGATCGAGATGCAGCGTACTTAATGGAGAGTCACCTTTATCGATGGGGTTGAGATACCCTTCCTGCTTTCCTTCTTTCTTATTGGCCAGTAAGCATGGTATGCACGTCGTTATGTACTCTTCCACTTTTTTACCTATCTTATCAATGTAGTAATCTTTGCTTATCAATTCCAGTGTTTTCTTTTTCGCAAAATGACCATGGTCATGTGCTCTTCTGATAATCTCAGTCTCCATCTTGGAGGGAATAACAAGCTGCTGTTCTGTGCCTTTGTATAGCAATCCGTTGCGCAACGTGTAGTCTTTGTATGTCATACCTTCGTTTAAAATTTTCATTATCGCGTTCAGGCCTTCGTCACCTTCCTGGGCGCGTCGTACGTCGCTATGAAAGTCAGATGTGATCACTGTTACATATGGGTTTCTGCTCAGCGCATCAGCGTGTCTCATTCTTGTACCATCACGGTGTTCAATCGTGAACGTATAGTCTTGTAGTAGTAAAACCCATCGTGCTACTCGTGTAGAAAGAGCCAGATCCTTTTTATTCAGTGTTAACTGGAATGCTTTGCAATCAGTCACAATTTTGAACATTCTTCCATACAAGTAATGACGGAACTTCTTTACACCTTCTATTATCGCAAGGGCTTCTAATTCATAGCTTGTGTAACGGCTTTCAGCTGATGTAGTCCGTCGACTCATATAATGAACTGGGTGAAACTCACCATAATCATCTTTCTGCATTAAAATCGCAGAATATGCTACACTACTAGCGTCTGTGTGCAGTTGAGTCTCAGCTCCTGGATTGAAAATCTTGACCACAGGTCCTGTAGCCAACTTCATCTTAAGCTCGTTGAAGACTCTCCGATGCTCTTCAGTAAACACAAACTTGGTGTCCTTCTTCATCAGGTCTGTGAGGGGATGCGCAATCATAGCGAAATTGGCAATGAACTTTCTAAAATAGGAACAGAGCCCCACGAAGCTCTGCAGCTGCTTAACATTCTGTGGCTCCGGAAATTTCGTTACAGCATCAGTCTTTCCGGGCGATGGCATTACTGAACCATTTTCTATCACATGGCCAAGGTATTCTACCTTCCTGACAAGCAGTTGACACTTCCGCCAGTTGATTTGCAAACCATACTCTGATGCTATCTTCAAAACTTCAGCTAGGCGCTCTGCTGCCTGTTGCTCGTTCTCTGCGGGAATTAAAACATCATCAATAAATACTATTACAATTCCTCTTGTGATTAAATCCCTGAATATGATCGTGATGAACCTCGTAAAGACTTTAGGACAGGTTGTCAGCCCAAAAGGAGCCCGAAGAAACTCATATTGTGATGTCATAGTGACAAAAGACGTGTATTTAATTGAATCCTCGTGTACCCGCAGATGAAAGAAGCCATTTTTGAGATCTAGAGCGCTAAATATCTTAGCTGAGGCCAATTTATCGATGTGATCCTCAATTAATGGAAGTGGGTATTCATAATGTTATTAAAACTATCGTGAGACATCTTTACTAATTATAAAAACGGTATAAACTCACCCCTGATGAAGAGCTCCAAATGAGTTCGAAACATGTCGGGCCGTTCCTGACAATTTTTACGTGAGTTTATACCGTTTTTATAATTAGTAAAGATGTCTCACGATAGTTTTAATAACATTATTGCTAACCTATACGGTGAGGTATGGCAAACGCGAGTGAAACGTTTCGCGGCTCTGAGAATAAAACGTAACAAACTCGAATGTGGCTTTCAATACGTGTTACAGTGCCGTGATTGTGGTGTTGTGCCGAAATTTGGGCATACGGGATTACGATTTATTTTTTGAAAAGGTAAACAACCAATTACTGGTGAGAATTTTACGAGACTACCGACGTAATATCGCGTTTATAAATAAAGAGCTCTTGGGGCTGCACTTGGATTTGTCTCGGCATTTACGGTCGGATTTATGGATGATTCTTGATGCAATGACTTTCAGCAGGGCAGATATAGTTAAAAATAATATCATGGGCACACATAAAAGCAAGCTAGAGCGCCTGACAAAAACGAGAGGCAATACCACCCATGGTATGAATAACTGTGCCGCAGTAGTAGGGGTTCTAGATAAGAGTGTGGTTAACCTATCTCAAGAGCCACTACACTGAAAAAAATATCCAGTGGAGCCTACTGACATTACAGTAAGACTTACTGCAATAACAGTGAGGCCTACTGACATTTCAGTAAACCTAACTGTAATAACGGTTACGCCTACTGTAATTTCAGTAGGCTCCACTGGGTATTTTTTTCAGTGTATCAAAGAACATGTGTAGTGTGTTAGCAAAGGGACTAAATTTCGCTCTCACCCCAACTATTTTGCCGGTTGAGTCCATTGTGGCCAGTATAGAGGATACCATTATTCGCAACAGAATTCCGAACATGGAGGCGGAATGTCTACGGCAGGATATCTCGTCGTTTTTACGAAGATGCAAACTGCCAAAGCCTAATACAACCAAATGCGAGAGACAAGCACTGACGAGTCTAAGTAAAAACCCCCGGATTTTGGTGTTACCGGCGGACAAGGGTAACGCGACGGTTGTGGTTGATAAGGAGGCGTACCAAGAGAAGGTTACTGAGCTGCTAGGTGATCCTCAGACCTATAAGAAGGTAACTTATAACCCGACGGCTCGTGTGACTACGAAATTGAATAAGATCATTGGTGCCTTGCCCGCTGATAACATATCGAAAACATTGCGCCAGTTGAACCCGACGACTCCTAAGATCTATGGACTGCCGAAAATTCACAAGCCTGACTGGCCCTTGCGTCCCATAGTGAGCCAGATAGACTCCCCGACGTACAAAGCGTCTCGTCACATGGCCAGCATGCTACAACCGTTAACGGGGAAAACGACCAGTTTTGTACGTGACTCGACACACTTCGTACAGTTACTTGAGGAGGTCGTGATACGAGACAACGAGGTAATGGTTAGTTTCGACGTTGCTTCTCTGTTTACAAATGTACCGGTAAGGCAAACTCTAGACATAATACGAGACATGTTGGTTCAGAACGACCTACCTACTGAGTACATGATGTTAATAGAGTTTTGCCTGACTAGCGGTTATTTCATGTGGCAAGGTGAGTTTTATCTGCAGATCGATGGTGTAGCGATGGGATCGCCGATTGCGCCGGTCGTAGCTAACATCTTCATGGAGAGCTTCGAGAAGAAGGCGTTAGAAGACTGTCCCTTTAAACCTAGGCTGTGGTGGCGCTATGTTGATGACGTCTTCGGGGTGGTCACGGATAGTGATATAGAGCCGTTTCTCAGCTATCTGAATGCGATACACGCAAGAATAAAATTCACCATTGAGAAAGACTCGAATGGAGCACTTCCGTTTTTGGACGTGTTGGTGAAGCGCTTGCCGGAAGGACGGTTGAAGAAGAAGAAGAAGAAGAAGATACATTTATTTTGCAAACCAATTACATTTAACATTATAACAAACAGATTACATTTAATTAGTGTTTTTTTTTTTTTTTTTACTTATCTATCTAGTATTACTATAAGCTAAATGGTATCTAGGCTGCAAAAATGGAACCCACTCAGCATATGTCACAGCACTTGTGAGCACCACGACGCTGGTCTTCCGTAGATCCAGATCAGGATATGTGTAAAACAGCGTACTGTGTGTGTTTGTGTCAAAAATAGATATAAGAAATTAATAATAGGTGATATAGATTATACATACACTAGTTGGTATATATGAGAATCGAAACATTGTTATGATAATGCTACCGCTTCAGACAATCTTATACGGGACGTGTTGAAAGTTTGTCACACTAGCTCATCCCTAACTCTGTCTATGGGCTCAAAACATCGACCCAAGCTATCCGCCCGAACATAGCTGTTGTGCCAATAAGAACTGCTTTAAACGTTTTTTAAATACGAATAAAGAAGGTGCTCTTCTAATTGGTGGAGGAAGATTGTTCCAGCATTTCGTAGCAGCATACCGAAAGCTGCCACGAAACGCCGCCGTACCATGTCGCGGGCATATGAGCCGAAGTGCTTGCCTTTCATGCGCTCGGGAAAATATGAGTTTGGAGTAGAGATATGGAGGCTGTTTTTCTCTAATAACTTCAAACAAGAGTGAGGCCAAGTGATATGCGCGACGAGCTTCCATATTAAGTAGACCACCCTTGTTTAGGAATGGAGTAACGTGAGCCCGAGGAGGAACTGGGTAACAGAACCTTACACAGGCGTTTTGAACGCGTTGAATGAGTCTCTTTGTTCGCGATAATAAACACTGTCCTAAAACTGTATCCGCATAATTAAGTTTTGAAAGAACTAAAGAATCACATAGTTTGATACGCATATCAATGTTCAGGTAGTTTCTGACATGGTACAACACTTTTAGGCGGAAGAAGCAGTTACGAACGGTTTCGGATATGTGTTTTTCAAAGTGCAGCATACCATCCATACAGACGCCAAGATTACGAGCCTCTGGAACATATTCTAACTTGTCGCCATTAATAACCGGATTTGGCTCCTGTGAAAGAATACTAGCGATTTGGTTTTTTGACCCCAGAACTAAGAATTTCGATTTAGATGCGTTAAGAACTAGGCCGTTATGAGCACACCAGGTAGTGATTTTATCTAGGTCCTGATTGAGCTTATCGACGGCGTGCTGCATATCATTGGGCTTAAAAGAAATATATATCTGCAAATCATCGGCGTACATGTGATAGCTACAGTTATTTATACATTTTATGATATCAGCACAATATAAAATAAAAATTAAAAATTTAAAAATTGACTTGTACGTTTGACTCATACGGTGTATCGTAAATCCACGCATACTGACCGATACCTACCTACAAGCTGATTCTCATCACCACCCGGCCCACCTGTCATCAGTCCCGAGGGCGCTTATTAATAGGGCTCTCCGTTTATGTGACCCTCAATACGTAAATGGGGAGTTAGCGCATGTGCGACAGGTATTGGAGAAAAATGGCTATAAGTGGAGACAGTGTCAGCGTGTAGCGAGCCCCAGTACAGCACAACGCCCGCAGACTGTAGAGAGAGCGCCTGCGTACTTACCTTATATCAAAGGTGTGACGGATACCATCGGACACATTTTACGCCGTAGATATAGCATTACAACCTGGTTCCGTCCTTTGACTAAGATGAGGCAGTTGCTACGGTCTCCTAAAGATAGGGATCCATTTGGAACCCCTGGGGTGTATGAAATACCGTGTGAGTGTGGCAAGGCGTACATAGGAGAGACGGGACGTAATGTGTCTACAAGATTGTCTGAGCATATACGCAGTGTCAGAAAAATGGACACGAGAGACTCCGCGGTTGCGGAGCATGTTGTCGAGGCCAGTGCGTCCCATTTCGTACGTTTCGATAAGGCACGGTTGTTGGTTCGTGAGAAACGCTGTGTACAACGGAAGATACGTGAAGCTATCGAAATTGGACGGCGCCCGAATTTCAACCGAGACGGTGGTTGGGCTCTACCTCCGGCATGGAAACCTGTGATTCCGGCGTTAAAAAACATCTCGCGTTCAGACAATGTCGTTGATACAATAAGTCAAGTGTGCGTGGTATCAGTGGGTAATAGTGAAAATGCAGTGACAGACAGTCCAGTGGTGACAGCGCAAGAGCCCTGCCCTCCCCGCGCCGCGCTATCTGCGCGTGCGCAGAGGGCGGCAAGAAGAGCGATTAAAAGTGCAGTGGGTCGCGAGTCGCGTAACAGCACGGATAGTTACCCCTGATGAAGAGCTCCAAATGAGTTCGAAACATGTCGGGCCGTTCCTGACAATTTTTACGTGAGTTTATACCGTTTTTATAATTAGTGGGTATTCATCTTTCACAATCTTGCTGTTAATTTTCCTGTAATCGATACATACTCTAAGGCTGCCATCTTTTTTCCGTACTAACACTAAAGGACTAGAGTACTCTGAGAAACTCACCCGTATGATGCCATCATTCAACCACTCTTGTATCTGCTTGTCTACCTCTTCCTGCTCCTTTAGCGATATACGCCGTGGGCGCTGAGCCACGGGCGCATCGTCCTTCAAAATAAGTTTCAACTCAATCGGTGCCTCCTTCGTCTGGCACGGTGTGTAGTTCTCAACTAACCTCGTCACTTTCTCTTTAACTGATGCGTCGCTCACGTGACCTAAACAATCGACAGAACAAGAAAAACATTTTACATCATTCAGCCACTCACTACTCGGATTCATCCACACAGAATTTCCTTTCATAACAGTTACAACATTACACAAAAACTCATTGCCCAAAATGATTTCAAATGGCATACAGTCTTTAGGTACTAAGTAAAACACGGTTCCATCGTAAACATTGCCGTCAATTTCGATACACGTTGTAATTTTGCCAAAAGATTTCACCTGAGCGTGTCCGAAACCAATCATTGTAATCCTCGAACTGTCGTCGTAAACTGGCAACTGAAGTTCGCGATAGCGTTCAATTGACAAAAGATTTACATCACTACCACTATCCACCAACGCTGATAACACTTTATCCGAAATACGTATATTCTTTAAGGGTTTACTTCCAATATCAGCATGAAGAATAGATTTGTTTACGTTCTGCATAATCATCACGTCTCGATTTCTATGCGCAGACGCCATCATGGATGTCTCGCCGTTGTAGCCAATCGTAGCCGCACTAGTGATGTCACACGTGTCATTTTGATTCGGTAAACTAGGGATGCTCCGTTCCGTTTCTTCACCGCCATACAAAGTGCTGCTCCCTGCCACCGAGTTGAAGTAAACTTTCTTCGAGTGAAGTTCGTCCCTTGATGCAGTGTTGCCATCATAACGTCTGCTTCCGTAGTTTGCCCGTCGTTGATGTTCCGTTGTCGGCTTTTGCTGATTTGATTCCGCCATCTTGCGTAATTTGCATTCTGCTGATACATGGCCAAAAAGGTGGCAATTGAAGCACTTACGGCCTTGCGCTTTATGAGGACACTCCGTAATGATATGATCTTTCTACCCGCAGGCATAACATCGTGTTGCAGGTGTTCTTGCAGGCCTCGATCTTGATGAACTGGCTTGAATTTTAAAGTCTTGCTTCGTTTTAGATGACTTGGCTTTTTAACCGACTTCAAAAAAAACCGGCCAAGAGCATGTCGGGCCACGCTCAGTGTAGGGTTCCGTAGTTGCTCATCCTTCACAATAAACTGCTGTTTTAAGCCCGAGGTTTAAGTTAAGACAGATTTTAAGCTCTATAAAAAGGTCGTAAACGCCCTAGAAACTGTAATCACTTATTACCTTCTGGAAGTCAACTTACGACCTTTTAAAGAAAAAATATGAAATTTGGCGATAACTCAAAAACGGCTTGACCGATTTTGTTCAATATAGTTTTCATTGAAAGTACTTATAAGGCCGCATTAACATGAATTTTTCCATATTTTTTTGACTTGTGGTTCAAAAGTTAGAGGGGGGGGGACACAATTTTTTTTATTTTCGGAGCGAATATTTACAAAACTACTGACTTTATCAAAAAGTAATGTTTGAAAACCCCTATTATTTTCAAGAGACCTATTCAACGACACCCCACACACTAGGGTTGAAACGAAAAAAAAAAATCACCCCCACTTTAGGTGTTCGAGAGGTACCCGAAAAAAAATTTTTTTTTTAGTTTTTATTTTACCGTTTTGTCGGCGTGATACATACACATACTCATACCAAATTTCAGCTTTCTAGTACTAATGATCACGGAGCTAAGCCGCGGACGGACGGACAGACGGACAGACGGACAGACGGACATGGCGAAACTATAAGGGTTCCTAGTTGACTACGGAACCCTAAAAAGGAGGGGGTTCTCAGTTCGGTTGTTTTTTTTTTTTTTTTTTTTAATGTTTGTTACCTCATAACTCCGTCATTTATGAGTCGATTTGGAAAATTCTTTTTAGGTTCATGAAGAGACATCTCAAGGTTGGTCCCATAAAATTTTGGTGAAGATCGGATGACGAGATCCATGAGGAATCGAAGGAATTCCTGAAATTTTATAGGCAGTCATAATATTTTTCATATATTTTCTAAAACTATTTAAGTATTTGCATATGGTAGTCATCATCTTCCAATGCTGAACTGATGATGGAAGGTACAACTCCTTAACGGTTAGGAGTTAGGAGATAATTAAAACGACATGCATTCCTTCAAGACCTCCCTGATCACCCCGCCATAAGTATTTCATATGAATCACTAAAAAGCGAAAAAAAAAATTTTTAACAAAAAAAAGAACCGACTTCAGTAAAACTAAAAATCCAAAAATAACCCGTTCAAGTACAGATTACATTTGACTCACCCTTTGAAGTCGATCCCAAACCACTGTTATTATATTTATATATTAAAGTTTACGTGAGGTTTGGCACCGACTTCAAAGGGTGAGTCAAATGTAATCTGTACTTGAACGGGTTATTTTTGGATTTTTAGTTTTACTGAAGTCGGTTCTTTTTTTTGTTAAATTTTTTTTTTGCTTCGTTCTCATTTCCTCGTACACTAACAGCTTTTCTTTTAATTCCGAATAGTTCTTAATGCCATATAATATCACTTTATTCTGCTCATCATCTTGGATTCCGTCGACAATATACTTAATTGCCACATAGTCTGCAATTTTCCCTTGCTTGCCTAGCGCCTTCATTGTGAACATGTAGTCGATACAAGATTCGTTTTCTCTTTTACGCCTCGCACACATCATTTCGTGTATGGTTTTGCTGTCGATGGTGTCCGGAAATTCCTTCTTTATAGCCCCTTTTAAATCGTCCCATTTAGCGAATACCTTCTCGGATCGTAGCCATAATGCAGCGGTGCCGGTCATAGAACGCCGCGCTACCAGAAGTCGCTGTGTCATAGTCCAGCCGAATATCTCCCCATTGTCGTCGATCTCCTTCATCCACGCAGAAACCGTGTAAGCTTTATCTTGGCCGCTGAACTTGGGTATCAACGACTCGCCGAACTGCAGCATGCTGTGTACCGTTACCTCGTCGTCGTCGCTCATGTTGACGATGATGCAGTTTCGTGGAGTTGCCGCCGGATGAATTCGTAATCTTCGTTAGCCTCGTAGTTGTAATACTTCGTAAAATCTTCGTCAATCTTCTTTCATCGTCGTACGGACCGGTACATAACCTCGTTCGAACACACGGTCACGTAATATCGTCATCCACTTATTTCCACGCGCAATCCCGGACGAGCCCCCATATGTAGGACTGCGGGTGTGGAAATAAAATGAATCGTCGTATGGAAACACTAATTTTATTTAATTAATTCGTTAGCACGCGAATTACATCTATCGGCCATATTTAAATAAAATCTAACCTCCCCTCGTCCTATATATCCCTCTCGCTCACACACAAACATTCTATCTCTTTCTTTCGTTCCGTTCCAAGCATCCATCGTTCTCGCATCTTACAATAATATTATATATAGTGCAGCAGGCATATATTATGCTACACGCCTTCTCAGGTAAGTAATGCAGTGATCTGTCGCGCCCAAGACATCTTAGTGACCCTTTTAAATATCCGTTGGTCCGCTCGATGGTGTTGCGGACCTGGCAGTGCCACTGTGTATAACGGTCCTCGGGTGAGTTAGGCACTGCATGCAAAATTGGAGTCATGAGCCATGGCTCTAGCCCGTAGCCGGAATCTCCTGAAATATAATGAAACGGATAAAATAAGTAGTTCAAATTTCTTGCACAATACAGGAAGGTACAAAAGGTAAAAAAATTATGTTCACTACTAGCTCTATCTAGTTAACCACTGGGCTAAATTGGCTTAACATTTGGCTTATGACGACAAATCTCGACGGCGGAAATTCGATGAAACTTTTGTCAAAAAAAGAAGGGGATACCTTTGACTACTTACGACCACTAAAGGAGCATTAAAATGTTTTTACGTCAATGCACGTAGTATACTGAAACCAGGTAAACTGGATGAACTTAAGTGTGTGTTAAAATCATTTAATTATACAGTACATCTTATCATAATAACCGAAACGTGGATTAAAACCAAAGAAGAAGCACAAAGAATGCACTTAGACGGCTACACCCACTATTTTAACCATAGAACCAAGACTAGAGGCGGTGGAGTATCAATTTATGTGCATAACAATCTAAAACATAACCAAATTGAGGATCTATCACTAAATGGCAATCATTTTCTCTGGGTATGTATAAGTAAATTTAGCGTGAATATTAGTGCTGTATACAGACCTCCTAATGGAAACGTCGACGAATTTCTTGAAACTCTTTCGCAGCAACTACAAAAGTATAAAAGGTCTATTGTATTCGGTGACTTCAATTTCGATCTGCTGAGTAAAGACAATAAGGTTAACGATTACAGAAAGGTCATATTAGAAAATGGATACAAAATATTGAATAAAATAAATAAAAAATATTGTACACGGGAAACTTCTGACACAAAAACAATCATAGACCATGTTTGCTCCAATCTTATGGAAAACAATTTTCACATAGCAATTATGGATTCAGCAATGTCCGACCATAAGCAGCTTTATTTTGAAGCAAAGAAATATGAACCTCCGTCAGTTAAAAAAGTAAAATATTCGGCAATAAACTATGATAAGTTATACGAAAGGATGGAAGCAGATGACAGTAATAATAAAGACAGTGAATATGCTGTATTAGAAAAGAAACTCTCCCAGAACATCGAAAAAAGCAAAATCTATAAGACTAAAACACTGAACCAGCCAAAACAAGATTGGATAAACAGAGACATTTTACAACAAATAGATCACAGGAACATACTATGGCGAAAATTTAAAAATAATGTTCATAACAAAAAAGACGAAGAACAGTTTAAAAAAGCAAGAAATATGGTAACCAAGAATATACAAATAGCAAAGAACGTGTACTACAACAAAAAGTTCAACTAATTAATAATCTTACTGCTAATAAAACAAAAGAGTTTTTTGTTCCTACAACCATACAAGTTAATGACAAGAATGTTACCGAAGAAAAAGAGATTTGCGAAATTTTCAATGAATTTTTCTCAAGTATCGGGACCAAATTAGCCCATGAAATCACCAGTAAACATCAAATGACCTCAACACCTGCTCCTTATAGAAGTGAAGTACCAAACACCGAACTGCAATATTTAACATCAACTACATCAGACGAAGTTAGAAGCATCATTCATAATCTAAAACTAAATGTGAGTACTGGACTGGATGGCATAAGCGCAAAATCCATCAGATGCGTAAAAGATCTTATTACTGATGAGCTGACTAGATGTATAAATAAGTGTTTAGAAACGGGAACATTCCCCGATACTTTAAAAATCGCGAAAGTCACGCCTCTGTTCAAAACGGGAAAAAAATCTGATCCAGGAAATTATAGGCCAATTTCAATACTTCCGGTCTTGTCAAAAATTTTTGAAAAAATAATCCATAATCGTCTTGTCACATATTTAAATGCAATAAACTTTTTGTACACAAAACAGTACGGATTTAGAAATAAATCAAACACGCTTTCAGCTACCATAGACCTGGTGACAAAAATTAAAGTAAACATTGACCAAAAGCAAATAGTACTCGGAGTCTTTATAGACCTAAAAAAGGCCTTCGATACAATTAGTCACGAGATGCTACTTAACAAACTTAGCTCAATCGGCATTAAGAAAACTGCATACAAAATATTCGAATCATACTTATCTAGCCGTTACCAAATTGTAAAAATAGGTGATCACGAAAGTAGCCCAAAAAAACTCACCTGCGGTGTGCCTCAAGGATCCATTCTGGGTCCTCTATTATTTCTTATTTATATAAATGATATTTACCAGGTGGGTCTAAAAGGAGATATCACACTATACGCCGATGACACAAGTTTATTTTACTTTGGTGATAATATAACTAATGTCATACAAGAAGCACAAAAAGACCTTAATCTTCTAAACGACTGGTTTCGTGATAACCTGCTTACAATTAACATTGATAAAACTAATTACATAATTTTTCACGCAAAGAACAAGAAAATTACTGATTACGATCCTTTAAAAATAGACAGTCAAATTATTAAGAACGTAGATGAAGAAAAATACCTCGGCCTTATTCTGGATAAGAACCTAAATTGGAAAGCACATATAGAAAAAATCAAAACTAAAATATCATCCGTAACAGGAGCACTACGTAGTACTGCTAAATTTCTCCCCCAACAGGTTCGGTACACTATTTATAACGCGTTGGTCAAGCCTCACCTAGACTACCTGGTTGAAGTTTGGGGAACAGCTGCTAAAAGTAATCTTAAGTCATTACAAATAACTCAAAACAAATTAATTAAAACACTGTTTCAGTACAACTATCTAACACCCTCGAGTAAAATATACAAAGAATCCAAGCTGCTTAATATAAAACAATCATATATATATAAGACTTGTATTTTAGTTCGTAAAATATTTAATAAAACAATACATACCCAAATAAACTTCATCAAAAAGAAAACTAAACAAAAAATTCATCTTCGAAATGCAAACGATATAATATTACGGTCATCACGCACCAATTATGGCAAAAAAAGTCTGTTGTATGAAGGGGCTCAGCTTTATAACAAGCTACCAAAAATTATAAAACATTGTAAGTCAATATATCGCTTTAAAAAAAGCCTTATGCAACACGTCAGAAATATATACAGCTAGATATAATAGGTGCATTTGGTATTGATTTCTTAAAAAACGAAGTAAGCATAATAATATTTCAATATAATTCATCAAATAAAAATAAAACAAAACTGTGTAAAATAAAAAATAATAATAATAATAAAAAACATATATATTATCACTTCATAATATATATACATAAATAAATATGTAAATAAATAATTGTAAAATATATTTTTTCATACTAGATACTTCATACAATAACCAACTACGCTAAGCCACTTCCAGGCCGAGTATCTCTGTATCATTCGTTATCTTGTTTACAATGTAAGCGCATCGCATGAACGCATTTCTTAGTTAACGGGTATGCATGCATTAGTAAAACTTGTCCGCGTATTTTGTATAGAAGTACCTTCTTACTTTTTTCTAACGCTCGTTGTTTATTATAAGTATAATTTTAAGTTCTCATAATAAGTGAATTGTAAAATTCTTAATGAGAATAAAATGATCTTTAAACCTAAACCTACTTACGCTTACCCAAGAGCTTAGCTTAGCTTTTCTTTGTATGGTCTTAAAATTGCTATAGCTTACTATTTAAATTGTAATAGGATCTCCTTTCTTAGTATCATCATCATCATCATCATCATCATCTCAGCCATAGGACGTCCACTGCTGAACATAGGCCTCCCCTTTGGACTTCCATATATACCGGTTGGAAGCGACCTGTATCCAGCGCCTTCCGGCGACCTTTATAAGGTCATCTGTCCATCTTGTAGGTTCTTAGTATAGTGACTATACAAATATGCATTATGCGAGAATTACAAGTCTCTACCTATTACGAAGAGATACAGCGCTGTGACAAATTAGTAGTGTGATAGGGTCCCGTTGGCACCCTTTGGTTACGGAGACCCTAAAAAAGGGCATATAATAGATACCATTGATACGGCCTTTGTGAGAATAAGACCTGCCAACGCCTTTTAAAGAGTAGGTACTAGAGGTAGGTAGTACTGTACATGTTTGTTTTTATCGAATCTTACCAACTGTACGTTTATTGTGGGTACCCCTTTCCGATTTCTGTACTGCATTCCATGAGGACGAGGAGGCGGAAAGATAGACACATGGGTGCAGTCCAACGTCCCCAATACATTTGGTAAGCCAAACTTTTGTTGGAACTCATTTGCCACATTTCTTCTTTCCGCCTCGGTACCGGGGAAGGTTATCCACCTCGGTTTTAACCTGAAGTTAAATAGAAATATACTTTATTGTACTTATTTCATGCTGAAATAAGTAAACTATTTTGCATCCATCATTCAATCAAAGGCCCACATGCTGAATAAATTATAATAAGCATTTTTAATTAATATACATTACATCCACAGGCAAAATAGGTAATTACCTAATATTTATTTTGAAGCAAAAAATTGTGAAATGAAATAGTTCAGGCGGGGTTCGCTACCAATGCTACCAATAACCTAGTATGTAAAGCTTACACTAGAACACAAAGAAGTAAGTACTAGCACTAGATAATTGTGTATTTTGAACCTTAATTAATACCTTTCGTTTATGGCAGCTACAACTTGGCCAAGATAGTCTGAGGCAGTTCTTTGTGCAATGCACAGATTATGGTCTTGGCCCACTTCGCGCTGATAACTGCCTCCTGCCATAAATTTAATTGCTGTCAGTACCTGCAACAGTTCATAATTTACTTGCTGCGGTGTTACCCGCTCACCCCAAGGGAACACAACATGGAATATGAACGAATGCCCTGATTAATTGTAGCTTATGTTCTACTATATTATGAAAACCATAAGTATTACTAAAAAAAATATGGAAATCTGTTATGCAGTCTTTGATTATAGGTGGAACGTCACATTTTTACGTTAATAATAATATTATTGGTTAAAATCAGCCCAGCCGTTGTTTTGGCGTGATGTTAGGACAATGAAAAAAATACCAAGTAATACGCCACTGCAAAGCGCTGTTAAGATTTTCCACCAAAAATTACCCCTCTCCATAGAAAACAGATTTTCAATACAATCTTTGAATTTTATAACATTATAGAAGAATTGTCCTGAACTCATTGCAAGTAAAACTACATAATATATGCATAATTATTCAATACGTGTGTTTGTCATCAAACTTTACCTAATTGGCTGAACCGATTTACATGAAATGTTGTGTGTATAGTTAAGTGAGTCTCGGGATAGTTAGAACATAATAATTCCACCCGGTTGATGGCGTCGTGATCACGTTTTCTTCGGATTTACTGGACAATTGACAACATTTCAACCTTTTCAATGGCACTTTTAAAGAATAAGAAAAAAGATAAAAACGTGTTAATTATAAGATAATTGTTGATAATACCTTTATATGGACAGGATGACCATGGCGTTGTAGGGGAGCCAACGCGCCTTCCAGCTCCCGGCACAAATACAGAGCCATAGGCTTATTCATCCTATAATTGTGCCGGAATTCTGGAGCTGGGAGCTCGAAAGGATTCGCCAAATCCCTCAGGCGCGTCCGCTGGATTCGCCTTGTTCGTTTTTGCTCATTTAAAATGAAAAACATAGCCATCCTGAAGAAATTGAAAAAAAAAACGACGAAGAAGCTGTAATTGCAACAATCTTAAACTTCAAAGATATCGTAATAACTGATAATAAGCTAATTTATTAACTTACTTATTTATTTTCTTATAGAAATTACCTAAATCACAATTTTAAACACGGTGCGACAACGTTTCGCGTGCTTGATAGCTCGAAGACTATATCTCGCCGTTTGACGTAGAAAAGCTAGAAGGATTTGTCGCGAAATAGGTAGTTATGCTACCAATTCAGTTCGAAGTCTCCTTTTAATGTCATTTTGTCAGAATGACATCTACGAGCGAGTCTTTCTCGCATCTCGCGCTAAGTCATGCTACCGCCTTACGAGATGACGTTTAGTCGCGCCGATATGTCGCGTCGCGCGCGACATGTGCAAGATATGCTAGCCCCGCTGAGGTGAACTTGAAAATTAGACTTGTTTGAAAATATTGAGTTACAATACAATACAACTTTATTGCACACCAACAAGAAAAATATTACATGAGAAATCATAAATTAAATAATGGTAGACAATAGGCGGGAGTTGCAATTATAACATTCATATGGCTTCTCGCCAATGTGTGTTCTAAAGGTGCTTTAGTAAATGAAACTTATTTAAACCATGAATACAAAGATCAAAGCTTAAAGAAAAATTGAAAAAGGAGCTACCTGGTGGAAGGGACCGGGAATCGAACCCGGTACCTCTGGATTACTCCGGGTACTCCGGGTTCGATTCCCGGTCCCTTCCACCAGGTAGCTCCTTTTTAAATTTTTCTTTAAGCTTTGATCTTTGTAGTCATGGTTTAAATAAAAATTGTGGTGTACCCACATAAAAAAAAATGAGACATTACATGTTTCATAAATTTATAAAATGAAACTTATGTTTAAACATGGAGCTACAATAATCACATTCAAATGGCTTCTCGCCAGTGTGCTCTACGGTGAGCTTGTAAATTACCGCTGTGTGTAAACGTACGCTGATCACATTTGAATGGCTTCTCGTCAGTGTGTGTTCTAAGGTGAACATGTAAACTGCTCCTTCGTGAAAACTTGGAGCCGATCATGTTCAGGTACATCTGAGCTGAGGGGTTCTTTATAAAGTAGACTCCTGCTTCAAAAGATACTTATGTTTAATGCCAACTCTTTACAATAGTAACGAATGTATGTACGGCGCGGTGGTTGATGGCGGTGTGTAGGCGCGTGGCGGTGACCGCTGTGATGTCATTGGCCCTCCGCAGCCCTCTCCCCGCTAGAGCTGGTTGAAGCGGTGGCAGCGCCCACATTGGCGTGTGAGTTCTTAGGTGAGCTCGTAAATTACAGCTTTGTGCACACGTGAAGCTACACTGTTCACATTTGAATGGTTTCTCGCCAGTGTGTGTCCTAAGGTGACCTTTTAAACTACCGCTTTGTGCAAACGAGGAGCTACAATGACTGCACTTATATGGCTTCTCGCCAGTGTGTGTTCTAAGGTGAACTTGTAAACTACTGCTTTGTGTAAACGTGAAGCTACATTGATTGCACTTATATGGCTTCTCGCCTGTGTGCGTTCTAAGATGAGATCGCAAATTAGACTTATCTCTAAACATAGAGGTACAATGATCACATTTAAATGGCTTCTCGCCAGTGTGTCCCCTAAGGTGAGATCGCAAACTAGACTTATCTGTAAACATAGAGGTACAATGATCACATTTAAACGGCTTCTCACCAGTGTGTATCCTAAGGTGAACTTGTAAACTACTTCTTTGTGTAAACGTGGTACTACAATAACTGCACTTATATGGCTTCTCGCCCGTGTGTGTTCTAAGGTGAACTCGTAAATCAAACTTATCTCTAAACATAGAGTTACAATGATCACATTTGAAAGATTTCTCGCCAGTGTGTGTTCTAATGTGACGAAGTAGACGAGAATTACATGTAAACATGGCGCTACAATAACTACATTGGAGAGGTTTCTTGTCCGAGTTCGGCATCATTTTCCTTTTCCGTATTTCTTTTCCTTTTTGCAGTGAAGTTTTGGATTCATATGTTTTTGCTTGTCCTTCTTCATTCACCAATCGAGCTCGAGCTGAAAAACAACTTGGTTTGTATTATTTGTATCTACCGACACGATATCAGGCTTATTGACTACAATAGTTCTGTCCGTGATGATAGATCGACTCCAATAGAGCGTGGTACGAACATTCTCGAGAAGTGGTATCGGTGCGTACGTATAGAGCCAGACCGGCTAACTCTTCAAAGCAAATGAACTTTCAAACCATACAGACTGACTCAATTTACAAAGTGAGTCAGTCTGTATGGTGTACGGCACTACAGACCCCACAAGACCGTATTGAAGAGCACGTTGCTGGTGAATAATTTTGGCTACTTGGTTATTATTACCGTGAGTATACAACTTGCATATAATGAATAGTTATTTCAAGAATAAATTCAAAAGAAAATGGACTTGGCAGTCACCAAATGGATTAGTAAGGAATGAAATTGATTATATTACTACAAACAAAAACAAAAGAATATACATTGCTGCGCTAAATGAGAATTTATCGGAATTGACCCATGCATTGCAAAACATCAACTGGGACATCCTAGGCTTGAGCGAGAATAGAATAATGGGAGAAAACATTGTTGCGCACCCAGACTTCATATTCTATTACATTGGGGAGACACCCGGTAAGCACGGAGTGGGATTTCTGGTCAAAAAGTGTTTAGCAAATTACATTAATGGATTTTACGGCGTATCAGAGCGTATAGCATTATTAAATCTGAGACTTCCGGACTACAAGGACCCATGGACCATTATACAGATATATTCACCAACAGAACAAGCAGATACTCAAATAATCAAAAAGTTTTACCAGGACTTAAACAAAACAATACAGACCCATGTTCACAAAAATATTACAGTGATGAGTGATCTAAATGGTCAAATTGGAGAGCGCCAATGGGATGAAGATGCAATTATTATAGGACCCTATACATGCAGCTCAAAAACTAGAAGTAGGAATGGAAGAATGCTGGTAAACTTTGCTATGGAAAATAACCTGACCATATTAAACTCTATGTTCAAGAAAAAGAAAAACAGAATGTGGACATGGCTATCTCCCGACGGTAAATCTAAAAACCAAATTGATTTTATAATGACCAATAAACCTGAATGTTTCCTGGATATGAATGTCATTAATAACTTAAACTTCAACACCAACCATCGCATGGTCCGAGCTGAAATGAGGTCATCCCAACCTAAGAATCCAAGGCCGATTATAAATCCAGAGAATATTAAATCTAACATTCATGTAATAGACCAAATAGCTAATTCAATAAAATTAGCTGAAAATTGGGCAAAATGAAAGGACAACTTTTATCTATCAGGATATGTAGGTTATAGAGCCAAGTTTAATTTTATCTCGAATATGTCCCGGAGCGCGGTATTTTCCACTTTAAAAGAATACCGTGTACGATACATACAAAGTGTATAGGAACGAAATAATTTTGAATAAATTTACTATAAACCTTTCATACATACAAAAGCGATATCACTTATACAATTAGCGCAATCTGTTATCAAATACTAACGTTTTTAATTATTGATCTTATTTTTCTGCTAAAAGGTTAGTTATCTCAAAAAGTTCACACTTCTCGGCCAAAATATGTATGACAAAAGTAAAGAATAGAAAATGTTCTTTCTAAAAATGTATAATTTACTTCTGTTACTCTTTCATTTACCGTTGCAATGCTATTTTTAAAATTTAAGTCATTTGGCCATTATGCGAAATATAAATATTCGTACTACTTGAAATTTTCTTGTACTAGAACCTAAAACTACAGGAATACAAAAGTGAAACAAAAGATGCCGATATACAAGAAAAATACAACTGGTTGGAAAGTACAATCACAAACACTACTAAACAATATAACACCAAGAAAGCAGATTCAAATAAATGGATGACAACCAAAACTATCAGCCTTCTTGAATAAAGAGCCGCTTTAATAAATACAAAAACTATAGACATTAATCGGAGTGAAATAGCAAGAGTTAGCAAAGAAATAAATGAAAACATAAGAAAAGATAGAAGATTACATCGACTGGAAACAATAGAGAGGCATATCAAGCAGACTGGTGGAATAAAAAAAAAACCGGCCAAGAGCATGTCGGGCCACGCTCAGTGTAGGGTTCCGTAGTTGCTCATCCTTCACAATAAACTGCTGTTTTAAGCCCGAGGTTTAAGTTAAGACAGATTTTAAGCTCTATAAAAAGGTCGTAAACGCCCTAGAAACTGTAATCACTTATTACCTTCTGGAAGTCAACTTACGACCTTTTAAAGAAAAAATATGAAATTTGGCGATAACTCAAAAACGGCTTGACCGATTTTGTTCAATATAGTTTTCATTGAAAGTACTTATAAGGCCGCATTAACATGAATTTTTCCATATTTTTTTGACTTGTGGTTCAAAAGTTAGAGGGGGGGGGACACAATTTTTTTTATTTTCGGAGCGAATATTTACAAAACTACTGACTTTATCAAAAAGTAATGTTTGAAAACCCCTATTATTTTCAAGAGACCTATTCAACGACACCCCACACACTAGGGTTGAAACGAAAAAAAAAAATCACCCCCACTTTAGGTGTTCGAGAGGTACCCGAAAAAAAATTTTTTTTTTAGTTTTTATTTTACCGTTTTGTCGGCGTGATACATACACATACTCATACCAAATTTCAGCTTTCTAGTACTAATGATCACGGAGCTAAGCCGCGGACGGACGGACAGACGGACAGACGGACAGACGGACAGACGGACATGGCGAAACTATAAGGGTTCCTAGTTGACTACGGAACCCTAAAAAGGCATACAAAGAACTGACCAACAAAAAAGAATGGATAGTCAAGATGGAAAACAGTAAGAGGATAAAAAGGACTGGCAGACAAGAAATATTAAAGATCGCGACAACTTACTACACGGAACTATACCAAAACAACACAACTTATAGAGAAATAGACTTGATTGAAAATGTAATGGTACCTTCCATCATGCAAGAAGAAATTGTAAAAGCTATTGACACCCAAAAGAAAGATAAAGCTCCTGGACCAGACGACATATGTAACGAAATATTAAAACAAACGAAACCTATAATAACACCTATACTCACAGATATATTCAACACTGTTTTAAACACGGAAGTCATCCCAAAACAATGGACTGAGTCAAACATAATCCTCCTGTTTAAAAAAGGCAACCACTGCGACATTGGAAACTACCGACCCAACAGTTTAATGTCCAATATATACAAGACCTTTGCAAAGATTATATTAAAACGAATAGAAAGAAAATTGGACGAACAGCAGCCAATAGAACAGGCAGGATTCCGCTGAGACTTTTCTGTACTAGACCACATCCATACTGTAAGACAAATTATAGAGAAATATGCAGAATACCAACTAACATACTACATAGCCTTTATCGGTTATAGTAAAGCGTTTGATTCCTTAATACATACAAAAATCTGGGAAGCATTAAAGGACCAATGAATAGAACATAAATACATAAGAATTATAAAGAATATCTACAAAAACAGCTCAGCATGCATTCAGCTAGAACAAAAGGCAATATATTCCAAATACAAAAAGGCGTGAGGCAGGGGGACCCCCTCTCACCAACACTATTCTTAGCAGTATTAGAAATGATCTTCAGGAGCCTCGAATAGGAAGACTTGGGTATAAGCATAGATGGCCGCACATTAACGCACTTAAGATTCGCGGACGACATCAGGACGACATCAGTGGATCTTAATAAGATGATTAACGATCTAGCATCAGAAAGTGCAAAAGCAGGACTGAAGCTAAACCCTGAAAAAACTAAAATTATGACTAATGGCAACAAAGATCCTGTAACAGTGGACCAGACTCAGATCTCCTACACTGAAGAATATATATATCTTGGGCAACTGATGTCTCCAAAAGACAACATAAATAAAGAAGTAGAAAGAAGAATAGCGAACAGTTGGAAGAAATACTGGGGACTAAAGGAAGTGATGAAGGACAAGAACTTACACATAAGAACTAAAAGTAAATTATTTAATACATGCATCCTGCCAGTGTTAGGATATGGAAGTGAAACAGGCTCTAACTAAAGACATATCAAATAGACTTTCCATATGCCAGCATGCAATGGAAAGGAGTATGTTAGGAATCAGAAGAATAGACAAAATAAGGAACAGTAGCATCAGACACAAAACTAAAGTTCAGGATATAACTCGGAAAATTAGATGACAAAAATGGAAATGGGCTGGCCACATGGTTAAAGGAAAAGACAAATGGAATAAAATAGTCACGCAATTGGGTACCAACCCAAGGGATGGAAAAAGGAAGGAGGTAGACCACTGCGACGGTGGGATGACGACATAAGACAGGTCGCGGGAATAACATGGGGTAGAGTGGCTATAGAAAGGCCAGAATGGAGAAGATTGGAGGAGGCCTTAGCCACCTGGCAAACGGACATACAAAAATTAAAAAAAGGGATATATACGAATGAAAAGAAAAATAATGAAACAAAAAAAATGAAATAATCATTGGAGAATATATTTAAAAAAAATGTCCGATAGAAGGCTTAAATAATAATAATAAAATAATAATACTACAAACAAATGAAGCCTGTTCTCAAACACAAAAGTAGTGATTAGACTAAACTTCAACACCGATCATAGAATGCTTCAAGGTCATCTAATATGCAAACGTCCCAAAAATGTCGAGGAAAAATATAAGGAAGACTAAAACGCCAATTGAGCTACCATTGCCAAATAGGGCTTTGGAGTCTCTTGAGACACAGTTACAAACAGCAAATACTCTCAAGAGAGTACAGGAAAAGAAAAAAACATTTCTTTCGTGTAACTTGACACATATTATGTTAGTAAATACACCTTAATTTAAAAAAAGAAATTAAACTGATCAACGACCTTACTTTAAAGAAAAGTATGACATAATAGAACAAGCTTTGAAAGACGTTGAGAAAGAAGTTGAAGGCGCGAGCAGCCCGCGGCGAGCCGGCCGGAGGCGGTCTTGTGGCCGTGGTCTAAGGCGCCTCAGTGTGCGTGCCTCGTGTAATTTGGACGTGTATACGAGCGTGCCCGCGAGCGGCGCGCGCAAACAAGTTTTGACTTGTCAATTGTCATTGCTTACGGCGCTTAGGTTTGCTGGTATGGTATTTACTTATAATGACAAAATGTTTCATGGGACGCACAACACGAGCAATATTTTAACAAAAATTTCAAACAAAATGCATGGAAAACTATTTCAGAAATCATGCATGAAGAAATTAGTGAAGTAAAAAAAAAAGACAATTAGGTACTGCTTGATTTTCAAATGTAATTTGGTGAAGTAAATGTATACCACACGAATCAGGATTTTTACATAACTGTTTCATCCACCAACAGAAGACATTTTTCTTCTTTTTATTAATAATTCGATAAAGTACTATAAACGCAGCAGCAGCTGTTATATTGCGTCCGACGCCATTTTGTGCGCTGCACAAAGTCGGCTCACCGCGAGCGCGTTGCCTCACCCGAGCATAAAATGTGCAACAGTTTTGCTCGCGAGCAGCTCGCCGCTCGGGGTGAGAGTGGCTCAGGCCGAGCCGCTCAAATGCGTACGCACCTTATCGACATAAACCAATCACTTTTTTTTCTATTTCTGACAACACTTTCAGCTGTCAAGTTAGTTCGCCTCATTAAAAACTCGAGTATAGTCATAAATAAGTTTCTGTCAAAAATGACATTTTAGTGGCAAGCTTTTATAGCCGACTGTACTTTTCTTTGGATATCCATCAAATGCTCACTGAGACGATTCTAAAGAGCCCAAGCTCGGTAGGATTGCTTTTTCTATTATAGAGTTCCTATATGGCCACCTTCCGGCTCCATCATCAGATCAGTCCCATGGTAACATATTATTGTATTGTCATCAAAGTTAAGTAAGTATGCAAAATTTCAGCTCAATCGGTTGACGATATCTGCTTCAAAATTGAGTTGCAAGATTTCACCCGAACAAACATACTTAGATACATACATACATACATTGCAAGTTAAATAAAAGCTTTTAAAAACAATACAGTCACTTTAAGTGCGCGACTATCAAACTTACACATCCTAACAGGAATGAATTCACTAATTGCAATTGTTCGTTTTAACTATGATCTGATTTGGCAGAAACTTAGGAAGAATATCATCAGGTACGATGGGCAGGCAGCATTTAATTTAAATTTTAAATACCTACATATAATGTGAGGCAGGGTAGAATCAGGTGTCCAAAGTTGTTGTCAGTGAGCTGATAGGTGGGCTTAGGATATTAAAATAACTAGTATAATTAAAATAACTAGTATACGTGTCAGTTGCATAAGTGGGCTCAATATCAACTTCAGCTATTTATGTTTTATATTATTTTAAATGTTATTGCACTTACTTCCGAATTTCTTCGTTGACTTTAATTCTTCGTCAGAATTACTACTATCCTTCTCCAGATATGATTGGAACTCGTATATCTGTTTACCAATCTTGCATAAACTGAGGTCCATGTCTACCAGCATGTGCTCTAGTCTCACAGAGCAAGTCCTGCCCGGCACAGCCTGGGTGTCACAGTCCGTCTCTTCCTTCTTTAGTAATGCTGCAAATATTGCAAAGTCATGTTTTTACATTGGCTATGATATCTAATGGGTAGTTTTATTCACAAGTAAAATAATATTCATGTATTTATATGTGGTTGGCAACGGATTATAGTGTATAACTTAAAAGAGCAAGCCACACTTGTGAAAATTTTTGTAAATCTCTTTTTTCCGTGAATACTGTTCGCATATCTTCTTGTCCAAAATAGGACGTGAAGGGCCGCGTTTTCTGCCACGGCCAGGCAAGTCCTTTAAACTATGATCCATGCCGAACCGTTACAGATAGTATTATAAACTGCTTTCAGGCTAACTGCTTCCTCATGCAGCTATCTTTCTCATCGACATCGGGTATGTCCGTTACAATATTTGGTCACAATTGAAAGCTGTTTTTCTGCTGATAAACCCTTCATCTTGGAAATTAAAAGAATCATGTTATTTTTTGTACTAAATTCCTATAATTGAATATATACATATCAGATTGACATGTAAAGGACAATTAGAAATGTTGCAACCCCTTTTTTTGACCATTACAAACTTGTTTCCATAATTTTCGATACAGTCCTTACATGTCGTCAAGGGTCAAACAATGTAGGGATAGTCAAGTAGCTGACCTGGGAGCGAGTAGACCGCGTCAGGTGGCTGGAGCACCATGGGACCCAGCTCCAACTCCTCCTTCAGCACCATGTGGCCCAGCTCCAACTCCTCCTTCAGCACAACGGGGCCCGGCTCGTGCTCCTCGCTCGGCTCATAGTCCGCGTCGTCACTGTCCCACTCCGGCTCGTGCTTCACACACGCTGCCTCCAGAGGGTGGGTAACAGATGCTGCAACAATATTTGGACCATTATTGGTCAATTTAATGATCAAAATAAATGTTTTTTTTGATATGAGTTTGAACTCCGTACAATACCATCACCGCTAGAAAGTATAAACAGTAAAGATATATTAATCAAAGTTACAAACCCGCGTCCTGACCCTCCAGCGGCATCGTCGGCAGCTGTGTCGGCAACTATCCTCGCGTAAAATCAGTTGTATTGTTGTACCTATATTCGGACTGTGTTTCCATATGATGAGTAAATTTCCAATTGGCAATGGCAACCGGTCACAGTGAAGCGACCATTACTGCCAATGTCTCGTTGCCAATCGCACACGGCGACAAAATAGGGGATACCACGTTGTACGGTGAGTTGAGAAAATTGAGGTTTTTGTAGTGATAGCGATTTACAACACGGACTATCGGCCCTTGACCCAGGAAGGGCTATGTACGCTTCAAGTTGAATGCTTCATTAACTATTCACTCACTCGTTAGATCACTGCACAATACATACGCTATCAGTACTAAACATTGAATAACAAAAATGAATAAATAACACGGCACTTCGCATTTGATTTGATTAACAATGAAATGACGTGAACATGAGTAGTAAACTATGTTACATTGTAGTCTTTGGTAGTAAATGACATAGCAGGGTTGCCAGACGAGTGCAACCGGAATATCGTACCGACATACAAAAATTATCTTACTGGACGATTAAATTATCGTACACCGGTCAAAGCGGCAGGACATCAAAAATAAATTTAAAAAACGCTTCCAAAAGCGTGTTTTTACACAGATAATGAGCTATTTTTGCGAAATTAACTTCAATTTGATGTTTTTCACTTAGATAATTTGGGGAATTCAGACATCTGACATTTGCATCCCTGCTAATGGCGATCAAACAGTCAAAAATGTTGACGATCTGATCAGGTTGGCAGTCATTTCTGACCATGTGGACGTATATCTCGATTCAAGGTCACTCCAGTGAACTAGTGCGTTATCATATAATGTTATTAAAAAACCGTAGAATTTAACCCAATCTTCGACGACCTGCAAATTAACGTACTTTTGCGTACGATGGTACTCATTGTATCGTACATCGTACCGGAGGCCAAATTATCGTACATGTACGATAATTATCGTACGTCTGGCAACCCTGTGACATAGACGAATATGATATGACTTTTACAAGACTATTACTTTTGTCTAAAATGTTACCACATAACATTTTAGTAGTAGTAGTTTTTGAAAAATATGGTAGGAAAAAGTCTTAGTAAGGAATCTATGGAAAAAAATCCGGCAAAATTGTTCGCCAACTCACTTGTAGTGAGGACTGACCAGCCCTGATTCTGATACAATTCAAGTTAACTATCAGAGTAAACGTGTGTGCACAATACACAACTGTTTGTAGTTCTGCACTGTAACTATCTATTACGTATCGCCGACCGAAATGGAGGCATACAGTTTAACCAAAAGGAGTAGAAATTAAAAGTGGCAATACAGTATCGTCCCCGTTTTCTTATATTCATTAGAAAAGGACGACACAACAGTATTGCCACTTTTTGGACAGACTGTGACGGTAAATTACATTTTAGAGTTAATAACGAAAACATACCTCTCTAACGTCCTACCATGCTACAAAAAGTCTGAAGATTGAGACACGATATTTATTACTAATAAAATCAAATACATAAATGTGCAAAAAAATATTTATTTATTAATTTAATTCATTATATTTCACAGTATACTTACAGTTAAACCAAAGCACATGAATTTAAGACCAAACACAAACAGATTATATACAAGCATAAAACCAATTAACAATTAGAAATATACTGACGAATGCCGTTCATCCATCATCTCAAAGTCTCCAGAGTACCGAATGACGAAACCGCTTATGGGCAAGCGCATTCAAGTGTTCATGGAAGGTTAAGGGATGTAGATCTAAGAGTTATAGATCTCTTATAGTATTAACCCAAGCTATAGACTCGGAACTAAGGAGATAATTTTTGAGTAATGGATTACGGGCCCTACTGAAACTGAACGATAAGACCACACATTAAACAGAACTCTATTCTTGATACAGGTCAAAATATACCTACTAGTTAGTTAAGTACTAGATATAGTCTTGATACCACATAGGTACACCAGATCAATGTAATTTTGCAGAGACTCAAAATACATTCACGATCATTTAGAAACAATATGAATCTTAGAAAATGTGTTTACGTCGTGTTCACACTCACTACACTTGTCACTTGTTACCTTTTGTTTTGTAATGAAACTGCACTGTCACTTTAACTTATACTCGTTTAATCAATAGATTGACAGACCTTATATATATTCTGTGTAAAAACAACGATAGCGTGATTCAGCAATGTAACACCGCCATCTAGCGGATCATAAGAACCCTAAACAAAATGCCTATGTTAAACATTACCGGCCCCCAAGGACGACTTGTCCTTTACAAACAGCTAAAAACCAAATTCTAAACAAAACTACAAGTGGGATACCGGTTTAAAGCTAATTTGGAATCAATGTGTCAAACATCTTAATCCGTCGTGAATCAACTAACGTGGTGTAATGTTAACTGCCAATTAACAAATTAAAAATTGAATTATCGATGTTGTGGCTTATAGAAACAAACTGTGCTATAGTGAACTATCTCAAAACCGATTATTCAATATTAATAACGAATTAGATATAACATCAGTACTGCCGTGTAAACAACACAGCAGCAGCAGGGCAGTTTTAGTCATTCAGACGGTGTGAAACCAATACGACACGTGACTTTGTGTCAAAGGGCTATAAGTGTTTTGGTGACAAAACATATTACAATACTAGAGTTTAGAAAACAGTGACCTTTTCTTAGCATTTGCAACTATCTCTTTAAACCATAATTCTTGTGAGAGATAGTTAAATACCAACAAAAGTCGAGGGATGTAATTGATTATTTTATCATCAATCATTATCAATGAACTATACACAGCTTTACTAATCACACCATATGTGCTACCTAACATGGACTAATTTACGCAACTAGAAAACATGAACAAGTAAGTGAATCTCACATCACTCTCGTTTAACACACCAGCTTGATACGCAGCTGATTTAGTACACTGCCTTTGTGAATTACCACTGGATTCAAATTGTATGCCTGGTTAGTCAGAAGAGAGTAAGTGAAAATTATCAAAGTTACTGCATTGTTAACGTTAATGCAGTAACTTTGATAATTTTCACTTACTCTCTTCTGTCATAAACAGACCACGACTGCATAAAATAAACTAGGTGTATCGCTGAACTCATGAATTTCCAACCTCTCATTGCCGTTCAATTTTGTACGAACCCAAAGTTCCAGGTTTACGTTTATTTATTTATTTATTTAAACTTTATTGCACAAAAGAAAAACTTAACGTACAAAAGGCGGACTTAATGCCATGAGGCATTCTCTACCAGTCAACCTTAGGGCAAAGCAGAGAAATTGTAGGCGGTGCATCAGACAACATAATTACATATAATTAAAATACTCATATTAGGTACATACATACATATAATATACATATATATAAATAGATACATACATAAATATATACGACGATGAAACAAACCAAGCAGATATACTATGAGACTTCAGTTCTGCCAGCAAAGAAACTTCGCACGGCCCTTTTAAATGCCAACTTACTCGGAGCCTGTTTGATTGTGAGAGGAAGACCGTTCCAGAGGCGAGCCACTTGCAAGGAGAAAGAATTAGACATGAAACCAGTACGGTGAAGAGGAATAGAAAGGGCAAGACGTACGTAAGGGGGTACGTTTGGTTGTTCTCTATAACTAGACCATTTTAAGGGAATTTCAATCGGAAGTTCATCAGACCAATAGGTACGTAAAACTCAACCACAGCTTTTGCAAAAGTATCTTCGCAGTGAGAATCACAGATTCTACAAAACCTGAATAATTACACACTTTAGCAATATCCGACAGTACTGACGATGACGTTTTAGTGGAGCGCTCTGTGGGTACCGAGATTACCAACTTAACTTTGAAGATATCACGATATGAGTTTCATTTAATTTCTGAAGGCGACATAGTATCATCAACAGCTTCTTTTTGTGTTCTTTCCGCGATATGAATGATCTTAGAAACGTCAGGACTGTTGGTTGCCCATTTGTGCATTTCGAATGTATATTTAGACATTACTTGTATTACACGTTGTTGTAATTTCATAGCCTCTTCGTCGTCATTCGCACCTGTGAGCAAATTATCCATGTAGAAGTCATTAGTCACGATGTTAACTAGTTCTGGGAAGTCGTTTTTCACATCTTGTGCAAGTTGCTTCAGTGTGCGAATGGCGAGGAATGGCGCGCAAGAAGTACCGTACGTGACAGTCAATAAACGTTTCTCAACGATGTTGTCTTGAGGTGAAGAACGCCACAGTATACGCTGATAATCGACGTCTTCCTTGGCGACGAGTATTTGGCGATACATCTGTTTCACGTCAGCGAGTAAACATATCTTATGTGTACGCCATCGAGTAATAAGATCACGCAGATCTTGCAACAGTAGTGGACCAACAAGCAATTCATCATTGAGTGACGAGCCATCAGACGGGCGTGCAGTTCCATCAAAGACTACTCGTAATTTAGTCGTAGTGCTAGCTTCTCGAATAACCGCGTGATGTGGAAGATAGTACACTTTGTGAGTTGGCTTATGTTGTGGGTCTACATCTTCCATGTGATCAAACTCCTGATACATTGCATAATCCTTTTGAAATTCTGTTTTGTGTGCGGATCTTCTTTCCATGTGCTTAAGTCTCTGTAGTGCGATGGGTCGTGAATCACCCAACTTCTCCTCGTGTCCATCTTTGAAGTGTAATCGTACGACGTAACGACCATCTTCTTGTCTATAGTGGGTTTCTTTATAGTGCTCTTCACATTGTTTATCAAGAAGCGTCATCGGTTTCTCGTGTGGTGTGTACTCTTCCGTCTCCCAGAATTTGCGCAAGAGCTGATCTACCTCTATGTGTGCGTGGTGTACTTTAACATTGTGAGGTGGTAGATCACTCGATGGATTAGTAGCTCCAGTCACTAACCATCCCAATCTGGAATTTTGTGCCAGAAGAGTGTCAAATTTGTGCATTCCTTGCTGTAAAATACATGCGTAGACATCAGCCCCCAGCAGGACGTCTATGGGTCCTGGACGGTGCATATGATGATCTGCTAACTTTAGCTGTGACAAGGCAGGCCATTGTGTGATGTCAAACTCTTTAGTGGGTAACGATGGTGTCAACTTCGAAAGTACGTGAGCGTTAACTTGCATTATGTGGTGAGTGTCAATCGGTGAATAAATTTCTAAGTTAACGACGTGTCGTGCCTGTACAGAGCGACTCCCGATGCCTGTGACATTAACTGACTGAGATGTCTTCTTCAGTCGTAGCAACTGAACTGCTGACTCCGTAATGAAGGTCGCTTGTGAACCTTGATCAACCAGGGCTCTCAGGTACACGAGAGAACCAGTGCAATCCATCACACCAATCATAGCTGTAGCCAGAATAACTTGGTTGTCACTTATCGAATCCTTCAGACTTGTGAGTTGCGTATTTTGTGTGTCATCGGGTTCTGTGGGTGCGCTTTCTGCGATAAGTGGCTTCGCTGTTATGCTTTCATAGTGTAGAAGCGTGTGATGTTTCCGATTACAGGTCTTACACGTTGTGGTTTGTCTGCAGTTTCGAATCGAGTGTCCTTTGACAAGGCAGTTGAAGCATAAGTTATTGTTCTTCACAAACTCTTTGCGTTGTTCAATATCTAGTTGTGAGAACTCAGTGCAGTGACAGATGTAGTGGTGTTTTTTACAGTAGGTGCATTCCGTATCAACTTCAGTGGTAAATGATTTCACATTCTTCATATTAGGTGCAGTTACTTGTGGTTGGTATGTGAGATCTCTTCTCTCTCTCTTTTGTGTTGATAGCATCTCCATAGCTCTGAATCGTCCTTCTAAAAATGACGTGAGGCTCTTATAAGTGGGTAACTCAATAGAAGATCCGAGTGATTGCTCCCAAGCTTTGTGCGTGTCATAATCTAACTTCGATACTACTGTGTGCACGATAATAGGATCCCAAGTAGTCGTTACTATTTTTAAACTTGCGAGACTGCTTAGACACTGGTTGGTAGTATCAAGAAGATCCTTGATTCCTTTGGGGCATTCGTATGTGAGTTTCTTCTGCGTGAGTAGACGATTCAATATGATGTTTGCTATGACTCTGTCATTACTGTATCGACTGACTAAAGCATTCCAAGCTTTACCATAATTGGCAGCAGTAATCTCAAAATGTTGAAATTGTTGTTCCGCTTCACCTTTCAAGCTCGATCTCAAATAATGGTGCTTCTGTATATCGCTCAATCCCGTCTCATTATGGATCATTGACAGAAACAAATCCTTGAAGTGCATCCATTGTTGATAATCACCAGAGAATGAGGGGATATTAATCGGTGGTAGTTTGCTTTGCGCGATTATTTGAGGTGCGGGTGCGGCAACATTTGGTTTTTGGATAGATTCTAACTGCTCCAATAAACTAGTCTTAAAATCCATGTAGAGATCTTCGACATTGTTGTAGAGTTCCTTCAGTTCCTTTCTGTCATCAGTTGTGGTTGTGGTTTTCAGTATCTCTCGGTGTTCAGAAAGGAATTGCGACCAATACTCCTCAAGAGATTGTATTCGTGTATTTAAATAACTTTCCGTGTATCGTGATGCTGAAGTCTTCTTGTGATTAGTGTTAAGTCTTTTAATTTGACTAAAAAGCTCTTCTTGTGACGTAATATTCGACATATTGAATCTATACCTAAGTTCATTTCCGAATAGTAAATTTCAAAGTTTTTCGTATGAAAATATTCTAAGTCCAAAACAACACAAATCTTCTAAGTATTTTTTTACACAAATTATTCTAAGTCCAAGAATTGAACGAAATTTTTCTAAGTTAATTTTCAACGGAATCTGGGGGCACGGTAGTGCCCCCGCCAAGACGAGCAAAAAAGAAGCGGGGCACTACCTACCTTTTCTCGAACCGTTTCGTCTAATTTTTAAACCCTCATAGCTTCGTCCCAGTTAACACCAGAGCGCCCAAATTCACAGGTTAAGATGCAGTTAGGGAACATATAAAATGTACTTAATTTAATTGATCTAGCTTTTATACTTTAGGTTTTATTGGTACCTAAAATACGCCGATTTTGCCACTCACTTATACACTGACGTATCAAAACCTCTGGGGTACTTCCCGATGACCTAGAAAGCTGAAATTTGGTATGTAAGCTAGGTTTAGTACATAAACAATAGAATAATTCTGAAACTTGGAACTTTTACCCCCCAACCCCTTAAACTAGGGGATGGAAGTTTGTATGAGACTTCTACAAATTTTGATACTAGAGGTCTAAAAATTGATATAGGGACTCCTTGTTATAAATAATAAAATACATGTTCTAGGATTTTTATAAAATCACCCCCCACCCTTTAAATAAGGGGATGAAAGTTTGTATGGGTTTTCAAAAATGGGGGATAAATGTGTACTCGTATATGGGGTAAACGTAACTATTTCTTAAATACACAATTATTACTACTTACCTAGAAACGCTACAGCACAAAAAAACCTAAAAATTCAAAACTACTTTACAAAAAGAAATGAGATCCCACCAAAAACATTTCATGTAAAATTAGCGGCCAAGACTCACATGCTCATAACGCTTTTGCTATTATTACTACTAACTTACAGACGCTATGGCCCAAATAAATGAAAAAACTAGGGTACCTTACAAAAATAAATGAGATCCCACCAAAAACATTTCATGTAAAATTGGCGGCCAAGACTCACATGCCATTACGCTTTCGCTGTAAAAAGTTATCAGATCCCTGGAAAAGCCAAGCCCCTAAGCCCTGAGTTTACTAATCCTACACCTTGGCTGCAAAGGTATGGCTTGGCCGTTTCATAAAATACCGTAAATAAGTCTAATGGACTGTCCAGCCTATATGGTAAGGAATTAAGTTTATATATATTATCATGTAGACATAAACTTAACTTCTTGATATCGTATGGGCCAGACGGTCCGTTGAACTTATTTACGTTACTTTATGAAACGGCCAAGCCATACCTTTGAAGCCAAGGTGTAGGATTAGTAAACTCAGGGCTTAGGGGCTTGGCTTTTCCAGGGATCTGATAACTTTTTACAGAAAAAGCGTTATGAGCATGTGAGTCTTGGCCGCCAATTTTACATGAAATGTTTTTGGTGGTTTTCTAAGTCTGACAAGTATACAAACCGCGAAAATTACTAAGTCTTTGACACTTCACAAACCGCGTATAAACTATGTGTTTGACACTTCACTTTTTTTTTCCAATGTCACTGTACTCACGATTATCCAATGCTCGAAGGACCAATGTTCACACTCACTACACTTGTCACTTGTTACCTTTTGTAATGAAACTGCACTGTCACTTTAACTTATACTCGTTTAATCAATAGATTGACAGACCTTATATATATTCTGTGTAAAAACAACGATAGCGTGATTCAGCAATGTAACACCGCCATCTAGCGGATCATAAGAACCCTAAACAAAATGCCTATGTTAAACACGTCGACAGCATTACCCCAGCGTATTAACCCGTACCTCAGCATCGAAGATACATAGCCATGGTAAGCAGCCAGTGCGGCTTTTGTCGTAACTGTTTCTAAAAGTTGTTTCAAAGCAAAGGTAACTATTTAACTTTTCCTTTATTTTCCCGATATGTCAGAGCGATCATATACCGGGTGTTTCCTGTAATAGGAGCGATAAATTAAAACATAGATTTTTCGCTTGAACCTGAACAACATTTGTTAAGCAACTTCTGAAAATAACGTGTATTAAATGATATTTTGTAGAATAATGTTTAGACAGAGAAGCAATGTATTGCGAAATGTCCGATATTAGTAGAGTGACAGCTATGTCAATGTTGGACGACGTACATTGAAAATACTATTTAATTTGTTTGAAATAATAAAATTCTGAAAAATGACTTTTGTTTTAAGTTGCTGAACAAATGTTGTTCAATTTGAAGAGTAGAATCTATATTTTAATTTATTGCTCCTATTACAGGAAACACCTGGTATAGTACAATGGTGGTGGTGCTGGGATTTATTCTGGGTTCTTCCTCGGCAAGGACTGGCCGTGTATGGTGGCGAGGTGCAGCCTGGCGGCGCTGGCGGACGAGAACCACTTCAGGCAGAGCGAGCAGCGCGAGTATTGCTTCTGGCCCAAGTGTATCTGAATAACGGAGAATGTTTTTATTTTTATTAAAGCAGTAGCGATGCAACCTTAGGGCATGTAGAAGCAACTGGTTGATAAATTCAATGGCTCTAGTTCAGGTTCAGTAGTTCAATAACTAGGACGCCCATGTTGGCCCGGAAAGACGTTGGACACAGAAATATATCAAGATAGAAGGAAAGAGTGTATGTACACATTGTGTGATGTCTACATTGCTCGCCGCGAACATCAGTCTGTTCCCGACCGCGGCCTGCGTGCGACGTCAGGTCTTAAAAACAAAATGGTTTGTTACGCAATAATTAATTGTTCAAACACTTCCAATAAAGTTGGAGCTGTTAATCGAGGTATTTCCTTTCTTAGGTATGTACAATTTGTCCTTACTGTTATTAATTACAAAATTATTTATTTTATTATTTTCATCAAAACAGTAGCGGGCGATTGTGTGTCCAACGCTAGTTTCCATTGCGGCTTTAATTTGACGAGCCAGACTCGGCGTGCGTTCAAAACCAGCGATGTAAAAATAAGTGTGAGCTCAGGTGGGAGTTCATACAAACAATAACTTACATTCTTCTTGTGTCGCGCGAGGTTGTTCGCATTGCGGAAGAAGCGCGGACACTGCGTACACTGGTGTCTCCCGTGTGTGAGCTCAGGTATGAGTTCATACGAACAATAACTTACATTCTTCTTGTGTCGCGCGAGGTTGTTCGCATTGCGGAAGGCGCGCGGACACTGCCTGCACTGGTGTCTCTCCGTGTGTGAGCTCAGGTAGGAGTTCATACGAACAATAACTTACATTCTTCTTGTGTCGCGCGAGGTTGTTCGCATTGCGGAAGGCGCGCGGACACTGCCTGCACTTGTGTCTCTCCGTGTGTGAGCTCAGGTAGGAGTTCATACGAACAATAACTTACATTCTTCTTGTGTTGCGCGAGGTTGTTCGCGTTGCGGAAGGCGCGCGGACACTGCCTGCACTGGTGTCTCTCCGTGTGTGAGCTCAGGTAGGAGTTCATACGAACAATAACTTACATTCTTCTTATGTCGCGCGAGGTTGTTCGCATTGCGGAAGAAGCGCGTACAATGCGTACACTGGTGTCTCTCCGTGTGTGAGCTCAGGTAGGAGTTCATACGAACAATAACTTACATTCTTCTTGTGTCGCGCGAGGTTGTTCGCGTTGCGGAAGGCGCGCGGACACTGCCTGCACTGGTGTCTCTCCGTGTGTGAGCTCAGGTAGGAGTTCATACGAACAATAACTTACATTCTTCTTGTGTCGCGCGAGGTTGTTCGCATTGCGGAAGAAGCGCGTACAATGCGTACACTGGTGTCTCTCCGTGTGTGAGCTCAGGTAGGAGTTCATACGAACAATAACTTACATTCTTCTTGTGTCGCGCGAGGTTGTTCGCGTTGCGGAAGGCGCGCGGACACTGCCTGCACTGGTGTCTCTCCGTGTGTGAGCTCAGGTAGGAGTTCATACGAACAATAATTTACATTCTTCTTGTGTCGCGCGAGGTTGTTCGCGTTGCGGAAGGCGCGCGGACACTGCCTGCACTGGTGTCTCTCCGTGTGTGAGCTCAGGTGGGAGTTCATACGAACAATAACTTACATTCTTCTTGTGTCGCGCGAGGTTGTTCGCGTTGCGGAAGGCGCGCGGACACTGCCTGCACTGGTGTCTCGCCGTGTGTGAGCTCAGGTAGGAGTTCATACGAACAATAACTTACATTCTTCTTGTGTCGCGCGAGGTTGTTCGCGTTGCGGAAGGCGCGCGGACACTGCCTGCACTGGTGTCTCTCCGTGTGTGAGCTCAGGTGGGAGTTCATACGAACAATAACTTACATTCTTCTTGTGTCGCGCGAGGTTGTTCGCGTTGCGGAAGGCGCGCGGACACTGCCTGCACTGGTGTCTCTCCGTGTGTGAGCTCAGGTGGGAGTTCATACGAACAATAACTTACATTCTTCTTGTGTCGCGCGAGGTTGTTCGCGTTGCGGAAGGCGCGCGGACACTGCCTGCACTGGTGTCTCTCCGTGTGTGAGCTCAGGTAGGAGTTCATACGAACAATAACTTACATTCTTCTTGTGTCGCGCGAGGTTGTTCGCGTTGCGGAAGGCGCGCGGACACTGCCTGCACTGGTGTCTCGCCGTGTGTGAGCTCAGGTGGGAGTTCATACAAACAATAACTTACATTCTTCTTGTGTCGCGCGAGGTTGTTCGCGTTGCGGAAGGCGCGCGGACACTGCCTGCACTGGTGTCTCTCCGTGTGTGAGCTCAGGTAGGAGTTCATACGAACAATAACTTACATTCTTCTTGTGTCGCGCGAGGTTGTTCGCATTGCGGAAGAAGCGCGTACAATGCGTACACTGGTGTCTCTCCGTGTGTGAGCTCAGGTAGGAGTTCATACGAACAATAACTTACATTCTTCTTGTGTCGCGCGAGGTTGTTCGCGTTGCGGAAGGCGCGCGGACACTGCCTGCACTGGTGTCTCTCCGTGTGTGAGCTCAGGTGGGAGTTCATACGAACAATAACTTACATTCTTCTTGTGTCGCGCGAGGTTGTTCGCGTTGCGGAAGGCGCGCGGACACTGCCTGCACTGGTGTCTCTCCGTGTGTGAGCTCAGGTGGGAGTTCATACGAACAATAACTTACATTCTTCTTGTGTCGCGCGAGGTTGTTCGCGTTGCGGAAGGCGCGCGGACACTGCCTGCACTGGTGTCTCTCCGTGTGTGAGCTCAGGTAGGAGTTCATACGAACAATAACTTACATTCTTCTTGTGTCGCGCGAGGTTGTTCGCGTTGCGGAAGGCGCGCGGACACTGCCTGCACTGGTGTCTCTCCGTGTGTGAGCTCAGGTGGGAGTTCATACGAACAATAACTTACATTCTTCTTGTGTCGCGCGAGGTTGTTCGCGTTGCGGAAGGCGCGCGGACACTGCCTGCACTGGTGTCTCTCCGTGTGTGAGCTCAGGTGGGAGTTCATACGAACAATAACTTACATTCTTCTTGTGTCGCGCGAGGTTGTTCGCGTTGCGGAAGGCGCGCGGACACTGCCTGCACTGGTGTCTCTCCGTGTGTGAGCTCAGGTAGGAGTTCATACGAACAATAATTTACATTCTTCTTGTGTCGCGCGAGGTTGTTCGCGTTGCGGAAGGCGCGCGGACACTGCCTGCACTGGTGTCTCTCCGTGTGTGAGCTCAGGTGGGAGTTCATACGAACAATAACTTACATTCTTCTTGTGTCGCGCGAGGTTGTTCGCGTTGCGGAAGGCGCGCGGACACTGCCTGCACTGGTGTCTCTCCGTGTGTGAGCTCAGGTAGGAGTTCATACGAACAATAACTTACATTCTTCTTGTGTCGCGCGAGGTTGTTCGCGTTGCGGAAGGCGCGCGGACACTGCCTGCACTGGTGTCTCTCCGTGTGTGAGCTCAGGTGGGAGTTCATACGAACAATAACTTACATTCTTCTTGTGTCGCGCGAGGTTGTTCGCGTTGCGGAAGGCGCGCGGACACTGCCTGCACTGGTGTCTCTCCGTGTGTGAGCTCAGGTGGGAGTTCATACGAACAATAACTTACATTCTTCTTGTGTCGCGCGAGGTTGTTCGCGTTGCGGAAGGCGCGCGGACACTGCCTGCACTGGTGTCTCTCCGTGTGTGAGCTCAGGTAGGAGTTCATACGAACAATAACTTACATTCTTCTTGTGTCGCGCGAGGTTGTTCGCGTTGCGGAAGGCGCGCGGACACTGCCTGCACTGGTGTCTCGCCGTGTGTGAGCTCAGGTGGGAGTTCATACAAACAATAACTTACATTCTTCTTGTGTCGCGCGAGGTTGTTCGCGTTGCGGAAGGCGCGCGGACACTGCCTGCACTGGTGTCTCTCCGTGTGTGAGCTCAGGTAGGAGTTCATACGAACAATAACTTACATTCTTCTTGTGTCGCGCGAGGTTGTTCGCATTGCGGAAGAAGCGCGTACAATGCGTACACTGGTGTCTCTCCGTGTGTGAGCTCAGGTAGGAGTTCATACGAACAATAACTTACATTCTTCTTGTGTCGCGCGAGGTTGTTCGCGTTGCGGAAGCGCGCGGACACTGCCTGCACTGGTGTCTCTCCGTGTGTGAGCTCAGGTAGGAGTTCATACGAACAATAACTTACATTCTTCTTGTGTCGCGCGAGGTTGTTCGCATTGCGGAAGAAGCGCGTACAATGCGTACACTGGTGTCTCTCCGTGTGTGAGCTCAGGTAGGAGTTCATACGAACAATAACTTACATTCTTCTTGTGTCGCGCGAGGTTGTTCGCGTTGCGGAAGGCGCGCGGACACTGCCTGCACTGGTGTCTCGCCGTGTGTGAGCTCAGGTGGGAGTTCATACAAACAATAACTTACATTCTTCTTGTGTCGCGCGAGGTTGTTCGCGTTGCGGAAGGCGCGCGGACACTGCCTGCACTGGTGTCTCACCGTGTGTGAGCTCAGGTGGGAGTTCATACAAACAATAACTTACATTCTTCTTGTGTCGCGCGAGGTTGTTCGCGTTGCGGAAGGCGCGCGGACACTGCCTGCACTGGTGTCTCGCCGTGTGTGAGCTCAGGTGGGAGTTCATACAAACAATAACTTACATTCTTCTTGTGTCGCGCGAGGTTGTTCGCGTTGCGGAAGGCGCGCGGACACTGCCTGCACTAGTGTCTCACCGTGTGTGAGCTCAGGTGGGAGTTCATACAAACAATAACTTACATTCTTCTTGTGTCGCGCGAGGTTGTTCGCGTTGCGGAAGGCGCGCGGACACTGCCTGCACTGGTGTCTCACCGTGTGTGAGCTCAGGTGGGAGTTCATACGAACAATAACTTACATTCTTCTTGTGTCGCGCGAGGTTGTTCGCGTTGCGGAAGACGCGCGGACACTGCGTACACTGGTGTCTCGCCGTGTGTGAGCTCAGGTGGGAGTTCATACAAACAATAACTTACATTCTTCTTGTGTCGCGCGAGGTTGTTCGCGTTGCGGAAGGCGCGCGGACACTGCGTGCACTGGTACGGCTTCTCACCCGTATGAGTGCGCATGTGAGCCTGTCATGATAATACTTTATAAGAAACTGATAATGTTGAACAGTCTTACAAAAACAGGGTAAAAATTAAAAAGTGACAATACAGTAATTGTAAAAAACCAAATAAAGATTTTTGAATTTTGAGTAATATCGTCCCTTCCTAATAAATCTAAGGAAACGCGAACGACACTATAGTATTAGTACTTTTAAATTTCTACTAATTTTTGTCAGACTGTATGACCCAGACTTACATGCTCATGATACTTTCGATGGAAAAAAGTTATCAGATCCCAGTTAAAGCGAAGCTCCTAAGCCCTGACTTTTTCAACCCTACACTTTGGTTTCAAAAGGGCCTGTCCGTTTCATAGATAGGAATTCGTATAAATCATATTATCACGATATTGAAGACATAAACTGATCTCTCTCTGTTTTCGATACTTTTTTAGGTTCTATCGGAGTGTAGTTTCGATTGGCCCGGAAGTAGGGTGCGTCTTCACTGAAGCGGAAACGAGCCGAACCGACCAATCACCTGAGTTGAAATCTGTATCAGCGCCGCTTCACCTTTGTGATTGGTCGATTCCGCGCGTCTCCACTCCGCTCCGGCAGCCAGGGGACACTGTGGAGACGCACCGGCAGCCAGGGGACAGTGTGGAGGCGCACTGGCAGCCAGGGGACAGTGTGGAGACGCACCGGCAGCCAGGGGACACTGTGGAGACGCACCGGCAGCCAGGGGACAGTGTGGAGGCGCACTGGCAGCCAGGGGACACTGTGGAGACGCACCGGCAGCCAGGGGACACTGTGGAGACGCACCGGCAGCCAGGGGACACTGTGGAGACGCACCGGCAGCCAGGGGACACTGTGGAGACGCACCGGCAGCCAGGGGACACTGTGGAGACGCACCGGCAGCCAGGGGACAGTGTGGAGGCGCACTGGCAGCCAGGGGACACTGTGGAGACGCACCGGCAGCCAGGGGACACTGTGGAGACGCACCGGCAGCCAGGGGACACTGTGGAGACGCACCGGCAGCCAGGGGACACTGTGGAGACGCACCGGCAGCCAGGGCCGTATTTACCCCTAGGCACACAAGGCCCGGGCCTCCACCCAGCCAGACCAGGGCCCCAGTCCCAGACGCAGGATTGCACCATAGTAACGTTCTCCTTATAGGTAGGGTTACCAGATACAAATTTCAAAAGTCCTGTCAAAATTCCCGATTTTCGGCCAAAATTCCTGACACTAGTCCTGAAATTGTTTAATTTGTCAATGTTGATTGATTTATGTTTATATTGTAAAAAGATAATTACGATTATTTATAAGTTATAATTTATGGAACTCCAAAGTACTTGCGGCTTTACCCTTTTTGTTGTGGTGATTAAAAATAAAAGTTTACAATTTACAATTTTATGGTTTCATTTATTTGCTGAAAATTCCTGCCATTTCCCTTTTCCGGCCGCATTCCTGACATATGTCTAAAATTGCTGACATGCCGGGATAATTTCTGATATCTGGTCACCCACTTATAGGAGAGGGGGCCCCAAATGCCAAGTGCCTAGGAACTGGTAGCCAAACCGAATATCATTGGTGAGACCAAGGCCCATCGTCTACGCTGGCTCGGCCACCTTGAGCGATTGGGAGAGGATCGGCAGTAGAGAGAGCATACCTTGGGCGACCGACGGGGCGTCGTCCGGGCGGTCGGCCAAAGTACCGCTGGATAGATCTGGTAGAGAAGGATCTGCGTGAGCTCGGAGCCACAAACTGGCGAGAGATTGAGCAGGATCGGGTAAAATGGCGAGTTCTTGTGTCGGAGGCCAAGACTCATTTTAGGTCACTGAACCAGCGCAGTTAGTTAGTTTTTTTTAGGGGCTGCCCCTCCGTCCCGTGGCACGCACCTGCAGCGAGTGGTTGAGCGCGAAGGCGCGCGGACAGCGCGCGCAGGGAAAGGGCCGCTCGCCGGAGTGCGCGCGCTTGTGATACACCAGCGCCGCCGCCGACTGCAAGTGGGGCAGCTTTCAAAAACCGTATCAAGAAGTTTTTTTTACTTATGTCATAGCGGGGGAACGAGCAAATGGATCGCCTGATAGAAAGCGATTACCGTCGACCATAGACGCGTGCAACACCAGAGGAGTTACAAGTGCGTTCCTTGTAAAGTTTCAGATAAATAAGCAAAAACACACACACATACACACACGCGCACGCACGCACGCCCACACACGCACGCACGCACAAACGCGCACTGTAAGTATTATTATTTATTTGTGCTGTACGTATGTAATTTTAAATGTAATCATAATGATATAAAAAGCTACTACATATATGATCATTAATTAAATAAGTTAAATGTGATGTTGTATATTTTATGTGCCACTAATGCGTAAAACTACTACATATTACGTACTACCCTACTGTAGGTATTGTCGTCACCAAAAATCGGCGTCCTGAAGAGGCCTTATTCCTTTTAAAATTTATTTTTTTCATATTATGGCAAATATATTGATAATTTCCACCAAATTTTTGAAGTGAATTAACACTTTTTCCCGAGTTCTGGGTAGTAACATAGCTATTTCATGCTTTGTGCAGATGAAAAAACTAATTTTCCGCTTGAATTTTGTCAATTACGAGTTTTGGAAACAAAAATTATCAGTGAAAAAAATCAAAATCACTGCAGGTTTCAAATATATACCAATAAATCCCAATAGCCCTGTTCTAGGTAGTAACATAAATAATATGTTAAGAAATTTGTTTGATCATAGAGAAAATCTCTAAAACAATCAGCATTTTAAAAGGAATAAGGCCTCTTAAGAGGGTATTGCTTACTTCATGACATTAAGCTGAGTGGACGACCTTTTTATCATTATTTAATTTATAAGTATTACGCGTTAATCATGTTTATGGCTATACTATCACCCGCCATGCAAGAACCTCTCCTATGCTAGTGATCGGAAATTCGGGTAGATATTTACCTAAAGTTGACAAAATCCTATTGTTATCTAACTCAAAGTGAGCGTCAGGATGGCAGGTGTACATCATCAAATGAAGCTGAGGTATACGCAAGAAGTTAGTGCCAGCAATGTGCCAAATGTGCGCCAAAATTCGAGCAATGTGCTCTTTAAACTCAAGAGATATTTAAGAAATTAATGACACCTGCCATTCTGACGTCAGGTTGGCGGGTGCATATCCAGTTCTAGCTAATGGCTGCCTACTCAAGGGTGAAACTACTGCCTAAGGTTGGTGCTCGTAATGTGCTTCCACATGTACGAAGCACAATCAAATTCAGAGAGAGCGGCTAAAGAGTAATATATAGCACTAACCACAGACCATAAGGCACTAACTCTTGAGATATACCGCAGCTCCATTTGTTGATGTACACCCGCCATCCTGACGCTCACAACTCATACCTCAAAGAACGCAGCCTATACTTACAACTGAACAACAAAGCCGCAAAAGTTTAGGCATAAAAGCATCCATTACTAGCCCAACAGCCATCGAGCGCTACTCACATGGTATTTCTTCCCGCACAGTTCGCACACGACGCGCTCGGCGGCGGGGGCGGGGACGCGCGCGCGAGGCGGCGGGGCGGGGCGCATGCGCGCGAGTAGGTGCGCGCGCTCGACGTGCGTCTGCAGCGAGCGACGAGACGAGAACGTTGCGTCGCACTGGACAAAAAATGGTGATCTTCTGTTTCCATTTCTGGGTTTTGTTACCATTTCTGGGTTGTCTGTGTTATTTGCTCATGACACTACCGTTCTGGTTGGTGCTAAGACTTATGATCAGTTATAAGTGCCAAGATTAACGAAGCCTGTGAACAACTACAGGCTTGGTTTTCAGCAAACGGGCTTTTATTAAATGTTGCAAAGTCAAACATTATGCTTTTCTCTGGCCGTAAGATCCCAATACCCCCGTGTATCTCTTGTTGTCCGATGCCTATATGTCAGGCAAGTAGATTCCTTGGGTTCATGATTGACGCGAACCTAAACTGGAAGTGCCATGTTGACGGACTTTGTAACAGGTTGGGTAGTGCTGTCTTTGCGCTGCGGAAATTAAAGCCACTTATCTCAGACGAGGCACTTAAACAGGTTTACTTCGCCCACTTTCACTCCCTACTAGCATATGGCACGCTCATCTGGGGCATTCCACTGACGCAACAAGGGTCCTAATATTGCAAAAACGTGCTATCTGTATACTTGTCGGAGCCAAGCCTAGGGATCCATGTCGTGGTTTTTTCTTGTCGCTACTCACAATACTTGTTTGAAGTCTTATTATTTGTAAAGACAAATATTGCACAGTTTGCACGAGTACACGTCAAAGGCAAACAGCTTCGTTCTACTGGGCGCCTTAGAACGGTGCCTCGCCGCATGGCACTTTCAGCAAAGAACCCGCGCGTCATAGGTCCGACTTACTTCGAGCACTTACCTGCCGATTTAAGGAACGAACCATGTGACAACACATTCAAGCGCCGGCTGAGAAACCTTTTGTTGGAAAACCCTCTGTACTCGGTCAACGAGTACATGAAACTCAAACTATAACAAAAATATGCGTGTTTTACTGCAAACTGACATTTTGTTTATTGTTATTTTTATTTTCTTGTGTTTTTAATTTATCATATTTTTTGTATTGGAAATGTGATAGGTATATTTTGACATTGTGTAAATTATTTTTGTTCTATTTTTATTCTATTCTTAGTGTTATTAATTTGATTTCATACTAGCTGTGCCCCGCGGTGTTACCCGCTCATCCCACGGGAACACTAAGTTTATTCGGGATGAAAAGTATCCTATGTCCTTCCCCGGGACTGAAACTATCTATATACCAAATTTCATCTAAATCGGTTCAGCGGTTTAAGCGTGAAAGCGTAAGATTCATTTATTCATATTTTATTTACCTGTTGACTTCCCTTTTTATTTTAAACTTATTTTGACATTGTAAACATTTTGTCTTATTATTAATCTTGCCTTATTTTGACGATCATGATATTAATTCGTATAATTTTGACATTAAGCAAATTTGTAATGTAATTTTTATCGTGAAATAAATAATCTAATCTAATCTATATTAACATTGAAAATCTATGATTTCAGGAAAAATCTTGATAGCGTGATGCAGGTTCGTCATTTGTTTAGTATGGGCGCGTGGCGCCTTGCCAGCCTGGCGCCATTTGTTTACATAGATTTCTATTGTCCTCGCATCACGCCGAATCGGCTGGGCAAATAACCAATTTTGGTACATGGTTGGACATCAAAAGATGGTTATAGGATACTTTTTATCCGTCTACGGCAAATAAGTTGCGGGCACCTCCTATAGTACCTACAAAAGTTTTCCACGTCCCGGACGGATAGGTTGCCTAGGGGGCATGCCCTTGCCGCGTTGAATGGCGATGCTGATTCTTTGTGCTATGAAAGTGATCCCCTGTGTTTCTGGACTGCCTGTCCACTCCCAAGCAGCACATTAGTGAATTTTGCAGCTTATCTTATAGCTTTAAGTTCTAAATGAGTGGTTTAACAGTGTTTGATACAACTTATAGCTTTAAACACAACTCAAAACTGTATATGAGTTCATCCTATCACTTGTAGTTGCATAGGAACGTTTTTTGTTACTACGTTATTACTTATGGTGGGATAAAGTCGATTTTGCTACTTAAAGTTGCATGCAGGTTCAAATAGTCACTCAATAAGAAGCAATAGTGCTATATAAGGCCTTAAAATAACTTATAAGCAACTTTTACATATAAGTGGGAACATACCCTTATTTGGAACTAAAAGTTCCAAATGACTAGTACAATAGCGAATTATATCACCAAAAGTGGCTAAAAAGATAATTTTACGGCTCTTTTGGAACCAAAAATTATTGCAACTTTAAGGCCTAAGAAGTACCTTATTGCCACTCCAACGCATAAATAAGTCTCAATAGGAGGTTCTTGGAACCAAAAGCAGTTATTTTCACTTATTTCAAACCACTAACGAACTAAAAGTTCTATTATTGTTCCTATTGCGCCTTGTCAAACTATATTTAATAGTCTTGCTTGTTTAATAGTCTACAAAAGAGCAAATAATTACTATTGGTAATAGCATTCACTGCTTTCCACTCGCAAGATACAAATAAGTGATTATTAGACCTGATAGTTCCAAATAAGGAGCAAATAAGTGAAAATAAACACTGTAGGATCTTTTTTGTTTCGCCATGTTTACAAATGGAAGCCTATGAAAATAATTATTTTAACCAGAATTTTATCACACTCACGCATAATCACAGACTTTTGATAGTTGTGACGATGTTACTTTAACATTGTACGTAACCTACAATCATTAGGTCAGGTTTTTAACAGTTTTATTTCTTATCAGTATCTATTCCTTATTTGATTTAGCACTCTCTTTTTTAATATTCCTGATCAAATCAAAGGCGCATCGAAATTTACTAAGAAACCATACCATAGTTTCACAGTAACAAAACATTCGCAAGAATTTCGTGCTTATTTCAATGCCTGTATAACGTGAAGTTTTAATCACTCATCCAAAATTAATATGGCAGATCACATATTAATTTTAATAAACACAAGTTTGACAGTTGCCACGCCACTCAGATACTTTGGCGACTCATTTATCACTCATTGACCGAACTGAAATTGTTTTCATTCGTTCACTGGCTTCACTCTGCGCATAACTTTCACCCATAGTTCTAATTACCACTTAAGGTATTTGTGAGATCTCTTATGGATTCTATTTAGCACCAAAAATAGGCTGCAATTTTTCTCCTTTTGGTTCTATACTGGTGGCATAAGGGTTCTTGCCACCTATATAGCACTTAGTCATGGTGTTAAATTTAACTTAAGCATCTAATTAGATATGATATACGAGCTATTTAGACCCAGTTGTGCTACTTGGGCTGGAACTAAGCTGTGTAAAGAGCTTTGATATATTTTCAGTATGAATGTAAAGCGGGACTGACCGCGTCGCACTGCGCCGGCGCGTCAGCGTGGCTCAGCCGGCGGTGCTGCGACAACGTCTCGGCGGAGTCGAACCCGTCGCCGCACTCCGCACACGGTCTGTGACAAGTATTCAATCATAATCGTGATCGGCGAGCGCTAGCATTTTATGTCACTTTGACGTCCAACGTAATGACTAATATGGATAAGCCGGTGTTGTCAATATTTAAACCACATATTATGAAAATAAGTGAATTTAATTATCATATTTTTTATATTTGATATTGTCAATCGATTCCTTTTAATATTGAGGATCCATTTATATAAAGAGAAAGACCTTCCTACATCAACAGATGTGAGAGGTGCATGGGTTGTAATCCGATATGTCGTTATTATCATCATCCGAGCCTCTTACAAATACGTAATCGAAAATTCTGTCAATTACTGATTCCATAATTACTGACTTCATAATCATAATAGAAATGTTAAAACGTCTATATAGTAAAAATCGATAAAAATAATACTGTTTTAATAGGTAGATATAACTATAACTCCATCTAATACTTTCGTCGCAAAAATGCTACCGTTCGCCGGTCACTGAACATGAGGTTAAATACTACTTCTTTATAAGTAAGGCCACCAAAAGCAGATGATTTTCTTTTCCATGCTAAAATTGTCAGTTTTGGTGCCGTACATACCGCACGGCGGGGTGGCAGCCGGCGGCCGCGTGGCGGCGCAGCGCGTCGGGGTGGCGGAACTGCACGCGACACGTGCCGCAGAAACACGGCGACTCTTGAGGCGCGGACACCTTACAATATGTCATGGTCAGAACTTTCAATCAATAAAGTAAATTCAAAATTAAAAAAGCCTTGATACAAGTAGCTGGCCTAAAACGCGCGGGTGATCCAGAGGTACCGGGTTCGATTCCCGGTCTCTTCTACCAAGTTACGCATAGTAAAATTGTGTATTGTATTGACTAGTGACAACAATACTATATGTATTTTTATGTATATCGTCGTCTAGTACCTATAGTACAAGCATTGCTGAAGTTTGGAACTAGGTCGATTTGTGTAAGATTGTGCCTTAATATTTATTTATGCGCCCAGTGATTTATCTGTTGCATTAATTGACTATTATATTTTTGTGTTGTAATTATAATTGTAATTTAAAAATTTTCATTGACATTTAATGACATAGTAATGTAAAAGTAGTTGTAGTGTAATGTAAAAGTAGATAGACATGTAAAAGTGCCCTTGGGGCCTATTTGCAGAATAAAGATATAAATTTTGTATTTAAAACCCGTTCCAGACCTTCCGATCCGATCCGATTTATCGGAATAAATCGGATAGTGTGTAGTGCAATCGTCAGGATCTAATACACTACCGTAAAACTATACCCAACTATAGTCCCGTCCAATATGGTCCGATTTCATCCGAAAATTACTCGTTAATATATGGCAATCATAACGAATAAACGCTAAGGTGAACAACATAATTAAACAAACTTAAATAAAGACGTATAAAATCACTGTTAGAATATATTATGGATTTTGATAAAAATGAACGAGTTTTGTTTTGGACCATAGTTGGATGATTGGACTATAGTTGGATAGTTTTACGGTACACATTATCCGATCGGATCGGAAGGTCTGGAACGGGTTTAACTCACGGTGGGGTGTCGTCGGCGTGTGTGCATGCGCAGTCCGTGCGCGCCGACGAAGGCCTCCCCGCACAGCGCGCACCACACGCACGCGGACGGGTGGTGGAGACGCACGTGCGACAGGTGCGTCGAAGGTTGTCTGTGGACGAAATAATCACTTTTTACTTAAAAAATCCCGTCAAATGCGAGATGAACTCGGGCACCGAGGGTTCCGAACTATAGAAGCATTGTATATTTCTCTAACGATAAGAAAAACTGTAGGTACTGAGTGACACACTTAACTTTACCGTTGGAAAAGTGTTTCACGTACTTAAAAGACTATATTTTTTATGATTTAATCACAAATCTAGTATTCAGATTTTTCTCAATACTTGTACTTTAAGATGGTATTATCGACTGTTCAATTTACTAAGCGGACATACATAAGTCAATATAGATCCTTATATTAAAAACTGACTGATATGTACTGGCTGGTTATAAAATAAACATAGATAAGTCTATCAACTGCTGTATACATTTTTTTTATTGTCAAAATATTTTTCACGATGGAGCGAATTCATATTGGTGATCGGAAATTAATCTTGCAAAAATGGTGTACAGGCCAATTTTCAATGCGGAAAATTGCGAATCAGTTGAAATGTTCCAAATCAGCCGTGTTTCAAATAATAAAAAAATTTGGGGAACATCATACGCTCGCCGATTTACCAAAATCGCGGCGAAGAAGTGGGCCGGCAAACCCGAATATGGAAGAAAATGACGTGCGGCTGTTAAAATCAAAAAAATACATGTCCGTTCGTGAAGTTGCAAAAAAATCTGGTACTAGCGTAGGCACCGTACAGAATATCAAGAAAAGAAATAACATACGGACATATAAAAAGCAAAAAATGCCAAAGAGAAGTGCCGAGCAGCAAATACGGTCCAAAAAAAGGTGCCGCAATTTATACGATATTTTGCTGCAAAACAAAACTCGATGCATTCTAATGGACGACGAAACGTACGTGAAGTTTGACAGCAGTACATTACCGGGGCCTCAGTATTACAATGCAGTTATGAGAAAATGTTCCAGATTCCGATAAAGCCATAAAACTTGATAAATTCGGGAAGAAAGTCCTTGTATGGCAAGCAATTTGTTCCTGTGGCCTCAAAAGTTCGTCTTACTTTGCAACCGGTACAATTGGTGGCGAAATTTATAGAAAGGAATGCATCACAAAACGGTTATATCCTCTGTATAAAAAGCACAATATTCCCCCTCTGTTTTGGCCTGATCTGGCGAGTGCTCACTATGCAGGTGAGACAGTGACGCTGCTAAATTCAAAAAACATCGATTTTGTTAAAAAAGACGACAATCCTCCAAACTGCCCGGAGCTCCGCCCCATCGAACGATACTGGGCTACCGTAAAGAGACACTTGCGGAAGGATGGCCGCGAAGCTAGTACATTGGCAGAATTCAAACGGATGTGGTTTGCTGCTTGTAGAAAAGTGTCAAAAAGCGATGTGCAAACACTCATGCGACGAATCCGAGCTAAAGTCCGGAAATTTTACCGTTCTAATTAAATGTAGTGTTCTTGTGTAATATATTATTTTGTTTTAATGTTGTTAGTAAGCATTCACCGTAAAAAAGATATATTTATAATAAGAAATCCTTAAATGAGCCTATTTTTTTATGTCCGCTTAGTAAATTGAACAGTCCTTACTTGCCAAATTGCATAGTTCTAAGGCAATGGAAAGTATTAAGAATTTTGATTCCCTTGACTGTCGAAATACCCGTTTTTTGCGGCACAGACAGCCGTATCTTTTTTCACGTTACCTTAGAAAGTTCGTTTCGTTTTACAGCTTCAAGATATAGCCCTGAGTACATAGTTTTAATTTCAACTCGATAACTCCACGCGTACCCGAGATAATGGGTCTAGACAGACAGACAGACAGAAGGACGGAAAACAAATAGATCATCCTTAAAAATAAATCATGGTATCTAATATATCATCATATACTTTTAAACTTCGACTTTGACTTAAAAAAACATTACAATTATCGATTCCATGGAGTTTAGAACCAAGGACCCGCCCGATATCCTTTTGAGAGGGTTTTTAAGGGTTTTGAATAGCGCTAACACTTTGAACATGGAAACCCAATCAATTTGCTTTAAAAACCCTTATCTAAGCGCTAACCCATTTTAACAAGCGGTATCACAATTCCCCTTATAAATAAGAATATTTGCTTACCCATTCGTTACTAAATGGGTAGCCTAACAAAGGGCTACCCTTATTTTATAAAGCTTACGACGCGTAGGTTAGTACTATCGAGCGAGACAGATACTATCGAGCTCTGTCGGCGGCGGCGCTGCGGCATGTTTGACTTTGACTTTGACGAGCGAGACCGCTTCAGTCAACGCGCGTTAGTATCAATACCTACAAATGCGCGTCGACGGCGCGCTTAAATTAAAATGCGCCATGTGCTTAGGCCCATTTTAGAAACATTATGACAAATTCAATTTTTAAATATCAGTTACTCATTCTTGATCTGGTATCACTCTTTATTCATCAATCAGTGCCTGATATTCAAAATATTTTGCAGTAAAATAACACTAATAAAACGGCAATTTGGTTCGGTTTCCTTTTAGTTGGTTTGATAGTGCACGCCGGTATGGGAACCTTGCACTTTTTGACTGTGCGCTGAAATTTGGCACAGTTGATTCTTAGGTGGTCTTGAGTGAATTCATACCTGAAGACATCGGAGCCACCGCGGATTTAGTGGAGGGAAGGGGAGGTTTATATATTTAGCAATTATTTTAAAAGTATAACAGAAATCTCAAAACAAAAAATATAATCGTAAAGCTAGACTTACGTAGTTTATACAAGTATATAGTACCTATATTACATATATCTGTTGATGCATGAGAGATAATAAATATTATTAAGCGTAAGTTAGGGCCATCTCAATGCATGATCGTCCGTGAAGTATTGTTTAGGTACTGTATTAAACAATATTTCTCTAAAACTTTACATAAAATGAGGAATCTATGTTTTGAACAAAAAAATGCACTTTCGAACAAAAAAATATATTAAAAAGTGGGAAAAACTGAAAAACATCATTTAGGTATGTTTTTTTTTACATAATTTCTATTTTATTTTTAAGTATAAAAAAAATCTCAAAACAAAAAATATAATTGTAAAGCTTGCTTTTGCAGCAACATGCAAGTCCGTCCATGTATTAGGCTTCCAGTAGTTGATGACCTTCGTCCAATCCCAGGTAGATATACACTGGACAGGGTAGTTTTTGAGCCCGTGTTAACTGATCTCAAACGTGCACCCCTTGATATATAGACATCTCTAGAAATGCTGATATAAAGCGGCTCGCTGGTCGGTAGAAGGTGTTCTATCTGCTCGTTTTTCTTCGTAAACATTTATTTACGGCACTCATTTACTGAAGTACCTATACGAAGCTGATCTGAAATAATAATTATGATGATACAATATTCTGGTTTATGTTTTGAAATCCTATTATCCTATTGTATTAGTTTCAAAAGCAGAATTACTGACCTATTATAGTATAATGTTATGACGTATTTTCTGACGTATATTCTGGATGAACAGCGCACATGCTTCCTTGTATGTGCAGCTGAACGAAACCATGCGGCTCATTACTGGCTGCCTCAAGCCCACTCCAGTATTCTGGCTCCCAGCTCTCAGCGCCATAGAGCCACCTCACCTGCGGTGGAAAAAGTGCCTACTCCGAGAGGCAACCAAAACCAAGTGCCAGCCCACGTTGCCTATACATGAAGATCTCACCAATTTCGGAGAAAAACGACTGAAGTCCCGTAACCCACCAGCTCTTAGTATGTTAAATTTTAACAGCAAGTGGAACATCCTGGACTCATGGTCGACCGAGTGGCATGGTGAACAACCCATAAGTGATAAATTTTTCTCACACAACCCAAGGACGCGCCCGCCTGGCTTTGACCAACCGCGAAAGATCTGGAGCCAACTAAACCGCATTAGAACAGGCGTTGGTAACTGTGCCCATCACTGGTACAAATGGGGCTGGTGTGACTCCCCTCAGTGTGCATGCGGCGCTCCCGAGCAGACGGTGGAACACATGGTGCCGGAATGCCCGATCACCAAATGCAACGGACAGGCTGAAGACCTCGCAATCCTCAGCGAAGGGGCCATTGGGTATCTGAAGAAGGCTAACCTCAATCTCTAGTTTAAGTTTTTTATCCAGTGACTAATATAAGTGCCATACGATAAATAATGACGTATTTTTCGATGACAGATATTGCCTCCGCAATGCGGCCCTCGGTCGCTGACTCGACGAAACCTTCAGTTAGGTCAGGAATATATGTATGATAGATAAGATTATTTTTATTGCACAAATGACTTCAAAAAAAAAATAGGAATCGCAACAAACACAAAGCCACAAAAAACCGGCTCGTTCGAGCACTTCTATTCCCCACATTCTTGTATGCCGCAGAAACGTGGACCCTGCGGGAATTTGAAAAGAAGAAGATAGACGATTAGGTGTTTGTGAGAGATGTGGTGTTGGAGGAGAATGCTCGGAATATTATGGACTGAATTCCGTACCAACGAGTCTATACTCCGAAAACTTGGCATCAAGCAGCGTTTATCGTCTTTAGTACAGTTTGGCCACGTATTCCGGGGGTTGGTGGCTATTGAGCGACTTGTGGTCCAGGGAAAGGTTGAGGGTACCAGGCAACGAGGAAGATCGCCTATGTGATGGATAAACCAAATAGAAGCTGCAATAAATGGCTCATCGTCACTACACGAATGCACAAGGAAGGCGGCTATCAGGTAAGAATGGCGGCGTGTTGTGAAGATTGTCCCCAACATCTGAAATGATGACCATGACCACTCTACCAAGAGTGAAACCAACGTAGAAAAAGAGGTCATGGAGAAAAGATTTCCCAAGCTTCAAAAGCACTTCTCTTTCCTTTACTATTAAACGAAGATACCGTGTCACATGTCACATCCTGTGAATGCGTGAAAGAGGGGTAATACTTTTGCTCTCTGTGGCCCTGTAAATAAAGAAATCTGTATAAAACACTTGTCTTTTCTTAATTTACTATGACCAAATATACGATTTTTACCTAAGGTGGTGGCGATATCATGACAGCACAGATATTGATGTTTCCTGTTCCTTTGTGCACCTACAGTTCCTCTAGCTGAAGTAAAGCTTGTTCAACTGCCAGTACCAACACATCAGTATCCACCCACAGTATCATGAGTCGTGAAGCCTCGAACATAGTATATTAAGAAAAGGCGGGTATTTTATACATATTTGTTTATTTACAGGACCACAGAGAGCAAAAGTATAAGAAGACCCTCTTTCACGCATTCACAGGATGTGACACGGTATCTTGGTTCAATAGTTAAGGAAAAAGAAGTGCTTTTCTAGCATGGAAACCTTTCCTGACATAACTGTAGGTTTCGAGTTTGGGAGATTATTGAAGAGGTAAGCTGGCTTTCATCGAAAATACGTCTTTACATATGATAGGTCCGTTTTTCTGCATTTGAAACTGATATAATAGGAAAATATAATATATCATAATTATTATTTCATATCAGTTTCGTATAATTCAGTGAATGAGTGCCGTAAATATATTTTAACCAAGAAAGATCAGTAGATAAAATACCTCCTACCGACCAAAGCTGGTTTGCATCAGCATTTCTAAAGAGCCATATATCAAGGGTTGCACATTTTAGTCAGTTAGCACCGGCTCAAAAACTACCCTGTCCGTGTACTTGGGGTTGGACGAAGGTCAACAACAACTGGGAGCCTACATGGACGGACTTGCCTGTTGCTACAGAACCATGCATTGGCTGGAAATTGTTAGGTGCAAATGCAAAAAACTGCCGCAACTGGTGCAAAATTAAAAAAAGGCAGCATAAAATGTTCAGATCTCTGTCTCAGCAGTGGATCTTGTAATTATATAAAATAAATTTATATTGTGTGATTTCATTTAAAATACGATAGAGATAAACAATAAAATATGTGCACTTTTCGTGTGTTTAAAACATTACCTAAACCCTACTTGACGGACGATCATGCATTGAGATAATTTATTATCTCCAATGTATCAACATATATATAATAAACTATATACTTTTAGAAACTATATAAGTCTAGCTTTATGATTATATTTTTGTTTTAAGATTTCTGTTATACATACTTTAAAAAAATAGAAATTATACAGGGTGAAATAATATTGACCGTTAAAAATTTGACACTAGATTCCTTGGACAAAATAAAAAATACGTGTTTTTTCTTTCAGCATCTTTTAGTACTAAGATATTGAGATAAAACAGCTGAAAGATATCCAATAAGACCATCCTTTCGTGGTTATCCGCGTTAGCGCGCTGTGCGGAAGGCGGCAATGCAATAACGCTTTTTGTATTGTATTGGTTTAGATAAGATAGGCAAGCGCCCCGCCCCCCGCACCGCTAACCCCGAGCGCCACTCAGTTAACGATTATCCACACGTTACTAATTACTTATTCGGACAGCTCATTTTATTATCAAAATTTTACCTATGTTTTTTTTTCTCAGAAATGGCATCCTTTATCGATACCTAATGCCTGGGGAAAATTTGAACAGTCAATAATATGTCAACCTGTATAATAAAACACACCTAAATCACGTTTTTCAGTTTCCCACTTTTTAATATATATTTCTTTTTAGAAAGTGCAAGTTTTGTTCATAAAATAATGAAATACATGTAGATTGCCCATCCTTGATTTATCCGAAAATTATATATAACATGCCCTATTATGTAAAGTTTTAGAGAAATATTGTTTAACAAAGTACCTAAACAATACTTTACGGACGATCATGCATTGAGATGGCCCTAACTTACGCTTGATAATATTTATTATCTCCCATGGATCAACAGATATATGTAATAAACTATAACTGTTTTAAACTACGTAAGTCTAGCTTTACGGGTAAATATATAAAAAGACACAAATTACGTTTTTCAGTTTTTTCTCCTTTCTCGTCCAAAACTTTATTCCTCATCCTTAATTTATCCGAAAATTATGTATCCCATGCCGTATTATATACAGTTGAAGAGAAATGTTGCTTTTATTGAAGCGCGGCAGCGTCGAACTTCAGCCCCTCCCCCCCCCCACTAAAGCCGTGGTGGCTCTCGATGTCTCCCGGTCTGAATTCACTCAAGACCACCTAAGAATCAACTGTGCCAAGTTTCAGCGCATAGTCAAAAAGTGCAAGGTGTCGTGCACTAACACCCCAGCAATTTACTATGTGACTCGACGCGACGACGACAACTACGTCAAGCAAACACAAAATATTTACTGCCCTGCCCACTCCCACAGGGGCCAGCTAGGCATATTCGTAATTTATTCGCTTTCTTGTCATACTTTGGCCCAGATAACTAGTCTTGTCTCCTTCTCCTAAGCCTTTAAAGTATGACATGATGAAAAGGAAAGTTTTATTTTAAGCGCTAAAACATAAGGGTATCCCTTTAAAGTGGATAGCAAAATAAAGAGAATACCGCTTACCAATTGGAAAGGGTTAGCCTTATTCTTAGGTTCCCCTCTTAATAAGGGATAGTCAAATGTATGGGTTATCAGTATGAATGGGTAAGTCTTTTACTGGGTTACACATTACAAAGGGAAGCCCATTGAAAGGCTTAAGCAAATGAAAGGGTGGTCGGGTCCCTGTTTAGAACCACGGTATGCTCCCAAATTTCCGAACCCTTTAGTCTCACCTGAACTCGTCGCCGCAGTGGCTGCACGTGAATATCTTCCCGGAGTGCCACTTGAAGTGGGACTCAGCTTTCTCCCTACGCGGACATAGAATTACAGCCATTAATTAAAATAGTACCTACATTACTGCAGCCGCCGAGAGAGACTGGCTGGCCGGGTGAGTAGGTATAGACGGATAGTGATGCGAAGCCGGCTGTTTTCACGGCTAAGGCATATTGCTTTACTCAAACATTTGCAATGAAACAAAAAATATACACCACAAGAAAAGTATAATTCAGCTGTTTAGCCTGTTCATGAACACAGACGCCATGTTTTAAAAATTGGGCAAGTGCGAGCCCGACTCGCGCATGAAGGGTTCCGTACCTATACATATATATAATCTATAACAAGTTTGTTGTATGGGAGCCCCCCTTAAATATTTATTTTATTTTATTTTTAGTATTTGTTGTTATAGCGGCAATAGAAATACATCATCTGTGAAAATTTCAACTGTTTAGCTATCACCGTTGTTGAGATACAGCCTGGTGACAGACGGACGGACGGACGGACGGACGGACAGCGAAGTCTCAGTAATAGGGTCCCGTTTTTACCCTTTGGGTACGGAACCCTAAAAAATACTTCCCGGCCTAGGCCTCCAATTTTGTATGAAATTCCTTTACAGTTCTCTCGAGTTGTTCCGCCCGACACGCGATAACATGTTTTTTAGGGTTCCGTACCCAAAGGGTAAAAACGGGACCCTATTACTGAGACTTCGCTGTCCGTCCGTCCGTCCATCCGTCCGTCCGTCCGTCCGTCCGTCCGTCCGTCTGTCACCAGGCTGTATCTCAAGAACGGTGTTAGCTAGACAGTTGAAATTTTCACAGATGATGTATTTCTATTGCCGCTATAACAACAAATACTAAAAATAAAAATAAAATAAATATTTAAGGGGGGCTCCCATACAACAAACTTGTTTTATGGTACGGAACCCTTCATGCGCGAGTCGGACTCGCACTTGCCCAATTTTGTTATACTTATAATTATTTTGTTACCATAAAGCGGCAACTCAGTGACGTGGAAAGGCAGTTGCCGGAGTGATAGTGTCGTTCTCACCTGCTCCTCGCCACGAACTCGCACCTAGTGCAGCAGTACTTGAGCCGGTGCATGCTCTGGTGGCGGCGCCGGCGCGCCTCCGACTTGTGCCGCGAGTGACAGATGTCACACTCGAACACGCCGTAGTTCTGAGGGAAACATCCGCGATGGTACTTAGTTTGCTGTCGTTTTTAGGGTTCCGTACCCAAAGTGTAAAAACGGGACCCTATTACTGAGACTTCGCTGTCCGTCCGTCCGTCTGTCACCAGGCTGTATCTCAACAACGGTGATAGCTAGACAGTTGAAATTTTCACAGATGATGTATTTATATTGCCGCTATAACAACAAATACTAAAAATAGAATAAAATAAATATTTAAGGGGGGCTCCCATACCACAAACTTGTTATAGATTATGGTACGGAACCCTTCATGCGCGAGTCGTACTCGCACTTGCCCAATTTTTAGTGTTCCGAACCTCAAACGGAAGACGAAAGTATAAGGTCACTTTAGCGTTCGTCTCTCTGTCAACACGCAACACACGCACAATCAAAATGTACAGGGTATTTTCCGTTGACCTAGAACTATGAAATCTGGCAAGTAATACTATCCTATATTACAAATCTGGTAGAGAATGCTTTATGGCATTAAGTCCGCCATCTGTACACTTTCTTGTGCAATAAAGTTTAAATAAATATATTTAGGAAAAAATCTAAAAACTATAAATTTGTAATTACTTAGATGATAAAAAATGTCCTTTCCAAAAACATATTTACAAAGTTAAGATGGGTTAAGTAATTGTACGGAACCCTCGGTGCTGAATCAGACTCGCATTTGGCCGTTTTTTTGACTCTTCCAATTTTAGTTAACACTTTCGCAACCAGATATAAAATTTAACCCTACCCCAGAAACCGAGAGCCCGCTAGGTGGGTAGCTCTTTAAGCAAAAATACGTGACCGGCATCTGAGCAATGATTACGAGTGCCTACCAGGCGGGTTCCTGGTAGCGAAAGTGTTAATAATTACAATTAGTGTACAGCATGTATCAAAAGTTTAGTAGCTGAGAACCTTTTTGCTGGCTTACGTCAAATCGTGTAAATTTAAATCGATATACAATATCTTTAAGGGGCTTCTCAACGGGCCATGTTTTGCTGCAATTTGTGGCCCGGCCATTATTTGCATCTTGCTCTAGCGTAGGGTGTCAGAGAAGGACGGCCATAATTGCCGGCCACAAATTGCAGTAAAATGTGGCCCGTTTAGAAGCCCCATTATGAAAATAATATATCTAAAAAAGCATAAGAAGAGCTTTAACAAATATGACAACAAAAAAGGAAATAGGGGAAAAAATGCAAAAACAAAAATAAACAACAAAGTAGGTATTTATTTATGGAGTGAAAAATGAAAAAATTGGGCAAGTGCGAGCCCGACTCGCGCATGAAGGGTTCCGTACCTATACATATGTATATATAATCTATAAAAAGTTTGTTGTATGGGAGCCCCCCTTAAATATTTATTTTATTTTATTTTTAGTATTTCTTGTTATAGCGACAATAGAAATACATCATCTGTGAAAATTTCAACTGTCTAGCTATCACCGTTGTTGAGATACAGCCTGGTGACAGACGGACGGACGGACGGACAGCGAAGTCTCAGTAATAGGGTCCCGTTTTTACCCTTTGGGTACGGAACCCTAAAAAACATAAAAGAAACAAGCTACCGTCACTTACACGATCGTGAACTAGCATGTGGTTGCTGTAAGTGACGATAGACCGGAATCCTTTGGCGCAGTCGACACACTTGTACAAGGCACTGACATACAACAATCCCTCTCTCTTTTTTTGCAATTCTTCTAACTGCTCTTCTCTCGTCAGCTCGAAGACACGGAAATTCAAATCGGAACCAAACTTTATAAACTCATTGGACTGTTCTGTTTTTACTTTATCTTCTATAGGCAGCTCTGGTTTAATAACAATTGGTCTAGATTTAGAATCATTATCAATGTTTTCAACATCATTTGTTTGGTCATTCATTGTAAAATCATAAATTTTATAATTTTTAGCTTTCAATTTCGCTCGTTTATTAATCTCTTTCAGTTTTGACAGATTCTTTATCGGTTTTCTGACCTTTTCTTTAGTGGTCTCTATTTCTTTTAAAAGTAACTTTTTATCTTTTGTCGTCATTTTTGGTAATATCTCTCTAAGCAAAGAATCTTCATCAGTCTTCTTTGATATTGAATTATTTCTCATAAATTCCGGATCTCCGGACTCAAGAAGGAACTTTTCATCTAAGTAGTCGTGGTCCAATATAAAATTATTGAAAGTCTCAACTAAATTGGAATCAGTATCATTTAAATCATTTGTGTTAATTGAAACGTCGTTCAGTGTTATATCTGGTGTAAAATTATCATTCAGATTTGCATTAAGTATTTCTTCTGCATCAGGAATTGTGCTATTAGTATCTTCATTTATGGCCTTTTTGCCGACAATATAACTTTCATTTGCAATAGGTTTTTTAATAGGAGATTTACCTTTTAATGCTGTAGTAGCATGACTCCCATCGTTTATAGTTTTTTTAATATGATATTTGCCTTTACCTTCAAAAGCTGTGCCATTATCAGTAGATTTTTTAACAGGTGATTTGTCTTTTCCTTTAAAAGCTCGGTAAATTATATCTCCAATATCATTATTCATACTTTTACCTTCAAAAGCTGTGGCAGCATTGCTCTCGTTATTAGTGCGAGGTTTACCTTTACCTTTAAAATCTCTAGCAACATTCGTTTCATTGTCAATGTATTTTTTAACAGGAGAATTATCTTTACCTTTGAATGCTTGGTAAATAATATCTCCAATATCATTATTTATACCTTTACCTTTAAATGTTCTGTCAGCATCAATAATGTTTTTCTCAGTAAAATTTCCTTTACCTTTAAAAGCTCGGGCATCATTGTTTTCATTATCAATAGACTTTTTTACAGCAGATTTACCTTTCCCTTTAAAAGCTCTGTAAACGATATCACCTTTATCATTATTTATAGTTTTACCGCTAATTTCATTAAGGTTTCTATTTATTACTTTCCCTTTCAACAATTCATCGACGCTAAAATTAGCTCTGTCGATGAGAAGACTTCCAGTAAAATCATCAAACTCATTATTGCCTAGTTCAATATCATCATGTAACGTGTTCGTGATCTCTTCGAAATCATTAAGAACATCATTAAGTCCGTCTGTGTCTATATCTATAGATTTCCCGGCGTTTGGGGCACATCTTTCTTTATCACTGTCTTCATCATGAATAACGTGAATGATTTTGGTGTCGATACCCAACGTGAACTTGAGAAGAAGCTTGTGAGAAACGCGGTCCACCGTCCGAACTAGAGATGTGGAGAGCTGAAACAAACAAGTGAATAAGAATAAAACTAAAAGGTTCAGCATATTTGGAATGGTGTAGACGAGTTGAGAATATGGACGAAGTGAAGCTGAACGTAGGTTGCTTATAAAATGGACTGAAGATCATGTAAAGGTCACTGTACGCCAGTTTGGGTTAGTCTAGAACTCCAGACCAATGTCCAAAATTAGAAGTCTCAGGGTTGATCAGATTACGATTAGCTATATTAGACTAATTCCAAAAGGTATTTTCTACCAGGCACCTATTGGGCCAATAAGAAACATTTGTAACGTTGCTACAACCTGATAACGTTCATCACACCTGGAACTGATGGGTGTTCGACACTACTGAAACTATTGGCACCCACCGGGCGGGGCAGCTGAGACTTCTATATGTTGAACAAGCTGCTCACTACACCTGGAACACCTGGAACCTACCGGATGATACAGCTGTAGCGCCATCTTCATGAGCCTCTTGGCAGTGATGCAGCTGTCATTGCAGCTCTTGTATTTGCTGAGCAAGGTGCAGGTATAACTACACTTCGAACAGCTGCATCACCTGGAACCTACCGGATACTGCAGCGGTCCTTAAAGGGAATGTATTTGTTGACCAAGGTGTAAGTGTCCCTACACCTGGAACACCTGGAACCTACCGGATAGTGCAGCTGTAGCGCCTCTTCCATGAGTCTCTTGGCGGTGATGCAGCGGTCCTTAAAAGCCTTGTACTTGTTGAGCAAGGTGCCGCAGTAGCTACAAATGTACTGCGGCAGCCCGTCCATTTGTCACACCTGGAAAATTATCACACCATATTATCATATTATTATATTTTTACACATAATATTATATTTTTTGACGACTGTTGGCAGCTTGTGGTGCACTGCCTACTGAGCCGGCAGTCGTGGGTTCGAATCTCGACCGGGGCAAATATTTGTGTGATGAACTCGAATATTTGTTCTTGGGTCATGGATGTTATCTATATATGTATGTATGTATATCGTCGTCTAGTACCCATAGTACAAGCTTTTGCTTAGTTTGAGACTAGGTCGATCTGTGTATGATTGTCCCATAATATTTATTTATTTTACTGACCTGAGTGCCCATGAGGTGCTCGTAGTTGTCCTTCACGACGCCGCCCAGCCGGTACAGCTTCGTGTCGGTGGCGAGGCAGGCGCGGCACGCCACCAGTTCCGGCGCCACACCTGCACATATAACTGACATTGTTATTTATTTTATTTTATATTTATTGCACAAAAGAAAGAACTTAACGTACGAAAGGCGGACTTAATGCCATAAGGCATTCTCTAACATTCATTCAGTCAAACATTGGGCTACGCCCTGATATCAGGGTGGATCAACTATTTTTGTTGTTATTCTTGTTATTCTGTCCCGTCACCCGGGAGACAATGGTGATTAAACTTCCTAGAAAAGTGTTGATAATTTATAATATTGGTATTTTCAAGAGATGTTCTAAATACCACATTTAACTGAATTATGATTATGACATGTAAATATCTTTTGTTGCAATCAATTGTTATGTTTTTTAGTATTATTATATTATCTCATTTTTACAAGCTTATATTTAGATTGCATGGTATGTTTAAAGTATGTTTGTTCGGGTGAAATCTTGCAACTCAATTTTGAAGCAGATATCGTCAACCGATTGAGCTGAAATTTTGCATACTTACTTAACTTTGATGACAATACAATAATATGGTACCATGGGGCTGATCGGATGATGGAGCCGGAAGGTGGCCATAGGAACTCTATAATAGAAAAAGCAATCCTACCGAGCTTGGGCTCTTTAGAATCGTCTCAGTGAGCATTTGATGGATATCCAAAGAAAAGTACAGTCGGCTATAAAAGCTTGCCACTAAAATGTCATTTTTGACAGAAACTTATTATTTTTATGACGATCATAGTATAAATGCCTGTAAATTGTCTTAGCGTAATTGATACTGACATTTTATATTATGAAATAAATAAATCTAATCTAATCTAATAAGTTGAACATTGCCGCACAAAATCGTAGTTATAACCCTTTGACCGCCAAAGACGGCAAATCACGTCATCGGGAATTCGTGCCCTGACGCCAACGACGCCTATTGACGTCAAAAATTTCAATGGTCAAAAACATGCTAATTCAAACTACTATCTGTGTTTTACAATCTCTGTTGATTTTGGAGCACTTTTTTTTTTTGGTTTGTCGTCAGTGGCACGGTGAATTGCTTTGCCGCTTGGCGCTCAAAGGGAGAGTGACCCAGGGGACATCACCATGGCAACAAGCAACAGAAAAAATAGCACTACTACGCATCGCGACTCGCGCGGGATAGCGTCACCGGTCACTCTCTCACATCTACACAGAAAGAGATAGATAGATATCTCGCGCGAGAAAGTCGCGTATCACAGTTATGCTAGAGGCGCTGGAACACAAATTTTTGGGATAAAAAGTAGCCTATTTGTTAATCCAGGGTGTCAGCTACCTTCATACCAAAATTTATCAAAATTGATCCAGCCGTTTGAGCGTGAAGAATTAACAACATACAGATAAACACACTCACAAACTGTCGCCTTTATAATATTAGTGTCATTTATTTAACATGCAGTTTTCGTTGTAAATTGTAATCAAAATTAGATAAAAAAGTTATATTAAATAAGAAAGAAAGTTAAAAAAATAAAAAATAAAAATATCAGACAACCTCACACAAATCAACCTAGTCCCAAATTAAGCTCAAGAAGGCTTGTGTTATGGGTACTAGGCGACGATATACATACTTATATAGATAAATAAATACTTAAATACATAGAACATCCATGTCCCAGGCACAAATATTCGTGTTCATCACACAAACATTTGCCCTTGCCGGGATTCGAACCTGGGACCGTCGGCTCAGTAGGCAGTTGCTTAACCACAGCGCCAACCGCGTCGTCAAAGTTTTATTTTGAAAATAAGTTTTCAATTGCTTTTTGTTTTGCGGCGCCACTCCATTCTAGCGCTATCGTTCATAGCTCGTTATAATTTTGTTGCCCTCTCATCACTCCTAAATGGCCGGACAGAATTCTAACAATTTTAGTCAATTTATGAGCAAAGATGTAATCATAAACATCTGAACATGCCTTTATGCCAGTAATAATACAGGCGAGTTCACCTATTATGATAAAATTTTTGTTCATAATTTTCATAAATTAATGAACTTGACTGTACAGGACTAGCTGGACGTCCAAAGATAGTTATTTATTTGTTTATTTTTTATTTTATTCTGATTTCATCTGATAATAGATGTCCACAAAAAATACAATTAGTAGAACTAGTTATGAAAAACAAGAGAAATTGAACTTATAAGATACTTTTACATTTGTGGCAAATTGCGGGCACATACTAGTAGAGTTAAATAAACAGAGTAAGTATAATTAACACTTTCGACACCAACAACCCGGAGGCGGGCGCTCGTAAACTTTGTTCAGATGCCGGCCAACCCGGTAGCCGGGTTTGATGCTATAAAAGTCAGCTCGGCCGGTTTCTGGGATATGTCTTACTTTTTTGTCTGGTTGCGAAAGTGTTAATAAAGCTAAAAAAATTGCTTGTCTTAAAATGAATACGCCTAGAAACCTACTCAGCAGTTGAAAGTGAAGCCAGTTTTCTCACAGGCTCAGTTTTGTCCGTGTGCACATCTGTCACAACGTCAATGTCACAAGTAAAACGTCTCTATGATTGGTTCGTACACACACACATAAAACCAACAGGTTCTTGCAAATCTGTTGTATGACAACTTGTTCCAGGCATATTTCGCCCGGTGACAACCAATATTCACAAAAATTTTAGTCACTGCTCTTCAAACCAATGTGTCAGTGATACGGATCTAGATACAAGTACATTGACATTGAGACACAAGCTTCGTTTAAGAGGCCTTATTACTTTTTAAAATTTTATTTTATTCATATATGACAAATAACTTTCTGTCAAAAATGACATTTTAGTGGCAAGCTTTTATAGCCGACTGTACTTTTCTTTGGATATCCATCAAATGCTCACTGAGCCTATTCTAAAGAGCCCAACCTCGGTAGGATTGCTTTTTCTATTATAGAGTTCCTATGGCCACCTTCCGAATCCATCATCAGATCAGCCCCATGGTACATTATTGTATTGTCATCAAAGTTAAGTAAGTATGCAAAATTTTAGCTCAATCGGTTGACCATATCTGCTTCAAAATTGAGTTGCAAGATTTCACCCGAACAAACATAAATTAAACATACAATGCAAGTTAAATAAAAGCTTGTAATATATTGATTACTTCAACCAACTTTTAGAAGTGAATAACTTTTTGAACATTTCTGTTCTTTCTGTGTTCTAGAAATTTCATGCTTTGATTGCATGCATTCGAAAAACAGTTAAAAAACAACAGTTTTGTGCGTAAATTTTGTCAAATTCAAGTAGTTTTTGAAGCTAAAATTATCAATGAACAATTCAAAATATTAGTTTCAAATGTGTTCCATCTGTCCCTACAAGCACATCCCCCCTAGTGGAGAAATATGGTTTTTTTTTCCTTTTTTCCCCTCGGTAGGGATATATGGAAATAATTCGTCCACCTATCCCTCCTGGCCCCCACTTGTAGGGATAGACGGAATTTCTTCCATCTTTCTTTACTATAGTGCCCCTCTCAGTAGGGACAATTAGAATTTCTTCCATCTTTCTCTACTATAGTGCCCCTCAGTAGGGACAATTAGAATTTGTTCCACTCAACTCTACAGTTAGCCCCCCAGGTTGAAAAGATGGAATTTCTTTCACCTTTCTCTATTGTGTGTATATACCTAGTTGGATTTTAGGGTTCCGTACCTCAAAAGGAAAAAACGGAACCCTTATAGGATCACTTTGTTGTCCGTCTGTCCGTCCGTCCGTATGTCAAGACCCTTTTTCTCAGGAACGCGTGGAGGTATGAAGCTGAAATTTATATCAATTACTCAGGTCTACTGTCCCTTGAAGCTGTGAAAAAATCAAACTTCTAAGCCAACGCAATCAAAAGATACAGCCGTTTATGCCGCAAATTTTCGACACTTGCAAGGGAATCAAAACCTACAGGGTGCTTCCCGTGAACTCAGAATCTTGAAATTTGGTACGAAGCAACGTCTTATAGCATAGATAAAGGAATAATTACGAAAACCATAATTTTTTTTTTAATACCTAACTTTGCACCTAATTTATATGGGGCGCTATACATACCAGGTGCAAACTTAACTTAACCACTTAGGGATGGAAAGTGTTTGTACGGAACCCTCGGTGCGCGAGTCCGACTCGCACTTGGCCGGTTTTTTTTGTTTTTCTACTTATCTCTACCAGCTAGGTTTCTGGTAGGGACACATCATTTTATTATGTCATACCTTATGGGCTAAATTATAGGCTCACAATTTTTTTTAAGCAATGAAATAAAAAAAAATGGGCAAGTGCGAGTCGGACTCGCGCACCGAGGGTTCCGTACAAACACTTTTCATCCTTAAGTGGTTAAGTTAAGTTTGCATCTGGTATGTATAGCGCCCCATACAAATGAGGTGCAAAGTTTGTTTGCTTGCATTTGTTGTTATAGCGGCAATAGAAATACATCATCTGTGAAAATTTCAACTGTCTAGCTATATCATATCATATCATATCATTTATTTATTTGTATTGGTCATACATTGTCATTATTGTAAATTATGTACATGTCAAATAAATTAAAATTAAAATATTGACAAAACATTAATTAGAATTGTTCATTCAAATATTCCGTTATCGAGTAAAATGCTTTATTAATTAAAAATCGCTTTAATTTATTCCTAAATTGTAAATCTGAGCTAGCGTCCTTTATGTCAGGTGGCAGCTTATTATATATACGTGGCCCCATAATACGGAATGAATGGCTAGTTTTTACGAGTCTATACTTGGGTATAATTAGGCCTGGCTTCCTTCTGGACGAACCACAGACAGCTCTTGCTGATTCTGTGCTAGCGCCTGTACTTCTCATTAACTTGCTCAACTCGAATATATATACGAGTAAGGATGTTACTGTTAATATTCGCAGTTTCACAAAAAGCTGTCTCGCTGGTTCATCCAATGGAACCCGGCACATTAAACGAATCATTTTTTTCTGAATGATGAAGGGACGATCTCTGTCTGCAGCCATGCCCCAAAAATCGATTCCGTAAGAGAGGTGGGTGTGAAAATAGGCGTAGTAAGCAGCAAGCAAGTTTTGTTGTGACAGCAACCCTCTCAAACGGGATACAGCGTAGTACGCAGAGTTAAGTTTAGCACAAAGAGAATTAATGTGCTCGCGCCATTGTAATCGATCATCCAGAGTGAAACCTATAAACCTTGCATGGTCCGCAGCCTCAATATTGACTCCGTTTACCACCACTGATAATTTGGCGGTTCTTTTGGTAGCCAGAGAAAATTCCAAAAGATTCGTCTTTTCAACACTGCATACCATTAGCGGTAAACCAGAGCAAAAGTCGCTGTATAACTCCTTCAACATTTTCACGAAGTTCATTGAGACTCCCTCCGCTTACAATGGCGCAGATGTCATCCGCATACATGACAAATTCGACGTGTGGGGAAGGAAACGGCAAGTCGTTCATAAGCAGCACAAAAATTGTGTTCCCAAACGTTCGATCCTTGCGGGACAGATCGGTCACCTATCATACCTGGTTCAGATGTATCACCAGCCACATGCGTTGTCTGGGATCGTTCGCTGAGAAATGAGGTAATGAAATCCAGGGTGACACCCCGGACCCCATAGTGTTCGAGTTTAAATGCTATTAGCTTGTGGTCGACAAGATCGAAGGCGCGAGAGAGGTCAAACAGCACCGCAGCAACACATTTTCTGCATTCAAGCTTGGCTAGAACTTTTTCTAGAACGGCCCTGGCCGCCATCGCCGTTGAGCGACCGGCCTGATATGCATATTGCTGACAACATAATGATCCGTTCTTTCTAAGAAAGCTGGTCAGTCTATCACATATACCCAATTCGAACACCTTCGAGATCGCAGGCACCAAAGATATCGGGCGGTAATTTTTTAGTTCTTTCTTGCTGCCCTTACCCTTATAGACCGGAACTACCTTTATCTTTTTGAGGGTGTCGGGATATGAACCGTTACATATCGAATTATTGAAGTGATCACATAATACATGCAGAAAGGCAGGGGGTAAACTACGCAATGCTGAAGTTGGGAATCCGTAAACATCCTTGGTGACCTTGGGTTTAATGTTTTTAATAATCCTTAGTAGCTCTTGTGTCGTGAATGGTGCCATAAACATAGTCTGAGGTACGGGTGCGATGGCGCCACGTAACAACCTGAGGGCCTCAGGCACCACGGGCCTGAGCGGCGTGTCCCGCACCACGGCCAGGGCCCTATTCAATAAAACTTACAATTTACAATTTGTAAATACAATTACAATTTACATTTTTATGTATATCCTGTTCAATAAAAAATACAAGTTACAATTTTGTAGTGGTGAAAAATTTACAAAATTGTCGGATTGTAACGGCTATTTTACATATCTCTGTTCAATAAAGATTTTCACTTGACAGGCAATAATTTACAATTTTGTCAGAAAAACCAGTTTATTAAACGCATAGTTGTAGTTACAAGTTTACATATTTGTAGAATTGTAACAAAATTCTGACAGGCGCACTCACCCGGTGTAAAAATTATTGAATACAGTTTAGACATACTCGTAGCTTTTCGAATCCTAATATGATGCTCACGTGATCATCAAGTAGTGAAAGGGACGAAAAATATCCAATGGTTATTGTGCGACGCAGGCGAATATTTCCAAGAAGGAGGAATTTCAATCTTGATGTTACCGATTTCACATTTAATGAGAAATTCAGAGTAAGCAAAACAACCGTCGAATATTTGATAAATGCAATGAGCAACGAGCTTGCTCACGGAAGTAACAGAAACGCAGCTCTTACACCCTCCGAGCAAATTTTGTGCGCTTTGAATTGGATGGGTTCTGGCTCACAATACCATATAATAGCAGATAGGTACGCATGGAATTTTTAAAGCGACTGTACACAACTGTCTGACAAGGGTGACAACTTCAATTGTTAACAGATTCTTCGGCCGAAGAATCTGTTAACCTCATATGAGGTCCGCTGAACCAGCATTCGTAGATAGAGATTTGAATCATTCTATGAACGTCATGGTAGTATGTGGTCCAAATTAAGATTTAGGTTTGTTTTTTCTAATAATATGTCGTTACCAAGTAAGATAATAAAAAGATATGAAATAAATAGTGCTTAACTTAAAATAATAAATTATTTATGTCCAAGTACCGACATATGGTTGGAATAATAACTGCGATTTAATCGTGAACGTACTCTGAAATGCAATTTGTCGAACAAGTTAGCAATTGAATTTTATTCTACCGTCATTGTTAGTCATTAAAAATCATAATATTACACTTAATTGTAAATTGTAACTTACCATGACATATTTGTAAATTACAATTGTCATAGAAAGCGACAGGCGTTTTTTGCAATTGTAAAGTTTTATTGAACAGGGTTTACAAGTGTGACATTTTAACATTTTTTAGCAGTGGTACAATTACAAATTTGTACTTTTATTGAACAAGTTTTAACCTTACAATTCTACAATTATGTCACTTTTTTACAAATTTGTCGGATTGTAATGTTTATTGAATAGGGCCCAGGTAGTGTCGGTTGAGCGCGTCAGCCAGCTCGCGGGCGGAGCCGGCGGGCCCGCACACACCGCTCAGGCACCACGGGCCTGAGCGGCGTGTCCCGCACCACGGCCAGGTAGTGTCGGTTGAGCTCGTCAGCCAGCTGGCGGGCGGAGCCGGCGGGCCCACACACACCGCTCAGGCACCACGGGCCTGAGCGGCGTGTCCTGCACCACGGCCAGGTAGTGTCGGTTGAGCTCGTCAGCCAGCTCGCGGGCGGAGCCGGCGGGCCCGCACACACCGCTCAGGCACCACGGGCCTGAGCGGCGTGTCCCGCACCACGGCCAGGTAGTGTCGGTTGAGCGCGTCAGCCAGCTCGCGGGCGGAGCCGGCGGGCCCGCACACAGCGCGACGCAACACGCCGTATTCATCCCCGCAGTCTCTGCCCTTATTTGTTTCGGTTTTAATGGCTTTCCATAAGGCGATACTCTTATTATCGCTCGATTCTATGTTTTTATTAATAAACGATTTTCTAGTCCTGCTCAATATACTATTAAGTATGTTTACACTTATATTTTTTGATGATTTCCGTAAGTTCTTGGTTACAAGGATAGAATCGCGATAACATTCCCAACAACAACAGAAATTGCTCGCTTTTTTGCGTTTCACTTGTAGACCATACAGTATCTTTATGTTTTACAATTACAGACCTTAGTGGGCAATGTAATTCAAACTGTTTCATAAAATTATTGAAAACGTTATCAAAACTAAAGCGATCACCATATCGAGACCAATCATACTGGTCAATAGTATCAACAAACCTCAACATGTTAGGCCTATTTGTTATCCTCTTTACCACCCGGCGCGTATTGTTTTTTCTTGGGGTATTGTTAATACAAGGCAAACCGCACAATGATCGCTAATACCGAACTCGAGTGGGTACGTCTTAGTATGATCCGAGAGTAGGTCCGAGTCCGAGTAGACGTGATCCAGACATGTTTTGGAATCTCCTTGTATTCGAGTAGGAAATTTAACTCTGGAAGTTATATTGTACCTAGCTAATAATTCATTAATTGTCCTAATTTCTCTTGATCGTTTTAATGAGTCTATGTTTATGTCTCCCATTAATACAATATTGACGTCATCCTGTGCCGCACTATTCAATAGTAATTCAAGCTGATTAACAAAAATAGTGAAGTCGCCCTCGGTATTGGAACGATAAATACATATAACAATAAGGTTCACGTCCACAAGTTGTACCGCTGCCATTTCAATATGCATTTACAATGAGAATTTACTACTCAAATCACTCCTATCTAACGCAGTGACACTGTTATGTACATATATACATACAAGTACCGCCGTGTTGTCGGAGTACGCGACAATAACTAGAGATTAGAGTATAATTCATAATACTAGTGACGGTTAGCTCCTCAGATGATAGCCAGTGCTCCGTCAATAATAGGAGATCGTATTTAACATCACGTTGAAGCATGGCCTCAATACAAGCAGTCTTATTACGCAAACACCTTACATTTTGGAGTATTAAATATAAGTTACCATTATCACATACACTGTTCATGCACTGGTAGTTACTGATCGGATGGTTCGCTGTCAACTGTCGTCGGGCTGCGTCGGTCGAGTTGCGTATGCGCGCCGCTCCAGAACCGGCGGGGGCGCACACGAAACCAGTTCGCTAACTTCACTCCCTGTGGCCACACAGTCGGCGATGTGAAACGCTCGAACAAGCTTTCCGTTATTCCGATGACAAACGAGGCATGTCTATTAGTGTTGATCTCTCGTTTTTCCACGAAGTATTCGCCGGAGTTTTCGACTTTTTTCAAAAAGGTGACGATTTTTTCCGATGTTGTTTCAGGGTTAAAACCCCATGCTTGTTATTATTATTATTATATTATTAAGAGCCTATATTGTCCCACTGCTGGGCAAAGGCCTCCCTCTCATTCTTCCATGCGTCCCTGTCCCGAGCAATCTCCCACCAGTCTCGGTGAAAGGCGTCAAGTTCGTCTCGCCATCTCCTTCGAGGTCTACCACGACGCCGGATGCTTTTTTGTGGGACCCACTCGGTGGTAACTTTAGCCCACAGGTCGCCGGCATGCGAGATACGTGTCCGGCCCAGTCCCATTTAAGCTTTGCGGCCGCTTGGGCTACATCAGCTACCAGCGTTTTGGAACGCAGTACTGTGTTCTTGATTCTGTCAGTTAGTTTTACGCCCAGAATACTGCGTTCCATGGCTCTTTGACAAACCTTGAGGGTGGACTTCTGAACTTTTGTCAAAGACCAAGTCTGTGCTCCGTAGGTCAGGATTGGAAGAATGCACATGTCCATGAGTTTCCGTTTTAACGATATTGGGAGGTTTCCCTTCATATGATCCTTCATAGACCAATAGCTCCTCCAGGCATTCTCGGTACGTCTCGCGACCTCCTTATCTTGTCGAGCCTGGAAGGAGACTATTTGGCCCAGGTAAATGTACTCATGGACATATTCCATTCCTCCACCATCCACTTCTACTCTTCTCTGGGAGCTGTTGGTCATGAGTTTAGTCTTTGACATGTTCATCATTAGTCCAACCTCAAGGCTTGCTCTGCTTAGGTCTTGTAGCATGACACCGAGTTCCGTAGCTGATGTTGAGAACAGGACAATGTCGTCGGCAAAACGCAGATTTGTTAATCGCGTCTCATCAACAACAATACCCTTACCCACCCATTCGGGCGCCAGCTTCCTGAATATTTGCTCAAGGGTACAGGTGAACAACTTAGGTGACAGCGGATCTCCTTGCTTGACGCCTTTATGTATATTAAATGCTTGCATGCTTGTAGATACTTTAATTGTTCCACAGTTTCAATATCGGCATCAGACTGTCCTGTGCCGACTATAACTTTGCTGGTTTTCCTTTTCTTTTTGTAAGAAATCCTTTTCCATTCATTTTGGTTTTCAGGACCTTTGTCGTCAACTGATTCATTATCGTGGTTTTCATGAAGGCTGGGGCTTGATGTAGGATTAGGAGTCCCTCCAGTAATTTCTGTAATCGCCCGTTTCGTGGCCACAACCTCAGAGTCCGATTGCCGATTACTGTCGGGCGTTTTCGGCGAGTTAACCGCATCACGTACGAGTACGCCGGGAGCTCCTCCGGTATGCTTCCTCCTTGTCGCACTTGCGATGTCGCTAATTGCAGCTGCCGCTGTCTGTTTCGCGCTGCGTACGGGCCGCTGAGATGCTGAGGTGGCGGCGGTGGCAACTGCAGTCGATAACGATTTTCGGGTAGGCTTCGGAAGCGTATCATGATTGTCACTATGGCCGCTCGTTGGAATTGTCTTCGATTGTTTAAGAATCAAGTCATTTTGCTCACCTATCTTGGCTTCTAGAGAGTTGACTTTATTAACCAGAGTGATGAGTGTCTTCTGGAGTTCGCGCACTAAGTTTTCGAGTGATTTCGTCGACATTTTTCGAATGAAAATAATAAATACGTGACGAGCAAGTTATCACTCCGCGGGTAGCGGGGCGGGCTATCACCGTTCTTGAGATACAGCCTGGTGACAGACGGACGGACGGACGGACAGCGAAGTCTCAGTAATAGGGTCCCGTTTTTACCCTTTGGGTACGGAACCCTAAAAAACACCTGTGTGAGTACGACCTGAGTAATATCACTATGGCACATAATATAACATGTTTTTTTTAAATGTTTTAGGTAGTATTTTTCCGACTTATTCTGTATAAATTGGGTTTTTGTGTGTACTTTTTTATTTTATTTGTACGTCCTATTAGTGTCATTTCAACCTATTTCAACCTTCTTCGGAGTATTGGAGTTGCTGGAGAGATGCTCTACAGCAACCTCAAATATATTTTTTTAAGTATGTACAAATTCGGATTACATTATTATTCTGTAATAGTCCGGCCGGCTGACTGCATGAAAACCTTACCGGAACTTTCTTCATATCTTTGCTCATAACTTCCTTTAGGAGCATTTTAGCTAGAAGAAAGCTGAGACAATGTTATAGAGTTAAATTTACTATATCCTCCATTTTATATTTTGTTTCTAGGACAGATAGTTACGGAGATATCCACATTTTAAAAACGTAAAAAATCGCAATTTCCAACTTAAAAACAAACTTTTGGTATATCTTCGTTTAGGAGCATTTTAGCTAGAATAGATCTGGGGCAATGTTGTAGAGAATTAAATTTACTATGATTTCCATTTCAAATTTTGTTTCTAGGACAGATAATTACGGAGATATGTAAAAAATAAAGTCACATTTTCCGAAATTGTATGTAAAAAAAAAAAAAAAAAATTAGTTCGAATAGAGAACCTCCTCCTTTTTTTGAAGTCGGTTAAATAGACATGAGTTTTATAAGCAATTATATTTCCTACATGTTTTAATTTGTCCTAGACTAGTCCGTAACTGAATGACAGCGTTCTAAACCAAGAGTTTTGACAAATTTCCGGAAAATGCGACTTTTCCAGTTTTTTAAATGTGCATATCGCCGTAACTAACCGTCCTTGAAACAAAATTTGAAATGTAAATTAAGTATAGTAAATTTAAGTCTCTACAACATTGCCCAAGCTCTATTTTAGCTAAAATGCTCCTAAAAGAAGATATAATCCAGAAGTTTGTTTTTGAGTTGGAAATTGCGATTTTTTACGTTTTTTTAAATGTGCATATCTCCGTAACTATCTGTCCTAGAAACAAAATATAAAATGGAGAATATAGTAAATTTAACTCTCTATAACATTTCTTCAGCTTTCTTCTAGCTAAAATGCACCTAAAGGAAGATATGAGCAAAAATATGAAGAAACTTCCGGTTTTTTCAATATGGCGGTGGGCGCTCAGGGGGAAGGGAATTGTGCATTTTGCATTTTAAACACTGACTAACCATCCTAGACAACATATTAAAAATTCAAAACTACCGGACCGTTTGTAAGGTCACCCATAGTACTTTAGTCTCTATTCACCGAACTAAACGTCTTATAGGCTGCTGTGTGGATGGATGGTAGGAAATGATTCCACGAGTCCCTACCAGGGGGCAAGTTAGTATGGATGGTTGGAAATAATTCCACAAGTCCCTACCAGGCGGCCCAGTCAGTATAGATGGTTGGAAATGATTCCACGAGTCCCTACCAGGCGGCCCAGTCAGTATGGATGGTTGGAAATTATTCCACGAGTCCCTACCAGGCGGCCCAGTCAGTATAGATGGTTGGAAATGATTCCACGAGGCCCTACCAGGGGGCAAGTTAGTATGGATGGTTGGAAATGATTCCACGAGTCCCTACCAGGGGGCAAGTTAGTATGGATGGTTGGAAATAATTCCACGAGTCCCTACCAGGGGGCAAGCTAGTATGGATGGTTGGAAATAATTCCACAATTTTTTTTGGCAGAAGCGCGTTTAGTGAGTCTGGGTCAATTTTTAGGTTATATCCCTTTTTAAATAACAAATCCTTGTAGTTTTACCAATTGGTGGTGGTTTATTAATATATATTACTTACATTAGGTGTATAAATAAGTAGGTCTAAGGTGTAGTTAATTAAGAGATTCACATGGAGGGCAATGAGAAGGAGAAGCCCCCCGATCCGGGCGGCGACTCCTTCAAAGTCGATTCGGGCTCAGTAGTAGAACATTGGAGTCGGAAACGAAACATTAAGTCTCTGGAGCGGTCGCCGTCCGACACGGTAATAGAACCCAAAGAAAAAAGGGTTATGCAGGATACCGAAGTAAACTCGGCTAACCCTCTTATGTACAAGCACCCGGATCTAGACGAGGCTCGCAAATACAGTTTAGACGACAGAGCCCCCTTTATTGTGCACATAGCTCGTGAGATGGAATCTGCTAATTCGGGAATCTCATTACAGCCAATAAAGGTTGGACTAATTTTCAATCGCGATAACATTAAGGGCATTAAAAAAAACGGTATAAAGTCAATTGGCAGGAACCGCGTCTCGGTTGAATTCAGTTCGGCAGAGGCAGCAAATGATATCCTCTCTAACCCATGTTTATCTAGGAACAAACTTACGGCTAACATTCCCACATACCAGGTCTCTCGCATGGGGCTCGTTCGTGGAGTCCCTACGGAATGGTCAATGGACGAATTTGTCGCCGCTACCGAGCTGAAAGAAGGCAACGGTAGGATTCTAAAAGCTCGCCGCCTCCAACGGAAGGTTCTGAGAGAGGGTGGTCCCCCTACGTGGGTCCCAACCCAATCTGTAGTGGCCACTTTTGAGGGTCAGTCATTACCGGAGAGATTGTATGCATACTATACTTCCTTGATGGTAGAGGTGTATGTGCTCCCAACCATTCAGTGCCGAAAGTGTCTTCGGTTTGGCCATATCCAAACCCAATGCCGGTCAGATGCTCGCTGCTACAAGTGCGCTCACAACCATCCTGGTGACGGCTGTAACGTTGCTCCGGAGCATGTCACCTGTATATACTGTACAGGCAGACATTTTGCCACGGACCAGCGCTGCCCAGAATTCTGCCGCCAAAAATTAATAAAAAAAACCATGTCCGAGCAAAACATCTCCTACCAAGAGGCTGCTTCCTGTCACCCTGCTGTCAGAAGACCCTATGCCGACGTGGCAAAGGTCATGTTCGATACTTCGCCACAAGCTCCATGGCAGTCTCCTTCCTCATGCCCACCTTCGCCCCCTCAACACAATTTCACGAGATCATACCGTCAATCGGTAGCTCGTCATCCAAGGAGTAGAACCCCTTTGTCTCCCGGCTTTGATCGTCAAGCCCACCAAAACATCGTAGCCCCGCCATCTTCCCAAATTCCGAACGGTTTCGCTCTGTCCCAGCGCTTGGACGCTGAGACCCCGAACGACGATATGATGGAACTGCTCTTCAAATTACTGACAAACATAGTCGCCAAGTGGAGCGACTGCTTACCGCCCGACGTTGCCCCTCTTATGTTGACCCTTGCTAAAAAACTTTCCTTCGCCAATGGCTCCCCAGGCCAATTATCTCCTATGGAATAGCCGCAGTATTAACTCTAAAAAAAGTGACCTTATATATCTAATCAATAACCACTCTATTTCCGTGGCGGCCGTCGCGGAGACGTGGCTGAGTCCGGAATCCCGCTTTAGGATTCCGGGTTTTGCCTGTCTCAGGGACGACCGTGACGACGGCTTCGCTGGTTGTGCATTATTGATTAGCAAAAAATATTCTTATTCCCAAATTACTCTTCCCCCCCATACAGACCAAATTAACGCTGTAGCTGCGTCTATCATGGGAATAAATTTTATAGCCATTTATATCCCTCACCCAAATTTGAACCTAATTCCTGATCTGTCTACTATTTTTTTCTCTGTCCCCCCCCCTCTTCTTATCTTAGGCGACTTTAACTGCCATAATATCTCCTGGGGATCCTCACATAGCGACTTATTCTCCGGGTTCCTCGTGGACTTGTTTGATGATATTAACACCTCGGTCATCAATGATGGCACGCCCACTCACCGAGTGTACCCCGGGCAGGATCCCCAATCAGTTCTCGACTTAGTCGCATGCTCGCCCGACTTGTCTTGTTCGCTCTCCCTCCAGGTTCTGAATCAGTCTTTCGGCAGTGATCATTTCCCAATAATTATCTATAACCCATCTTCCGTGCTCCCTTTACCTGCCCCCGCCCCCCTCCTTAAATACAAAATTGATAAAGCTGATTGGCCTAACTTTTTACTTTCCGTGGAACAAAAACTGAGGGAACTAGATTTTCATTTGTTAAATGTTCAACAAAAATCTTCCTATTTTAAATTGTCCCTTTTGGAGGCTGCAGATGAACATATCCCCAAAAAAAACTCTCGTAACTGCAATATCCCATCTCCTCCTTGGTGGACTCCTGAGTGCACGGCAGCGGTCAAAGAGAGAAAGATCGCAGAACGAACTTACAACTCGTCCGGGCTCTCTGAGGACTTTATAACTTTTAAGAAAATATCAGCCCGCACCAAGCGTCTTCTCAATAAAACAAAAAAACAAGGGTGGAAGGACTTTTGCAAGAGTCTGAATCCCAGGACCCCTCCATCTCTAGTTTGGAATAATATTAAGAAATTCAGAGGTTCTTTTAAGTCTGACAGCCCTTCCTCTCCAGATCCCTCCACCTGGATGGAGGAATTCATAAACAAAATTGCCCCTCCTTCGGTTCCAACAGAATCTTGCGTGAACCCTCCTTTCCCACCTGTCCCGTTAGGCCCACTCGATGAACCATACACATTAACTGAACTGCAACTTGTTTTGGATGGACTGCGTAATAGCTCCCCTGGCGAAGACGGTATCCCGTACTGCTTCATGACTAAATTAAACAATTACTCCAAAGAACTTCTTCTAGGCTTACTGAATTCATCGTTTATGTCTGGGGAAGTTCCTGATGAATGGAAGACCCACGTTGTCATCCCCATTCTCAAGCCCGGCAAGAATCCCCATGAAGCAACGTCGTACCGTCCAATCGCTCTTTCTGCAACTATAACCAAAATTTTCGAGCATTTAATTAAAAACAGGTTGGAATGGTTTGCAGAAAGTAGGGGTTTGATCGCCGACTCTCAGTTCGGATTTCGAAAAGGAAAATGCACCATGGATAGCATAAGCATTCTGACTACAGATATTAGGCTTGCCCTTTCAAAAAAGAACCACCTCGTCGGCTGCTTTCTCGATATTTCCGCAGCATACGACAATGTACAACTCCCACTGCTCAGAGCAAAAATGCTTCAGCTGAGCATTCCTGCGAGGTTAGTACACATTATATGTAGGCTGTTCATGGGGCGCTCCATCAAAATCCGATTTGGCAATTTCCACCACTCTCCTGTAACTGTATGGCAGGGTCTCCCCCAAGGTTCAGTCCTCAGCCCTCTTCTTTATAATCTCTACACATTTGATCTAGAACAAACAGTCTCTCCATTTTGCAATGTCCTACAGTATGCAGATGACTTGGTCCTATATTCCTCTGCCCAGACAATTGACATGGCAAAGCTCAACCTCAGTGAGGGCCTCAGTTATCTCCAAGACTGGCTCGATGAACATGGGCTATCTCTTTCACCATCTAAAAGTTGCTCAGTCACCTTCACCAGAAGCCGTACAGTCCCTCCTGTAGATTTTGACTGCGAAGGGGAGGTTATCCCCAGTAAACCTACTGTTAAGTTTCTTGGAGTGATCCTTGATTCCAAAATGACCGGTGTTCCACACCTGGAATATGTAGTAGGGAAATGCGAGAGAGGCATCAACATCCTTCGTGCCCTTTCCGGAGTCTGGTGGGGTGCTCATCCATTCTGCCAGAAACTAGTTTATAACGCCATAGTACGCAGCCACATGGACTACGGATCTTTGGTCCTGGAGCCCTGCAACAAAACAGCACTTAAAAAACTTGACCTTATCCAGGCTAAGTGTCTGCGACTTATAGCTGGTGCTATGAAATCCTCACCGAAGAATGCCTTGCAGGTTGAGTGTGTGGATCCTCCGCTTGCCCTCCGCAGGCAGTTCTTGGCAGACCGCTATATGTTCAAAGCTTGCAGCTTCGCCAATCATCCCCTCAGGCCTCGCCTGGAGGCTCTATCGCAAGAGGTAGCTGAAAATGCATATTGGTCACATAGGGATCCACCAAGAATTTTGAATAGTCTTCAAAAAGTTAAAGATCTCCCCTCCCAAGTCTACACTTCTAATACAAATCCTCTATTTGAAGTAGAGTTTGAGACAATTTTATATAAACCACCAGTTTTATTGGATATTGGTATAGGCAAGGATGACCCGGCAGCGAATTCTAAATTTAATAAATTCCTAATTCAATGGCAAGACTACCTTCCAATTTATACTGATGCTTCTAAGCTGGAGACTGGTGGCTGTGTGGGAATAGCGGTGTGGATTCCAAAATTCTCCATCCTTTTGTCGCACAGGTGTCCTCCACAATCTTCTGTATTCACTGGAGAGTCTATCGCAATCCTTGAGGCAGCTTCTTATGTAGAAACCCACAACATATCCAAAGTCATTATTTTTTCGGACTCCAAGAGTTGTCTGCAAGCAATTTCAGGCAATCAATTTCAAATGAAAATCAAATCCCCTGTAATACTAAAAATTAAGCAAATTTTAAATAGATGTGCTAATAAGGGCCTTGAAATTTCCATCGCTTGGATTCCAGGTCACTGCGGGATTGAAGGTAACGAGCAAGCAGACATTTGGGCAAAAAATGCCACCACAGCCGGTTCGGCCCACAGCCACAATAGTATAATCTCATCAGACCTAATGATGCTTGCTCGCTCCAATTTGTCAGATACTTGGCAAGATCTATGGGATTCTTCTAGACTAGTGAAAGGTAGACACTACGGTAACATCCAACCTAGTATCCCCCGTAAGCCATGGTTTTTTAAGTTCCGCTCTGCTAATAAATGGGTCACGTCGACTATTTGCCGGCTTCGTCTAGGCCATGTTTGTTCTCCGGTATTTCTTGCTAAAATAAGGGTGAGGGATAACTCACTGTGCGAATGCGGTATTGATGAAGGAACTCTGGATCACATTTTTTTCAACTGCACTAGGTTCCCATATTCTCTGTACGATGTATTACCGCGAAATATCCCTCGTCCTATCAATTTTCCTTCTTTGTTAACTTTTATGGATGCTCCTCTCACTGCTATTCTTATCAAATATTTACTTGTCCATAACATCAGGATGTAGAAGTACAATTTTCTTTAATTTAATTAGATATTTACTTTGATGATCTTTCCTAATTTTCCTATGTTGGCATGCCTTACTTACTGTCACCATCTTCCCGCTCTTTTTCTTAATAACTGTACAAACGTCTTGTGTTGTCTGTGCCGTCCATAACATAAATAAAATGTTGTTTGTTTTAGGTTCCACACCTATCCTCCCACAAAAACACGAAATTATAAATACGGACCATTCTCCTATCGTGTGATATGCCTTCACGTCGACATTGGCGAAATACATCTTGCTAACCCAGCAAGAAGTGAAAGCCACAGAGGGAAAAAAAAAAAAAAAAAAAAAAAAAATTCCACAAGTCCCTACAACATTGGATTTTAGTAGGGCTATATGGAAATATATCCCTACTGGTGGGCAAGAAAGGGAAAATATTCCACCTATCTCAATTAGGGGGGATATGGCGGTAGGGACAGATGGAACAGGCGATAAATCGCAATAGCACTGTTCTAAGTAGCAACATTAATAATATGTTACGAAACATGTTTGACCATTGAGAATAATGTCTAAAACAATCAGCATGTTTGAACGGATAAGCCTTGAAGCAGTGACCGGAGAATATATTCACTGGCCTTAAGTAAATATGTTACTTATTTAGTTTTCGTTAATATTTAAATAGTATTTTTTTCTTACCGGTCGGCGGCATATCCGAGAGCTCCCCGTTATAACTGATGTCAAACATTTTCTTCATTTTGGTGATCGAAATTGAACGAGTAGAAAAAAGAAATGCAAAACCGATTTTTTTTTTGTCAATCGGTGACTTCAATAATTCGTTGTCGAATTATTACTTCAAATGGTCATGGTCACCCGAAATTTGTATTTTAAATACAGACCAAGAGAAAAAAACTCAATAAATTATTAACAATATCGAGCATTGACCCTTGCTGTCAATGTGACGTTTGCAGGGTTACCAGCGTAAACACTAATTCTACTAATGGTAGATTTGATATTTTGGTAGCTTTTAACTTTTTTCCCATTTTATTAGAAACATGTCAGTTAACAGTTCGTATAATAAAGTGATTGTCAATTAGAGATTGTATTGTTAGCATACAGGTAATAGTGATTATATAATGACCATTTATGTAAATTGGTTCTACCGTCACTTAGGACCCCAGAGCAACTCATACATAAACTGTTTTTTGTAAAGTGCAGGCACTCTAGTCAATATGATAGTATTATGTGACACCACTCGCTGGTCAATTTGCAGCTGCGGCTTGCTACTCGCCTTTAAAATGAAATAAAACGACAAATACATTTCAGTATTTATTCATTTATTTTCATCAAGTATAAGAGTTCTGCCAATCCCACCGTAACTGTCAAAAATAACGGCTAACATAGTGTTGCCAGACTCTACGCAGACTCCGCAGACTTCCGCTGAGCAGGTTTCTTCCGGTTCCGCCGTGGCCAGGGCTCGCCGCCGTGCACGGTGCGCACGTGCATCCTCACCGAGAACGGCGTGGTGAAGCAGCGCCCGCAGATCTCGCACGACACCTTCTGGCCCTTGCCCAGGTGTTTCTGAACAAACAACGAATCATTATCTGATGATCTACGAGTTATAAAAAGATATATAGAAGGTTGCTGTGAGCTGTAGACCTCGCAAGTTTGTTTCGAATTTGTGGAAATCTGTAATTTTTTCAACCGCCATATCTGCGATGGTATCCTGTCACAAATTTATCCGAAACATTGTTTTCCATCTGTAAAGTTTCGCCAAATTTTCATTTGTCTGAAAGTTTTTTAGTAATATTTTCGGGATTTTATAAACATCGTTTTGAAGAACCCGTTAGGTTAGGTTAAGTTTGTTTTATAATTATTTTGAAAATGAACAGTGGAAAAAAATGGCTTTCGAACAAATGAAAATTTGGCGAAACCTTTCAAATGGAAAACAAAAATTAGATAGGTAAAACTATAAACTTATCGAACTTACTCTCAAAATATTATGAGAATCGGTTTAGATGCAACCTCTAGGTGAGAGCAGCTGAAAAGCAGTTGCTTTATTATATTAAATTTTATTTTATGTTAGTGACCCGAAACATTTGGTAGTAGGTGCTAACCTGCTTTTCAACAGACTCCAAAAAGGGGGAGGTTCTTTATTCGGATGCATTTCTGTATTTTATAAAGTACTCCATCATTTATAAATCGATTGGGTTATATGATTTTTATCTCAAGATTACAAAACTTTTGGTGAAGATCCGATGACGAGATACGTCATATATATTTTTAACTTTGACTTGAAAAAAAAAATACAATTAGCCACTCCATGAATTTTAGAACCTCGTTATGCTTCCAAATGTCCTAACCCTGATTATTATAGAGTATAAAAAGTTAGTATAGTAGAGTTGTTAGTCCGCTGTTTTCTAACATAATTGTGCGCATCGGGTTACAAGCATGAAATTTCTACCACAGATAGAGTGTTCCACGGTGATTATTTTTAGATGTGGAGGGAAGTCAGATTCGTCCCCTGTGAGACGGGAGAGCGGAGTGAATAAGACCAAATATCCCTCTTTTCTTTCTTTATTGCTGGTCAGTTAAGTCTACTAGGACTTATTTGGTATCGTTTCCGTGTAAAGCAGATATCAGAAATTAATTTCTTATGTTATTTTTGTATAGTTCTATATAAAAATATGGGTGTATGACCGAAAAGGTAAAAATCACTATAAGTTTTTTTATTCAGTGAAGTAAATTAGTTAAAATTTGTGTGAACATTTTCAAATTATTATTATTATTTTAAAAAGCTCATTTTTTAAAAACATATGCATGTTGGGCACTTCTCATACAAACAGTAGCTTAAAATATATGTTTACGTCAGCGTAACCGACGTAAATCTCCGAACGCATCCTATTTCGCTTCATTAAATACATTAATTAATGATTATTAACATGCTTTTACATATAATATTTACCATATACGTCCTAGAAAAACAAATTAAAGTAATTAAAACAAAATATTTTTTGCTAATGTATCACGAGCAAACGGGCTAATCTTAACATCAACAATTTATTTAAGTTCCTGTTTGTATGAAGAGTGCCCAACTTGTATATATTTTTAGAAACTAGATTAAATTTGCTTTTTCGAAATATTTTTGTTAGTTGTTTATATTCAGGAAATATAACTAATTTATCTGCCTGAATAAAAAAACAACTTGTTGTGATTTTTACCATTTCGGAAATACACCCATACTTTTATATAGTACTATGAATAAATAACATACAAAATGAATGGCTGATTATCTATTTTAGACGAAAATGATACCACACAAGCCCTAGTAGCGTTAACTGATCAGTAATAGAAAAAGAGGACTCCTTTGTCCTATTCACCCCGCTTTCCCGCCGCACAGGGGACGAATCTGAGTTCCCCCCACATCTGAAAATAATCACCGCAGAATACTCTATCTGTGATAGAAATTTCAAGTTTGTATCCCGATGCACAACATTTCGCGACTTAGCAACTCTACTAGTAAATAAATAAAATAAATAAATAAATATTAAGGGACAATCTTACACAAATCGACCTAGTCCCAAACTAAGCAAAGCTTGTACTATGGGTACTAGACGACGATATACATAATATATAAATACATATATAGATAACAGTAAGAATGTTTCCTACAAAACTGTATTAACAGACTGTAGATATTGGTAAGTATAAGTAACTCACGTTGAGTATGTGTCGCTCCAGGTTCTGCTTGAGCGTGAACGTGAGCGAGCAGTGGTCGCACTGGAAGGGCCTCGCGCCGGTGTGCGTGCGCACGTGCGCCTGCACACACACACACACACACAAACACTTTTTTATTACATGTGATAATGAGCAAACAAGCAAACGGATCATCTCATGGAGCGCGATGACCGTCGCCCATAGGCACACACATACACATCTGCAACATCAGAGAAGTCACACGTGCGTCGCCGCAAAGATGGGAGTACGCTCTTTTCAAGACGGTTTGAAGGTAGAATCGATCCGGAAATACCGCAAGTGATAAATTTCACAATACAATCGTGCGAGACAGGAAATTAATAGAAAAATGCACACTTGTGGATTGCCAACTGTCTAAGGTGATTCTGAATGGATTGTCACGTAGAACGATGGCGGAAAGATGCGGGGCAGGGTTCGATCCGAACAATTCCTCGCAGCACTCCCCGTTATATGCAATATAGTCACAGTGCCGCCGCACGTGCCCCAGCAGGATGGCTCGCACTGCGCACACACAGTGTGTAGTGTACCTTATACTGCGCGCTGGTGCAGAACGTCTTGGGGCACGAGGGGCACGCGTGGGGCCGCACGCCCTCGTGCCGCCGCACGGGCCCCAGCAGGATGGCTCGCACTGCGCACACACAGTGTGTAGTGTACCTTATACTGCGCGCTGGTGCAGAACGTCTTGGGGCACGAGGGGCACGCGTGGGGCCGCACGCCCTCGTGCCGCCGCACGTGCCCCAGCAGGATGGCTCGCACTGCGCACACACAGTGTGTAGTGTACCTTATACTGCGCGCTGGTGCAGAACGTCTTGGGGCACGAGGGGCACGCGTGGGGCCGCACGCCCTCGTGCCGCCGCACGTGCCCCAGCAGGATGGCTCGCACTGCGCACACACAGTGTGTAGTGTACCTTATACTGCGCGCTGGTGCAGAACGTCTTGGGGCACGAGGGGCACGCGTGGGGCCGCACGCCCTCGTGCCGCCGCACGTGCCCCAGCAGGATGGCTCGCACTGCGCACACACAGTGTGTAGTGTACCTTATACTGCGCGCTGGTGCAGAACGTGTTGGGGCACGAGGGGCACGCGTGGGGCCGCACGCCCTCGTGCCGCCGCACGTGCCCCAGCAGGATGGCTCGCACTGCGCACACACAGTGTGTAGTGTACCTTATACTGCGCGCTGGTGCAGAACGTCTTGGGGCACGAGGGGCACGCGTGGGGCCGCACGCCCTCGTGCCGCCGCACGTGCCCCAGCAGGATGGCTCGCACTGCGCACACACAGTGTGTAGTGTACCTTATACTGCGCGCTGGTGCAGAACGTCTTGGGGCACGAGGGGCACGCGTGGGGCCGCACGCCCTCGTGCCGCCGCACGTGCCCCAGCAGGATGGCTCGCACTGCGCACACACAGTGTGTAGTGTACCTTATACTGCGCGCTGGTGCAGAACGTCTTGGGGCACGAGGGGCACGCGTGGGGCCGCACGCCCTCGTGCCGCCGCACGTGCCCCAGCAGGATGGCTCGCACTGCGCACACACAGTGTGTAGTGTACCTTATACTGCGCGCTGGTGCAGAACGTCTTGGGGCACGAGGGGCACGCGTGGGGCCGCACGCCCTCGTGCCGCCGCACGTGCCCCAGCAGGATGGCTCGCACTGCGCACACACAGTGTGTAGTGTACCTTATACTGCGCGCTGGTGCAGAACGTCTTGGGGCACGAGGGGCACGCGTGGGGCCGCACGCCCTCGTGCCGCCGCACGTGCCCCAGCAGGATGGCTCGCACTGCGCACACACAGTGTGTAGTGTACCTTATACTGCGCGCTGGTGCAGAACGTCTTGGGGCACGAGGGGCACGCGTGGGGCCGCACGCCCTCGTGCCGCCGCACGTGCCCCAGCAGGATGGCTCGCACTGCGCACACACAGTGTGTAGTGTACCTTATACTGCGCGCTGGTGCAGAACGTCTTGGGGCACGAGGGGCACGCGTGGGGCCGCACGCCCTCGTGCCGCCGCACGGCCCCAGCAGGATGGCTCGCACTGCGCACACACAGTGTGTAGTGTACCTTATACTGCGCGCTGGTGCAGAACGTCTTGGGGCACGAGGGGCACGCGTGGGGCCGCACGCCCTCGTGCCGCCGCACGTGCCCCAGCAGGGTGGCTCGCACTGCGCACACACAGTGTGTAGTGTACCTTATACTGCGCGCTGGTGCAGAACGTCTTGGGGCACGAGGGGCACGCGTGGGGCCGCACGCCCTCGTGCCGCCGCACGGCCCCAGCAGGATGGCTCGCACTGCGCACACACAGTGTGTAGTGTACCTTATACTGCGCGCTGGTGCAGAACGTCTTGGGGCACGAGGGGCACGCGTGGGGCCGCACGCCCTCGTGCCGCCGCACGTGCCCCAGCAGGATGGCTCGCACTGCGCACACACAGTGTGTAGTGTACCTTATACTGCGCGCTGGTGCAGAACGTCTTGGGGCACGAGGGGCACGCGTGGGGCCGCACGCCCTCGTGCCGCCGCACGGCCCCAGCAGGATGGCTCGCACTGCGCACACACAGTGTGTAGTGTACCTTATACTGCGCGCTGGTGCAGAACGTCTTGGGGCACGAGGGGCACGCGTGGGGCCGCACGCCCTCGTGCCGCCGCACGTGCCCCAGCAGGATGGCTCGCACTGCGCACACACAGTGTGTAGTGTACCTTATACTGCGCGCTGGTGCAGAACGTCTTGGGGCACGAGGGGCACGCGTGGGGCCGCACGCCCTCGTGCCGCCGCACGTGCCCCAGCAGGATGGCTCGCACTGCGCACACACAGTGTGTAGTGTACCTTATACTGCGCGCTGGTGCAGAACGTCTTGGGGCACGAGGGGCACGCGTGGGGCCGCACGCCCTCGTGCCGCCGCACGTGCCCCAGCAGGATGGCTCGCACTGCGCACACACAGTGTGTAGTGTACCTTATACTGCGCGCTGGTGCAGAACGTCTTGGGGCACGAGGGGCACGCGTGGGGCCGCACGCCCTCGTGCCGCCGCACGTGCCCCAGCAGGATGGCTCGCACTGCGCACACACAGTGTGTAGTGTACCTTATACTGCGCGCTGGTGCAGAACGTCTTGGGGCACGAGGGGCACGCGTGGGGCCGCACGCCCTCGTGCCGCCGCACGTGCCCCAGCAGGATGGCTCGCACTGCGCACACACAGTGTGTAGTGTACCTTATACTGCGCGCTGGTGCAGAACGTCTTGGGGCACGAGGGGCACGCGTGGGGCCGCACGCCCTCGTGCCGCCGCACGTGCCCCAGCAGGATGGCTCGCACTGCGCACACACAGTGTGTAGTGTACCTTATACTGCGCGCTGGTGCAGAACGTCTTGGGGCACGAGGGGCACGCGTGGGGCCGCACGCCCTCGTGCCGCCGCACGTGCCCCAGCAGGATGGCTCGCACTGCGCACACACAGTGTGTAGTGTACCTTATACTGCGCGCTGGTGCAGAACGTCTTGGGGCACGAGGGGCACGCGTGGGGCCGCACGCCCTCGTGCCGCCGCACGTGCCCCAGCAGGATGGCTCGCACTGCGCACACACAGTGTGTAGTGTACCTTATACTGCGCGCTGGTGCAGAACGTCTTGGGGCACGAGGGGCACGCGTGGGGCCGCACGCCCTCGTGCCGCCGCACGTGTTCCAGCAGGATGGCTCGCACTGCGCACACACAGTGTGTAGTGTACCTTATACTGCGCGCTGGTGCAGAACGTCTTGGGGCACGAGGGGCACGCGTGGGGCCGCACGCCCTCGTGCCGCCGCACGTGCCCCAGCAGGATGGCTCGCACTGCGCACACACAGTGTGTAGTGTACCTTATACTGCGCGCTGGTGCAGAACGTCTTGGGGCACGAGGGGCACGCGTGGGGCCGCACGCCCTCGTGCCGCCGCACGTGCCCCAGCAGGATGGCTCGCACTGCGCACACACAGTGTGTAGTGTACCTTATACTGCGCGCTGGTGCAGAACGTCTTGGGGCACGAGGGGCACGCGTGGGGCCGCACGCCCTCGTGCCGCCGCACGTGCCCCAGCAGGATGGCTCGCACTGCGCACACACAGTGTGTAGTGTACCTTATACTGCGCGCTGGTGCAGAACGTCTTGGGGCACGAGGGGCACGCGTGGGGCCGCACGCCCTCGTGCCGCCGCACGTGCCCCAGCAGGATGGCTCGCACTGCGCACACACAGTGTGTAGTGTACCTTATACTGCGCGCTGGTGCAGAACGTCTTGGGGCACGAGGGGCACGCGTGGGGCCGCACGCCCTCGTGCCGCCGCACGTGCCCCAGCAGGATGGCTCGCACTGCGCACACACAGTGTGTAGTGTACCTTATACTGCGCGCTGGTGCAGAACGTCTTGGGGCACGAGGGGCACGCGTGGGGCCGCACGCCCTCGTGCCGCCGCACGTGCCCCAGCAGGATGGCTCGCACTGCGCACACACAGTGTGTAGTGTACCTTATACTGCGCGCTGGTGCAGAACGTCTTGGGGCACGAGGGGCACGCGTGGGGCCGCACGCCCTCGTGCCGCCGCACGTGCCCCAGCAGGATGGCTCGCACTGCGCACACACAGTGTGTAGTGTACCTTATACTGCGCGCTGGTGCAGAACGTCTTGGGGCACGAGGGGCACGCGTGGGGCCGCACGCCCTCGTGCCGCCGCACGTGCCCCAGCAGGATGGCTCGCACTGCGCACACACAGTGTGTAGTGTACCTTATACTGCGCGCTGGTGCAGAACGTCTTGGGGCACGAGGGGCACGCGTGGGGCCGCACGCCCTCGTGCCGCCGCACGTGCCCCAGCAGGATGACTCGCACTGCGCACACACAGTGTGTAGTGTACCTTATACTGCGCGCTGGTGCAGAACGTCTTGGGGCACGAGGGGCACGCGTGGGGCCGCACGCCCTCGTGCCGCCGCACGTGCCCCAGCAGGATGGCTCGCACTGCGCACACACAGTGTGTAGTGTACCTTATACTGCGCGCTGGTGCAGAACGTCTTGGGGCACGAGGGGCACGCGTGGGGCCGCACGCCCTCGTGCCGCCGCACGGCCCCAGCAGGATGGCTCGCACTGCGCACACACAGTGTGTAGTGTACCTTATACTGCGCGCTGGTGCAGAACGTCTTGGGGCACGAGGGGCACGCGTGGGGCCGCACGCCCTCGTGCCGCCGCACGTGCCCCAGCAGGATGGCTCGCACTGCGCACACACAGTGTGTAGTGTACCTTATACTGCGCGCTGGTGCAGAACGTCTTGGGGCACGAGGGGCACGCGTGGGGCCGCACGCCCTCGTGCCGCCGCACGTGCCCCAGCAGGATGGCTCGCACTGCGCACACACAGTGTGTAGTGTACCTTATACTGCGCGCTGGTGCAGAACGTCTTGGGGCACGAGGGGCACGCGTGGGGCCGCACGCCCTCGTGCCGCCGCACGTGCCCCAGCAGGATGGCTCGCACTGCGCACACACAGTGTGTAGTGTACCTTATACTGCGCGCTGGTGCAGAACGTCTTGGGGCACGAGGGGCACGCGTGGGGCCGCACGCCCTCGTGCCGCCGCACGTGCCCCAGCAGGATGGCTCGCACTGCGCACACACAGTGTGTAGTGTACCTTATACTGCGCGCTGGTGCAGAACGTCTTGGGGCACGAGGGGCACGCGTGGGGCCGCACGCCCTCGTGCCGCCGCACGTGCCCCAGCAGGATGGCTCGCACTGCGCACACACAGTGTGTAGTGTACCTTATACTGCGCGCTGGTGCAGAACGTCTTGGGGCACGAGGGGCACGCGTGGGGCCGCACGCCCTCGTGCCGCCGCACGTGCCCCAGCAGGATGGCTCGCACTGCGCACACACAGTGTGTAGTGTACCTTATACTGCGCGCTGGTGCAGAACGTCTTGGGGCACGAGGGGCACGCGTGGGGCCGCACGCCCTCGTGCCGCCGCACGTGCCCCAGCAGGATGGCTCGCACTGCGCACACACAGTGTGTAGTGTACCTTATACTGCGCGCTGGTGCAGAACGTCTTGGGGCACGAGGGGCACGCGTGGGGCCGCACGCCCTCGTGCCGCCGCACGTGCCCCAGCAGGATGGCTCGCACTGCGCACACACAGTGTGTAGTGTACCTTATACTGCGCGCTGGTGCAGAACGTCTTGGGGCACGAGGGGCACGCGTGGGGCCGCACGCCCTCGTGCCGCCGCACGTGCCCCAGCAGGATGGCTCGCACTGCGCACACACAGTGTGTAGTGTACCTTATACTGCGCGCTGGTGCAGAACGTCTTGGGGCACGAGGGGCACGCGTGGGGCCGCACGCCCTCGTGCCGCCGCACGTGCCCCAGCAGGATGGCTCGCACTGCGCACACACAGTGTGTAGTGTACCTTATACTGCGCGCTGGTGCAGAACGTCTTGGGGCACGAGGGGCACGCGTGGGGCCGCACGCCCTCGTGCCGCCGCACGTGCCCCAGCAGGATGGCTCGCACTGCGCACACACAGTGTGTAGTGTACCTTATACTGCGCGCTGGTGCAGAACGTCTTGGGGCACGAGGGGCACGCGTGGGGCCGCACGCCCTCGTGCCGCCGCACGTGCCCCAGCAGGATGGCTCGCACTGCGCACACACAGTGTGTAGTGTACCTTATACTGCGCGCTGGTGCAGAACGTCTTGGGGCACGAGGGGCACGCGTGGGGCCGCACGCCCTCGTGCCGCCGCACGTGCCCCAGCAGGATGGCTCGCACTGCGCACACACAGTGTGTAGTGTACCTTATACTGCGCGCTGGTGCAGAACGTCTTGGGGCACGAGGGGCACGCGTGGGGCCGCACGCCCTCGTGCCGCCGCACGTGCCCCAGCAGGATGGCTCGCACTGCGCACACACAGTGTGTAGTGTACCTTATACTGCGCGCTGGTGCAGAACGTCTTGGGGCACGAGGGGCACGCGTGGGGCCGCACGCCCTCGTGCCACCGCACGTGCCCCAGCAGGATGGCTCGCACTGCGCACACACAGTGTGTAGTGTACCTTATACTGCGCGCTGGTGCAGAACGTCTTGGGGCACGAGGGGCACGCGTGGGGCCGCACGCCCTCGTGCCGCCGCACGTGCCCCAGCAGGATGGCTCGCACTGCGCACACACAGTGTGTAGTGTACCTTATACTGCGCGCTGGTGCAGAACGTCTTGGGGCACGAGGGGCACGCGTGGGGCCGCACGCCCTCGTGCCGCCGCACGTGCCCCAGCAGGATGGCTCGCACTGCGCACACACAGTGTGTAGTGTACCTTATACTGCGCGCTGGTGCAGAACGTCTTGGGGCACGAGGGGCACGCGTGGGGCCGCACGCCCTCGTGCCGCCGCACGTGCCCCAGCAGGATGGCTCGCACTGCGCACACACAGTGTGTAGTGTACCTTATACTGCGCGCTGGTGCAGAACGTCTTGGGGCACGAGGGGCACGCGTGGGGCCGCACGCCCTCGTGCCGCCGCACGTGCCCCAGCAGGATGGCTCGCACTGCGCACACACAGTGTGTAGTGTACCTTATACTGCGCGCTGGTGCAGAACGTCTTGGGGCACGAGGGGCACGCGTGGGGCCGCACGCCCTCGTGCCGCCGCACGTGCCCCAGCAGGATGGCTCGCACTGCGCACACACAGTGTGTAGTGTACCTTATACTGCGCGCTGGTGCAGAACGTCTTGGGGCACGAGGGGCACGCGAGGGGCCGCACGCCCTCGTGCCGCCGCACGTGCCCCAGCAGGATGGCTCGCACTGCGCACACACAGTGTGTAGTGTACCTTATACTGCGCGCTGGTGCAGAACGTGTTGGGGCACGAGGGGCACGCGTGGGGCCGCACGCCCTCGTGCCGCCGCACGTGCCCCAGCAGGATGGCTCGCACTGCGCACACACAGTGTGTAGTGTACCTTATACTGCGCGCTGGTGCAGAACGTCTTGGGGCACGAGGGGCACGCGTGGGGCCGCACGCCCTCGTGCCGCCGCACGTGCCCCAGCAGGATGGCTCGCACTGCGCACACACAGTGTGTAGTGTACCTTATACTGCGCGCTGGTGCAGAACGTCTTGGGGCACGAGGGGCACGCGTGGGGCCGCACGCCCTCGTGCCGCCGCACGTGCCCCAGCAGGATGGCTCGCACTGCGCACACACAGTGTGTAGTGTACCTTATACTGCGCGCTGGTGCAGAACGTCTTGGGGCACGAGGGGCACGCGTGGGGCCGCACGCCCTCGTGCCGCCGCACGTGCTCCAGCAGGATGGCTCGCACTGCGCACACACAGTGTGTAGTGTACCTTATACTGCGCGCTGGTGCAGAACGTCTTGGGGCACGAGGGGCACGCGTGGGGCCGCACGCCCTCGTGCCGCCGCACGTGCTCCAGCAGGATGGCTCGCACTGCGCACACACAGTGTGTAGTGTACCTTATACTGCGCGCTGGTGCAGAACGTCTTGGGGCACGAGGGGCACGCGTGGGGCCGCACGCCCTCGTGCCGCCGCACGTGCCCCAGCAGGATGGCTCGCACTGCGCACACACAGTGTGTAGTGTACCTTATACTGCGCGCTGGTGCAGAACGTCTTGGGGCACGAGGGGCACGCGTGGGGCCGCACGCCCTCGTGCCGCCGCACGTGCCCCAGCAGGATGGCTCGCACTGCGCACACACAGTGTGTAGTGTACCTTATACTGCGCGCTGGTGCAGAACGTCTTGGGGCACGAGGGGCACGCGTGGGGCCGCACGCCCTCGTGCCGCCGCACGTGCTCCAGTAGGATGGCTTGGCACTGAACACAACAAAAAAAAAATTACAAAACTAACTTACAAAACTATGTTAGAACCTAAATGAAGATGTTTAGAGGCCCAGTGCCCGATCAGCGCACTGTCCCATCTCTCCGTCGTGGTGGAGACAGGAGACTGTGGTGGCTGAAAAACTTACATTTATGAAGAGATTTCTTGTCATAGGGGGCAAGCGGGGGAACGTAGCATTAAAAGGAGCACTTTTTTTAGGCGAAAATATATTGATTCTAAGTGTTCAGAAGCGTCCAGCAGGATTTAGTAAATAGTTCCAATGCCGGCATTGCCGGCCTCATTAAGTGACCATAGCACTAGAATAGAAAGATAAAATTCGCAGTTTTAGAAGGAGTGAAGTGTGTCGAGTTGAAATGAACTATATCATCAGTGACCAGAGGAGTTCCTACTTAGTTCCTTTAAGTATCGTATGCGGAATGAAATTTTACAAAGTTCAATTTAGTTTTTAATTAAATTAATATAATAAAATATATGATTATTTGTACTGATATTGACAAAAAATAAACAGATATTTCTGGCACATTCTTGGCATTTTATTCAATTCCGATTTAGTTTTACTTCATAAACTCTATAGTTTTGGGTCTAAAATTATTTGCGTACACACGTCTTTTCAGATTGGCCACAAAAAACTTAAATTCGTCGAAGTTGAGGTACGTTAGGCGGTTTTGATTCTTTCAGTACATATGGGATTTCTAGGTCATCCATTTTGTTCAAAGTATTTTTTTAATAATGGCTAGGTACATGCTACATCTCGGCAAAATACTACATTAGTTCCTCTATGATTTGCTGTTTCGAAATCATGCAGAACTGGCAAACATCACTTAATGTATCGGCCAGCAGTAACCGACCAACTGGATTCAAAGAACACCGGTTTCGACTTACCAGAAGGCCTTATTGCTAGCCATAGTCAAACTTTTTTGGGAACTTCCTGAGCTATACATATCTCACGGATTCTTTGGTCTGGTCATTGGCATTTTCGAAATAAAAGTTACCTTGCCATTCATTCCCATCTAAGGTGAAATAAGATTCATCGTCCATAACGCGCTATATGTCGTTTTTTGCGTTGAATATATTTTTAACCATAGTACGAAGTCGTTTCTCTTGAAATTTTTTTTTTGTTTCGGACACGGTTTGTTTAACTTTTTTCGATCTTTTACCGAAGCCCATGTTATTGAGATGCTCATTCAGTTTTTCTGTTTTTTTTTTTTTTTTTTTCAATTTCAGTGTATGTTTTGCCACACAACCTGCCCTAATTTTATTAAATTGACTTCACTTCGAAAAACTGCTTAAACTGCTCACCTTAACCGAGCCAGATGTTCTAGAAGTGGGTTTTTTATAAGGAGTAACCAGACAAAATACTATAAATAGTACTTCTACTCTCCCCCATTTGCGTGAAATGTGCAATGACCTTCGGCTTTGGCCAGCCCGCGCGAATGTCGCAAAAATTACACACACCATCCCGACGTCTTTCTTCTCGATTTGCCATAATAAATTCATCCATAAACACACAATCATGAAAATTAAGCAAATTACTGACAAAAGTCAAGAGAAGCAAATGACATTCACAGAAGATTTCAAACTTTTTATGTTTACAATATGCCTATAGATTCTGTGCAAATTTCATTCCGCATACGCTATATACAGAAAACTGCATTCACGATTACTTCTGCTACTACTACGCCTGCGCGCTAGTATCGCCAGCCATTACAACTGACACTTGAATATATAGACGAAGTTCTCCTCCTTTTTTAGCGCGATTTCCATCGTATCACTTCGAATTGATTGTGTGGTCTTGACTTACTGAGTGTGTGTCTCACCGGCTGAATCTTGCCGCAATGCTCGCACATGTACGTGCGCTTACGGTCCGAAGGCTGCGTGGGCGGCGGCGCACCGATCCCGCTGTGTGTGTGTGTGTGTGTGTGTGTGTGTGTGTGTGTGTGTGTGTGTGTGTGTGTGTATGTGTGTGTGTGTGTGTGTGTGTGTGTGTGTGTGTGTGTGTGTGTGTGTGTGTGTGTGTGTTTGTGTGTGTGTGTGTGTGTGTGAGAGAGCGAGTGAGTGTCTCACCGGCAGCATCTTGCCGCAATGCTCGCACATGTACGTGCGCGTGCGCTGCGCGGTGGGCGCGCCCGGCACGCGGAGGCGGCGGCGCACGGCCCCCGCTTTGACCGCGTTGTACTTCTGGCCGAGGTGCTTGCGCTTGTAGTGCGTCCGGTACAACTTCGCGTCGAGGAATGTCTGGTGACACTACAGAAACAGGGACACCAAAAAATATATACAAATAAAATAAATAAATACCGGACAACCTCACACAAATCGCTCTAGTCCCAAATCAAGCTCAAGAAGGCTTGTGTTATACAAGTATTACATAATACAATACCGTATTTGTCTATAGAGAAAATTTATTATGTCATTAAACCCATTAAATATATGTACGTTCAAAACTACACGGAAATAAATAAACTATCGCTAACTTTTGGAGATCTTACTATTATCTAAAATAATATTGATCAATTAATTCAATTAATTGGGTGAATCAACTTTTAAGTGCACCTTGTTGCTATGGTTACGCAAAATTTGTCCAAAAGTTGTCGGACAACCTAAGCATTTTTCTATGAAACAGTATGAAGATGTCACTTGGACAACGGGGACAGAGTAAACAACACAAATAAGTTGATTCACCCAATTATGTAATTTTTGAGGTAAATTATTTAAATTATAAACATATACAATGACAAAAGCATCTAAAATATTATAGATTTTGATTTTTTATTGTTTATAACAAGTGGTGTATTACTTAATAAAAAAAATAGTGATTATCATTTTTGAGAAATAAAAAATGTTAAAAATTGTTGGGTTCAAAACTGTTAGTTTTTCCTTATTTATTAACACAGGTCTATTTACTCCCCAAACTACCCTATTGTCACGTGACTGCGACGAAAATCCGGGGTCTACTTATAATTACTTTATATTTTTTCATTTAATCAATAATTAATGTTATTGTAATATTCTGTCAGTTTTATTATAGGAATCACAAATTTTTTGTAGTTTTTATAAATAACGTTATGGCCACATTACGCAAAAATTACGCCGCTAATGTTGCCATAACTTTCATTAAAAAAACTACCAAATATGTGTTACAGATTATACATTTCACAGTAAATATTTTTCTACCATGGTATGTGACATCACAACATCCATTATATACCTTGATTTTTAAAACAAATATTTTACACATGACGTGAATGTAGATGATGTATTGAATTTGATAAAAAGAATTGAGATCGATAAGAGAGAAAGCGTTTGGAAAGGAATAGAACGAGAGCGAGTGAGAAGGAGAGGCATAATAGAGAAAGAGAAAGTATGAGAGAAGATGTGACAGCTAAAGAGAAAGACAGAGAGAGATTTGTGTTTTTATAAGATGTCATGTCGGTGACAGGTACAGTCGCCATCAGATATATCGCAGCATATAAGGCGTTCATAAATATCTGAACACGACTGTTATTGACTGGGCGTTACAGTACATGTTCAGATATTTATGAACGCCTTTAGAGTAAGAGATAGTACGTGGGAAAGAAAGAGAAAGTGCGAGATAGAGTAGGAGAGTGTGTATGCCAGAGAAAGAGAGGGTGAGTGAATATGAGATAGTAATAGAGAACAAGAGAGAATGATAGAGTAAGAGATGGTATGTGAGAGAGTGAGAAAAAAAGAAAGGGTGGCGACATCTAGGTACTAAATATTCAGCAAGCGACCCCTATTGTTAAATCACCTATTTAGGGGAGTGAGTAAGAGATAGTGTGCGGGCGAGAACGAGAGAGAGAGAGAATATGATATAGTAAGAGAGAACAAGAGAGAATGAGAGAGTAAGAGAAAAAAGGAGAATACCAACTTCGTCACACTTGGGATGGTGTACTATTGTCCAAGCAAGCACTATCGTTTTAAATCACTAATTTAAGAGACAGAGTATGAGAGTAAGAGATAGTGTGCGGGAAAGAGTAAGGGATAGTGTCTATGTCAGAGAAAGAGAGAGTGAGTGAATATGAGATAGTAAGAAAGAATGGGAGAGTAAGATATGGTATGTGAGAGAAAAAAATAATAGAGTATACGAACGTCGTCACACTTGGGATGGTGTTCCACGGTATGCTGCTTCAGCAGGTCCTCACTCAGAAGGTTGTCCCCACATATTTGGCATGGAGACAACTCCTCGTGCTTCCCGTCTTCAGCAGCGCCCGTGTGTCTCTTCAGCGCCTCGGGGCTGATAAAGATCGTGGAGCAGACCTTGCACTGGTAGTCTACTGACATGTACTGGGGAATGAGAAAGTGGTTGCCTATAGTAAGACCGAATAATATTTCTTTTTAATACTACGACGGTGGCAAACAAGCATGCGGCCCGCCTGATTTTAAGCAGTTACCGCCGCCTATGAGCGCTTGCAACGCCAGGAGCATCACACGCGCGCTGTCGACCCTTCAAGAATCTATTTACTCCCCTCTTGAAGAACCGCATACTGTAGCCCCCGGGGAAAACCTCGGCAGGGAGCTCATTCCACATGCGAAGCGTTCGCGGTAGTAATAATAATGATAACTCCATTTTAACCCTTAAATGCGTAATGATGTATATCTACACGTCACTGAAATGATATATGTCAAAATCTGAATATTGTCACTAAGGACTTAGTCAAGGTTGTCGCAGTCTCAAACTGACGTGGATTTCATTGCTATTGCATTTAGGGGTTAATAGCCCGGTTTTTTATTTTTTATATGAATGCAATATTTTAATCACCTGCTGGGACCAGTTCATGGATGTATCATCTCATTGATATGATCAGGAACGGGTCCCAGCAGGGCTGCAGCCACAGCAAATTTCTCCAAGGGGCCTCTACGTGTTGGATCCATATCCCCACGTAAGCCTCCCAAAAGACCGGGACGTATGAGCCCGAGACTCGATAACGAGAAACAAATAATATAATACTCGTTATTGTGTTACCGGTCCGGTACAACCAAGTTGCATAATACCAGGTTACATATTTTGACTCAATCTCACATTGGCTTAGTTCCAAAATACCTGAAAACTCAAAAAGATTTGTTTCCAATATAATAAAATATCATACTGATGTCTACATGTTTCAGCCGATATCCATAATGTATAGTTGGTAAAAAGGACAATTTGTTCAAATGCCTAATTATCATTAAGACTGAAGGTTAAAACGCAACAGTTTCATAATTACCAAAATTCAAAAATACCTTTAACTGTTAGGCCCAAAGATGAAAATGACTTTGACGCATAATACCTAAAATTTTAACTTTTAAAATAAAAAATTGACTAGTTTTTTCCAGGAAACAAAATAAAACCTATTCTTATTTCCGGAACGGGTATTCTGTACTACCTAACGAAATATTTTATATTTCTGTATTTTTTTTTGTGACCATAATCATCTCGGATTGAACCTTGGATCTTGTGCATTTTCCGCCAAATTAATGGTTAATGACTCACGTGAAAATATAACAATCACATAAAACATTAATTCCGAAAATTAGACATTTTTCCATAGGAATTGAACTTTAGGTATTTTGAGCATTTGATGTTTTAACCTTGTGATGATATCAATGTAATATAAGCTTAAGACATTTTAGGATGTGGTTGAATTGAAAATTAGTATATTCACAATAAAGTTAATTTGAATTATATGTAGTTCTATCAAAAGTATGGCATTTTAAGAAATAGGTGTAAGTCATTTCGACATTTAGACATTTTGAAACTAGTCTGTTTTGACAATGCGACGTAATATTAACATGGTAATATGGTACTTGGTTGTAACGGACCGGTAACGTTATTGTGTACCAGAATAAATATACATTACATTGTCAATGTCATTCGTGGTGGTATCTTTAAAAAAACAAATATAAAAAAAATATCCAAAGAAAATGCCGAAAACCATTCACAGTTGTGACCGTAAGATTATAAAACCATGCCTTCTATTCGATTACTGAATATTTATCATTAGAAAATATTTTAAATGGCGCAAATTGTGAATAGATTTCTTTATATATTAAGCGTATTTACTTTGTATAGTAAATTCATACTCTAATAAGTATAATATTGTGAAATGCTGACTTACCATGTAATGATCATTATACATTATGGTTAATAAATAAACTAAAAAAAACAAATGTGTACATGTGTTTACTACACGAAAAACTGTCAGGAAAAGAGTGCATTCTATTAAATTACATTACGAGGTTAACATAGTGGAACTGACAGGTATTTAAACTAATGTCATTATAGTGGATTGCGATTGGTTGCAAAATTGTTGCCATATAACTGGGATAACTCGGGGCACCTATACGAAAGTAACGGAGCAAAATATTTTATCGACAAAAAATATATCGATTTTACTGTCAACATCTAATTTCATCGACATAAATAAATATAACTTAATTCTCCACATTTTCAAATAAAAAAAATAAACATATTAAAACGTGTATTAATTTGACTTGACCGTTATTCGAAGCTTATTTAATTGAGATAGGCATGTCGTTTCCCGCCTTGTATTGCTATCTCTTTCTAAATTATAGCCCCTCTACTAGTCTTTTCCTACCACCACCTGGCAGTGGGGATGAATCTGGGGTCTGAAGAAATCCCAATTAGTTTCGTCATTGGCGTCTGATTTCCCGCCGCGATCAGTCGTAAGGTCTAGTGCCTAATACGACTATTCAAATTTTAATCATATTTTGAGCGAACCCTTTTTAAACTAAGTTCCGTTCGCTGAGTGAAGAAATACTTACGTTACTAAATACGATATCATTGGGTTACACAAATTCATACGAGTTGTTGATTTCCTATCGTAAGTTATTTGTGACAACATATTCACGTAAGTATAACACTAAAAACGAATTATCTGTGTCGTGTCAAACAAAGGGTTACTTATCACTGCACAAATCTACCCACATATTTTTTGTGAATGTAAATTAACGGTTTTACCGTTCGATATTTATTGTAAATTTGATTTGTAGAATTATGGATGAGGTGGATGAAATGCAGGAAAATACCAATATGGAATCGAAGGAAACCCGGACACGTAAGCGTTCATATAGCAGCTCGAGCAGCAGCAGCAGCGATAGTAGCTCCAGTTCCTCGGATTCATCGAGTTGTGATCAAAAGAACAAGTGCTATCGTCGTAGCAAGATGGAACAGGAAAAAATCTGCTCGCAAGTTACACAAACTAACAAAGGAGGTAAGCAAGATACGTGCAAGCCTAGCAGCCCCTAACGATTGTTATAACCGTAACTCAGAATGTGATGCTTTTTCCATTGTCTCGGACACTGTTAGTCGAGATCGTTACGACGAAATAGAACCCCAGCCGGGCCCTTCAAAGCCTTTTGTTTTGGGTCTCGAAACTAAATTAAAAGAACCAACAATTCCGGATGCAACTTAAGTTGCTGTGCGAAGTACAGCGGCTCAACAGCAAGGGCTGGAACGACATTCGTTATTCTGAGACACAAAAAACGTATAGTCGGTCTCCGGGCTACACGGATTTGGAGGTAAACGAGGAAGTTAAACAGTATGACTCCTACCCACATTTAGTTAATTCTGACAAAGCGTATGGCGCATTAATCTTTTGTCTCATAAAACAGCAAGAAGCCCTGCACGCTGCAGTGGCAAGTATACTCGATTTCATCAGGTCAGGAGGAGAATTTTCTTTTGAAACTTTTCGTGAAAAGGTTAATAGTGTCCTGTTAGAAGGAGATTTTTTTAAGGTTTCCGAGGATTTATTGCAGATGGTTTGTGGCCACAGAGCAGAGGTTATAAATATGAGACGAAACGGAATTACGAAACACATCAAAGAACCTTTGGTAAAGGCTGCTATACGCAAGATACCACCTTCTAGCTCGTCTCTTTTTAACGCTGAAGAGTTCACAGCCAAAATCGAACACCATGGCGGGGTTCGTAAATGTTTTTGGCCTCTAAACAAGAACCCTGTTTCGCAAACAGGCGATTCTAAAGCCGAATCAGGCGCTCCCTCGCAGGGAGCAGTGCCTCACAAAGTACCCTCGCAGGGTTACTGTAATCACGTACACACGGTAAGCAACCCGCATACGTGCCATGCTCATGCGTGCCAGGGAAATACACCCGCACAACATGCTGTTCCCCCGCGGGGAAATTACCATCAAAACTATCCTTCGCAAGGATATAATAATGCCTCTAGAGTTAGCCATAGCAACACCTTTCGAGGGCGCCAACCCAAGCAATACCAGCAACGATCCCAACAACGAAATGGCCGTAAACGAACGGCATCGCCTGGAGGCTACAAGAACAATAAGCGAGGAAAGTATTGACACGAAGTTCAGAGCGGGCCGCCTGGCACAATTCTACGACGTTTGGGAGACGATGAATGCACCAGATCATATACTGCGTATAATCAAGGGGTATCGCATACCCTTTTACCAAAAACCACCTTTAGTTTACCCGAACCTTTATGGAAACAATCTGGAAATTCCACAATCGGAATAATTGACTCAGATAATTGGTCAAATGAAAAATCAGGGTGTGTTAGAGGTGGCAAAGCCGTCTCCAAGCTTTCTTTCGACAATGTTTTTAGTGCCAAAGAGCGACGGCTCAGCTCGGCCAATTTTCAACCTCAAGCCTCTAAACCGGTTTATAATTACCGAAAAATTTGGACTAATAAATGTTCATCGTGTACCGGATTTTATCCAACCCCAAGATTGGCTTTGCAAAATAGACCTGTCCCAGGGTTATTTCCATCTACCCGTAAGTCAAACGCACAGGCGCTTTTTACGCCTTATTTACGGACAAGAACTTTTACAGATGACATGTCTACCGTTCGGTCTCAGCACCGCACCAAAAGTTTTCGCATCATTCACCAACTGGGTGGCGCAGATTCTAAGGAATTCCAATATACGCACGATTGTGTATCTCGACGATTTCCTCATAGCCCACCAGGACGAGAATACGCTTGCCAGGCATGTAAAGATTGTTGTGGAGACTCTAGAAAAATTTGGATGGCTGATAAACTACGAGAAATCGCTTCTAACTCCTCAAAGGTCATTGGTATACCTGGGTATCGCTTGGGATCCTTGGGAGAATCTCAAAAGTTTACCAAACGAGAAGATTCCATTATTGAAGGCCAAGGTCCAACAAATGCTATTTTTAGAGAAAACCAATCGAAAAAAACCTCGAGAGTTTAGTCGGAATTCTCAAGTTTGCCAGCTTCACTGTTCCAAGGGGAAGGTTAAACTACCGAGCAATTCTAAATCTTCTCAATTCGATACAGAGATTTTCGGGACGGCTTTACAGCATACCCAAGGAAGCAATGGAAAATCTAGTATGGTGGCTGCACAATGGTCATCACCCATCACCAATCCATCTCCCCCCACCATCACATTTCCTGACGACAGATGCCTCGGATCTTGCTTGGGGAGCCCAATTAGACGCACAGGCTCTGTCGGGCAGTTGGACCGAGTGGGAGCAAAAGTTGCACTGCAACCAGAAGGAAATGCTCGCTATATTGAAGGTCTTAAAAGATCACAGTCAGTACCTGAGCTATTCTACGGTTCTTGTCCAGTGCGACAACAGAACAGTGATAGCTTACTTGCGCAACCAAGGTGGAACAAAATCAAATCCTCTCCTAGAATTAACATACCAAGTTTTTCGCATTCTCGAACAACATCAAATACATCTCAACTTGTTCCACATCCCGGGCCAATACAACAGCCACGCAGATCATTTATCAAGGATGCGTCGGCCGCCAGAGTGGCATCTCCTACCAGAGGCCACAGAGAAAGTTTTTGCAAAATGGGGTGTCCCGCAAATAGATCTATTTGCGTCTCAAAGAGCCCACGTGGTGATCAACTATGCGTCGCTAGATCAAAACGATCACAGAGCTCTGATCCACGACGCCTTCTCACAAATTTGGATGTTCGATCTAGCGTGGGTGTTCCCACCCCCTTACCTAATCCCAAAGGTATTGGCTCATCTCAATCAAGCCACAGGTGTATACCTTCTGGTAGTCCCGCGATGGAACCGCATTTTTTGGCGGGCGGACCTCAAGTCCCGGGCCCTAGCAGCGCCGTTCACGCTGCGATCTCTAGACAGGCTCCTGATCGATGTAACTACGGGCTTACCACCGCCGAAAGTTCAGGAAATGATACTGGAAGTGTGGAAGTGTGGGGGTGGTCAGAGAGCTTAATTGGTTGGAATTCAGATCAGTTAGACTTACTTAAGCAGTCCTGGCGCGCCTCCACACGAAAGATTTACAGCCTCGCGTGGAACAAATGGGTAAACTGGGCTACTAGTAAAAATATTGACTACACGAAGCCATCAGGATCGGATGTAGCAAAATATTTGTCTGATCTTCACTTAGTTCATAATCTTTCATATAGAACTATCCTACTGTATAAATCAGTAGTTTCAACATTATGTAATACGGAAGAATCGGGCCAATTAAGTTCGCACATTCTTGTGAAACAAGTTCTTAAATCAATAGCATTGCAAAAGCAGAAGCCCAGTGACCAAAAACCTCCTATATGGAATGTAGAAAAACTTGTTAATCACTTAAAAAAATACAAAATTAATTTAGAACATATATTCGAATCATCTCGGCACACTGCGATGTTACTTCTTCTTTGCTCCGGTAGAAGAATACACGATCTAACGTTATTGAAAATTGATTGTAAACATTATTCGTCATCAGATGATTTTGTAGTATTTTGGCCGGAATTTGGATCCAAGACAGATTGTGTAAATCATCGACAGTCAGGATGGAAGTTACTATGTAACTCTGCTTGTCAAAATTTAAATCCTGTATTTTGGGTCAAAAACACAATTGCATTGTTAAAAAATAGACGAGACTTAAATAATGTAAATAATTTATTTGTCACCTTAAGAGGTGAAGTAAAAACTGCATCCCGAACAATTATTGCGGGATGGATCAAAAGTTTGCTTAAGGAGGCTGGCATTACAGCGTCTCCGGGTAGCGTCCGCTCAGCGGTCGCGTCTAAGAATTGGATCGACAACTTTCCTGTCGAAGACATATTAGCTCGTGGTAATTGGCGTTCAGAAAACACGTTCCATCAATATTATAGACGTGAAGTAATGCCAGTATCCTCTAGTGAATCTATTACTGTGTCGCACTTTTTTGAAGCAGTTGATTGAATAATAATTGACATTATGTATTATTAACAGAGGATAATATTATCTTTTGCAATAAATGTTAATGATTTACAGTGGAATATGCGGTTTATTTCTTAACTCTCCATCAGTTCCTACACTAAATTCACATTGGCATCTTCTTTTCCGGCACCACCAGGCGATAACAAACAGGTCTCAATTAAATAAGCTTCGAATAACGGTCAAGTCAAATTAATAGACGCGTTTTACCTACCAATAAAACGCATATTAATTTACTTACCTTATTCGAAGCTTATGAGTAAACTCTGCCTGGTGACATTAATTTCGAGCCAATGACGAAACTAATTGGGATTTCTTCAGACCCCAGATTCATCCCCACTGCCAGGTGGTGGTAGGAAAAGACTAGTAGAGGGGCTATAATTTAGAAAGAGATAGCAATACAAGGCGGGAAACAACATGCCTATCTCAATTAAATAAGCTTCGAATAAGGTAAGTAAATTAATATGCGTTTTATTGGTAGGTAAAACGCGTCTATTTACATGTATATTTTTAAATAATTTTCATAATATACGTAAATTGTCATTTTGATTGAAAAGATATCCTCATACTTTTATTATCTTAATGTAAGAGGCTCAATATCAGATCAGATATGACATCGAACCACTTCACAGTAATCCAGAATGTTCAATGAGCACATATTAATTTAATTATATCGACATCTTTTTATCGATATCCTATCCCTAGAACGTGCCCCGAGTTAGCACAGGTATGCATATAAACCTTACAAATAGCGCCCTCTTGACAATACTCATATAAAGCCTGACCAGAAATATGTGAGGATTGTGATGAGGGCGCTATTTATAAGATTGATATGGCAACAATTTTGCAACCAATCGCAACCGCACTATTCGCTGGGTGCGCGATGACAGCGTCAACTAGCGGTTACAATTACGGCGGGCTTTTTAATGTCAAATGGCTGACTGTCTTTACGAATAGTAAGTAAACAAACAAATAATTTCAAGGAAGTATAGTAATTTTCTTTCATTTTGTTCGATTATGTTAATCTATAGTGTCCATAAAACGTTGACCTTCTTTATTTCCCGTCTAAAATGGCAAAATCAATAACTTTCAGACGTAATTCACACGGACCTTTTCATGGCTGTCTTCACGAGAAGTAAGTTACAAAATAAACAAATTTAACCGAAAAACACATTCCATGCATAATGCAACCGATCATTTATGACTGTATTTTCGTAATAATACAGATTATTTTGTTTTTTCAGTTAAACATGGCCAAATTAATTATTATAACTGGATTCTGCTCAATCAAACACAACATCGCTTTCAAATCCCATACTACAATAAAATGGGAAACAATTAGTTTTTGCTCAACATGTCCAAAATGTAAAAGAAAATAAACGCATAAACATGCTACTCCCTACAATATACAAGATATAATATTAAAAATGTTAGGAACGGCCCGACATGTTTCGAACTCATTTGGAGCTCTTCATCAGGGGTAGCTATCCGTGCTGTTACGCGACTCGCGACCCACTGCACTTTTAATCGCTCTTCTTGCCGCCCTCTGCGCACGCGCAGATAGCGCGGCGCGGGGAGGGCAGGGCTCTTGCGCTGTCACCACTGAACTGTCTGTCACTGCATTTTCACTATTACCCACTGATACCACGCACACTTGACTTATTGTATCAACGACATTGTCTGAACGCGAGATGTTTTTTAACGCCGGAATCACAGGTTTCCATGCCGGAGGTAGAGCCCAACCACCGTCTCGGTTGAAATTCGGGCGCCGTCCAATTTCGATAGCTTCACGTATCTTCCGTTGTACACAGCGTTTCTCACGAACCAACAACCGTGCCTTATCGAAACGTACGAAATGGGACGCACCGGCCTCGACAACATGCTCCGCAACCGCGGAGTCTCTCGTGTCCATTTTTCTGACACTGCGTATATGCTCAGACAATCTTGTAGACACATTACGTCCCGTCTCTCCTATGTACGCCTTGCCACACTCACACGGTATTTCATACACCCCAGGGGTTCCAAATGGATCCCTATCTTTAGGAGACCGTAGCAACTGCCTCATCTTAGTCAAAGGACGGAACCAGGTTGTAATGCTATATCTACGGCGTAAAATGTGTCCGATGGTATCCGTCACACCTTTGATATAAGGTAAGTACGCAGGCGCTCTCTCTACAGTCTGCGGGCGTTGTGCTGTACCATTTACGTATTGAGTTAGCGCATGTGCGACAGGTATTGGAGAAAAATGGCTATAAGTGGAGAGTGTCAGCGTGTAGCGAGCCCCAGTACAGCACAACGCCCGCAGACTGTAGAGAGAGCGCCTGCGTACTTACCTTATATCAAAGGTGTGACGGATACCATCGGACACATTTTACGCCGTAGATATAGCATTACAACCTGGTTCCGTCCTTTGACTAAGATGAGGCAGTTGCTACGGTCTCCTAAAGATAGGGATCCATTTGGAACCCCTGGGGTGTATGAAATACCGTGTGAGTGTGGCAAGGCGTACATAGGAGAGACGGGACGTAATGTGTCTACAAGATTGTCTGAGCATATACGCAGTGTCAGAAAAATGGACACGAGAGACTCCGCGGTTGCGGAGCATGTTGTCGAGGCCGGTGCGTCCCATTTCGTACGTTTCGATAAGGCACGGTTGTTGGTTCGTGAGAAACGCTGTGTACAACGGAAGATACGTGAAGCTATCGAAATTGGACGGCGCCCGAATTTCAACCGAGACGGTGGTTGGGCTCTACCTCCGGCAGGGAAACCTGTGATTCCGGCGTTAAAAAACATCTCGCGTTCAGACAATGTCGTTGATACAATAAGTCAAGTGTGCGTGGTATCAGTGGGTAATAGTGAAAATGCAGTGACAGACAGTTCAGTGGTGACAGCGCAAGAGCCCTGCCCTCCCCGCGCCGCGCTATCTGCGCGTGCGCAGAGGGCGGCAAGAAGAGCGATTAAAAGTGCAGTGGGTCGCGAGTCGCGTAACAGCACGGATAGCTACCCCTGATGAAGAGCTCCAAATGAGTTCGAAACATGTCGGGCCGTTCCTGACAATTTTTACGTGAGTTTATACCGTTTTAGGGTTCCGTAGTCAACTAGGAACCCTTATAGTTTCGCCATGTCCGTCTGTCCGTCTGTCCGTCTGTCCGTCTGTCCGTCTGTCCGTCCGTCCGCGGCTTAGCTCCGTGATCATTAGTACTAGAAAAAAAAAAAAAAAAAAAAATATATTATATCAGTTATTTAAAATCTAGCAGAAAACTACTGAATTAATAGAAAATGTCATTGTTTTCTATTTACTCTTTCCGTCCGTTTAATTGCCCACGAATTTTTATAATCACATTTTGAATCTTGTGTTTTAGTTTAGTTTATTAATATTAATTAATGTTATAGGTTAGTGTGCCCTGAGTCAATTTGAATGCTGATGCACACCTGTCATTGGTTCATAAACAGGTTTTTGTGTCTGTGTATTTTATACTATTTACTAGGTTTTGTTTATGTACTGTTGGTGTGTCTTATAAATAAATAAATAAATAAAATAAAAATAAAAATAGAAAGCTGAAATTTGGTATGAGTATGTGTATGTATCACGCCGACAAAACGGTAAAATAAAAACTAAAAAAAAAATTTTTTTTCGGGTACCTCTCGAACACCTAAAGTGGGGGTGATTTTTTTTTTTCGTTTCAACCCTAGTGTGTGGGGTGTCGTTGAATAGGTCTCTTGAAAATAATAGGGGTTTTCAAACATTACTTTTTGATAAAGTCAGTAGTTTTGTAAATATTCGCTCCGAAAATAAAAAAAATTGTGTCCCCCCCCCTCTAACTTTTGAACCACAAGTCAAAAAAATATGGAAAAATTCATGTTAATGCGGCCTTATAAGTACTTTCAATGAAAACTATATTGAACAAAATCGGTCAAGCCGTTTTTGAGTTATCGCCAAATTTCATATTTTTTCTTTAAAAGGTCGTAAGTTGACTTCCAGAAGGTAATAAGTGATTACAGTTTCTAGGGCGTTTACGACCTTTTTATAGAGCTTAAAATCTGTCTTAACTTAAACCTCGGGCTTAAAACAGCAGTTTATTGTGAAGGATGAGCAACTACGGAACCCTACACTGAGCGTGGCCCGACATGCTCTTGGCCGGTTTTTTATAATTAGTAAAGATGTCTCACGATAGTTTTAATAACATTATTAAAAATGTTGTTCTATAGGTTATACTAACTTTTTCCTCTTGATAGCGATTATCCATTTAATTCGTTGTTCTCGTTTCCAACTTGCTTGTGGAAATTTATTCATTTATGATTACTGTTTTTGCAATTAACTACACTGCAGGTTTCGTGCCGCATATTTATTTATTTTTAGATGCCTTAATTTCGCTAGTAAAAAGTGACAGTTGGCCTGACGAAAGTTCCTTTTTTGGCCACGGCGCGCGCTGCGATCGATTCGTGGTTCCCCCACCACCTACTTCGCACCCAGCGAATAATGACATTAGTTTAAATACGTTTCTCCACTATATTAACCTCGTAATATCATTTAATGAAATGGACTCTTTTCCTGCCTGTTTTTCGTGTAGTAAACACGTGTACACTTTATTTATAATCTTACGATCACGACTATGAATTGGATCGGCATTTTCTTCGGATAATTTTAAATAATTGTCTTTTAAAGAAACCATCACGAATGACATTGACATTGTTGACAACCATCATAAAATCATTGCCAGTGTAAGAAATTAGTTCTAGTGAAATTCCGCAATATGGCGCATCATCATATATTTCTGGTCAGGCTTTAATTATTTCTAGTCAAGCTGTAAATTATTTAATTTAATTTTATTTGATTTCTGCTCCGGTTCAGTGGAGCCGCACACGCATCCTTACCACGTTGTGCATGCGGGCCTTGTGCAGCCGCAGCCCGAGCAACCCGAGGAACATCTCGCCGCACAGCGCGCACGCCACGTGCTGCGTGGGGTGCGCCAGCCGCACGTGCGTCATGAAACACGACTTCGTGCTGGAATTTACAACATTTCTTATCTGTGGAAGTTCACTCTTGGGCGAGCAGACTGACAGCGTATGTCATTGGCCTAAAGAAACAAATAACTAACAAATCTGCACGAATTATTGAATTTCATAAAAAAACAAGCAATGTCATTAGTGGTTTTTCTAGTATCTATAAACGTTTTTTACTTTCTATGTATTTACTGCTGAAGTCGTACCTACGAGATAGAATATTTTATATTAAGGTTAATGATGCATATTCCGGATTTCACGACATAATGGCAGTTGTGCCACAAGGTTCGGTTTTGGGGCCAATTCTATACCTCTTATATACAGCAGACGTCCCCGAGACAGAAAACATACTAACTGCCACCTTCGCTGACGACACAGCCATCTTAACCAATACTAAGAACCCAGAAGTAGCATCACAAAATCTTCAGCACCACGTCGATAAAATACACAACTGGATGAATTCTTGGAAAATAAAAGCCAGTGCAGCTAAATCAAACCACATAACATTCACGTTAAGACATGACCACTGCCCTCCTGTAAAATTAGGAAATAATCTACTGCCAACGAGTGACGTCGTAAAGTATCTTGGATTCCACCTTGACAAGAAACAGACATGGAAAGCTCACATTATGAAAAAACGTGATGAGTTGAACTTAAAATTTAGATCAATGAAATGGCTCATCGGCAGGCAGTCTAGACTAAGTGTAAATAATAAGCTATTGATCTACAAGGTTGCTCTAAAACCAATCTGGACATATGGAATCCAGTTATGGGGATCAGCTAAGAGTTCCAACATAGAGATACTTCAGAGGTTTCAAAACAACATATTAAAAGAAATAGTTGCTGCACCCTGGTTCACCAAAACAAAAGAAGTACATGACTATCTGAAAATGCCCACTGTAAAAGAAGAAGTTGACCGAATGGCAGCCATATACAGAAACAAAATACTCTGCCACTAAAATGAGCTGGCATCTGTATTGAGTGAATCCCTACCACAGAGACGCCTGAGACGACTACACATATGGGACTTAACAACTAATTTAAATAAGCAATAAGCATCTTAAGGTACCCCGTCATTGGATGGGCCTACCTCACACGCCGTAAAAAACAAACAAAATAACTGCTTATGGTCACATATAGACCGATTGCACGTTCGTAAACAAAATACTAAAAAAAAAAAAAACTTTCTATGTGATACAATTGAGTTCGTTATATTTTTTGGAGTATTTAATGATAATAAATCATTACATAAACAGGTCTACGTCTTTTTTTTTTTAAAAGCTGTGTTGTGTTGTAATAATCTTGCGTTTCGATTCATGTACTATTTCTGTAAATTGGTAGAAATCGATTAAATTGATAACCTGAAGAAAGAACAATAAAACAAATAACTATTTTACATAGAAAGCTCCAGTGAGACCGATGGCTCGTAGCTCAAATGGAGAAAGATATATGCAGGTTCGGAAAAAAAATCATCGATAAAATCGATTCGATCAACCATTCATAATCGTTAGATTTGGCATACAATATGTCTTCGCTACATCACTACAAACATCAACGGAGAACTGTCAAATGTTTGTTAAAATAATAACCACACTGTAATATAGACATCGAGAGAGCTTTCCGTCTTGTACAATGTACATCCTAAAAAATATTTCAATTAATTTTTGTGTATGTAAAGAAATAAAACAAAATAGGTACCTACATAGAATAACCGAAATATACGACAACTATGCCTGCATAGAATTGTCGACCTATCTGCGAAAAAAATAAGCTGTCAATAATGTCAAACTCATTGTCATTCGTTTTTTTTTTTTAATTAGACACCAGACTTAAGTAACCTCTACATTGTGTCATAGTTTTGGATTGGAGATGCTACATTTTTCATAAATTAATAATAAAATTAGTAATCTCAGGAAAAATATAAAAACAGTGATTGATTACGTCACAACAATACTTTATTGCACACCAACAGGAAAAATATTACTTGAGAAATTCCTAAATTAAACAAGCTATATTTTAAGCTATTCTATGTCAGCTGGCAACACGAGATTTTTTGGTAAAAAATCTTAATAGCGTGATGCAGGATCGTCATAATGAAATAATGAACTTTATTCTGCAAGTAGGCCACAAGGGCACTTTAACATGTCTGAGTCTACCGGTATTTCACAAGAGGAGACCACTGTTGAGAAGAAACGCCGAATTCCGCCGTCATTTGTTTTGTACGAGCGCGCGGCGCCTGTTGGTCATAATTTCCTTCTCGCATCACGCCGATACGGCTCACTATGGGCGGCCTTCATACAAACGTGTGGACACGCGTTATGACTCTTAGCATTTTTGCTATAATTTCGAAACCAAGCGCTATTGTAATTTGATATTTATACTAATTGTTCAAAATACTATTTTCTTCACGATTAATTGCTTATAAAATTATTAAAAATTAATTTTCTTTGTAAAAAAAATAATTTATAATTATTTTTCGTTCAATCATTGAAATCGAAAGTTGGTGATCATTAGCGATATTTGATGAAAAATAAATTAAATTTTGTGAAAAAAGTCTGAAAAAAGTCAAATTATAATCACATTTAATAGAACGCCTATTTAACATGACCTTTTCAATTTGCACATTGCTATTTTGTTGTGCAGGCGTACCATTGAGGTCGATATGGTCGATTATTTGATTATGCTTTAACTTTAATCAAGGAAAATTAATAAAATTAAATTGTAGTTGCTTCTTAAGATTTAATTGGTTTTTTTCATTTTCATTTTCTCTATCACTAACTAAAATTTTATTAGCTTTTCGCATTACATTAGTCGACAACACTGCACAGTCTTTTAGAATTGCTTGGTCTGAGACATTTTTAGCTGATAGCGGATGTCGATACAGTGAGTTGTGATAACACAAATTGCAATAGAAGACCTATGCCCATTATAGTCCGTTTTCGAGAAAAAAAATATCAAAGTTGCTATTTTGGAGTGTGTTGGAAATAGGAAAAGAACAATTTTTTCATTATAATCCAAAATTGAAAGCAACCATTAGTAACTGTATTTTAACACGTACAATTACGAGTTATTCAAGCTTTATTCCAGATCTTAATTGTAATTAGAAACCAAGATATTGACATAAACTTAAATTTTAGTTTTTATTTATTATTTTTTTATTTCCGTTGATATCGTGCGAAATTTTATTTTTATGTTATTATCCACCTTATAATCTATCGCTAATTTAAAAATCAGTTATGATATGCTTGGAGACGCGAAATTATTCACAATTGAAGATAAATGTTGAGCGCCTATTAAATAAGTTATAGCAAAAGTACGAGGCTGTGTGTGATAGTTTGCTATTAAAATCATGTGTCAATGTTAACTGGTAATAGAAAGAGCGTGATCGCCGTCCACAGCTTCACATTCTCCTAACATATTTGCGGCTACCCCCGGAGAGTGCGTTAGAGACCCTTGACGCTGCCCGCGAAGCTATGGATAGCGCCAATGCCGGTACCCCTCCCTCTCCGGGGGAGGCCGCAAATATATTAGGAGAATGTGAAGCTGTAGACAGCGATCACGCTCATTCTATTACCAGTTAACATTGACACATGATTTTAATAGCAAACTATCACACACAGCCTCGTACTTTTGCTATAACTTATTTTTCTCAAACATGCAATGAAATATCGTCGTAACGTGCGTTAAAACAGGCTTCGAAGTGTCAAGTTTCGGGCGGAACAATTCGAGAGAACTGTAAAGGAATTTCATACAAAATTGAAGGTCTAAGCCGGGAAGTAATTTGTTTTTAATTTTAATGTAAACATGGCGTCTGTGTGTATGAACAGCTGATTTATATTTTTTTTCTAGTAGCTACCCATTCAGCCATTGGACCAACAATATCCGTGTTAATGCCTAGTACACACGAACTGAAAATACCGTCTATACGTAAGTCACCAGAGACCATAGACAATATTAAAAATCCTCTGCCTTTATTTTACTTATTATAGAAACTAAGATTCTTATTATCAAGTTGTGTATAATGGCCCTAATATTCGCACACTACACACGTGGACTTATTAAAGAAAAAAAATATAGAGGGATTGGAGGAAAAATTAAAAATACTATTTTAAACATGGCGCCTGTGTTCATGAACTGGCTGAACAGCTGAATTATGTTTTTTTGAGTGGTGTATTTTTTTATTTCATTGCATATGTTTGAGAAAAGCACTATACATGCCTTAGCCGTGAAAAGGGCTTGCCGGCCTCGTATCACTAGACAGCCTCCCTTACGGTCGGCCGTCTATACCTACTCAGCCGGCAAGCCCTTATTTCCCGGCGTCTGCAGTAATGTACTATTGTAGGCGCTCAACATTTATCTTCAATTGTGAATAATTTCGCGTCTCCAAGCATATCATAACTGATTTTTAAATTAGCGGTAGATTATAAGGTGGATAATAACATAAAAATAAAATTTCGCACGATATCAGCGGAAATAAAAAAATAATAAATAAAAACTAAAATTTAAGTTTATGTCAATATCTTGGTTTCTAATAACAATTAAGATCTGGAGTAAAGCTTGAATAACTCGTAATTGTACGTGTTAAAATACAGTTACTAATGGTTGCTTTCAATTTTGGATTATAATGAAAAAATTGTTCTTTCCTATTTCCAACACACTCCAAAATAGCAACTTTGATATTTTTTTTCTCGAAAACGGACTATAATGGGCATAGGTCTTCTATTGCAATTTGTGTTATCACAACTCACTGTATCGACATCCGCTATCAGCTAAAAATGTCTCAGACCAAGCAATTCTAAAAGACTGTGCACTGGATCTGATAACAACATCATTGTGTCTATCAAATTAGTATTAGACGCAACTCGACTGCATTTGCGTGTATGGTGCAGTCTTACGCAACGAAATATTTTATGGCTCGGTTCTTGTTCATCTTCGGACAGGTGACCAATAGGTATAAAATACAGTTGTGTTCTATTATGTCTGCTCCATGTACTAGATTTTTATGCACCATAATGGGCATTTAATACCATTCCTATAATGTTATATAAAACAGCTGTTTCTCGGGTATATTTTCTGAACGCTTCGACATTAATTTTCAAACTGGAAGATAAAACCTGCAATATAATGTAAAATATTTTTTGTTTCTTCATCGATATTAGTTATTTCCAAGCTTGTCTTATAATTGGCGAAAAACCTTCTTGCTAGAATGATATTACCGTCATGGTTGTACCTGCACCTTGCTTAACCAGATTAACTAATAAGCCTAGTTTAAACTCAGTTTTAATATCTAATTTCCTTGGCTCTTTTATATTTTTATATTATTTTTGTGCAGTCCAAGACTTAAACGGTAATCTGTATGCAATGTGCAACATACATTCAAAACATCTAATCCTTCCTGTTCCTGTTGAAATCCGTTTGGGCCAATAATATATTTTGCATTTTTCAATGACATGTAACGAGATGGAGACGACGACGTTTTTAGATTACCTACCCAAGAGTAACTGGCATAATATTAAGTTGTACAAAATTAGGTAATTGCACAAATTTACAGTATACTTGACCAATACATTTGTATGGTATATAAAAAGAAACACAATTTTTTAGGAACGTAACATGGAAGAAAGACACTAATAGCAGCCTCGCGCAACTCTCAAGGTAAAAAACGATCGACAACGGCTGTATGAAACGGGGGTGAATTTTTTACCTATCTAAGTTTGAAAGAACGTTGAAACCTACAAAGCATTAGATAATTGGCGACAATCGAATTTAGGCGGGTTGTACTTCAGCCGCCATTTTTGTCCGCCATGCCATGTTAGATGACGTTTCTATTTTGTTGTGTAGTCGGCTTCTGTCAAGGTTCTGCGATCTTTTCAAATAATTCAAATTTCACAAATAATCTAATAATTTGCATTCTTTGGGTGTAGTGGTCGTCTAGAAGGTACACAAGACAATCACAATTGCAAAAATGAGTGGATTGAAAAGGAAAAAGTGCGAAATATGCAGAATGAAAACGTGTCGAATGGACGGTCAAAAAAGACTATTCATGGCAAGATTTCCACCGTTCGAAGATCGGTAAGTAAAAAATATACTTAATTACTGCGTGTTATAACCATGTTAATCGTAAGTTTCATTGAAAACTTGGTATTTCGGGTAAAATAATACATACCCTTATACGTATGTAAACAATAGTGCTGTATGTAAGTTTTATCGATAATTTTCATTTGAAGTGAAAAATACCTGGGTAAACACGGAATATCTTTCTTCAAGCAAAAGCCTATTGGTATGTGTACTTATACAAAAGTGTGCACTTGAATACAGCTGTTAAAGCCGTCTCAGATGAGAGGATAAGACATTATTATCACTACTTTTTATGCCAGTTTGAGTTAGATTATGGTCACAGAAATATTTTACGAAAAATCTTCAATGGACTATGAATGGCACGGTTTCATCTGGACAAACAGATTCATTTTTACTCTGTAATTTTCTGTTTACCCTGTATTATTTGTGTTGCAGAACTTCCAACCTGGAGCACAGACTGGAGTGATGAAACGGCTTTTTTCGTCTATGTTTATCAGCAAGCCAAGCAAAGTTTGAACGAAATAAAATTATTTGCACACTATTGTTTTTTTTATGAAGTCAGTAACCTTAAGTAAACCAAATGTTTACATTGAAGCGAAATATTTAATGATTTAAATTACCGGAAAGCCGTTGGAGACGCGGGTGCGAATGCGAACCCCGCCTGAACCATTTTTTTTAAATACCGATATCGATAATTCGATAATTTGTGTAACATGTGACATCCCTATTTTGTTCTTGATGTTGGCATTATGTCATGAGTTGACACTGACACTGATATTGTTTGCGGCTTCATATTGGCAGTATGTTTCGCCCCCGTTTCATACTAATGCGAGTTCACGCTTTTTGTATGGCACTCCCGTCTCTTAAAACGTAGTGATTACATACTCTTTGACTAATAGGTTCTTTCATCCGTGTTACTTACTTAAACAAAACAAGATAAAATGAGACAATACGCACGTGATGTGATTTGTTGCTTGGAGGTTTTTAGAAGGCGCAAAACTTAATAGTAAATAACCTTATTCATTTCAAAATAGCCGAAATATGCCAAGTAAATTTTTTGCTAAACATGTTCCTTAATCTATGATCTTAATAATAGTTTGGGAATTGACTCGGATATAGCCGGATATCTAACTTAAAACTCAAAGTTTAGTCATTTCAACTTAAACCTATAAAAAAAATCGAGAAAAAACTTGCAAAGTAACTCAACAAATTATGAATAATGAAGACGAATACTACATTATAACTTCTTTTAAAAAAATGTTGAGAAATTTCTTGGTACTCGGTCACAGACCCGTAATAATCACTATTACGGAAGCACGATCTTTACCAAATTGAGGATCATGCAACTTTAAGGGTATCCTACATAGTAGTAAATAGAATAATTGCAATAATACTATTGGATTCTATTGGACTAACTATTGTACTACAATATTATTTAACTTTAAAGCAAAAATAATAACTTAATTTTTGACTCAGATGTCCACCCGTTTGTATGAAGGCCGCCCATAGTGCGGCTGGACAAATAACCAATTTTGGTACAACGACAGCTGGATATCCAAAAATGATATATGAGTCATTTTCAAAAAATATGTACATACTTAGGCTTAATAAAAACAAAATTACGATCGCGTCTTTTGTGTAACGAAAGTTACTCATACAAAATATATGGGTAACTATCGTACCACAAAGGAATCAATTAAGTTTTGTTTTAATTAAAGCCATTAACTATGTACAAGTACTTTGAAAATTACTCGTAAGTCACTTTTTACGCGTCTACGGTAAATAAAAAAATATGCGGACGAAGTTGCGGGCGGCTGCTCCAGTATTATAATATAACATATTTCCTCGCATTAGTCGTGTAAAGCACTATGTTTAGCCTCGGCTGAATGTGCAATAGATATAAACTCGTATCAACTCGTGCGTATTTTGCTGCCTCTACAACAATGTACTATGTTTCTTAAGTAACATTATAACAAGAATAACTGACCGGCACGTCTTGCCGCAGTATGGGCAGTGGAATATCCTCCCCGCATGCATCTTGAAGTGGTTTGCCGCCTGCGACCTGCAACATTACATAATGAAATTAATGAAGTTTATCTACGCGTCCTCGATATGACGTTAAACTGTCGCACACTTTCTTCCTAAGTGTGAAGCGCCAACGAGGGCATAGACCATGGCTGAGTTGGACAGTCAGTATCAGAACAGGATACTGACTTAGGGCGGCGGCGGAAGAATGGCAGGCTCATCAACCGGCGGCGCCCCCGAGCCGAGTCAGAAGGCTCACTGTTCACCTGCCAACACGCACTAGACGAGCGCGGCAGGTTAATTGTCTGAACCCCCCCTCTTATCATGGATTTACAACTTAATCGACGGCCCCTAGTGCCCGGCGGTCCTGGTGACTCTGCTGACGGCGGTAGGCGGGGAATATCTGGGACTCGGGGTGCGAAGAATCCCCGGGCGAAACGGCCATCTCACCGTCAAACAATCTCGGCTAACGTTGAAAAGGACTCCGATACCAAATTATATATTCTGACTTATAACACGAGGACACTTCGAACTGAAGAAAGACTGCTAGAGCTTGAAAATTCCCTTCAGGAAATAAACTGGGACATAATCGGTCTCTCTGAGGTACGCAGAGAGGGTGAAGACATACTTGAACGCGAAAAAACTATATTTTACTATTGCGGGAGCTCGGGCGGAGTAGGTGGTGTTGGCTTCTTAGTAAATAAAAAATGGAAAGATAATATAATAGAATTCATATCATATTCAGACCGAATTGCAGTTTTAAAATTTCAATTAGCAGAAAAACAGACAATGACCATAACTCAAGCATATGCGCCAACATCAGCGCACTCTGACGAGGAAATGGAAGAATTCTACGACCTCTTAAATAGAGCATGTGACGAGCACCGTGCCACATACAACCTGGTTATTGGAGATTTTAACGCCAAGATCGGTTTAAGGCAGGAACTGGACGACACGGCAATTGTTGGGCCCCATGGCCTAGGGGACCGGAATTCACGGGGCTCACGGCTCGTCCAGTTTGCCTTTGGCCAAAGCTATCAGATCACTAACAGCTATTTCTTTAAAAAACCTCACCGTAGGTGGACATGGATTTCCCCAAATTCCATAACAAAGAATGAAATAGACTATATACTCTCATCAAACAAACATATTGTAAAGAATGTGGAAACCATCAATAACATAAAATTCAGTTCCGACCACCGACCACTGCGAGCCAAAGTTACTTTCAACAGTAGAAGTTTTCGTCAGCAACTTATCAGAAAAACTTTAATACGGAAGCACGACAAAGAAACCCTCATCATACATAAACAAGAGTTCAACTTACAACTGAGCAATTCTTTCGAAACACTAGATAAAGTCGCAAATGAAAATGTAGATGATTTATATAGCAATATCATAATGAGCATAAAAATGGCCAGTAACAAAATAAAAACAAAAAAGAAGCAGAAAAAACTAACAGCAGAAACATTAAAATTAATAGAAGACAGGCAATCTTTAATCATATCAAGAAATAGTGATGAATACCGAGCAAGGGACAGAGAGGTAAAGAGGAGCATTCGCAGAGATATAAGAAACTACACTACCAAATTAATCGAGATAGCCTTAAGCAAAAACAAATCTTTGAAATCCGCCAAAGGAGGAACATCGCAAGGAAAACCTTGGATAACTAGTCTAAAAGACAATGTTGGCACTAAACAAGGCGACAGAAATAAAATTTTAAACATAGCTACGCAATATTACCAAGCCCTCTATTCTGAACCGCTACAAACACCGTGTTCTATCAGTAATGAAGATGTCGATACCATCCCACCCATTACAGAACATGAAATTTACCTTGCACTTCGTAAGATGAAATACGCTAGAAGTCCCGGCGAGGATGGTATAACGACTGAAGCACTGAGAATAGGAGAGCCTTCACTAATCCCACACATCAGTAAGCTTTTTAATAATATTGTAAATTCAAATACTTTCCCAAAACTAATGTGCCATTCTAACATAATCCTCCTGCACAAGAAGGGAGACAAGTCTGATATTGGTAACTACCGTCCTATCAGTCTTGTTTCCCATCTTTACAAAGTATTTATGAAAATAATAGAGACCCGAATTTCAGGACAGCTAGATCGCGAACAACCTTCCGAACAGGCAGGGTTCCGCCCCGGCCTCTCCACTACCGACCACCTTCATGCCCTGAACCAGATCCTTGAGAAATGTCAGGAATACAATCTGCCTCTTTACCTCGCATTTGTGGACTACTCAAAGGCATTCGACAGTTTATCACATAATTCTATTTTCACCGCACTTCAAAGTCAGAACATAGACACTAGCTATATTAAACTACTACGCAATATTTATAAAAATAGTACAGCTGCAATTAGATTACAGTCCACTGGTCCCGCCTTTGATATACGAAGAGGAGTCAAACAAGGAGACCCGCTATCGCCAAAACTATTTACCAGCACATTAGAACATGTCTTCCGAGAACTTGTGCCGAGCTGGGAGGAAAGGGGTCTTGTCGTCGGAGAAAACAGATTGACGAATCTGCGATTCGCCGACGATATTGTCCTCTTTTCTTCGACAGCTTCTGAGCTACAACTCATGCTTGAAGACCTAAGCAACGCAAGCCTCGAAGTTGGACTGTCGATGAATATGTCAAAGACCAAGCTTATGACGAATAGCACAAAACGTAGGGTTGAGATAAACGGTGAACCCATTGCATATGTCCATGATTACCTTTATTTGGGCCAATTAGTCTCCTTCCAGGCGCGACAAGAAAAAGAGATCGAAAGAAGGACTGAAAACACCTGGAGGAGCTATTGGTCCATGAAACACCTGATGAAAGGTGACCTCCCCTTATCACTAAAACGGAGGCTCATGGACATGTGCATCCTTCCAGTTCTCACCTACGGTGCTCAGACTTGGTCTTTGACAGAATCTCAAAGGTTCAAACTCGGGGTCTGCCAGCGCGCCATGGAGCGCAGCATATTAGGTGTGAAATTAAAGGATCGCATCCGGAACACCACGCTGCGCTCCAAGACTCAGATAGTCGACGTAGCTCAGAAAGCGGCCAAGTTGAAGTGGGACTGGGCTGGTCACGTTTGTCGAATGCCGAATGAGCTGTGGGCCAAGATTGCTACAGAGTGGAAGCCCAGCAGCCAGAAACGGAGACGTGGCAGACCTCATCGGCGATGGCGGGACGAGCTAGACTCTTTTATAAAGGAATGGCCAGAAATAGCCCAAAACCGGGAACAATGGAAGAAGAGTGGGGAGGCCTTTGCCCAGCAGTGGGACATCATGGGCTCACAATAATAAATTATCTACGCACATATCATTAGTGCACTAAAATGCGTTCAGAAACCGTAGGAAATGACCAGCATTACTACAACCAATTTTACTATGAGAACTTTCTTATCTGTGGCAGTAGGTAAAATCTGTACTGTAATGTTATAACAGTATCAATTTTTGTAAGGTTATGAGTTTAAGTTTGTAACAGCTGTCAAAACTAAAGTAGGTCTCTATTCTAGTATCCATAGATATTAATATTGTTATCGATACGAAACAGTTCAGTATGTTTTTTTATAAAAACCGCACGACATTTGATCTCGAGTGACATGAGAATATGGATACATTCGTTTGTATATGATTTAGAAAGAAAAAACATTCGTCTTGACGTAGGTTCGAATTGCCGCCATTATTGTTGTCATTTGTTTGTTGGTTCTTTGCTGTTACGAAAGTATAATTGTGATAAGTTTATTGTAATTCACATTTTAGTTGAAAATATTGTTTCAATGTAAATGTAAATTACAACTATTACAATAGATAATGTGTTTATGTATTTGTTCAGATTTATTTCGATCGGGAAAAAAAAGACGCGGAGACATGTAACTACGTGATAGAAGTTAGCGCCCTTATTCGGAAGGCTCTAATAACTAGTGACAGAGTATTTGTTAACTGGTCCTCGTGTCATGTGAGGGACTTCACACTGGTAACCCGATGCTACAAATGCCAGCAATACGGGCATGCTGCGAAGTCGTGCAAGATGGAGGTCGAGACCTGTGGGCATTGTGGGACTGAAGGTCACACAAAAAAGGATTGCAGCAAGAAGACGGAGCAGCCAAAATGCGCTACCTGCCAGCGTTTCAAGAAACCCTGTGACCATGAAACAGGTGATGCCGCTTGCCCCGCCAAGCAACTAGCCGAAAAGAGGTACATCGACTCTATAGACTATGAAGGCGCCTAAGAGCGTCGCAGTTTAACTTTATCCTCCTAGTACTTATCTTCTCACTTTAGTTACGTATGAATAATGATTTAATTGCTGACATTGACAATTTCTCTGTATCTGAGTCTAATGCTTGTGATGTTGAAAGTTGCAAACAGTACATTTACACTGGCCGTAATCCATCACTGACTATACTAACACAGAATATCCGCAGTATTCACAAAAATTATGATAATTTTCTAGTTTTTCAGCAAAGACTTGCTATAAGTTGCGACGTCATTGTATTAACGGAGTGTTGGTTAAGTAAATATAGTAAATTTCCCCACCTTCCAGGTTATAAAGTACACAGCAATAAGGTTAATTATAATCAGAACGACGGTGTGGTGGTTTTCATAAAAAATAACTTGACTGTTACCATTGAGGAACCAGATATAAAGGAGTGTAATCGACTTTTGATCAAGATTAATCCAGATTATGCTATAATAGCTATATATAGACCACCTTCCTTCAGAAATGGTGATATCTTTAGCGAGTCATTAGGGGAGACCCTACGTGGCCTCGCCTCTTATAAGAATATAATAGTTATTGGTGACATAAATATAAACATCCTTCCTGAAAGTAGCGACTCTGCGGCCCAGGGCTATCTAGACATATGCTCATTCCACGGATTACTCCCTGCACACACGCTTCCTACCCATCAAAGTGGGTCCTGTTTAGACCACATTATGCTCAAGTCAATGTGCCCAGCACAAGCACTAGTCACCAACTCTTCGGTTACCGACCACCATGCTGCCCTACTAACCTTATTTCATAATCATCCTAATACTTATCGCACAACAATAACCTCGAAAATAAATAATAACAAACTTGAAGAAGATTTAGGTAACATCGATCTTGACACAGTTTATAGTATTTCTGCTGGCGCTGACTCTAGCATGTCATACATGATTAAAAGTGTCCAACAAGCAATATTAAATAATACAACATACGTACGTGTCAGCTGTAAATTCCGCAATATTAAACCTTGGATCACACCGGGGCTCGTACGATGTATGAGATACAGAGATAGATTGCATTTTAAAGCCAAAAAGAATCCGAACAATTTGTTATTGCAAGTGACCTACAAAAGATATCGTAATTTCTGTAACAACCTGCTTAAAAAAATTAAAAACAACTACGACAAAAAACAATTGGAAATGGCTGGAAAAAACAGTAAATTGATCTGGAAGTGTGTTAAAAATGTAACTTATACGGCAAACCAACGAGAAACATCTTGTGAATTGTTACAAGCTCACCCCTCGAAGTCATCATCCGTTGAGAGCGCAAATGATTTCTTCGTAAATGTTGGAAAAGACCTAGCTGATAAAATTCAAAAAAACAAGCCGCTTCTCTCTCCCCGCGATCATTCATCTAAAAATATGCTGAAATCATGTGTGCTTTTAAATACAGACGAACAAGAGGTGGAAAGGATTATTAATAATTTAAAAGATAGCTCTGCGGTCGGCTGGGACGGCCTTTCAAACAAAATGCTTAAACAATACAAACTCATCCTGATTCCACCTCTCACGCACATTTTCCAAAAATGCCTATCGGAAGGAATTTTTCCGAAATGCCTAAAAAAAGCGGTAGTTGTTCCTGTATACAAATCCGGCAGTAAGGACCAGGTAGCAAACTACAGACCCATCTCACTTTTACCTGCCATATCAAAAATATTAGAAAAAATCATTAATTCTAGACTAATTAAATATCTTGAAGAACAAAGTCTTCTATCAAGAAATCAGTTTGGTTTTAGGGCCGGGCTATCAACTGCTGACGCTGTTCATGAACTAACTAATTACCTAGTCCAAGAACTTGGTAAAGGAAATCAGACAATAGGAATCTTTATGGACCTCGCAAAAGCTTTTGACACCGTCCCCATTGCCATTCTTCTCCAAAAGCTAGAAGCACTTGGTATTAGAGGTACCCAACTCAAATTACTAGCAAATTATCTAGATGAACGCACCCAATGCGTGAAGATAGACAATAATATCAGCTCCGACTTAAAAAACACCGCTTACGGAATTCCACAAGGAAGCGTGCTCGCTTCCACCCTATTCTTGATCTATATTAACGACCTTTGTGATCTAAAAATAGGAAATGGTAAAATAATCTCGTACGCTGATGACACTGTACTGCTTTTTTCCGCTAAATCAGCAGATGACGCACATGAATATGCACAGCGAGGCTTTAATAGCGTCAGCACCTGGTTACGGCATCACCTACTAACACTTAACCCAGATAAAACTCAGTATGTAAGATTTTCCATGCGTAAACCTAGCGTAGACATAACCTACCGCAAGCTCTATGCCCACATATGTAATAACATTTCAACTGTCAAATGCAGCTGCCCGGACATAACGCGTACCGACAAAATTAAATATCACGGAGTTTTAATCGACGAAACCCTCTCGTTTAAATTCCATGTGGAAGCGCTGTGTAATAGAATCCGTAAGTTAATATTTGTTTTCAAAAAACTGCGGTCAATTGCGGATGAGCAGCTCCTCAAGACGGTTTATTTTGCTCTTTGCCAATCGATAATAACGTATTGCATAACGTCATGGGGAGGTTTGGCTAAAACCACAATTCTAAAATTAGAAAGAGCCCAAAGAGCAATCCTAAAGGTCCATACCTATCGTCCTTACCTCTACCCTACTAACCTTATATACAGTGAATGTAGAGTACTAACAGTTCGTCAGTTATTTATCCACGGCACAGTATTAAGGCAGCACTGCATAACTCCTTACAGCACCGAATATAAAAACAAGAGGCGTAAAGATATTGTTTGCTCCTATAACATGCAAGCAAAACACGCTTTTTCTACAAGATTTTTCATATTTCTGGGTCCATTTCTTTACAATAGATTAAATGCGAAATTGGACCTATATCCACTAAGCTTCGCTCAATGTAAGAAAGCGCTTCGTGAGTCACTACAAACTATGACGTACGAAGATACAGAGAACTTACTTGCTGTCATGAAATAAATATTTGTTTAGTTGAATTTAGTTCTTTAGTGTAAATTTTAGTCGTTAAGCTACAATAAGATTACTGTAAGATAGATGAATATGTACTTAAATTAAATAATGTAAAGGCTTTCCCATTGCCTGAAACACAGGGGCAACCCTAGTTCAGGTTATGTAAATTGTGAATTTATTTGTTTTTTAAGTATAGAATTTAACCGTCACCTCTGTACATTATGTTTTATCAATAAATTATTATTATTATTATTATTATTTCTTACTGCATTAGTATATGTCGTTTTTTAGTACATTACGGCAGAGACCAGTAAGTAAGCCATACTGGCCGAGTAGGAATTAGACGGACCGAGCCGTAGGCGAGGTCCGGATATAATACGAGGCCAGGATGGCTCTTACGGTCGAAGCAAGTATAGTGCTTTTCTCAAAAATTAAACAAGAAAATTAGATTAAAATTATATTTTGTAGGTGACATTCATATTCGGCCATTTTCCAATGAATATTTTTGTTATATCCCATTTTTATTATTAAACATTGTGATATTACTCGTCGCAGGCACCATTAACTCCCATGATAACAACCTATAACAAAAATAATTAAAGTTTATACTTGGATAAAAGATATAGTTATATCGTTATCAAATAGTGGCAGCATTTATTTACCTTCATCGCCAAAATGGTATCATAGAGTTTGATTTAAGAACTTTTCTATGTTTTGCTGCTGAATATTTGTGATTTCTTTCCTTTGTAGCCATCCGATTGTCTCAGAAAGATTGTCGAAATATTCTGACCTTATCACACATTATCTGACCAATTATTAACTTGATTTTCTCTTCCTTCCATTTAATGAATCTCTTGTATTTTTTTATATCTCCTTGGATTTAGTCGGAAGTAAATTATTTTAGCTAACTCTGCCTCCGCTTTTAAGTATGGAGGAGTGCCGTCTATTCGGAATCAGACTCGTCTGAACTCATTTTTGCTGAATTATTGTAATAGATCACACAAACTGAAATTTTTGTCTTTTAATTTAAATCCCGCCTTAATTTCTTTTTTTGTAAATACTGCGTTTAATTATTTGCACTGTCTTACAAATCTAAGTCTTAAAGATAAAATTTAATTGTTGTTATACATTGTTGTATTTTCTAACTAATTTTCATGTCATAAAGCTTACCTTCAATTTTAACTCCGAGGTATTTTCTAAAAGACACAAAAAAGGAAGGAATTCCGAAATATCATTGTCATTTTACACAGCACAATAATTATGAACTAAACGCTGCATACAAACATCCGCACTAAACTTTGTCGCTACTTTTTTTTTTTAAATATGCATCTTGAGTTACGTTTATACTGCCAATAGTGCTAACCTCTTTTTATTTTACATTTGCTCTTAGTGTAAATTGCAAGTGTAAATTGCAAGTGTATACTGCAATGTCGTCTCTTTCTATTTAATCTATGAAAAAGGGACGCCACTTATTAATTTCTACAATTTGCTGTCGCACTGTACTTATAATTAAATCAATTTGTGGAATGCATCCTTTTTACATTTATATACGACCTCATCGCCTTCACATCCTTAGTTTTTTTATAGGTCGGTGACGATGTAAATCGTGTTTCGATATTCAAATATCTTGATACGTAATAGGGATTACATACTTACTTACTGGACAAATATTGATTCCAAATTTAAAATCTCGCTGTTTACTGGACACTTCTAAAAAGTCTTCGGTATGTTCCACTTACTGTAGTCTATCTAGCGATGGTAAGGCAAACATTACATGCAATTTTTGAGAAATAGTACATTACATCAGAGGCCGGGAAAATGAGGATTTCCGGCCAAGTAGGTATATACGGCCGAGCGATCGTGCGAGCGAGGCCGGATAGTGATACGAGGCCGGAAATCCGTTTTCACGACGAGGCATGTACGAGTATAGTGCTTTTCTCAAACATACAATGAAAGTAAGTACCTATGTACACCGATTAACCTTAGTATTTTTAAGAAAAATGTATATTGTATGTGTATCAAGCTGTTTAATAAATTACCGCGACATTTTTATGACATGAATACCGCTAAGTTTAAGAAAAATTTACATGTTTGGCTATTAGATAAGTGTTTCTATTCGGTTCATGACTTCCTAGATTATACATAATATTAATATATAGATAGTAGATACCCTTTATGTAAATAATTTTGTAATGCGCATTATTTAATTTAAACATATTCTTAATTTACGGACATAATTAATTTCTAGTATTAAATTTTAATTTTAAATTTATATTTCTTCTTTGTTTAAGGAGGAATGACATTGCACGCCAATAGAGGCAGAACATGTTGATACAACCATATTGTTAAGACCCTTATCTATATTTACATGTGTTCGGCAATAAATATTTCATTTCATTTCAATAAAAAAATATACTTCAAAGAACAACATTTTATTAAAATAAAAAAAAAAAAAAAAAACTTCAAAGAACAACATTTTATTAATTGAAAAATAGGACATTTTAGTCTAACAACCAACCTTTAAAAACAAAACCTGCTTTTTGTCAAACCAGCCAGCTGTGTGAATGAACTTGTTGATGAAACCAAAAAAAGCCTAGGCCTGAAAAGCAGTATGAAATCCTTTTACAGTCCTCTCGAGTTGTTGCGCCCAAAAAGCGATACTTCCGAGCCTATTATAAGGAACGTAAAGACAATACGCACAAAAATCGCAAGCAATTGTCATCGGTAGTCCTCACTTTGTGAACAAGCTGGCGGAAATGGTGGTGCCTGATATTCTTTTTGGTGGGATTCCTATCCCTCTTTCCTCTACTGTTAGGAATTTAGGTATCATCATGGACCAGACATTGTCTTGGTCTCCGCATATCTCGGAGGTCAGCCGGAAGCTCTTCGCATCTCTTCACTCACTTAGGCGCCTGCAGAACTTCCTTCCTATGTCCACCAAGCTTACTCTTGCCAGTTCACTCTTGCTGCCCCTTCTGGATTATGGTGACATTGCTATGACGAATCTCAAAGAGGAACTACTTGACAAGCTCGAGCGCTTACAAAATGTGTGCATAAAATATGTTTTCGGACTGCGCAAATACGATCACGTGTCCGCCTTTAGAGCGCAGCTGGGTTGGCTGCCAATACGTCAGCGTAGAGACCTGCATGTCCTGTCATTGCTTTTTAATGTTCTCTACAACCCTGCTTCACCTCCTTACCTCAGTGAAAGGTTTAAATATATGGCCGATGGCAGTGGTCACCGCTTGCGGTCGTCTGCCAATCTCACTCTGGCTGTACCGTCTAACAAGACGCGTACGTACGCCAAATCTTTCACAGTAAGCGCTGTGAAGATGTGGAACGAATTGCCACTGTCCCTTAGGAAGTCTCCATCTGTAGCATCACTCAAGACGAATCTTAAGAAGTTATGGCTTTCCAATGACTTGTGAATTGGATCTACAATGTATTTATATTTATGTGTATATTTATATTACATTATATATAAGTATGTATGTATATATGTATGTATGTATTAATAGTTTATATGTGTAATTATTAGTAGTCTTATTATTTTTAATACCTTTTTGTACACGGTGTTAGTTTGTCTATCTTCTTCTCGTACTCACTCAACTGCTCAAAGGTTAACTGGAAGAGATCCCTTATAGGGATAAGTTCGCCTTTGTACCTATATGTTAATTGTAATAGATGTATTTTTTAACTGTTTTTGTGTACAATAAAGCGTTTACTTACTTACTTACTTACTTACAATATTTCATTGCATGTTTGAGAAAAACTATTTTTTTTTTATATGTGACTTCAAACATACGCAAACTTTATGATTTTTTTACATCGTTTTCAGAATCCTCATAATTTAACAAAACAATAATTGTAAAACAGCCATAAATTTAAACGCATTTTTTCACGGTGAAAATGGTAAATTACTTACTGTCTCCAGCAAGTCTCCAGGCAAATATTGGTATCCATAGCATTCATAATGAGGTCGCGATTAGGAGGCCAGTTACCTGCTCCGAGAGCCTCTAGTGTAGGTTAGCTGCTCCGAGAGCCTCTAGTGTAGGTTACCTGCTGCGAGAGCCTCTAGTGTAGGTTACACGCTCCGAGAGCCTCTAGTGTAGGTTACCTGCTGCGAGAGCCTCTAGTGTAGGTTACACGCTCCGAGAGCCTCTAGTGTAGGTTACCTGTTCCGGGAGATGAACCCGCAGGTCTGGCACTCGATGCGCGTGCGATGCGTCTCCTTGTGCTTCAGCAGCACGTGGTTGGTCCGGCAGCGGATATTGCAAATCGCGCAGACATGGTTACCGGCGCTCTGAAACACAGCCACAGAATAATAAAATTGAAGACGAAATTTGGAATTCTTAGCTTCAATACTGGGGTCTTGTCACTTGTTCCAATTAAGGCTGAATATCTTGGAAACTAAGGCCACTAATGGTCCTATTCAGACCAAACTAAGAACCATCTCGACGGACAAGTCTTTCGATTTAAAAAAAAAACACATTCTTATTGGTCCATCCGTTTGGGAGCTGTAATTCCACAGACAAACACACAGATACACATGTTAATCTTATGGTTGAATCAAGTTTTTCTAGTTATTCTGTCCTGTCACCCAGGAGACAATGGTGATTAAACTTCTTAGAAGTGTTGATAATTTGTAATATTGGTATTTTCCAGAGATATTTTAAGGAAGAATGGGCTTATAACTGCTGCAATTAAAACATTTTTGTTGAATATTGAGGCCGAAAATCGTAGTTTGAGTAACCCAGGGGATATCACCATGGCAACAAGCAACAGAAAAAACTTTGTGCGGGTATTGCTAGATGTGATTTCCAATGAAACAAGGTGATCGTTAAACTAATTATTTATTTAGAAAGTAAGTGTTAGATACAACGTGTAAGGAGCGACTGGCTCAACCAGTCGGTAGGCTTCGCCCGCGCCCCGCGCGGCGTTACAGGAATTAGCCTACCTAGTGGGAATTGACAACATTTCATATTTTTAAGACTATCATTTTATTACTTTTCTGAATTCTGCTTAAAAAGATGAAGTGATCTCTGTTTTTATTTATTTTCTGAGATGATTATTTATTTTATTATTAATTTATAAAAACATACTCATTTTTTAATGTGGCAACACCAAAACAAGAACTTAATGGAACGGTTACTTTAGTCGGTTTTCTTATTAAAAAAAAACTTAATAAAACTCGGTATGCATCTGTCATCTGTCAACGTCAAATAAAAAATATATATATTTTTTTGCTCTTTGGTTTAGACAACAACCCTATTCAGCCCGTATTGTCTTAGATTGCAGTTATTTGATGTATTTTCTTATATTTCTTTAAATACAGAAGAATAAATTCAAAGATCTTTTTTTAAGGTACACGACATAAAAAAGCCCTGTCGGTCTCTATATTAACTTCCACCTGTTATAAATATGAAATGTTGTCAATTGCGACGCTACTGTGTTCCCACAACTTGATTGACCCTTAATAACACCCCTCTTTATTCGTCGAGGGTTAATTAAGAGCAAACGCTGCGAAGTGAGGGTGCCTAGATCCTCCCAAAATCCTAAAGGACTCACCAGGTCGTGCTTCGCGCGGTGGTTCCTGAAGGCTGCCTCCACCTGGAACCCTCGGCCGCACTCCTCACAATGGAACTCCGCCCCCAGATATATGTCGGATTCCTTCCGAGTCTCGATCTCTTTCAACTGCTCCTCCTGCCGATATCAAAACACCATTACATAACCTTTTAACTGTAGCGAAAAACAGGGGAGGTGTTTGCCCAGCAGTGGAACACACATACAGGCTAAATAAAATTATAAACAGGGGAGGTGTTTGCCCAGTAGTGGGATACACATACAGGCTAAATAAAATAATAAACAGGGGAGGTGTTTGCCCAGCAGTGGGACACACATACAGGCTAAATAAAATAATAAACAGGGGAGGTGTTTGCCCAGCAGTGGGACACACATACAGGCTAAATAAAATAATAAACAGGGGAGGTGTTTGCCCAGCAGTGGGACACACAAACAGGCTAAATAAAATAATAAACAGGGGAGGTGTTTGCCCAGTAGTGGGACACACATACAGGCTAAATAAAATAATAAACAGGGGAGGTGTTTGCCCAGTAGTGGGACACACATACAGGCTAAATAAAATAATAAACAGGGGAGGTGTTTGCCCAGTAGTGGGACACACATACAGGCTAAATAAAATAATAAACAGGGGAGGTGTTTGCCCAGTAGTGGGACACACATACAGGCTAAATAAAATATTAAACAGGGGAGGTGTTTGCCCAGTAGTGGGACACACATACAGGCTAAATAAAATAATAAAGAATTTTGAACGCCGAGCGGTACAGCAACTCACTGTGCACCTGACGCCACAAAAAAAACTGGCTAAGTGCGAGTCTGCCTCGCGCACCGAGGGTTCTGTGCAAACAAATGAACGGTCGGGTTAAGTTTGCACCTGGTATGAATGGCGCCGGATACAAATGAGGTGCAAAGTTAACGCAACCGATCACGTTTGTTGTATGGAAGCCCCACTCAAATATTTATTTTATTAGTGTTTGTTGTTATAGCGGCAACAGAAATGCATCATCTGTGAAAATTTCAACTGTCTGTCTATCACGGTTCATGAGATACAGCCTGGAGACAGACAGACAGACAGACAGACGGACAGCGGAGTCTTAGAAATAGGGTCCCGTTTTTACCCTTAGGGTACGGCTTATTAGTTGGGTTTTAAGTAAATTAAAAAGTCGTGATACGTACCTTGGTCAAAACATGAACTTTCACATTATACTTGCTCTCAAACTTGGAAACATCTATTCTACTAATACTATACTCCCTCGTGTCTCGGTACTGTGGTTTCTTTGGCTTCTTTTTTGCGGCATCGACAGACTCTTCACCTTTCTCCTTCGCTATTTTTCTTTTCTCCCTCGCTATTTTTCTTTTCTCCTTCGCTATTTTTTCTTTCCCACTAATTTTACCTTCATTCTTTTTCCTCTGCCTGATCACTTTTTTTACAGGTTTAACTTTCTGTTTTACAATTTCTTCTATATCTTTGACGATGAAACCTCCAATCTCTTCACAGATGTTATCAGCATCAAGATTTCCACAAGGATGATCAACATCAACAACATCCTCACTAGGATAATCAACATCAACAACATCCTCACTAGGATGATCAACATCAACAACATCCTCACTAGGATTATCAACATCAACAACATCCTCACTAGGATGATCAACATCAATTTCTATTTTGCATTCTTTAATTTCCACATTAGAATTATAGATATACTTAATATATTCAGTAGTGTTCTTATCATTATTAGTGCTTTTGTCATTATTGGTATCTATATCATTATCGTTATTTAAACGTTGTTCCGGTGTGACATCTTTGTCATCTTGTGCTGTTATGTCGGTAGTTTTAACTCCAGAGGTCATGAGGTCGACCAGTTTATTCGCGACACGGTCTATGCTGCGGACGTATTCCAAAGTTAACTGTAAGACATTGAGAAATTCAAATCAAATATGCTGAGTAAAATCTAATCTCTACATAGTATAAACCAAAGTAGCTTCTGTCTGACACTATGTATTAGATCTTTAAAACTACACAACGGATTTTGATGAGGTTTTTTTTAATAGATAGAGTGATTCAAGAGGAAGGTTTATGTATAACACATGCATAATTATTAGTTACCAGTGCGAGAGGCCTATGTCCAGCAGTGGACAAGAATAGGCTGATGATGATGATGATGACCAGTGCAAAGCAGTGCGGGTCGCTAGTATGAAATAAAATGGTCCCAACACTACTTGGCAGGGCTTGCATGTCTGGCTGCGACTCAGCTATGCTCAGATGCGCATCTGTCTCGCTCGCACGGTAATGAAAGGAATGTGACAGTGTCGTCCGTCTGAGGGTCGAGTGGTGTGGTTGTACCAGAGGTGAACTTACATCTTTCTGCATGAGTCCGCTGAGCAGGCACAGCTGTGCGCGCGCGCACCGTGCGCGGAAGGCGGCGCAGCGCCGCAGCAGCGCCGCACAGCACCAGCACAGGTGCTGCGGCAACTTGTCGTGTTGCATCTGGAATTGAACATCATGTGTAGTGTAGCCCAAATGTTTCACATGCCGTACTCTATTAGAGGTGTGCGGACGGATGGTGGAGGATTTGTATTGCTTTGTATTCTTGAATACTCACAGAGATCCCTGAGACGCGGGCAAACGCGTCTACAAGTTTATATTCGTGCATGTTGAACATTTTTCCATCGGTGGCGAGACAGGCGCGGCAACAGACAAAATTAGGTTTTGAAGGCGTCGATCGCTTCACATATGTTTTTCTTACATTAGACATGATTACACATTTAATTATTCTATACTAAAACTGCGGTTAGAATGTAAATTTACTTGATAAGTAATAGCATCAGAAATATACAGTTTTGTCTTATGAAATTTGACAAGCTAGAGTACGTTCGGTAACTATTACTTAAGATTATTTTTGTGTACCTCTTAATTTGAATGTTTTTTTCTGCAGATGGTTGATTATATTGTAAGCCATAGATGTTGTAAGCCAATAAGATTTGCATATCTTTAAACCATCGTTTCGTATTAATATTCAATTCAATTAGATTATTAACTTAATCGCTACTATCCATTGGGACAATTCTGCCAATCACTAATTTCCGAACGCACCATGAACGCACACACAAGCGTATGATGGCTGTCAGTTATGAGCTTGCCATTAAAGTAATAAAACTACTAATTTAGCAGATTTAATATCTAAAATGATTTTGAATTACCTTACAGCCCAGCAAGGGGTTTTACAACCCACCACGCCGTATTGCTGATTTTCAGTGGTACTAAATTATTTTACTGGCAACGACATATCTTTGGTAACTGACGTTGAAAATCGGTGAATGTCATTGATGTAGCAAAGAGGAAACAGTATTATATGTATATAAATAATGACATAAAGGTAAATTAAGAAAGAAAAATTGAATGCGATCTACTACCACAGATGAATAATATGTACTACTACAATCTAAGCAGGATTATATATTCCGCAAATTTCTAGTAACATGCATAATAAAGCCAAAACTATCCACAATGATGAAATGCAAGTTTTTTCAATAGGATTCAGTATTTATTTAACTAGAAGAACGAAAGATTGAGCAGCATTCCGGTAAAAAATGTTTTGAATTTTCCCCTTAACATTTTCAGTGAATAACGTGGTCAATACTATTGGGGTTTTTATTTCCTATTTTTTTCATCTTCTTGGGATTCTACATAGACTACGCAGTCTACGCTGTGGTTTTCGGGAAATTGCCTTGTGTAATTGGTCTTGGTGAACATTTTATAGTCAATTACATTTCCTTTTCGTGTCTCATTTAATTTCCTCTTTTTAGGTTCTTGCTCGACGGGGGCCTCACCCCCATCTGAATCTGAACCCATTTTATTTACAGTAGTTCAAGGTACGTATAAATCAACTATTAACACTAAAGTTAACAAAATATACATAAAATAAAATTAAATGAAAATTCTGCAGAAATCAAATCGCCCGCTTAGTTTGACTTCCCGCCAAATAGTCACTGTCAATGTGACGTTTGCAGGGTTACCAACGTAAACACTAATTCTACTAATGGTAGATTTGATGTTTTGGGAGCTTTTAACTTTTTCCCATTTTATTACAAACATGTCAGTTTACAGTACGTATAATAAAGTGATTGTCAATTTAACCAGGAAAAAAAATTCTAATTTAAAGAAACAATATAAGAAAAACGTATGTATAAAACCTTACTCTAAATAATACAATAATAAAAAAGAGGTCTTAAAGGAATACTCCATCCAAAAGGTCCGCCTGCGGCATGGTCCCCAGTATGCTGGCGGCGTTACCTCTTTGTATGGCCAGAGAGATTCTCTGGCAGAGGTAGGCGCCAGCTCTGGGGTATTCATATATTTGTCAATTAGAGATTGTATTGTTGGTATGCAGGTAATAGTGATTATATAATTGCCATTTATGTAAATTGGTTCTACCTTCACTTAGGTTCCCAGAGCAACTCATACATAAACTCTGTTTTTTGAAAAGTGCAGGCACTCTAGTCAATATGATAGTGTTTTGAGACGCCACTCGCTGGTCAATTAGCAGCTGCGGCTTGCTACTCGCCTTTAAATTCAAATAAAACGACAAATTTCAGTATTTATTCACATTTATTTTCATCAAGTATAAAATTCTGACAATCCCACCGTAGTTGTCAAAAATAACGGCCAACATAGTGTTGCCAGGTTACTCTACGCCTCCGCAGACTTCTGCTGAGCAGGTTTCTTCCGGTTCCGCCGTGGCCAGGGCTCGCCGCCGTGCACGGTGCGCACGTGCAGCCGCACACAGGAGGGCGTGGTGAAAAAGCGCCCGCACAACTCGCACGGCACCTTCTTGCCCTTGCCCAAGTGTTTCTAAACAAACAACCAATCATCTGATGATACGAGTTATACAAAAAAATATAGTAGCTTGGAGCTGTAGACTTCGCAAGTCTGTTTTGTAATTGTGGAAATCTGTATTTTTTTCAACCGCCATATCTGCGATGGTATCCTGTCACAAATCCGGAACATTGTTTCCCCATCTGTTAATTTCCGCCAAATTTTGTCTGAAAGTATTTTTTATCTGAGTTTCAGATGCGTAAAACTATAAACTTGTCGAACTTACTCGCAATAATATATATGAATCGGTTTTCATGCGACCTCTAGATGAGAACAGCTGAAAAGCAGTTGGTTTATCTATCATATTAAATTTTATGTTAGTGACCCGAAACATTTGGCTGTAGGTGCTAACCTGCTTTTCAACAGACTCCAAAAAGGAGGAGGATTTTTATTTGGATTCATTTCTGTATATAGTACATCATTTTTATCTCCAGATTAGTGACATAAACTTTTGGTGAAGATCTGATAACGAGATACGTCATATACATTTTTAACTTTGGAAAAAAAAAAACAATTAGCCACTCCATGGATTTTAGAACCTCGGTATGCTTCCAAATGTCCCAACCCTGATTATTATAGAGTATAAAAAGTTAGTAAGAATGTTTCCTGCAAAACTATACTAACAGTGTGACTGTAGATATTGGTAAGTATAAGTAACTCACGTTGAGTATGTGTCGCTCCAGGTTCTGCTTGAGCGTGAACGTGAGCGAGCAGTGGTCGCACTGGAAGGGCCTCGCGCCGGTGTGCGTGCGCACGTGCGCCTGCACACACACACACACACACAAACACTTTTTTATTACATGTGATAATGAGCAAACAAGCAAACGGATCATCTCATGGTGCGCGATGACCGTCGCCCATAGACACACACATACACATCTGCAACATCAGAGAAGTCACAAGTGCGTCGTAAGATGGGAGTACGCTCTTTTCAAGACGGTTTGAAGGTCGAATCGATCCGGAAATACCGCAAATGATTAATTTCACAATGCTATCGTGCGAGACAGGAAATTTCTAGAAAAACGCAGTTGTGGACTGCCAAAAGTCTAAGTGGTGATGCTGAAAGGATTGTCGAATAGACCGATGGCGGAGAGATGCGACAGGGACGAATCCGAACAATTCCTCGGAGCACTCCCCGTTATATGCAATATAGTCACAGTGCCGCCGCACGTGCCCCAGCAGGATGGCTCGCACTGCGCACACACAGTGTGTAGTGTACCTTATACTGCGCGCTGGTGCAGAACGTCTTGGGGCACGAGGGGCACGCGTGGGGCCGCACGCCCTCGTGCCGCCGCACGTGCCCCAGCAGGATGGCTCGCACTGCGCACACACAGTGTGTAGTGTACCTTATACTGCGCGCTGGTGCAGAACGTCTTGGGGCACGAGGGGCACGCGTGGGGCCGCACGCCCTCGTGCCGCCGCACGTGCCCCAGCAGGATGGCTCGCACTGCGCACACACAGTGTGTAGTGTACCTTATACTGCGCGCTGGTGCAGAACGTCTTGGGGCACGAGGGGCACGCGTGGGGCCGCACGCCCTCGTGCCGCCGCACGTGCCCCAGCAGGATGGCTCGCACTGCGCACACACAGTGTGTAGTGTACCTTATACTGCGCGCTGGTGCAGAACGTCTTGGGGCACGAGGGGCACGCGTGGGGCCGCACGCCCTCGTGCCGCCGCACGTGCCCCAGCAGGATGGCTCGCACTGCGCACACACAGTGTGTAGTGTACCTTATACTGCGCGCTGGTGCAGAACGTCTTGGGGCACGAGGGGCACGCGTGGGGCCGCACGCCCTCGTGCCGCCGCACGTGCCCCAGCAGGATGGCTCGCACTGCGCACACACAGTGTGTAGTGTACCTTATACTGCGCGCTGGTGCAGAACGTCTTGGGGCACGAGGGGCACGCGTGGGGCCGCACGCCCTCGTGCCGCCGCACGTGCCCCAGCAGGATGGCTCGCACTGCGCACACACAGTGTGTAGTGTACCTTATACTGCGCGCTGGTGCAGAACGTCTTGGGGCACGAGGGGCACGCGTGGGGCCGCACGCCCTCGTGCCGCCGCACGTGCCCCAGCAGGATGGCTCGCACTGCGCACACACAGTGTGTAGTGTACCTTATACTGCGCGCTGGTGCAGAACGTCTTGGGGCACGAGGGGCACGCGTGGGGCCGCACGCCCTCGTGCCGCCGCACGTGCCCCAGCAGGATGGCTCGCACTGCGCACACACAGTGTGTAGTGTACCTTATACTGCGCGCTGGTGCAGAACGTCTTGGGGCACGAGGGGCACGCGTGGGGCCGCACGCCCTCGTGCCGCCGCACGTGCCCCAGCAGGATGGCTCGCACTGCGCACACACAGTGTGTAGTGTACCTTATACTGCGCGCTGGTGCAGAACGTCTTGGGGCACGAGGGGCACGCGTGGGGCCGCACGCCCTCGTGCCGCCGCACGGCCCCAGCAGGATGGCTCGCACTGCGCACACACAGTGTGTAGTGTACCTTATACTGCGCGCTGGTGCAGAACGTCTTGGGGCACGAGGGGCACGCGTGGGGCCGCACGCCCTCGTGCCGCCGCACGTGCCCCAGCAGGATGGCTCGCACTGCGCACACACAGTGTGTAGTGTACCTTATACTGCGCGCTGGTGCAGAACGTCTTGGGGCACGAGGGGCACGCGTGGGGCCGCACGCCCTCGTGCCGCCGCACGTGCCCCAGCAGGATGGCTCGCACTGCGCACACACAGTGTGTAGTGTACCTTATACTGCGCGCTGGTGCAGATCGTCTTGGGGCACGAGGGGCACGCGTGGGGCCGCACGCCCTCGTGCCGCCGCACGTGCCCCAGCAGGATGGCTCGCACTGCGCACACACAGTGTGTAGTGTACCTTATACTGCGCGCTGGTGCAGAACGTCTTGGGGCACGAGGGGCACGCGTGGGGCCGCACGCCCTCGTGCCGCCGCACGTGCCCCAGCAGGATGGCTCGCACTGCGCACACACAGTGTGTAGTGTACCTTATACTGCGCGCTGGTGCAGAACGTCTTGGGGCACGAGGGGCACGCGTGGGGCCGCACGCCCTCGTGCCGCCGCACGTGCCCCAGCAGGATGGCTCGCACTGCGCACACACAGTGTGTAGTGTACCTTATACTGCGCGCTGGTGCAGAACGTCTTGGGGCACGAGGGGCACGCGTGGGGCCGCACGCCCTCGTGCCGCCGCACGTGCCCCAGCAGGATGGCTCGCACTGCGCACACACAGTGTGTAGTGTACCTTATACTGCGCGCTGGTGCAGAACGTCTTGGGGCACGAGGGGCACGCGTGGGGCCGCACGCCCTCGTGCCGCCGCACGTGCCCCAGCAGGATGGCTCGCACTGCGCACACACAGTGTGTAGTGTACCTTATACTGCGCGCTGGTGCAGAACGTCTTGGGGCACGAGGGGCACGCGTGGGGCCGCACGCCCTCGTGCCGCCGCACGTGCCCCAGCAGGATGGCTCGCACTGCGCACACACAGTGTGTAGTGTACCTTATACTGCGCGCTGGTGCAGAACGTCTTGGGGCACGAGGGGCACGCGTGGGGCCGCACGCCCTCGTGCCGCCGCACGTGCCCCAGCAGGATGGCTCGCACTGCGCACACACAGTGTGTAGTGTACCTTATACTGCGCGCTGGTGCAGATCGTCTTGGGGCACGAGGGGCACGCGTGGGGCCGCACGCCCTCGTGCCGCCGCACGTGCCCCAGCAGGATGGCTCGCACTGCGCACACACAGTGTGTAGTGTACCTTATACTGCGCGCTGGTGCAGAACGTCTTGGGGCACGAGGGGCACGCGTGGGGCCGCACGCCCTCGTGCCGCCGCACGTGCCCCAGCAGGATGGCTCGCACTGCGCACACACAGTGTGTAGTGTACCTTATACTGCGCGCTGGTGCAGAACGTCTTGGGGCACGAGGGGCACGCGTGGGGCCGCACGCCCTCGTGCCGCCGCACGTGCCCCAGCAGGATGGCTCGCACTGCGCACACACAGTGTGTAGTGTACCTTATACTGCGCGCTGGTGCAGAACGTCTTGGGGCACGAGGGGCACGCGTGGGGCCGCACGCCCTCGTGCCGCCGCACGTGCCCCAGCAGGATGGCTCGCACTGCGCACACACAGTGTGTAGTGTACCTTATACTGCGCGCTGGTGCAGAACGTCTTGGGGCACGAGGGGCACGCGTGGGGCCGCACGCCCTCGTGCCGCCGCACGTGCCCCAGCAGGATGGCTCGCACTGCGCACACACAGTGTGTAGTGTACCTTATACTGCGCGCTGGTGCAGAACGTCTTGGGGCACGAGGGGCACGCGTGGGGCCGCACGCCCTCGTGCCGCCGCACGTGCCCCAGCAGGATGGCTCGCACTGCGCACACACAGTGTGTAGTGTACCTTATACTGCGCGCTGGTGCAGAACGTCTTGGGGCACGAGGGGCACGCGTGGGGCCGCACGCCCTCGTGCCGCCGCACGTGCCCCAGCAGGATGGCTCGCACTGCGCACACACAGTGTGTAGTGTACCTTATACTGCGCGCTGGTGCAGAACGTCTTGGGGCACGAGGGGCACGCGTGGGGCCGCACGCCCTCGTGCCGCCGCACGTGCCCCAGCAGGATGGCTCGCACTGCGCACACACAGTGTGTAGTGTACCTTATACTGCGCGCTGGTGCAGATCGTCTTGGGGCACGAGGGGCACGCGTGGGGCCGCACGCCCTCGTGCCGCCGCACGTGCCCCAGCAGGATGGCTCGCACTGCGCACACACAGTGTGTAGTGTACCTTATACTGCGCGCTGGTGCAGAACGTCTTGGGGCACGAGGGGCACGCGTGGGGCCGCACGCCCTCGTGCCGCCGCACGTGCCCCAGCAGGATGGCTCGCACTGCGCACACACAGTGTGTAGTGTACCTTATACTGCGCGCTGGTGCAGAACGTCTTGGGGCACGAGGGGCACGCGTGGGGCCGCACGCCCTCGTGCCGCCGCACGTGCCCCAGCAGGATGGCTCGCACTGCGCACACACAGTGTGTAGTGTACCTTATACTGCGCGCTGGTGCAGAACGTCTTGGGGCACGAGGGGCACGCGTGGGGCCGCACGCCCTCGTGCCGCCGCACGTGCCCCAGCAGGATGGCTCGCACTGCGCACACACAGTGTGTAGTGTACCTTATACTGCGCGCTGGTGCAGAACGTCTTGGGGCACGAGGGGCACGCGTGGGGCCGCACGCCCTCGTGCCGCCGCACGTGCCCCAGCAGGATGGCTCGCACTGCGCACACACAGTGTGTAGTGTACCTTATACTGCGCGCTGGTGCAGAACGTCTTGGGGCACGAGGGGCACGCGTGGGGCCGCACGCCCTCGTGCCGCCGCACGTGCCCCAGCAGGATGGCTCGCACTGCGCACACACAGTGTGTAGTGTACCTTATACTGCGCGCTGGTGCAGAACGTCTTGGGGCACGAGGGGCACGCGTGGGGCCGCACGCCCTCGTGCCGCCGCACGTGCCCCAGCAGGATGGCTCGCACTGCGCACACACAGTGTGTAGTGTACCTTATACTGCGCGCTGGTGCAGAACGTCTTGGGGCACGAGGGGCACGCGTGGGGCCGCACGCCCTCGTGCCGCCGCACGTGCCCCAGCAGGATGGCTCGCACTGCGCACACACAGTGTGTAGTGTACCTTATACTGCGCGCTGGTGCAGAACGTCTTGGGGCACGAGGGGCACGCGTGGGGCCGCACGCCCTCGTGCCGCCGCACGTGCCCCAGCAGGATGGCTCGCACTGCGCACACACAGTGTGTAGTGTACCTTATACTGCGCGCTGGTGCAGAACGTCTTGGGGCACGAGGGGCACGCGTGGGGCCGCACGCCCTCGTGCCGCCGCACGTGCCCCAGCAGGATGGCTCGCACTGCGCACACACAGTGTGTAGTGTACCTTATACTGCGCGCTGGTGCAGAACGTCTTGGGGCACGAGGGGCACGCGTGGGGCCGCACGCCCTCGTGCCGCCGCACGTGCCCCAGCAGGATGGCTCGCACTGCGCACACACAGTGTGTAGTGTACCTTATACTGCGCGCTGGTGCAGAACGTCTTGGGGCACGAGGGGCACGCGTGGGGCCGCACGCCCTCGTGCCGCCGCACGTGCCCCAGCAGGATGGCTCGCACTGCGCACACACAGTGTGTAGTGTACCTTATACTGCGCGCTGGTGCAGAACGTCTTGGGGCACGAGGGGCACGCGTGGGGCCGCACGCCCTCGTGCCGCCGCACGTGCCCCAGCAGGATGGCTCGCACTGCGCACACACAGTGTGTAGTGTACCTTATACTGCGCGCTGGTGCAGAACGTCTTGGGGCACGAGGGGCACGCGTGGGGCCGCACGCCCTCGTGCCGCCGCACGGCCCCAGCAGGATGGCTCGCACTGCGCACACACAGTGTGTAGTGTACCTTATACTGCGCGCTGGTGCAGAACGTCTTGGGGCACGAGGGGCACGCGTGGGGCCGCACGCCCTCGTGCCGCCGCACGGCCCCAGCAGGATGGCTCGCACTGCGCACACACAGTGTGTAGTGTACCTTATACTGCGCGCTGGTGCAGAACGTCTTGGGGCACGAGGGGCACGCGTGGGGCCGCACGCCCTCGTGCCGCCGCACGGCCCCAGCAGGATGGCTCGCACTGCGCACACACAGTGTGTAGTGTACCTTATACTGCGCGCTGGTGCAGAACGTCTTGGGGCACGAGGGGCACGCGTGGGGCCGCACGCCCTCGTGCTGCCGCACGTGTTCCAGCAGGATGGCTTGGCACTAAACATACAACAAAAAAATAATAACAAAACTAACTTAAAAAACTATGTTTAACCTAAATGAAGATGTTTACAGGCCCAGTGCCCGATCAGCGCACTGTCCCATCTCTCCGTCGTGGTGGAGACAGGAGACTGTGGTGGCTGAAAAACTTACATTTATGAAGAGATTTCTTGTCATAGGGGGCAAGCGGGGGAACGTAGCATTAAAAGGAGCCCTTTTTTTAGGCGAAAATATATTGATTCTAAGTGTTCAGAAGCGTCCAGCAGGATTTAGTAAATAGTTCCAAAATGCCGGCATTGCCGGCCTCATTAAGTGATCATAGCACTAGAATAGAAAGATAAAATTCGCAGTTTTAGAAGGAGTGAAGTGTGTCGAGTTGAAATGAACTATATCATCAGTGACCAGAGGAGTTCCTACTTAGTTCCTTTAAGTATCGTATGCGGAATGAAATTTTACAAAGTTCAATTTAGTTTTTAATTAAATTAATATAATAAAATATATGATTATTTGTACTGATATTGACAAAAAATAAACAGATATTTCTGGCACTCTCTTCATGGCCGCCGTATATGTTGATGTTGGCATTTTATTCAATCCCGATTTAGTTTTACTTCATAAACTCTATAGTTTTGGGTCTAAAATTATTTGCGTGTGTACGCAAATTCAGTCTTTTCAGATTGGCCACAAAAAACTTAAATTTGTCGAAGTTGAGGTACGTTAGGCGGTTTTGATTCTTTCAGTACGTATGGGATTTCTGGGTCATCCATTTTGTTCAAAGTATTTTTTTAATAATGACTAGATGCTACATCTGGGAGAAATACTACATTAGTTCCTCTATGATTTGCTGTTTCGAAATCATGCAGAACTGGCAAACATCACTTAATGTACCGGCCAGCAGTAACCGACAAACTGGAGTCGAAGAACACCGGTTTCGACTTACGAGAAGGGCTTATTGCTAGCCATAGTCAAACTTTTTTGGGAACTTCTTGAGCTGTACATATCTCACCGATATTTTGGTCTGGTCATTGGCATTTTCTAAATAAAAGTTGCCTTGCCATTCATTCCCATCTAAGGTGAAATAAGATTCATCATCCATAACGTACATATGTCGTTTTTGCGTAGAATATATTTTTAACCATAGTACGAAGTCGTTTCTTTTGAATAGTGTAACATAAAAAATGTTACATAACCTTGGTTATAAGAAATATAATAAAAATTACATTTTTTTTTTACAATATAAAAACCTATAAAATATAATTAAAACACTTAATTAAAAACAGTTACTCAAAAAAAACTAAATTCTAAATAAACTATACTAAATATTAAACTAGTGAAGTGTACCACGCTTGTTACTTATTTTACCAAGCGGACTGTACGTGAACACGCATTGCTTTGTCTCCGTATCAACCGGTCGGCCGCCTTCCGCCCGCGCCCCGCTCATCCACCCGGCTCCCGCGCCGTGCCGCGCGGGCAGACTGATTTTGTTTTCAACGCAGGCGCACGCACGTACGCTCATCCTTAGCGTCGTCACACGTCGCCGGCGTATTCGAATTTATTAAGGCGACTCCTACTCCCAACGTCCTTGAGGATCTGGGCGGAGCCTAACGTTATGCCCCCCGCCGACCGTGCGCCCCCGGAACATTACTTCGTTCATAATCTCGTTGAGTGGCGTCCAAGCAGCTTCATACACTCGCATAGTCCGAGCGTGAATTGCAGATCAACAAACCTAATACCTTAATTTAAAGGCATTGAAAAATCTTGAAGTAAAATAAATCATTTAAACAATGATATAATTATTTCGGATTACTAAATATCTATTTACCCACTACAGTTGAATATTAAAAATAAAATGCGTTAAAGCTATTTTCCAAAAAAATAAGTGAAATTGGCCATTTGGAAGTCTCGAATCGAAAAATACTTTTTAGTTTCTTTTGTATGTGTAGGTACCTACCAAAAATAGTTAAAATGCCGACAAGATTCTTGATTATACGTGTAAAATCATGCAGAAATAAAAAATACAGTTTTTTAATAAATAAATCATATCGTGACCCAGCGGAATAACCGATATTTTAACATAGTAGTGGAGGCACACGCACGAGGCAGGGGGCTTTATCCCCCGGGTCATGCTGCTCTATTGAAAAGATAAACTATAAATAATAGAGCGACAAACTGAACTTTACCGTTGGAAAACGGATTTACGTCCTTTACCTACTTATAAACAGTGATAGTTTTTTATGACTACATTAGTATTGTTCCTAGATTTTCCCCTGTACTTGTTGATATTGACGATATTTTACTAGACGAATTTTTTGGCAAATTTCAATGTTCAAGGTCAATGGATACCCTATAAATGTTAATTTACTTGAGTGTCAAAATATGCCGATGCTGGAAAGGAGAACTTATCTAAGCGACATTTTTGGGGATATTGAGTTATACACACTGTTGGGATCGGCAGATTTTTCTGCATCGAATGGGTTGGGTCTCGTATACGTCTGACGACTTTTGTGTCGCTTATCCCGTCGGTGATTTAGAGAATCTCTACTTTTTTTTCTACTAAACGACTTGATTTTTAAGGTTTTTTTTTAGCAAAATGGAGATTACATAAAAAGTTTTTTGCATAATAATGAACCTTAGAGCTTTTTTACTTATTTGTCAAAACAGATCAAACAACTTGGATAATTTTTCTTTATTGTAACTAACCTTGCACTTGTTGGTTAACTGTTTTTACCTGATCGTAAAATATATTTTAATGTCGTTTGAGGCATTTTACCTATGTCTTTATGATAAAATTAACATAAAGGTAAATTATGAAAGAAAAATCGAATGTGATGTGATCCACTGCAATGTAAGCAGGACTCGAACCTGCGACCCTAAGATTCCGGCGTAGTGCTCTACCAACTGAGCTATCATATCGTTACGTCAATCACACTAAATCTTTGATTCCATAATTATTCGCTACTGGAGCGCCCTCTGTGTCATGTGTGTTTAAAATGCTTATGCGCATTAGCCAAAAAGTAAAAATGTGGTATTTCCACATTATTAAACAGAATCGATATAAGATTCTATAAAAAAAAATAACATAGATTAAATTACCTGATTGTCGTATCTTAACTATTGGCGTTTATCCAAATTTACCTGCTTTGATACTATGAAACCATTGTCGCTTATCCTTTTTACCTGATATGACTTTGATCGACTACTGTCGCTTATCTTGAATTGCTTGAATGATAATTGAGTCGTATTTGTCGCATAGAATGTACTAAAAAACAAATATTTTCGTTAAATTGGTAGTTAGACAACTTTACCGGTTCTGTTTTATAAAATATCACACATTTAGTAGTAATTCAATATATTTATGATGGCCGTTAGGCCCACCTGCGGTGTAAATCTGTGTCTGTGGCGCTAAGGCATTACTTTGGACTCGCTTGATGGACCCAAACGCCATCTCTCTCAAACAGTGTCTTACGAGACGTCACTTATACCACACAGAGTTGTAGATTGTTTTGTTATTCTTGTTAGGATAGGATATTATCTCATTGCAATTGTAAAACTTGAAATTTCACGTAGTTCGTGATTTAAAATTCCTTAATGAGTACCGAGTGACTGCAGTCTTGAGAGCTCTTGTGCTGTTGTCATTAGTCATAGCTATCGTTTGCTACCATACATTGGTCTAGAAATACTGGAAATCTTTCAGCAGATCACACATAAAAATTGATGAAATTGAAATTTCACGTGATATCTGATGAATAAATCTTTAACATTTCTAAAGCAGTTTTTTTTGTATTTGCGTAGTTGGACCATAAATTTTTGTCTTAGAGAACTTTAAATGTCACTTCATTAATTTTAATGTTTGAAAATAAATATTTTCCTCTAATTAAAACATTAATCGTGAGGTTTTATTGTACGATAAATAGCTTTTCATGTCTGAAATATTTCCTACAAAGGCGATTAGATAATTTTTCTTGATTTATTTCACGCTGATTTATGCACATTTATATATTTACCTGACTATAAAATTAGCATGCACATATATATTGTTAACTGTGTTGATTGTTGTGTCATAGATTATACTATTTTACTTGACTAATTTCTCGGGAAACGTGTCGTTTAGATAATTTTACCTAATTCTATTTGGACGGCCATTTTGCGTAAGCGACGCTAAATCCTAAAATAATTCATTAATAGACAAAATAACAAAAGCAACATGTAAAAAACATGATATTGTTTATATAAAATTAGCATCGTATGCACATAGATATTGTTTACTGTGTTGATTGTTGTGTAAAATGTAGATTATACTATTTTTCCTGACTAATATCTCGGGAAACGTGTCGTTTAGATAATTTCACCTAATTCTATTTTGACAGCCATTTTGCGTAAGCGATGCTAAATTTTAAATTATTCCATTAATAGACAAAATAACAAAAGCGACATGTAGAGAACATGATGTTGTTTATAATTATAAAATGCTTCATTTAAAAAGTAGGTCCACAGAATACTTAATAAATTTTTATATTTTTGAAAAAGTTCGTAGTTTTTTAGATCTCCTGTAAAGTGAGCTCCGTGTCTGTTGGATAATTTTCCTTTCCAGCGTAGATACGTTTTTTTGCGGCATAAAGAGCCGTATCTTTTTTTTACGTTAACTTAGAAGTTCGATTTTTTACAGCTTCAAGGGACTGTAGACCAAAGTACGACGTGTAGACGGTTTTAATTTCAACTCGACACCTACACGCGTTACCGAGATAAAGGGTCGTGACAGAAAGACGGACGGTCAGCAAAATGATCCTATGGGTTCCGATTTTTCCGGTAAAAATACCTAAATCTATAAATAATGAGGTTTATCACTTTTAATCAGTATATATGAAATTTAGCCGATAAAAATGGTCATTCGCTTAAAATTTCAAGATGGAAAATGTTATTCATAACCAGGCTAGTTTTAAATGTTTACCATTTTATAGTGCAAAGGTAGGTTTTGAAGTTTAAGAAGGTAATAACATATTTTGACGGTGTAATGTGATATATGAATACAATAAATAGTACTTCATGTGACTGTACATAATGAAGGGTATTAAACATGAGTGTGGGTTTATGAAACGAGCCGAAGGCAAGTTTCATAATAACATCACAAGAGTGTTTTAATGCCTAATTATGTACAGTTTCATATACTACTTTATCTAGCCACATATCAGAAGCCTCCATGATGCATTCAGATGTCGCACATTATAACAAATATTACCCGGTAATGGCGGTATGGTACGAATTTTCTAAGCTGAGCCGATCCACTTACCTGCATTCACAATAGCATTGTGTCTAATACAATCCTATCTGCTTTTGTTCAAATAAGCGCCGACCTGGCGCCAACCAGTTACTTACAAAAAAAGGTTAGAACTACATTGCGTGGATATTGAATTTTCAGCCTTATTCCTTGTTGAATAGGTTTAAAATGTTTGTTGACGAGAGATCATAGTCCTTTTTCAAGAGAATACGGTCTTGAGAAGGTTCGGACGGTTGTAAAATTCCAAAAAGTTATGATCATCATTATTCTGTTAGTGCATTTTGTAGTCTAATGTCCAAGGAAATAGAGTCGATAATCTATATTAACCTTCCAAGGTGGTTACAATCTGCTTTTACTACGAGCTCGTTATCTTAATTTGCGGTTTACCAGTTGTGGTTTGTTCAATGGTATTCAGTTCTTAAGTGGATTAGCTCGGCTTGCCTTACTTCAACTATAATGAAGTTTTCTTGCAGTTGTCATTGTTTTTATTTTAATTCAGAGACAAACTAGAGTCGGCCCTAACTATCATATCGTTCGATATCTTACTTACGTGTGACATTTGTCAAATTTGATTGAAAATTGACAATTCATTTTGAACTAAACGTCATCTCGATTGATATTAGAATAGAGGTCAAATCAAATTTCTTTGTTTTTCAGAGATGTTCGAAATTTGAATAAATAATACTATGGAAATAAGAAATTTGCGCTAAAAACAGTTTTTTTTTATGATGGTCATAATGTACCGTTCTTGAACGCATCATGGGGGTTTATGATATTTGGATAGATAAAAGATTCAATAAAATAACAAGCTTTCGATAACTGAATGTACTTATACATGACTCAAGTTTTTTTTCTTCAGATTATTTTATTATGCATATAAGCCTGTGCCGTCCCTTTGTCGGGTAAAGGCCTCTATCTTTTTTCCACTCGTCCTTATTTAGATCAGCAATGTCTAACCCTTTTGTAATACATCCAGGTAGTCCCACCATCTCCATCGTGATCTACCGTGACGCCGAATTTTATTGGGTGGGTGTAGATTTCTTGATCTGCAGATCGGTTGACATGCGGAAAACGTGTCAGCCCTACTTTAGTTAGCGGTTGTCTGGGTTACGTAAGCTATTTTGGTTTTGGCGTTCCTTCCGCGATCGATTAATTTGATCCAAGATCGTTTCATTGCCCTCTGGCAAACTTAGAGAGAAAAAATCTGAGCATTAGTCAAAAATCAAGTCCGGGCATTACGATGAGTCTAAATAAAGTTATATATTTTTTCATTAATTCAACTGTAATCCGATCATTAATATATGGCTTTTAAACGATAGGTATGTAATAAAAATCTGGTTTTTATTTCATAAACGGTAAACAATTGGAACAGAACTTATGGCCAGGCTAGGTATGTCTAGCTAGGCCCCGGCGGATATGTCAATAATTACTAACGCTCATTTAGATTTAAATATGAAGTGGGAAATTTATTGATGCAAATATGTATTCTGACTATATTTACATAAATAAGCCCTCATGCCAAAATTGTCACTTGCCTTCTTGGACTAGAAAATTATTGTAATTTTTGATAATGTATTTTTATATCATATGCCATGTACTGTACCAGTGATGCAACGAATGTGAATACTTACAATAAATATTCGTATTAATAAATTAGCGTTTTACCGAATATTACAATGGTATTCAAACGAACAATACTTGTTTTGCATTACGATATTCATATCTCTTAGGGTTGAATTCATAAAGATCATTAGACGTTATCATACCTTAATATCTGTATTATCAGTTTTTTTTTACTAACCGAAATACCTAAGGTACTCTAATATTACACAGAGAAGGGCCCTAAAACCCACACCAAAAGTGTTATTTTCTGGGAATCCTGTCTGGTGTGGGCCCATGACTGAGAATATCTAAGTATCCAAATGTGTTTGGGAATGCTAAGCAATGACATTTTTTTACAAGTTCTTAAAATTAATAGATACCTAAATACGAAAAAAAACTTAGAAAAATTAGTGCTTTTTCTTATGTCGCATAGCGTAGTCGTGTGAATTAAACGAACTACACTCTCTTAAAATACACTTCAAACGCACGAAGACAGATTGAACCTCCGCGGGATCCGGTACTATAACAATTTTCCGTAACTAGATGGATCGCGAGAGCAAGTGACACAGCCTTCCCCTTCGACGGTTAGATTTACACTGAGCTCGCAGCCCGCGCACGGCCGCGCTCGCAGAAATTCAGTTTTTTTGATGCTTAATTAGACCGAATTTCCATTTTACTAACTTTTAAACAATACGATTAAAGATCAATGAATTGTCAATGTTCTTGCGAAAGAGCCGTGTAAATATCACTTGTAGTTTAGAAGCCTTAGGGAATTGAAAATTGAAAACGACCCTATTTCAACATTATTTTTTCCATAGTAATTATTGCTTTAAAAAAAAATCCAACTATAATTTTTTAGAAGAAATAGTCAAAAATAACATATATTTTTTTCAGATTTTTCCTTAGGACTTTAAAAATCACCATTCCACGTACGGAGTCGCCTTAATATTTAGAATTTAGCCTACACTAAATTCCCGAGTAGTGTTACTGTACTCGTAAAGTGTCCGTGTATAATACCCCTATATTATTGGGTGAGTGTTGAACATTTCTTATGCTTCATATAGAACCGGTAGATTTAAATATGTGTCTAACGGTGATCCTTTGTTTGATTTTGCCTGCTTACAGATGCTTATAATTGCCGATCCTCACATCTCATTTTCATCTAGCTATCGCAATCATGCATTGTTAATTTTAACGATTATAATAAATATTTTCAAAATTTAAATCTTAATGTACTTTGCAAAATTTTAATGTTAACGTATTTTTCAAATTTTAATGTCAACGTATTTTTTCAAATTTAAATCTTAACGTCCATCTTCATTTTTAGAATGAATGTTTTTTTTTCCTTTCATATGTAAATGCTATCGCTTTTGTTTTCAAAATGTAAACTCCGTCCGACTGTGACATCCGCACTTCACCCAGCCATTTCACCATCACGCAGTGCTTGCCTTCTGCTTCTGCACAATAACGGTCACAGTCAACGGAGATGTTGATATATTATTATTTTGACACGAAGGACGTAAATTCCAGGGTGCTACGTTACGGCTCGAGCCCAACACCAAAGCTTTCGGCGTTGTCCCAGCTGACGTCCCTCAGCTCGTTCACAACTCCACGGCAGCCGCCGCAGCTGATGACCTGCAGCCCGTCCACGTCTCCTCAACGACCTCGAGTTCCAGGAGAGTACTGACGTGGTGGCGGCGACAACTTCTGGGAACAAATTATCAGACCGGCTTCTAACGTACCCATCCCTACGACTTATTTTCGTGTGCTAGCGGCGTGTCGTGGAATAAACGTTTTTAGGGTTCCGTACCCAAAGGGTAAAAACCGGGACCCTATTACTGAGTCTTCGCTGTCCGTCCGTCCGTCCGTCCGTCCGTCCGTCCGTCCGTCCGTCTGTCACCAGGCTGTATCTCAACAACGGTGATAGCTAGACAGTTGAAATTTTCACAGATGATGTATTTCTATTGCCGCTATAACAACAAATACTAAAAATAAAATAAAATAAAATAAATATTTAAGGGGGGCTCCCATACAACAAACTTGTTATAAATTATATATATGTATAGGTACGGAACCCTACTACATGCGCGAGTCGGGCTCGCACTTGCCCAATTTTTTTAAGTTTAATTTGTTGAACTTATTTATTCCCGACCTGTAGACGTTGCATTAGAATAGAATAGAAAAAGCTTTATTCAAGATAAGATCATTACAATTCACAGTTATTAGATAAGTTTTGAGTTTGAGATTTTTTTTTTGTTTTCAGTCACGGTCTGTTTAACTTTTCTCGATCTTTTACCGAAGCCCATGTTATTGAGATGGTCATGCACAGTTTTTCTATTAGTTTTTTTTTTTCAATTTCTGTGTATGATTTTTCCACACAACCTGCCGTAATTTTATTCAATTGACTTCACTTCGAAGAACTGCTTAAACTGCTCACTTTAACCGAGCCAGATGTTCTAGAAGTGTTTTTTTTATAAGGAGTATCCCAACAAAATATTATAAATAGTACTTCTACTCTCCCCGATTTGCGTGAAATGTGCAATGACCTTCGGCTTCGACAAGCCCGCGTGAATGTCGCAAAAATTACACACACTTTCCCGACGTCTTTCTTCTCGATTTGCCATAATAAATTCATCCATAAACACACAATCATGAAAATTATGCAAATTACTGACAAAAGTCAAGAGAAGCAAATGACATTCACACAATATCATATTTCAAACTTTTTATGTTTAAAATATGCCTATAGATTCTGTGCAAATTTCATTCCACATACGTTATATACAGAAAACTGCATTCACAATTACTTCTGCTACTACTACGCCTGCGCGCTAGTATCGCCAGCAATTACAACTGACACTTGAATATATAGACGTAGTTCTCCTCCTTTTTTTTTATATATCATAGGGGGCAAACGAGCAAACGTATCGCCTGATGGAAAGCGATTACCGTCGCCCATAAACACCTGCAACACCAGAGGAGTCACAAGTGCTTGCCTACCCGGAGGACGAAGATAGAATGCCTCTATGCTAGTAATTTCACCGCGAATAATACCGCGTAATTTTTAGCGCGATTTCCATCGTATCACTTCGAATTGATTGTGTGTACTTGACTTACTGTGTGTGTGTCTCACCGGCTGCATATTGCCGCAATGCTCGCACATGTACGTGCGCTTGCGGTACGCGCAGGGGGGGGGGGGGGGGGGGGGGGGCACCGCTCCCGCTGTGTGTGTGTGTGTGTGTGTGTGTGTGTGTGTGTGTGTGTGTGTGTGCGCGCGCGTGTGTGTGTGCGTGTGAGTGAGAGAGAGTGTGTGTGTGTGAGTGAGTGTGTGTCTCACCGGCTGCATCTTGCCGCAATGCTCGCACATGTAGGTGCGCCGCTTGCGCTGCGCAGTGGGCGCTTTGACCGCGTAGTACTTCTGGCCGAGGTGCTTGCGCTTGTAGTGCGTCCGGTACGACGTCGCGTCGAGGAACGTCTGGTGACACTACAGAAAAAGGGACACAAAAAATATATACAAATAAATAAATATCGGACAACCTCACACAAATCGATCTAGTCCCAAATTAAGCTCAAGAAGGCTTGTGTTATACAAGTCTTACATAATACAATACCGTATCTGACTATAGAGAAAATTTATTATGTCATTAAAACCATGAAATATACGTTCAAAAATACATGGAACTAAATAAACTATCGCTAACTTTTGGACATCTTACTATTTTTTATTGAAAAAAAAAAAACTGTGTTTTGACTTCTGATTACTATGACATTTTATATTAAGGAGAAGAGAAAACATCCTTTAATATGTTTACGAAACTAAAAATTACTCGTCAAAAACAATTACAATACATTATACAAATAAAGGGGTTTATTGCACACCTCAAATATAATATATAAAAATATACAGAGAAAACAGTTTTTATTATTGATATATTTCGAAATACCGCAAAAGACAATCTGTTGCCGGATTAAAATTACGTGCCAAAAATCTATAAGAAATAATTAAATCACAAAGGACGTATAATTTTGTAAGCTTATAATACCCCGGACATTTGTCGCGGTGACGTCACAATAGGGTAGTTTGGGGAGTAAACGGACCGGTGTTAATTAATACAATAAATGACATAAATAAATTAATATCCTTTGGTTAATATTACCTATAGGTCAATTGTCTATTGATTTATTTATCGTCGTTGTTATTTCGTTAACTGACTCTCCGTAACAAGTCAAATGTTTGGTTTGCGTTAATATACCAAAAAATAATATTGATCAATTAATTCAATTAACAGAGTAAACAACACAAAAAAGTTGATTCACCCAAAAAGTTGATTATGTAATTTATGAGGTAAATTATTTAAATTTAAAAACATATACAAAGATAAAAGCATCTAAAATATTATACATTTTTAATTTTTATTGTTTAAAACAAGTGGTGTATTACTTAATAAAAAAATAGTGATTATCATTTTGGTTCAAAACTGTTAGTTTTTCCTTATTTATTTACACAGGTCTATTTACTCCCCAAACTACCCTATTGTCGCGTGACTGCGACGGAAATCCGGGGTCTACTTATTATATTTTTTTATTCAACCAATAATTAATGTTATTGTAATATTCTGTCAGTTTTATTATTGGAATCACAAATTTTTGGTAGTTTTTATAAATAACGTTATGGCCACATTACGCAAAAATTACGCCGCTAATGTTGCCATAACTTTCATTAAAAAAACTACCAAATATGTGTTACAGATTGTACATTTCACAGTAAATATTTTTCTACCATGGCATGTGATACATCACAACATCCATTATATACCTTGATTATTAAATCAACAAATATTTTACACATGACAGCACTCACATAACGTGAATGTAGATGATGTATTGAATTTGATAAAAAGAAATGAGATAGATAAGAGAGAAAGCGTTTGGAAAGGAATAGAACGAGAGCGAGTGAGAAGGAGAGGCATAATAGAGAAAGAGAAAGTATGAGAGAAGATGTGACAGCTAAAGAGAAAGACAGAGAGAGATTTGTGTTTTTATAAGATGTCATGTCGGTGACAGGTACAGTCGCCATCAGATATATCGCAGCATATAAGGCGTTCATAAATATCTGAACACGACTGTAATTGAATGGGCGTTACAGTACATGTTCAGATATTTATGAACGCCTTTAGAGTAAGAGATAGTACGTGGGAAAGAAAGAGAAAGTGCGAGATAGAGTAAGAGTGTGTATGCCAGAGAAAGAGAGGGTGAGTGAATATGATAGAGAACAAGAGAGAATGATAGAGTAAGAGATGGTATGTGAGAGAGAGAGTGAGAGAAAAAAAGAAAGGAGAATACCAACCTCGTCACACTTGGGGTGTTCCGCCGGATGCTGCTTCGGTAGTTCCTCACTCGGAACTCGGAAGGTTGTCTGTCAGACAGTGGCGACATCTAGGTACTAAATATGCAGCAAGCCACCCCTATTGTTAAATCACTTATTTAGGAGAGAGAGTAAGAGATAGTGTGCGGGCGAGAACGAGAGAGAGAGAGAATATGACATAGTAAGAGAGAACAAGAGAGAATGAGAGACTAAGAGAAAAAAGGAGAATACCAACTTCGTCACACTTGGGATGTTGTACTATTCAGCAAGCACTATCGTTTTACACTCATTTAAGAGAAAGAGTAAGAGATAGTATGTGGGAAAGAGAGAGTGCGAGAAAGAGTAAGAGATAGTGTCTATGTCAGAGAAAGAGAGAGTGAGTGAATATGAGATAGTAAGAGAGAATGGGAGAGTAAGATATGGTATGTGAGAAAAAAAAATTGGGCAGGTGCGAGTCCGACTCGCGCATGAAGGGTTCCGTACCATAATCTATAACAAGTTTGTTGTATGGGAGCCCCCCTTAATTTTATTTTTAGTATTTGTTGGTATATAGCGGCAATAGAAATACATTATCTGTGAAAGTTTCAACTGTCTAGCTTTCAGCGTTCTTGAGATACAGCCTGGTGACGACGGACAGCGAAGTCTCAGTAATAGGGTCCCGTTTTTACCCTTTGGGTACGGAACCCTAAAAAAGAAAAGAGGATACCAACCTCGTCACACTTGGGATGGTGTTCCACGGTATGCTGCTTCAGCAGTTCCTCGGTCGGCAGGTTGTCCCCGCACATTTGGCATGGAGACAGCCCCTCGTGCTTCCCGTCTTCAGCAGCGCCCGTGTGTCTCTTCAGCGCCTCGGGACTGATGAAGACCGTGGAGCAGACCTCGCATTTGTAGTCTACTGACACGTACTGGGGAAAGAGAAAGTGGTTGCCTATAGTCAGACCGAATAATAATAATAATAACTCCATTTTAACCCTTAAATGCGTGATGATGATGCACGTCACTGAAATGAAATGAAATGAAATAATTTATTCAGTAAGTAGGCCACAGGGGCACTTTTACAAGTCAGATTGTGAATCTACCGGCATTTCGCAAGAGGAGACCGCTGTTGAGAAGAAAGCCGAAAGAAACTCAACAGTAAGTATTTTTTTCGTAAATAATACTTAAAACAATTACATGATACATTTTTATTATAAATAATTACACTGGTACACGTAAAGGAGATGTATAGATACTCCAAATCAATGTTAGGTAGGAACATTAAAATAAAAATTTAACGATAAATTTAAAATGGTACATGTCAAAATCTGAATATTGTCACTAAAGGAGAGAACTGTCATCGTAACCTCTAGACAAGTTGCGTCCATTATAAAGAATATGGTTAGAGGTAAATCTCCGGGGCACGACGGCCTCAGCATTGAACATCTGCAGCACGCCGGTGTACACCTGCCCAGAGTCCTGGCTATGTTGTATTCTCTATGTATAGGGCATTCATACCTACCTGCTGATCTGATGCGGACTATTGTGGTACCAGTGGTGAAGAACAGGACTGGTGATTCTACTGACGTATCTAATTACAGGCCAATTTCTTTAGCGACCATCGTGGCCAAAGTTTTGGATAGTGTGCTGGATAGTCATTTGGATAAGCACTTCAGTCTGAATGATGCACAATTTGGTTTTAGACCGGGGCTATCCACTGAGAGTGCTATCCTATGCTTGAAGCGCACTGTTCACTACTACACGTCAGGAAGAACACCTGTTTTTGCTTGTTTCCTGGATCTATCGAAGGCTTTCGACCTGGTCTCTTATGATGTACTGTGGGAGAAAATAGCGAAAGAGACAAGTCTACCATGTGAGGTTACAGCGCTTCTGAGACACTGGTACAATCATCAAACGAATAACGTTAGATGGGCAGGTCGTTTATCTGATGATTATAGGTTGGAGTGCGGGGTGAGGCAAGGGGGCTTATCCTCGCCTCGCCTTTTCAACCTATATGTAAACAAGTTGATTGAAGAGCTCAGTAGTACTAATGTCGGATGTCATATTGCGGGTCTTTGCGTAAATAACATCAGTTATGCAGACGACATGGTGTTACTGAGCCCTTCAATCGGCGCTCTAAAACGCCTGGTACACATATGTGAAAGTTATGCTGTGACTCATGGTCTCAAATACAATGTAAACAAGAGTGAGTTCATGATTTTCAAGGCAGGCACCAAAACCTATTCTGTGTCACCGGTCACTCTCCTGGGTGTTCCTTTGAAACAGGTGAACAGTTTTAAGTATTTGGGTCACTGGGTCACAGATGACTTGAAGGACAACTTGGACATCGAGCGAGAGCGAAGGTCATTGTCTGTTCGGTGCAATATGTTGGCTCGCAGGTTTGCACGATGCACGGACGACGTTAAGATTACACTTTTTAAAGCCTATTGTGTATCGTTCTATTCTTGCAGCCTGTGGGTCAAATACACGCAGAAAGCATATAATGACCTTCGTGTTCAATACAACAACGCGTTCCGGGTGTTGATGGGGCTGCCGCGGCGTTGCAGTGCGTCAGGCATGTTCGCCGAGGCCCGAACGGATGGTTTTGCGGCTGTAATGAGAAAGAGATGTGCCTCACTTCTTTCTAGGTTACGCGACAGCCCCAACCGCATTTTGAGCGTGATTGCTGACCGATGGGACTGTCCAATGTTTGCCCGCTGGACGTCCCTGCATGTAAACATTTAATTTAATTTCTTTAATTCCTTGTTTAAATTATACTACTAACATAGAATAAGTATCATTGTTACTAATATTTTTATGGGTCTATGACCTGAAATAAATGTTTCTATTCTATTCTATTCTATTCTAAAGACTTTGTCAAGGTTGTCGAAGTCTCAAACTGACGTGGATTTAATTGCTAATTACGTCATTTCAGAAATAAAATTAGTGTAATTGTATGCATTTAAGGGTTAATAGCACGGTTTTTAGGGTTCCGTAGCCAAATGGCAAAAAACGGAACCCTTATAGATTCGTCATGTCTGTCTGTCTGTCCGTCTGTCCGTCCGTATGTCACAGCCATTTTATTCCGAAACTATAAGAGCTATACTGTTGAAACTTGGTAGGTAGATGTATTCTGTGAACCGCAATAAGATTTTGATGCAAAAATAAAAAAATAATAATAAATATTGGGGGCTCCCCATACTTAGAACTGAAACTCAATTTTTTTTTTTTCATCAAACCCATACGTGTGGGGTATCTATGGATAGGTCTTCAAAAATGATATCGAGGTTTCTAAAATATTTTTTTTCTAAACCGAATAGTTTGCGTGACAGACGCTTCCAAAGTTGAAAAAAGTTGGTCCCCCCCCCTCTAACTTCTAAAATAAGAAAATGAAAAATCTAAAAAAAACATATGATGTACAGTACTATAAAAACTACCAACGAAAATTGTTTTGAACGAGATCTAGTAAGTAGTTTTTTTTTTATAATTTAATACCTAACTTTGCACCTAATTTATATGGGGCGCTATACATACCAGGTGCAAACTTAACTTAACCACTTAGGGATGGAAAGTGTTTGTACGGAACCCTCGGTGCGCGAGTCCGACTCGCACTTGGCCGGTTTTTTATTTTTTATATGAATGCAATAGTTTAATCACCTGCTGGGACGTTTATGGATGTATCATCTTATTGATATGATCAGGAACGGGTCCCAGCAGGGCTACAGCCACAGCGAATTTCTCCAAGGGGCCTCTACGTGTTGGATCCATATTCCCACGCAAGCGTCCCAAAAGACCGGGACGTTTGAGCCCGAGACTCGATAACGAGAAACAAATAATAATACTCGTTATTGTGTACCGGAATAAATATACATTACATTGTCAATGTCATTCGTGGTGGTTTCTTTAAAAGACAAATATTAAAAATTATCCAAAGAAAATGCCAAAAACCATTCACAGTTGTGACCGTAAGATTATAAATAAAGTGTACATGTGTTTACTACACGAAAAACTGTCAGGAAAAGAGTGCATTCCATTAAATGACATTACGAGGTTAACATAGTGGAACTGACAGGTATTTAAACTAATGTCATTATTGTGGATTGCGATTGGTTGCAAAATTGTTGCCATATAAACATATCTGGGATAACTCGGGGCACCTATACGAAAGTAACGTAGCAAAATATTTTATCGACAAAAAATATATCGATGTTACTGTCAACATCTAATTTCATCGACATAAATAAATATTACTTAATTCTCCACATTTTCAAATAAAAAAAATAAACATATTAAAACGTGTATTTACATGTATATTTTAAAATAATTTTCATAATATACGTAAATTGTCATTTTGATTGAAACGACATCCTCATACTTTTATTATCTTAATTTAAGAGGCTCAATATCAGATCAGATATGACATCGAACCACTTAACAGTAATCCAGAATGTTCAATGAGCACATATTAATTTAATTATATCGACATCTTTTTTATCGATATCCTATCCCTAGAACGTGCCCCGAGTTAGCACAGGTATGCAATGCATACCTGTGCTAACTCGGGGCACGTTCTAGGCATACTATGCATATAAACCTTACAAATAGCGCCCTCTTGACAATACTCATATAATTATTTCTAGTCAGGCTGTAAATTATTTCATTTCATTTCTTTTGGTTTCTGCTCTTACCACGTTGTGCATGCGGGCCTTGTGCTGGCGCAGCCCGAAGGCCCCGATGAACATCTCCCCGCACATGTCGCACGCCGCGTGCTGCGTGGGGTGCGCCAGCCGCACGTGCGTCATGAAACACGACTTCGTGCTGGAATTCACAACATTTCTTATCTGTGGAAGTCAACACTTTTGGGCGAGCAGACTGACAGCGTATGTCATTGACCTAAAGAAACAAATAACTACACGACGTCTATAGACTTTGCTCACCCGATAGTGTTATAGTATGATTTTTTATTTACACACATTTGACACATCACGCCCATATAACGTAAATCTGCACGAATTATTGAATTTCATAAAAAAGCAAGCAATGTCATAGTGGTTTTTCTAGTATCGGTAAACGTTTTTTACTCTCTATTTGATACAATTGAGTTCGTTATATTTTTTCTTATAACGGTGTTGAAGTATTTAATGATAATAAATCATTACATAAACAGTTACGTACTACGTGTTTTTTTTAAAGCTGTGTTGTAACAAACCTTGCGTTTCGATTCATGTACTATTTCTTTAAATTGGTAGAAATCGATAAAATTGATAACCTGAAGAAAAAACAATAAAACAAATTACTATTTTACATAGAAAGCTCCAGTGCGACCGATGGCTCGTAGCTCAAAAAAATATTGATTTACACAAAATAAAGAAAAATATATGCAGGTTCGGAAAAAAATCATCGATAAAATCGATTCGATCAACCATTCATAATCGTTAGATTTGGCATACAATATGTCTTCGCTACATCACTACAAACATCAACGGAGAACTGTCAAATGTTTGTTAAAATAATAACCACACTGTAATATAGACATCGAGAGTGCTTTGCGTTGTGTACATCCTAAAAATATATTTGAATTCATTTTTGTGTATGCAGTATGTAAAGAAATAAAACAAAATAGGTACCTACATAGAATAACCGAAATCTACGACAACTATGCCTGCATAGAATTGTCGACCTATCTGCGAAAAAAATAAGCTGTCAATAATGTCAAACTCATCGTCATTCGTTTTTTTTTAATTAGACACCAGACTAAAGTAACCTCTACATTGTGTCATAGTTTTGGAGTTGCTACATTTTTCATAAATTAATAATAAAATTAGTAATCTCAGGAAAAATATAAAAACAGTGATTGATTACGTCACAACAATACTTTATTGCACACCAACAGGAAAAATATTACTTGAGAAATTCCTAAATTAAACAAGCTATATTTTAAGCTATTCTATGTCAGCTGGCAACACGAGATTTTTTGGTAAAAAATCTTAATAGCGTGATGCAGGATCGTCATTTGTTTTGTACGAGCGCGCGCCGCCGTGTCAGTCTGGCGCCATCTGTTGGTCATCATTTCCTTCTCGCAGCCGAGCCGGCTGGACAAATAACCAATTTTGGTACAACGACAGCTGGATATCCAAAAATGATATAAGCGTCATTTTCAAAAAATATGTACATAGTTAAAGGCTTAATAAAAACAAAATTACGATCGCGTCTTTTTTGTTAAGAAAGTTACTCATACAAAATATATGGGTAACTATCGTAACACAAACGAATCAATTAAGTTTTGTTTTAATTAAAGCCCTTAACTATGTACAAGTACTTTGAAAATGACTCATAAGCAGAGATCGGACAAATGTGCGTCATCATACACGGTGTCCCGTATTCAATGGACAAACTTTTAACCTATTTTTTTTTTTGTAAAACATAATGGCCACGACCACTGTAAAGAGTGTAACGAAGAATTAAAGACAAAAACGGGTTTCATTACACATTTATAATAAACACTTTATAAAGTTCTAATATACCCTAGTTAGGATCCACTATTAAAGAATATAAAAAAAAAAAACAGCTAAAAAGTCTCTTCACCTGTGGCCTAGTCGGGCATTACAGTAACACAAGGTGCCGTTCATTAAAAAAAATCCGATTATCTTAAACATCGGTCGGATCGGATCGGTTAGAAGGTTGTCCATTAAATACAGGACACCGTGTATAATGACGCACATAATTCCGATCTCTGCTCATAATTCACTTTTTACCCGTCTACGGTAAATAAAAAAATATGCGGAAGAAGTTGCGGGCGGCTGCTCCAGTATTATAACATATTTCCTCGCATTAATCGTGTAAAGCACTATGTTTAGCCTCGGCTGCATGATGGATATAAACTCGTATCAACTCGTTCATCTTATTTTGCTGCCTCTACAACAATGTACTATAAGAAAGTAACATATAAGAAGAGTAACTGACCGGCACGTCTTGCCGCAGTATGGGCAGTGGAATGTCCTCCCCGCATGCATCTTGAAGTGGTTCGCCGCCTGCGACCTGCGACATTACAAGACAAGACAAGTACGTAGTACTCTTTATTGCACACCTCATAAAATATACAGGAGACATACAATGCAAGACATTACAATTAGAGGTAAACAACAGGCGGGCTTATCGCTAAAGAGCGATCTCTTCCAGACAACCTTTGGGTAGTGGAGAACATTACATAATGAAGTTAATCTATCATACGAGTATCTATAATATTATAAAATCGGGATGTCGACTGATATGTTAAATTCTACAGCAAAAAAAAAACGCTCAGTATGTCATAAAACTATTTTTTTTATATGTGACTTCAAACATACGCAAGTATTATGATTTTTTTAAATCGTTTTCAGAATCCTCATAATTTATCAAAACAATAATTGTAAAACAATCATAAATTTAAACGCACTTTTTCACGGTGAAAATGGCAAATTACTTACTGTCTCCAGCAAGTCTCCAGGCTAATATTGGTACCCACAGCATTCCTAACGACGTCGCGATTAGGTGGCCATTTGTATGGAACGTTTTTAGCGCTCCGTAGGAATGTTGACGGTCATTTCTGACTTAGAGCAGTCTAAGTGTAGGTAGTCCCATAGACATTTTATCCCAAAAAAAAATTGAATCGATTGACATCCTCAAAAAGAAAATTTCGTCACGCCTATTGTTGAAAGAGCTTCTAGTGTAGGTTACCTACTCCGAGAGCCTCCAGTGTAGGTTACTTGCTCCGAGAGCCTCTAGTGTAGGTTACCTGCTCCGAGAGCCTCTAGTGTAGGTTACCCGCTCCGAGAGCTTCTAGTGTAGGTTACCTGCTCCGAGAGCCTCTAGTGTAGGTTACCCACTCCGAGAGCCTCTAGTGTAGGTTACCCGCTCCGAGAGCCTCTAGTGTAGGTTACCCACTCCGAGAGCCTCTAGTGTAGGTTACCCGCTCCGAGAGCCTCTAGTGTAGGTTACCCGCTCCGAGAGCCTCTAGTGTAGGTTACCCACTGCGAGAGCCTCTAGTGTAGGTTACCTGCTCCGAGAGCCTCTAGTGTAGGTTACCCACTCCGAGAGCCTCTAGTGTAGGTTACCCACTCCGAGAGCCACTAGTGTAGGTTACCCACTCCGAGAGCCTCTAGTGTAGGTTACCCACTCCGAGAGCCTCTAGTGTAGGTTACCCACTCCGAGAGCCACTAGTGTAGGTTACCTGCTCCGAGAGCCTCTAGTGTAGGTTACCCACTCCGAGAGCCTCTAGTGTAGGTTACCTGCTCCGATAGCCTCTAGTGTAGGTTACCTGTTCCGGGAGCCTAGTGTAGGTTACCTGCACCGGGAGATGAACCCGCAGGTCTGGCACTCGATGCGCGTGCGATGCGTCTCCTTGTGCTTCAGCAGCACGTGGTTGATCCGGCAGCGGATTTTGCAAATCGGGCAGACATGGTCACCGGCGCTCTGAAACACAGCCACAGAATAATTGAAAACGAAATTTAAGACAAATGGAATTCTTAGCTTCAATATTGGGATCTTGTCACTTGTTCCATTTAAGGCTGAATATCTTGGAAACTAGTGGTCCTATTCCCACCAAACATAGGTAAGAAACATCTCGACGGACAAGTCTTTCGATTAAAAAAAAAAAAACATTCAAATTGATCCCTCCGTTTGGGAGCTGTAATGCCACAGACAAACACACAGATACACATGTTAATCTTATGGGTGGATCAAGTTTTTCTAGTTATTCTCTCCTGTCACCCAGGAGACAATGGTGATTAAACTTGTTAGAAGTGTTGATAATTTGTAATATTGTTATTTTCCAGAGATATTTTAAGGAAGAATGGGCTTATAACGGCTGCAATTACAACATTTTTGTTTGCCGCCGAAAATCGTAGTTTGAGTAACCCAGGGATATCACCATGGCAACAAGCAACAGAAAAAACTTTGTGCGGGTATTGCTAGATGTGATTTCCAATGAAACAAGGTGATCGTTAAATTAATTATTTATTTAGAAAGTAAGTGTTAGATACAACGTGTAAGGAGCGACTGGCTCAACCAGTCGGTAGGCTTCGCCCGCGCCCCGCGCGGCGTTACAGGAATTTGCCTACCTAGTGGGAATTGCGACGCTAATGTGTTCCCACAACTTGATTGACCCTTAATAACACCCCCTCTTTTTTCGTCGAGGGTTAATTAAGAGCAAGCGCTGCGAAGTGAGGGTACAGTCGCCATCAGATATATCGAAGCATATAAGGCGTCCACAAATATCGGAACACGACTCTTATTGACTGGGCGTTACAGTACATGTTCACATATTTATGAACGCCTTAAATGCTGCGATATGTCTGATGGCGACTGTACCTAGATGCTCCCAAAATCTTAATAAATTAAGAGCAACTAGAATACAACTAGAAGCTATAGGTCCAGAGTTCCGCATAAAAAGAGGCGTAAGGCAAGGTGACCCATTGTCTCCAAAGCTATTCTCTGCAGTCCTGGAAAACATCTTCCGAAAGTTAGACTGGACAAACATGGGTCTCAATATCGATGGGAAAAAATTAAGCCATCTTAGATTCGCGGATGACATAGTCTTGTTTGAAGAAAATCCAAACAACCTTAAAACAATGATTCAGGCTTTAAACGAAGAAAGCGGCAAAGTAGGTTTGACAATGAACACAACCAAAACGAAAATATTAACTAACTCAAATCAAGTAGACATAAAAGTAGGAGGACGCTTGTTAGAATATGTGAATGAATACTCATACCTAGGCCAGCTCATATCCTTTGAAGACCAGATAAGTAAAGAAGTCAAGAATAGCTAGCGGATGGAGAAAGTCTTGGTCAATGAAGGAAGTTATGAAATCTAAGGAGTTAAGTGTGTCTGTAAAAAGAAAAGCTTTCAACACATGTATTCTACCCTGTATTACATATGGATGCGAGACATGGGCACTTACAAAGCAACTTAGAAATAAACTGGAATATTGCCAAAGATCCATGGAACGCAGTATGACAGGAACATACAAAAAAGATAGAATAAGAAATGAACAACTAAGAGCAAAAACGAAAGTGACAGATATTCTAACCCGGATTGACCAACAAAAGTGGAGATGGACCGGTCACATGATGAGGGAAAAACAAGAAAAATGGAGCAAGGTCGTAACAGAATGGTACCCCAGAAATGGCAAACGGAGCAGGAGAAAACAACAAAGGAGATGGGAAGACGAACTAAAACTAACAGCGGGACCCAACTGGAGAAGAGTTGCTCGTGATAGAATACAATGGAAACAACTGGAGGAAGCCTTTGCCAGACGACATACAGAACTGAGAGACATACTATAACATAAAATAAATAAAATGAGAAGAAGAAAAACATACATACATAGGAAATTATGCCGATAGTAACGCAAAGAATGAAATAAATTAATAAAACCTCTCCCACCACGGCTCGTCACCGAGGGAGAAAATGACCATCACCCTCTAGCATAGAAGCTGGAGGAGGCTCTTGCCAAAAGGCACGCTGAATTGTACTGATCTACAAATTACCAAATAACCACCAATTTCCAATTCAGAATAAAGGGGCTTATTATTATTATAATTAAGAGCAAGCACTGCGAAGTGAGGGTACCTAGATGCTCCCAAAATCTTAAAGGACTCACCAGGTCGTGCTTCGCGCGGTGGTTCCTGAAGGCTGCCTCCACCTGGAACCCTCGGCCGCACTCCTCACAATGGAACAGCGCGTTCAGATATATGTCGGATTCCTTCCGAGTCTCAATCTCTTTCAACTGCTCCTCCTGCCGATATCAAAACACCATTTCATAACCTTTTAACTATAGCGAAAAACAGGGGAGGTGTTTGCCCAGTAGTGGGACACACATACAGGCTAAATAAAATAATAAACAGGGGAGGTGTTTGCCCAGCAGTGGGACACACATACAGGCTAAATAAAATAATAAACAGGGGAGGTGTTTGCCCAGTAGTGGGACACACATACAGGCTAAATAAAATAATAACCAGGGGAGGTGTTTGCCCAGTAGTGGGACACACATACAGGCTAAATAAAATAATAAACAGGGGAGGTGTTTGCCCAGCAGTGGGACACACATACAGGCTAAATAAAATAATAACCAGGGGAGGTGTTTGCCCAGTAGTGGGACACACATACAGGCTAAATAAAATAATAAACAGGGGAGGTGTTTGCCCAGTAGTGGGACACACATACAGGCTAAATAAAATAATAAACAGGGGAGGTGCTGGCCCAGTAGTGGGACACACATACAGGCTAAATAAAATAATAAACAGGGGAGGTGTTTGCCCAGTAGTGGGACACACAGGCTAAATAAAATAATAAAGAATTTTGAACGCCGAGCGGTACAGCAACTCACTGTGCACCTGACGCCACAAAAAAAACTGGCTAAGTGCGAGTCTGCCTCGCGCACCGAGGGTTCTGTGCAAACAAATGAACTGGTCGGGTTAAGTTTGCACCTGGTATGAATGGCGCCGGATACAAATGAGGTGCAAAGTTAAAGCAACCGATCACGTTTGTTGTATGGAAGCCCCACTCAAATATTTATTTTATTCTGTTTATAGTCTTTGTTGTTATAGCGGCAACAGAAATGCATCATCTGTGAAAATTTCAACTGTCTGTCTATCATGGTTCATGAGATACAGCCTGGAGACAGACAGACAGACAGACGGACAGCGGAGTCTTAGTAATAGGGTCCCGTTTTTACCCTTTGTGTACGGCTTATTCGTTGGGTTTTAAGTAAAGTAAAAAGTTGTGATACGTACCTTGGTCAAAACATGAACTTTCACTTTATACTTGCTCTCAAACTTGGAAACATCTATTCTACTAATACTATACTCCCTCGTGTCTCGGTACTGTGGTTTCTTTAGCTTCTTTTTTGCGGCATCAACAGACTCTTCACCTTTCTCCTTCGCTATTTTTCTTTTCTCCCTCGCTATTCTTCTTTTCTCCTTCGCTATTTTTTCTTTCCCACTAATTTTACCTTCATTCTTTTTCCTCTGCCTGATCACTTTTTTTACAGGTTTAACTTTCTGTTTTACAATTTCTTCTATATCTTTGACGATGAAACCTCCAATCTCTTCAAAGATGTTATCAGCATCAACATTTCCACTAGGATGATCAACATCAACAACATCCTCATTAGGATGATCAACATCAACAACATCCTCACTAGGATGATCAACATCAATTTCTATTTTGCATTCTTTAATTTCCACATTAGAATTATAGATATACTTAATATATTCAGTAGTGTTCTTATCATTATTAGTGCTTTTGCCATTATTGGTATTTATATCATTATCATTATTTAAACATTGTTCCGGTGTGACGTCTTTGACATCTTCTTGTGCTGTTATGTCGGTAGTTTTAACTCCAGAGGGCATGAGGTCGACCAGTTTGTTCGCGACACGGTCTATGCTACGGACGTATTCCAAAGTTAACTGTAAGACATTGAGAAATTCAAATCAAATATGCTGAGTAAAATCTAATCTCTTCATAGTATAAACCAAAGTAGCTTCTGTCTGACACTATGTATTAGATCTTTAAAACCACACAATGGATTTTGATGAGGTTTTTTTTAATAGATAGAGTGATTCAAGAGGAAGGTTCATGTATAACACATGCATAATTATTAGTTACCGGTGCGAGAGGCCTATGTCCAGCAGTGGAGAAGAATAGGCCGATGATGATGATGATGACCAGTGCAAAGCAGTGCGGGTGGCTAGTATGAAATAAAATGGTCCCAACACTACTTGGCACGGCTTGCATGTCTTGCCGAGACTCAGCTATGCTCAGATGCCCATCTGTCTCGCTCGCACGGTAATGAAAGGAAAGTGACAGTGTCGTCCGACTGAGGGTCGAGTGGTGTGGTTGTGCCAGAGGTGAACTTACATCTTTCTGCATGAGACCGCTCAGCAGGCACAGCTGTGCGCGCGCGCACCGTGCGCGGAAGGCGGCGCAGCGCCGCAGCAGCGCCGCACAGCACCAGCACAGGTGCTGCGGCAACTTGTCGTGTTGCATCTGGAATTGAACATCATGTGTAGTGTAGCCCAAATGTTTCACATGCCGTACTCTATTAGAGGTGTGCGGACGGATGGTGGAGGATTTGTATTGCTTTGTATTCTTTAATACTTACAGAGATCCCTGAGACGCGGGCAAACGCGTCTACAAGTTTATATTCGTCCATGTTGAACATTTTTCCATCGGTGGCGAGACAGGCGCGGCAACAGACAAAATTAGGTTTTGAAGGCGTCGATCGCTTCACATATGTTTTTCTTACATTAGACATGATTACACATTTAATTATTCTATACTAAAACTGCGGTTAGAATGTAAATTTACTTGATAAGTAATAATAACATCAGAAATATACAAAGTTTTGTCTTCTGAAATTTGACAAGCGAAAGTACGTTCGGTAACTATTACTTAAGATTATTTTTGTGTACCTCTTAATTTGAATGTTTTTTTTCTGCAGATAGTTGATTATATTGTAAGCAAATAAGATTTGTATATCTTTTAACCATCGTTTCGTATTAATATTCAATTCAATTCAATTCTTAACTTAATCGCTACTATACATATTGGGACAATTCTGCCAATCACTTATTTCCGAACGCACACAAAAGCGTATGACAGCTGTCAGTTATGAGCTTGCCAGTAAAGTAATAAAACGACTAATTTAGCAGATTCTAAAATGATTTTGAATTACCTTATAGCCCAGCAAGGGGTTTTACAACCCACGCGATATTACTGATTTTCAGTGGTGCTAAATTATTTTACTGGCAACGACATATTTTTGGTAACTGACGTTGAAAATCGGTGAATGTCACTGATGTAAACAAAGAGGAAACAGGATTATATATTAGGTTTACTCGGCTAATTCCGAATGGCGGGTAATTCAGAAAATTACTGATATCTAATAAACGGGGTAACATTTTTTGCGCTAGCAACACTTCCTCATATACCTACTATACACTTCTACGGTAAGAAGTGTTGGTAGCGCTAAAAACGTTACCCCGTTTATTAGATATCAGTCATTTTCGGAATTACCCGCCATTCGGAATTAGCCGAGTACACATTTCTAGTTATTTTTGCATAACCCTTCGTGTGGCAAATTCCCGCTCCGGGAGACAAGGTCGCTAGTTCAAGCCTCGTTATGGTAAAATAGAGCAAAAGATTCTGGTACGAAAAAAAATGGAAATAGATGCTCAAAGAATTTGTTCACCCTGCCATACACGCCAAATTAAGGGATATTAAAGCCAAAACTATACACAATGAGGAAATGCAAGTTTTTTCAATAGGATTCAGTAAAATGAAATGAAATGAAATAATTTATTCAGTAAGTAGGCCACAGGGGCACTTTTACAAGTCAGATTGTGAATCTACCGGCAATTCGCAAGAGGAGACCGCTGTTGAGAAGAAAGCCGAAAGAAACTCGACAGTAAGTCATTTTTTCGTAAATAATACTTAAAACAATTACAATGATTACATTTGTGTTATTACAGTATTTATTTCACTAGTAGAACGAAATATTGAGCAGCATTCCGGTAAACAATGTTTTGAATATTCCCCTTAACATTTTCAGTGAATAACTAATAAATATAAATATTATAAATAAATAAATATTAAGGGACAATCATACACAAATCGACCTAGTCCCAAACTAAGCAAAACTTGTACTATGGGTACTAGACGACGATATACATAGTTAGTTAGTTAGTTGCGCTGGGCATTTTCCGCAAGTCGACATCTAACGTGCCTATTTTGTGTGGACGATATACATAATATATAAATACATATATAGATAACATCCATGACCCAAGAACAAATATTTTGCACAAATATTTGCCCTGGCCGGGATTCGAACCCGGGACCGCCGACTCAGTAGGCAGGTGTCTACAAACCGAGCCAAACGCGTCGTCATCTTGGTCAATACTATTGGGTTTTTATTTCCTATTTTTTTATCTTCTTGGGATTCTACATAGACTACGCAGTCTACGCTGTGGTTTTCGGGAAATTGCCTTGTGTAATTGGTCTTGGTGAACATTTTATAGTCAATTACATTTCCTTTTCGTGTCTCATGTAATTTCCTCTTTTTAGGTTCTTGCTCGACGGGGACCTCGCCCCCGTCTGAATCTGTACCCATTTTATTTACAGTAGTTCAAGGTACGTATAAATCAACTATTAACACGAAAATTTGCAAAATATACACAAAATAAAATTAAATGAAAATTCTGCAGAAATCAAATCACCCGCTTAGTTTGACTTCCCGCCAAAAAGTCACTGTCAATGTGACGTTTGCAGGGTTACCAACGTAAACACTAATTCTACTAATGGTAGATTTGATGTTTTGGTAGCTTTTAACTTTTTTCCCATTTTATTACAAACATGTCAGTTTACAATACGTATAATAAAGTGATTGCCAATTAGAGATTGTATTGTTGGCATGCAGGTAATAGTGATTATATAATTGCCATTTATGTAAATTGGTTCTACCGTCACTTAGGACCCCAGAGCAACTCATACATAAACTCTGTTTTTACAAAGTGCAGGCACTCTAGTCAATATGATAATGTTTTGTGACGCCACTCGCTGGTCAATTACCAGCTGCGGCTTGCTACTCGCCTTTAAAATGGAATAAAACGACAAATAAATTTCAGTATTTTTTCACATTTATTTTCATCAAGTATAAGAGTTCTGGCAATTCCACCGTAACTGTCAAAAATAACGGCCAACATAGTGTTGCCAGACTCTACGCAGACTCCGCAGACTTCCGCTGAGCAGGTTTCTTCCGGTTCCGCCGTGGCCAGGGCTCGCCGCCGTGCACGGTGCGCACGTGCAGCCGCACCGAGGAGGGCGTGGTGAAGCAGCGCCCGCACAACTCGCACGGCACTTTCTTGCCCTTGCCCAGGTGTTTCTGAACAAACAACGAATCATTATCTCATGATACGAGTTATGAAAATAATAGTAGCTGTGAGCTGTAGACCTCGCAAGTTTGTTTCGAAATTGTGGAAGTCTGTTATTAATTTCAACCGCCCTACGCCACCGCAAATCCGAAACATTGTTTCCCACTGTTAATTTTCGCCAAAGTTTCATTTGTCTGAAAATATTTTTATCTGAAAGTTTTTTAGTAATATTTTCAGGATTTTATAAACATCGTTTTAAAGAACCCATTAGGTTAGGTTAGGTTTGTTTTATAATTATTCTGAAAAATAAACAGAGGAAAAAAATGGCTTTTGTACAAATGAAAATTTGGCAAAACCTTGCAGATGGAAAATAAAAATTAGATCGGTAAAACTATTAACTTATCGAACTTACTCGCGATATATTATGAGAATCGGTTTAGATGCGACCTCTAGGTCAGAGCAGCTGAAAAGCAGTTGCTTTATTATATTCAATTTTATGTTAGTGACCCGAAACATTTGGCCGTAGGTGCTAACCTGCTTTTCAACAGACCCCAAAAAGGATGTTCTATATTTGGATGCATTTTTGTATTCTAGATAGTACTCCATCATTTATAAATCGATTAGGTTATATGCTTTTTATCTCAAGATTAGTGACATAAACTTTTGGTGAAAATCTGATGACGAGAAATGTCATATAATTTTAGACTGACTGAAAAAAATACAATTAGCGACTCCATGGACTTTAGAACCACGGTATCCTACCAAATGTACAGTCACCATCAGACATATCGGAGCATATAAGGCGTTCATAAATATGTGAACATGTACTGTAACGCCCAGTCAATAAGAGTCGTGTTCCGATATTTGTGGACGCCTTATATGCTTCGATATATCTGATGGCGACTGTACTAACTCGTGACGTGATTATTATACAGAGTATAAAAAGTTAGTAGGAATGTTTCCTACAAAACTGTATTAACAGTGTGACTGTAGATATTGGCTGTAACTCACGTTGAGTATGTGTCGCTCCAGGTTCGGCTTGAGCGTGAACGTTTGCGAGCAGTGGTCGCACTGGAAGGGCCTCGCGCCGGTGTGCGTGCGCACGTGCGCCTGCACACACACACAAACACTTTCTATTAAATGTGATAATGAGCAAACGGATCATCTCATGGTGCGCGATGACCGTCGCCCATAGACACACACATACGGGTGGATCAACTGTTTTCTTGTTGTTATTCTGTCCAGTCACTCAGGAGACAATGGTGATTAAACTTGGGTACTATTTAAACAGGCTTCTTTTTAATAGCATTATTCGCCTCAGAAAATATAAGTTACCTTCTAAATTACTAAGTCAGCCACAACCAACGCGCGTCTGAATAATAATATCTCAGCCACTAGTTATCTTCTTTGTAAGCCACTGTAATTGTAACTTAGCATGGTGATTATTTTTTAGCATCTAAATTTGAGGCATGCATTCAAATAGCAAACTTCTAAAATATTATTATATGACACCAAAATAGTAACTCTATTAGCTTCTAATTTTATAACTTAGTATGTTTAAAATGTAAGTCATCCTACATTAATCGATCGTAAAATTTACCTAAAATTGTCATCAAATAGTATATTAAAGCCACTATTATTACATATGATTTATACATTTTAGGTTAGGGTCGCAGTTCAACCTAACACTCCTCCTCGCTTCGCTCGTCGTCGTACCTAACCTAAGCCAAGTCGGACCTGCCTTAGAACTAGATTCATGGGTTACGTACCGTTTTTTTTTTTTTGTTAGGGTCGCAGTTGAACCTAACACTCCTCCTCGCTTCGCTCGTCGTCGTACCTAACCGAAGCCATGTCGGACCTGCCTTAGAACTAGATTAGGGAGAACGCAGATGAACCTATTGCAATATGAACGAACGAATGACAATAAACAAACACGGGCGGGTCGGTCGGTACAAGAATCGAATGGCGCTCTCTGATTGGTGCAAATGGCCGAGGCTGTCATGGCGCGCACTCGCGCCAAATCGTTCCTACAGTGGCTATTTTCATGATAAAAGAATATGAAGTATTATTTTAGATGTTAAGTTATAATATATGATGCTGTCTATTGAAGCTCGAATATATAATTTTTGAGGAGCTTGTATTGAAGCTGTAAAACGAAAAATGATGATGAGTTGCAAATTCCGTGGCTGAGTTAGTAAATTAGATGGCAATGTATACATCAGAAGGACAAGTAATAATAATTGTTGATTATGACTTGATGCTTTCTTTAACATTTTTAGATGGCGTTGTAAAGAAGATGAATTAGTTTATTAGAGGCTATCTCATATTCCCGATGCTTAGTTATTAAATGAGAAGTTCGACCAAGTGGCCAAAAAATAAAATTGCGGCCGGATTTATTATTTCTTATTAAACTTCTTAGAAAAGTGTTGATAATTTGTAATATTGATATTTTCAAGAGATAGTTTAAATAAGAATGGGCTTATAACTGCTGCAATTACAAAAAAAATGTTGAATATCGCCGCCGAAAATCGTAACACATCACCTTGGCAACAAGCAACAGAAAAAGTTGATTGACCCTACACATAGACACCTGCAACATCAGAGGAGTCACAAGTGCGTCGCCGCAAAGGGAAGTACGCTCTTTTATTGACGGTTTAAAGGTCGTATCGGTCCGAAAATACCGCAAGTGATTCATTTCACAATGCAATCGTGCGAGACAGGAAATTTATAGATAAACGCACAGTTATGGACTGCCAACTGTCTAAGTGGTGATGCTGAAAGGATTGTCGCGTAGAATAATGGCGGAAAGATGCGGCAGGGATCAATCCGAACAATTCCTCGGAGCACTCCCCGTTGTATGCAATATAGTCACAATGCCGCCGCACGTGCCCCAGCAGGATGGCTCGCACTGCGCACACACAGTGTGTAGTGTACCTTATACTGCGCGCTGGTGCAGAACGTCTTGGGGCACGAGGGGCACGCGTGGGGCCGCACGCCCTCGTGCCGCCGCACGTGCCCCAGCAGGATGGCTCGCACTGCGCACACACAGTGTGTAGTGTACCTTATACTGCGCGCTGGTGCAGAACGTCTTGGGGCACGAGGGGCACGCGTGGGGCCGCACGCCCTCGTGCCGCCGCACGTGCCCCAGCAGGATGGCTCGCACTGCGCACACACAGTGTGTAGTGTACCTTATACTGCGCGCTGGTGCAGAACGTCTTGGGGCACGAGGGGCACGCGTGGGGCCGCACGCCCTCGTGCCGCCGCACGTGCCCCAGCAGGATGGCTCGCACTGCGCACACACAGTGTGTAGTGTACCTTATACTGCGCGCTGGTGCAGAACGTCTTGGGGCACGAGGGGCACGCGTGGGGCCGCACGCCCTCGTGCCGCCGCACGTGCCCCAGCAGGATGGCTCGCACTGCGCACACACAGTGTGTAGTGTACCTTATACTGCGCGCTGGTGCAGAACGTCTTGGGGCACGAGGGGCACGCGTGGGGCCGCACGCCCTCGTGCCGCCGCACGTGCCCCAGCAGGATGGCTCGCACTGCGCACACACAGTGTGTAGTGTACCTTATACTGCGCGCTGGTGCAGAACGTCTTGGGGCACGAGGGGCACGCGTGGGGCCGCACGCCCTCGTGCCGCCGCACGTGCCCCAGCAGGATGGCTCGCACTGCGCACACACAGTGTGTAGTGTACCTTATACTGCGCGCTGGTGCAGATCGTCTTGGGGCACGAGGGGCACGCGTGGGGCCGCACGCCCTCGTGCCGCCGCACGTGCCCCAGCAGGATGGCTCGCACTGCGCACACACAGTGTGTAGTGTACCTTATACTGCGCGCTGGTGCAGAACGTCTTGGGGCACGAGGGGCACGCGTGGGGCCGCACGCCCTCGTGCCGCCGCACGTGCCCCAGCAGGATGGCTCGCACTGCGCACACACAGTGTGTAGTGTACCTTATACTGCGCGCTGGTGCAGAACGTCTTGGGGCACGAGGGGCACGCGTGGGGCCGCACGCCCTCGTGCCGCCGCACGTGCCCCAGCAGGATGGCTCGCACTGCGCACACACAGTGTGTAGTGTACCTTATACTGCGCGCTGGTGCAGAACGTCTTGGGGCACGAGGGGCACGCGTGGGGCCGCACGCCCTCGTGCCGCCGCACGTGCCCCAGCAGGATGGCTCGCACTGCGCACACACAGTGTGTAGTGTACCTTATACTGCGCGCTGGTGCAGAACGTCTTGGGGCACGAGGGGCACGCGTGGGGCCGCACGCCCTCGTGCCGCCGCACGTGCCCCAGCAGGATGGCTCGCACTGCGCACACACAGTGTGTAGTGTACCTTATACTGCGCGCTGGTGCAGAACGTCTTGGGGCACGAGGGGCACGCGTGGGGCCGCACGCCCTCGTGCCGCCGCACGTGCCCCAGCAGGATGGCTCGCACTGCGCACACACAGTGTGTAGTGTACCTTATACTGCGCGCTGGTGCAGAACGTCTTGGGGCACGAGGGGCACGCGTGGGGCCGCACGCCCTCGTGCCGCCGCACGTGCCCCAGCAGGATGGCTCGCACTGCGCACACACAGTGTGTAGTGTACCTTATACTGCGCGCTGGTGCAGAACGTCTTGGGGCACGAGGGGCACGCGTGGGGCCGCACGCCCTCGTGCCGCCGCACGTGCCCCAGCAGGATGGCTCGCACTGCGCACACACAGTGTGTAGTGTACCTTATACTGCGCGCTGGTGCAGAACGTCTTGGGGCACGAGGGGCACGCGTGGGGCCGCACGCCCTCGTGCCGCCGCACGTGCCCCAGCAGGATGGCTCGCACTGCGCACACACAGTGTGTAGTGTACCTTATACTGCGCGCTGGTGCAGAACGTCTTGGGGCACGAGGGGCACGCGTGGGGCCGCACGCCCTCGTGCCGCCGCACGTGCCCCAGCAGGATGGCTCGCACTGCGCACACACAGTGTGTAGTGTACCTTATACTGCGCGCTGGTGCAGATCGTCTTGGGGCACGAGGGGCACGCGTGGGGCCGCACGCCCTCGTGCCGCCGCACGTGCCCCAGCAGGATGGCTCGCACTGCGCACACACAGTGTGTAGTGTACCTTATACTGCGCGCTGGTGCAGAACGTCTTGGGGCACGAGGGGCACGCGTGGGGCCGCACGCCCTCGTGCCGCCGCACGTGCCCCAGCAGGATGGCTCGCACTGCGCACACACAGTGTGTAGTGTACCTTATACTGCGCGCTGGTGCAGAACGTCTTGGGGCACGAGGGGCACGCGTGGGGCCGCACGCCCTCGTGCCGCCGCACGTGCCCCAGCAGGATGGCTCGCACTGCGCACACACAGTGTGTAGTGTACCTTATACTGCGCGCTGGTGCAGAACGTCTTGGGGCACGAGGGGCACGCGTGGGGCCGCACGCCCTCGTGCCGCCGCACGTGCCCCAGCAGGATGGCTCGCACTGCGCACACACAGTGTGTAGTGTACCTTATACTGCGCGCTGGTGCAGAACGTCTTGGGGCACGAGGGGCACGCGTGGGGCCGCACGCCCTCGTGCCGCCGCACGTGCCCCAGCAGGATGGCTCGCACTGCGCACACACAGTGTGTAGTGTACCTTATACTGCGCGCTGGTGCAGAACGTCTTGGGGCACGAGGGGCACGCGTGGGGCCGCACGCCCTCGTGCCGCCGCACGTGCCCCAGCAGGATGGCTCGCACTGCGCACACACAGTGTGTAGTGTACCTTATACTGCGCGCTGGTGCAGAACGTCTTGGGGCACGAGGGGCACGCGTGGGGCCGCACGCCCTCGTGCCGCCGCACGTGCCCCAGCAGGATGGCTCGCACTGCGCACACACAGTGTGTAGTGTACCTTATACTGCGCGCTGGTGCAGAACGTCTTGGGGCACGAGGGGCACGCGTGGGGCCGCACGCCCTCGTGCCGCCGCACGTGCCCCAGCAGGATGGCTCGCACTGCGCACACACAGTGTGTAGTGTACCTTATACTGCGCGCTGGTGCAGAACGTCTTGGGGCACGAGGGGCACGCGTGGGGCCGCACGCCCTCGTGCCGCCGCACGGCCCCAGCAGGATGGCTCGCACTGCGCACACACAGTGTGTAGTGTACCTTATACTGCGCGCTGGTGCAGAACGTCTTGGGGCACGAGGGGCACGCGTGGGGCCGCACGCCCTCGTGCCGCCGCACGTGCCCCAGCAGGATGGCTCGCACTGCGCACACACAGTGTGTAGTGTACCTTATACTGCGCGCTGGTGCAGAACGTCTTGGGGCACGAGGGGCACGCGTGGGGCCGCACGCCCTCGTGCCGCCGCACGTGCTCCAGCAGGATGGCTTGGCACTGAACAAACAACATAAAAAAATTACCACAAAACTAACTTAACTTAAAAAACTATGTTAGAGCCTAAATTAAGATGTTTAGAGGCCCAGTGCCCGATCAGCGCACTGTCCCATCTCTCCGTCGTGGTGGAGACAGGAGACTGGCTGAAAAAACTTACATGAAGAGATTTTTTTTAGTGTGTGTGTGTGTGTCTCTCACCGGCTGCATCTTGCCGCAATGCTCGCACATGTAGGTGCGCGTGCGCTGCTTGGGCCGCGCGCCCGGCACGGGGAGGCGGCGGCGCACGGCCCCCGCTTTGTTTGGGTCGTACTTCTCGCCGAGGTGCTTGCGCTTGTAGTGCGTCCGGTACGACGTCGCGTCGAGGAACGTCTGGTGACACTACAGAAACAGGGACGCAAAATAGTACATTACGTAACAAGGGTGGTAAACGAGGAATTACAAACGAGTGTCTATTATTGAGTAGTGCTGTTTTTGCGCTTCCAAAATTAGCACCACTAATCTCGGGAGACGCGTTAAAACAAGTATACTTTGCTAATTTCCACTCCCTCATGTCATATGGAACACTTATTTGGGGTAACTCCACTGACGCAAAAAGGGTTCTAATAATGCAAAAACGAGCTATTCGCACTCTTGTCGGAGCTACACCTAGGCACCCCTGTAAAAAACTTTTTATATCGCAACGCATAATGACGCACTACTCACAATATCTTTTCGACTTACTTTTATTTGTAAGAACTAATACATCGCAGTTCGCGCGCGTCCATGTTGCAGGTAAACATCTCCGCACTACCGGGCGACTCAGAACCGTGCCTCGTCGCATGGCGCTGTCAGGCAAAAACCCACGGGTCAATGGCCCAACTTACTATGAGCATTTGCCTGAAAACCGACGAAATGAGCCATATTACGAAATATTTCGGCGTCGACTGAGAGACATTTTGTTGAAAAACCCTCTGTACTCCGTGAGTGAGTACATGGAACTAAACTTCTAATTATTATTTGTATATTTGTTATTGACATTTGATTTGGTACCTATTTTATTTTATTTTGTATTGCGACGATGATTTTATTTTGTACTAGCTATGCCCCGCGGTGTTACCCGCTCATCCCACGGGAACACTACATTTATTCGGGATGAAAAGTATCCTATGTCCTTCCCCGGGACTGAAACTATGTATATACCAAATTTCATCTAAATTGGTTCAGCGGTTTTAGCGCGAAGAGGTAACAGACAGACAGACAGACAGACAGACAGACACACTTTCGCATTTATAATATTAGTATGGATTGTTAGGAGATGTCATCTGATTATTATTTTATGTGTATATAGATTGTTTGCTTTGTTTTAGTTAAATGACTTAAAGTTGTGATGACGATCCTTATTGGGAGATTATATTGATTATTATTATTATGTTATCATTTCTTGTGCTTGACATTGTTATAGTTAGCTTTATTATTATATTTTTATTTTGACGATCATGATGTGAATACTTATATTTTTGAATATTTAATGCAAATGTATACAGTTATTTTCACATGAAATAAATGAATCTGAATCTAAATCTATTAGAAGCCCGAAGCCGAAGGCGAGGGCTTTAATGACACGAGTTCGGAATTCCTTTACCACCAGAGTCACGTACGAAGTATTTCATCACACTATTGAGAAAATAAAACAAAAGTAGTACTAGTCAACACCAAAATTACTTACCGCCCTAGGGTGTAATTTACGACTTACCGCCCGCTTTTCTAGCATATAAACCCTTGTTTACGAGCAAGTGTGATGAAAAATATATACAACTTACATAATACAATACCGTACGTATTCGACTATAGAGAAAATTTATTATGTCATTAAAACCATTAAACATACATTCAAAAATACACGGAACTAAATAAACTATCGCTATCTTTTGGACATCTTACTATTTTTTATTGGACAAAACCTGAAAAGAACACGTGTTTCGACTTCTGATTATTAGGACATTTTATATTAAGGAGAAGAGTATTGAAGGATGTTTTCAGAATGAGCGTAAGAAACTCGAATAAATGTCGTCAAAAATAACTACAATACAAATCCCATTTATTGCACACCTCAAATATAATATATAAAAATATACAGCGAAAACAGTTTTTATTATTGATATATTTCGAAATCCCTACACAGTCTGTCGCTAGATTAAAATTAAGAAATAATTGAAATCACTAAAGACGTATAATTTTGTAAGCTTATAATAATTCGAAATAAAGATTTGAATTTGAATTATAATTATAGTTGGATTTATCTAAGCTGAGCTAATCCACTTAAGAACTGAATACCATTGAACAAACCACAACTGGTAAACCGCAAATTAAGATAACGAGCTCGTAGTAAAAGCAGATTGTAACCACCTTGGAAGGTTAATATAGATTATCGACTCTATTTCCTTGGACGTTAGACTACAAAATGCACTAACAGAATAATGGTGATCATAACTTTTTGGAATTTTACAACCGTCTGACCCTGCTCAAGAACGTATTCTCTTGAAAAAGGACTATGATCTCTCGTCAACAAACATTTTAAACCTATTCAACAAGGAATAAGGCTGAAAATCCAATATCCACGCAATGTAGTTCTAACCTTTTTTTGTAAGTAACTGGTTGGCGCCAGGTTCTCGTTTATGAGAACAAAAGCAGATAGGATTGTATTAGACACAATGCTATTGTGAATGCAGGTAAGTGGATTAGCTCAGCTTGGATTACTTTAACTATACTTTACATTTTTTCAATTAATCAATAATTAATCTTATTGTAATATTCTGTCAGTTTTATTATTGGAATCACAAATTTTTGGTAGTTTTTATAATTAACGTTATGGCCACATTACGCAAAATATTACGCCGCTAATGTTGCCATAACGTTAATTTAAAAACTACGAAAAAAGTGTTAAATTATTAACACTGTACATTTTACAGTAGATTTTTTTCTACCATGGCATGTGACACATCACAACACCCATTATATACCTTGATTTTTAAATCAACAAATATTTGACACATGACAGCGCCCGCATAAGGTGAATGTGGATGATGTATTGAATTTGATAAAAAGAAATGAGATAGATGAGAGGGAATGAGAAAGCGTTTGGAAAGAAATAAAGCGAGAGCGGTGAGAAGGAGAGAGATGAAAGAGAAAGTGAGAGAAGATGTGGCAGCTAAAGAGAAAGACAGAGAGATTTCTGTTTTTATAAGATGTCATTTGGGTGATAGGTACAGTCGCCGTCAGATATATCGCAGGATATAAGGCGTTCATAAATATCTGAACACGACTCTTATTGACTTGGCGTTACTGTACAGTCAACCAATTTGATTTCTAGGCCACTATAGAACCTTGTCACAATGACAATGATATGAGGTTTCAAGCGGCTTTCATATCGACGTTTACTGTGACAAGGTACGAAATGGCCTAGGAATCAAATTGGTTACTGTACATGTTCAGATATTTATGAACGATATATCTGATGGCGACTGTACGTACCTCGTCACACTTGGGATGTTGTTCCGTTGTATGCTAATTTAACAGTTTGTTTGGAAGGTTGTCTGTCAGACAGTGGCGCCATCTACTATTCAGCAAGGACGCACATAGTTTCAAATCACTCATTTAAGCGACAGAGTATGAGAGAGAGTAAGAGATAGTATGTGGAAAAGAAAGAGCGCGAGAAAGAGTAAGAGATAGTGTGTATGCCAGAGAAAGAAAGAGTGAGTGAATATGATACAGTAAGAGAGAACGAGAGAATGAGAGAGTAAGAGATGTTGTGTGAGGGAGAGTGAGAGAAAAAAGAAAGGAGAATACCAACCTCGTCACACTTGGGATGGTGTAACTATTCAGCAAGCAAGCACTATCGTTTTAAATCACTCATTTAAGAGACAGAGTATGAGAGATAGTGAGAGATAGTATGTGGGGAAGAGAGAGTGCAGAAAGAGTAAGAGATAGTGTGTATGCCAGAGAAAGAAAGAATGAGTGAATATGATACAGCAAGAGAGAACGAGAGACTGAGAGAGTAAGAGATGGTGTGTGAGGGAGAGTGAGAGAAAAAATAAAGGAGAATACCAACCTCGTCACACTTGGGATGGTGTAACTATTCAGCAAGCAAACACTATCGTTTTAAATCACTCATTTAAGAGACAGAGTATGAGAGAGAGTGAGAGATAGTATGTGGGAAAGAGACAGTGCGAGAAAGAGTAAGAGATAGTGTGTATGCCAGAGACAGAGAGATTGAGTGAATACGAGATAGTACGAGAGAATGAGAGAGTGATAGATAGTAGGTATGTGGGAAAGAAAGAAAGAGTGCGAAAAGAGTAAGAGATAGTGTGAATGCCAGAGAAAGAGAGTGAGTGAATATGAGATAGTACGAGAGAGAGTTAGAGAGTAAGAGATGGTATGTGAGAGAAAAAAGAAAAGAGGATACGAACGTCGTCACACTTGGGATGGTGTTCCACCGCATGTTGCTTCAGCAGGTCCTCACTCAGAAGGTTGTCCCCGCACATTTGGCATGGATACAACTCCTCGTGCTTCCCGTCTTCAGCAGCGCCCGTGTGTCTCTTCAGCGCCTCAGGGCTGATGAAGATCGTGGAGCAGACCTTGCACTGGTAGTCTACTGACATGTACTGGGGAATGAGAAAGTGGCTATAGTAAGACTGAATAATAATAATAATAACTCCATTTTAATCCTTAAATAGATTTTTACTTAGATTTTTTTTTTCATAATATAAAATGTCATTATAAATTACGCTAAGACAATTTACATGCATTTATTCTATGATCGTCATAAAGATAAAAATGAGATAATATAATAATAGTAAAAAAACATAACAATTGATTGCAACAAAAGATATGTACTTACATGTCATAATCATAATGCAGTTAAATGTGGTTACAATATAAGAATATCTCCTTAAGGGATTGTCAAAATTCTGAAAATAAATACTACCTACAATATACGCGGTGCGAAATACAACAATTATTACATGTCACTAATTCAAATAATAAAGCCTGAGAAATATATGAGGATTGTCAAGAGGGCGCTATTTATAAGATTTATACGGCAACAATTTTGCAACCAATCGCAACCCACTATAATGACATTAGTTTAAATACCTGTCAGTTCCACTAGGTTAACCTCGTAATATCATTTAATGTAATGCTCTCTTTTCCTGACGGTTTTTCGTGTAGTAAACACGTGTACACTTTATTTATAATCGTTACGTTCACGACTGTGAATGGTTTTCGGCATTTTCTTTGGATAATTTTAAATATTTGTTTTTTAAAGCAACCACTACGAATGACATTGAAATTGTTGACAAACCATCATAAAATCATTGCCAGTGTAAGAAATTAGTTCCAGTGAAATTCCGCAATATGGCGCCTCTTCATATATTTCTGGTCAGGCCTTATGATTTGTGTGTCGATCTTTGCATTGTTTATTTTGAAATGTTTTTACAGCTTAGTACATGCTTTAAATTATTTAATTTGTGATGCCCCTTTACCACGTTGTGCATGCGGGCCTTGTGCTGGCGCAGCCCGTGGAAGCCGATGAACATCTCCCCGCACATGTCGCACGCCGCGTGCTCCGTGGGGTGCGCCACCCGCACGTGCGTCAAGTAATACGACATCGTGCTGCAATTCACAACATTTCTTATCTGTGGAAGTTAATATAGAGATCGAGCGAGCTTTGTGTGTTGTACAACCTTAAAAAAATATTTGTATTCATTTATGTGTATGTAAAGAAATATAACAACTACTACTACTTCCTACCGCGAACGCTTCGCATGTGGAATGAGCTCCCTGCCGAGGTTTTCCCCGGGGGCTACAGTATGCGGTTCTTCAAGAGGGGAGTAAATAGGTTCTTAAAGGGTCGGCAGCGCGCGTTATGCTCCTGGCGTTGCAAGCGTTCATAGGCGGCGGTAACTGCTTAACATCAGGCGGGCCGCATGCTTAAGCCGATCCGCGAAAAACATTTTTTAGTAAAAAAAACTTAGTAGCGTGATGCAAGATCGTCATTTGTTTTATATGAGCGCGCGGCGCCGTGCCAGTCTGGCGTCATCTGTTGGTCATGACCGCATCACGCCGCGACGGCTGGACAAATAACCAATTTTGGTACAACGACAGCCGGACATCGAAAGATAGTATAAGTCACTTTTTACCCGTTTACGGTAAACACAAAAATATGCGGACGAAGTTGCGGGCGGCTGCTCCAGTATTATAACATATTTCCTCGCATTAGTCGTGTAAAGCACTATGTTTAGCCTCGGCTGCATTATGGATATAAACTCGTATCAACTCGTTCATCTTATTTTGCAGCCTCTACAACAATGTACTATGTCTTAAGTATATATAGATATATAGAAAACTATCGTGAGTCTCAGACATATTAAAATACTTAAACGGGTTTACTCACGTCGTAGAAGTCGAATAACGCTCGACATGTTTCGAATCGGACTGATCATCCACAATCTCGGTTAAAAGTGCCCCCTAGTTGGAGGACGGTTTTGGATACTACATCGGTGGTTAGTGTGGACGAGACCCTAGCAAATGACGTAATGAGTGTTGTGTGCAACCCGACAATTGGCATTGTGCGGGATGATGAGGGTAGTTTTGCGCCTCCGCCGGTGACACCCGCGTCGAGCAGCCGCGCGGACAGGGCGCGTGCCCGCAGTGTTCGGTTGGCCGCCGCCGCGACTGATCGTCTCTCCTGATGATGAATCGCGTACCGATTCGAAACATGTCGAGCGTTATTCGACTTCTACGACGTGAGTAAACCCGTTTAAGTATTTTAATATATAGATATAATAGGAATAACTGACCGGCACGTCTTGCCGCAGTATCGGCAGTGGAATGTCCTCCCCGCATGCATCTTGAAGTGGTTCGCCGCCTGCGACCTGCAACAAACGAAGTTAATCTATCATCAGACGACGCAATGGAGCCACGCTGTTACGTCGCCTAAATTAAGCTAGTTTTTTCTTAAAAGTAATTTTGTAGTTCACAGTGCCTTGGTTTAATTACTGGAATACTGTGTAATGAATTTGAGTGGTACTACATGACACAGGTATAGACTCGCGACTAACCTGTCATTTTGACTTGTTGTTTTCCGAATAACTAACATGTTCTCCTTGAAACTGGCTATTGAAATAGACTACTTACATTCTCGACGAGCGCCGTCGGGACAGTAACCGTTGGCTCTAATTGGGAATGGGGCTGAATGAACGCATCCACGCGATCGACAGCCCGCCTGTCTCCGGCCGGGCGTCCCCCTACACCTACATTCTCGATCTCGACAGCAAACTCTGATAGCTTTCATGGGACAGGAATTCCTGTGTAGTCCAAAATAGCACAAAAACTGACACTCGTACGAAACGTCAGGCCGCTGTAGCGAGCTTTAGTCTGAACAGAACTAGACCAAGTAAGGTGATTCTGAACCGCCAAACTACGGCGCATTTTAATTTAACACTCATAAGATGAAGTCTAGCCGTTTTAGAAACCTAATACTAAACCAAAACTGAGAAATTAATTCGTATTCTTGCGGGGTACCGATTTGAATAAACTTGTGACAGTCCATTTGTCAACGTCAGTTTGACAGGTCCTGATTGGGTCCGCGGCGTTCTTCGAACGCAGCGCAAGGTAGTTAGTATCAAGATGTTTAATTATAAATATTAATAAAAACATTAATTTTGATTACTTCGAGCTGTAAACGCATGAGCAACATAAAATGTTACTTTATCTGTGGTAGTGCGGCTGGTTTGGAATATTTCAGTCCATTTCAATTTTTGTCAGCAAAGCCACGTTAGCGCAATGAGATGCGTGTGGCCAGCTGAGATTTATCTGTCCAAATTGTTGGTTAGTCTAGAACCGCCTGTCTTGGAGCCAAGCCGCGTCGCCTTACGGCGTCGGCACTCGTGGGCGCGGGTTAGGTTCGTAAGGACTAGATTACATAACGACTGTATAAGCAAAACGTCTTAGTTGCATAAGGTCTTGGTAGCTAAATGTCTAATTGTACAAACGTCTTAATAGTAGAATGCCCGGGTTTAAGATTGGACTTAGTTCTATTACGTCTTGTTTGTATAACGCCCTAATATCAAAATGTTGTAATAGCAAAACGACTAGGTAGGCATATCGTCAAACATTAATAACGTCTGAATGGCATAACGACTAGATGGTTGAATGACAAGAAAAACTCAAACGTAGTTTGTGAAGAAACTTTTTGTTGATATTCATTCATCTAATATTACCTAGCCGGTATGCAATCACGACGTTTTGCCACCAAGACCATATGCTATCCAGACACTTTTCCTTTTGCGTCGTTTTACAATCAAGACTTATTAATAACTTGGACGTAAACTCTATTAGTCATTTTGCAACTTCGGGCGTTATGCTATAGTTGTCGATCGAACAACTAAGACTTTCTACTCACTAGGGCATTCTGCAAAAAAGACATTGTGCTTACCAAGACCTTATGCAACTAAGACGTTTTGCTTATAGAGTCGTTATGCAATCTAGTCCTTACGAACCTAACCCGTGGGCGCAGACGTTTTGTTGAGATAAATATCTAGTGCAATGTCACATCATTATTAAATCAGTGTCGCGTGTGTGAAAGGAATTCTCGATATAGTGCAGTATTACGACAGTGACCGTGTGGTATCGACTTCCGCTTCTGCCTCTGCCTGGCTATCAGCCGGCGGAACCCTCCGCGACAGCATGAGCGTCGGCTCCGACGGCTTCACCAACCTCTCCACCGAGAAGCCAGCGATGGCGATTAAACCACTGCTGTCTTCTCGGCGGTTCGCCCGGCGATTTCGACTGCCCGGCGACTTATTCGACGGCGCGTCTGTCCACGCTGCGAGTTTTCGTTAGATACCATAGAGGGGTAAGGTAGGCGCCTACCATATGATTCTCGTACAGGCCTTATTAACGTGCACATCGGTCGCATCGTCTCGCGCGTAGGCTAAGCCGTGCTTTGCAATATTTATCGTGTCTGAAGAACCTTGAATACACATGTATGTAATGGTCAGCATGTCTTTCTATTATGTTATCCCTGACAAACACTCCACAGCAGTACGGTCCTTGATCTAAGGGTTAAACTCCGCCGTCTGTAACTGTCCGAGCAAAATTTATCTACAGTAAGTATAATAAGGGTAATTGTTGTGATCTTTTCAACATTTAAAAATATCTAATCTACCTCACAACAATATCTATAATATTATAAAATTGGGATGACGACTGATGTTAAATTCTACAGCAAAAAAATTGGCTAAATATGTCATAAAGCAAAAAATATATAATATTTATATGTGACTTAAAACAAATTAGCTCAATATGTCATAAAACAAAAAATATATAATATTTATATGTGACTTAAAACAAATTAGCTCAATATGTCATAAACAGGTCATAAAACAAAAAATATATAATATTTATATGTGACTTCAAACAAATTAGCTCAATATGTCATAAAACAAAAAGTATATAATATTTATATGTGACTTCAAACAAATTAGCTCAATATGTCATAAAACAAAAAATATATAATATTTATATGTGACTTCAAACATACGCAAATTTTATGATTTAACAAAACAATCATTGTACAACAGTCATTCAATTTAAACGCACTTTTTCTCGATAAAAATGGGTCATTATCAGTTCAAAAAACAAAATTCGTCCCTTCGGTGGTCAAAACTTAAGACCTTGTATATGAATCTAGGTTATTTTTCTATTACATCGGATTATAGAAGAGGGAACGTTCTTTATTCTCACAGGCATTTATTTTATCAGAAAATTAGGCCCTGGAATCGTTAATTGCCACAGAAATATATCAAGATAGAAGGAAAGAGTTCGGCAATTTGTAGGGAGACCGAGCGTGTAACATTTTGCGTAGGTACTTTGACGTCACGAGCGTAATTTAGTGATGGGAAACATAAGCCGGGCGAAAACGATTCAGAAACATCGATTCACGGATCGATTCGAACACGGCACCGATTCTATGCATCGCCACCCACACCGCACTGCGCCGCGGCCCAGCCGCCGTCACAAACAAAAACAGTCACAATAATATTTGCTTTGCACTATGTACTTACATTATATAGCTGCATAATAATATAAGAACGTAATTATCATTTCCTCTGTTTTCAAAATCGATTTTAATCGAATAAGAAAATCGCAGTGTACAGCAGCACATGGCAGCACTATTCTTACTTTTGACAGAAAAAATGAGAAATGACCTTGAACGTGACTCGACAGTTTGAATAGCATATTTTTACATCGCTGGTTTTGAATGCACGCCAAGGTTGGCTCGTCAAATTAAAGCCGCAATGGAAAGCTAGCGTTGGACACAACCGCCCGCCTCTGTTTTGATGAGAATTATAAAATAAATAGTTTTGTAATTAATAACAGATATTTAAGGACAAATTGTACATACCAATGAAAGGAAATACCTCGATTAACAGCTCTAATTTTATTGGAAGTGTTTGAACAATTAATTATTGCGCAACAAGCCATTTTGTTTTTAAGACCTGACGTCGCACACAGACCGCGGTCGGGAGCTGACTAATGTTCGCGGCGAGCAAAGTTGACACCGTGTCAACATTTCGCCACGCGAGGTACGTACACTCTTTCCTTCTATCTTGATATATTTCTGTGTTAATTGCACAAATGTCCACCCTCAAATATTGGTACGATAACCTATCGCATTTGGTGCATAAATTGGATGAGGGCGGCGCAAGATCGATCTTTGTGGAGAACTTTGGGGAAGGCCTTTGTCCAGCAGTGGACCTCTGTCGGCTGATATGAGGATGATGATGATGAACGTATTGCAACTTCAAAACATTGTTTCCCCGCTGTACCGTTTCGCCGAATTTTCATTTGCGAAAATATTTAAATATTTTTTTCCCGAAACCCATAATATTTTCAGGATTTTTATAAACATTGTTTTAAAGAACCCATTAGGTTAGGTTGGGTTTGTTTTATATTAAAATTATTTTGTAATATTAATAGTTTTGGAATAAACAGCTTTCGGGCAAATGAAAATTCGGCGAAACGATACAGCGGGGAAACAAAAATTCGGTATTATGATAGGTAACCATTGGTACCCATAACCTTAATAATGACGTTGCGATTAGCTGGCCATTTGTATGGAGCGTTTTTAGCGCTGGACTCTGACGGTCATTTCCTGACTGGGAGCAGTTTAAGTGTAGGTAGTCCCATAAAGACATTTGATCCCAATAAAAAATTAAATCGATTGACTTTCACAGAAAAAAAATTCGTCACGCCTATTGTTGAAAGAGGTGCTACTGTAGGCAGGCGGGGCGCACTCCGCGATTAGCGTTTCCCGCTACAAGTACATGCCGGTCGCCGCATGCATGCGGACTATTCAGTGGCTGACACGCTCTGTCTCGGAACGCACGTACCTACACGATTTTCGCGCGCGTCTCGCTCACGATTTACGTCACAAGTGAACGTTCCGCATTCATCTGTTGATACCAGTGTTATATTATATTTTTATTTATTTATTTAAACTTTATTGCACAAAACAAATGGCGGACTTAATGCCAAATGGCATTCTCTACCAGTCAACCATAGGGCCAAACAGAGATACTAGAAGTGGGTGCAAATCAGAAATCTGATGGTACAGAGAGGATCTAGAGTACAAGTAAATACAAAATATTATATTACTTTATAGTGTTTAAATGAGCGAAAAGATATTGTATCGCAGCGGGTTGTATATGTTTTTCGCTCTCCTAACATGTCCGATGGATGCCGAAAGGTAAGAAAATGAACATAATATATGATAATTAGTTAATGAATAATAATAAAAAACATATTGCAGGTGTATCTACCGTGCGTATTTTTAAAGATGTAAGCATACATAGGGGCAGACAGACAGCCAGCAGGAAACGACTTTGTTTTATACTAGGTGTGTAGTGATGAATATATATGAATAAATAAATAAATATCGGACAACTAAGCAAAAACAAAATGAAGCTCAAGAATTTAATTGCATGTTAAGGTAACGCATTCGTTGCATTATTTTATTATATTATACGTATTAAAATGTTTAAAAATAAAGCTAAAATGTTTTGCGGCCTGGTGGTGGATTCAATTCGTCCAAATTCTGAGATTGATTATTTTATAGTTAAATAATAAATATAATGTATGAAGAATATAAATATATTGCTCTCTATATTGTATGCAAGAAATAAATTGGAAATACATTTTTATTTTTAGTCGTCGACAGCCCTCGCTCTCGGCGACGCGGCAAGCGAGCCAATTCATTTTCACCGTTGGCACGCAGCCTTAACGTTCCGTTTAGCTTGCGCTGGGGACGACGACTTTAGAAGGGCCATAAATCATATTTTTTCGGCTAAAAAACGCGGCTTTTGTAAAGATCAAAGTAGTGTGCCTTCTGTACTTGTACTATTATCTATTCTGTGGTGTAGGTTACTTGCCCGGAGAGCCTCTAGTGTAGGTTACGCGCTGCGAGAGACTCTAGTGTAGGTTACTTGCTCCGCGAGCCTCTAGTGTAGGTTACCTGCTCTGGCAGATGAGCCCGCAGGTCTGGCACTCGATGCGCATGCGATGCGACTCCTTGTGCCGCAGCATCATGTGGTTGGTCCGGCAGCGCATATTGCAAATCGCGCAGACATGGTCACCGGCGCTCTGAAGCACAGCCACAGAATAATTGAAGACGAAATTTAAGACAAATAGGATTCTTAGCTTTACTGAGCCAGCGGTCCTGGGTTCGAATCCCGGCCAGGGAAAATATTTGTGTGATGAACACGAATATTTGTGCTTGGGTCATGGTTGTTCTATGTATTTAAGTATATATTTATCTGTATAAGTATGTATATCGTCGTCTAGTACACACAACACAAGCCTTCTTGAGCCTAAGGGTATAGCCGTGTTTGGATGGCGAAACTGCCTATGACGAGAAAATGGTTTTCCTTTTGCTCAGATAATTATCTTTATTTGTCTAAGATCCCGATGTAGAACGACCTTCACCGTGATGTTTATTTGATGAAATGTATTTTATATGTAATTTAATATGTCAATAAATATATTGCATATGGGTTGCCTAACAAATTTTTGTCCAGGGTATGTTATCTGACGCTCACCTTACCAATACCAAGGTACCAATCATTAAGAACTCCCAAAATCTTGGAGGACTCACCAGGTCGTGCTTCGCGCGGTGGTTCCTGAAGGCTGCCTCCACCTGGAACCCTCGGCCGCACTCCTCACAATGGAACGCAGCCCCAAGATATTTCTCAGATTTCTTCCGAGTCTCGATCTCTTTCAACTGCTCCTCCTGCCGAGATCAAAACACAATAGGCTATTTGACCCAGTTTTGAAATATATTTGAAACCGCCACTTTGGTACCGTGGAGGCTGGGGCGAGTTCTGGTGTGGGACGCAACATGTGTCGACACGTTCGCCGCGTCCCACATCCAGGCGACTCGTTCACAAGCCGGCGCAGCTGCCGACCAGGCTGAAATCCTCAAGCGCCGCAAATACTCATCTTTGTCTAAAGATTATGAATTTGCGGCACTTGCGGAAGAGACATTAGGACCCTGGTCGGCCGATATGAAGGCATTTATGAGGGCCCTGTCGCCTCGGTTGGTTCGCGTCTTAGGGGACCCCAGAGCTGGCGCGTGCCTCTCACAGAGGATCGCTCTTGCGATCCAAAGAGGTAACGCCGCCAGCGTAATGGGAACCATGCCGCAGGCAGACTTGCTGGATGGGGTATTCTTTTTATAGAAAATGTATATATTTTATTCTTATTTTTTGTAATTAGTTTTAACAAATTGTACATAATAATTATCCTTTCTTTTATGTTTATCTGTAGTTTTTAGTATTGTAAATATTATATTGTATGTGTTTATTTTAAAATAAACTTTTTAAAACTTTGAAACGGTGAAACGGTTAATAATGATCTTACTAGCTCTAAAAAAATGTCGTATATTTTTGTGAAAGCTAGAAAGCTAAATTTTATCAATTGAAAATTAGAAATTTCATGAACAGTCAAAAACGCCGTCCGCCAATTTTGCCTTTTGCAAATCTGTGGCGTGACGTAGAATTACATGTAAATATTCGAAATTCTACCGTTGTATAGTGCCATTCCGCTCACTCCAATATACTTTGACAGGAGTTCTAAAGGGATGGCACTATTCGAAGTCATCAAAGTAGACTTTCAGTTTTCTTTACAGGACCGATGACGTCACTATCATAAGCGAAAATGGCGGACAGCGTTTTAAGCATTTCAAAATACAGATTAAAAACCATATTTTCAAATTCAAATTTTTGAGCCATCTTTCACTTTTATGAATTGAAAAATATATATTTAGGTTTTCTTTGATAAATACTATACGGAATAAACATTAGTTTATGACAATTTGACATGAGTCAACTAGCCTATTTTATAACCTTTTAATTCAACTATAGAGACAAACAGGGGTTGTCTTTGCCCAGTGGGACACACACACAGGCTAAATAAAATAAAATAAAATAAACTTTTGAACGACAAGCGGTAAAGCAACTCACTATGTACCTAACGCAACAGAAAACCGGAAAAGTGCATGTCTGACTCGCGCACTGAGGGTTCTGTGCAAATACTTCCCAAATTAACTGGTCCGGTTTAGTTTGCCTCTGGTACGAATGGCGTCGGATACAAATGAGATGCAAACTGCAAAGTTAACGCAATCGATCACGTTTGTTGTATGGGAGCCCCACTCAAATATTTATTTTATTCTGCTTTAGAGTTGTTATAGCGGCAACAGAAAAGCAATCTTATGTGAAAATTTCAACTGTCTGTCTATCACGGTTCAGGGACAGACGGACAGACAGAGGGACAGCGGAGTCTTAGTAATAGGGTCCCGTTTTTACCCTTTGGGTATCAAACTAGGGTTTATTAGTTAAGTTTAAAGTAAAGTAAAAAGTTCTGATACGTACCTTAGTCAAAATATAAACTTTCACATTATGTTTGCTCTCAAAATTGGAAACAGCTATTCTGTATTCCCTCGTGTCTCGGTACTGTGGTTTCTTTGGCTTTTTATTTTCGGCATCGACAGACTCTTCACCTTTCTCCTTCGCTATTTTTCTTTTCTCCCTCGCTATTTTTCTTTTCTCATCCACTATTTTTTCTTTCTCACTAATTTTACCTTCATTCTTTTTCCTCTGCCTGATCACTTTTTTTACAGGTTTAACTTTCTGTTTTACAATTTCTTCTATATCTTTGACGATGAAACCTCCAATCTCTTCACAGATGTTATCAGCATCAACATTTCCACTAGGATGATCAACATCAACAACATCCTCACTAGGATGATCGACATCAACAACATCCTCACTAGGATGATCAACATCAACAACATCCTCACTAGGATGATCAACATCGACAACATCCTCACTAGGATTATCATCATCAATTTCTATTTTGCATTCTTTAATTTCCACATTAGAATCATAGATATACTTAATATATTCAGTACAGTTATCCTTATTAGTAGTGCTTTTGTCATTATTGGTATCTATATCATTAACGTTATTTAAACGTTGTTCCGGTGTGATGTCTTTGACATCTTGTGCTGTTATGTCGGTAGTTTTAACTCCAGAAGGCATGAGGTCGACCAGTTTGTTTGCGACACGGTCTATGCTACGGACGTATTCCAAAGTTAACTGCAAGACATTGAGAAATTCAAATCAAATATGCTGAGTAAAATTTAATCTCTACAAAGTATAAAACAAAGTAGCTGTTGAGAACCGATAGTTTTTATCCACTGGCCACACAACCAGTTAGTTCATTTTTATTCCGTGGCGCTTCGAGCGCGCGCGCGGTCGCGGGCGGACGCGAGCCGGCGCCAGTACTATTAACGTAACGGTTCTTGAACATTATAACCTCTGTGATTCGGGCGATTTTTTTGGAAGTTTTACGCTTTAACGGAAAGTGTTGAGATACAGCACAATTCCTTGTACGGTGGGCTGCGTTGGGCGCCCCAAGGATTGTTATTTAGAGTGATATAATGACTACTACAGTGTGAACTGTGTTTGGCGTTTTTGCTGACGAGATCGGAGCGGCGGCGGCGCAGACCGGGACGTCGTTTATTGTTGCAAGTAACATACATACACTTTACACAAAACAGAAACACAACCTTGCAACCGGGAAGAGATTCGGCTGAACTCCAGGTTAGCAACATAACTTAAGTTAGGTTTAAGTACTTAGGGCGCGTATCGCGTCCATTGTTTCGCGCTAGGCAAGATTGCTATGATAATTTTCCATCATATGGGCCCGTGGGAAATTCAATTTGTGTCTGGCGGAATCAAATTTTGGTAGCAAAAGCGTGGTTCATATCCACAGAAAAGATATTTGATTCATTTACGTTCGAATAAGTAATTTAGTTAGCATCAAAATCATAATTGAAATTTGAGGGTGGATTGCGCTTGGTTCGCATTCCAATCTATTAACGTTAAGTTGCATTTGCGTAATTAAGACTATTAGTTATTACTTTCAATTGAAATGTTAGTTGAGTGAATAAAGTAAATATAGTTGCGTTTCAATACGGAGAAACGTATTAATAAGTAATTAATAATTGGGGTTCCGCTGAACTATTATTCACTCAAAATACATTTAATTTAAATACATTTAGTGTTGTTTTCCGTTGCGTAATATATTGGTGTTGGGTGAATAACTTTGAAGTTGTCGCGTTTGGTACGAAAAAGAAAAACGGATTGTTATTGTCGAAAATCGGGGTTCCACGGACAAAATTATTCACCCAAATTAATTAATTTGTTTTCGGGTTATATTATTTTATTGATCCGCGTTATCGAGGTTGGTACCATGGCTCCCTCAGTAGTTAGGACGGTCGCGTCAAGGGTCGAATCGGAATTAAGATGGTTTTCATTAGTCGTTACGTTAATTGGTCGTACGGATCGCGAGGACGCATTGTTGTCGCGCGCGCGACAGGTAGATGAAAGGTATGACGCGGTATTGAAATTGCATGCCGAATATTTGGCCCGTATTGACGAAGAGGAGACTGGGGAAAGTCGGACCCAGGCCGTTGAAGTGGTGCAACGCAATGTAGACCAGTGCGGTGATATGGTGATGAGTATCATCCAAGCGGCAGCGGATATCGAGCGCGCCCGAAAAGGGGATGTTGGGGTAAGGCGTGCACCCAGTGGTGTGGCACTAATGGCGCCGTTGCCACCAGTGAATGTCCCGGAATTTGGTGGTGAATATGCCGACTGGCCGAGGTTTCGCGACATTTTTAACAGCGTGGTGCACTCGCGCACGGATTTGACCCCCGCGTATAAAATGGCGCAGTTGATGGGGAGATTACGCGGTGAGCCTCACGATATTTTGACTCATTTGGAGATTACGGATGCCAGTTATGAGACGGCATGGGGCCTATTAATTGACCGATATGATAATCGGCGATTAATTATTGATGGGCTCATCGAAAAAATATTTAGTATACCGAAGGTCACTAATGTACACGAAATAAGGTCGAAAATCCTTAATCCCGTCACGGTGGCGGTGAATACGCTGGAGCGACTCAAGTTGTCACTAGGGGACAACAAGTACATTGTGGTGAACCGGGTTTTGCGCAAGTTACCTAGCGAGGTGGTGGCGCGGTTTGAGCAGTCACATGGGGGTGATTCATCGAATCACCTCCCAACATTTGATGAATTGAGGGCGTTCTTGGAGGGTGAGTGCAGGCGGGCGGATTGCCAAGGGGCAACCGCGCCGCAACCCCCCACGTCACCCCGGCGTACGGTCGGGCCCAAACCGGTGGAGCCCCGTCGGGGAGGACAGCGGTACAACGCCCTCCAATCGGAGGTGTGCCCCTTCTGCCGGAAGGGGGGACACGCGATCACCGCATGTGCGGACTTTAAGGCACAGCGGGTGCAGAGGCGCAGGGGGGTGGTCAAGCAGCGCAACTTGTGCTTCCGTTGCTTAGGCGCACACTATGTGCGAGAATGCAGCACGACCACCAACTGTCGTACTTGCGGGGGGGCCCATCATGAGCTCCTCTGCCTGGCTGAGGGTGGGGAGAGGTACGGGGCCTCATCGGGAGGCCATCCTCCCTCTCCTAAGCCAGCCTTGGGTGGACGGTCGCCCCCCCACCGGGGAGGGGGGTCACCCAGAGACCAGCGGTCGCCCCCTCCTCGGGGAGGGGGGTCATCGAGGACTCCGGAGTACCGCCGGATGCCGCAGTCTCCTCCGCGGGGGGGGGATCGGCGCCGAGATTCGGGCGGGTGCCCGGAGATGACCCATGGGGAGTCGGGTTACGCGACTTACTCGGCCGCGCTGGGGGGCAGGCTGCCGCCCCCGAGTAGTCGCTTCTCCCCACCCCTCGCAGAGCGCCCACGTTTGATGGCGCGTCCGCCGCAGATGGGACGGATGCCGATGGGTTATTACCAGCCGGCGCGCATGGCACCGATGGGTCGAGGGGTGTACTACCCGGGGTGGGACCCATACCTGGGCCAGGGGCCCTCTCCCCCTCCAGCAGAAGGGGAGGGAGGTGCCCCCTGCTAGCAATTAGCAGTCTGTTCATCCGTCGTGCCCACCCCGCCAGTGACGGTATTATTACCGACGGCCGTGATTACCGTCAGGGGCACGGATGGACAGCCAGTGCCAGTGAGGTCACTCCTGGATTCGGGGGCACAAGGTTGTATCGTGTCCAGCCGCCTAGTGGCCAGGCTGGGCCTCAGGTTGGAGCCATCACGGGATGGCGCAATAGGTATAGGTGGCAATCAGGTGCCTCACATCAGGGGTCAGACGGACCTCCTGTTTGAGATGGGTGACTCGGCATCGATCACGCGGGTGAAGGCCACGGCTATTGTTTTAGATGAAGTGGTCGGGGTTCTTCCTTCGGTACGGTTACCGCCGGCGGTAAAGGAGCTGACCAATGGATTGGAGTTGGCCGACCCTCACTTCGCGATTCCCGGACGGGTGGACGTCTTACTTGGAACTGACGTCCTCGGGAAGCTGCTGCGGAGCGGTAAGCGGGAGCTGCAACCAAACGGGTTGGTGGCCGTGTGTACCGCAGGTGGGTACGCATTATTGGGCCCAGTACGGGGACCACAGGACGCAACGGATTATAGCAACATATACTACGGCAGCGTGTTATCGGAGGTCCTGCAAAGGTTCTGGGCAACAGAAGAGCCACCCACAGCTCCCAGGACAAACCCACTGGACGAGGAGTGCGAGACATTTTATCAGTGCAACACGGTGCGCCTCCCGTCGGGCAGATTTATGACACGGCTACCGTTTCTATCGACGCGACCTCCGCTGGGGAGCTCCAGGGGCCTGGCTGAGAAACGGATGATGGCCATGGAAAGGCGCATGAAACGGGACTCCAACTTTCGGCGAAAGTATGTTGAGTTCATGCGTGAATATTTGGCTTTGGGTCACATGTCGGTATCCAGGGTAGACTGGCGTCGTGAGGAGCACTACGTATTGCCTCATCATGCAGTCCTGAAGACACCTGACTCCAAGATCAGGGTCGTGTTCGACGGGAGCGCGGCGACATCTAACGGGGTGTCTCTGAATCAATGCCTGCACGCTGGTCCTAAGTTGACCAGAGACATTGCAGACATTCTAACGGACTTCAGGAGACACCAAGTTGTCTTCGTTACGGATGTGAGGATGATGTTTCGCCAAACGGAGATCCATGCGGATGACCGTCGGTTCCAGCTGATATTGTGGCGAGAGAGCCCAGAAGAACCGATGATCACGTATGAGCTGAACACGAACACGTACGGATTAAAGCCCAGCCCGTATGTAGCGATGCGGACGCTACGAGAGCTGGCTGACCAGGAACGGCTGCGCTTCCCTCGCGCAGCTGCAGTCATCGACCGGGATGTCTACGTGGATTACATTTGTACGGGCACGGACAGCATTGAGCAAGCGCTCATCCTAAGGGATGAATTGGTGGCGCTCATGGCCTCCGGTGGCTATGAACTCAGGAAGTGGCTGTCAAACTGCCCAGAGGTGCTGGCAGGACTACCAGCTGAGCACCAACAAGACCCGCATTTGTTTGAGGACTCGGATAATCCTCATGCGTTGGCAATTTTGGGGGTCCAGTACCGACCGACTCAGGATGTCTTCACATACAATTGTGAGGCCGAATTGCTGTCGAAGACCTGGACCAAGCGATCAGTCCTTTCGACTATCGCACGAACGTTCGACCCAAATGGTTGGATCTCTCCGGTCACGTTCATGGCAAAGTTCTTCATGCAGAAGCTTTGGTTGGCCCAACTAGGCTGGGATGAGCAGCTCACGGACGAGCTGCTGCACGAGTGGACGGCATTCGTGACCACATTGCCGCATATTAAAGAAATTGAGATCCCGCGCAAACTGCTCCCTCAGGCGGGAGCCAGGGTGACCCTGCATGGATTCTGCGATGCTTCTGAGAAAGGGTACGCGGCCGCGGTCTACCTGAGAACAGGTGAGACTTCTGGCGAGGGCGTTGTACGCTTGGTCATGGCCAAGAGCAAGGTTGCGCCTGTTCGGACCCGGTGGACGATTCCGAAGATGGAATTGGCGGGTGCCGCGCTCCTGACCCGCCTCCTAAACCATGTGGCGCAGAACCTGCGTGGCACGGTGGATCTGAATGACACGGTTTACGCATGGACGGACAGCCAGATCGTGTTGTGCTGGCTGCAGACTTCGGTCCATACGCTTGAGGTATTTGTGGCCAACCGAGTGTGACAGATAAATAACTCGGAGACTCCTCTGGTCTGGAGACATGTTCCAGGTGAAGTTAACCCGGCAGACTGCTCGAGTCGCGGCTGCCCGGCGCCTGTTCTGGTTGAGCATTCTCTCTGGTGGGGGCCTCAATGGCTGGAGGGGCCACATACGGAGTGGCCTTTCAATGACTGCGGACGCCAGCCACTACCCCCTGACCAGGGTCTGAGAGTCAATGTGACTACAGTGGAGTCTGTGGCAGTGGACCACACTCTTTTGGAACGGTATAGCTCACTAGGGAAGCTACTTCGAGTCACGGGATGGATAATGCGGTTTTTCCATAATTGTCGAAGCTCTGCTGCACAGCGCAACCTGTCACCTGTAATGGGACCTGAGGAGCAGCAAAGGGCTCTCTCACGTTGGGTGGGGGTCATTCAGGGGAATGAGTTCCAGGATGAACTTAGGATCTTGCGGACTGGCGTGGGCAGAATGAAGAAGAGCCTTGTCCGCCTCAACCCGTTTATTGATGAGCACGGAATGCTCCGGGTGGGAGGCCGACTACGGAATGCCGAATTGCCCTATTCAGCGCGGCATCCTTTAATTCTTCCCAAGAAGGGAGCTCTGGTGGAGCTGTTGGTTTGGGACCGTCACATCAGGAATTCACATGCAGGCTGCAACACTCTGCTGGGCATTTTGCAGCGGGAGTTCTGGATTTTGTCGGCACGGAGGGTGATACGGAGCGTTGTGTTTCGTTGCTTGCCTTGTTACCGGCTCAAGGCAGCCACAATGCAGCCACAAATGGGAGATCTCCCGCCCGACCGAGTTACGGAAGCTCGGCCGTTTGCTGGTGTGGGGACAGACTTCGCGGGGCCTTTCATGGTCAAGACATCACGCCTTCGCAATGCGAAGTCGGTTAAGGCATATTTGTGCGTCTTCGTGTGTCTGGCGACCAAGGCCGTTCATTTGGAAATGGTAGCTGATCTCTCTACGGAGGCCTTTTTGGCAGCGCTGGACCGATTCGTTTCTCGACGGGGGATACCGGCCTTGATACGTTCGGATTGTGGTACCAACTTCAAGGGCGCCGATCGTTGTTTAAAGGAAATTGTATTATTTTTAAGTCAAAATGAGCGAGAGATCGGCTCGGGCATTGCCAGTCGGGGCATTTCGTGGTATTTCAGTCCACCTGGATGCCCCCACTGGGGTGGAATATTTGAGGCAGTAGTTAAGTCTGCCAAGACTCATTTGTATCGGGTCATCGGCTCAACGATCCTCTCTTTCGAGGAGTTGTCAACGGTGTTTTGCAAAATTGAGGCAGTTTTAAATTCGCGCCCCTTGTGTCCGTTGAGCGCTGACCCGAATGACCTGGAGGCCATTACCCCAGGTCATTTTTTGATTGGCCAACCACTCAACGCCTTGCCGGAGTATCCGTATACGGATGTTAAGTTGTATAGGTTGTCACGGTATCAGATGCTGCAGCAAATGACTCAAAATTTTTGGAAGCGATGGTCGCTTGAGTATTTGCACATTCTTCAGCAACGCGTTAAGTGGATGGACAGGACGACCCCACCGTGCGTTGGAGACCTCGTACTGGTTAAGGATGCTAACCTATCACCGTTGTGCTGGCGACGGGGGCGCATCGTTAACTTGATAGCGGGCAAGGATGGGTCTCCACGGATCGCAGATGTACAAGTGAGGGACTCGATCCTTAGACGGGCGGTTTCAACGTTATCCCGACTACCGGGAGTTTGAGCGGACCGACGACGGGTCGGTCCGGGGCGGGTGATTGTTGAGAACCGATAGTTTTTATCCACTGGCCACACAACCAGTTAGTTCATTTTTATTCCGTGGCGCTTCGAGCGCGCGCGCGGTCGCGGGCGGACGCGAGCCGGCGCCAGTACTATTAACGTAACGGTTCTTGAACATTATAACCTCTGTGATTCGGGCGATTTTTTTGGAAGTTTTACGCTTTAACGGAAAGTGTTGAGATACGGCACAATTCCTTGTACGGTGGGCTGCGTTGGGCGCCCCAAGGATTGTTATTTAGAGTGATATAATGACTACTACAGTGTGAACTGTGTTTGGCGTTTTTGCTGACGAGATCGGAGCGGCGGCGGCGCAGACCGGGACGTCGTTTATTGTTGCAAGTAACATACATACACTTTACACAAAACAGAAACACAACCTTGCAACCGGGAAGAGATTCGGCTGAACTCCAGGTTAGCAACATAGCTTAAGTTAGGTTTAAGTACTTAGGGCGCGTATCGCGTCCATTGTTTCGCGCTAGGCAAGATTGCTATGATAATTTTCCATCATATGGGCCCGTGGGAAATTCAATTTGTGTCTGGCGGAATCAGTAGCTTTTTTCGTCTGACACTATGTATTAGATGTTTAAAACGGCATGTATTTAAATCGATATCTGTATATTCCCTTTTTTCGATCAAAATATTTGAAAGTTTCACCAAAAATACTGACTTGCACACTAATTATGCACACTAAATAATGCGAATTCAATATACTATTTAAAGGTATTTGCAAAACTGTTTTACTAGATATAAAAAAAAAAACTAACCTAACCTAACCCGGCCGAGTCGGATCTTAGTGTGCAGTGCGAGGATAATTAGTGTGCAAGTCAGTATTTTTGGTGAAACTTTCAAATATATCCAATGTACGAACCATATTTTTGGTGTGAATTCGGTTAAAAGGAGCATCTCGTTTTGAATGATGTTTAAGTTTTTTTTTGTATTAGGACATGTTCAGTTAATAAATTTCTTTTTTGCACAGCATTCGTTTTTCTGGTATGCATTCACTTAATTAGTGGAGTTGCCTAGTGTACTGAAAAATTATACAGATGTGCAATTAAATATATCCCCTTTAAAACTGCACAACGGATTTTGATGTGTTTTTTTTTAATAGATAGAGTGATTCAAGGGGAAGGTTCTTATGTATAACACATGCATAATTATAGCATTGCACCAGTGCGAGAGGCCTATGTCCAGCAGTGGACAAGAATAGGCTGATGATGATGATGATGACTAGTGCGAAGCAGTGCAGGTCGCTAGTATGAATTAAAATGGTCCCAACACTACTTGGCAGGGCTTGCATGTCTTGCCGAGACTCAGCTATGCTCAGATGCGCATCTGTCTCGCTGGCACGGTAATGAAAGGAAAGTGACAGTGTCGTCCGACAGAGGGTCGAGTGGTGTGGCTGTGCCAGAGGTGAACTTACATCTTTCTGCATGAGACCGCTCAGCAGGCACAGCTGTGCGCGCGCGCACCGGGCGCGGAAGCCGGCGCAGCGCCGCAGCAGCGCCGCGCAGCACCAGCACAGGTGCTGCGGCAACTTGTCCTGTTGCATCTGGAATTGAACATCATGTGTAGCTAGGGTTGCCAGATGGTCCGGAATGTCGGGATTCTCCCAAATTTTAGTATGTCCTCCCGACTCTTCATTATATAAAAATCTAAATTTAAACAGAAATACCGTTGTTAATTTTTCCATAAGTTCTATATTTAAATTACCTAATTACATTTTTTGTACATTATAAATAAAATTATAATGATGAGAAAACCATTTTATGTTTTTTTTTGTTAGTATTTATTTATCTCAGCTTCACATTTCTATCGGCAGCAAACGTTGTTTTTAATATATTTACTTTATAATTTTTTCCCAACCATAGTAACAATATCCCGGAAATAATGTTTTTTCTCCCGATAATAGGGTTATTCGATCTAGCAACCCTATGTGTAGCCCAGATAGTCGTCGGGAGTAAAAGACGAGCCCAATATAAAATATATAAAATAATGAACAATTCAACTATATAATATACTAGAAATGAGCCAAAAACAGACTTTGCCGAATACTCGTTTGGCCGGATACCAGGTTACTTAGCCAGAACTATTCCAACATTTTGAGTTTTGGAAGTGCGCCTCTTGCAGGTTTTGACCTGATTCGTAGTGAACGTTCCATTGGAAACATTTCTAAGTTCGAAGCGAGCTTTATCATGTCATCAGGGAATAACTTTGTTCAATAGTACACGTGCAGATAGTGCGTTGCTATCTGTCTAGGTCAAGGAACATATTGCAGATGTTAAAAACAGTCAAGTGAATAATTTTACCCTAATTAAAACTTATTAAACCGGGTCTATCGCGATATTTTTGATTTATCTTCATTGACTGACGTTTCGACACGGTTTCACGTGCCGTGGTCTCAGACGTATTGATGAAACAGCGAGTTGTTACTGGAGATGTCGGCAAAATGTATCACTGTGTCACAAAGTGACCAAAAAAGACTTTACCAAGCCTTTACACATACAGATTATCAACTATGTAGCGGTACGGCCGCCTCTTATTTACATCTGTTTATTACTTTACTTTTATAAGAGGTGTGCGGATGGATGGTGGAGGATTTGTATTGCTTTGTATTCTTAAATACTCACAGAGATCCCTGAGACGCGGGCAAACGCGTCTACAAGTCTATATTCGTGCATGTTGAACATTTTTCCATCGGTTGCGAGACAGGCGCGGCAACAGTCAAAATTAGGTTTTGAAGGCGTCGATCGCTTCACATATGTTTTTCTTACATTAGACATGATTACACATTTAATTATTCTATACTAAAACTGCGGTTAGAATGTAAATTTACTTGAGCATCAGAAATATACAGTTTTGTCTTATGAAATTTGACAAGCGAGAGTACGTTCGGTAACTATTACTTTAGATTATTTTTCTGTACCTCTTAATTTGTATGTTTTTTTTTCTGCAGATAGTTGATTCTATTGTTAGCAAATAAGATTTTTATATGTTTTAACTATCGTTTCGTATTAATATTCAATTCAATTCAATTTTCAACTTAATCGCTACTATCCATTGGGACAATTTCGCCAATCTTTAGTTTCCGAACGCACACAAAAGCGTATGACAGCTGTCAGTTATGAGCTTGCCAGTAAAGTAATAAAACTACTAATTTAGCAGATTTAAAATCGGCTTCCGGTTCGTGTCTCAAGATGGCCGCATGCGTTTAAGTTGCGTTGTTCATTATTTATTCATTTTTGTTGTTCAATGTGTAGTATTGATAGCGTATTGTGCAGTGATCTAACGTATGAGTGAATAGCTAATGAAGAATTCAACTTGAAGCGTTCATAGCCCTTCCTGGGTCAAGGCCCGATAGTCCGCGTGGTTTTTTGTAAATCGCTATCACTTTACAAAAAGCAAAACCTCACCGAACAACGGCAGGCTCTACGAGCAAACTTGAAATTGGCGAAATCATCATTAACTCTGATGGAAGCCATATTTTAAAATTAGAATTAGAATTAGATTTAAAATCTAAAATGATTTTGAATTATCTAATAGCCCAGCAAGGGGTTTTACAACCCACGCCATATTGCTGATTTTCAGTGGTACTTACTAAATTATTTTACTGGCAACGACATATTTTTGGTAACTGACGTTGAAAATCGGTGAATGTCAGTGATGTAAACAAAGAGGAAACAGGATTATATATTCCGCAAGTTTCTAGTAATTTTCGCATAGTAAAGCCAAAACTATCCATAATGAGGAAATGCAAGTTTTTTCAATAGGATTCAGTGAAATGAAATGAAATAATTTATTCAGTAAGTAGGCCACAGGGGCACTTTTTCAAGTCAGATTGTGAATCTACCGGCATTTCGCAAGAGGAGACCGCTGTTGAGAAGAAAGCCGAAAGAAACTCAAAAGTAAGTCATTTTTTCGTAAATAATACTCAAAATAATTACAATGATTACATTTGTGTTATTACAGTATTTATTTCACTAGTAGAACGAAAGATTGAGCTGCATTCCGGTAAATAATGTTTTGAATTTTCCCCTTAACATTTTCAGTGAATAACTTGGTCAATACTATTGGGTTTTTATTTCCTATTTTTTTATCTTCTTGGGATTCTACATAGACTACGCAGTCTACGCTGTGGTTTTCGGGAAATTGCCTTGTATAATTGGTCTTGGTGAACATTTTATAGTCAATTACATTTCCTTTTCGTGTCTCATGTAATTTCCTCTTTTTAGGTTCTTGCTCGATTCTGTACCCATTTTATTTGCAGTAGTTCAAGGTACGTATAAATCAACTATTAACACTAAAATTTACAAAATATACACAAAATAAAATTAAATGAAAATTCTGCAGAAATCAAATCACCCGCTTAGTTTGACTTCCCGCCAAAAAGTCACTGTCAATGTGACGTTTGCAGGGTTACCAACGTAAACACTAATTCTTCTAATGGTAGATTTGATGTTTTGGTAGCTTTTAACTTTTTTCCCATTTAATTACAAACATGTCAGTTTACAGTACGTAAGTATAATAAAGTGATTGTCAATTTAACCAGGAAAACAATTTGTAATCTACAATTTTACATAAATTTAAAGAAACCATATAAGAAAAACGTATGTATAAAACCTTACTCTAAATAACCTATATAATACACTAATGAAAAAGGGGTCTTAAAGGAATACCCCATCCAAAAGGTCCGCCTGCGGCATGGTCCCCAGTATGCTGGCGGCGTTACCTCTTTGTATGGCCAGAGAGATTCTCTGGTAGAGGTAGGTGCCAGCTCTGGGGTATTCATATATTTGTCAATTAGAGATTGTATTGTTGGCATGCAGGTAATAGTGATTATATAATTGCCATTTATGTAAATTGGTTCTACCGTCACTTAGGTTCCCAGAGCAACTCATACATAAACTCTGTTTTTTTAAAAGTGCAGGCACTCTAGTCAATATGATAGTGTTTTGTGACGCCACTCGCTGGTCAATTAGCAGCTGCGGCATGCTACTCGCCTTTAAAATGAAATAAAACGACAAATTTCAGTAATTATTCACATTTATTTTCATCAAGTATAAAATTCTGGCAATCCCGCCGTAATTGTCAAATATAACGGCCAACATAGTGTTGCCAGGTTACTCTACGCCTCCGCAGACTTCTGCTGAGCAGGTTTCTTCCGGTTCCGCCGTGGCCAGGGCTCGCCGCCGTGCACGGTGCGCACGTGCAGCCGCACACAGGAGGGCGTGGTGAAAAAGCGCCCGCACAACTCGCACGGCACCTTCTTGCCCTTGCCCAAGTGTTTCTAAACAAACAACCAATCATCTGATGATACGAGTTATAAAATATATATATTTTTTTAACTTTGACTTGAAAAAAAAAATACAATTATCCACTCCATGGATTTTAGAACCTCGGTATGCTTCGAAATGTTCTAACCCTGATTATTATAAAGAGTATATAAAAAAATAGTAAGAATGTTTCCTACAAAACTGTAAACAGAACAGTGTGACTGTAGATATTGGTAAGTATAAGTAACTCACGTTGAGTATGTGTCGCTCCAGGTTCTGCTTGAACGTGAACGTGAGCGAGCAGTGGTCGCACTGGAAGGGCCTCGCGCCGGTGTGCGTGCGCACGTGCGCCTGCACACACACACACACAAACACTTTTTATTACATGTGATAATGAGCAAACGAGCAAACGGATTATCTGTGCGCGATGACCGTCGCCCATAGACACATATACACTTGCAACATCAGAGGAGTCACAATGTGCGTCGCCGCAAAGGGAGTGCGCTCTTTTCTTGACGGTTTGAAGGTCGATTCATTTGCAATGTGCAGTGCAATCGTGCAAAACAGGAAATTTCTAGAAAAAAGCACAGTTAAGGCAAGTTATGCACAGATACAGCAGGATGGCTCGCACTGCGCACACACAGTGTGTAGTGTACCTTATACTGCGCGCTGGTGCAGAACGTCTTGGGGCACGAGGGGCACGCGTGGGGCCGCACGCCCTCGTGCCGCCGCACGTGCCCCAGCAGGATGGCTCGCACTGCGCACACACAGTGTGTAGTGTACCTTATACTGCGCGCTGGTGCAGAACGTCTTGGGGCACGAGGGGCACGCGTGGGGCCGCACGCCCTCGTGCCGCCGCACGTGCCCCAGCAGGATGGCTCGCACTGCGCACACACAGTGTGTAGTGTACCTTATACTGCGCGCTGGTGCAGAACGTCTTGGGGCACGAGGGGCACGCGTGGGGCCGCACGCCCTCGTGCCGCCGCACGTGCCCCAGCAGGATGGCTCGCACTGCGCACACACAGTGTGTAGTGTACCTTATACTGCGCGCTGGTGCAGAACGTCTTGGGGCACGAGGGGCACGCGTGGGGCCGCACGCCCTCGTGCCGCCGCACGTGCCCCAGCAGGATGGCTCGCACTGCGCACACACAGTGTGTAGTGTACCTTATACTGCGCGCTGGTGCAGAACGTCTTGGGGCACGAGGGGCACGCGTGGGGCCGCACGCCCTCGTGCCGCCGCACGTGCCCCAGCAGGATGGCTCGCACTGCGCACACACAGTGTGTAGTGTACCTTATACTGCGCGCTGGTGCAGAACGTCTTGGGGCACGAGGGGCACGCGTGGGGCCGCACGCCCTCGTGCCGCCGCACGTGCCCCAGCAGGATGGCTCGCACTGCGCACACACAGTGTGTAGTGTACCTTATACTGCGCGCTGGTGCAGAACGTCTTGGGGCACGAGGGGCACGCGTGGGGCCGCACGCCCTCGTGCCGCCGCACGTGCCCCAGCAGGATGGCTCGCACTGCGCACACACAGTGTGTAGTGTACCTTATACTGCGCGCTGGTGCAGAACGTCTTGGGGCACGAGGGGCACGCGTGGGGCCGCACGCCCTCGTGCCGCCGCACGTGCCCCAGCAGGATGGCTCGCACTGCGCACACACAGTGTGTAGTGTACCTTATACTGCGCGCTGGTGCAGAACGTCTTGGGGCACGAGGGGCACGCGTGGGGCCGCACGCCCTCGTGCCGCCGCACGTGCCCCAGCAGGATGGCTCGCACTGCGCACACACAGTGTGTAGTGTACCTTATACTGCGCGCTGGTGCAGAACGTCTTGGGGCACGAGGGGCACGCGTGGGGCCGCACGCCCTCGTGCCGCCGCACGTGCTCCAGCAGGATGGCTTGGCACTGAACAAACAACAAAAAAAAATACAAAACTTAAACAACTATGTTAGAGCAGTTAGAGCCTAAATTAAAATGTTTAGAGGCCCAGTGCCCGATCAGCGCACTGTCCCATCTGTCCGTCGTGGTGGACACGGGAGAATGTGGTGGCTGAAAAAACCTACATTTATGAAGAGGTTTCTTATGTCATAGGGGGCAAGCGGGGGAACGTAGCATTAAAAGGAGCACTTTTTTTACGCGATTCTAAAATATAGTGTTCAGAAGTATCCAGCGGGATTCAGTAAATAATAGTTCGAATGCCGGCCTCATTAAGTGAAAGATAAAGTTCGCAGTTTTAGAAAGAGTGAAGTGTATCGAGTTGAAATGAACAATATTATCGGTGACCAGACGAGTTCATACTTAGTTCCTTTAAGTATATACAGAAAACTGCATTCACGATTACTTTTACTACTACTACGCCAGCGTGCTAGTAGCACCAGCAATTACAACGGACACATGAATATAGACGTAGTTCTCCCCCTTTTTTCGCGCGATTTCCATCGTATTGGTTCGAATTGATTGTGTGTACTTGTGTGTGTGTGTCTCACCGGCTGCATCTTGCCGCAATGCTCGCACATGTAGGTGCGCCGCCCGGGCCGCCTGGTCCGCGCGCGCGGCATGGGGAGGCGGCGGCGCACGGTCCCCGCTTTGACCGCATTGTACTTCTGGCCGAGGTGCTTGCGCTTGTAGTGCGTCCAGTACGACGTCGCGTCGAGGAATGTCAGATGACACTACAGAAAGAGGGACCCATTAATAATAAAAGGGATAATTTTGTAAGCTTATAATTACTTTATATTTTTCAATTAATCAATAATTAATCTTATTGTAATATTCTGTCAGTTTTATTATTGGAATATAAAAATGTTGGTAGTTTTTTACAATTAACGTTATGGCCACATTACGCAAAAATTACACCGCTAATGTTGCCATAACGTTAATTAAAAAACTACCAAAAATGTGTTAAATTATTAACAGATTTTACAGTAGATTCTTTTCTACCACGGCATGTGACACATCACAACACTCATTATATAAATTTATGATTATGAAACATGTAACGTCCCTTTTTTATGTGGGTACAGCACAATTTTTATTTAAACCATAAATACAAAACAAAGATCAAAGCTTAAAGAAAAATTTAAAAAGGAGCTACCTGGTGGAAGAGACAGGGAATCGAACCCGCATCCGCACCAGTTCGGACCCGTTTGACAATTAAAAAAATGGAACTGCAAGGAGCCACACTCCTCTCAAAATTAGTCCAACACGTCGCCCTCTGTCTGCAGAAGACTATAGTGCTGGACGCCATCTACTCCTGGACAGATAGCCAAATTGTTCTCGCCTGGCTCAATACTTCACCTTACGATCTTCAAACTTTTGAAGCCAACCGAGTTTCACAAATAAAAATGCTGAAATCCCCTCTACTTTCCGTCATGTCCCTAGCAATCTTAATCCCGCAGACTGTGCCTCACGCGGGTTGTCCCCCCAGGCGCTACTAAGCCACCCGCTCTGGTGGGGCCCACCTTGGCTGTTACAGCTTCCCACGTGTTGGCCACCGGAAAAATCATCTCAGATTTCCCAACTTCCTGGAACACGTTGTCTCTTAGTCAACAGTGCAAGTTGCATCCCTAATCCCGACTTCCTACTCGATCGGTTTAGCTCTTTCAAAAACTAATAGGCGTCACCGGCTTCATGTCACGGTTTGTTAACGTTTTGAGCGCCACAGTCGGCTGTGGCCGTCAACAAAAAATCGTGCCCCTGACGCCACGTCGGCCACAGCCGTCCAAATTTCAATGATCAAAAACTTTGTAATTCTAACCGCTACAAGTATTTTTCAATCCCTGTTGATTTTGCGGCACATCTTTTTTTTTTACTCTGGCGTCAGTGGCACGGTAAATTGCTAGACCGCTTGGCGGTCAATAGGTTAATAATTCTCGTTTTCCTGATCAACGCGTTACATCTCCTTTTCTATCGGTAGCTGAACGAAAAGCGGCCCTTCACCTTCTTGTTAGACAAGTTCAGTCAATCTCGTTTTCCACAGAAATCGACCTCCTTAAACGTGGGCTAATGGTTCGGTCTCCCATGCGAAAATTAATCCGTTTCTGGACACAGCAGGTCTGCTGAGAGTTGGTGGCCGTATAAGGCACTCCGATTTACCCTTTGATGCTAGACATCCCTTAATCCTCCTTAAAAACGGCAACTTTGTGAAATTACTGATTGCCCACTACCACACCGAGAATTCACATGCTCCACCCGGCGCTTTGCATGCTATATTGTCTCGCGAGTTCTGAATTATTTCCGTGCATATCAATAATGTGGTGTTCAAATGTTTACATTGTTACCGGTTGAACTGTGTCGTGAAACAACCTTTTATGGGTGACTTACCTAAAGACAGACTAACGGCGACCCGAGCGTTTAAAGGGGTGGGCACCGATTTCGCGGGACCTTTCTTTACAAAGGTACAGGCAGCTCGCAATAGGACCCTGATCAAAACTTACCTTTGTGTTTTGTGTGCCTTTCGACAGGCGGTTCACCTCGAAATAGTGTCGGATCTCACCACAAGCATTTCTGGCTGCGCTCACGCGCTTTACATCCCGTTGTGGACTTCGCTCTCTTATCCGATCGGACTGTGGTAGGACTACGTGGGTGCGGATAACCACCTCCTGGAGGTACATAATTTCCTTAATCTAAATAAATGCACCTTAGCCTCCGAGATGGCAAAACGCCATATCACCTGGATTTTGATCCTCCCACCACCCCCCATTGGGGCGGCCTATTTGAAGCGGCGGTGAAATCAGCCAAGTCCCATCTAAAACGAGTTGTTGGTGACACACCACTCACCTACGAAGAGCTGACAACAGTGTTTACCAAAATTGAGGCGGTTCTTAATTCGCGTCCTTTGTGTCCCTTGTCGCCGGATCCTAACGACCTTGAAGTACTTACGCCCGGTCACTTTATCATAGGAGAACCTTTGACTGCGGTCCGAGTATCCTTTGCAGGAAGTTAAAACTAATCGGCTCACACGTTTTCAATTAGTGCAGCAAATGTTACAACACTTTTGGTCACGGTGGCACACGGAGTACTTATCGACATTGCAAACAAGGCCCAAATGGGCATTCCATTCCTCGCAACCACGGAAGAAAGAACCTATGGAATTGGCATGTAGCTTAAATCGTTCGAAAACCGCTGTCGCCAAACTCATACAAACAAAGCCAAATCGTTACACATTACACTATTACAAATCTTTTATTATTGGTTTAAAGTTACAGCATTATCAACTACAAAATGTTGCTTAAGTTACGTCAGTTCTAGACTAAAAACAACTTTACCTTGGTAATTTGCGATGTAAATTACAAGGTTCGAAAATTGTAACATACGTCTATTTTAAAAATGGTCGGAAGTAGCCATAATTCTGCTACTCGACAACAGGTGACACTGTGGTCAATCACATTTTTAGGAGAAATAGTGATGGTAAGATTAAGTATGTATTATCGATAGTTTTGTTCCAGTCAAAAAAAATATCAAATTCCATTTATAACTAAAATTTGTGGCTAAATTCGAACAAATTACAGTAGCTCTGTGACATATTTTCCGTCATAATTTTATACATTCTTTGGGAACGAAAAAATTACATTTCTAATAAGCTTTTTAAAAACTGACTCGCCATATTAGTTGCTTCTTGTGATAAAATTCACCACCAGTTATATCTATACACTTTCGCAACCAGATATAAAATTTAACCCTACCTACCCCAGAAACCGAGAGCCCGCTAGGTGGGTAGCTCTTAAAGCAAAAATACGTGACCGGCATCTGAGCAATGATTACGAGTGCCTACCAGTACCAGGCGGGTTCCTGGTAGCGAAAGTGTTTTATAATAATAAATCTATATATACATCATGTCTCAGTCGAAAATTTAATTTATGATTATGTCACAAGATTTTATATGTGACTTGACCTTTTTTACAAAATCTTCAACTGCTTGTTGAACCCAATCTGTGAAAATCCTATAACCACCTGGCGTTACTTTCAACAGGCCCGCACGATGGGTAATCCATCACTTTATCGAAAATCGTTTCATCGATTATCGTTTCCCATAACACTATTCGCAGAATTTTGTTACAACTTAGGAATCATTCATCGAACTTCGTTAGATCGCTTGTACATTTGCTCGAATTACCTTTCACACAAGAATCAATTCATCGAATTTCACTTCATTATTTTATTTGTTTATCGACGTAGTCGTTCATCGAAACGTGTTTTTTTTTTTAATGATTCTTCCTACCGGACAGGCTAAGACCATAGGCCATACTGGCAACCCGACTTGGCTAGATCCGACCTGGTTGGGTTAGGTTTAGGTTTTTTTTTATGACCTGAAACCCGACTTGGCTAGATCCGACCTGGTTGGGTTAGGTTTAGGTTATTTTTTTGTATAAATGGGACGTGCCATCTGTGAATCATGTTTCGATGAAAGGTAAATTCGATGAATAGTTAAGCTACGATTTGAGACAAATTCGAAACAATTTACGTTGAATAGTTGATCGATGATTCGAAAAGCAATGAATTGATGATTATGTGATTCGAAAAAAAAATGAAGACATTCGTGGAATAGTTTTCGATGCAATGAAAATCGATGTAAGAAATTTCGATAAAATGATAGACACCCCGCACGATGATACCGTAACTTTACATTGTCAGCAAACTTTTAGCTTGTAAGATTTGATGATAGATAAACATACACCCAGTGTAATTCAAGTCTAGTAAGAAGCATTTAATTATTTAATTTCCTTATACATCTCTGTGGAATTAAATTAATTAAGTAATTATATTTTATTGCATGTTGTGACACCCAGAGACTTTATACATCTCTGGGTATATTTAATATTATGAATTTATCGTTAAAATTTTATTTTAATGTTCCTACTTAACATTGATTTGGAGTATCTATACATCTCCTTTACGTGTACCAGTGTAATTAGTTATAACACAAATGTAATCATTGTAATTGTTTTAAGTATTATTTACGAAAAAATGACTTACTGTTGAGTTTCTTTCGGCTTTCTTCTCAACAGCGGTCTCCTCTTGCGAAATGCCGGTAGATTCACAATCTGACTTGTAAAAGTGCCCCTGTGGCCTACTTACTGAATAAATTATTTCATTTCATTTCATTTCATTTCAGTTATCAAATTCGAAATTGATATCGACAATAGTATCGATATTAGCATAGCCACATTCCTACTTGAGTAGCGTTCACTTTGACATCTTGAATAGCGATCTTTCTAGAATACTGTTTAATGTAGATAACAAACGATAATTAACTGTATTTCTCAAGGAATAGAGTTGGATTCTACCACAGACAACTTAACCTATAGACCCCGCTTATAAGGGCGCCCGCGTGAGCCAAGCTTAAGCTCAACAAACAAGATGCGCTCACCACGCCCCCAAACGCTTTCTTAGTTCGCGGTCGACTGTTGAAGAAGTAACATGCAATATTACACTGCTTACTTGGCTTATAAAGTGTTCAAAATATGCCTTATTGTATGGAAAATGCAGCAAAACATCTAGTCTTTAAAACTATGGGATTTCATTTCACGATTATGCTATATTTTACTATTTTACAAAGAATGTAATAAGTTATAAATGTAGGTTGGTAACCTAGCGACGCGTTAATGTCTTCTGTCAACTGTCTCTTACTTTCGCTTGCTAATTTTGTAATTCCGTCTTTTTCTAACCTTTGCAGTGTTTTTAGTAGTGATGTGACTGATTAATTACTTACGTATGTACGTAACCGATACCCTTTAAACAATATTGAACTTTTTATAGAAGATAAACTTTTTATTATTAAATAATCGAAATGTATGTTAAGCACATAAATGTACAGTTATGAAACCATAAATGTCTAAACTGCAGAATTTCGATGAATTTTAGAAAACAGATAGTTGTAATCACGGAGAAAGACTACTTAATATCCTGGATAAATACGATACATCTATACATAAAATAAAGCTGAAGTGGCTCGAAAATCTGTACATGGAAGATATTCGAAAGAAAGTTGGCGGGGGATACTTAGAATCCATAACAGAACACGTTCCAATAGTTTTTAGAATTTTTATCTGTTTATCTTTTTATCTTTTTATCCGTTTGTTTGTTTATCAGTTTGTCTGTTTATTCGACCGCGCATCACGTGAAAACTGCTGAACTGATTTTGATGAAAACTTCATTAATCCCCATTTTTTGTTTGCTTGTTGGATTTGTAATGACAAAATGTACAGCGAGATTACAGTGTAAATGCGTTTTTTTATGAATAGAATAGATTTTTATAGAAATAGCCTATGAGTATCTGGAAAGTAGCCCTCTATCGACCTTCTACATTTCTTTTGTAAATATAATACATTATTCTCATCATTACTGCTTTCTCAGGCCTCCTATCCCTCCCATCCCGTAGCCACTTATACTTTCGGCATATGCAAAATACACTGGCTTAAGTGTAGAGTTATTACTTAACTATTATAATGTCTTTAAGGAGTAAAATGCACTTGCTGATTTCTTGGAAATGTTGTGTTTATGATTATGCCACTATAAATTAAATTCTAGATCGACATTCAAGAACGAAATTAATAGAAATTGAGCAACCAAAATCATCGCAATCGAACGCTTTGATTAAGTCACATCCCTGAACATTTCATACCTTGATTCATGTTGTTAAGAGTTTCAGATACAAGTCCAGTTATAGCAGATGTTTTTATTTCTACAGAAACCGTATTGTCTATTAGAAAGATATGAATTGTCATTAAGGTATTTACCGAAGGACTGCCTTCTTTCAAATATGGGAATTACTTTAGCATCCTTAAGTACATCAGGAGTACACCCCAGCTTAGTGAATATTGCAGCCGGTATACCATCAAGGCCGTATGAATTTGTTTTATTTTTATAATTACCATCAGTAACAAAGTTATCTATTGTTGAAGCTGTTTCTGTTGTAGTCCGTTGTTGGCTTCATTTTATGTTTCGCGAAATATTTGTAACAATTCCTTAGTATCGACACCTTTTGGTCTGAAAAATCAATATTAAAGTCGCAACATAATATTACGACGTTCGTGTTTTTAATGGTGCTTAAATCTAAAATTATTTTTTTGTGATAGTATGGAGCAATGATTTTACACTTGACTGAGGACATCTGTAATGAACAATTACATATGGAGTTTTAATTGCCCTATATTTACGCTTAAACCACACATTTCTCATTCTTTTTCGATATTATGAACATACATCTGCATCGAGAGTGTGCAATGTTGGATCAGATTTCAACCTTTTAATAAGAAAAGTGTACCACCACCCTTAGTTATATAGAGGGAACTTTCAGCTGCGATACAGTATCCATTTCGATTTATAGATTGAAACTCAAGCGGTTCAAGCCACATCTCCGTTAAAGCAATAATGTCTGGTTTCATATTTATTGTTTTTTCTAATAATAATATGAGTTGATTTACATTTAATATTTTTAATTGAAACGCATTTTAAACCATTCTCGTATTATTATTGATTCCAATTAAAAACATATCTACTTACATTCCGCAGTTTCTTTTTCGAGTGTGTCCCATCACTATCAAAAATGGCGCGCATCTTGCACCGCATGCGTCATTGCTCGCTGACCTTGAACCATCTTGAACTAGCCAATCACAGTGCACTTGTTGCCCCCCTCCTCACCCCGCCAATTTGGCAAAATGAGATACTAGAGAAAGTTTTATGAAGCGGGGTCTATAGGGTTAAGTGGTCTGTGGATTCTACTAACGTGATAACTCAAATAACGACCAACCAAAATGAAAACAAATAAAATTTAATTATTATTTAAATAATACTTACCGATGATACGAGATGCCTCCTTGAGACACGGTTTTTGTTTTGGAAGAATTTCGGCAGCTTGCTACTGCACAATAGGGCATGATGCATTTAAAATAATTATTTTGTATTTCAACGTCTCACGTCAAACGTAGTATCCGATTGACAAGCGACTGACGACGCATATGTGCCTTGGCACAAATGCTTGGAAACACGGGAACGCCTACTTGCCATTTCCATTAGTCTCTTTCTTCCGTGCTCGCAACCTCCCGAAGTAGGCGATCTGGTTGATCTTAGAGAAGATAATGTTCCTCCCTTAGAATGGCGGCGCGGCCGCATCGTCTCCGTACTTCCCGGGAATGACGGCGTCGTGCGTGTTGTACAAGTTAAGACCGCTACGGGTGTTCTAACTAGACCTACGAATAGGATAATTCGCCTCCCTTGTGATGACTGTTCAACTTAACTTATTTTCACTTGTTTATCGTAAACATAGTAATGTTTTAGTCTAAGATCCCGATGTAAAACGACCTTCACCGAGATGTTTATTTGATGAAATGTATTTTATATTTAATTTAATATGTCTATAAATATGCGACTGTACGCACCTCGTCACACTTGGGATGTTGTTCCATTGTATGTTACTTTAACAGTTCGTTTAGAAGGTTGTCTGTCAGAAAGTGGCGCCATTTACTATTCAGCAAGCAACCACTCTTCTATCGTTTTAAACAAGTAACTCATTTAAGAGCCAGAGTATGAGAGAGAGTAAGAGATAGTATGTGGGAAAGAAAGAGAGTGCAAGAAAGATTAAGAGATAGTGTGCGGGCGAGAACAAGAGAGACGTGGTAAGTAGAGGTAGAGGTAGAGTAGAGTAGAGGTAGTAAGAGATGGTATGTGAGTGGGAGAGAGAGTGAGAGATAAAAGGAGAATACCAACTTCGTCACAGTTGGAATGCCGTACTATTCAGCAAGCAGCACACACTATAGTTTTAAATCACTCATTTAAGAGACAGAGTATGAAAGAGAGTAAGAGACAGTATGAGGGAAAGAAAGAGTGCAAGAAAGAGTAAGAGAAAGTGTGTATGCCAGAGAAAGAGAGAGTGAGAGAGAGTGGGAGAAAAAAAGAAAGGAGAATACCAACCTCGTCACACTTGGGATGGTGTAACTATTCAGCAAGCAAGCACTATCTATTTAAGAGACAGATTATGAGAGAGAGTAAGAGATAGTATGTGGGAAAGAGAAAGTGCGAGAATGAGTAAGAGATAGTGTAAATGCCAGAGAAAGAGAGAGGGAATATGAGATCATGAAAGAGTAAAGGTGGTTTTCCACCGGCGAGGCGAGGAGGGGCGTGGATGGGCGAGAATTGAAATCGCGCTGGCCCTTTTCTACTAAAAATTGACATTAATACCTATCGCGAGCCCTCGCGTGCCTACCCGAGCTCGCGGTTGACGTCATCGCGCGACCGCCGCGCCGTAGATTGTAGGCTTGGACGTAGATGTAGTGCTGTTAAGTTCGCAGTGAAATACACACGTGATTGCTGTATCATGTGTCTCGTGAATTAGTATTATTAAATATGTTAATGGAAGAAGAATCGGATGAAGATAATGCAACAAGAAATAACCTCAGTGCTTTCAAGAAAACGAACTCACCGTTTGTTTCTTTATAATAGTACATTACGTAACAAGGGTGGTAAACAAGGAATTACAAACGACTATTAGAAGCCCGAAGCCGAAGGAGAGGGTTTTAATGACACGAGTTTGGATTTCCTCAACCACCAGTCACGTACGACGTTTTTCATCACACTTTGGAGGGAATAAAACAAAAGTAATAAATAGTAGTCAATACCAAAATTACTTACCGCCCTAGGGCGTAATATACGACTTACCGCCCTAGGGCGTAATATACGATTTACCACCCGGGTTTCTAGCATGCTAGAAACCCGGGCCCTTAGTGTGATAGAAATTACTTACCGCCCTAGGGCGTAATATACGACTTACCGCCCTAGGGCGTAATTTACGACTTACCGCCCTAGGGCGTAATTTACGACTTACCGCCCGCTTTTCTAGCATGTAAACCTTTGTTTACAAGAAAGAGTGATGAAAATTATATTCTACCACATTTTTTCCGTGAATAACATACTATACACCTGCCAAATTACAGCTTAATATTAGTACTTAGCGTGTGTGTGAATTAGTACGGATGGATGAAAGGAATAAAAAAAGAAAATCAAAACGTAAACGGCAGCGGTAACGAACAACAAAACGCCTATCGAATGCGTGAAGCGGTTTTTCTGTTAATTAATTTATAATCTGACGAAAGCAAGACGGTTCATTTTTACACCAACAAATATTTCAATTCATGTCACGCACATCCCCGTCGATTCCTACTATTTCCACCGACCGAAGATGCGCTAGGAGGGGATTGAAAAAATGCAATACAAATTAAAATTCCCACCCCGTCTCGTCACTCGTCGCCTCGCCTATCATCTTCCCGCTTCGCCGGTGGAAAAATCAGATTTAATTTCTACCCTATATTAAAAGTAATAAGATTCATTTTTACACAAACAAATATTTCAATTCAAGCCCGGCACATCCCCGCCTCTCCTTACTATTTCCACCGAAGATGCGCGTGGCGGGGATTGAAAATTTGCCGTACTAATTTCAATTCTCGCCCATCCACGCCCCGCCTCGCCTCGCCGGTGGAAAACTACCTTAAGAGATGGTACGTGAGAGAAAAAAAGAAAAGAGTATACGAACGTCGTCACACTTAGGATGATGTTCCACCGTATGCTGCTTCAGCAGGTCCTCAGTCAGAAGGTTGTCCCCGCATATTTGGCATGGATACAACTCCTCGTGCTTCCCGTCTTCAGCAGCGCCCGTGTGTCTCTTCAGCGCCTCAGGGCTGATGAAGATCGTGGAGCAGACCTTGCATTGGTAGTCTACTGACATGTACTGGGGAAAGAGAAAGTGGTTATAGTAATAATAACTCAATTTAACCCTTAAATAAAGCCTGACCAGAAATATATGAGGATTGTCAAGAGGGCGCTATTTATAAGATTTATACGGCAACAATTTTGCAACCAATCGCAACCCATTATAATGACATTAGTTTAATACCAATGTCAATGTCATTCGTGGTGGTTCCTTTAAAAGACATATATTTAAAATTATCTGAAGAAAATTATGAAAACCATTCACAGTTGTGACCGTAAGATTATAAATAAAGTGTACACGTGTTAACTACACGAAAAACAGCCAGGAAAAGAGTGCATTCCATTAAATGACATTACGCGGTTACCATAGTGAGCTAATGTCATTATAGTGGGTTATGTTTGGTTGCAAATTTGTTGCCATATAAATCTTATAAATAGCGTCCTCTTGACAATCCTCATATATTTCTGGACACATTTTAAATTAAACCATTAATACAAAGATCAAAGCTTAAAGAAAAATTTAAAAAGGAGCTACCTGGTGGAAGAGACCGGGAATCGAACCCGGTACCGGATTACCGGTCCAGCGCGTCAACCACTTCGCTACCCTAGCTCCAGGTAGACTTGACGAATTTTTTCCTTACGCTGTGTGTCGATCTTTGCATTGTTTATTTTGAAAGGGTTTTACAGCCACCAGTGATGCCACACTAAGGCATGTTGAAGCAACTGGTTGAAAGATTCAATGGCTCTGACATCTGGTTCGGTGGTCCAGTTGGTAGGACGCCCGTGTTGGCCCGGAAAGCCGTTGGAAACGCAGGTTCGAATCCTGTCTGAACCATTAAAATTTTAAATTTTTCACTGTATTGTAAACATTTGGTTTACGGTCGCAGACGTTACTGCTTTAATAAAAATAATTAACTGTATATATTGAGTGTTAAGTATCAATTAAAGTGTTGTTGTCGTCAAGTATGTCTGTGGTTTCAATCTGCACCTCTGCCTCAGCATATATCATATATTAATTATCATGTATCATTTAACATTCAGTTAGGGTCGATATCCCCACGTTTTGGTCCTCCGATCCGGATGCGCCCTTACCACGTTGTGCATGCGGGCCTTGTGATTACGGATCCCGTAGAAGCCGATGAACGTCTCGCCGCACATGTCGCACGCCTTGTGCTCCGTGGGGTGCGTCAGCCGCACGTGCGTCATGTAATGCGAGCTCGTGCTGGACACAACAGGGTCGATTGCAAAAAAAATTGACATAGTTAAAAGCTTAGTTAACAAAAAATCACGATCGCATCCTTTGTGTGACGAAAGTTAGTCACACAAAGGAATCAATTAAGTTTTGATTTAATTGAAGCCCTTAACAATGTACAAGTACTTTGAAAATGACTCATAAGTCACTTTGTACCCGTATATGCTAAATAAAAAAATATGCGGACGAAGTTGCAGGCTCCAGTATTATAGCATATTTCCTCGCATTAGTCGTGTAAAGCACTATGTTTAGCCTCGGCTGCATGATGGATATAAACTCGTATCAACTCGTTCATCTTATTTTGCAGCCTCTACAACAATGTACTATGTCTTAAGTATATACAGATATAATAAGAGTAACTGACCGGCACGTTTTGCCGCAGTATGGGCAGTGGAACGTCCGCCCCTCATGCATCTTGAAGTGGTTCACCGCCTGCGGCCTGCAACATTACATAACGAAGTTCAATCATATCTATAATATTACAAAATTGGGATGACGACTGATAGCGTTGATGTTAAATTCTACAGCAAAAAATATACTTTTTCATCACATTTGCTCGTAAAAGATGGTATTACATGCAGGTGTACTGAAGGACTAATGCCTATATAGTTCCCGCGGGAGTTATAAATTGTTATAACACCCGAGGGAGTTATGTTTTTAGTTTTAAAAATATAGTACGCACTCGCAGATTACTTCAGACTAAGGAGATTTTAGTCCAGCCAAGGTTTTTGCTGTATGAACAAAACTTGCCTACAAGCAAATTTTATTGTGTATTGAATTAATACGGTATACGAGGTGCGGTCCAAAAGTGTCCGGCCTAACAAAGAAAAACAAGTAGATATATTAACAAAACCTTTTTTATTTTTCGATATAGTCCTCCTCTATTTCAACGCACTTTGCAGATCTCGTGATAAGCATTTCTATCCCCTTAAAAAAATACTCTGGAGTTTTGTCCTCAAAATGGGCGATCAGCTTTCTGGAGTAGTAGGACCTCGTGCAGGGTCCGTCCGGATTGTTACTACCGTCTTGCCTGCTAACCCACCGCCAAACAGCAATGTTCGCATTGTTGTGTTCCGGTGTGGGGGTAAGATAGCCGGTGAAATTACTAGCATAGCGGCATTCTATCTTCGTCCTCCGGGTAGGCAAGCACTTGTGACTCCTCTGGTGTTGCAGGTGTTTATGGGCGACGGTAATCGCTTTCCATCAGGCGATACGTTTGCTCGTTTGCTCCCTATGACATAAAAAAAAGAACAGCTTGAGCCACTTCATCATCCCAAGAAAATCGTCTTCCCCTTAAGTCTGCCTTAAGTCTCAAGTACAAATAGTAGTCGCTTGGGGCCAGGTCGGTGCTGTAAGGTGGATGGCAAATTTCCTCGAAGCCACATTTTGCTACAGCATCTTTGGCAATTGCAGCGATGTGAACGGGAGCATTATCGTGGAGAAGCCGAACACCTCTACTGAGTTTTCCACGTCGCTTCTGCTTGATCGCCTCTCGTAATTGCTCAATAAGGGTGGCGTAGTAGGTGCCATTTACCGAGATATTCCTTTCTTTTACGTCAATCATTAGTATTCCGTGTCAATCCCAAAATACCGTTGCCATTATCTTTTTGGTGGATTGCGTTACCTTGGCCTTTTTAGGCGGCTTTTCGCCAAGACAACGCCACTCCATCGATTCCCTTTTCGACAGAGGATCATAGTACAAAACCATGGTTTCGTCTCCCGTAACAATCAACTCCAAATATTTTTGACGTGACAACGTCTTAAATTAGGTTGCGCTGAGTCACTCATGAAAAAGTGTAACGCCCGCTCGCGTCTGATACGAGAGAGTTGTCCCGCTAAAACTCGAAAACGGCTGAACCGATTTGGCTAATTTTAGTATTGAAATATTCGTGGAAGTCAAGGGAAGGTTTAAACGGTGAGAAAATATTGAATAAATGAGTGGAAAATAATAAAAAAGATAATTTTATATTCCCATACAAATACAAACTGTTCGTACTTACCTGTCAAACATATGATGTTTGTTCCGTCGGTTCGGTATTTTTAGAATAATTACATGTAGATCTAGACTAAATAAGGGTTTGGAATCGACAACATAATAATAGTCTGATTATCGCATATTTAGATTTAAAACATGTAAAATAAAGACAATATAATGACATTAATGACACATGTGATGGGTGCGTTCAGAAAGTAACACTTAAAATGTTGTTAGGGAAATTGTGAATGGATATGATAGAAATAAATATTCTACCGAGAAAAAGACGTTGTCACGTAAAATCTTCCTTCGCCCGTAAAACCGACTTTACAGGCAACCATTTTTTTCCGTATCGCCTATACGCATCTAAAACTTCTCGAGAACACGCTTTTCGCTCAATTCGCTGCAAGCTCGAAAGAAGTTTGGGTTCCCACCTAGCACTAACTTTATTCATGTGAAGATGTTCATGAAGAAACCTAAGTACTGAAGTTTTCGAAAGCCCGGTTCTTGCCGCTATTTCTTTAATCTTGTCTTCGATCACTCAGAACTTCCTATTCCACTAATTTGACACAGTCCTTGGTGAGTACTGCCACAGGCCGGCCGGAGCGAGGTTCGTCGTCAATGGACTCCCGCCCTAAACGGAACTGCTTACTCCATTCTTTTACCGTGGAAAATGACAGAGAAGTATCCCCGTACACGGCATCTAACCTTTTTTTTATATCGGTCGGGCTGACCCCTTCGTCTGGAATTTGATCAGGGAGCGATATTCCAATTTGAACATTTCGTAAATTTTCCGACTTACTATCGTTAAAACGCCGTGAAATCAAAACAACAACCAACATAAACCCCAAAACCATACACGAAAAAGCAGAATAAATGACAATCGCGATGACATATTTTTAGGGTTCCGTAGCCAAATGGCAAAAAACGGAACCCTTATAGATTCGTCATGTCTGTCTGTCCGTCTGTCTGTCAGTCTGTCCGTCCGTATGTCACAGCCATTTTTTTCCGAAACTATAAGAGCTATACTGTTGAAACTTGGTAGGTAGATGTATTCTGTGAACCGCATTAAGATTTTGATGCAAAAATAAAAAAAATAATAATAAGTATTGGGGGCTCCCCATACTTAGAACTGAAACTCGAATTTTTTTTTTCATCAAACACATACGTGTGGGGTATCTATGGATAGGTCTTCAAAAATGATATCGAGGTTTCCAAATTTTTTTTTCTAAGCCGAATAGTTTGCGTGACAGACGCTTCCAAAGTGGAAAAAAGTTGGTCCCTCCCCCCAACTCTTAAAATAAGAAAATGAAAAATCTATAAAAAACATATGATGTACATTACTATAAAAACTACCAACGAAAATTGTTTTGAACGAGATCTAGTAAGTAGCTTTTTTTAATATCTAACTTTGCACCTAATTTATATGGGGCGCTATACATACCAGGTGCAAACTTAACCACTTAGGGATGGAAAGTGTTTGTACGGAACCCTCGGTGCGCGAGTCCGACTCGCACTTGGCCGGTTTTAATTTTTTTAAAGCCGCCTAATTTCCCCAGCCAGAAACTTTTGGACCGCACCTCGTATGTAACTGCATTCATATTTATGTTTTACAATTATTTAAGTGTATTTTGCAATCATTTTATTAAATTAAATTTAGAATTATCGTTACAATCTGGCAGTATAGCCTGTCAAGTTTCTAAACGAAACGCAGTTCTTAGGTAGATGTGGTAGATGACACAAAAAAAAGACAAAAAAAAGATATCAAATTATTGGTTAGGAACTATTTAGTTTTTTAACAAACTTACTTATTTTAGTTTTATAATATTGCGGTGTTAATTATTGCTGTATAATATTGTTAATTGTTATTTGTTTAATAATAATAATAGATGCAAGATGGTAAGATTCTGTGAATATTTGTTTTCTGTTTTAAGCTGATGGCCGTTTTGCCAGTGCTTATAGTAAATTAAAAATATATATACAGAAAAAAGTTGGTTGTCAACTGAAAGAACATTATCTATCCCTTTCATAATTCGTATTTTATTCAAATGGTCCTATTATCTGTTGGCTGAATGTATGTATGTATTTATTGTTTATTATATTTATGTATTTATTTGTTTTTTTTTTTATGTTTATATTATTATTATTAATTTCTGATTTTGCACCGCCTAATAACAAAATCTTATTTTTTCAAGTTCTCCACTACCCAAAGGTTGTCTGGAAGAGATCGCTCTTTAGCGATAAGACCGCCTGTTGTTTACCTCTATTTGTAATTACTTGCATTGTATTTCTCCTGTATATTTTATGAATGAGGTGTGCAATAAAGAGTACTTGTATTTGTATTTGTTGTCAATCGTTATCGTTTAATGTTTGTTTTGTCTTATGTATTTGTTATTTACTCCCAAATGTGATGAAACATATTGTGTGTAAGGCGGGTAGTAAGGGGATTACAAACTCAGGACTTTAAAAGCCCTCCGCCTTTCCTTGGTGTAGGTTACCTGCTCCGAGAGCCTCTAGTGTAGGTTACCTGCTCCGAGAGCCTCTAGTGTAGGTTACATGCTCCGAGAGCCTCTAGTGTAGGTTACCTGGTCCGAGAGCCTCTAGTGTAGGTTACATGCTCCGAGAGCCTCTAGTGTAGGTTACCTGGTCCGAGAGCCTCTAGTGTAGGTTACATGCTCCGAGAGCCTCTAGTGTAGGTTACCTGCTCCGAGAGCCTCTAGTGTAGGTTACTTGCTCCGAGAACCTCTAGTGTAGGTTACTTGCTCCGAGAGCCTCTAGTGTAGGTTACATGCTCCGAGAGGCTCTAGTGTAGGTTACCTGGTCCGAGAGCCTTTAGAGGTTACTTGCTCCGAGAACCTCTAGTGTAGGTTACTTGCTTCGAGAGCCTCTAGTGTAGGTTACATGCTCCGAGAGGCTCTAGTGTAGGTTACCTGCTCCGAGAGCCTCTAGTGTAGGTGATATGTATGCATGCATGTGTGCGTGCGCATCTCGTATGAACGTCAGTAATAAACCAGCTGTCTATCGGTACGCCAGTGTTTCATTCATTGCAAACCAACCCTCGTACATCTCAGTGGCGACGACCCAACTACCCGCGCGTTAAAAAAAGTAACATGGCTTCAGTGATTGGAATTGGGAATTTGTCCGTTTTCGATCACAATTCCCAAGAGTGGGAGATATTTTATAGTCGTTTAGTGCAGTTTGTTAAGTTAAATGCAGTGAAAGATGAAAACAAGGCGGCGTTACTTTTAACGCATTTGTCCGACGAAACGTACCGTTTAGCAAGGAACCTGGTACACCCGGATAAGATTGAAGGCGTCGAGTTCGAGCAACTGGTTCAAATACTCAATCGACATTTTACACCGAAGCGGTGTACATTCGCCGACCGAGCAAATTTTTACGCGGCGACGCGAGGGTTGGACGAAAGTGTCGAGCGATGGGCGGCTCGAGTTAGAGGGCTCGCGATACACTGCGAGTTCGGGAGCTCGCTCGATATGTTGTTGAGGGACCGGTTCGTACTGGGGCTGCGCGCAGGCCCGGAGCGAGACCGGCTTTTCGAGCAAGATGCAGCAACACTCACGATCGCCAGAGCAGTCGAAATTGCTCAGCAGGCGGAATGCGCAAGGAAGGCGAAGGGCCTCCCTTTGTCTACAGTGGCCATCAAGGAGGAGCCATTGTACAGGGCGAGCGCGGGCCGGGCTGGCCAGGGAGTCAGCCGAGATCAGCCTGCGCGCCGATGCAGTGTTTGCGGTATGAAAGGGCATGTGGCAGATAAGTGTCGTTATAAAAATTACCGTTGTCAAAAGTGCCATAACAAAGGTCATTTGAAAAAGGTGTGTGAAGTGCGCGTTAACAATATTGAATCGTCAGAACAGGCGGAGGACTTGAATCTAGACAGCCAGGACTGCAGTGACTGTCAGGAATGTAAGCTCTTTAGCCTGAGGTGCGTACAGTATGATCCTATAATAATGTCAGTTCATATTAATGGTAGTAATTTTGACATGGAGGTAGATTCCGGTTCGAGCACAAGTGTGATATCCGATACCATGTATAACAGATGCTTTTCGAATATTAAGTTAAATCGTTGTAGTCTAAGAATGTGTTTTTACAATGGTCATAAAATCACGCCCCTAGGCTGTTTTTCAACACAAGTGGCATACAATGGCATGACACAGCAAATTACATTTTACGTCGTAAAAAATGGCGGACCTGGATTGCTTGGTCGTGATTTTATGGCCAAGTTCGGCATAAGACTTATAACTATGGATAAAAATTATAAAATTAATTGTTCGAATGACGTCTCTGTAGATGCATTGGTAAATAAATATAAACAATTATTTAATAATGAATTGGGTTGTTTTAAATATCACGAAGTTAAGTTACAGCTCAAAGATGGTGTCAAACCGCGTTTTTGCAAAGCTCGACCCCTACCATTCGCGCTTAAAGGTCCCGTAGAAACGGAGTTGATGCGACTCGTGGATAAGGGGATATTAGTACCTGTTAATCATTCCGACTACGCGACGCCCATCGTACCGGTACGCAAGGCTAATGGTGACGTGAGAATTTGCGCTGATTATTCGTTAACGATAAATAATGACATATATATAGACAAACACCCCCTTCCACGAATCGAAGAAGTATTCGCGAAACTAAGCGGAGGTCAACATTTTTCTAAATTAGACTGTAGTCAAGCGTATAATCAGTTTCAATTATCCAAGGATTCGCAAAAACTTACTACTATTAACACGACTAAGGGATTATTCATGTATTCACGCCTTGTTTTTGGGTTGGCGTCGGGGCCTTCGATATGTCAACGGGCGCTCGAAAGTGTATTGGCGGGGATTGAAGGAGTGGCCGTTTTTCTTGACGACGTGTGTATTACCGGTCCCACCAAAGAAATCCATCTCAACAGGTTGGAGGAGGTTTTTAAGCGATTTCAGAGTGCCGGGTTAAGATTAGGGAAGGATAAATGTGCATTTTTCCAGGAGAACGTCACATATTTGGGTCATGTCATTGATAAGCACGGGTTACACAAGTGTAAAAATAAAGTTGAAGCTATCGTTAATGCACCGCGGCCCAATAATGTGACGGAATTGAAAAGGTTCCTGGGTATGTCCAATTATTACAGGAATTTTGTTCCGAATGCATCATCGTTGCTCGCTCCCTTACATGAATTATTGCGCGCCGACACGCAATGGGAGTGGACGGAACGGCAACAGGCAGCGGTTGTAGCGATGAAGCGATCGCGATCCTTGTCAGCTGGCGAACGGAATTATAGCCAACTCCACAAGGAGGCCGCGGCGATTGTTTTTGGCGTGAAACGATTCCATCAGTATTTATATGGTCGACGGGATCCGTTTATATTGAAGACGGATCATAAACCACTCTTAGCGATTTTGGGCAAAAGTAACGGTATCCCTGTAATGACCGCTTCGCGATTAATTCGTTTCGGCATATTTTTGTCTGCATACAATTACAAAATTAAGTATATATCGAGTAAACAAAATGAGGTCGCTGATTATTTCTCTCGGATTCCAACTTTCGATTCGCGAGAGGTACCAGAGAATATGTGTGAAACGCCTTCAATAAATTTTTTGCAGTTAAATAGCTTACCACTAACATATAAAGACATTCAGACGGCGACCGCCAGCGATAATAATTTACGCACAGTATTTAGGTATATTAAATACGGCTGGCCGCGAAAAATAAAATGTAAAAATGTCTTACCATACTTCTTATGCCGAGACGAACTCGATATAGAAGAAGGTTGTTTATTACGAGGGCATAGGATGGTTATTCCGGCAACTCATAGGGTTAGGATACTGCAAGAGTTGCATAAATCGCATCAGGGAATCGTTAAAACTAAAAGTAACGCACGCGCTCGCGTTTGGTGGCCGAACATCGATCGGGATATCGAACAGCTGATTAATGCATGTACCGTATGCGTGCGTCAGCGCCGTGGTGCCCGCCGGCTTCTGCTTGGGAGCGGATTCACATAGACTATTTCTCGGTGGCCCAACGGTCGTTCTTGGTGGTCGTTGATGCCCACAGTAAGTGGCTCGAATGCTTGGATATGCGGAACGATCTTACTGCAAGGCATTTAATAAGTAAATTGAAGTTTTTATTTGCGACATTTGGACTTCCAAAATCAATCGTGTCAGATAATGATGCCAAAATAGTGTCCCATGAATTCGTTGAGTTTTGCAAAGTAAACGGGATACGACACATAACGTCACCTATTTACCATGCATGTAGTAACGGTCAGGCCGAAATATGTGTACGTACTTGTAAAACGCAATCAAAATCCATTATACAGTGCTACACGTGTGTCAACACAATAAATGATAAGTTGCAAGAGTTCTTATTTGAATACCGAAATACTAAGCACTGCACTACTGGGGCCAGTCCCGCTAAGTTGATGCTGGGCCGCGAGTTGCGCTGCCGGCTGGACTTGTTACTACCGCCGCGGCCGCGCCGATACGATGATGAATCGACTGCGAATGAGGAAAACTGTAGATCGTTTCAAATGGGTGACGTTGTATGGGCAAGATGTTATGAAAATAGGAAACCATTTTGGGCAAAAGCTTATATTTGTAAAAAAAATTGGACGTCGAATGTATGAAGTAAAATTGGATGATAATAATAATACTTGTAAGAGACACATCGATCAATTATTTAAATATACGAATACAATAGAATCTACAACGGCTAACGATGTGCAATCACCTGATTTAACTAATTCCGCTGATTGCACAACTGAGCCATACCCATTCGCGTGTGCTCTCGATGTTCCAGCAAGCACTCAATCTGTCAATGAGAACTTGGAGAGCGCAGGGAATGAGGTGAGGATGGCGGAGAGGGTGATGGCTGAAAAGTCTTTAGATACGGATAAAGAGGGCTCAGAGTTGCCATCGGAACATTCCGAGCCATCTGTAATAGTACCCATGAATGAACAACTCTCATCCAGCTCATCACCAGCTCCTCAACCTAGATGTAATTTAAGACCTAGGGTTAAGAAAGTTAGTTATAAAGTTTAGTTAAGATTAGTAATTTGAATATTGTCCTCAGATACCCAAATTAAGACGGGAGGAGTTGATATGTATGCATGCAGGTGTGCGTGCGCATCTCGTATGAACGTCAGTAATAAACCAGCTGTCTATCGGTACGCCAGTGTTTCATTCATTGCAAACCAACCCTCGTACATCTCAGTAGGTTACCTGCTCCGAGAGCCTCTAGTGTAGGTGATATGTATGCATGCATGTGTGCGTGCGCATCTCGTATGAACGTCAGTAATAAACCAGCTGTCTATCGGTACGCCAGTGTTTCATTCATTGCAAACCAACCCTCGTACATCTCAGTAGGTTACCTGCTCCGAGAGCCTCTAGTGTAGGTGATATGTATGCATGCATGTGTGCGTGCGCATCTCGTATGAACGTCAGTAATAAACCAGCTGTCTATCGGTACGCCAGTGTTTCATTCATTGCAAACCAACCCTCGTACATCTCAGTAGGTTACCTGCTCCGAGAGCCTCTAGTGTAGGTGATATGTATGCATGCATGTGTGCGTGCGCATCTCGTATGAACGTCAGTAATAAACCAGCTGTCTATCGGTACGCCAGTGTTTCATTCATTGCAAACCAACCCTCGTACATCTCAGTAGGTTACCTGCTCCGAGAGCCTCTAGTGTAGGTGATATGTATGCATGCATGTGTGCGTGCGCATCTCGTATGAACGTCAGTAATAAACCAGCTGTCTATCGGTTCGCCAGTGTTTCATTCATTGCAAACCAACCCTCGTACATCTCAGTAGGTTACCTGCTCCGAGAGCCTCTAGTGTAGGTGATATGTATGCATGCATGTGTGCGTGCGCATCTCGTATGAACGTCAGTAATAAACCAGCTGTCTATCGGTACGCCAGTGTTTCATTCATTGCAAACCAACCCTCGTACATCTCAGTAGGTTACCTGCTCCGAGAGCCTCTAGTGTAGGTTACCTGCTCCGAGGGCCTCTAGTGTAGGTTACATGCTCTGAGAGGCTCTAGTGTAGGTTACCTGGTCCGAGAGCCTCTAGTGTAGGTTACCTGCTCCGAGAGCCTCTAGTGTAGGTTACCTGCTCCGAGGGCCTCTAGTGTAGGTTACCTGCTCCGAGGGCCTCTAGTGTAGGTTACCTGCTCCGAGAGCCTCTAGTGTAGGTTACCTGCTCCGAGAGCCTCTAGTGTAGGTTACCTGCTCCGAGAGCCTCTAGTGTAGGTTACCTGCTCGGAGGGCCTCTAGTGTAGGTTACCTGCTCCGAGAGCCTCTAGTGTAGGTTACCTGCTCCGAGAGCCTCTAGTGTAGGTTACCTGCACCGGTAGATGATCCCACAGGTCTGGCACTGGACGCGCGTGCGATGCCTCTCCTTGTGCTTCAGCAGCACGTGGTTGGCCCGGAAGCGGATATTGCAAACCGGGCACGGATAATCACCGGCGCTCTGAAACATAGCCAAAAAATACTGAATACTAGCCAAGCAAGGGCCGGTTCGGCCCAGGAATAGTGACTAAAACAGCTTTCATATGGCAATAATGAGCATACGTCATATACTTGCATTATAAAACGTCATCAGCAATTTGCCAACGGTTTGTCATTAACCAAATTCAAAACACTGTTTACCGGAATTCTGCTCAATCCTTCGTTGTTATTGCGAAATAAATACTGAATCCTATTGAAAAAAACTTGATTTTCATCACTGTGGATAGTTTGGGCTTTATTATGCAAATAATACTTGAAATTTGCGGAATATTTAGTCCTGCTTCCACTTTTCAGTGACATTCAACAAAAAATTGTCGTTGCCAGTAAAATAAATTAGTACCTCTAAACATCCGCAATATGGCGTCGGTGGAAAAACACCCTGTTGGGAATAAACATATTTAGGTATTTTCCGTCTAAAATTTAGCAAGTAATAACGTCTTTTACTGCAAGAATAGGCAGGGACGTATTTTGAGGCGCCCCAGGAGTCAAGGAAATATTTCAGATTTTTTTTTGTATAATGGATAATGGTAGTTGCCAGGTATTTCCTGGAACTAGGTAAGAAAAATCTCAGATTATTAACAGGTTGTTAACAACATTATGGGTGTAGTAAGTGATCCATGCTGCTTGCACTGTGGCCATGAGGAGACAAGTAAGCATGTTATAGCAGAGTGTGGCATGTATGCGATAGTACGCTATAGCATCTTCGGGAAAGATAAACTAGAAGAGGAGGAGCTGAGGTACATTAACCTTAAAGATGTCCTTTCCTTCTGCAGGAGAACAAGAAGATTCGAGGAAGAAGGCTGTATGGGAGCGCCGCCGGGACAGTAACCGTTGGCACCAACGGAATTGGGCTGAATGAACGTAATCAAGCGATCGACAGCCCGCCTGTCTCCGGCCTACACCAAATCATTATCATCATCATGGTAGTTGTCTCTATCAGAAAGCACTTAGATATAGCAAGTGTATGGGTTGGGTCATAGAATGGTCAGACAAAAGCGCGAGCGCAGCGAGCGCCAAATTTTTCGGTGATGGGGTGCGCAACTGCATAGTAACACAATCAGATGAAAACGCGAGTGCAGCGCACGATAATTTTCGGCACGGGGGTGCGTAGTAACACAATGAGAAAAGTCGCGATGTGTCTCCTCGCACTTGCTGTAAAGCAATGATGACAGGGGATCGTGTGTGTAAACGCACATCCTAGGGTATGGCTAATGCGCATAAGCATTTCAAACACATATGACGCGGAGGGCGCTCCAGTAGCGTAGAATTATGGAATTTGACGTAACGATGTGATAGCTCAGTTGGTAGAGCACTACGCCGGAAACGTAGGGTCGCAGGTTCGAATCCTGCTTACATTGCAGTGGTTCATATTAAATTTTTCTTTCATAATTTACCTTTGGGTCAATATTTATAAAATGTATTTGTCTTGTTTCCTTCTGTAAACTTTTATTGGTGTGTAAAGTATTGTAGTATTGAATTGTATAATGCTCATTCAGGTGAGCTCTGAAAGAAACTAAAGATTTAGCGCGCCTTAAGGGGACGGGTAGTGCGAAACTAGCGCCACTTACGATTTTTTATTATATCTTCCAAGCCAGATCAATTTTCAGTAATTGCAAGATATTAGGAGCTGGAAAAACACCTTTAGCGTTTATTAAATCATTATACACAATTTCTTGTTCTTTAGTTGTCTCTAAAAACTTGCCCAAAACTATAGAAAAAATCGAAAGTGGCGCTAGTTTCGCATTACCCATCGCCTTAAGCTCACAAGCTCACAGGCAAGGTCTTGACTACTCGTGACCGAAAAAGGTGAGGGTGCCTAGATGCTCCCAAAATGTTGATGGACTCACCAGGTCGTGCTTCGCGCGGTGGTTCCTGAAGGCTGTCTCCACCTGGAACCCAATGCCGCACTCCTCACAATGGAACAGCGCGTTCAGATATTTGTCGGATTTCTTCCGAGTCTCGATATCTTTCAATTGCTCCTCCTGCCAAAACACCATTTCATAACCTTTTCTATAGCGACAAACAAGGGACGTCTTTGGTACAGATGAAATAAAATTTAAAAAAAAAACCGGCCAAGTGCTAGTCTGACTCGCGCACTGGGGGTTCCGTGCAAACACTTCCCAACTTAACTGGCCGGGTTAAGTTAAGTCTGTACCTGGTATGAATGGCATCGGATACAAATGAGGTACAAAGTTATCGCTACGTTTGTTGTATGGGAGCCCCCTTAAACATTTATTTAATGATGTTTTTAGTATTTGTTGTTATACCGGCAACCTGTGTAATCTGTGAACATTTCATGAGATACAGCCTGGTGACAGATGGACAGACAGACAGACAGATAGACAGCGGAGTCTTAGTAATAGGGTCCCATTTTTACACTTTGGGTACGACACCCTAACAAGGCTTATTAGTTAGGTTTTAAGTACTGTAAAGAGTTATGATTCGTACCTTAGTCAAAATATTAACTTTCACATTATACTTTCTCTCAAAATTAGAAACATCCATTCTGTACTCCGTCGTGTCTCGGTACTGTGGTTTCTTGGGCTCTTCACCTCTCTCCTTCGCTATTTTTCTTTGCGCCCTCGCCAATTTTCTTTTCTCCCTCACAATTTTTTCTTTCTCACTAATTTTACCTTCATTCTTTTTCCTCTTCCTGACCACTGACACTTTTTTTACAGGTTTAACTTTCTGTTTTACTATTTCTTCTATATCTTTTACGATGAAACCTCCAATCTCTTCACAGACGTTATCAGCATCAACAACATTTTCACTAGGATTATCAACATCAACAACATCCTCACTAGGATTGTCAACATCAACAACATCCTCACTAGGATTGTCAACATCAATTTCTATTTTGCATTCATTAATTTCCACATTAGAATCATAGATATACTTAATATATTCAGTAGTGTTCTTATCATTATTAGTGCTTTTATGATTATTAGTATCTATATCATTAACACCATTTAAAGATTGTTCCGGTGTGACGTCTTTGACATGTTCTTGTGCTGTTATGTCAGTAATTTTGACTTCGGAGGGCATGAGGTCGACCAGTTTGTTCGCGACACGGTCTATGCTGCGGACGTATTCCAAAGTTAACTGTAAGACATTGAGAAATTCAAATTAAATATACTGAGTAAAATCTAATCACTAAATAGTATAAAACAAAGTGTCTGACACTATGTATTGGATCTTTAAAAATACGCAACGGATTATGATGCAGTTTTTTTTAATAGATAGTGATTCAAGGGGAAGGTTCGTGTATAACACATGCATAATTAATAATTATAGCATTGCACCAGTGCGAGAGGCCTATGTCCAGCAGTGGACAAGAATAGGCTGATGATGATGAATGATGATGACTAGTGCGAAGCAGTGTGGGTCGCTAGTATGAAATAAAATGGTCCCAACACTACATGGCAGGGCTTGCATGTCTTGCCGAGACTCAGCTATGCGCATCTGTCTCGCTCGCACGGTAATGAAAGAAAAATGACAGTGTCGTCCGACAGAGGGTCGAGTGGTGTGGTTGTGCCAGAGGTGTACTCACATCTTTCTGCATGAGCCCGCTGAGCAGGCACAGCTGTGCGCGCGCGCAGCGTGCGCGGAAGCCGGCGCAGCGCCGCAGCAGCGCCGCACAGCACCAGCACAGGTGCTGCGGCAACTTGTCCTGTTGCATCTGGAATTGAACATCAGCCCAAATGTTTTACGTGCCATACTGATGAAACAGCGAGTTGTTACTGGAGATGTATCACAGTATCACAAAGTGACCAAAACAGACTTAATGAACCTTTTCACATAGAGATTGTCTTGAAGAAACCGCTATGTAGCGATACGAAAGTCTGTTGTTTACCTACCTCTGTTTATTGTTTTACTTTTATTCGAGGTGTGTGGATGGATGGTGGAGGATTTGTATTGCTTTTTATTCTTTAATACTCACAGAGATCCCTGAGACGCGGGCAAACGCGTCTACAAGTTTATATTCGTGCATGTTGAACATTTTTCCATCGGTGGCGAGACAGGCCCGACAACAGACAAAATTAGGTTTTGAAAGCGTTGATCGCTTCACATATGTTTTTCTTACATTAGACATGATTACACATTTAATTATTCTATACTAAAACTGCGGTTAGAATGTAAATTTACTTGATAAGTAATAATAGCATCAGAAACATACAAAGTTTTGTTCGTCTTATGCAAAGACTACAATGTATGAATATGAAAGTTATGAAATTTGACAAGCGAGAGTACGTTCGGTAACTATTATTTAATAATCTTAATTCTTATCTTTTTCTGTATCCTTTACCTCTTAATTTTAATGTTTTTTCTGCCGATAGTTGATTATATTGTAAGACAATAAGATTTGTATATCTTTTAGCCATCGTTTCGTACTACTATTCAATTCAATTAAATTTTTAACTTAATCGCTACTATCCATTGGGCCAATTTTGCCAATCATTAGTTTCCGAACGCACACACAAGCGTATGACAGCTGTCAGTTGTGAGCTTGCCAGTAAAGTAATAAAACTACTAATTTAGCAGATTTAAAATCTAAAATGATTTTGAATTACCTTACAGCCCAGTAAGGGGTTTTACAACCCACAAGTCTATGACTCAAGATGGCCGCATGCGTTTAAGTTTTGTTGTTCGTTATTTATTCATTTTTGTTGTTCAATGTGTAGTATTGATAGCGTATTGTGCAGTGATCAAACGAATGTGTGAATAGCTAATGAAGAATTCAACTTGAAGCGTACATAGCCCTTCCTGGGTCAAGGCCCGATTGTCCGTGTGGTTTTTTGTAAATCGCTATCACTTTACAAAAAGCATGATTTTCTCAACTCACCGTACAACGTGGTATCAATCCTCTATCTAGTCGCCGAGTGCGATTGGCAACGAGACATTGGCAGTAAAGGTGGTTTTCCACCGGCGAGGCGTGGCGGGTCGTGGATGGGCGAGAATTGAAATCGCGCTGGCCCTTTTCCACTAAAAATTGGCATTAATAGCTATCGCGAGCCCTCGCGTGCCTGATCGAGCTCGCGGTTGACATTAAGGTCTTCGCACATTATAACAACTCAACGGCGACTCGATTCTATGCCAAATATTCAAATTTAAGCCCTATGTCATATTTACTAGGTTTAATTACAAAAAATGTACGACGCGTCGTCCACTACTAATATCATTTTTTGAAATTAAACCTAGTAAATATGACATAGGGCTTAAATTTCAATATTTGGCATAGAATCGAGTCGCCGTTGAGTTATTATAATGTGCGAAGACCTACCGCGCGTCCGCCGCGCCGTAGACTGTAGGCTTGGACGTAGATGTAGACGATGTAGTGCTGTTAAGTTCGCAGTGAAATACACACGTGATTGCTGTATCATGTCTCGTGAATTAGTATTATTAAATATGTTAATGGAAGAAGAATCGGATGAGGATAATGCAACAAGAAATAATCTCATAGTGCTTTCAAAAAAACGAACTCACCGTTACTGGATTCGAAATCGTATAAAATATCATAATGCGCATGGGGAGTTTCACACTGTGAAAATTTCAACTGTCTAGCTATCACCGTTCTTGAGATACAGCCTGGTGACAGACGGACGGACGGACGGACAGCGAAGTCTCAGTAATAGGGTCCAGTTTTTACCCTTTGGGTACGGAACCCTAAGAAAAAGATACCAACTACAGAAAAGCTGTCAGTACTATGGAAAAACTAGTTGTTTGCATAAGGTAAGAAAAACTACAATTTAAAATATTTATTTAAAACAATCTTTTTTTTAACGAGAATGTACTCTTAATGATTTTTTTATTACCACAAAGCCACCTACTATCAAATAAATCAATTCACATTTATATCCTTAATCGGGGATCTAAAACAATCTAATATTGTTCTTATTTATTGATGATCTCTTATTTACCTACTGTCATCTTTTACAATACAAAAGTCAAATGAATATTTGTTTTATATCTATATATTTTAATTCTTAGATAGGTAAGTCATAAGTAGGTATAGTTTTGTGGGTTTGATAGCTATACTTAAGCGTAAAAGAAAATCAAGACATAAACGGCAGCGGTAACGAACAACAAAACGCACATCCTCTCCAATTCCTACTATTTCCACCGACCGAAGATGCGCTGGGAGGGGATTGAAAAAATGCAATACAAATTAAAATTCCCGCCCCGTCCCGTCACTCCACGCCTCGCCACTCGTATTCCCGCTTAGCCGGTGGAAAAATCTGATTTAATCTCTACCCTATATTAAAAGCAATAAGGTTCATTTTTACACAAACAAATATTTCAATTCAAGCCCTGCGCATCCACGCGTCGCCTTACTATTTCCACCGAAGATGCGCGTGGCGGGGATTGAAAATTTGCCGTACTAATTTCAATTCTCGCCCATCCACGCCCCGCCACGCCTCGCCGGTGGAAAACCACCTTAATGGTCGCTTAACTGTGACCGGTTGCTATTTAAAAAAAATAAAAATAAAATAGAGGTAACGCCGCCAGCGTAATGGGAATGGGAACCATGCCGCAGGCAGACATGCTGGATGGCTTTTTATAGAAAATGTATTTATTTTATTCATTTTTTTCTAATCTACTTAACAAATTGTACATAATAATAATCCTTTCTTTTATGTTTATCTGTAGTTTTTAGTATTGTAAATATTATATTGTATGTGTTTATTTTAAAATAAACTTTTTAACCTTTGACAGGAGATCGAGAGGGATGCCACCATAGAGTATATTGAATGTTTTATAAGATGGCACTATTCGACAGTCGAATTTTGAACATCGGAGTAGCTCTTCTGGGCCGGGCCGACGCTTGCTGGGCTATAATTTGTACATCATTTTTATATTTTAAGATCTAATAGAATAGTTTAAAAAAACGAATCCAATTAATAAATAATATAAAATGTATTGCAAGACATAACAAAACGCCTGTTATATCTCTTGTCTTGCGTGTTGTGCGCTTGGTCCACTGCATACCCTTGTGCGTCGTCGTATATGCGCAGCGTCGAGTATGGTATGCTCCTGCGCAGGCCGAGGTGCACCATTTGACAACATTTCTAATTTCTAACAGGTGGAAATTAATAAATAGCGATGCCTCGAGCTGCCACTCTCGGCTTAATAATCTAGCGATCGAGAGGAAAAATATAAAATAGTGATTATGTCCTCTTTCTAAGCGAAATAAAGAAACGTAATAAAATTGTAGTCTCCAAAATATAAAATCTTTTCAAATAGCACAACTATCCCTGGGCTTAACCACAACTCGCTAGGCTATACATAAGAGCCAGTACTGGGAAACACAATTAAACAGAAAAATAATTAAAAAGAAAACTAAACAATAGATAGAAAAATAAAACCGGATCTTGTTTTCTAAAATAATACTAGTCATCTATTCACCGGAAACCCTAAGAGGAGTCTAGTCTCTACAGAAGACCAATGGTCTGGTCAAAATTGCAGAAAACCAGAGGTAGATCATGTCATGATCAGTAGTTTCTGAAAGGAGATGCTACGATCCTAGGATCCCTCAACTAACTTACCTACATAAGGAACTTCCATAAAGGATTTCCCGCAATGCAGGCATACAAAGGTTTTACCGGCGTGGATGTCGTGAACAACAATATATCAAAAATATCAAATTCCTTACTTTCAGATTAAAATCCATATTACCTAGTAACAATATCTTAGATATCGTTTGATTTATGGGACGTAAATTGCATCCGTCAGCCGCACTTACATCATAAAATAAAATTTGAGATCGCGGGAAGTAAAAAATACAAATAATGCCAATATAAAACAATTTACTGTCAATATTCAATTGTTTACACATTCTGTTTACACACTCTGTTTTTCTAAGCACAGATGATGGAGTATATACCTAGTGTTAGTGGATGGACTAACGTTTTCCATTGCTGGAGTCCTGGACCGCAGTTTTTTAAATGCATTACGTAAGAGCGAGTCTTGAAACATGTCCATGCCGTGCGTACCATCTCCCAACTTTTCATCACTGATGCCTCTCCACCGATGCACATTCCAATGAACTGGGAGCGCACTTCCACAAATGTCCATTATTCGTCATAACATAAATTATGTTGTCTGAACTGTTTATTCTACTGATTTCGTTGTCCATGGTGTGCATTAAAGTACAGTTTACTGTTAAAGAGCACCGCCATAACTGTCCATTGCTTAACCCAGCGTAGACGTATCCATCAATCGCTAATATACTATTAATCGCACTGCCAACATCCCACTGATTCTTGCATTTGAACTCTTGTAAGTCACAGCTTAATATCGTCCCATTATGCAGTCCTATGTGCAAATAATTACCAAAAGTCAGAGGGTTCCTTCCATTACTAACTTTCCCTATAACAGTACAATTCGACGTGCACTTTAAAATGTCACCTGTATATAGGCTAACGTATAGGCTGTTTTGGTCCATGCCTAGAGACGCTATGTCGATGTCTGCTTTATGGATTAACTCACATTTCTCTGATTCTTCGTATGAGCACTTCCGGATCTCGGCAGTATGCTTACCGTCGAGCGAGAAGCTGGAGATCTTGAAGAGAGGCTTCGAGTATGGATTTGAGGTACTTATAGGATTACCAGAGACGTTTATTATAGATAAAGCGATGAAGAATATAAGAAAGTCCATAGTTGTGTGTAGTTAGATGATTGTTAAAGGTATATCCATGTGTCAATGCCGGCGAATAAATAAGGAATGAAATAAGTTTGACTTTTATTTGATAGATAAAAAGCAGTAAGGTCATAAGGTTAACAAGAGTGATTATGATTATGATAAAAGGTTTTTTTGCATATGTATAAGGTTATTTATCTCTGTGTAAAAATAAAACAAGATATAATGTCGTAACTATGTTATGTAACTTCACTACCAAAATATTCTGACGATTCTACAGGTACCCACTTTGAGTATTTATGGTACCCAGGATACAGTCAGCAGCAGAAATAGCTATAAAGAATAACGCGCTCACAATGACCTGTATAACTCCTATTTTGTGACCAATACGCATATTTTATTAATAATAAGTTTTTTTATATGGTGGTGTTTGCCCGACACCGTCGTACACCAATGTCAAGCACAACCTTAGCATTAGCAGAGCAGTTAGAAATTAGTTCCAGTGAAATTCGGCAACATGGCGCATCCTTATATATTTGTGGTCAGGCTTTACCCACCTCTGTGATAATCGCTATAATTCCAACAGGTAAGCTTAGCATGGATGCAAGAGTTTTTCGTTAGTTATATTATGCTGATAGCTTAATAGTTGGATATATTGTGAAAGAATAAGATTTTTATTATTTTAGCCATTGTTTGGTATTACTAGTTTCCGAACGCAAACCAAGCCTATGACAGCGGTCAGTTTTAGGGTTGCCAGTGGAGCAATAAAACTAATAAATTAGCAAAATTCTTAAAGTAATTTTGAATTGCCTCCCTTAATTTGTACATAATTTTTATATTTTTAGATCCGAACTATCTCTAGAATAGTGAACAAAATACAAATTTATTTAATAATATACAATTTATTGCACAACATGAACGTTTCCTTCTTATTGCCCGTTATCTTTTTTTTCTTTCTTCCGTCTGGTGCGCTTGGGCCACGGCATGCCCTTGTGCGTCGTGTTGACGTGGATGCGCAGCGCCGAGCCCGACGAGAACACGCGCCGGCAGATCGAGCACGGGATACTCTTGCGCAGGCCGAGGTGTACCTGACAACAAAAAAATTGTCTGAAAAAAAAAAAAACAGACGAACTTTTGTAGGTGACTGTATTTTTTTGTAATAACGACAATTGTTCGTCAAGAGTTCAGACGAGCATCAACTCGATGAGGTGGCCGTGTGAGTGTACGTTAGTACAACTACATACAAACAATATTGTCACAGATGTAACTCACGGCTTTGTGATGTCGCTAGGTTTCCTTTGCGGCTGAAGGCGAGCGGGCACAGCGGACACTAGAAGAGGCGCTCTCCTGTGTGTGTACATTCATACTACTACATACAAACAATATTGTGACTCACAGCTTTATGATGGCGCTTCAAGTTCCCTTTGAGGCTGAAAGCGAGCGGGCACAGCAGACACTAGAACAGGCGCTCTCCAGTGTGTGTACGTTCATACTACTACATACAAACAATATTGTGACTCACAGCTTTATGATGTCGCTTCAAGTTCCCTTTGAGGCTGAAAGCGAGCGGGCACAGCGGACACTAGAACAGGCGCTTTCCAGTGTGTGTACGTTCATACTACTACATACAAACAATATTGTGACTCACAGCTTTATGATGGCGCTTCAAGTTCCCTTTGAGGCTGAAGGCGAGCGGGCACAGCGGACACTGGAACGGGCGCTCTCCGGTGTGTGTACGTTCATGCCACTGCATACAAATTATATAAATAGATACCTAGTAACATAGAATCTTACGTATATCAATCTAATCTCAAACTATACTGCCAGCGTCAAATAGCAACGACCAAAGTAAATAAAATTAAAAATTGTTTGTCTGTTAAGTCGGATTACGGATGCAAATTTTACGTGATAACGTATTCCAGCCGATGGAGTGGAAGAGAGATAGATGCGTCTCAAGCCGAACGCTTCGGCCGACCGTGCCTCTCTATCGCTTGTTCCGCGCTCTCACTTGCACGCTCGGCTCAGGCGGAACGTGACAATGAGTCATGCTTTTACGTGCTTGCAGCCGGCGTTCATCGATTTATAAGACGTTATCACGTCAAAAACCAAATGTCTCTATATCATAAATCATAACTGTAAGGATGTGCACGATACCTATATTTGGTCACTTTGCTACTAATTATATGGTGTTAACCGAACTAGGGTATGAAGGTAGCGGCATAATACGTCAACACGAAGTGATTACACGGACGAACGAGCAAAACAAGCGAGTACAAATATAATCTGACTATTTTGCTTGTCAAACCATATGCTAGTACAATATGAAAGATGTTAGTGGGACGGTATATCATGCTCACGTCTCTGGCGTGCTTGGCGGCGAAGGTCTTGGGGCAGTGCGAGCAGGCGAACGGCTTCACCGTCTGGTGGATGCGCTGGTGGTACCGCAGCAGCGTCGCCGTCTGAAAACATTGCATAAAATATAGCTAAGAATCATCATGCATGAGTTTTTCGATAAAAAACCTGCACTATGATGCTATACACAAATAAACAGAGACTCATGTTATAGAATATAGTATATTGTGTCATAAGGGTAGTAAGTAGGGGATTACTAACGAAGTTGATGAGTTTGTAACCCCCTTACTACCCGCCTTACACACAATATTTTTCATCACATTTTGGAGTAAATAACAAATTAATAAGCCAAAAATAAACATTAAACAATAACGATTGACAACCAACTTTTTTCTGTATAGGTATATTTTTTTAATTTACTATAAGCACTTGGAAAACGGCCATCAGCTTAAAACAGAAATAGTATATTGTGTCATAAGGGTAGTAAGTAGGGGATTACTAACGAAGGTCTATTAGAAGCCCGACGCCGAAGGCGGAGGGCTTTTAATGTCCTGAGTTTGTAATCCCCTTACTACCCGCCTTACACACAATATTTTTCATCACATTTTGGAGTAAATAACAAATAAATAAGCCAACAATAAACATTAAACGATAACGATTGACAACCAACTTTTTTCCATATATATTTTTTTAATTTACAATAAGCACTGGCAAAACGGCCATCAGCTTAAAACGGAAAACAAATATACACAGAATCTTACTATCTATCATTAAACAAATAACAATTAACAATATTATGTAGCAATAATTAACAGCGTAATATTTATAAAACTTAAATATGAACAGTAAATTTGTTACAAAACTAAATAGTTCCTAACCAATAATTTTATAACTTTTTTCCTTTTTTTTGTGTCGTCTACCACAGATAATGCTAAGAACTGCGTTTCGTTTAGAAACTTGAAAGGCTACTGCCAGATTGTAACGATAATTCAAAATTTTATTTAATAGAATTATTGCAAAATACACATAAATAATTGTAAAACATAAATATTAATGCAGTTACATATACCGTATTAATTCAATACACAATAAAATTTGCTGGTAGGCAAGTTTTGTTGATACAACAAAAAACCTTGGCTGGATTGAAACCTCCTTAGTCTGAAGTAATCTGCGAGTGCGTACTATATTTTTTTCACTTCTCATGCTCTTAAAATGTTACTTTAGTCTCTGCATATCGGGACTAAAGCTCCTTATTAATCTCTAGGGACTAAAGTAAAATTGTTTTAATGTACTTTGGAAACCCCTAAACAGCCAATCACGACGTTTGTGAATGGTGGAGGTTAATAGCCATTTTCAGTTAGTAGTTTTCGCACAAACTCTTTGGTGCGTGAAAATAACCTCAAAATTACAACTGCTCAAAAATATAAAAATTAAAGATTTTATTTCATGAAACACGATTAATTATTACGAATACGAATGTAATTTTATCTTTTATCATGCATGGCCCATAAGTCTATATTAGTCTTAATAAATAGTTTTCAAGTTTGAATCTGTTGGCTAAATATGCAAGCTTTTAAAGCGTCACTTTACAAAAAAAAAAAAAAAAACCACAGAACATATTTTTTTTCTATTAGAATTTTTATGAGTAGATATTACTTGTATTAAGCTTGTATTGTAATCACCAATTAGACCAATTAATTGTGTCACTTTATAAATTACGGACAAAATATGTAACCATCATCTTCTAGTGAAGAAGAATAAAGCTGAAGGCTATATAGAGGAGTCAATCCAAAATAAATACAATATCTATCGGAGGCTATACTATATTGAAGGAATTAAAATATCCTCAAAGCAGAAATCACAACCAACATTTGACCCACGCCCATCAACATCGCGGGATTAGAATGAGCCTAATGAAATGACCATCGGCAACCTTTTTGAGAAAAGGTCTAGTACGTCTCTACTATACTCTCCATTCTCTCCAACTTTTACTTCGACTTCGAGTGAAAATATTGAGCATACTTCTCAATTAACGGCTTGGCTTAAAGTAATGAGAACGTTTTCAAGTAAGACTGGCAGCCAGAAAAAAAAACATAATTAAAAAAAAATTACTCCAATATCTGTCAAAAACGTCTGTTGCTCTAAATATTCTCCAAAAACTTATCATATTAAGTAAAAAAATGTCGGTAAGGGAAGTTCTTCGTGAACGCGTCTATCACCTGCTTGGACTATGGAAAAAATCTGACGTAATCGCTCACTTCAAAAGTGAAAAGTTCCCGTTTCGACTATTTACCGCATGATCAAACGATGGGAACTTGGTATTGGTGCTAGTGACTTACCAAAAACGGGTAGACCTCCTATTCTAAATGCACCCAATCAGAAAAAAGTGGCAAAATTTGCACAAAATAAGGTTGGTGTGTCGCAAAACAAATTAGCCGCGAAATATAAGGTTTCCCGTGGGTGCATCAGAAATATTTTGAAAAAATACAACATCGAATATTTCAAGAGAGAGAAAGCACCAAAGTACACCGAAAAGCAACTTCAGGAAATCCCAAAAAAATGCAGATTGTTGCGGCGAAAGTACTTGAGTGAAAACACTTCAATAGTTATGGATGACGAAAAATACTTTACATTCACTAATGATAACATGCCTGGCAACGACGGTTATTACACAGCTAATAAAAAAAACGTTCCGGAAAATGTAAAGTTTAAATGTAAACTTAAGTTTGAGAAAAAAATCCTTGTCTGGGTCGTGATTTCGGAAAAAGGGATTTCGAGGGCAGTGGTCAGAGACTCGTCGGGTCCAGCAGTAAATGCCGACGTGTATCAACGTGATTCCTTACCCATCGTTCGCCAATTCATTAATAAGCACCATTCTGATGGTAAATATATCTTTTGGCCCGATTTAGCTAGCTCTCACTACGCTACGAGCACAAAACACTGGTTGAAAGGCCATGGCATACATTTTGTACCAAAGGACGCCAACCCTCCGAACGTCCCTAAAGCTAGACCGATCGAAGATTTTTGGGCAATCTTGAGTAGACACGTGTACAGTGATGGCTGGGAAGCAAAATCATCGCAACAATTGAAACGAAGGATTCAAAGTCAATTAAAAAAAATTGACTTGAGTGTCGTCCAAAGTATGATGCTAACGGTGAAAAGTAAGCTACGGAAGATCGAAGATGCGGGGCCTTTTGCAATATTATAATATTGAATTAAAACATAAAACACGATTGAATTATATAGCAGTTGAGTTTATATTTATGTTTTTGAAAATGAAAATTCTCATTACTTTAAGCCAACCCGTTACAAACCACGCCGACCAAACTTAATTTACAGGGGAAAACCATACATTTAAATGTAAAGTATTTTACAAATTGCCCTTTAAATTTTTCTAAGGTTAGATTAACGGCTGTACTCTACGTAATTGTAAGAAACTTTGTTATAATAAACATTGTAATTTTATACTGAACCTCGTTTATTTTCCTCGCATTCAAAGTGAAAAGTAGAGTGTTTAACGCGAGACTAAACAACCATAATGACACTCGAATTATTAGCCACCCTCGCTTAGCTCGGGTGGCTAAAACATCTCGTGTCATTATGGCTTGTTTTAGTCCCTTGTTGAACAATCTACTATAAAACTAAAACCATAACTCCCGAGGGAGTTATGTCAATTTATAACTCCCGCGGGAACTATATAGGCCTTAGTCCTTCAGTACACCCGCATGTAATACCATCTTTAACGAGCAAATGTCATGAAAACAAATATACACAGAATCTTACCATCTATTATTAAACAAATAACAATTAACCATTGAGGTATTATTTATTATAGAGCCACAGACCCGAACAAAAGTGTCAAATAAAGTGGCACCGTTGTCATGTTCAAGTAGATGCCAATAACGCTTATTTATAATTTGCAGCAACATATTGACTTCGTACAAAAGAACTCTTTGCTTAAACGTTTAAGTGACAAATTGACTTAATTACTTATTACCACAAATATTTTACGTGTAAATTAACTTTTTTAGCGTATTCTGACTGAAGTCTCTTGTCAAACTTGGAACATGGCACGAATGGATCAGATTTTAATATTTTTACATACTAAAAATATTTTCACTATTATTTTATTTAGGTATTAAAATATATTTTTTGTTTCAACTAAATAAACTCGTAAATTGTTAATAACTAATTAAGTTACGGTTTTATTGTAAATTGTTAATAACAAATTTAGTTACGTCTTTATTTAACAACTGCATAAAAAGTTTCCGATAGAAGGGATCAGTAATAATGACATTATTTCTCCTTGTTCCAGTATGTGAAATGAGAGTAAGACAAGTGCAAAATATTGACATTATTAACCCTTTAAAGTTTGATCTTATTTGTCGGTGGCGTGGTATGCACGGCAGCACACGTCGCCGTCGCCTTTATGTGTTCTTGGCGTTCAAAGGTTTAAACTGACAGTGTCTAGACTCTGTGACAAAATAAAACAATAACAACAGAGCTATTTTTTAGTAATGTATGAATGTCACCATTTTACGCTTCTGTTGATTAACATAAAAAAAACATGATTATGCCGAACACACGAGATACGAATTATTTGGCTTCAATTATTCTTCGCGTTTGTCTCTTGCTAAATGTGATCTCCATTTTTACGTTGTCGAGAATGGGAAACTTGAATAAAGAAATAGGATAATTATTAATTGCACTCCTTAATTTATTAATAAAATATAAAACTATAGCGACTCCTTCGATTTTTGTTCTGTGATGGGGTGCATTTTGTAGGGACAAAGTTAATTATTCTAATACAAAAATTGCTATGATTTTACATAGGATTCGTTAATTAATCATTAGAACTTAAGTAAAAAAGAATATTCGGTCCTATTCCTTTATTTTATAGTTGTTATTTCTGTAAATTTTCACCGAAAATTAAGTCACTTTTGAGACCCGTCACGTGTCATGGTCGAAACGAGACTGATCGCCCAACTAATGCGATTTGTGATTTTGCATTAGTTGGGAAGGTGCCATTTTTTCCGTCTGATTGTGTGTCCATGTAATTATTACGTCAATGCAATTAACAATATTATACAGCAATAATTAACAGCGTAATATTATAAAACTTAAATATGAACAGTAAGTTTGTTCCAAACTAAATAGTTCCTAACCAATAATTTTATAACTTTTTTTCCTTTTTTTGTGTCGTCTACCACAGATAATGCTAAGAACTGCGTTTCGTTTAGAAACTTGACAGGCTATACTGCCAGATTGTAACGATAATTCAACATTTAATTTAATAAAATTAATGCAAAATACACATAAATAATTGTTAAACATAAATATGAATGCAGTTACATTTACCGTATTAATTCAATAAACAATAAAATTTGCTGGTAGGCAAGTTTTGTTGATACAACAAAAAACCTTGGCTGGATTGAAACCTCCTTAGTCTGAAGTAATCTGCGAGTGCGTACTATATTTTTAAAACTAAAGCCATAACTCCCGAGGGAGTTATGTCAATTTATAACTCCCGCGGGAACTATATAGGCCTTAGTCCTTCAGTACACCCGCATGTAATACCATCTTTTACGAGCAAATGTGATGAAAAAGTTATTTTATTATTATTATTATTATATAAACTTATAACACTCCTCTTTTCTCGTCGGGGGTGAATAGCATGTGAGATACAATAAAAACAAACAGAGGTAGAAAACAGGCGCTGATATCGGCATGCATATAAATTATACTCACAGGCTTTATTCGTCCGCACAGCTCGCACACGAACCGGCCGCGCGTGTCCGGCGCCGGACGCGGCGTCCGGCGGTGTCCGGCGCAGGACACGGTCGACAGTATATACTCACAGGCTTTATTCGTCCGCACACCTCGCACACGAACCGTCCGCGCGTGTCCGGCGCCGGACGCAGTCTACGGCGGTGTCCGGCGCCCGACACGGTTGACAGTAATATATACTCACAGGCTTTATTCGTCCGCACAGCTCGCACACGAACCGGCCGCACGTGTCCGGCGCCGGACACTGTCAACAGTATATACTCACAGGCTTTATTCGTCCGCACACCTCGCACACGAACCGGCCGCACGTGTCCGGCGCCGGACGCAGTGTCCGGCAGTGTACCCGGCGCCGGACACGTTCGACAGTATATACTCACAGGCTTTATTCGTCCGCACAGCTCGCACACGAACCGGCCGCAAGTGTCCGGCGCCGGACGCAGTGTCCGGCAGTGTACGGCGCCGGACACGTTCGACAGTATATACTCACAGGCTTTATTCGTCCGCACAGCTCGCACACGAACCGGCCGCACGTGTCCGGCGCCGGACGCAGTGTCCGGCGCCGGACACTGTCGACAGTATATACTCACAGGCTTTGTTCGTCCGCACAGCTCGCACACGAACCGGCCGCACGTGTCCGGCGCCGGACGCAGTGTCCGGCAGTGTACGGCGCCGGACACGTTCGACAGTATATACTCACAGGCTTTATTCGTCCGCACAGCTCGCACACGAACCGGCCGCACGTGTCCGGCGCCGGACGCAGTGTCCGGCGCCGGACACTGTCGACAGTATATACTCACAGGCTTTGTTCGTCCGCACAGCTCGCACACGAACCGGCCGCACGTGTCCGGCGCCGGACGCAGTGTCCGGCAGTGTACGGCGCCGGACACGTTCGACAGTATATACTCACAGGCTTTATTCGTCCGCACAGCTCGCACACGAACCGGCCGCACGTGTCCGGCGCCGGACGCAGTGTCCGGCGCCGGACACTGTCGACAGTATATACTCACAGGCTTTGTTCGTCCGCACAGCTCGCACACGAACCGGCCGCACGTGTCCGGCGCCGGACGCAGTGTCCGGCAGTGTACGGCGCCGGACACGTTCGACAGTATATACTCACAGGCTTTATTCGTCCGCACAGCTCGCACACGAACCGGCCGCACGTGTCCGGCGCCGGACGCAGTGTCCGGCAGTGTATGGCGCCGGACACGTTCGACAGTATATACTCACAGGCTTTATTCGTCCGCACAGCTCGCACACGAACCGGCCGCACGTGTCCGGCGCCGGACGCGGTGTCCGGCGGTGTCCGGCGCGGGCGCGCGCGCGCTCGTTGAGGTGCTTGCGGCGGTGATGCAGCGAGTACGACGCCGCCGACAGGAACGTTTGTGAACACTGCCGTTGTAACGAAACCATTACTTTAAATTCAAATCTTTTCTTTCAGACCAGAGTCCACAGATTATTAGTAATACAAAAGATCTTATTGTCTAGGGATTAGTAACGCAAATACAAAGATTTATTTTATACTACGACGGTAGCAAACAAGCATGCGGCCCGCCTGATGTTAAGCTGCCTACGGACGCCTGCGACGCCAGGAGCATCACACGCGCGTCGCCGACCCTTTAAGAACCTATTTACTCCCCTCTTAAAGAACCACGTATTGTAAACTCGAAAAGATCAAAAATGCCTAAACTGGCGGAAGAGAGCGGGAATCGAAGTAAGATCGAGCTCAGATGTAAAGTCCTTGAAACTAAAGATCAACATACAAAGGCAGAGGTGACGTAATTTCTGACCAGCCCCAGTAGTTAGATGCTCACCTCTTCACACCTATGATCTTCAGTGTGTCTCTCTCTCACGTGCACATTCAGCGAATCTGCGTCCGCGCAGTTCTCGCCGCACCGCTCGCAGGGATACAGCCCGCCGTGGTCGTCCGTCGTGTCAGTGTGTCTGCTCAACGCGTCTAAGCTCATAAACGTGGCGGTACAACTGGAGCAGTTGAACTGTTGAGGTTTCACGTTCTAAAACAAAACGAACATTTAACTGCTAAGTCTTTCGTAAATTTTATTCACAATGGCGGTGACATGGGGGTTAAAAAAGTAAAAAAAAACCGGCCAAGTGCGAGTCTGACTCGCGCACCGAGGGTTCCGTACAAATACTTATCCCATTTTAACTGGCCGGGTGAAGTTAAACATGAACCTGGTATGTATGGCGCTGGATATAAATGAGGCGCAAAGTTTTGTATGAAAGCCCCCTTGAATATGAGTTGAATATATATAGAGTGGAGACCTCGGACCAGCAAGCGCAGCGTAGGACGTCCACCAACAAGATGTACAGATGGCCTTATAAAGGTCGCCGGAAGGCGCTGGATGCAGTTCGCTTCAAACCGGTATATATGGAAGTCCAAAGGGGAGGCCTATGTTCAGCAGTGGACGTCCTATGGCTGAGATGATGATGAACGATGATATATATTTTTTCTGTTTTTAATATTTGTTGTTACAGCGTGCAGCGGCAACAGAACTACATCAAAAGTGAAAATTTCAACTGACTAACTATCATGGTTTATGAGATACAGCCTGGTGACAGACAGACTGCGGAGTCTTAGTAATAGGGTCCCATTTTTACCCTTTGGGTACGGAACCCTAAAAATTACAGACTGCCAAAAAGCAGCTGTTTTTGAAGTCGGTTAACAACCACCACCGAGTGCATTTTACTCTTTACCTCTTACCACTATTACCTCAGAGTGCATTTTACTCTTTACCTCTTACCTTCACCACATTACCTCAGAGTGCATTTTACTATTTACCTCTTACCTTCACCACTATTGCCTCAGAGTGCATTTTACTCTTTACCTCTTACCTTCACCACTATTGCCTCAGAGTGCATTTTACTCTTTACCTCTTACCTTCACCACTATTACCTCAGAGTGCATTTTATTACCTCTTACCTTCACCACTATTACCTCAGAGTGCATTTTGCTCTTGTGCTGCCTCAAGCCGACGAGGCCGACGAACGTCTCGCCGCACACGTCGCATGCGACATTCATGGCGGGGTGCGCCAGCCGCACGTGCGACAAGTATGTCGAACACTTCCTGAAATAACAGTACATTACTGCAGACGCCGGGAGGCCGGATAGTGATACGAATCCGACAAGCCCTTTCATGGCTAGGAATGAATAGAGCTTTTCCCAAAGGTATGCAATGAAATAAAATATACCATTAAAAAAAATCTGTTTAGCCTGTTGAGGCACACAGACGACATGTTTAAAATAAATTATCTCGGCTTAGGCCTTCAATTTTGTATGAAATTCCTTTACACATGTCTTGAGTTGTGGTACTTCAAAGTCTGTTGTTGGTATCGCACGTTATGATGACATTTCATTGCATGTTTGAGAAAAACACGTTTACCTACGTGAAGTTCCCAAAAAAAAAATTAACTTACAACCTTTTTCTTATCTACAGTGTGGAAATAAATTATGGGCGCCGCTGGAACAAAACTGCCTTTAATCCTTAACTTAGGTCATCAACTGATTACCTACGTCAAAATCCTTTATATACAACTAGCGACCCGCCCCGGCTTCGCACGGGTGCAATGCTGATAAATTATGCATATAAACCTCCATCTTGAATCACTCTATCTATCAAAGTTGATTTAAAGACACAAGACCAAAGCATTTACACGGTACATGGAACGGTACAAAGAAAAACAATTCAACAGAAAAGAATTAAAAATAAAACTAAAACAATACTAAAATCAATTATTTGTTTTTTAAGTACCTAATAATAGTCATATACTCACCGGGAACCCTAAGAGGACTCTACAGAAGACCAATGGTCTGGTCATAATCGAAGGAAACCAGTAGTTGTGAAAGGAGACGCTACGATCCTAGGATCCGTTGACTAAAGGAACTTACATGAAGGATTTCCCGCAATGCTGGCACACAAAGGTCTTCCCGGCGTGGACGTCGTGGTGCCGCCGCGCCTGGTGCCTGTCATATACAAATATAGTACATTATTGCAGACGCCGGGGAAGAAGGGCTTGCCGGCTGATCCCAGGGAGACGAAGCTGGCAAGCCCTTTTCACGGTTAAGGCATGTAGTGTTTTTCTTAAACTTATGCAATGAAATAAAAAATATAACACTCAAAAATTATATGATTCAGCTGTTTAGCCTGAACACAGACGCCATGTTTAAAAAAATACTTCCCGGCCTAGGCATTCAATTTTGTATGAAATTCCTTTACAGTTCTCTCGAGTCGTCTGATACGTGATACTTCGAAGCCTGTTATAACGCACGTTATGACGATATTTCATTGCTTGTTCGAGAAAAATAAATATCGGACAACCTCACACAAATCGATCTAGTCCCACGGTAAGCCCTAGTAGGCACGTGTTAAGGGCGTATAACCGAAGTTTTATTGACAAACGTCTCATCGAATTTTATTTCATAGAAAGAATGTTTTAATAGAAAGAAAGAAAGAAAGAAAGAAAGAAAACGTTTATTCCAATAAAAGCACACACAGACAGGACATTATTGGCATAACAGTGTTCTATTAATTATCGTAGATGTTTTCAATAAGTCCAGCAATGTGTGCGTTAAAGAAAAAGGCTTTGACTCAGCATGGTGCTGCAATTCGTAAACAAAGCAAACTGCAACGCTGTTATTCTGTCAAAGCCTAATACAGTATAGCACTAACTAATATGTGTAACGTTCGATGTATAGGTAAGGATACCGCGCAGCACTTAGGTACGTAATTTTAAAGAAAATTATGAAATTTTGCGATAAATCAAAAACGGCTCAACCGATTTTATTCAATATAGTTTTCATTAAAAGTACTTATAAGGCCTCATTTTCATGAATTTTTCCATAATTTTTTGACTAGTGGTTGAAAAGTTAGAGGTGGGGGACGCTATTTTTTTATTTTCGGGGTGAATATTTACAAAACTGCTTACCAAAGAATAATGTTTGAAGAGCTTTATTTATTTTTAAAAGACCTATTCAAGGACACCCTAGTCACCCCACACACAAGTATTGAAACGCAAACCACTTTAGGTGTTTGAGAGGTACACGAAAAAAAGTTTTTTTTTTAGTTTTTTTTTACCGTTCTGTCGGCGTGATACATACACAATATATACACACTCATACCAAATTTCAGCTTTCTAGTACTAACGATCAGGGAGCTAAGCCGCGGACGGACGGACAGACGGACATGGCGAAACTATAAGGGTTCCTAGTTGACTACGGAACCCTAAAAAACATCGTGAATTCTCATGGAGATTGCCAATTCTATGCACCTAATCGAGATATAAATAAACCTAAACAATTACAGAAGTCAATTAGAAATCAGATGCATTGAACAACACTGAGGCAATAAATTCCTTGATTTCAGATTAAAATCCATATTCTAGCTTAACAAAGTGTCGGTCCGGCCCAGGGACAGCGGCGCTGCAAACAGCTTTCACATGGCAATAATGATGTGCATACGTCATATTTGCATTATTAAACGTCAATAGCGATTAGTCAAGGATTTGTCATTAACCAAATTCTGCTCAATCCTTCGTTGTTCTTGCGAAATAAATATGAATCCCATAGAAAAAAAACTTTACTTTCTTTACTGTGGATAGTTTTGGCTTTATTATGCAAAGAATACTTGTAATTTGCGGAATATTTAATCCTGTTTTTTCTCTTTGTTTGCATCAGTGACATTCACCGACTTTCAACGTCAGTTACCAGTAAAATAAATCAGTACCACTAAAAAATCCGCACCTAGTAACAGCGTTTGATTTATGAAACGTAAATTGCATCCGCCAGCTGCACTTACATCATAAATTAAAATTTGAGATCACGGGAAGTAAAAATAGCAATACAAATAGATACAGTTTACTGTCAATAAACAAGAAATTATACAATTACATTTATATTCAATTGTTTACACACCAAATTCTGTTTCCTAGCTCGTATGTCGGAGTAGTTGGAATCGATGATCTTTCAATTCCTGGCCTGCAGTTTTTTTGATTGATTACGTATAAGCGAGTCTTGAAATATTTCCATGCCGAGCGTACACCGTACTGTCACCCTCTCCCAGCTTGTACACGCTGATATGTCTTCTACATCTAACTATATACAAACGACCATCGATAGTCGTCATATCGATGAAATTGTCATCAGTTAGTTTCACAACTGATGCACATTTGAATGCACTGGGATCACACTTCGACAAATTCCCATTATTTGTCAGTACATAAATACTGTTATCTAAACTTGTTATTCCCTTGATTTCATTGTCCATATTGTGAATTAAAGTACAGTTAAATGTTAAAGAGCATCGCCAGAACTGTCCATTGCTTAGCCCAGCGTATACGTATCCATCAATCGCTTTTATAGTATTAATCGCACTTTCAACATCCCACTGATTCTTGCATTTGAATTCCTGTAAGCCACAGCTTAATATCGTCCCGTTACGTAGTCCTATGTGCAAATAATCGCCAATAGTCAGAGGATTCATTCCATTACTAACTTTTCCTATAACAGTACAATTCGGTGCGCACTTTAAAATATCACCGGTATATAGAGAAGCGTATATGTTGTCCTCGTGCACGAGCAAAGAGGTTATGTCTATGTCTGCTTTGTAGACTAACTCACACTTCTCTGGATCGTCGTATGGGCACTTTAGGATCTCACCGGTATGTTTACCGACGAGCAAGGAGCTGGAGATCTTGACGAGAGGCTTCGAATTTGTCTCTAAGGTACTTGAAGAGTTACCAGTTACAGATACTATCGATAACGCGATGAAGAATATTATAAGCTCCATAGTTGTGTCAGGTGATTGTAAAGTTATATGCTTATATGCTACAATGCCGGCAGTAACATAAGGAATGAAAAAAGTTAAACTTTTATTCGGTAGATAAAAAGCAGTGAGGTTATAAGGTTAACAACAATGTGATACTGATAACATATCGTATTTGTTGCTGCCCGGTTGTTTATGATTATGATAACAGGTTTGTTGTATATTTTTACTTGCCCATGCACACATATACATAATGATAGGATTATTGAGGCTTTTTTAATGAAATGAAATAATTTATTCAGTAAGTAGGCCTCAAGGGCACTTTTACAAGTCAGATTGTGAATCTATCTACCGGCATTTCGCAAGAGGAGACCGCTGTTGAGACATAATTACTAAAGAACAGACAGCGTCTAACATCAATGTCCAGGAGAACACAGAATTTTGATATTTCTCAGATAGACCTGACATCGACAATCGGAAATCCAACCGACTGTGCCAATAAATCTGTCACTATTATTTTACTTATTGAGGGCCTGTGCCGTGAATTACGCTAACGAGGTAAATATGTCCGAGTCCAGAAGCTTCACTATGGAGAGATTTCACGCGGAGCTTCATCAAACAATCTCAGGTGTCCTACGTAGAGATGAGCTGTTCTTGAGAACGTTCCCAATTTGTATGTCGAAATAAAGTTCTCGAAAACATGTTCCATACAAATAGGAAAACGTTCTCCAGAACGCCACACCTCTAGTCTTAGGGGTAAGCTCACCTGTTCCTGGAGACGAAGCCGCGCTCCTGGCAGAAGAACTTCCCCCTGTGCAGGTCCTGGTGCTGGCGGCGACACAGTATCTCGAAAGACACGGGGCAGACTTCGCCCGAGTACTAGCTGAATCCTACCGACTGCGCCAAGCATGTTGCCACCATTGTCTAATATTACATCTAGTGTGTAAGTATGTCACCTGCTCCTGGAGACGAAGCCGCACTCCTGGCAGAAGAACTTCAGCCTGTGCAGGACCTAGTGCTCCTGGTGGTGGCACTGGATCTTGATAGACACGGAGCAGACTTCGCCCGAGTACTAGCTGAATCCTACCGACTGCGCCAAGCATGTTGCCACCATTGTCTAAAATTACATCTAGTGTGTAAGTATGTCACCTGCTCCTGGAGACGAAGCCACACTCCTGGCAGAAGAACTTCAGCCGGTGCAGGTCCTGGTGCTCCTGGCGGCGGCACTGGATCCTGAACCGCACCGAGCAGACCTCGCACGCGTGCGGCCCCATGCTCTAAAACAAGTGGGACTCAACGATTAAAAACAAGACAATTTACTTTAAATTTCCTGGCAGAAACATGTCCCTAGTTAATTCTTGGACGTCCCGTGCACTTACTACATCCACCAGCGAGCAATTATTCGCTGGGTGCGAAGTAGGTGGTGGGGGAACCACGAATCGATCGCAGCGCGCACCGTGGCCAAAAAAGGAACTTTCGTCAGGCTAACTGTCACTTTTTACTAGCGAAATTAAGGCATCTAAAAATAAATAAATATGCGGCACGAAACCTGCACCGTAGTTAATTGCAAAAACAATGGCAAAAACAGTAATCACAAATTCAAAAACAGTAATCATAAATAAATAAATTTCCACAAGCAAGTTGGAAACAAGAACAACGAATTAAATGGATAATCGCTATCAAGAGGCAAAAGTTAGTATATAACCTATAGAACAACATTTTTAATATTATATCTTGTATGTTGAAGGGAGTAGCACGTTTATGCATTTATTTTCTTTTACATTTTGGACATGTTGTGAAAAAAATAATTGTTTCTCATTTTATTATAGTTTGGGATTTGAAAGCGATGTTGTGTTTGATTGAGCAGAATCCAGTTATAATAATTAATTTGGCCATGTTTAACTGAAAAAATAAAATAATCTGTATTATTACGAAAATACAGTCATAAATGATCGGTTGCATTATGCATGAAATGCGTTTTTCGGTTAAATTTGTTTATTTTGTAACTTACTTCTCGTGAAGACAGCCATGAAAAGGTCCGTGTGAATTACATCTGAAAGTTATTGATTTTGCCATTTTAGACGGGAAATAAAGAAGGTCAACGTTTTATCGACACTATAGATTAACATAATCGAATAAAATGAAAGAAAATTACGATATTTCATTGAAATTATTTGTTTGTTTACTTACTCTTCGTAAAGACAGTCAGCCATTTGACATTAAAAAGCCCGCCGTAATTGTAACCGCTAGTTGACGCTGTCATCGCGCACCCAGCGAATAGAGCATCCGTTGCTCGTACAGTCATACGTTTGGAAAGCGAAGGCTACTTTATCATTTGTGTTTTAAAACTACTGTGTGGTGGGTGGAAGAACTCACTTTATACTGTTTATACTCCCTGGCTTTGGCACATACTAAGTACAATTTCCCGATACTAAAAGTGCAGAGCATAGGAACTCCCGGTACCGCAAATCATGTGATTAGAGTAGGCTGGCTGTTCACCGACCACTTGTACTACCAGTGGCAAATTAGCTACGACTACTATTGAAATGAAATAATTTATTCAGTAAGTAGGCCACAAGGGCACTTTTCAAGTCAGATTGTGAACCAACCGGCATTTCGCAAGAGGAGACCGCTGTTGAGAAGAAAGCCGAAAGAAACTCAACAGTAAGTCATTATTGCTACTGACCGGACTGTGCCTCTTCCGGTGGTTGGCGTAGGGCGCCTCGGCCAGGAAACCTTTCCCGCAGTCCTCACAACGGAACGGAGAGCTCAGGTAGTTCGCTGACGACTTCCGAGCTTCGATTTCCGCCAGCTGCTCTTCCTGCAACATTACAATTTCATACCTGTATGAGACTGAGGAAAAAAATGGAGTCAATACCTATATCTAGACAGACATTGTAAAACTTCCAGGAACAAACCACATTACTAATGTTTCGTTGAAAATTGCTTTACTGAACATAATGTTTCGCATAATGCTCGTAAATGAAACAATTTTCTGCCCAGTGAAGTACCTAAACCCTATAAAAAAGCATCACTGACGACGCCTCTCCTTGCTCCACCGTCGTCGCTGCATAGTACTATGTAACTTATAGTGTCTGAACTTAAAGTAATTTTTCACTTCTCATGCTCTAAAAGTTCGACTTTATGCTGTGCGTAGGCGACATAAAGTCGCTTTTTATGCTCTAGAGCATAAAGTAAAATCGTCGTCGAAGACCAAGGCGATCGGTCCAACAGCCACACGAACAACATAAAACTTTATAGACTAAACCCTTTTTTTCGTTTCGTTAGTATTCTAAGACCAAGGCAAAAATACCAACAGCCAAAGTACACAGCAAACTTCTTGAAATAAACTTGTAATTTTTATTTACTATCGTTTATTACTTTTTTTAATTTATTTTTATTTTAGTAAATTAATATACTATTTATTTAAACTACAACAATAATTTATCGTAGATATAAATGTTTTTAAATTTTAATTAAATTTTTTTTGAAGTATAATATTTTCATGATGTAAGGTGAGTCGGGGCTATTGTAGCTATGGGGTTATTGTATCTTCTTACCATTATAATGGTCTGTGACCCTTAAAATGGTCTGTATATATATAGGATTGTGTATATATACCATTGGTCTGTGTATCCTATATATACACAGACCATTATAATGGTCACAGACCATTATAATGGTAATAAGATACAATAACCCCATAGCTACAATAGCCCCGACTCACCTTAGTTTAATTTTCTCGCAATCGAAGTGAAAAGTAGAGTGTGCAACTCGTCCATAAAACGCATTTTACACTCGACTTTATATTCATCCTCGCTCGCAAGCTCGCTCGGATGGATAAACGTCTCTATAAAATGGTGCGTTTTATGCACTTGTTGTACAATCTACTATAAATTCATAATATGGGTGTAAATAAAGCAAATGTAATATTCTTCTAATGGATCTAACAACTTTACCTTGGTTAAAGTGACAACTCGTACTCCATACGCGCTCTCAAATTTGCCAAAGTCGAACACAGGCATAAAATCATTCTCAGGCTTCCTGAATTTTCTCGTCACCTCCTCTTTCTTTTTTCGCTTCCTTCTGACTTTTACTGATTGAACATCAATACGTTCATCTGCATCATTAACATTGTCTTCATCATCTACATTGTCATCTTTATATTCATCTCTCATTTCCTTTAGAGCTATCTTATTCACTCTTCCACCCGTCTTTCTCTTCTTGCCTTTAACATTTATCGTTTTCAGTTCACTTATAGCAATTTCTTCTTCATAATCGTAAGTTTCATTGTTTTCAGTGTCTATTTCTATTTTCATATTTTTGTTGACTTTTGTTTCAGACTTTCTCCTTCTTTCTTTGGCTTTCAAATCGTTTACAACAAATATATCCTCTGTATTATCATCATTGACTTTAGCGTCATGTTTTTTCTTTTTGGTTTCTGTTTTTAATTCCACTGGGTTTATTATAGAGTCTATATCCACAATGTCTACGATTGGTTCTTGTTTTATATCATACTGTGGCAGGGTATCTATGAAATCTATAGTTTCTACACCAGTAAAGGATAGATGGAGAGGTTGTTGTGATGGTTTGTCTATGGTACAAATGAAGTCAGTGGTCAGCTGAAAGAAGAACATTGGAAATTAAATAGGAGTTTTCTAAACATTAACTTCCCACTAACAATAAGTTCATACTTCAAAAAATTCCTGGCTTGGTCATACAATAAAATTCTAGGTACGGGCTATTATCTTGTTTTACCCGATAAATAATTTAAAAAAATCGTACCCGCTCACATGCTTTGATCGCTCGGTCAGTAATATTAATGACTTACAGGTACCCCTTTCTTAAGCACCTCTGTCACGAGATGCTGTTGTGTCGAGAGACACATGGCTCGGAACGACTTGCACTTTGCGAGTAAAGCGCTACAGTATATGCATAAGTGCTGCGGCAATCCATCACTAAACACCTGAAACAGTATTGACTTTTTACCTTGTGTAAATTGAAAAAAACATTATATAATAAATATCCTACATCCTCACACAAATCAATCTAGGCCCACAGTAAGCTCGATTAGTAGGCTTGTGTTATGGACACTAGATGACGATAAACACACTTATATAGATAAATACATACTTAAATATAAATAACACCCATGACCCAGGCACAAATATTTGAGTTAATCACACAAATATTTGCCCTTGCCGGGATTCAAACCCAGGACCGTCAACTCAGTAGGCAGTTGCTTAACCACTGTGCCAACCACGTCGTCGTCGACATTAGAAGTAGGTCCATAAAGCCTTACCGCCAGCATTACAGTATATGATTATTTTATTGGCATATAGAACCATCTTTTTGAAGCTACATTTAGCAAACTGGCTGGAAAAATAACCAGTGAAATGAAATGAAATAGTTTATACAGTAAGTGTTCCACCAAAAATAGAATTTCAGCTGAAAACAAAAACTGAATCTTCGGCTTCACTCAAATATCGACTGTAAACACAAACGAAAAATCATTCCTCATTCAAAAAATAATATGACTGCTGTACACGGAAACCTTGTTTGTTTATTTATTTATTAGGCTCACACAGCAAAATACAGTCAATTACATAAAAATTCCTGCTTATCATCTAGGTCTGAACTATAATTCTAAACAGTGTGTGCACAGAAAGATTAATAACATATATTACTAATCAATCGCTAGACAGAGAGTATATATGTTTTATTTGTAAGTAACAGGGTATGAAATTGAAATTATTGTACACATAGTGAGAGAAAGATCACATTCTTTAATATTAAAACAAACAAAAGACTTTTGACGATTGTATTTTTGTAGAATAACATGCAAAATTCACGGCCTTCTGATTTCTTGTGCTAAAAATATTGAATTTTCGGCGAATCTTTCTATGTTTTTATTTATAAGTATAAATTAAAAGCTGAAAGCCAATACTTATTCTGTAAGTTCCCAATTACTATTTTTTATTAAATGACCACACGCACCACACTTATCTATTAATAAAGAATAAAAAAAAATATTGTTTTTTTGAAAATGGGTGTCAAAGGATTAGTTATTTTTACTGTTACATAAATGTACGTTGAAATTATGACGGGATGAGATTAAATACTTACAGGAGTTCCTAAAATACTGGAAAACTCGTCGGCAAGATTATAATCATGAATGTTTAGCAATTTAGTGTCGGTCATCAGACAAGCTCGGCAACACAACAACTTTGCTGGATTATTTGTGGATTTTTCCATATTAAAGTAGTATAAGTACTTTATTCAAATATTAAAATATACAGTAAAGCCAAGTATGCCGCTAATTTAATTGTTTAAATAACAATATTTTAATGAATAACATAATTTACACAACACATATCGTTTGTTGATAATCTCAATCTGACAATTCTGACATTGACATTTGATGAATGTTGATTTTTTTATTTTTTTTATTTATTGCAAGCATTGGCAACTAGGCCATCAGCTTAAACCAGAGTACATACATTGATGAATGTTGACATTCAATTCAAATAGCGAATGAATAGATGAATAGCGATGGGCGATTCGAGTTGTCATGAATTCGAATAACTCGAATCAAAGTCTAATCGAGTCGATTCGAATCGAGATCGTTCGGAACTCGAATCAAATCGCAAACTCCACTGGTCGGTTTGTTGACTCGTATACCCAATGCTATATATAGCTAATTATAAATACTTATGTTTTTTCGATATAAGTCAGAGGCTGAGTCATCCCGGTAGGAAAAACGGACTCATAGCCTAACCCTAACTCCGCACTATTCGCGAAGTTGGCCGATGTTGGGCGAATATGATAGTGTGAGACGCACTTCGCTGCGGAAACTCATACTTCGGCCAACTTCTCCTCGGTCAACTTCGCGAGTATTGTGGAACTAGGGTAACAGTCCTCAGTCCTAACATCGCTTTCAAGAGCTGTAATAGGTAGTTTGGTGCCGCTAGGAAAGTATCAATCTATATTATACTCTTCTGGTAAAGATCTTTTATACCTCTTTAACCGACTTCAAAAAAGTTGGAGGTTCTCAGTTCGTAGCGATGTTTGTCATGTCATGTATTTACCCCGATTATTCGAGGACGAGACAGCTGGATCGATTCGGAAAATTCTTTTGGTTTGCAATTGACCACATATGAGTTGGTCGCATAGTCAGGTCAGGAATTGATGATGGGATTCTGGAGAGACTGAAGATATTGAGGGAATTCTTCAAAAGCTTTGGTACGCTTTGGTAACTAAAAGTTCGTAAACCAGCTACGAAACGGGAAAAAACTAATTTCATAACTGGCTTCAAAATGGGACTTTTCTGTTACCGATTCGTAACCGCGGTTAGTAACCAGTTTCGAAACGGTAGGTAAAACATCTTATGCGGTAGCTGGCTTCAAAATTTCAACAGGTAATGTCATATTCCTGTTTTGCGCTACCAATCGGCACTACTCAGGCCCATTACGTAACCGGCTACAAACAGGTAATTTGGGAGTTCCATTTTGTAGCCAGTTACAAAACTTGGTTACCAAACGGCACCAAAGGGTTCCAATCTTCAGATATTTATATCGTGATTTGTTCAGTTGTCTCGGAGATACTTACGGTTTCTTGTCGTTGAAGTCGTTATTTATTAGACTCTCAAGTATTCTACACCTTTTTCTACCATTAAAAACCTCTATACATCAAACCAGGGTAGTAACAAGCATGTCATTGGAAAACGAGAGGAATTAAGAAAATAAAATATCCAGTGAGATTTTCAATATTTTCTTTTATTACTAATTCATATTTACAAATGTATTTATTAATTCCATTATATTTTGATTACATTTGGTGAGTGAGTAACCAATTCAAAGTTCCGTTCATTTTAACTCAACCCGTGTCCCATTCTTTAAAACCAGATTTTGACAAACATAAAAATAGAATGGTATCAAAGATATATACAAATTAGCGATTTATAATTTCGGGTTTCTCACGGAGACGCAGGAGTATTTAGGTTTACAGTATAAAAAAGATATATTCGAGATAAGCAAATTTAAACCCTCGATAGGTTGATCAACATTAAGTAACTCAATAATAATTTTCAACGCTCAATTTCACCAAAATACAGTTTTGTACAGAGGTATATAAAAAGTTTTCCATTGGTCAAAAATTACAAAGGCTTATTACTCAAACAAGAACATGATACCCTAATAAAGCTGCTTGTCCGCAAAAGCGGGGCGAGAAAATGAACCAATCAGGCTGCGTCTTTGTGAAGCCCAAAAGAAGTGCATTTAAATCTGAGGAATGTGATTGGTCCACTACACATCTCCGCTCCGCTTCTGTGCACAGGTGGCCTAGGGGCGCGTCTCCACTGCACGCGGAGACGTGCGGAATAGACCAATCTTTGTCGCGCAATAAATACTATCTGTCACCTTCCTTACAACATTGGACAAGCAAAACATATATTTGTGTGATGAACACGAATATTTGTGCCTGGGTCATGGATGTTCTATGTATTTGAGTATTTATTTATCTATATAAGTATGTATATCGTCGCCTAGTACCCATAACACAAGCCTTCTTGAGCTTAATTTGGGACTAGGTTGATTGTGTGAGGTTGTCTGATATTTATTATTATTTATTAAAACAGGTGACGCGGAAAACAAATCGCACGACAAGAGAAGTTGCGTCGATATGATGCCCGCTCCGGTGGGTCCACTGGAGCGGAATCAACCAATCACGAAAGTGATGCGGAGCTGAGATTTCAACTCAGGTGGAGTGCTCCCTAAAACAACCCCGTTGTGTTGGTGTCACTCTGGATGCAATGTCCGCTCACCAGCTTTTATTTAACGACTAAGGGTTACTCCACTGAAGCGGAGTAACCTGGGGGGGTATTCGACCAATTTTAGAGATATAATGGAGATCTCTCCTTTGCATCGCCATCCGTCACTTTTGACGTGTGCCTACTTGACAAGTGGCGATATCCCTAGAAGATCGCAACTTCGTCAATTCGGACGCGCAAAATTTTCGCTTTCTTTGTATGTGACGGCATAAATAACAGGCGCATACTTTAAATTGACCGCGTAGTACGTGAAATTAGTCCGTTACGTTTCGTTCAAAACAGAAATTTATATACATGAATAACATTTTTGACAATCATTATCGCCTTCGTATTTCCAAAATTGAGATGAGATATGTCACTTTTAAGCTCATCGCATTTAAATGACAGTTCAATGGCGATATAACTGTTATCTAATGGAGATTTGACGTTTGGCGATATCTCAAACGGCATTCTCGAATTGGGCCCCTGAGTTGAAATCTCAGCGCCGCTTCACTTTGGTTGTCGTGATTGGTTGATTCCGCTCCAGTGGATACGCACCCTAATCAATGATCTAGCATAAAACGCCATGTTTAATTTTCAGTTGCCATACTCTCAATGACATAATTTTGTGATAACATTCGCCTTTTATCAGTTTCGCATACGATAATAAAATGTGCTTAAACGTGTGTTAAATTAAAACAATAAATACATTGCTGTATTGTATTTAATAAATACATTTGCATACAGCTGGAATTTTGGTTGCAAAGGAAATTCTGTGTCTGGGCAATTTTAGGATTAGTTTAGTACTTTAGTGTCATGGATTTACGTTCACTGTCACATTGCAGGAGTTGGCCGCCTTGTTTCCGCTTGCCTTTCTGCAATTCTGAGTAAAAGATGCGCTTAGCCACTCTTTCTTCTGACATTCGGGACTCGGGAGACATGGCCAGACCACCGCAGCTGCCGCCTCATTAAATAAGCTTCAATTCCGTTGACATTAGCACGTCGCAGAACTTCAGTGTTCTGAACACGGTCCGACCAGGAGATGTTCATAATGTCACGGAGGCATTTAAGATGAAACCTATCCAATATGGGAATATGTCTGCGATAGAGGCACCATGTTTCTGAGGCATACAGGAGATTGGGCAGAACGATTGCCATGTATACAGAGACCTTAGTCGGGAGCTTTATGTCATGTGAGCGGAACACCTTGACGCGGAGTTTCCCGAAGGCAGCAGCAGCCGCTCCGATCCTGCTGTTTATTTCGTCGTCAAGGTGGCACTATGGCGCATCCTCATATATTTCTGGTCAGGCTTTAAGAATAAACACATTTTGTAAGTTTTAAATACTTAATTATTATCGTACTGCCGAACACATAGTTTCCATTGCGCCGTTACCTCGCCCCCGAAACACGACTCACCCTCACTATAAAAATGAACCGATGAAACGTTTTACAAATCGCCACCAGATGGCGCGCACGCGTTTCTTAATCGCGATATATACCTACTGTCACTTTCCTTTCAATGCCGTGCGAGCAGGACGGGTGATGCCGAGTCGCGCGACCATCGAAATCGTGCTAAGGTATGCTAGCCTGCCTGTTCAGTCCGTGTCATTCATTCAGAATGTTTACATAATTTTGAGCACTTTGGTCGTGTATAGAGTCAAACCATGCAAACTAACTCACTTTGTATGTTTTGACAGATTGACTCATTTGTATGGTTTGACAGGTTGTTTGAGGCTAAAATGTTCCGCCGAGAATAACAAATTGTCTAACAAATAGGCTAGAGAATGCAAAACTGGTTATTTTCCCTAAAAGTAACCGGTTTTACAACGAAAAAAAAAACTGGTGAGACCAAGTACGAAAGTAAATACATCATTCAAAATTTAACTGATTTCAAAAAATTCCATTTGTTTTGACAGTTTTGCTACCAAAATATAGTTTTTTTTTGTTTATATTTTTGCGTTAGACTGGTACTTATAGAACAGAGAGGGCTTTTTCTAAAAGTGGGACAGTACAATCAGCTGCAAAAGGTGCTACAGACATGGATGGGCAAAATGTAATCGATTAACGGTTTAATGAGGCCATTAATTAATCTTAAATGTACGACTTCCGATAAAATTAACCGTAGATCAATATTCTGCGATTAATTAATTGATTTAAAAAATAATCGATTAATGCCCATCACTGGCTATATACCAGGTGCACAAAAATTAAATGATAATCACGGACTCTAGAGAATAGGGGTTGTACACATAATTGTGAGCGTGTTATTGTTAATACGCTTAGCTATCTTTGCTGCTGACTGTACTGATATAATACGTATGTCATAAATTTGTTATGTTACGAAGTGTATTATTGAGATTATTACTTACGTTACTTTTTTGAAATTGGTCAAAAATATAGACACTATAATTTGTCATTGATATAATGTATTTACAGTTGCCGAGAATCTTCTTGACCCAAAATGGCGGATCTGCGCATGCATATTTGTACGTAAATCGGCTACTGCGCAGTCAAGGTTAGGCTCAAGAAGTTTCTCGGCAACTATACTTACTTAGTCATTTTTGCTGTAATTTTAATCAATGATCGTCTGAAAACCAAAAATCACTAAAATCACTGTCTTTACTTGTGAGTTTGCTTGTTAACAGAGACATTCACAAAGCACGTATTCAATTTTTTTCTTATCACAAAGAAAGTGGCGAGAATTGATAAATATTGAACGGAAAAGTTAGACAATTTGATAACATACACATCAAGATAGATAAACAGCAATATTTTTTGGTTACAAAATATCGAATAAACTTAATTAAGAAATTCAGGTAATTTTTGGAAAACGCCCCTTTGTCGTTAAATTGCTGAATCTATCTTGAAGTTATCACAAGAAGCTATAAGTACACTTGAGGTCCCATTTTGGAATAATCAGAAGACAAGCTTAGTTCGTTCAACTCTACTGTTCAGTGTTAATGACTCGTTATGATATATTGTTAGCCAGGAGGTAAAATAATGATTATTATAAATATTGACACAGGTAAATTATGAAAAACAAAAAATGATCCACTGCAATGTAAGCAGGACTCGAACCTGCGACCCTACGTTTCCGGCGTAGTGCTCTACCAACTGAGCTATCACATCGTTACGTCAATCACTCCAAATCTTTGATTCCATAATTATACGCTACTGGAGCGCCATCTGCGTCATGTTTTAACAGAATTGATACAAAGATTCTATTAAAAGATAGATAATATAATATGCCTTTATTCAAAATGATAACATATCTTTATTTCAAAACTGACCAGATATCCACTTGAGGGTATATGACTATGAATATGGATTGAAGTTGTAACTCGCTGATTCAGTCATTCTTGCAGTGTAAATAAAAAAAATTGGGAAATGCATAAACTATATTTAACATTGATACAACATTTATTTTAAATTGTTATGTATGTAAAAGTGAAAAATACTAAATACGTAGTTTCTTTGTATGTATCAAGAAAGATTTTGAAGATAGCATAAATTAATTAAGAGAAAAAAATTTTTGTTCCACTGAAAAACATTTCATAAAGAACATGTTCTTTGAAACGATTAAGAAGTATTTTTAAAATGATTCAATCCCCAAATACTCCAATTTGTGTAGTTTGTCCCCAAATAAATATTTTTCTTAAAAATGTGTGACATAATTATATAACATCAGTTTGTTTGAATCTTTAGCTATCATAGCATCAAACTTTCAGCAACATTGGAGGCACATTCATTTTTAAATCCATGTATCTCCACCAGAGATACAAAAATAATTATTCATCGGAACTCCAACTAAGAGTTAAGAGCAAACATAAATTGCATTTAGCAGTTTACAGTCTGCATGTATTCACTATGGTCACCACCAGTAAAAAATCGAACATCTTGTTGGAATAAACTTATCTTCGAGCACTCCATAATGGAACCTCCGTATGCTAGCTCTGGGTATGGGACGCTGGTAATACTATTGCAGCTGCGCGGGGGGCATGGCGGGGTGGTCGCGGTCGCTCCAGTGTCGCTCCACGAACTTGCGGATGTAGTTATAGGGCTTCGAGTCCGGCTCGCCCATTACATTCTCTACCTGAAATGATACAATGGCTGTGATCATGACAAAGACCTGTGTCCAAAGACAAAGATCTGTGTCCGGTCATTCAGAGTACACAATCTAAACCAAGAAGTTTTATAAAAGAAATTTTACTCTGAATGGACTACGTAAGTTAAGTAGCTCTGTTCAACTGACGTAAGAACCGGCTAAGTGCGAGTCTGACTCGCGCACCGAGGGTTCCGTACAGACACTTATCCCATCTGAACTGGCCAGGTTCAGTTAAGTTTGCATCTGGTATACGCCATTTCAAATACAAAGGCCCGATTGCCCTTGACCGTCTCAAGTGCAATCGGGCCTTCAGGTTTGAAATGGAGTATATGTATAGCACCGGATACAAATGAGGTGCTATGTTAACGTAACCAATCACGTTTGTTGTATGGGAGCCCCCTTTACAGTACAGATTAGGATCTGATGATTGGATTAGAACCTGGAGAAATCGACTATTCAAATTTTTCGGAATAATAATAACTGTAAAACCAACTTAACCTAATGTAATGGGTTCTTTAAAACAATGTGTGTGTCAGACTTATGAAAATTTGGCAAAACTTACAGAAGGGAAGAAGTTTGGCAAGACTTACAATGTTTTCGAGTTGATATAGCATTATCTCTATTCAATATTTTATAAATTTTTCATCATGTAACGGAAGCCGTACCTTGTAAGGTGGTGAGATAGTGACTTCGTTGTACACTCGGATGTTCTGTCCGGCCCACGAGACATCATCAATGACTCGTGCAATTGCCAGGAACAGCCGCTGGCCCTCCGGGTCCAGGCAGGCGGATAATGCTGAAACCTGAAAGCACCATGATATTATTACAGGAAATATAATCGGTTAACCACCACAGGTGTTGTTTGATGACAGCCAAACTCAGTTACTCTTTATGAAATGTCAAAAACATTTTGTTAGTATGACGTTTCTATGAAGATACTGGCTTTAAACGTCATAAAAATCAGTACTCAATACACTTCTTTTTAGGTTTAGTCCAATTAAAACCAGTATAATGCAAGAAAGTTAGTATTTGGTTATGTGTGATTAGTGGTTGCAATGATAGAATTTATTTTCATTTAGGGCCGATTGTTCAATCACCAGATAAATTTATCTGCCGGTTAAAGTTATTGCTATCCTTTTCTCCCGTCATATAAAAATAAAGTGACAGCCAACATTTATCTGACAGAAATTTTTTATCTGGTGATTGAACAAGTATATTTAGTATTTATCAACCTTAATATTGTAAATATGTTTATTTTGTTTATCTATAAATAAATCCTATATTTTGTAATTTTTTAAATTTGCTTAAGAGGCCTTATTCCTTTTAAAATGCTGATTGTTTTGCCATTTTTCTCTATGATCAAACATGTTTCTTAACATGGGGTTTATTGGTATATATTTGAAACCTACAGTTTGAATTTTTCATTGATAATTTTTGTTTCAAAAACTACTCGAAATTGACAAAATTCACGCAGAAAATTAGTTTTTTCAACTTATTTTCGACTGTATGCAATGAAAGTGTGAAATAGCTATGTTACTACCTAGAACTCGGGGAAAAGTATTATTCGCTTCAAAAAGTTGGTTGAAATTAACAATATATTTGTCATAATATGAAAAAAATAAATTTTAAATGGAATAAGGCCTCTTAATATCAATTCATCGGCCGTTTCCTATTTTCCTAGTTCATTCACAAAAATTCAATTGTTATTATTGTTTTTAAACCCACGAAACAAGAAGGGTGTTATAAGTTTAACATGTGTATCTATGTGGATAGACCAATTTAAGTGTGGTTATCTCTTTGTTTCTTCACTTTGCAACTGTTACTTTTTACTTTTCACTTTTACAACAAACTTTTTGCAACATTGTTATGGAGAAACCAGAATGTTAGGTAATTAATATTAACTTATGATTCCTGCTATTGCATCAGCTTGTGCTAAAAACAATATAAACTAGAAATCTGAACATTAGATACCTTTCTGTATAATAATAATCGTCGTGTGCTATGATTATCGTCAAAAACAAGTGAACTAAGTTCAGAAGCAACTGTAGAGGTGAATGGATTTGAACAGTATACTCAGTCATTCAAGAATGACTTATGAAGTTCTAAAGTAGATGAATAAGCATTTAAAAAAGTAACACTTACTAGTCTTCTTTTATTCTCAATAGAATTTCGCACTCGAGTATTTAGTCTGTGAAGATTCAAGCTCTGAGGTGCTTCTGGTACGGCGGTCACTTCTTTTTTGATTTGCACGTCACTCACTAACGACAAATTAACAATGTTCACATCGTGACGTTTAGGATCACCGCTGGACGAAGGGCATTTCAAAATCAGCATCTTAGTTTGAGGATCGAAAGCTAAAACTTCTCCTTCTATCTCTTGATTGTAACATGTTCGTGTTGCTACTATACTGCCGATGGTGAAGCAGTCAGACACGACTGTTGACATTTTGAAGAGTTGTTTTCAAGGTTTACTTTATATACACCGGTGACATGCAGCTCAAAGGCTTCTAATAAAGTAATTATGTAAGTTCAACGTGTTCAAATGTTTTGTTGAGGCGACGAGCTGTCGGCCATTGAAATATTTGAAGTTTCTTTTGCGTTTTGTTGCTGCACTATTTGTTGAAGCATTTTGTGACTTAAATGTTTTTTCAAAATTAATTGGTTTTCTGGTATAACACACTTAACACGGGTTTGTAAATATCAAATTACACATATTTTATAGTATAACTCTCATGAAAATAGTATGAGATCAATTCAAATCATCACAAAAATAAAATAAAAATAAACGCTGGTGATTGTAATGATTATGTTTGACGTTTTTACAGTAAGCTTAAACAATGAACAGTGTTGTCGGGGCTCTAGAGTGCAAAATCTACCAATTCTACCATTCTGAAAGCGGCTGTCAAGTGTCAGCCAATGTCAATGTCATGTCATATGCATGTCAAAATTTGCTTGTTTTGTTCAGATTGATGAATTGATTATAGGATTGATGCGATTTTTCGCTTAAATATGTAGAAATGTCTGAAAATAGTAACGAAGAAAAGGTTGTCCTGCCTCATCACGAGCAGCAAGAGCTCTGTAATACGCGTCTGCCGTATCGACAGGGCCGAAAACTGACTGCAGTAAAGGTTATACAAGTTTGTTTTTATTTTCTTTTCCTACAAATCAATTGAAATGAAATGAAATAATTTATTCAGTAAGTAGGCCACAGGGGCACTTTTACAAGTCAGATTGTGAATCTACCGGCATTTCGCAAGAGGAGACCGCTGTTGAGAAGAAAGCCGAAAGAAACTCAACAGTAAATCATTTTTTCGTAAATAATACTGAAAACCATTACAATGATTACATTTGTGTTATAACTAATTACACTGGTACACGTAAAGGAGATGTATAGATACTCCAAATCAATGTTAAGTAGGAACATTAAAATGAAATTTTAACGATAAATTCATAATATTAAATATACCCAGAGATGTTTAAAGTCTCTGGGTGTCACAACATGCAATAAAATATAATTACTTAATTAATTTAATTCCACAGAGATGTATAAGGTCTCTAGGCGTCAACGTGAATAATTTACAATAGAAAATAATTATTAAACCTAAATTTCTTAGAGATGTATATGGTCGCTAGGCGTCATAACATGCAATAAAATATTTTAAAATTATTAAATTAAAACTGACTGCCTGCATTTATGCTTTTATCAATTTTCTTAATAATTGTCTGACTTTTTTGATGGAAGTGATGCTGCCCCATTTATTTTTGAAATAAGTAAAAACTAAAATAAGTATGCCATATAAACAACACTTCAGCCAGTTTGTTGCTCAAAAAAGTTTTATTTTCCTTCAGGTATACACCATCAACAATGAATCCAACCACCTTCTAATATTTGGTGTCCCCTCCCTCAATTTGAGACAAGAAGCAAAGGCCCTGTTTCTTAAATTTGGCAGATTAAAATCATTTAACCTCGCAAATGATTATAAATCTGAACAGTTTACGGAAACTTACCATGCAGCATTCGTGAAAATACAATCAGCAAGGATGGCTAAAAAAATGTTGGATACAAAGAATTTCTATGGTGGTTCCTTGCATATAGCCTATGCCCCAGAATTAGAAGATCTGGATGAAACAAATACAAAATTATTGCAACGGAAACATGACGTCTTAGCCAGGCTACGGAACTTGCAGAAAGAAGTTGAGAAGGATACCAAAAAAATAGAGGTTGATGTTGTTGTTGAAAAAGTAGCACCAAAATTAAATATGGGTGAGGCTAATATTATACACCATGATGGTACCGTTAGAAAACGGAAGCATAAAGCTGAAAAGCAACAGTTTATGCCTTGTTTTATAGAGAATGAAGTAAAGTCACCAGAAATTGATATGATAGAAGAAAAACGGGCTAAATCTATAACAAATGAAGTCCATCGAGAAAAACATGATGTAAGTACAAATATTACCAAATTCATAGATAGAACATCAAGTAACGTTGAAACTGTAGAATATTCAAGTATAGAAATTATAGATTGTACTTCAGTAGACTTAGAAACTGTAACTAATGTAGATGAACACTCAGGCAAGACAAATGAGGGTGATAAAATTTACAAAGTACCTGAAAAACCGTTGAATAAGATTAAATTTTATGTAAATAAAAAAAGTTAGTTTTCATAATGGTTTTATTTCAACTGAGTATACGAATATTTGTAAAATAACAGAAAACATTGTATAAATTTGTATTAAAGCGGGTAAGATAAATAATGTGCTGGATTGAGTCTAATTAAGTAAGTCTTAGGTATTAAAGTATATGGTATTTATATCAATTATAATTTAAGCAAGCAGCAAAAAATCAACAACATATTTACAAAACAGTACAACTTACACACTAGTGTATAGTATAAATAACAACTTTTATAGATACAGTGTACTCAATTTTACATTGTTTTCGGATGTTGACTGCTCCCATTCTTTTTCATCACACTCATATGTAGTGTCATAATCATAACGTATAGCGGCGAGGGTCATACGTTCATAAAGTTATGGTTTTAACATATTATTCGAGATATTATGCATATTAAACACCCTTGTAATATACAATTACAATTCACAACCTATACGTATATAAATTCAATTCATACACAGATAAAGTAAATGTAAAAGGGTCATTCTCATCTATACATATAATTCTTTCTCAATTGTCCCAATGTGAAATGAACTTTTCAACCATCTTCCAAAAAAAGGAGGTTCTCAGTTTTGGGTGTATTTTTTTCTGCTTGTTACTTCTGAAACTGTTTTGTTTATTTTTTTGTACGAATTTTAATATCTCCTGATTGGTCCCATGAAATGTTGGTGAAGATCTGATAACGAGAACCATGAGGAAACGAAGGAACTCTTTCAATGTTATATGCACCAATATGGCGATTGGAGATTTTTTTAGCAATTTCTTCAGTTCTCGAAACTACAATTTCCTCTCGTTGAAGTCGGTTACATTTGTGTAAGTGATTATATGCACATATATGGAGGTCGGTGTTTTTGATAGAAATTCATTCAGTTCTCTCATTAAATTCAATCTGTTCTAAAATACACCAATTTGTGTTTGCTCTAAGAAGATTAAGTTGCACCAGCTCTAGAGAGGTAGCACTTACAGCATATCATGGGAATGTTTCTTCTATTCTGAATTACGGATTAATGATATGGGGTAATTCAGTAGAAGTGAAAAATTTATTTTTAGCACAAAAGAAGTGTATAAGAGCTGTGTGTAACACCCCCTGGCACATTGTAAACCTTTATTCCAAGCTACGGGGGTCTTACCTTTACCATGCATGTATATTAAACGGATTGCATTATTTGTAAAACGACATCCTGAATATTTTATAAAACATGATCAAATTTACACTAGATCAACTAGACATAAGGATAAACTATACTTGCCTCGATCCAAAACGCATGTTTTTGGCAACAATTATTATTGTATGGCAATTAAAATTTTCAATAATTTACCGACGTATGTACAGGAATGCCCCCTTAATCAGTTTAACAAAGTCATACATAACAAGGTGGCTTCTTGAAAAATGTTATTATTCCATCCAAGACTTTCTGAATGAACAATATAATAATAATGATAATAACATTTAAAACAAATATATTCCCCTAATTTTGACATATTCTAATCTATTGTAATCATATTTATAATAAGTCGACATTTAATATAGAATTGTATGGCCTACTTTCTAAGTTATGTTCTTCATAATATTGTAAACAGCGAACAAAAATTAATTATATTGCATGCCTATTTTAGGTCGAACATGAACTTCCTGTGTGTTATCAACATCCATTGTAGCTACACTGTTCTTGCAATAAATATCTTTATCTTTATCGGAAATTCAATTTCTTCTTTATAATTATGTAATTATATTATTATGCACACAAATAAACGTTAACATTGTGTCAATAAAAAGTTTAAAATGGACTCATTTTGCCTAATACTTCAGATAACTTTTACGAAACAGGTAAGGATGAATGTGACAAAATTATATCTAATGGTGAAAATGACTGCAGGCATTTTACATAACTTTGACTTGTCACATGTCTTTGTTGGCGATTGACTAGCTTGCACTTGCAGCGTTATTCCTCGGCGTATTCTTCTGCGGGCATCTCTTCCTGTTCGTCGAATTCACCATCTTCTACTCCCACCTCCTGGAATTATATACATATACATTTTAGTGGGGTGAAACCATTACATCTCAATATGTTACAATTATTATTATTATTATTATTATTTATTCAAAATAGCCATGCATTTAAACTCGATTGCACCTGATGTTAAGTGACAATAAGGCCTAAGATGGAGCATGCTTGGCTAAAAGATGCCTATTCACTCTCGACTTGAAGAGATCCAAGTTATATTTTTCAGGAAACAGGTGCGCAGGAAGAGAGTTCCATTCCTTAGGTGTCCTAATAAGGAAAGTTTAAGATAGATCTAGGGATCGGTACCGAAAAGGTAAAAAACGGGACCCTAATACTAAGACTCCGCGGTCCGTTCGTCTGTCTGTCTGTCCGCCTGTCACCAGGTTGTATCTCATGAACCGTGACAGTTGAAATTTTCGCAGCGGAGTCTTATTAATAGGGTATTATTCCTTTGCGGAACCCTAATATCGGAATGAATGGGATGGTTATTCCGAACATCAGAGTGACATATCACCTCGTACTGCTGGTACTCGGAGACCAGGTCGTTCATGTTGCTCTCCGCCTCGGTGAACTCCATCTCGTCCATACCCTCACCCGTGTACCAGTGAAGGAACGCCTGCAACAAACCAAATATATTATACTAGCGACCCGCCCCGGCTTCGCACGGGTGCAATGATGATAAATTATACATTTAAACCTTCCTCTTGAATCACTCTATCTATAAAAAAATATCTAAATCCGTTGTGTGGTTTTAAAGATCTAAGCATACATAGGGACAGACAGACAGGAAGCGACATTGTTTTATATTATGTAGTGATTCCCGTTAAAAGGTTGCACGCCTGTATGCAATATAGTAGAAATTGTGAGTAAAGTGACAATAACGCCATCTAGTGAGAACTTGCGAGACAAGTTAGTGGTAAATGTCAGTGTGGCGTCAAGTGACAGTTAAAAATAAAGCAGTCAACGCACGTAGTGCAACTAACTCAATCCTAACCCCGGGATTGTCAAGCAAATGTAACTAACGTTCCTACTTATCCTGGCCTGATATATATTTTTTATTTTTCTTTAAAACCGATCACAACCCCATTTGTGAATCTGATTATATTTCAGCTCGAAACGGTACCCTTAGAGATTACAGGTGCCGTGACCAGGATAAGTAAAGAAGCATACATAGCGCCTAAGCTAGGCCCAGAATTGAAGTCTTTGAACATTTAAGTTTTGACCAGTACTGCCAGCTTAAAAAAATAGCTTGCGTATACAAAAATAATCGCAATGCACTTTATTAGGGGATTTAGGAATACTACTGAAAATACGAAACTAAACCGAATAAAAATACTTGATTATGAATTCACACCCGCTCTAGAAATACTTAGAGTGAAACAATTCCTAAATTGTAGGACAGTGAACTCGCAGTGACAGTACCTTGCGTCTGAACATGACGGTGAACTGCTCGGATATCCGCTTAAAGATCTCCTGGATGGCGGTGGAGTTGCCGACGAAGGTGGCCGCCATCTTGACGCCGCGCGGCGGCACGTCGCACACCGCTACCTTCACGTTGTTCGGGATCCATTCCACGAAGTAACTGCCATATAAATAAATGTGATTGAATTAAATTCTGTTGACGCGGAACGAAATCTTCGGCTAGTATATGTTGCCTTGCCAGTGATGATGATTACTTTCGGCACTGAAACGTGGTATCTCAAGATAGTTCTCATAAGAATTTCTTATAAGGTCATACGATACGAATTTTCGAACATCGAATTCACCCTGAGATCAGGAGAGAGGTCTATGCTAAGAGTCTCTCTGCGCAATCGAACCAGGATTGAAGATATCCCTAGAAGAAGCAGTGGAACCGGTATAGTTCAAAGAATTGCAAAATGTTACTGGCAATGGCTAGAAAACGTTATTCAAAGACGGCAGCTCGGGCTGATATGCTTGTGAGTGGCGACCACACATCCGAAAACGCGTGGGGAGTTCTCCCGCTAGGTGGACAGATGACCTGGTCAAATTAGCTGGATTTGCTAATGACCAGTCATAGTGACGTTCTTTGGGATTGGGATTATGTCCAGTAGAGTACATCTTCAGTCTGATACCTGGAGCAGTGCCCCCCATCTCTACCGTGGGAACCCAGAACGATACCTACACGTCGCCTGTCGTGGCCGACACGCTTAGCCAGTCGGTTGCCACACGCGCTCACGGCCGGACGCCGCCGGTCGCGCTATAAAATCACCAAAAAAATGGCTTTGTCGCGAATGAGACCAACGCGCTGGATTGTTGCGGGGTGTAAAAACATAAAAGCAACAGATATTTATCTTTTTTTCTTTGCCGACAGACGATGCAATGTTACTAAAAAATCTTAGAACTTAATAAGCACCTACCTAGAAACGCATTGCATACACTGTTATAATAGACACATGTAATGTTGAATAAATAAACTTACCTACTTAATATACTTAAATTCATAGAAAACATCCACTACCTATATCAACAAGTGACAATAATTTACTCACTAAGATTTACCAAATCGGTTTAGTGTGGCGGGAGATCATTGCACGGCCTAAAAAGGGCGTAAACGTCGGCGTTGTTCTTGACACTTAAGACCTTTTGCAAGGAATGCATTCGCAAAGATGAAACGCGTGATCAGATTATTATAACACAACTTGTACAGTAGCCGGCAAACAACTTGAACCAAAATGGCGGATCTGCGCATGTAAATTTGTACGTAAATCGGCTACTGCGCAGTCAAGGTCACGCTCAAGTTGTTTGCCGGCTACTGTACCTAGTGACTGTTTCAAAGCTTGTAATGCTAGTATTATACAATATGTAACACATTATATATAGGCACCTACCAAACTTTATTTAGTAAGTACCTACTGTCATCGGGATATATTTAGGTTACTTAGGTTAGAACCTACACAGAGAGTTGTTTTTGTTTCAGGTTTCTGGTATGTTCAGATAGAATAGGTAGGTAAGATTCCGATATACCTACTCGGAAATTAAAATGATTTTGATGGTGTGCCGCAGCGCATGTGAATACCTATTTCTAGTAGGTACCTAATGATAATTAAATTTGACTAATAAATTTAAATAAATCGATCGTATTTTCATTTATCTTGACTTTTTATAAAATCGTTTCTAAGCGGTGTCAACCCTAGCCTCGTTTTGCCGGCACGTGCGGCCAACGACCCGCGCGTTCAAGGTCGCTCCATTGTTAAATTGAGTAGGCATGAAAAGCAGTAGGTATTTGCATTTTTATTCAGACATGGGTATCTGTTCGAAGAACTATTATATTAATCTGTGCCTGGAGTTCTTATCCTGGACCGTCAGCATCTGCTCGTCGACCTCCTTCATGGACATGCGGCCGCGGAAGATGGCGGCCACGGTCAGGTAGCGCCCGTGCCGCGGGTCGCACGCCGTCATCATGTTGCCGGGGCTGAACATCTGCATGGAAGATTCGGTTAGATCATCATAAGTAAAAAGTTAAAAGTCTGTAAATCTCCAGGGATGGATATAGGGACCAATGAAATAACTATTGGTTAACAAAACGCAGCCTTTAAATGAATTGAGAAATATTGTTTCGGATCATAGATAATTATTACAAAGACAGAATACAAAGACATTTCTCTTGATCCAAGTGCACGACTTAGGTGTTGGGTATTATCAAGAGAACCTGATCGTTTCAACAATAAAGGCCAGAAACATCAGAATATACGGGGCCTTTAAGATAATTGTCAGGTTTTTATTAAATAATCAAGATTGAAGGTTGTATCTCAGATTATGATCAATGAATATGAAGATGCCACTAGTAACGTACCTGTTGCGTTAATTCGGGAACAGTCAGAGCTCTGTATCCTTGGCTGTTTCTGGCAGTCAATGGAGCAAAACCTGGAAAATAAGGCAAGGCAACAAATAAAGTGACATTGTCAGTGGCATATTACGTGAAAATCTGTGATGGTAGGTCAGAGTAAAAGCCACTACTAGAAAATATTGTCAACTTGGATTTTTCCTGGGAACACTGAGGGCATTTAGAGCCAGTGCCGGATTTACTTATAATGGTGTGCTGTTTATACTTTCTGGTAGTGTGTGTTGACAAGAGTAGGCTAGGCAAGAAGAAGTATCACATCAAGTTGTATGTGGGTGTTGTTTTCTAAGTATTCGGAAGTACAAATGACATCTATTTCAGATTACAAGATGAAACACATAGATTCATCTTGGGTGTCGTAACAAGTTCTACGTTTTTAGTTGCTAAGAGTTAGTTAGTGACTCACCAGGCATGAAGAAGTGCAGACGTGGGAACGGAACCATGTTGACGGCCAGTTTTCGGAGGTCGGCGTTCAGCTGTCCGGGGAACCGCAGGCAAGTCGTGACTCCGGACATCGTGAGCTGGCGAAGAACAAAGATGTCACAGGGGGCACACGAGCAAACGGATCGCCTGATGGAAAGCATTACCGCCGCCTCGACACCTTGTGTCTCCACTGGTGTCTATACACCTGCAACACCAGAGGAGTCACAAGTGCATTGCCAGCCTTTCAGGTGGGAGTACGCTCTTTTCTTCAACGTTCGAGGGTCGTATCAGTGACATACTGTAGCGGTTAATATCCCAAAATTTGTTTTCTTTAGTATTTAAATATGACCATAGCCCTGCTCCTGGAGCGGATCCCACCGACCACCGAAATTCCGGTGGTATGGAGAAACACATACAAACAAGTTTACACGGGACTCACCGACACCAGATGGTTGAGGTCGCCATAAGTTGGTTCCTGCAGCCTTAACGTTCTGAAGCAGATATCGTATAGCGCCTCGTTGTCGATGCAGAAGGTTTCGTCCGTATTCTCGACCAGCTGGTGGACCGAGAGCGTCGCGTTGTACGGTTCTACTACCGTGTCTGACACCTGGAATTACGGAAATCGATATCTGGTTGGCAACCAATCAAGTGAGCCCCTTAATGGAAAATATAGAGGCGTCGGCCTATCCATTATCGATGTGTGTAACGTGCAACACAGAAGGCTTACTCGATAATTAGATAATTTGTTAGGAAACATAGAGGTGGACCGATTGGCAATGGTATCGTGGTAAAAATGCTCTTGATAACCATTTATTTTTGAATTGGTATTGACACAGGGAGAGAATACGATTTGGTAGGTGCTTATTTCCTTAATCTGTAACGAGATATTGTTTGCAGAACTTATTTTAGCAGACTCAAGCTCCTCCCCGTGAGCATCTCAGGATAAATCGGGAGTTTCTGAGTTTCCAGCAAAGCATTACTGATGGGATATGAAGGTACCTTGGGCGACGGAACGACGCTGAAGGTGTTGATGATGCGGTCAGGGTACTCCTCGCGCAGCTTGCTCAGCAGCAGCGTGCCCAGGCCGGAGCCCGTGCCGCCTCCAAGAGAATGGGTCAGCTGGAAACCTGCTCACAGAAAACACATTAACACTTTGAACACCGAGAACCCGCTCGAGGCACTGTGCTCGTAGCGAGTTTCCGCAACATACGCATTTCCCCATGTTATCGGCTACGCGCGTATCGCTACGAAATCCTCGGTTGCGAACGAGTTGCACGTAATTAATTCAATTACTAAGTGTACCAAATGTTGATGTTCTACTAAGACTACAGGTAATATAGGCACTCGGTAATATCATAATCATTTATCCTAATCATCATGTATAAAAGTCTTCTTTTAACCTCCACAATCGCCGGGCGTTGAACTCACCCAATTTTTTAAATTTTCTAAGAGGATTTACTGATCATATTACTTTGGTGATGGCCAGGTTGACATAACTCCATACCTTGAAGACAGTCGCAGCCCTCAGACTCCTTCCTCACGACATCCATGACGGAGTCAACGAGCTCCGCTCCCTCGGTGTAGTGGCCCTTCGCCCAGTTGTTGCCTGCACACATACATTGACAATTATAAGCGCTAAGTAGGAAGAGAGGTCATGTAGCAATCAGAGGATTACGTTGGGCCATGGCGAATTTGTTGAATAGAAAGTAAAATAAATGGTACTGAAAAGGTGATGACTGATGAGGCTCAGGTTTTACTCAGGCACGGTTTTACTCTATACCTGTAATATATTGAATATGCATACTTTGGTAACGACATATACATAAATAAAAATCTGTCCAGGCTTTTCGCTGTGAAAAAGTTGACTGTAGTAGCCTCACAGAGTCTCACCATTACAATAGTGTAGAAGCATGCTAAGTGCTGTGTGGCTCAGTTCTCTCACTATTGAGTAATTTGAAACAGCTCACCAGCGCCGCTTTGCCCGAACACGAAGTTGTCAGGACGGAACAGTTGACCGTAGGTGGAAGAGCGGATGGCGTCCATGGTGCCTGGCTCCAGGTCCACCAGGACGGCGCGCGGCACGAAGCGGGTGCCTACGGATAAGACATTGATGAAAATATATGGGACTTGCATCAGCAATTATCAAATGCAATGCGCAAGATACAACGATTGGTCAGTCGAGAGTGCGAGAATCTGCCAAACTCCTTCAGACTGCAAACTGGCATGAGCACCGTTACCAACACCATTTTCGAGAGAACGTGTTGTGCCCTGATTGTCACATGAGTGGCTGCATGCAACCTAATGTTCTCAAGGGCAGATTTTAGGTAGCGATATCAATAGTGGTCATATAACCCTCCATGCCTTCATCGCAGCTGGGTCTAGATCGACAAACGTCTGGTCTCCCTAACTCTCGCTTCGATAGATGGTTGCCTATTGTATATGTATGTACACCTGAATCGAAGACTAGACTAGATCGACCCTTATGGTTTCTCGAGTGAATGTAGATATAACTGACCATCTGCAGCCTCATTGTAGTACACCTGGATCCGCTCCAGTTGCAGGTCGGAGTCGCCGTGGTAGTGCCCGGTGGTGTCGATGCCGTGCTCGTCAGAGATGATCTCCCAGAACTGTAAAATGGTGGAATATCAGGTTATTCAATAGAATAAAACACTATCAGTCAGTTTTTTTTTATCTTCACAAAAGGCGGCTGAGATTACAGATTTGTTTCGATTACAGCCTATGATAATTCACAAACCATTTTTGAGAATAGGGCTCTTATATAGGAACTAGCTGAGCCGCGCGGTGTTGCTGAGCTGCTCATCCCACGGGAAAAACTACATTTTTTTTTGATAAAAATAGCCTATGTGTTAATCCAGAGTGTCAGCTACCTTCTCACCAAAATTTATCAAAATTGGTCCAGCCGTTTGAGCGTGAAGAAATAACAAACATACACAGAAACTTTTCACAGGTTTTTCACCCACCCACAAACATTCGCCTTTATTATATTAGTGTGATAAACATTTGGATTGTGACAATATGACACGTTAATTGTTTTTAGGGTTCCGTACCCAAAGGGTAAAAACGGGACCCTATTACTGAGACTCCGATGTCCGTCCGTCCGTCTGTCACCAGGCTGTATCTCAAGAACGGTGATAGCTAGACAGTTGAAATTTTCACAGATGATGTATTTATGTTGCCGCTATAGCAACAACTATTCATGATAAAACAATAATAATTAAGGGGGGTCCGATACAAAAATAGGGCTTTTTGCATGATATTTCGTTCAGCGGGCATTTTCTCATGAACCGTTATAGGTAGACAGTTGAAATTTTCACTGAATGTATATTTTTGTTACCGCTATAACAAAAAATAATAAAAATAAAAAATAAGTAAAAATTAAAGGCGAACCCCATACAAAGAACGTGTTTTTTGTTAAATATTTGTACGGAACCCTTCGTGCGCGAGTCCGACTCGCACTTGGCCGGTTTTTTAATGTGCATACCCCAGCTGTGAAAAGTTATTGATACTTAATTATTCGATCTGCATTTGTCCTTGCCTTTCTGCAGTAACAAGTCAATAGTGACTTCAGCACAAATTACTTCAGTTACTAAGGAGAAAAAATAAAGGTTCCAAACGGACGAAAACATTATCTTTAAATGGCCTACGTTTTACGAGTTTAATACAAAATAATCATCTACTATAGTTTATTAAAATACGGAGTTACACACCTCTATACAAAAGTTTAACTTTGTGTGTTATCATTAATCTCCATCTCAAAGTAGGTTGCTTATTCATGTTGTAATGTAATCGTAAGCAACAAGTAGCAAATAATATTTTCCCATCAGTAACGTACGTACGTTAATAAAGAGGTACGTCGCTCTTGCGTCATTACTGAAAGAATGTCACGATTTCACGCAACTCCTCACTTCAAGAAAGACATATTACATATGAAACTAATGAACATAGGCCGTTTTCGAATGGATTAGTTTAGACACAGGCTATCAATTCAAGAAAGCCATAATTGTGAGCGACTACAATGTACATAAGTCGTTTAGGAATGGGACAGCGGTTATCAGTTTAAAAAAGCCATATTTTATGTGAGACTCCAATGTACTTAAGCTGTTTTAGAATGGGCTGTTAGTAAGGTCGTGGTTACAACTGTGTGTGCACAGCGATGTCTCAAGGATATGTTACTGAGGTTGTTTTATTTAATTCTGATTTTCAGACTTTTCGTAGATACTATTATCACTTTCCTTTTACCTTTTGAACGCTTGACAACATTTTTTTAACCCTTCTCCGGCATAATGAAATAAAGGATAGAAAATTAAATATTATCACATTTTTTCATTTTTGAAAATAATACCCAGCAAATATGTTTGAATGTTAGCATGTTTGGATGTCCATACGCTTTCCGGCCGTCCTTGGCGAGAGGTCGCATTTCTCAAACGATTTTCATGATTTCAGTTCTGTCAAGTTCAAATAGTTCAATAAGTATATATTTATGTATGTTTTTTGTCGATTCCGTTTTTCAGAATTAATCAAAATGGCGAAGATATTTACTATTTATTTATTTGCTCTTTACTTACTGTAAACCAGTAGAAGAGTCTACGGTCACGAAGGACGGGAAGCGATAGATTCCCAGAAGAGCGAAATTGACGGTCATAGATTATTATATTAGGTACTATGGGGGTTAAAAACGTAAAAATGATAAATTTTTAAACAAACACCGAGACATTGGTTTATAATTATAACAGTGTTAAAATTCGAATAAATATATCCATAATCCTTTCTTATTCTTTGCCGTCACTGCCGTGGCCGGGTAAAAAGAGGTTATACAATGTTGGTTTTTACGCTATTTGAGCAGATGTACGAGTAGATATATGTTCAATTGACCTATTTTTGAAACTATGCGTTAATTGAAATAAATAATACATTTGATTTCGAAATTTGTAAGTCTACATCCGAAAACGTAGCTTTTTGCATGCTGTGATAAAGCTAAGTGTAGGTATGATCTAAAAACAAGCCATTTACTATGTCAGCCAAATGTAACTACACTTAAAGCAAATAAAGATTTTCATTTCATTTCGCTTTTTAGGGTTCCGTAGTAAACTAGGAACCCTTATAGTTTCGCCATGTACTAGAAAGCTGAAATTTGGTATGAGTATGTCACGGCGACAAAACGGTAAAATAAAAACTAAAAAATTTAGGTGTACGGGAGGTACCCGAAAATCATTCATTCAGTGGGGTGATTTTTTTTTTCGTTCCAACACTAGTTGTCGACAGTAGTCGTCGTTGAATAGGTCTTTTAAAAATAATAGGGGTCTCCGGACATTCCTTTTTGATAGTCAGCAGTTTTGTAAATATTCGCTCCGAAAATAAAATAAAATAGTGTTCCCCCCCTAACTTTTCAACTACGGGTCAAAAAATTATGAAAAAATTCATGAAAACGAGGCCTTATAAGAACTTTCAATGAAAACTATATTGAATAAAATCGGTCGAGCCGTTTTTGAGTTATCGCAAAAATTCATAATTTTCTTTAAAACGACGTAAGTGCCGCGCGGTGTCCCTACACTTCGAACGTTACACATATTGAAAGTGCCATACTATATCAACACATTTCGCTCAATCTGGCGCGTATAATCTATAAATTCCAGACGGTAATAAGTAATTACTGTTACTTTGGCGTTTACGACCTTTTTATAGAGCTTGAAACCTTTCTCGTAATTTAAGTCTTTCTCGTAATTTTCGTCTACCTATTGTGAAAGATGGGCAACTACGGAACCCTACACTGAGCGTGGCCCGACATGCTCTTGGCCGGTTTTTTCGTCGATATAATGAATGCTGTAACAGGTATTTGGTACATCAAATAAAAAAACGACAATAATATCACGTTTGTTGTAGGGGCTCCCATTAAAAATCCCACTTAAATCAAATGTTTACAATGAAGCGAAAAATTAATGGGTACTCAAACCTGCGTTTCCAACGGGTTTCTGGGCGAACACGAGCTTCCTACGAACTGGACCACCGAACCAGATGTCAGAGCCATATATTGAATTTGATTTACGTTAGCAGACGTTACTGCTTTAATAAAAAATAATCCCACTTAAATATGTATTCTGTTATGTTGTTAAATCAGCAACAGAAATACATCTGTGAAAGTTTCAACTGTCTAGCTATCACGGTTTATAAGATACAGCCTGGTGACATACAGACAGTGGAGTCTTAGTACTAAATGGGGTCCCGTTCTTAGTTTTTACTCTGTCTCATTTATTTAATGTTTAATAAGGCACAAAAAAAACTTATCGTACAAAAGGCGAACTTAATGCCACGAGGCATTCTCTTTAGTTCATAAGCGACAAGAAATCGTGATTCAGAGAACAAATTGAGACGAGTATAAAACATAGAAATCGCTAGCCTGTTATGATATACAAACCAGAAATACGTTTCATTTACATTGACAACGCGTTTGGCGCAGTTTGTAGACACCTGCCTACTGATCCGGCGGTCCTGGGTTCGAATCCCGGCCAGGGCAAATATTTGTGCTTAGGTCATGGTTGTTCTATGTATTTAAGTATATATTTATAAATATAAGAATTCCTTATTCTATGATATAAATATATATATCGTCGTCTAGTACCCATAAAGCCTTCTTGAGCTTAATTTGGGACTAGATAGATTTGTGTGAGGTTGTTATTTATTTATTTATTTGAGACGAGTATAAAACACAGAAATCGCTAGCCTGTTATGATATACAAACAGAATACAGAATAACGTTACATTTACCCTTTGTTACTTAAGTAAGTACACCGTGTTTCCCAGGCTTGATCACCAACCAAGCATGTAAATGAGCGCAATAGTTTAACGCGCGTGAGTTTAGTACAATTAACAGAAGGCTTTCTAAGAGAAAGCTCCAAGTTTCAATGTGGAACACGTGACAGTGAACAGTGCTTAATTACAAGAGCGTTATGTTTGTATACTAGCGACCCGCCCCGGCTTCACACGGGCGCAATGCTGATACTGAATGAAGTGATTCTCTATAATTATGCATAAAAAAAATTACTTGTAGTACTATCAAAAATACGTGGTTAAAGTCTGTCGGTTTATTCGGGCCCACGGTGTATATAAACCTTCCTCTTGAATTCTATATATTAAAAAAAACCGCAGCATAATCTGTTGCGTAGTTTTAAAGATCTAATTACTCCACTATCCGTCTACCTATCTGTCACCAGGCTGTATCTCACGAAGCGTGATAGTTAGACAGTTGAAATTTTCGCAGATGATGTACCTATTTCTGTTGCCGCTATAACAAAAAACACAAAAAAACTGAATAAAACAAATATTAAAAGGGGCTTCCATACAACAAACATGGTCGGTTGCGTTTATATGATCTGTGGTTGCGTTAACTTTGCTCCTTATTTGTATCCTGTGCTATACCAGGTGCAAACTTAACTTAACCCGGCCAGTTAAGATGGGACAAGTACGGGACCCTCGGTGCGCGAGTCCGAATCGCACCTGGCCGGTTTTTATTTAAAAGACACACCCTACTATAGAAATAGAAAGTAGGTCAAAATGACCACCATATTTTGAAAGGCTGAATTAGCTAAGCAATAATAAACAAAATAGTACACCGCTATCTTAATTCATACCGCGGACAACCTTTGTAACGCATGCATAATCACTTAACTAGCATAACGTAACAAATGAATGGAAACGCATGAGATGTGTGTGTCCAGTTCCGATTTAATTTGCCTATTCATTGACCGACCGAGCGAAGCGTATCAGGTTTTTTTTATACTACGACGGTGGCTAACAGGCATGCGGCCCGCCTGATGTTAAGCGGTTACCGCCGCCTGTGGACGCTTGCGACGCCAGGAGCATCACACGCGCGTTGCCGACCCTTTGAGAACCTATTTACTCCCCTCCTGATGAACCGCATTCTGTAGCCCCCGCGTACCTCGGCAGGAGCTCATTCCACATGCGGAGCGTTCGCGGTAGGGAATTCCTCTGGAACCGCACAGATCTCGACCATTTAGGCTCCAGTGTGTGAGGAACATTGCATCCATCCTGCCGATGGCGAGCAGTGCCATGGTAGAAAGTAGCCGTTGGTATCAGACAATTCCTCAGAACAAATCCCATTATGCAGAGGTAGAACACACAAGGAGGTAATCTCTCCTCAGACTTAGAGGCTCAATTCCGTCTGTGAGTCTAGAATCGTCAACTTTGCGCACAGCGCGTCTGTACCTAGTCAAAAGGGCTAAGCTGGCAATAAAAAAAAACTTAATGTTGAGTTTCTTTCGGATTTCTTCTCAACAGCGGTCTCCTCTTGCGAAATGCCGGTAGATTCATAATCTGACTTGTAAAAGTGCCCCTGTGACCTACTACTGAATAAATTATTTCATTTCATTTCATTCGGGGGCTCCTGTCCAGAGGTGACTGCAGTACTCCATGTGGAGTCGGACTTGCGCTTTATAAAGCAGCAATCTTTGCCCAAGAGTGCATTACCGCCCTGTGCAGTACACCAAACTTTTCAGATGCCAGCTCAGCTTTCACTATAAAAAACAAAGTAGCTTCCTGTCTGTCTGTCCCTATGTATATTTAGATCTTTACAACTATACGCAACGGATTTTGATGCGTTTTTTTTTAAATAGAGTGATTCAAAGGGAAGGTTTATACGCACAATACATGCATAATTTATCAGCATTGCACCCGTGCCCGTTAAATGATGTTCCATCAGCTTGCCCAAAAATTCTTTCAAATGTCCAGTTGTCCATATTTTGGCTGTTTTTGCCTACAGATCGCCTTCCCCAACGGATTCTCGTGAAATTTTGTGAGCAGCCCGACTAGCACAAATCTCACGTCACTCTCACCTCACACTTCACAGTACAGCGAAGAAGTTTCTCGGGAGAGAAAGAAGTCGCGTGCCACTGTTGTGTTGTGCTAGAGTGATAGTTATAAAGATTTTCTTTGTCGATTCATTTATCGTTTTTTTTTTTAATATAGCGGTTGAATTGCATAAAAATACTACGGAATCTTTCGAATTCTCGCACTTTGCCTTTCAGGTTTGTTCACTAAAGGAAGAGAAAAGTTTTTGAAAACAGGTATCTTTTGCCTACGACTATATTTAAGAGCGCGCGCCAAGCTGTCCGAACAAACGTGGAATTTCGGAGCCGTCTACAAAAATGCGCGCTAGTGTCGGTCTACCCGAGGTCTACCCCCTAACTAAACTGACATTAGATCAGTAATTATCTAAAATGAAATAAGTTCTATATAAAGTAACAAATACTTTTCAATTATTTGATATAATTCGTGATGATCGCGAAGGCCAAAACTAATTCGCAAGTTTCATTGACAAACTAGGGAATTTAGTAAATTAATGTCAGTTGTGTAATTTCGTAGACTCAGTTTCGTTTAAAAACAAGTATAAAAAAACTACTTGTTTAACTTTTAAACTATCCGTCGCATAGTCATAGTAATTTAGACACTTCCTAGATTCAGTAATTACGTCGGCTACTAATTAAAATGTATGATTTCCACTCGACAACTCGTAATATTACGTAGCGAGTGCGACTATCACAAATAAAAATAGATTTCCCACAACCGGAAATAAATGACCCAATTTCATAAAAATAGGTGTTTTATTCCACAAACCTTCGATCCAATCTGGTTGCCGCACTGTCCGGCCTGCAAATGCACAATTTCACGCATTTTTATTTATATTTCACTATAAAATACCCAAAACGACGTTCGAGGACTGAATTAGAAATTGTACTATTTTTGGCGCGAAAGACACGTGGGTGTAACTGTTTAGATACTGTATTGTTGATTATGATTATCTTATTGCATTTACGTAAGGCAAATGACTTTGAACAATTATTAACACATTTTACGCGGCATCTCTTTAGTTTTGCGGCTGCAAATGAGAAAGTTTAGATTCATGACTGCATGCGTATCGATTACTGCGCCATCTATTGAGCACTTCAATACTGTGTAGAATCTACAATAGCTCTAGTTTCAATGCCTGCAAGAGCTTACCTTTTAAGCATTTTTCTGATTGTAAAATATTACAAAGAGAAAAATATAATATATTTTTAATAATCAAATTCACAATAAATTGTGTTCCATGCAGAAGCCAGTTTACTCGGCTGAGGCGTTGTACATCTTTAACTAGATCCAATTTTTGGAAATATGGAATTACCATCAATCATAACTGTAACATAGAATATGTAAAAAAAAACTCTTTTAATTGAATTAGTTTTTACGTTACCATTACGTTTATAAATGTACGTTAATTTTGTGATACTGTTCCAAAAGTACATTGTAGGTTCACGTTTTATGTTTACTCTGTGCATGTTCGACCGTATCACCTACAAAACGCCGCTAAGTTGACATTTATCATTAAAATGTCAAACGTATAATCTACCACACATTTTATCATCACAAAAACCTTAAAATATTAATTCAGCACGGTCAATTGTGATCAGGTTCCCATTAAAATACGACTACGGGTATCGAGGAATCCTTAGCAGTTGTGTTGTTTCGTAAAAACATGTCGAAGCGCCATGTTGGTTGATAATAATATGCCCCAAGGGGATATGCCATTTTATCGACGAAGTTGTCCGGAGCGTATAAATGGTGTATTCAGTATCGCCCGCTGAGTTAACGTTGCAAAGTGCAATTCTGGCATAATCGTATCGCGTCTACGTCACAAGCGGTGAGTAAAAAAGTTGAGTTTTTCTTTTACTTATTGGGTATTTTTTTGTTCACACTCTTATCGGTATTGCGCAGTCCCTCCCTTTTTTATTAGATCGCCGGGCTGAGTATTTTCGTATATTATTGTTTATTTTTTGTTCCCTCAGTCCTGCTATTTTAAGGTTAAAAAACAACAAAGCTTTTAAACACCAAATTGATATTAAGAAGAGTTTTCTCATGAGGAAAATAATTCAATAACTCATTAGTTATTCTCCTAGCATTATGTTTTCCAAAGGTCACTTCATATACTGTCTGTATATTCAGCTTAAGATGTTATAGAACAGATCATACCTATCCTTTACTAAACCATTATCTAAGGCATTATACTTATTTTTATTTCTCATTACTTGAAGTATTCCCGCATGTAGAATTCATACACTCCTTCACTTGCTTCCCTCTTTCAGTCAATGCATTCGCTGACTGTACACTCAGCTTCTAAAGTAGCTGACAATCTTAGTACAGATGTAGTGAACGATAGTTTTCCATTGTATTTTGACAGGTGAGCTGATTTAATTTCCATCTCAACTTTTTCACTGAAGTTAATAGAGAAAATTTGCTGAAATGAACTTTTCTGACAAACTAGGATGAAAAACTATTATTCACTACATATTATGCAATTTGACATAAGCGAGTAGTAAAATTTACAGTTACTTTCAATGCTGACCATACTTCTTGCTCTACAACTACATAAATACTATGTTTTAGTAACCTCTTTTATGCTTTATTTTATTTCATTAATTTACATTGCAATCACATACATAACATACAATATAACTGTATAAGTTACCTCATGGACCATGACAAGTTATTAAATGAATTTAGAATGTAAATAACAAATTATTTGTAATGGTAATGTTTTTTTTATTATAATTGGAAACATTATGTTTTTCAAAGGTATTCTTATTATATTTTTTATATTACCTTTGAAAAACTTAATGTTCCCAATTGTAATATTTTATTGCAGTTATAGATATCAATTCCAGGTTAGGGTCATATTAGATTTTCTTTATTATTTAGTTTTCAGAGAATATCTACAATTCATTAAAGAAAGTCACATTCTTCAAATATATGTGTAATGAAGATGAAAAAGTATTTATTTCTCTAAATAGAGACACAAGTAAATGGTATAAGGCTGGGACTTCCTAGTAAACATGTAATACCCTTGACAGGAAGCCCCACTCTTCCACAGTTCTTAGTCACCATAGAAATCGGTAACAGTTTTACAATATATGTTACGCTACAGAAGAAAAATAAGAGAAAAATATTTTTATTATGTATATTTCACTAATAATCAAGTTGTTACGGCAGTGCTAAACAATACAACAATTAATTTTTTAAATGGACTAATTATATGATTTTGTAGTGGTAGTAAATGTTATGGTTTGTATACAGAATCTCACATTTTTAAAGAGCAGTCTCAAGACTGCGCACTACTGTTTTTAAGAGAGATTGGGTATATTGAAAGATCTTGGGGTGAGAATAAGTCAACATATTTATTGTCGAGCGAGCATGTCATGGACAGACCAAACCATTCAATTAAGTTTGATAACACTTCAATCCTTGCCAGAGAGAAACGATATTTTCCCAGAATGTTGCGCGAGGCTATTGAAATCAAAAAATATCCCAATTTCAATAGAGAAGATGGTTTGTCATTACCACCGGCTTGGGATCCTGTTGTACATCTTATCAAGGATCAAGCAAGACACAAGACTGGAAACCTTGGGCCTCGAACGGTGTAAAACAAATTAGTGTCAAAAGTAGTATATGTAGAGTTATTGTTTAAAAGTATTTTATAGTAATAAATAAGGCAATCTGGGAGTTTTCTTTGGCGGTTCTTTCTCCTCAGTAAGCCTTTAGTGAACCGCTGGTAGATATTTTAAATAAATAATAAATGCCCTTCTGGCACATGTGTAACTGTCTTTACACATTAGGCCCATCTGGCATGTATGAACACCTTTATTTTTAAATTAATATTTACAAAATGGGTAGTTTGCACAAATGTAACTTTGACAGAGAAAAATTGTGTTTTTCTCAGTCAACCTTTGACAACGGTATCTGTAAAGGTACTGAAACGTCAGGGAGGCTCAAATAATTAATATACGCGATATAATCCGTTTAAATTGTTTTATTTAAATGTGTGACAGTCGCGGAAACCGAAGAAAATATTATATTTATTGTGTTGAAAGTAACCCAACTGCTTACGAGCAATTCAATGTCACATGTTATAGGTAATTTTATGTCACATTATAAAAGTAGAAAAGAAAAAAAAAACAAATAATTATAAAAAAAAAACAACCTTTCATATCAATTATAAAAACGGTATAAACTCACGTAAAAATTGTCAGGAACGGCCCGACATGTTTCGAACTCATTTGGAGCTCTTCATCACCCACTGTGGGTCGCGAGTCGCGTAGCAGCACGGATAGCTACCCCTGATGAAGAGCTCCAAATGAGTTCGAAACATGTCGGGCCGTTCCTGACAATTTTTACGTGAGTTTATACCGTTTTTATAATTAGTAAAGATGTCTCACGATAGTTTTAATAACATTAATCTTTCATATCATTTCGATCATAGAATTGGAAAAATAAAATCCGTAATCCTTATTAGAACCATAACAAAAATCAATACCATAAACAATAAACACAATGGTTCAAATTTAAAAATACCTTAAGTTACTGATGTTTTTTTAAAGATCTATATATTTTCCTGTATGGTAGGTAGTGTTTGCTAGAAGTTGTTTTTAAACCCTGGCTTTTTATATAAAAATGTACACATAGTTTTGTACATGTATTTTTGATATAATTGTCATTGCAGTTGTCACACATACCTCTTTCAAGAACCATATTACTTTCTAATTGCTTGTTATTTTTGTGTGACAACGAATATTCAAAAGACAGCTCTATTTTTTTAATTTACTTATATTTGAAGATAAGAAACTATGTGTGCATTTTTAGACATTGGCGTAATTATTAATAAACTTAAAAACAATATCAATCTTCAATTGATTACGTTATTCTGTACTCCATTTTATTATTGGAAAAATAATCTTACATAATATACTACTACTATTAGCTTGTGTAATTAGTTACGCCTCTGTTTTTAGGAATCCTAATAAAAACCCAGGGTTTAATAGCAAAATTAATTTCTAGAAGCCAAAATGGAGGCGAAGCCGGAGGTGGCCCCGACGGACATGAAGTTCATCAGCGTGACCAGCTCCATCCTCACCGACGAACAGCGGGAGATGTACGAGTCCGTACTCACCACCTGGAAGCCCATGATGTTCAAACAACCCGCCAAGAGATTCATTTGCCCCGAATGCCACAAAGAATTCAAGAACTATCAAAATCTCTACTTGCATACTACTAGAGTGCATTCAACTAGGGACTCCGCTGTTGTCTGCAATGTGTGCGACAAAACATTCAAGAATAAACACTACTTGTACATGCACAGGATGAATAAGCACTACTCGGAGGATGAGAAGTGCTATTGCCAGTTTTGCATGCAGGAGTTTCGAACTCGCCGCGCGTTGCATATGCATGTGAAAAGGTTTCATCCGTCGGCGCTGCCAGAGATTAAGTGCGAAGTATGCGGCAAACAATTCTCTGTTCCATGCAAACTTAAATACCATATGGAGTCTTGCCATAGAGAGGATAAGGAGAAGTATAAATGTCATATTTGCCAGAAATTGTATAAAAATAATTTAAACCTGAATAGACATTTGCTAACGCAGCATGCCGAAGTCGAGCGGCACCCCTGTGTGTTTTGTCCAATGACTTTCAAATCGAAACATCACATGAAACGGCACATACTGAATATACACCCGCCATTGGAGTCCAAAGCGACGTGCCCGGAGTGTTCGAGGGAGTTTAAAAACGAGAAGTATTTAAAGGATCACATGCAGATTCACTCGTCACAGGAAACGAAAGTGAAATGCGATGTCTGTGAGAAATTCTTCCATTCCGCCATTCGTTTGAAGAAGCACAAGAAGATAGTGCATCCGGAGCCTAAACCTATGATACGGTGTGATAAATGTGACAAGGAATTCGTCCACGCTCATTATTTGAGAAGACATAACAACTCTGTCCATGTAGAGGTGGATGAGACGGAATATCAGCACGAATGCGACCAATGCGGTAAAAAATTCAAGATCCGGAAGTATTTGCTAAACCATCTGCAAAGACACGAGCAGCAACATCTAAAACGAATCTCAATGATGGTAAAAACAGTTATGGGGGAGGATGGGAAGGAAATAGAAGTGCCAGTTTCGGCGCAGCCGAAACGGGGACGAGGACGACCGCGGAAAGAACCTCCTAAAGCAATAGAATTCATTAAGTGCGAACCTGAGACCAGCTCTGAGTCAGGGTCGGATGAAACTGATACTGATTCAGAATAATCACAAAGTGAAACTAAACAAAACTTTTTTTGGAACTTGATCTGAGACTTGAATAATAACTAAGTTCTAGTTTGTTTTGTTAAAATAATAATTAAGATCTCTCGTTAATATAAGCTGTATTTTGGCCCACCTAACCCTTATGGCTAGAATGTTACAAAATAACGTGCTGGCACCCAGTTTGCTGAAGATAGCATAACTACCTCAATTTATTAGAATTCAAGTGTATGACAGAAGACTACGGGAAAATGTTTTGTGAAGTGTCATACGATTGTATTCGTATCGTGAAGTGTTAGTGATATATGCCGTCAAATTGTGACATTGAATCTTTATCATTTTATTACCTTTACAGTGTGACACTGATACTTTTTAATTGTGACATTTATTCGAAATGTTAAGGCAAACTTTTTTCTGCCTCTGTAATTTATTTTTGTATTATTAAAATATACATATACGAACTATTAAGTACGTAAGTAAGACAAGACAAGTACTAGGGTGTTTATAGCTATATTAATAGGCGCTCTTGTTGTTTAGACAATTCTTCAGAAAAAAAATAGCAAGTATATATTAATTGCGAATCATAGTACAGCATTAAGTTGTTTACAATGATTTGTACATAATTAGTAGTACCAAAATAATTATTTTATTTTTGATAAGAATTATGAATGTATACGTCAGTCTCAAAAGATATACACTTTAAAGCATAAGGAGGTATAAACCGTGTATGCCATCAGTAACTTCTCAAATCTCAATTCAGATTGGAAGTTATAACCACATTGCAAATTGTAATGCAGTAAAACTCAGAACCAAACGTTCGGATTGTTGGTACTTTAAACTAAATGCTTTGTCTTGTATCATTAAATATCTAACTGTCATTATTATAATATTTTTTTATTCAGAACGTTATTTGATAGCTGGTATCTCTATTAAACTAAACTTGTTGTTTTATATACTCTTCGAATCTAAATGTAAAATAAAATAAATATAATTTTATGTTTTCCCTAATTAGAGTGAGATGAATAAATGAGACGTTTCGATCGATACGTTGGACACAACGCAATATGGTAAACTTGTACAAAATTCCATTAAAACTTTAAAAGTATTATTAGTATAAGACGAATAAAGGTTTAAAATACTTGTTAAGTAGATCAATTGTAATTGCTGTAATGTTGATGTGCTTCATTTTAGAATTATTTTCTATTTGAATGCTGTAGAATAATATGTCAGAGCTAAAAGACTTGTTGACATGTATCAACATAATTATCAAAATATATATTGTTACAACTTGCTAAAGTCCCTTTATTTTCACCAGTTCTGTGAAGTCTTACAAGACAACAATCTCATTGAATATAAATACATGGAATGAGTCAATATTAAATAGATGTTTATATAGAAGAGAACATTAAAAAAAATGCTTTGAGCGGGATATGAACCTTCGTGCCCACGGCTTTTCGGGCCAGACCGGGTGCATTACCAATTATGCTATCAAAGCCACGAGCTAAAGCATCGATTTTTTCAACTAGTTGCTTCATTTCTATATGCCTTAAGGCGGTATCGTAGCGCCATCTACCGTAAAGATTATGTGTTTATGTATTTTTCGCTTCTATAAATACATTTAGTTTACTTTAGCAGACGTAATAAAAATAATAGTAATGTATTAATATTAAATAGCTTACAAAATACAAGTCGTCAAGTCTTTTTCTTTCTGAAGTACTGTTTCAAATCCTTGAACACTTATAAATCTTTATAAGTGTTCTAGGATTTAAAACAGGCCAGGTTAGACGAAATGTAGAAAGTGTTGGAGGAATTTCTCATTACACGTTCCCATACGGTTATCGAGACATGTAAACAAGAAATTGTGAAGAATAATAATCAAATTCTTGTCTAAAGGAATTAATTGCTACCTGTAGTTATGGGTACGACCGCGGAGCTTTTCAATTGACCTTTGCTTTTGCTTTAAAATTTAATTAAAATCAGTTAATATTTTAGCTGTATTCCTTAGATTTTTTTGCATTTTTCTTTGTTTTAATATTTGGTAACGGGAAAACGCTGCTAAAACGCTCCGCGGTCATACGCCCCGGCCAAGCCTACGCGCGACCGATGGCAGTGGCAAGCGGTAAAAACAAAATCATAGCGATATACGAAACAGGCCACGAGCCGCCGCGCGCGGTTGCCGCTCAACTTGTTCCTACGCCGTCGCCGTCGTGGCCTGGCCGTTACCCTTAACGATTTGTAAATTACAAACTCTTTCATACTATTTAGGAGAGCATGTCAAGCGCTGACATGTCGAAAATGAACGTGTTATACAAAAAAGTACCGCTAAGTATTCTACATTATATTTTGTCCGTCTCTCGTAATTCTATTCTACATATTAGTCATATTAAAAATATACTTTAGAACACTATCAACTAGTTAAACTTAACCATTAAGTTTTTAAACTTTTAAATCTTGTAAGTAACTTGAATTCTAGATCTTTAAAATAAATGCAAATTACCTATTTCAACTGTATTATTACTCGGTCCTATGATGAGTCCCATGGTATAAATATTAACCACTTGAGGATTATAATTTCATATAACTATTTGCCGCCTGCAGTGAACTTGGCTGCTTACATGTATTCGATAATATTTATGAGATAAATCTATATTCGTTCAGTTTATTAGCATACAAATTAAATTAAAAAATATTTTCGGATCTTCACCATTTTGCCTATAAGAGATTCTAAAATCCTTACTTTATAACTCGCATTATCCCTCAGGGGTATGGATAGGTACATTTAAACAGTAAATCGCGCACTTATCGGAAATCTTTCACAGTCCACTGTTAAATTATGGGACGCGTTGCCGGTATCCGTGAGGCAGTCACAATCCGTGGCATCGCTTAAGGAGAACTTAAAAAAGTTATGGCTTTTAGATCCCTGATCTCGTCGAAGTTGATTAGGGTGATTACTTCATATATATGATATTTATGTATATTATGATATATATGTCATTATATCTATATGTATTATATTTTGGAATTACACATATTTTATTATACTAAGACATTAGTCCTTAGTGTATCTGTGCATACTAATTACTAACTTGTTCGTTTGTCTATCTTCTTGGGTAACCCATTATTTTCTCATTTGCTCAAAGGTTAACTGGAAGAGATCCCTTATAGGGATAAGTTCGCCTTTGTACATGTATATTATTTTTTGAAGTTTTGTAAATTGTTTTTGTGTACAATAAAGTTTTTACATACATACATACATACATTTAAAGAAAAACTAAATGGAGCAATGAGCATATGTTAAAAATAACGTTGAAGATAAAGATAACCAAATCGTGATTGCAATTGATCGGATGACTATCAAAACAACACACCATGCAACCATCAAGTCATCGCATTTTATCATTCTCCTATAGGGGAACCTGGGGATAGTTGATCCCTATTTTGATTTTGGACTATTTTTTTATTTTTTACAGTATTGGAGATCTTTTTAAGCCAAAATATTCAAAATTTATCTATTCATTGATAGTTTGAATGAAAACAAGATTATGCTACAATTTAACTCATATTAAATGAAATACAATATTGTAGACTTTTACCATGTATCCCCCATGTAGGGGAGATTTGTTTACCCCTAATTGGGAGCCTTTTTAACGTTTTAACTTTATCGTAGTCGGGCGAAAAATAATATATCATCGACAGCTCTATGAATCCTAGCATAGATAAGACTTGATCCCTCACGGGGACACATGATTCCGTCATCATGTCACCCCCAAATCAAAAGTTCTCAAGTCTCCCCATACATAGTGTTGTTATAAAACATGCGCTACTCAAAACTATTTATCACGTATTTGAACGTATTCAATGACAATCTACACTTGAATAAACGACTAAAACAACAAACACACTAAAACACTAGCATTTATTTCACTTTTCATTAAATAAATCAAGTTAAAACTTACCGAAAATTAAGTTCGCCGCGACACAAATATTTCAACGGCCACCATGTGCAAAATACTGACGTGAGTTACAACGTGCCACGAAATAACGTGAAGTTAGGCATAAATTAATGAGTGTTGCTAGCGTTTGGTTGAATTTTAAATTAACTTTAACAAGTCTCCCAAGGGTCTCCCTATCCTATTATACTCACTGAAATACAAAGTAACCGAAAAGGGAAAATTAAACCATATACGAACATAAACTACACTCATCCGGCTTGGCGTATCTACAATATCGTATGAATGTATAAGCATAGAAAACGCAATGCAAGATGTATTATCTTATCCCACCTACATTTTCAAAAGAATGATGCTTCGATTACTTTCACTTTTACAGGGTTGTCAAGACACAATATGACTGAACATAAAAGCCTCATAAGGCCCAACTAATAATAAACATCTCTTTCTAGAACATGGAGCAGACTCAGGAGCCGGCGCCTCCGCCCAAGGACATGAAATTCATCAGTGTTACCAGCTCCATCCTGACTGATGAGCAACGCGAAATGTACGAGTCTGTGCTCACCACGTGGAAGCCGGTGTTATTCCCCAAGCGAGCCAAACGCTACATCTGTCAGAAATGCTCGAAGGAGTTCAAAAATTACCAAAACCTCTACTTACACACGACACGGGTCCATTCCTCGGAGGAATCGGCGGTCATGTGCGACATTTGTGATAAGACGTTCAAGAATAAACATTATTTGTACATGCATAGGATGAACAAGCACTATTCTGAAGAAGAGAGGTGCTTTTGTCAGTATTGCCTTCAAGAGTTCCGGACGAGACGAGCTCTTCACATGCACATTAAGAGAATTCATCCGGCAACTTTGCCTGAAATCAAATGTCCTGAGTGTGGGAAAGAATTTAATGTTCCATACAAGCTCAAATACCACATCGATCGTTGCCATAGGGCAGATAAAGAAAAGTACAAATGCCCGATCTGCGAAAAGAATTATAAAAGCCACCTGAATTTAAACAGGCATTTGCATTTCCAACACTCTCAAGTCGAGAGATATCCTTGCGTTTTTTGCGACATGACTTTCAAATCGCGTCACCACATGAAACGTCACGTTTTAAATATACATCCACCTTTGGAATCCAAAGTGCAGTGTCCAGAATGTTCTAAAGAGTTCAAAAATGATCAGTACTTGAAAGAACACATGCAAGTTCATTCTTCTCTGGATACTAAAGTGCAATGCGATCTTTGTGACAAGTTTTTCCATTCAGCCATTCGCTTGAAGAAGCATAAGAAAATCGTGCACCCGGACAAACCAAAAATACGCTGTGAGAAATGTGATAAAGAGTTCGCTCACGCCCATTATTTGAAGCGCCATAACAACTCTGTTCACGTGGAACTGAAAGAGACGGATTACCAACACGAATGTGACCAGTGTGGGAAGAAATTCAAAATCAAGAGATATCTCAATAACCATATGCAGCGGCACGAGCAGCAGCATTTGAAGAGGATTTCCATGATGGTGAAGACTGTGATAGACGATGGTACGCCGACCGTGCACAAGAAGAGGGGTAGGAAGCCGAAACAACCTCCGAAGGAGATAGAGTTTATCAAATGTGAACCCGTCTCGAGTTCTGAATCATCGGACGAGAGTGAGACGGATTCCGAATAAGTCTTGCCGGTGAAACCAAAATAAAATATACTTAAGTATAATAAATAAAATGTTAATAAATAACTACCGGTTTAGGATATAGGATTGCAGGGGTATAAGGAGGTGATATTTCCAGAAACATATGTTAAGCACTGCCATGTTATGGTTATTTGTGCATTAAGATTTATTTTATTAAGAACTAATAAGTAAAGTTGAGACGATAATTGTTGGTTCTTTAATATTATTCATAAGCATCTATATTGGCATGAGTTGGTTTCAAGTTATAAATAAAGCATATTTTAATATACGCAGCCATTTGGTAATAAGTAAGTTTAAATTTACTGCAGGCGGTAAATAGTCAAAAATATAATAATAATAACCTGGATTGTGAATGTTAATTGTAATAATCAAATAGTAAATGTTTATATTGCCAGGTGGGTTATTAGATATAAGCTTTTTGAGACGTTTGAGTGAATTAATTAATCGTATATGTACATTTCATCTATTTTAAAGTGGATCTACAATAAGTAATATAGAACATAAGTTAAGTCAAGCCCGTATGCCATTATTGAAGATCCTGCGTCACACTAATGAATGTTCCACATCTTATGTACTTGTACCGTATAAGCGTAAAACGAAATAAAAATTGGCCAAGTTTCGTTTTATACTCGTAAACTATATTATTTTTACGTTACCGCGCCTCTGTGTACCTAATATTGGGGCTTAGGTAAAGGGTAAATAAGTTTCTGTCAAAAATTTCATTTTAGTGACAAGCTTTTATAGCCGACTGTACTTTTCTTTGAATATCAATCAAATGCTTACGAGACGATTCTAAAGAGCCCAAGCTCGGTAGGATTGCTTTTCCTATTATAGAGTTCCTATGGCCACCTTCCGGCTCCATCATCAGATCAGCCCCATGGTACCATATTATTGTATTTTCATCAAAGTTAAGTAAGTATGCAAAATTTTAGCGCAATCGGTTGATGATATCTGCTTAAAAATTGAGTTGCAAGATTCCACCCGAACAAACATATTTACATACATACAATGCAAGTTTAATAAACGCTTGTAAAATGTGTGGTATCGGTTGCTAGGTTAAATCGGTTAATAAACATTCTAATTTCAATGTAAAAAACTGAAACTTATACTAATTACAGCAGTAATTAAATTAAAAATTACCTATGTAGATGAATGTATAAATTAAATTTACAAATTATCTTTTCACTATAAGAACTATAACCGTTGGTGTTTCAAATAATAAATAAATAGAGCGTACCATTTAAAAAGCAGCCAGGCAGCTTAAGTATTTAAAGGAGGAAAAAAAGTAACAAAACGTAACTTTTTTTACTCAGGTTGACATGCACCCTTTTTACGTTGTTGAATTACGAGTTAGACCTTTTATAAAGATACTAACAAGTTTATTACTTTGTAAGAAGAACTGAATATTGGAAAAACATTGTCGTCAAATTAACTATTCCTTTAATCATTATGTCAAGAATAATGGTTACTTTACTATCGAAATAAATTACCAGCGGGCATTTTTACATGTATATGAATATTAATATTAAATCGATCGAGGTAAAATAAAAACACACAATTTGTACGCAATCGACTTCATACAGGTGGGGATGGAAGCCACGACCTCTGCTTGTCCGGAACAGTGCTCTGACTCGTGAACTACCGCCACATTACGCACATCGCGTAAAATTAAGCGTTACATTCATCCAAAGTGCGCTTTGCATCGCCTTTTCTATTTTAATGTCAAACGCATTCACCATTCTTCTAAGACTTGCGTTTACGCAGCACCCCTCGTCTTGTTGCTTCTCCAACAATTGTTAATAGAGCAGCATTTTAAAATATTATAAATGAATATGAGTCTATTAGATAAATAATTAAATTTAAAGAAATGATCCTTTGGCATTATAACCTGAAATAAAAGTATTGTCACAGGAGTTTTTAATGTCACACAGTAAAAGTACTGCCATGTCACAATACCTATGGCATGTGACATGCATAATTTTAAAGCGGAAGATATATTTTTTGCGAATATGAATATATAAATAAATGAATATTAAGGGACAATCTTACACAAATCGACCTAGTCCCAGTGATCACATCATGATTTTTTAAATGGAAAAATCAATCCACAATCAATGTATCTATTTATCTTTCGCGCCAAACGGATAAACTAAGCCATCGTTCCAACAACCTTCGAATAAGTGAGGTTTCTGATAATCAAAGGCATTGTAAATATTAAAAAAAAACTTTCTAAAATTTACTTTAGATGACTTTACTTCGATCGCAAATTATAGCGTACAGTACTTTTATCTCACGAACGCGGGTGAGCCATGTTTGTGTGAGTAGATGTACATAATAGGATAAAAGTACTGTAATTATATTTTCGCCCTTAATAATTTTACTAACGTGAGCGTTTAAATGGGTAAATAATCTCCCAAACCTCTGCTCTTTCTTCTATATTACGGAACAGTAGCTATTCCACCAAAAAGGCGGGAAATTACGTAACTTGTGAAAAAATGACTAACACAGGTTATTTTTTTTCTAGTATTTCATGTTGTGTGTGAGTATTTTACTACTACATCAATAATTATCGTTTTTAGAAAAAAATGCAAATATAAATGGCAATGCAAATTGATACCTAATAATTGTAAAATAAAAACCTGTACTATGTATATTCAAAATATGTTTTATTATTAGTCGTTCTTGTTTTAATTTTAGGTATTAAGAATTTACCTATTATTGTACATAGTCAAGAGTATAAATTGTGCAAATAAATGGTTACTGAAACATGTGAATTTTATTTAGCAAGTGTCACATAATAATATCAATTGTTTTCATGATACTCATAATCGGCTAGAAAGAGATATACCACATGTTGCTGTATCTTTCTGCTATGGCTAAATACAGAAAGTAAAAGGAGTAGACAAAATATAAAACGAAGATTTCATAAGAAAATAAATTTCCCGCTCTGCCGGAATGCCACAACTACGATCGAAAACTGTTTGTAATTTCTACCATTTTCTACTATCCATTGTGTTGCATGATGGTGAATGGCATCTTTAAGTTTTTCGTCTACTCAAACGTACTTTTGTTTGACGTGACGTTTGTATTTTTTTCATCCTATTGTTGTGAAATGGTGATTGCTTATCAGTAGATCTTCAAGGAATTTAGAAGAAAATCGATATACAAATTGTCTTTTTAAGTTAATGGCAGGCTGCTAACGTAAGTTTTTATTCCATATTGTTCATTAAATGTACGGATATCTGTAATGTTACTGTGATTGCTTATATTTAACAGCCCAAGATGAATGGAGTAGATTACGGGCATAAGGCCGACCTTTCGAGTCATTAAGCTTTATTTCGACTCTGCAAAGATTACCACACGCAGAATAGGTACTTACTGGGAAACTAGGGTAATTAACTGGCTCTGAATGAACTAAAATAAACTTGTTTAAAGTGAATTGTAACATAGTTTGATTCTGGGATAGAATTTAAACTCTTAGATTATTTTTTATATAGGAATGGAGATTACATGGGGATTATTTTCGTTAGTCTTCTTGTCTATCTTATCCTACCAAAAACATTTCATGTAAAATTGGCGGCCAAGACTCACATGCTCATAACGCTTTCGCTAAAAAAGTTATCAGATCCCTGGAAAAGCCAAGCCCCTAATCCCTGAGTTTACTAATCCTACACCTTGGCTTCAAAGGTATGGCTTGGCCGTTTCATAAAGTACCGGAAATAAGTCTAATGGACTGTCCGGCCTATATGGTAGGGAATTAAGTTTATATATATTATCATGCATGGAAGGAGAAGAAACCACCAAACATATTCTACTAGATTGCAAACAGGTAGAAGTATACAGGACGAAGTACCTAGGATCCCCAAGTACCGTACACGACGCCACAAGCAACATTAAAGCTTTGATAAGGTTTGTCGAGGAGTTGGGGTGGTTGGAGTAGCGCTACCCCCTTTTCACGCAAAATAGGCACGTTTGGATGTCGACTTGCGGAAAATGCCCAGCGCAACTAACTAACTAACTATTATCATGAAGACATTAACTTAACTTCTTGATATTGTATGGGCCAGACGGTCCGTTGGACTTATTTACGTTACTTTATGAAACGGCCAAGCCATACCTTTGAAGCCAAGGTGTAGGATTAGTAAACTCAGGGATTAGGGGCTTGGCTTTTCCAGGGATCTGATAACTTTTTTACAGCGAAAGCGCTATGAGCATGTGAGTCTTGGCCGCCAATTTTACATGAAATGTTTTTGGTGGGATCTCATTTCATTTTGTAAAGTAGTTTTTAATTTTTAGGTTTATTTTTTCTTTTTTTTTTGTGCTGTGGCGTTTCTAAGTAAGTAGTAATAATTGTGTATTTAAGAAATACTTACGTTTAGCCCCATATATATGTATACACTTTTATCCCCCATTATGGAAAACCCATACAAAATTTCATCCCCTTATTTAAAGGGTGGGGGGTGATTTTCTAAAAATCCCAGAATATGTATTTTATTATTTATAACAAGGAGTCCCTATATCAATTTTCAGACCTCTAGTATCAAAATTTGCAGAAGTCTCATACAAATTTCCACCCCCTAGTTTAAGGGGTTGGGGGGTAAAAGTTCCAACTTTCAGAATTATTCTATTGTTTGTGTACTAAACCTAGCTTACATACCAAATTTCAGCTTTCTAGGTCATCAGGAAGTACCCCCGAGGTTTTGATACGTCAGTGTATAAGTGAGTGGCAAAATCGGCGTATTTTAGGTACCAATAAAACCTAAAGTATAAAAGCTAGATCAATTAAATTAAGTACATTTTATATGTTCCCTAACTGCATCTTAACCTGTGAATTTGGGCGCTCTGGTGTTAACTGGGACGAAGCTATGAGGGTTTGAAAATTAGACGAAACGGTTCGAGAAAAGGTAGGTAGTGCCCCGCTTCTTTTTTGCTCGTCTTAATCATTCTATTTTATGTTTTTGTTTTTATCAATCATACATTTGACCAGTATCTGGCATCCATCAAAAACTCAACATGGTCACAAGTTTAAATGTTAGAACAATAACGAAATACCCAAACCGACGGCAAGTGGCAAGTAACTGAGCAACAATGCCAAAATTGAGCAAGTGCGAGTCCGACTCGCGCATTAAGGGTTCCGTACCATAATCTATAACAAGTTTCTTGTATGGGAGCCCCCCTTAAATATTTACTTTATTTTGTTTTTAGTATTTGTTGCTATAGCGGCAATAGAAATACATCATCTGTGAAAATTTCAACTGTTTCAATTTCAACTATCACCGTTCTTGAGATACAGCCTGGTGACAGACGGACGGACGGACGGACAGCGAAGTCGCAGTAATAGGGTCCCGTTTTTACCCTTTGGGTACGGAACCCTAAAAATGCCTATAGGTATTTATTATTAGGGTTATCAATATATTTGGATACCCTTAAAAAGGCCGACAAACGTTTCACCGAATGCTTCTTTTCGTCGAATTTTGATTTCATCGCAAAGCATTTTTACTCGTAAGTCATAAATTTTTCAGAAATTTTGTAAATTATAACCTTTAGATTAGGTTAGGTTTGTGTTATAACATTCAAAAATATTTTACGGTTTCAGAAAAAAAATGCTTTCGATGAAATGAAAATTCGATGAAACATTTGTCGACATTTCAAGGGTAAACCGGATATATTCTTAAAACAAATAGCCTACATCGCATATGACTCATTTTTAAAATACATTGTACATAGTTAACGGCTTTAATTAAAACATAACTGATTCCTTTGTGTAACAATAGTTACCCATATATTTTGTATGAGTAACTTTCGTAACACAAAAGAAGCGATCGTAATTTTGTTTTTATGAAGCCTTCAACTATGTACATGTTTTTTGAAAATGACTCAATATACTATGTCCTATTAATAAATAAGGTAGTCTGGGAGTTTTATTTCTGCGGTTCTTTCTCCTCAGTAAGCCTTATAGTTAAGCATCGGACTTTCATAAGCATGGTAGGACTTTAGAGAGCTATGGACCCGATATTAACATTAAAATAGAATTCATACTCATACTCATTCATCTATTTCATTTGAATATATTCTATTTCAAAATGCTCAATATGTATGTTAAATTATTTAAATAGAATGTTAAATCAAATAGTTTAGCCATTATATTACATTTATAATAATTTTTAGTTTTAGGGTATATTTTCAATGTACATATATTGTTAAAATCATGATGTGCATGCTTATTTTGGATGACATTTATCTGTAATGCCGGTCCTTTGTATCGTTATTTTTTTTAACTGAATGTAATCTGTTTAGTGTGTCAACAAAGAAAAATAAAATAAAATTCCAAACTACCTTTATGGTTATTGTGGTTAACAATCCCAAGCATTAAATGACTAAAATTATAAATAAACAATTCAAACTAGATTTAACTATATTAATTGTCAATAGCATGCATTTTCTAGTCATCAATGGATGTTCGATCAATACAAAACCTAATTTACTCCAGAAAATAAGGAAAATCTCGCAAATATTTACGGATTTTGTTGATGACAATAAAACAATGCCTACACAACTGTATATTCTTCTGACTTCCCCTTAACTATAAAATTAAAATTGCGAATGGGATACACATGAGTATGAGTATGAATTGTCTTTTAATGTTATTTTATTTATTTATTAAGAAACAAACAGTCTTATAATAATTAATATCGGCATATAATTTATTTATTTGTTTATTAATAATACTTATAATATAACGTTACACATATAATAAAACGTTAATATCGGCTCCATAGCACTCTAAAGTCCTACCGTGAAACGAAAGTCCGATGCTTAACTACTGGGATGCCTAACTACTAACTACTGGCTTACTGAGGATGCCTACTTATAGTGAACCGCTGGTAGATATTTTAAATAAAAGGGGTTTAAATATTTACCCTTCTGGCACATGTGTAACTATCTTTATACATTAGGCCTATTTGGCATATAATTTTTTATTCATATTTATGAAATAAGTAGTGTCTGTCATAGTTGCATATATGTAATGACAGACAAAAATTGTGTCTTCTTGTCTTTTCAACCTTTGACTGTAAAGCTACCGAAACGTCAGGGGGGCTCAAATGATTAATATACGCAATATATTCCGTTTAATTAAATTGTTTATTTTAATGTGTGACAGTCGCGGAAACCGAAGAGAATATTAAGTAACAAACATACACATAAACACAAACAAACTTTCGCCTTTATAATATTAATGTGATGCGCAATCTACCATAAATATTCTGACTTTTTGCATTCCCTACTCGCTTTACATTATGCTTTAAAGTTTTCCATTTATTTCCAGGGAGGCATGGAGCCAGACATAGAGCAGATCTTCATAAAACCAGACATTGCACACTTGAAGGTAGAAGTCAATTGTGAACAGGAACAGAGTGGGAACCCGTACCAGTCCCCCGACGATGTCTTCGATATCAAGAGAAGCGACATCACCGTGCATATCCGACCGTATGAAGACTCTGCCTCCAATGACTATGAAAATGCTCCGAAAACCGATTCCGTTGAAATTGTCGGTAAAGTATACGAAAATGGCAAAGTGAATAGACTCCAGTGTCCACAGTGTGATAATAACTTTAAAAACAGAGCCAATTTGAAGCAACACTTGAAGTTCGTGCACTCATCAGAAGATGATATCGTAGAGTGTGACAAATGCTACAGAACTTTTAAATCTGTGGGTCACTTGCGGTCTCACATCCATTCGGTTCATGCGGAAGAGAAGGAGGTGAGTTGTGAGCATTGCGGCAAGGTTTTCTTGAACAAAAAGCGTCTAAACAACCATATATTCTATTCGCATCCCGAACCAGAAGAAAGTGTCAATTGTACTGTATGTTCCAAATCTTTTAAACGGAGATACAACTTGAAAATTCATATGAGACTTGTCCATCCGTCAGAAGACAGGTCCGTGCAATGCCCGCATTGTGATAAAAAGTTCAAAGTAGACATGTTGCTGCAGAGACATATTAAATGGAGCCACCCGCAAGACGGGATGATGTACCGCTGTCCGGAGTGCGGCCGGACGCTGCCTTCCATCGCTTGCTTCCGGAAACACATGCAGAACGTCCACTCGGAGTCCCAAGACGCCATTTGTAAAATCTGCTGTAAGGTTTTTAAAACTGTAAAAACTTTAAAGCGTCACGAGAACAATATACATGGGGACGGGAAAGTAGAAGTGAAACAGTATAAAGTTGGCGACCTGCCTTGTTCACAATGTGAAAGGAAGTTCACCACCAACACAGCTCTGTTTTGGCATTTCGAGAGATACCATTCTGAGAATAAAAGGAGCAACGCTTGTCAGATTTGTGGGAAAGAGCTTTCAGACCAAGGCAGTTTGAAAAGGCATTTAGAGATGGTGCATTCCGTAGAGCCGGCTAGCTGCCATATATGCTCGAAGACTTTTAAAAGCCCCATGAACCTGCAGAGACATATTAGAGTGACGCACGCGCCCCCCGAGGCCGCACAGAACTGCGACATTTGTAAGAAAACCTTTAAATGCTCGATGCATTTGCGTATTCACATCAACGCTGTACATTCTACAGAAGGGATTTTCAGCTGTGATATTTGTAATAAAGATTTCTCTTCCAAGAAATACATGTTGAAACACAGGAAGACTCACGTGGATGTGAAAGAGTTCCCGTGCGGCGTTTGCAACAAGTTGTTTAAATGCGTGAATGATGTTAAGAAACATGCCAAACGCGTGCATATGAAGGCTCAAGTGAAAACAGAAAACGAGGAGATCGGTACAGATTATTCTGAAGATGCATCTAAGAGCACCGAGTCGATCGATGAAGTTGGGACCTCGGAGTCACTGAACTGCTTCAAATGTGGCTGTGATTTTATGAGCGCTGCCGAATTGCACTCTCATATATTGAACTGTAGCGATGTCCCGTTAACTTCGTTTGTTAAGGTTGAAATGCAAGATGAGACGTAGTTTTTAACTAGAAAGATAGTGCTAAGGACCAGGATTTTATAAGTTGACCCAATAGGCGTGTAGGCAATTGTTTTCCACGATGTCAATCGATTTTATTTTTTTACTGGAATCAAATGTCTGCATGGTTAAATCAAAAATGACCGCCAAACGCTCCATACAAATGGCCTCGCTGAATACAAGTGGACATGTGACGTAATTTGTGGGCACCAACATTTGTATGGAGTAACTTGTTATTTTCACCGGGAATAAGTGCGTTTATTTTCATGTTTGTAATAGAATTATTGTTTCGTTAAATTATGAGGAAAACAATTTCAAAATTTGTGGATTAAAAAAAAATTGGGCAAGTGCGAGCCCGACTCGCGCATGAAGGGTTCCGTACCTATACATACATATATATAATCTATAACAAGTTTGTTGTATGGGAACCCCCCTTAAATTTATATTTATTTTATTTTATTTTTAGTATTTGTTGTTATAGCGGCAATAGAAATACATCATCTGTGAAAATTTCAACTGTCTAACTATCACCGTTGTTGAGATACAGCCTGGTGACAGACGGACGGACGGACGGACGGACAACGAAGTCTCAGTAATAGGGTCCCGTTTCTACCCTTTGGGTACGGAGCCCTAAAAACATAAAATTTGCGTACCTATCAATCAAAAACTATTTTTTTTTTCGTTGTTTCATGCCATGTTGAGCTAATTTTATTCAAATAACTACAGTATATTGTATAATTCAAAATCAGTCTACACCCCTATTCTTCGAAGTCCTGTGGGCACCAATATCAAATCATCTCACTCCTTTATCACCCCTGATACCAGGGGGACACAGATTTTATACTACCAAAGACATCTTACTACGGGCATTTTTACACCCCACTTTTTTTGGATCTTGGATATTTTCGTTATTTTTACTCAGAATCACGAGCTCTTTCGATCTAATTTGGAGACAAAAAGTGTCCCAATATTTATAAGTTCCATTCCGTTACCATTTCCATAGAAACTACTATAGCGGTATCGGAATGGAAAAACAAAAAATATATTATTATTTTTGGACACTTATTGTCTACCCTAAAATATCCAAAATGTAACAAAATATGTGTGTAACAAAAAATAAAAAGGCTCAACTACATAACTATAGTTAGGCAAAAGTAAAATGGCCTTAGTAGTATAATATCTGTACTTTTCGATATAGTAGATTCGCTATTGCGTTGGTCAACCTTATAATAATTATAATAACATCTTATTAAACATATTATTTGTTCTTCCCAAGTCTTTACATTCCATTTTCATGTTTTATATAAAAATACATTTTGTATGTTTGTAAATACGATTTTACTAAATGTTACATGATTATCTGTGTAAATGAATTATTTTATCGAAATTATCTTTATTCTCGTTTCGAGACTACATTTTTATTAAATCAAAATAAACAGGTACTATATATGTTTTTTTATTGTCTTCATGTAACCATCCTTTCTTTGTTTAGATCGTGGGCGTAAATACATGTCTGAAACGTCGAGGTAGAATCGACGGCAAGAAGCGAAAACGTAAACGCACATGAAATCCGTTTTCTATGTTTCCGCTTTACGCTGTGTGTATACGCGATTAACCTTTTGAGCGCCTAATGCGGCAATTACACTTCCTAAAGAGACTTTCCTGATGAGGGTAGCTCATGCGAGGAGATTCTTGGATACTGAAATACATATTACTTGATTTTTTGGCGGGAGATTTAAGAAATCTTGGGCGGTCACGTTTTGTGTAGTAGGAATTATAGTTTTGATACTAGAAAATATTTTACATTTTCTGTCCACACGTAAGTTACCTTAGGAAATAAGTTAAATATGTCATAAGACTAACCAGCCCATGATTTTTGAATTTCCCGCCAAACATTTAAGTAATATTTCAGTACCCAGACTCTAACTCGTAGATCTTAATTCTTCCGGTATGTAACCATTAAATACTATTGAATTAAAAAATTGACAAATTGTAAAACAAAAAACTGCTAACGTTTTATTACGCGGCAACACTGGCCGTCACGTCAGAGTTGTGTTGTGTATATTGACGTAAGACGTATGGGACGAGACGTATACAGTGCGTCTCTTTCCTGGTTATTGCAGTTGCGATAAGTTGATTAGAGATGGCATATGCGTACCGCACGTGAAAGGCCGAAGGCATAAACATGACAGAAATCAATATTTTGAAAACTGCAGCGCCCTCGCTGAAAAGTGCATCTATTTTTAGCCGCAATTATTACCAACTATTGACGTTTTTGTGCGATATAACACTTCAACAGTTGTTCAGAGTTCTGTTATCGATTGGGATTCCCGAATGGCTACGGAAAAGTGACTTAAAGTTTAAGTGTATAACAGTGGTGTGAAAACATAAAATGTATATAATGTTTAAAAACTGGTAAATACGCGTTTTTTTTTATGTTAGAGGATGATAAAATTATGTCGCTGTGCTACGGGACAAGTAAAGCTGTGGGTCGTATTCATTCCGCCTACGCTAAAAAGAAAAGTTAACATGGCAGAGACGTTATTGTGAAGTTTTTTTTTTAAATCTATATGATATATTCCATTTAGAAGTGAATTTTCGATTGCGTGTTATCCTCTAAAGACCTAAGTCAATAGGGAGTTAATATATTAAAGACAGGCCGAGTCGCTTAAGAAGTCAAAATGTTACTTCAAACACATATTCAACTAGCTCTACCGCAAGAAGGCTTGACATATGGTTGTCCAAAATGCGGCCAACAGCTGACATCCTTCGCTCGCTTCAAGAAACACCTGGACACCGTTCACACAAAGCCTCTGGAATACAAATGCAAATCCTGTTACAGAGTCTACAAAACTTCTAAGAGCTTAATGAGACATGAGAGGAACCGTCACATGCCGAAAAAAGTTGTAACCAAACCACCCGCGATAAAAGACTTACCATGTTCCATATGTAAAATCAAATTCAGTACAAATACAGCACTGTTCTGGCACAACGAGAGACATCACACTACTAACTCGAAAGATAATATTTGTCCAATTTGCAGGAAACAATTTAGTGACGATGCAACTCTGAAAAGGCATCTAGAAACGGTGCACTCATTTGAGTCTGCCAAGTGTACGGTGTGCTCGAAAATATTTAAAAGCCGAGAGAACTTACAGCGGCACATGAACGTCACTCATCCACCACAGGAAGCGGCCAAGACTTGTGATATATGCAAGAAAACATTTAAATGCTCGATACATTTGCGGATGCATACAAGAACTGTACATGCAGCAGCTTTAACAGAAAATATATTATTATTCGCCTGCGATGTTTGTAATAAACAATTTCCAAATAAAATGTACTTGTGGAAACACAGGCAAACTCATACCGATGTAAAAGAGGTTCCATGTGAGATCTGTGAGAAGATGTTTAAATCTGCTGATCATGTGAGGAGACATTTGACGCAAGTCCATATGAAGCCACTTAAAATAGAGGATCCCGATGCCTCAAAGAAGGCCCAAAAAGGGAGAGGTAAAGCAAAGAACCCCCGTCCGAAACCGAGCTCATATATATGTGATATTTGCGACAAGGAGTTTGCATGCTGGAGATATATGAAATTACACAAAGAAACTCATGTGGAAAGTAAGCAGTATCCGTGCGGGTTCTGTCATAAAATATTCAGAACCCCGAGCCATGCCACAAGGCATACAAAACGGGTGCACTGGTATCAAAAGGCGCCCGTAACTAAAGAAACAGAATTAACAGATGGTGGTTACGTCAACTGCGATATTTGTAAGAAAGAATTCACTGCTAAGAGTCATCTCGTGAAGCATATAAGCATTCATACGGATGTTCGGCTATTTTCTTGTAAATTTTGCAATAAATCGTACGGACGCGTTAATGATCTTACTGAACATATGAAACGTGTACATAATAGGGCTTCAGGAGAAATAGAAAAGACTAAAGTTCGCAAAAGAACAAATTATATAGAGGAAGCTTTCAAACTAGCGGAATACACAGAAGGCCTGGCAAATACAGAGTACAATTTGGAAGCCGTCAATAATACAGCATTGGAAGCGCTTCAAAACACACAACTTGTAAATAATGAGTATACTTTGGAAAATCTCCAAAATACAGACTACGCATTACATACCTTTGAAAACACTGCTGCGTTTACTGTACAGTCTCTCGTACTCACAGATAAGGATCTTGGCGATACAAGATACATATTGAAAACTGTTAGTACAGAAGAGGCTCTTGGAAATACAGTTGCCCTTAACAATGAAGATTACACATTACAGACCCATGGGACTACTGAGGAGGCTAATAATACAGGCTATTCTTTGAAACCCCTGGGAACTATAAACGTCCTTAATAACACAGAGTATACATTGGAAACCGTTGGAACTGCCGAGACCCTTACAGTTAATAATTCAGGGTACACACTAGAGGATCTTGGAAACGTAGAGACCCTTAAAAATACAGACTACACACTCGAGCCTCTTGGAACCAGAGATACGGAGACCCTAGTGAATACAGGTTATGCACTGAAAACTCTTGAAAACACAGACTTCACATTGAAACCCCTTGAAAGCACAGAGTATACAGAGGTTCTTGAAAGCATAGAAAACACCCTTGAAAACATGGATTTCTCAATAGACGACCTTGAAAATACAGCCCCTCTGCAGTCTAATGCAGTAAATGTAAATACTGAATCATTACAGAATATAGAATATACACAAACTCTGGGAAGCAATGAGTATGAAGTAAAAGCACTTGTAAATACAAACTTACAAAGTGCCCTTGAAAATACAGAGCTTACAGAAAATTCCCTTGAAAATACAGAAATCACAGAAAATGCTCTTGTAAGTACACAGTTCTCAGATTACACAGATAATGTAATTGAAAATACAGATTTTACGGGTAATGATCTCGGGAATACAAGGTTCTCAGATATATCTCTTGATAGTACAGAGTTTTCAGATAACACTCAAGGGAATACAGAGTTTGACAAGGGCGTTGAAAATAGAGCGTTTACAGATAACGATCTTGGAAATACAAGATTCTCAGATATATCCCTTGAAAGCACTGAATTCTCAAAGAAAACCTCTGGAAATACAGAGTTAGACAAGGCCGTTGAAAATAGAGCGTTCAGATATAACGATCTTGAGAATACAAGGTTCTCAGATATATCCCTTGAAAACACAGAATTATCAGACAATACTCTTCGTAATATAGAGTTAGACAATGCCGATGAAAATAGAGAGTTTACAAATAAAGATCTTGAAGATACACAGTTCTCCGAAATTTCCCTTGAAAACACAGATTTCCCAAACAGTTCCCTCGAAAATACAGAATTCACGGATAATGCTGTATCAAATACAGAGTTAGAAAATGCCATTGGAAGTGAAGAGTTAACAGACAGCAGTCTGGGAAATACAGAATTTATAGACAATGACCTTGGAAGTACACGGTTCTCAGATATTTCCCTTGAAAATACAGAATTCACAGATAATGTTCTTGAGACTACCGATTTCATGGATAATAATGTTCTTGCAAATTCTGACTTAGACAATGCTCTTCAAAATTCAGACGTGGAGAATGCGCTTCGAAACACAGAATTCACAAACAATGGTGTCCTTGAAAGTTCGGTTTTAGACAGTGCATTTGAAAATAAAGTCTCAGATAATGCTCTTGGAAATTCAGATTTAGACAATGCCCTAGAAAATACAGAAAATAGTCTTGAGAATACAGAATATATTATAGACAATGACTCTCTTGGAAATACAGACTTAGACGATGCTCTTGACACTACAATGTTTCCCGATAATCTTCTTGGAAATCCAGAGTTCGAAAATACCTTTAAAAGTGCAGATTTCACAAACAATAATGTCTTTGAAAATACAGACTTAGAGAATGCTCTCGGAAATATGGAGTTCACAAATGGACTGAGGAACACAGAACTAGAATCGACTGAAAATATCCCTAAAAACACAGAAAACGCACTCGAGAATACAGGACTCACAGATTTCACAATGTCCCTCGAGAGTACAGAATTCACAGAAAATAATGTTATTAATACAGAAAACACACAGCTACTTGAAAAAGGGCTTGAGAATACAGGGCTTACATTGGACCTAGGAAATGATTTCACAATGGATGACCTTGGGAGTGACTTCAACGATGACGCCCTCGGTATGACAGCGTACACAGTAGACTTTGGGATTACTGAGTACGCACCTCCAAGCAATATAGAGTTGATGACGTGTTTCAAATGTGGCCGGAGCTTCGGGAGAGATGCGGATTTGCATTCACATTCATTGAACTGTGGGGAGGTGATGTTATTTGTTAACTTTCAAGATATGTAGTTATGTTAAAACTTAAAATTCAAATCTATATTCAATGCAAATTTGTTAGGAGTTACACCTATTATACCTAGAAATTAAGCTGCATTTTATGACTTTATAAGAAAACTGTTAAAATATATATTTTGAGGTTAAAAAATTGTTCAACTACTATAAAAAAACGATTAAACTTTGAATTTATCAAATCACACTGATCTGATGTTTTAAATAGACAAAGCCTCTATCCAAGAAAATTATGGATGTTTAGTAGTAAAAAAACTGTAAAGTAAGTAAGTATGTGGTAGAGAATAGTTTAATTATACTGTGGACGAAAGTAAACAATGCTACTAAAAAAATTACCACGGAAATGAGAATGCCATCTTATAATTTCGCTAAGCGAGTGTACATATTGTGAAATGTTAGGTACCTACTGTTACATTTATAGCTATCATATCTGATTTAACATTTTTATTTATTGTGAAACTGTGCTTTTTTGTTAATTTATAATGTGGGTTTTCTGAATTTGGAATGCTGAAATTGTAATGTGCTGTCAAGATTTACTAATCAGTCTGGCCAAAGAAATATTACTCATATGTTTGGCGGGAAATTCATAAATCTTGTGCTGGTTAGTGTTAGTTTGACATATTTAACTTATTTCCTTAGGTATAACTTACGTGTGGACAGAGAATTTAAAAAAAAATCTAGTATCAAAACTATAATTCCCACTACACAAAGGGTTTTTAAATCTCCCGCCAAAAGATCAGGTAATATTTCAGTAGCCAGACTCATTCTAGTCAGATAAACCTAACGCCTGGGGCATCAGCTCGCGACTTACTTCAGTAAGCCCTCATTCGTGTTTAGTATAAAGATGCTATCTTGTTACTTGCAATGCCATGTATCAGTGTATTTATTCGTCCATCACGCCAAACGTTGTGTATTAAATACCCGTCAGTTAATAATCATACATAGTATTCGAGAGGGTAGGTACGTCTTCTTCGAGGTTTTCTAAGAGTTAAGACGGGGGAGGTCACAGATAGGGGATTAAGTAGAGTCAGTGAAAGTTATAACTGCAGAAAAACGTTGCGGGCTGCGGGTCACTTTACTTCGATTTTATCAAATTAAGGCTAATCTCAAAAACTTAATAAATGATGGTATAATAACATTTATCTGAAAAAAAGACTGCCCCGTTTTTATACTAAATAAATAAATATCGGGCAACCTCACACAAATCGATCTAGTCCCAAAGTAGGCTTGTGTTATGGATACTAGACGACGATATGCCACAGGCATTTAATCAGAATATTAGGCCAATTAATTTCGCAAATGTCCACCGGAAAGACGCGCACCTAAATCTGACAATGACCCACCTTGTAAATTTCCAGTTGATATACCTTCTCAATGCTTGATTGCGATGCATATGCTGGCTGAAGCTTGATTATCAAATTTCGTTCAAAACATAAATTTTTTTTGTCTATATTTAATGAAAAAATGTTTATGCTTTGAGCAGGATTTGAACCCACATCATCACGGCTTTCCGTGTGCGGTAAACTGTCAATTGTTCTATCAAAGCCACTAGCTAAAACATCGAATTTTTCAACCAGTCGCTTCATTTGTTATATGCGTTAGGGCGGCATCATAGCTCCGTCTGCGGTAAAGATTCTGACTTTTTCGGCACCATAGTCTCAAAATATGTTGAGGATAATTTTGGATTACGCTGGCAGACCTTACTGCTTTTTTTGTGCCCGCTTTTTTTAGATTTTGGATATTTTAGGTATTTTCTACTCAGAATCACAAGTTCTTCCGATATTTTGGAGAAAAAAGAAAATCTATATTTTTTCGTTCAATTCCGTTACCATTTCCATAAATTTAACCTACAAAATAGCGCTAACGAAATGAAAAATATATAAACATTTTAGGACACTTTTTTTCTTGTAATTAGATCGAAAGAGATTGTGATTCCAAATAGAAAATACCGAGAATATCCAAAATGTAAAAGTGGGTATAAGAAAAATCAAATGGTCATACTGCTTTAATCAAAAAATAATACGCAAAATATATATGGATACCTTGCTATAACATACCTATATTGAATGCAATCCAGGGATTAATTTTATTAGTCGTAAGCAAATTAAAGGCTTAGGTAATTTACTATGCTTGTTAGATTGCTTCATCAGAATGTTGCCGGGACACGAAATTTACCGTTCATTATTAAACATATACCTACACTTGACGCTTACTGAGGAGAAAGAACCGCTGAAAGAAAACTCAGGATATATACCTTTAAACACAATAAATACTCTGCATATACTATTTTTAACACTATTTTTGTTCTACACCAAAGTATATGTAGAGTATTTGTTTATTAAAAGTATATCCTAGTTAGTAATATAGCAATCTGGGAGTTTTCTTTCGGCGGTTCTTTCCCTAAGTCTTATAGTGGAGCGCTGGTAGATATATTGGTAGTAGATATAAATAAAACATACACTTGATGTTAGTCGGTATATTATTCAATATTTAATATTGGAATTGGTTGCTGATTGGTAGGAAAGCTACGAAATTGTAAAATGCACTGATATAAAATATCTAGGTAGCTATAGCTATGGTTCAACCATTAATTATGCGAGTGTTTTTTCGTCCTCGTTTTTTGTCCTCGTTTCGCTGATCGCCGAGTGTATTACCACCAAAGCTGTATTCCCCGACTTTATCCCGCTTTGTTGTCGTAATGTGCGAAATGATGGAATTTTTAATCAATATTTTATAAACAGTTTATGCAAATGTTACTTTACTATAGCAATTGAATCCCCACTAATATAGTTTAATTGGGATTTAGTGACGATAACATTTCCGGACGTCAGACCTCACGTAATGAATGGATGTTCCCTATTTCACGAAGAACTAAAAAGATATGTGCATTTACGTTAAAAAAATACTTAGTTGGATTACAGAAATAAAATATTCGACGACCAAAACATTTTATTTATTACTCATAAAATAAATAAATATCAGACAAATCAACCTAGTCCCAAATTAAGCTCAAGAAGGCTTGTGTTATGGGTACTAGGCGACGATATACTTATCTTATCTTATCTTATTATAGGGGTCCTTACGGATACACTTCGACCCAGTGGGATCTTTTGTGTAGTTACCCCTTGTTGCACCTACTCAAAGGATTGTTCCACCACCTCCATATATCGGATGATGGAACCAGTTGGTAGTGCCTGGAATTCCTTCGGTTCTGGGTACCCAATACCGAATTCCTTCATTCTAAGTCTGGCGAGGGCATGACATTCACACATTATGTGTTTCATTGTCTCTGCCTCCTCGCCACACATTCTACAATCTGTATTGTCAGACAGTCCCAACTTGGCCAATAGTCCTTTGACCCCAAAGTGACCAGTAAACACCCCCGTTATGATTCGGAGTTGTCTTTTGCTGTATTTCCATAATTTCTTGGTCCAGCCTGATTCTATACATTCCATGAATAGCTTTGAGTGCCTCAAGCCAGCCATTTTCCTCCACTCTTGTTGGTGCTGGTTTTTGGCATAGTCCTTGATGGCTGTTGCTATGGTTCCCTGCGAGAGACCCACACATGGTTCAGGTCCTATGAAACTTGTCGCAGACCCTTTCCTAGCAAGTTCATCTGCAATTTCATTACCGATGAAGCCTTCATGCCCTGGGATCCATACCAGTTGCACCTTATTGTGCCTTCCAAGCTTGTTCAAAGCTAGGACGCCATTATACACAAGTCTAGAATCCACTTTAGGCGCACCTAGCGCTTTAAGTGCCGCTTGACTGTCACTGAGTATGTAGATGTGCTTCCCTCTGGTAAGTCTATCTATGTTCTCCTGGGCACAGGCGATTATAGCGTATGTCTCCGCTTGGAAGACAGTCGCATAACCTCCCATACTTGTACTTGCATTGAAGTCGTTTGCATGAATGCCTGCTCCCGTACCTGATCCCATTTTAGATCCATCAGTGTACCAGATAATGTCCTCACCATCTGCTGTAGGTGGCTCGCGACCCTCGGCCCATTCCGCCCTCGTTGGAACTTGAACCTTGAAGTTCCTATTGAATACAAACTTAGGCTGCATTTTATCGCAGCTCATGGTTGTTATTCTGTCAAGAAAATTGTTGCTTTCCATGTTAGTGTGCTTAGTCTTCGGCGAGCAGTAACTCCACAGGTCCATTGTTTTTAACCTATGTAGTGATTTGCGCGCTTCGGACTGTATCACTGTATGTAGCGGTTGTAGATCTAGCAATATTTCTAGCGCCGCGGTTGGCGTAGTTCTAAACGCCCCTGTTATAGCCATGCACGCCGTTCTTTGCACCTTCGTTAGGGCGTCTCTGCATGTGCTCCTCAACGTCCTTGGCCACCACACGAGGCTGCCATATAGGATGATCGGCCGACTTAGTCCCCACATCTTACCATACGCTGATCTACACATCCCAAATACTCTGAGAGCCTTTGTTATTGTGTAGTCGACATGCTTTTTCCAATTGAGTTCCTTATCTAGTATGACACCAAGATATTTCACCTCACTGGACATTTCGAGTACCTGTCCATACAGTTTTAGTTCCTGCATGTCCTTAAGGATCCTCTTTCTCGTGAATGGTATTACCACTGTTTTGCCTGGGTTGATGGATAATTGGTGATTGTTGCACCATTTCTCCACTTTCCTCAGTGCTTCACTCATGATTGCTGAGACCGTACTGGGAAATTTCCCATTAACAAGAATCACCAAATCATCTGCGTATCCTACCGTAAAGATAGGACCATTGTTGAGTTCCTCCATTAAGGAGTTCACCACCAAACTCCATAGAGTTGGTGAGAGTACTCCTCCTTGTGGACACCCTTTTGTAGCCGTAGCTAGTATTTCATCCCCCATCAGAGACGATTTTATTAGCCTGGCGTTTAACATGTTGCCTATCCATTTGCAAATGGTCGGTTCTATGCCATGTCTTGCAGCTGCTTCGCTGATAGCTTGATACGTGGTGCGATCAAACGCTCCTTCCACGTCTAGAAAAGCCGCCAGACATAGTTCTTTATTTTCTATGGCCCGTTCAGCTCTGTTAGTTACCAGGTGCAACGCGGTATCGGTCGACTTCCCCGGTTGGTACGCACATTGTAGTTTGTGCAACGGACGTCTTTTTAATGGACCATCCCTTATATGTCTGTCCACCAATTTTTCCAATGTTTTTAGGAAAAATGAAGACAGACTTATAGGCCTGTATGATTTGGCTTCTCCGTAATCTGCCTTACCTGGTTTAGGCAGGTATATTACCTTTACCATTCTCCATACTCGTGGTATGTGTCCAAATGCTATGGACGCTCTGTACAGTCTACTCAGGTGAGGAATAAGTACGTTTGCGCCTTCTTGTAGTAGTACTGGGTAGATTCCATCTGGTCCCGGCGCCTTGTACGGCTGGAACGTTGAAATTGCCCATTTTAATTTCTTATGGTCTACTACCTTTTTCGACGTGTCCCAGTTGTGTCTGGTTGTGCTTGCGCTTTGTTCCACCACACTAATTGCAACATCGTCTAATTCGCTCTCGTGTATCACTGAGCCTGGAAAGTGTGTGCTACACATAACTTTTAGGGTTTCCAGCCCTGTCTCCGTCATTTTCCCGTCACTGCCCTTAATGGTTGTGAGCGGAACTGACTTCGACGTAGCTAGTGCTTTTGTTAGTCTCATACTTTCTGGTATAGACCCTATTTGGTCGCAGTGACCCCTCCACGCGCTTCTTTTTGCCTTTCTCACAGCCTTATTATATTCTGTGAGCTTACGTGCATAGCTCTCAAAGTTGTTTGAGGCTTTTGCGTCATTGAAAATAGCCCTGGTTTCTTTCCTGAGTTTTGCTATCTCTGGGTTCCACCAGGGTATTCGTTTTGCCATAGTTTTCTTTTCGGGGCAGTTGTCGGTCCAGGCTGTATATACCGCTTGTACTATTTTGTCAGCTTCAAACTCTATGTCAATAATAGAGTTAAGCTTACCTTTCGGATCACCTAGTTCCACTTTTAGGTCAGCTTTGTATGCTTCCCAGTTAGTGTTCCTAGGGTTCCTTTTGAGTACAGTTTCTACTTCTATCTTCGTATTGTACCTAAAGCATATGTATCTGTGATCTGATAAAGAAATTTCCTTAGAAACATGCCATGAGTTGATACTTTTACTAATGTTATTAGATGCCAACGTTATATCAATTACCTGACCTCGCCTTGCGTTGACAAAGGTTGGTTCATTGCCTTTATTAATAATTTGTAAGGAAGAACTCACCAGAAAATCCAGTACCTTCTCCCCTCTCTTGTTGACATCCGAGCTGCCCCAGATGACATTGTGAGCATTTGCGTCGCAGCCGGTGATCAGGTCGGTGTTCGCCTTGTTGCCTTCCGCGACCAGATCCCGTAGCTGCTGTGTGATCGGGTCCGTCGCCTCGTAAGGGAGGTAGGCTGACGAGAAGATAATAGCCTTCCCCTCCCCTTTACTCTGGATCTTAACACTGGTAAGATCCCTGGAACAGAAAGCATGTAAGGGCATAGCATCAATGCCATTTCTGACGTAAATGCATGTCCTCATATTATCATCGGAACAATCAGTGTACCACACACTATGGTACCACCAGTTCCGCCCAAACCTCTAATTTCCCCTTTATAAATATACGGTTCTTGTATTAGAGCAATGTCGAATTTATCGCTAATTAACTGCCTCGCCAGAAGGGCTGTGGCTGCTTTATTGTGTTGTAAATTTATTTGTACACACCTTACACCCGCCATTGCGCCATTAGTGGTTTTTGGGGCCGCTGAGATCAGTGGCCGAATTTTGTGGCGCCTCGCTAGCCATGGGGGAAAGGTCGCCTCCCAGGTAGAGATCAGCTAGATCTCGCAAGGCCTCCGAGTCCACCGTTGACAACGGCGATGACTCCCGACCTATGCGTGACCCGGCACAATCCTCCCTCCACTCCCTCTCCACCATCGTCGCGTCCGGCTCCTTGCCCACCTCTGCCTCTGCCGTCTCAGCCTCCGCACCGTCTGCCGACAGTGCCTCCTTGGCCTCGACGTTTACGGCGTCATCGGTTGGGCCCTCCAGGTCTGCACCACCCACTGGGTTCGCATCCCCACCTGCGGCCACATCGCCCTCCGTGGCCGCCACACCCTCGGTTGCCCGATGGTCGATCTCTGCCCTCCCATGCATCCTCTCCTCCACATCCTCAAGGAGCTTGAAGGAGCTTAGATCGACCCCCGAGAATAGTTGGTAGTTGGACGCCTTGATGACATCCGCCGACTCCCGATCCATCAGGATGATGCGCCGGGTGCTTGCGTCTGACATCAGGGTGTCCACTATCTTCCATTGCTCCGTATGCAGCATAGGATTGTACCTCTGCAACACACGGAGCATTAGTTTAATGTCCTGGTCACCAACGATCCGCGTCTTCCAGGCCATTTTGACCGGTTTCGGCAGATCCCTGGCGTCCACGACTCTAAGGCGCAGCCCAGCAATCTCCACTCCTCCGATTGCCGAACTGAACCACGTGGAGGCCCCCTTCCCTTGGCAATTGATGTGGAGGGCGCCCCCCACGATGTTGCCGAGCATGATTCTTGGCAGGGGATCGGGTGCGCCGTCCACGAGCGCTAATAATGCGCCCTGGATAGCGGACAGATGCCCAGCCTGAATCCTGACGGCAGGATAGCCCACTGGGATAATGGCCATTCTCTCCGCCGCCACTGCCTCCGCATACGACCCTACCCTCGTCCTTTTGGAGGCGCTAGCCAGCAGAGAAGAATCGCCACTCAAACCTAGTGGCCTTTTGTTTTGCCCTGAAGGGGCCGCGGTTGCAGGTGCTTCCGGTGTCACACCTGCGCCCGTCTGTGAAGTCAGACGGGCTCTAGCACGCGCGTTGTTACGCCGCTTCTGCCTCTTGCTGGGAATGTAGCTGCCCTCGGCTTGTGCGCCCTCACCCTGAGGTTTGGTCACACCAGCTTCATGGGGCGCACTCCCAGTTGGATTAGGAAGGGCTGTACGGCACGGTAGGCCGATCGGCTTTGGCATGCCTTTCCCGCTCACTTCTCCGGTCCCCGCAACAGTGGGTCCCCTTTCGGGTCCCTTCTGAGCGAGTCCGCTTTTCAACCCTTGGGGAAAAGATCGGACGGCACCTTTGAAGTGGACGGGTCCAGCGTGGCCTCTACCACCACGTCCACCTATGTTGCTGGGACCAGCTCCCGCATCTCTGCCAGAGGCAGTATTGCGGCCCACGTTAGCACCCAGTTTAGCGCCCTGCGCATTAGCCTCATCCCTTGCGGGTACAGCTTGTCCTCCCTTTCTCGTCGTTTTTGGTAAAGAATAATCCATTTAACCTTCCAAATAAAAATTTCATCAGACTGGCTCCCCACCCTCCTTGGAGCCCTCCTACTGGGGATGCTTTGACGCATCAGGGATACCAGCCCGATATAGCGTCCCAGGATGAGTTATCCATGAGTCCGCACGGAACCAAAACCATCGTCACCTCCACAGGCGACTCAGGAATCGTGCGCCGCCGACTACGGACCCCATCACCCCAGGACACTCGCCCGCGGCCATCTGACTGGACGCAACAGCCGATTGATCACGTCTGGCTAGGACGTGACCGCCCGTGTGAGATGAATCCCGAGCCAAAGTGGCGTGTTGTCTTTCAAGGGTAACGACTCCGACCCCCGTCCGACTCAACCTACCAGGATCTCGTTCTCCATCCGTACGGGTCCCCGCGCACGGCACAAACACGCGGGTGGCATTCTACCGCTAACCATCCTTCTTAGTGGATGGAAAGCCCGCTGCGACATGCCACGTCATCGCTTGCAGCTGATTGTGTGGGATTTGCGGAGTAAGGAGGGTTTGGATTTCTAGAAGCTCAACTGGTTGTTTCCGTGCTACCTGTTTCCTCGGTAGAACCAGGCAGTTAACAGGCAGTAACCGCGGGAAGGAGCCCAACCAGTTTTGCCTCGAGGATCAAGGCAACTGTGAGCTCCCCCCGAGGCCATTCACCAAGTTAACTACCGGGCAGGTAGCTACCATAGAGACAAACCCAGTACAAGAGAAGCGACCGGTCGCAAATTATGTCTTGTTCTGGACCCATCTCCGCCCGACGATATACTTACTTATATACATAAATAAATACTTAAATACAAAGAACATCCATGACCCAGGCACAAATATTCGTGTTCATCACACAAATATTTGCCCTTGCCGGGATTCGAACCCGTGTAACCTATGACCCTATGGCTTAAAAGCATAGGGGGCCATGACCCCCTGGTGTAGGCGGCTATCACACTGCCGCCGCATCCCGTTTCCGTCCCGAACGAGCGAAGCGTCCCCGTTTCAGTTTGGGCAAATAATACATTACAGTTTTTTTAGGGTTCCATACCCAAAGGGTAAAAACGGGACCCTATTACTGAGACTTCGCTGTCCGTCCGTCCGTCTGTCCCAGGCTGTATCTCAAGAACGGTGATAGATGATACATGAACTAAGATAGACAGTTGAAATTTTTACAGATAATGTATTTCTATTGCCGCTATAACAACAAATACTAAAAATAAAATAAAGTAAATATTTAAGGGGGGCTCCCATACAACAAACTTGTTATATATTATGGTACGGAACCCTTCATGCGCGAGTCGGACTCGCACTTGCCCAATTTTTTTCAAGAGATCCTTAAAATGGTGTGAGCAGGTTCAGTAATCACTTATCTTTGTCGAGACTATTTCGTAAATTTTCAATATGGCGGAGGTCCATATCTCGTAGGTGGAAAACGTAGTACGCAATTTATCCGCCATCTCAAATAATCAGCACGAGGTCAGGGCCACTAGTTTAATTTGCACTGTAGAATCCAATCCAATCCGTTTTTAAATATTACGAAAAAAATACTTACTGTTGAGTTTCTTTCGGCTTTCTTTTAAACAGCGGTCTCCTCTTGCGAAATGCCGGTAGATTCACAATCTGACTTGTAAAAGTGACCTTGTGGCCTACTTACTGAATAAATTATTTCATTTCATTTCATAGTATAAGCAAATAAGGTATGTGACCCCGGAATAACAGGTGAGACTTTTGACTAGAGATGCACCGAATATTCGGTTACTATCCGGTATCCGGCCCTTATTTTAATATCCGGCCGGATACCGGATAGCAACGTGCTATCCGGCCGGATACCGGATAGTAAACTTGCTTGATTTTGGGGTAAAACTGGAATGTACTGCACTACTACAATTTACACGTGTACTATTGAACGAAGTTATCACTTCGTAATGACATAGTAAAACTCGTTTCGAACCTAGAAATGTGTCGGCGCGAACGTTCACTAAGAACCAGGTCCAAAACCTGCGCGACGCGCACCTGTAAAACTCAAAATGTAGGCGTTCCGCGGGCCGAATATCCGGCGGCCGGATACCGAATATTCGGCCGGTGGTTAGGCCGAATATCCGGCCAAACAACTATCCGTTGCCTCTACTTTTGACGTCATCACGCTATGATTGGTTGGTCGGTTCTGTCAGTTCCTGTGCTGCCCGGGCTGTATTCATAATTAGACCCGGACATTTGTCGCGATGACGTCACAATAGGGTAGTTCAAAACTGTTAGGCCAAGCGCGCACCACGATTTTATTTATGCGACACGATTTTAGAATCGCGTTGTTAAAATGTCGCAAGACATTCACTGCGCGCACTGCGACGAAAAAGTCGATGGATTGTTCAGTTTCAGCATGGATTTCATACAAATTGCTTGTCTTGCCTTATTACTCCTTCGGAGGAGTAGTAGGAAAAAAATAAAATAAAAACAAAAATCTTTTTGTTGTTGAAGAGTTCGTCCCACTTAGGTATAACGTTTTGACAAACCTCCTCCCACAAACATGTCTTCAAAATGCGATCGCTATATGATTTTGAGTATCTATCCCACAAAGGGGATTTTCCTTCTATTTCCGTAATTAAATGGCCAACGTCTAGCGTCTCGCCTTGAGTCTCCATCGGAGAGACATATTGACGCTTCAAGAGCGGAACGCCGTCTGACGCCGCCGCGGCGATTTTATTATCGCAGTGCGCGCGGGGCCATACAACTCCGTATGCTGCATTTTACTTTTGCGACAATCGCGTCGCGAGCCGTCGCAGCAAAATGTGACAAATCACAATTTTAAAATAGCTGTGATTTTTTTCTCGTATATGCGCGCACAGACATAGAAACCCATACGTTGCATTTCTGCGACAAAATAATCGCACGACAGAAAATCGTGGTGCGCGCTTGGCCTTAGTGTTTCCTTATTTATTAACACAGGTCCATTTACTCCCCAAACTACCGTATTGTCACGTGACTGCGACGAAAATCCGGGGTCTATTCATAATACTCCCCGATTCTCTTGTTACCTACCTTTATGAATTTCATAAAATAGTGAGTGTTTTAAATCAATTATTACGACTGTAATGAATAATTATATTCTTGTACTTACGACTGGCGGCAAACATTTTTTTCCTTGGAACCATAAAACGGCAACTTTTTTTTTATGGCGTAATGTAAAAAAAAAAATGTTTTTTTTTACGAACATTTTATTTCATAAAAACCTCAGCGATATACACACGTTGTTCCAAACAATATATTTACAGCGTAAAATATGACATAATATTCAAACTAGATGGCGCTTTAAGAGCCAATTCTTTTTCGATTGAATATTTAATTCCGTCACTAATATACGTTTTGTCGCAGACTCTTCCTATAGGGTTCTCTATCTGACCGGATGAGTGAGCGAATCGAGCGAGTACATATATAACCTGAGTGTCATAATGGCTTTTATCACGTTCACACCGTTTTCCGCCGGTGTTTAAGTCTCCTGAAGTGTTTTAGTGAACCGTCGAAGCGCCATCTACCATAAAGTTTTTGACTAGCTCTCACTCTTGTTCTAATAGGGCCTTATTCATGTCTTCGGACGAGCGAGTACATATGACCATAGTTATACAGAAAGCGACCAAAGTTTTTTTTATAATGCACTAAGCGATCAAACTCATTCAATTAAGACTAAGTCAATTTGACAAAAAATCTACGCTGGTCGCTTTCTGCATAACTATGGTCATATATAAAGTGATAACCGACAAAACACCGTTTTCTCGCGGTTTTTACCAAGAGTAAAGGAGCTTTTGAGGTGTTTGTTTTGTTGTTTCACTGCGGCCTTAAAGCGCCATCTACCGGCAAGTTTGACTTTTCCGTTAACTTGTTCGTTGTGTGACTCTTCAAGTTTAAGCGTGTCGGGCCCGTCCGTCAGCCCCTCGAGCGCTCGCTCTCGCAGGGCTCTATTCATGTCTTTGGACGAGCGAGTACATCTATACAGTGACAACCAACAAAACACCGTTTTCTGACGCCTTTTACTGAGATTAAAGGAGCCTTTTGAGGAGTTTGTTTTCTTTTAAATTAAATTAAATTAAATAAATCTTTATTTCGGATATGTTACATTCATTTAAGGTGGACTTAAAGCGCCATCTACCGGCAAGTTAACTAGTTGGTTGCATCACTCCCCCAGTATGAGCGTGTCAGGCCCGTTTGTCAGGCCCTTGAGCGCAAACAGCAGCGCTCCTGCCTAACTCTTGTTCTTGTAGGGCCTTACTCATGTGTTTGGACGAGCGAGCGAAGCGAGCGAGTACATCTTTAATCTAGTTTTCTGGCGGTTTTTACGAAGATTAAAGGGGCCTTTTGAGGTGTTTGTTTTGTTGTTGTATAGCCTTAAAGCGCCATCTACCGGCAAGCGGCATCACTCCCCCAGTATGAGCGTGTCTTCATGTGTTTGGACGAGCGAGCGAAGCGAGCGAGTACATATAAGTGACAACCAACAAAACACCGCTTTCTAGCGGTTTTTGCCACGATTAAAGGAGCCTTTTGAGGGGTTTTGTTGTTTTTTAAGGCGGTTTTAAAGCGCCATCTACCGGCGAGTGGCATCACTCCCCCAGTATGAGGGTGTCGGGCGGGTCGGCCAGCCCCTTGAGCGCGAGCTGCAGCGCGCGCGCCTCGCTCCTGCCGCGGCGGCTCCTGCTCTTGTAGGGCGCCGGCAGACCGGCGAGTGGCATCACTCCCCCAGTATGAGGGTGTCGGGCGGGTCGGCCAGCCCCTTGAGCGCGAGCTGCAGCGCGCGCGCCTCGCTCCTGCCGCGGCGGCTCCTGCTCTTGTAGGGCGCCGGCAGACCGGCGAGTGGCATCACTCCCCCAGTATGAGGGTGTCGGGCGGGTCGGCCAGCCCCTTGAGCGCGAGCTGCAGCGCGCGCGCCTCGCTCCTGCCGCGGCGGCTCCTGCTCTTGTAGGGCGCCGGCAGACCGGCGAGTGGCATCACTCCCCCAGTATGAGGGTGTCGGGCGGGTCGGCCAGCCCCTTGAGCGCGAGCTGCAGCGCGCGCGCCTCGCTCCTGCCGCGGCGGCTCCTGCTCTTGTAGGGCGCCGGCAGACCGGCGAGTGGCATCACTCCCCCAGTATGAGGGTGTCGGGCGGGTCGGCCAGCCCCTTGAGCGCGAGCTGCAGCGCGCGCGCCTCGCTCCTGCCGCGGCGGCTCCTGCTCTTGTAGGGCGCCGGCAGCTTGAGGTGCACGGTGGACACGTGCAGCTTCATGGAGTTGGACTGCGTGAAGTACTTGCCGCACTCCGGGCACGGGTACGGCTTCACGCCCGAGTGCACCTGCCACACGGTTACATATTTATAATAGAAAATTTAAAAAAGAAAGTTAACGAGCGCATATTTATATAAAAAAAAAAAAAACATTGAAAGTTCTTAAGATTTTTTTTTTATAATTATAACGCACCTTTAGAATTATAGCGACCTAATTCAGGATAAGAGTTAGGTATCTTTAATTCTAAGTATATAATTTGAATTTGGTCACTATAATTCTAAACTTGCGATTAAAAGAAAACTTAATCTTAAATTAAAGATTTATTAAAAATTAATCTATTAAATATTTGGATTTATGGAGCTTATTATTAAAAACGTTTGTTAAATAACCCGCCAAGTGCGAGTCGGTACCATTAGCGAGCAAAAAACACATTTGTTCTATGGAGCCCCACTTAAATATGTATTTTATTTTAATTTTAGTATTTGTTGTTAGTCCGGCAACAGAAATACATCATTTGTGAAAATCTATCTATTAGGCTAGCTGCCTAGTTAGTATTTCTGTTGCCGCTATAGCAACAAATACTAAAAACATAATAAAATAAATATTTAAATGGGTTCCCTTACAACAAACGTGATCGGTTGCGTTAACTTTGAACCCGGTCAGTTTAAATGCAATAACCGATAAGTGTTACACCTTGAAATGTAATTGGGTGGATCAATTTTTTCATGCTGTTTTTCTGTCCCGTGACCCAGGAGAAAATATTGACAAAACTTCTAAGAAAAGTGTTGATAATTTATATTACTGGTATTGTCAGGAGATAGTCTACATACGAATGGGCTTATAACTGCTTAAATTACAAAGCTTTTGCTGATATAACCACGGAAAATCGTAGTATTAAAAAGTGACCCAGGAGACGAGTGGCAGAAAATAGTTGATTGACCCAAATAATTGAATTTGTAACTGTTGTTATTTGAATTGTTTGTGCGGAACTCTCGATGCGCGAATCAGACTCGCACTTAGCCGGTTTGAATATGAACAGTGCCAAATTTTAGTTGTAAGGGTGGTCATAAAAATGTTGCGGTGTGATAATCATAAAAAAAGTCGCATTTGTCCCCATAGTCGCAATAGCCCCAGACGTTATTCCTGTGTGACTCACCCGGTCGTGTCGGATGAGCGCCGCCTTGTTGGTGAAGGCCTTGGGGCAATGCGGGCACTCGTACGGCTTCTCCCCCGTGTGCGTGCGCGTGTGGATCTGAAACCAATATTTTCATACTTTAACAATTATAAAAACTATTTAAACTCACGCAAAAATTATAAATATTGACGCTTAAATATATATTTTAAAGGACTAATAATAGGGTTGAGTGGGAAAAAGAAGGGGAGGCCTTTGCCCGACAGTGGGACACCTAAACAGGCTATTAAAGAAAAGGTAAATTATGAAAGAAAAATGTAATGTGATGTCTTGCTTGCATTGAAGTGTAGTACATTTAATTTTTTTTTCAGTGGGCATTCTGAGGCAGTGGACATTTTGACACAGTGGACGTTCTGACATAGTGGACATTTTGACACAATGGACGTTCTGACACCGTGGACATTTTGACACAATGGACGTTCTGACATAGTGGACATTTTGACACAATGGACGTTCTGACATAGTGGACATTTTGGCACAGTGGACGTTCCGACACAGTGGACATTTTGGCACAGTGGACGTTCTGACACAGTGGACATTTTGGCACAGTGGACGTTCCGACAAAGTGGACAATTTGGCACAGTGGACGTTTTGACACAGTGGACATTTTGGCACAGTGGACGTTCCGACACAGTGGACAATTTGACACAGTGGACATTTTGGCACAGTGGACGTTTTGACATAGTGGACATTTTGACACAGTGGACACTGGATTTATATGGCAACAATTTTGCAACCTATCGCAATCGCACTATAATGACATTAGTTTAAATACCTGTCAGTGCATGTTAACCTCGTAACATAATTTAACGGAATGCTCTCTTTTCCTGGCTGTTTTTCGTGTAGTAAACACGTGTACACTATATTTATAATATTAAGTTCACGACTGTGAATGGTTTTCGTTTTTTTTTTTATATTTAAGAAATTAGTTCCAGTGAAATTCCGCAACATGGCGCTCCCTCAAATATTTCTGGTCAGGCTTTAGGGTGAAGTCAGATGAGCGTAATTTGAGTCGCGTAATATCGGTAGCGCCGTACTTCGTCGTCGGACGTGAAGTATGGCGCGACAGAAATGACGCTCGTCTGACTTCACCCGTACAGTCCATCAATTTGATTCCTAGGCCATTTCGTACCTTGTCACAGTGAACGTCAATATGAAAGCAGCTCGAAATTGCATATCATTGTCATTGTGACAAGGTTCTATAGTGGCCTAGGAATCAAATTGGATGACTGTACAGTCGCCATCAGACATATCGCAGCATATAAGGCGTTCATAAATATGTGAACATGTACTGTAACGCCCAGTCAATAAGGGTCGTGTTCAGATATTTATGGACGCCTTATATGCTGTGATATATATATATATATATATTTTTTTTTTATTTATTTAAATCAACAGTTTTTTTTTACAAAGTTTTAAATGTTGTATTGCCACTTTTGGAAACCCGAGAGGTTTATATAATAGTGGCAAGGTCACGCGGTTCGGTCCGCATCACTATTCATCTTAAGTATAAGTAGGTATATAATACTGTAGTTAGTTAGGGTACATTGAAGACACCGTTTACTGTCGGATTGTAAGCGATATTATAAACTTTATTTGAATGTTATAACGTATATGGATGTGTAGTTAACCGTGTCTTCGATTGTACAACAACATTAGCTTATTTATATTTCAAGTTCTATGAAGTATTTCTTAAGTACGTTTTTACACTTGCCGGTGCTTTTAATAGTACTTATGGTATCGAGCAGTATATGCTTAGGTAGTTTGTCTGATGGCGACTGTACATAGAGGGTCGGGAGGCAACACGCACCTGCAGGAACATGGGCATGGTGAACCGCTTGGGACACACGGCGCAGGCGTACGGCTTCTCGCCGGTGTGCCGCCGCTGGTGGTAGCGCAGCGCCGCGTTCGACTGTACACGGAGAAACATTGCCTTTTTACAATATAATAGTAACTCAGTAAGCCCCGGAACGATGGGACAAATTATCTGCAAGATGGCCACCGAAGCATGTGACGATGGCTCGGTCGGTGAACTTAACTAAGATGGCGATAAATAAAAATTGTATTTCGAAAGTCACACGATGCGAAGCAGACCAAGATGGCGGGACGACCTTGACGTATTCCAGAACGCACCGCGGGGGCACGCACTTTACCGAGACGCCTGAATCCTTTGCTCAGCACTGGATATGTCGCCGTCCTATGGTACCCCAGTGGTACAGAAGGCCCCCCCCCCCCCGGCGGACGACATTCATTTCTTAAATCTTAAATATAACTGGAGCTTAAAGAGCACATAGCTTCAATTTTGGCGCACATTTGCCACATTGCTCCTAACTCCTGACGTATACCGCGGCTCCATTCGTTGTGTACACCCGCCATCCTGACACCACCCTCCGCGTGAATGCGACCTTGCCAGTGTTATCCTCTGGTCTTCGGAGGGTGTGCTCACCTCCACTTCCGTTGAGCGATTACTGGACATGCAGGCTAACAGAAGAAGCTAGTACTAGACTCACGTTGTAAGCCCGGCCGCAGACGTCGCACACCTTGCTCCGGCTGGCGGCGCGGCCGCTGTCCGCGAGCCCGCCCTCCACCTTCACCAGGTCCACGTGCACTCGCTTGCGATGCACCGCCAGCGAGCGCTTCACGTTGAAGCTCTTCGAGCACTGGAACACATTCAAATATTTAATTATTTAAACTTTATTGCACAAAACAAAAGTCAGTACAGATGGCGGAACCAGTCAACCATAGAGCCAAAAAGAGATACTAGAAGTGGGTGCAAATCAGAAATCTGATGGCACAGAGAGGATCTAGAATACAAGTAAATACAAAATATATATTACTGGAAAAATATTATAGGAAGAACATATTTGAAGACTTATCGTAGGTTTTTAGGCAATTATTTACGACCTATTTTAATAGAGATAATTCCACAGCATACTGTAGTTATATGAATAGAAAATTGGCTGAATAGTGTTGAAAAAAAAAAAAAAATATTTCTTTTCATTCGACTTTAAAGGTACCTACGTAATTTTTCATTCACATGTTAGGCTCTACAAAAATTTCAAGGCAGAGATTCAATAAATATAAAGGTATTCTTCTAGCTCAAAGACTTTCAATAGTTTAAAATTTGATTTGATTTAGAAAAAATTGGAAGTAGCGTTAGAGGTCCTGCTCGATGTAGCGGAACCCGGCGGACTGCGTGTCCCGGCAGCTCCCCAGTCAACAACAACAATGTCCCACTCACGAATTCGCAGGAGAACAGCTCGGCGCCGGCGGCGGGCCGGTACTCCAGCGACAGGTCCTGCTCGATGTAGCGGAACCCGGCGGACTGCGTGTCCCGGCAGCTCCCCAGTCAACAACAACAATGTCCCACTCACGAATTCGCAGGAGAACAGCTCGGCGCCGGCGGCGGGCCGGTACTCCAGCGACAGGTCCTGCTCGATGTAGCGGAACCCGGCGGACTGCGTGTCCCGGCAGCTCCCCAGTCAACAACAACAATGTCCCACTCACGAATTCGCAGGAGAACAGCTCGGCGCCGGCGGCGGGCCGGTACTCCAGCGACAGGTCCTGCTCGATGTAGCGGAACCCGGCGGACTGCGTGTCCCGGCAGCTCCCCAGTCAACAACAACAATGTCCCACTCACGAATTCGCAGGAGAACAGCTCGGCGCCGGCGGCGGGCCGGTACTCCAGCGACAGGTCCTGCTCGATGTAGCGGAACCCGGCGGACTGCGTGTCCCGGCAGCTCCCCAGTCAACAACAACAATGTCCCACTCACGAATTCGCAGGAGAACAGCTCGGCGCCGGCGGCGGGCCGGTACTCCAGCGACAGGTCCTGCTCGATGTAGCGGAACCCGGCGGACTGCAGCTCCTGGCAGCTCTGCCCGTGCTTCTTGTCGAAGTGCGTGTTGTACGCCTTCTCGCTCGGGTACAGGATCTTGCACTGCGATGAAAACATAAATAAATAAATAAACATCGCACAACTTTACACAAATCGATCTAGTCCCAAATTAAGCTCAAGAAGGCTTGTTTTATGGGTACTTGACGACAGAGAGATAAATATATACTTAAATACATAGAACAACCATGACCCAAGCACAAATATTCGAGTTCATTACATAAATATTTGCCCCGGCCGGGATTCGAACCCGGGACCGCCGGCTCAGTAGGCAGGTGTCTACAAATCGAGCCAAACGCGTCGTCAAATGTATACAACATTTAACATACAATAATTAAAACAGCTTGTTTTACTTAATATTCCAGAATAGAATTAGATTGACGGTTTAACTTATTATTAGTACGCTACCCATCCGAAATCCATCATCCAGTCCATCACACAGTTAACTATACATAGATCTTAACACGTTGTACTAAGGTTTATATTAGTTTACAAATGTACAGTTATCACTGTCTTTGTTTGCACGTACTGATTTAACATTTAACAATATTTATTTCAGAAGTAAGAAGGATTGAGCAGCATTCCGTGTTCTTAAATTGGTTGTTGACAAATTAGAACCTTTATAATGTATACGACGTAGAATTTATAAAAACGGTTTAAACTCACGTAAACATTGTCGGGAACGGCATGTTTTTATAATTATTAAAGATGTCTCACGATAGTTTTAATAATATTATACGACTTATGCACATCATTCCCACATGAAAGCTGCTTCTTGGATGGCTTAGGGTGGCATCGTAGCGCCATCTACGATAAGATTCCAACTTCATGATCGGCACCGTCGTCTCAAATTATGTTGAGAATCGGAATACTCAAACTAATGTTTAGAATGACGAGATAATGATCGTGTAATTATTTTTATTCAATCAGTAACGTCTGCTATCACAAACCAAATGTTTAGGAAAAATAAAAAATATATATTGGTGCAATTTTTTGCTTCATTCTGATGGACTGACCCTAAGGTTGTCTGGAAGAGATCGCTCTTTAGCTATAAGACCGCTGACGCATACGCTGCACACCAGAGTACATTTACACAAGAAATACAATACAAAAATATAAAAAAACGGTAGGAAACAGGCAGTCGTATCGCTAAAGAGCGATCTTCTTCCAGACTTTTGGTTAGTGGAGCTGGTGCTAAAAAACACATAGTGAGTAGGTGATGCAAAAGACGAATGGGACACATAATAAGGTACCAACAGTTGCGTCGCGGCTGCGTGGGAGTTGGGAGAACGCCCACGCTCAAAAACGCTAGAGTGGGATGTCCCCGTCCCTGTGTGGGACGTCCCAACGAAATAGAGCAGCCACCGCGCGCGGCGGCTCGTGGCATGCTTCATGTACCGCTGTGATTATCTGCACCGCTCGCCGCTCTCGTGGCACTTAGTAGTGGCAGGTAAGGGTGGATTTCCACTGACTTGAAACCTGTTTGTAGCGCCACTATCCCAAGGCTAAACCGCAACTAGTTAGGCTAATAATACTGTGGAATCTCACCAGGTCACACTTGTAGTAGACGACCTGCTCGGGCGCCTTGGGCTTGACGTCTCCCAGCGCCGGCCCCGGCGCCGCGCCGTCCGGCTCGCTTGAGGGGTCGTCGGGCTGAGGAACATTAAGTTATAACCTCTACCGCTCACTCAGCATATACTTAGTACAATGTACAACTATAACTGATATTAAAATACTAACTACAAATACAATGTGGGCCCTGTAACATAAGCAAAAAATTAAAACATAGATTTTACTCGTTAAACTGAACAACATTTGTGCAGCAACTTAAAAAAAAAGTCAGTTTTCAATCAAATTAAATAGTATTTTCAATGTATGTCGTCCAACGTTGACATTCCCTGAGCATTGAAATAGCTGTCACTATACTAATATCGGACATTTCGCAATACATTGCTTCTTTGTATTCTACAAAATGTCATTTAATACACGTTATTTTCAGAAGTTGCTTAACAAATGTTGTTTAGTTTCAAGGGACGAATCTATGTTTTAATTTATTGCTCCTGTTACAGGGCCCAAACCTTTATATATATGCTGAAAAGGAATGCATTAAAAAAAGTTATTAACTTATTACACATCGATACCTTAGTTCACACTCATACTAATTACAATTATTGTGCCAATGAAATTTAATCCACATAGAGTTGTGCAGTAAAGTTGTATTTGCAACGACTTTTTCCGAAAAGTTAGTACGATTCAATGCCGGTTTTACTACCAGCGCGCTGGGCGGGATTTCAGGCACCCCCCCACGTGTTTTTCACAAAATTTTGGGAATTTACGAGAGGACATAAAGGGGCGCCGGTTCCCTAATATCTTGTTATGAAAAATAAGCATTTTTGAACGGATAAGGAGCCTTAACAAATGTAATGAAAAGAATTGTGTGTATAACGGGCAGTAAGGGGATTACAAACTCGTACCATTAAAAGCCGTTCTAAAAGAGCTTCGTTAGTAATCCCCTTCTCACCCCCCTTGTGAGGCGACGTACCTGCGAGTGGTCCCCCTTGTCCTCGGGCTCCGCGACCGGCAGCAGCCCGCCGTGCACCTTGTTGTAGTGGATGTTGAAGTACTTCTCGTTCGCGAAGATCTTGTGGCACTGCGGGACACACTCTACTGATAACCTATTGACCGCCCGGCGCGTTGACGGGAAACTGTGTCCCAGACGCACGCAGATAGAATGGCATTGTACAGCGGTAAATGATGCGGCGCCTGGGGCACAGCTTTCCGTCGACGTGATTTGCCGTCTTTGCCGCTCAAAAGGTTAAAAACCCACTTCAACCAGAAGCCAACTTCTTTTTCTTTTAACTACATACATATAAATAATGACAGAAAGGTAAATTAAGAAAGAAAAATTGAATGCGATCCACTACAACCTAAGCAGGACTCGAACCTGCGACCTCTGCGTTTCCGGCGCATTTCTCTCCCAACTGAGCTATTAGATCGCTACGTCAATCACACCAAATCTTTCATTCCATAATTCTTACGCTACTGGAGCGCCCTCTACGTCATATGTGTTTGAAATACTTAGATTGTAGTGGATCGCATTCAATTTTTCTTTCTTAATTTACCTTTGTCATTATTTATAAAAAATAAAAAATGTGGTATTGCCACATAAAAAATAGAATCGATAAAAAAGATTCTATAAAAATATACACCCATATAGTTAAATTACAAGAACAAGTTCAGATACTATAGGTAAGAAAATGACATATAGGTACATTACTTGGCAGCGATAATAATCAGAGATATCATTTCATAACATTACGAGACCTTCGGCGTGGTTAACTTAACAGTATCAAGTATGATACAAAAAGGTTACTTAAAAAACGGTTTCTCGATACACGTTTCTGTGAAACGGAAGCGGTTACGTTTTGTTTCACAGAAAACTTAAATTAGGTGGATATCTATCGTGTTGTACGAGGTTGCTTCCATACTTCCAAGTTCCACGCGGACGTAGTCGCGGGCAAAAGCTAGTTGTTTATAAATAAACATTATGATCATGAAACACACACACAATGTTATAAAGGCGATGTTTGTGTGTTTGTATGTTAGTTACTTCTAGCTTCTTCACGCCAAAACGACTGGACCAATTTTGATAAGTATTGGTATGAAGGTAGCTGACATCCTGGATTAACACACAGGCTACTTTTTATCCCGAAAAATATTGTGTTCCCGTGGGATGAGCGGGTAACACCGCGCGGCGCGTTTACCATGTAAACAGTTTAAACTACGTAAAAAACGTTTTCACTTCTCATGCTCTAAAAGCTCGACTTTATGCTGTGCGTAGGCGACATAAAGTCGCTTTTTATGCTCTAGAGCATAAAGTAAAATCGTCCTCGAAGACCAAGGCGATCGGTCCAACAGTCACACGAACAACTTAAAACTTCATAGAATAAACTCTTCATAAATTTATGAAACATGTAATGTCTCATTTTTTTTAATGTCGGTACACAACAATTTTTATTTTCTCAAATATGCAATGAAATATTGTCTTTACGTTCCTTATAATAGGCTCGGAAGTATCGCTTTTTGGGCGCAACAACTCGAGAGGACTGTACCTTTACAGTCCTCTCGATTTCATATTGCTTTTCAGGCCTAGGCCTGCAAAGTAACTTTATTTTTGTTTCAACAACAAGGTCATTCACACAGCTGGCTGGTTTGACAAAAAGCAGGTTTTGTTTTTAAAGGTTGGTTGTTAGACTAAAATGTCCTATTTGTCAATTAATAAAATGTTGTTCTTTGAAGTATATTTTTTTATTTCATTGTATGTTTGAGAAAAGCACTATACATGCCTCGTCGTGAAAACGGATTCCCGGCCTCGTATCACTATCCGGCCTCGCTCGCACGCTCGCTCGGCCGTATATACCTACTTGGCCGGAAATCCTCATTTTCCCGGCCTCTGATGTAATGTACTATTAAACTATGAATACAAAGATCAAAGCTTAAAGAAAAAACCCCTTCCACCAGGTAGCTCCTTTTTCAATTTTTCTTTAAGCTTTGATCTTTGTATTCATAGTTTAAATAAACTCTTCATTTTATTTCGTTTCGTTAGTATTCTAAGACCAAGGCAAAAATACGAACAGCCAAAGTACACAATAAAACTTCTTGAAATAAACTTGTAATTTTTATTTACTATCATTTATTGATTTTTAAATTTATTTTTATTTTAGTAAATCAATATCCCACCAAAAACATTCTGTAAAAAAAGTAGCCAAGTCTCGATGGAGCTGCTTGTTTATCTCTAAAAAGTAATGAAATCTTGACAAAGTCGTACCAAGTCTAAGGTTCCTTACTGCGATTTCTTTATTATTATAGTTAATGTTGTGTGACTAGGCCGTTGAAGGGTACACCAGTATGGGCTATTATCTCGCTTAACAAACATAGGTAGTTACAACAGATATAACATTACGTGTAAACAAAATTGACTTGTAGCGGTTCTAGCGACAGATTGGTGCAATGGTATCATGGAGCACCTGGTTTTGTACCCTTGTGTACCCTTCAACGGCCAAGTCACACAAAATTAACTATAATAATAAAGAAATCGCAGTAAGGAACCTTAGACTTGGTACGACTTTGTCAAGATTTCATTACTTTTTAGAGATAAACAAGCAGCTCCATCGAGACTTGGCTACTTTTTTTACAGAATGTTTTTGGTGGGATTTCACTTCTTTTTGTAGAAACGTGGGCATATTGTTTTATAACAACCTGCTAATTCACTTTAGCAAACCTCACGAAATAATAAGCGAAATCAACGAAATGCAAATAATTCCTTATAATCCCTAGCAAACGTTTCCAAGCGCAGTAGAAGAATGTCGTAAGCGACTGTAACGCGGCCGGTTGCCACTTCGCCAATTAAGATTATCGGAAAAAAAATTGGGCAAGTGCGAGTCCGACTCGCGCATGAAGGGTTCCGTACCTATATATACCTATATACATAATCTATAACAAGTTTGTTGTATGGGAGCCCCCCTTAAATATTTATTTTATTTTATTTTTAGTATTTGTTGTTATAGCGGCAATAGAAATACATTATCTGTGAAAATTTCAACTGTCTAGCTATCACCGTTCTTGAGATACAGCCTGGTGACAGTCGGACGGACGGACGTTTTTACCCTTTGGGTACGGAACCCTAACAAACGACGGCGCGTTTTAAAATACAGTCAGCGCCATCTAGCGACGTGTGCGGGTATCACCGCCTATCTTAGTCCAATGCATTATATTTTGACCAAATTTTGAGCGAAATTAATATTTTGGTGTAATTTGTTTATTTAATTTGTGTAATGTTCGAGTACCTAGAATAAAGTTAATCGTTCGACTATTTCTTCTTGTAAACTTGTAAGTATAAGTATAAAAGCCAGTCTAGTCTTGTCCAGAGTTTTCCTTTAATTTTATTTATATGCGTATTAAAAGCAGAAGGGGAGGCATTCGCCCAGCGGGTACGTATTACAATGCCGAAGTTCAAAATACCGAATATGGACGGAAGGCCGAAAATTAAAATGTCGAATGTTTATTTGACCGAAAGTTTAAAATCCCGAAAGAACGTTTGATCGAAAGGATGAAATACCGAATATTATAATCCCGAAGAATGTAATCCCGAAGACTGTAATCCCGAAGATTATAATCCCGAAGACTATGATCCTGCCTGAAGGTTGTAATCCGGAATATTATTTAAACTCTCGAGAATTATCTCGTATTTCTGTAGTCTTACAGATTCTAATGTTTATTTTATACAAAGAATATTAACCTAAATTACGTAACCTACTTGCCTACTACTATACTTACTATTTATAAGTGAACTCTTCTGTGGAACCGATCTGCTCCGGCGCTGCGGGATGTGCAGCCCCTCCGCCCTAGTACGTTAGTACTCTTTATTATACTGTGGCCCTAGCGTAAGAAAGTGCGGGCATCAAGCGAGTCGCAGCGGCTGAGGCTGGTCGCCGAAGGTGACTAAAAAGCTGAAGCTGCGGAGGCGAGCGTTGACAGCTTCGGTTCCAGACAAGTTCGGTTCGGTTGGCAGTCCATGACAGAATATTTTATCATAATATCGAATATTTAGTGTCCTACTTAATTTCCCACTTTCCCGGACTCTTTCCTTTTCTTAATTGACTTGCCACAGAACCGAAGCTGTCAACCCCGATTCCACGTGGTCTTGTCTGCCCTACCCCTAGAGTGTATATAAAAGCCCGGAGGCGCGGGGGGAGGGGCTGAACATCCCGCAGCACCGGAGCAGATCAGTTCCACGGAAAAGTCAGATTAGTTTAGTGTCCTGACACTTTCAAAGTGCTCATTGACTTTCGGTACCTATTATAAAATTTCGGGATTATGAAATTTTGAGATTTTGAACTTTCGATTTTCTGAAAATAGGTAATTTGAGCTTCGGTTTATCGAATATCGGCTTTTTGAACTTTCGGTATTTTGATTTTCGGTATTTTGACCATCGGTATTTCAACTGTAGGTATTATGAACTTTCGGGATTGTAATACGTAACCCGCCCAGCTGTGGGACGCTATAGGCTAGATTAAATTAGAAGATGTGTCCCACTACGCTGGATTTTTGCAATGACAGTCGGTGTTTTTTATGTACCAATAGTAGAAGGGGGCATTACCATATCTCTAATACAGCTGAGACCAGCTGAGGGTTCTTCATCAAATCATCATCATCCTCCTAGCCTTTGTCCCTTTTGTAGAGAATGAATTCTCAATCGGGGTCGGCTACCTAAATCCCAAGATTTGGCGTAGGCACTAGTTTTTACGCAAGCGACTGCCATCTGGCCTTCCAACCCAGAGGGGAAACTAGGCCTTATTGGGCTTAGGCGGTTTCCTCACGATGTTTTCCTTCACCGAAAAGCGAGTGGTAAATATCAAATGACATTCCGTACATAAGTTCCGAAAAACTCATTGGTACGGGCCGGGTTCGAACCCGCGACCTCCGTATTGAAAGTCGCATGCCCTAACCACTAGGCTACCACCGCTTTCATTGCAAGGTTCTTCATCAAATAAATAATAATATAAATAAATATCGGACAACCTCACACAAATCGACCAAGTCCCAAATTAAGCTCTAGAAGGCTTGTGTTATGGGTACTAGACGACGATATACATACTTATATAGATAAATATATACTTAAATACATAGAACAACCATGACCCAAGCACAAATATTCGAGTTCATCACACAAATATTTGCCCTCGCCGGGACTCGAACCCGGTACCGCCGGCTCAGTAGGCAGGTGTTTACAAACCGAGCCAAACGCGTCGTCAAAATACTTCAGACCTTGGATTTTTGACATCAAACTCAAACTCAAACTCAAACTGTTTATTGCACACATATTACAACATAGTAAAATACTACAATTATAATATGTACCCTGTAAGGGCACAGCAATTTCCTTAATTCTACTTAGCACTAGCATTACAATAAAACTACAAAATGACATTCTATGATTGATTTAGATATTCCTCTAATGTATAGTAACATTTATCTAATAAATATTTATCTAGCTCCTTTATAAATACATTAACTTTTTTTATACATTTAATTTTGGGCGGCAGCTTATTATAAATTTTTATGCACATCATGTGCGGCCCCGTGAGAAATAGCCTTAAATTGGAGGACTTAGTGGTAGGTAGAGCCAGATTGTCATTGCGACAGTGATTTATTCGTTCTGAATGAAAGTCCGCCAGTGGGAAGAAAGTTTTGTGTGTTCGAATGAAAAGGCAGACTTCGTGGATGTAGAGTGAAGTAAGTGTTAAAATCCCAAGTTTTTTAAAATATGGCCTACAGCTTTCCATAGGTTTTATATTAGCTAGGATTCTAATACATTTTTTTTGCAGGATAAACAGACTTTGGACATTGGTACTGTTTCCCCACAGCAGTATACCATACCTAAATATAGAATGGGCGTAAGCATAATATGCTGATTTGGCTGTTTTTAGATCAGTTGTCTTTTTGAGTTCGTACATCGCGTATATAAATCTTGATAGTTTACTTTCCACTTTTTTAACATGTTCTTTCCAATTCAGGTGAGTGTCAATATTCAATCCTAACAGCGGAAAGACATCTACAATTTCTAATTGAATGTTATTAAATGCGAAATCTATTTTTATTGGCTGTTTTTGAAAAGGTCTGAAAAGCATTAGTTTAGTTTTTAAGTAATTTAATTTTAAGTTGTGGTCTGTTAGCCACGTCTCCAGTTTAAGCAGAATGTTATTGAGATTGGAATTCAGATATCTCTCGTCGGAGCAAGGAAAGACAACAGATATGTCATCTGCAAATAAGACGCTAGTAGTATCTATTGATTTAGGCAAGTCGTTGATGTAAATCAAAAATAATAAGCACCCCAATACGCTGCCTTGAGGGATTGATCGGGTTACATTCCTTTGTTTAGATCTTACATAAGAAATTACTCCAGATTGGTTATCGTGATGTTCTATTTGTACATATTGCACTCGATTACTAAGGTAAGACTCAAACCATTTAAATACAGTTCCTCGTACACCAATACCATACAATTTGTTTAACAGTACTTTAAAAGAGACTCTGTCATACGCTTTACTCATATCAAGCAGTATGCCTACAGCATACTGCTTGTTATTTAATATTTCCAATGTTTGGTTGACATATTTGTAAACAGCTAGTGTTGTCGAATGATTCTTTCTGAAGCCGTTTTGATTCTCGTTGAAAATTAAGTATTTTTCGCAGAATGCGTACAGACGTTTCGACATGGCTAATTCGATTATTTTGGAGAAAGTTGGCAAGAGTGCGATTGGTCGATAATTATTGTAATCATTTTTTTTCCCTTTTTTGTATACAGGTTTTATAATAGATTTTTTAAGTAGATCTGGTACAACGCCCTCAGTGAAAGACTGATTTATTAGAAATGTTAAGGGCTGGGAAAGTTCATCGGCACATTTTTTTATTAGAGCCTGAGGGAGTTCGTCATAACCGAAACTATATTTTTGCTTTAAATGACTTATAATACGATGCACTTCTTTCTCCTGTACTGGCTGCAGAAAGAGCGAATTTGGTAAGGGAGTAATGACTGAATGGCCGGCACACGCGGTCTCTGAATCTTCCTCACCTACAGATAAAAAGAAATTGTTGAAGGAATCTGCAATAATTTGCGGGTCCTTTATTAGAACGTTTTGAATTTTTATTTCGATGTTTTCTTTATTCTTTATCGGTAATTTATTTGTTCGCTCTTTTATAATGTGCCACATTGTTTTGGTAATGTTGTCTGTATTTTTCACCTTCTGAATATATTGCATTTTTTTTGAAGCATCAAATGAAGCGGCCCACCAAGTTGAATATTAAAATACTTAAACGGGTTTACTCACGTCGTAGAAATCGAATAACACTCGACATGTTTCGAATCGGTACGCGATCCATCATCAGGAGAGACGATCAGTCGCGACGGCGGCCAACCGAACACAACAAGTTGAATATTTTTTGTAAAGGCGGTATGTCGATCTCTAATAGTTTGGTTGGGCTCTTGTGTTTTCTAATCAGAGTACTCCAGATCTTCGATTATCCTAGTTTTTAGGGTTCCGTACCCAAAGGGTAAAAACGAGACCTTATTAGTGAGACTTCGCTGTCCGTCCGTCCGTCCGTCCGTCTGTCACCAGGCTGTATATCAAGAACGGTGATAGATAGACAGTTGAAATTTTCACAGATGATCTATTTCTATTGCCGCTATAACAACAAATACTAAAAATAAAATAAAATAAATATTTAACGGCTCCCATACAACAAACTTGTTTCATGGTACGGAACCCTTCATGCGCGAGTCGGACTCGCACTTGGCCAATTTTTATAGTTTTCGCTTTATGTGGCCATTAAACCCTAACCCCGTACCAAATTTCAGCTCTCTGAATTTATGGGAAGTACTAGTTCTTCACTGATGATCATGAGTGAGTGAGTGAGTGTCGTAAATGCGAAACTTTGCTTTCGCTTAACTTCGGAACAAAATGACCTACAGACTTGAAATTTTGGATTTTAAGTATGTGATTATAGCTTACTGGATGACGAAAATTTCTGCGCTCTGGTCTTATCCAGAGGTGCTCAAATAGGGGCCTGAAAATGCGGCGAAATGGTTCCAGTAAAGGATGGTACGGCAGTGTTTGCTTCGCGCTCGACTTGGCGGGGGCACTGCCGTGCCCCCCGATACTATATATTTAAACTACTTAGGTATAACAATAATTTATCATAGATATAAAGAACAGTGTTTTTAATTTTTGATTAATTTTGTTTTTAAATATAATATTTACATGATGCAATTTGATTTCCTCGCAATCGAAGTGAAAAGTAGAGTGTCGTCCATAAAACGCATTTAACTCTCGCAAGCTCGCTCAGATGGATAAACGTCTCATGTAAAATGGTGCGTTTTATGCACTTGTCGTACAATCTACTATTTTTATGAGGTTATAACGTAGATATATGGATTCAAGTCCGAAATAAAGAGTTTGAATTGAGTTGAATTATTAAGTTTACTTTTCATATTGCTTATGAGGCACGATTAAATATTTAATTCTGACGACGCGGTCGGCGCAGTTAGTAGTGCGCCTGCCTACTGAGCCTCCAGCTCGAAGGCGGCGCCAGGTCCCGGGTTCGCATCCCGGCCGGGGCAAATATTTATGTGATGAACGCGAATATTTATTCCTGGGTCATTGATGTTATCAATATTATGTATGTACGAGGGTGACACTGAAAGTTTTTAGAACAGGCCACTTGTCAACGATATAATAAAAAAATAAGTTTAGATTTTGAAAACTCATCTCTCTGCGAATATTATTGTGTATGTATTTAATTCGTTTGTCATTTGTTTTACGATTTGGCGGTGAATTGAAAATTGTCTGTGTCACGTCGGCTTGAATTTTAGTCGACAAATTTTTCGTGCAATTATTTTTTATGACTTTCGATGTCATTAAAGTCAACAAGAAAGTTATGATAGCCTTCGATTGGCCTTTCATGATAAAGCCCCGTTTCGTGCCACTGTTTACAACTGATTTAATGAGTTTAACCGTGGTCGCACTAATTTCACCGATGATCTGCGTGAGGGCCGGCCTTCGACGGCGACGACTGAAGACAATATCAGTGTTGTGCGGCGTGCGATAGAGACTGACAAAAGAATGACCTATCAGCGGATTCAGAAGAGCTTAGGCATTGGTATGAGTCAAGTGCACAAAATCCTCCATGAACATTTAGCTGTCAGGAACCTTTGTGCCCGGTGGATACCTCATAATTTGACAGAGTCCCAAAAACTCTCTTGTGTTGATTGGTGCCGTGAAATGGTTCAAAGATTTAATGGAGATGACTCAAATGCAGTTTTCAACATGCTTACGGGTGACGAAAGCTGGATTTACTGTTATGGATCTGAAACTAAAAGGCAGTCTGCTCAGTGGGTGCAGGTTCCTTCAGAGGAGTTGCCAGGTAAAGTGAAGAGAGGTCGAAGCGTGGGAAAAAAGATGGTGGCGTGGTTCTTCCGAATGACAGGTCATATCGCAACAATTGTTATAAAGGATCAAAACACAGTTATCGCAAACTGGAACACTAACAATAGTTTACCACTTTTCTTGGAAAAAGGTACGGAGAAGCGACCTCGCAGTAGGCTCCTCCTTTACAACGACAACGCCTCGTCGCACACCACCAAGCAAACGATCGACTATTTGGCGATGTCAGACGTGGAATTACTTGGTCACCCACCGTATAGCCCCGACCTCGCACCTTGCGATTTTTATTTATTTCCGAAAATAAAAGAAAAACTTCTAGGAAAACGTTTTATGGACGCCGAGGAAACAGTGGCTGCGTGTCAAAGGGTAGTCGAAGAGAACCCTAGGGACGAGTGGGCAAAGCGCTTTTCTCAGTGGTTCCATCGGATACAGCGATGTATTGATGTGAAGGGAAACTATTTCCAAAAGATATAATAAAACTAACAACTTGCTACTTTGTTCAGTTTTTGATTTTCTAAAAACTTTCAGTTTGACCCTCGTATGTAAACGCTTTATTGTACACAACAACTGGTTATAAATACATTGATAAATTGATACATTGAATATTATATGTATATATGTTTATGTTTAAGTATGTTTATGACTTATATTTTATGTTATTTATGTTGCTGAATTTTTTTATCTCACCACCTACTCTTTCATTGTTTATTTTTGCCATTCTTCTACCCAAAGGTTGTCTGGAAGAGATCGCTCTTAAGCGATAAGACCGCCTTTTGTCTACCATTTATAAATTAAGGTTTCAATTGTAATCTTTTTGTTGTTTGTTTGTTTGTTGTATTGTATTGTATATTATATGTATCGTCGTCTAGTACCCATAATATAAGCTTTGCTTAGTTTGAGACTAGGTCGATTTGTGTAAGATTGTCCCTTAACATTTACCAATAAATTCAGACACCTAAAATGCTCTCAAATTCTACTTCTATTTCCTGTTTAATGAAAACCTCCTGCTTCATTTCCATCTCCTGCAATTTCACATTCTCCATTCTCTTCTCCGCGTATCTCTTGCTCGCTCCCCTACGTAATTCTTCTCGATGCGTCTTGACGTACTTAGCGCAAGAAATTCTTCTCGCTTCACGATTTTTCATTCTATACTTCTCTGCTGCTTTTTTGAGTTGTTCCTTTCTTATTTCCTTTTTTCTTTCCGCGGCGAATTTCAACGCTTGCGAACGAGTCAGGCCTGGTGGTAAGTTGGCATAGACATCTTCTTTAGGCGGACGACCTGCCTTGACTTTTTTAGGTCTACCGCCTCTCTTTACTTTGGTGTGTGTGACTTTTAACAAATCATGTGTGTCAGACGGTTCGTATACAGCTGTCATTTCATCAAAACCAGTCAATTGTTCGGATTTGTCATCTAGTTTATCAATAGGGTTTGTTTCTTTAACTTTGTCGAATGTCATTGAATGATTTAACGGTTTATCCGCGTCTGCTGGATCGGGATCGTCTGAAGATGCTGTGGACTTGACAGTTGTCTGTGGTCTTTCTGATTTGTTCCCATTTTCTTTTCCCTGCCAAACCGAAATTGACTTTTTAATTTTTGATATTGAATTGTTTCTGGGGGTACCCGACGTTTGGTATGACGTTTTTTGATCTAATGTAACGTTTGATGTAAACGCGATATTTATTCTGATTTATTTCCTTTCTAGTTTAGATTGAGGTAGGTTAGGTTAGGTTAGAAACTGTAATCGTTTCCGAATGCGCGTCATATCAAACGTTAAATTTTGTCAACTATTACACTAGATGAAAAAATGTTACATAAAACATTACGGGTCCAATTTAAACAATGCTAATGGAACCATAGAACGCTTGTAGGTACATAAGCATGTTGAAATGATAAAATTAAAATGTCAATTTCCCCAACAAAAAAAACACTTCACTACAGTACGTTTCGCAGTTGATGAATCGTCGAAGTGATAATAGTAAATAAGTAGTTTAGTAATCACAATAAATAAATATCAGACAACCTCACACAAATCAACCTAGTCCCAAATTAAGCTCAAGAAGGCTTGTGTTATGGGTACTACGAGGGGCACACCGAAATGATCGGGAATAGAGTACTTTAAACTGAGTTACATTAAATCCTTTTTTGTCACATGCATACTGGCGACTTACAATCACGATGCCGTTTTTACAATTTAAAAAAGAACGATATATTTTTTTAATTCCATTTTTAAATTGACAACTCGATGAACAAAATGGAGCTGGCGCGTGAAAATTTTCGTGCAATTATTTACCATAACTTTCGTCGTGGCTTATCTCCAGATGAATGTCGCAATGAGGTTGTTACTATATACGACATTGAAGCACCTAGTCAGACGACAATATATCGGTGGTATGCTGAGTTTCGACGGGGTCGTGCCTCTCTTGGCACCGTACCTTCATCAGGTCGGCCGAAAACGGCGGTTTCGCCTGAAAACATCGCGGCTGTGGAAAAACTACTAAAAGAAGATAGACATGTGACATACGAGCAGATTCGGGCCACCATAGGCATTGGAATGACTGCAATTCACACTATTTTGCATGGTGAATTGGGTGTCAGAAAATTGATTTCCCGATGGGTACCCCATAATTTGTCTGAAGAGCAAAAGGCGGCTCGTGTTGATTGGTGCCGATCTATTCTGAAATGCTACAATGGAGGAAAGTCAAAACCCGTTTATAATATGGTCTCGGGTGACGAATCCTGGATTTATTCTTATGAGCCTGAAAGAAAGCACCAGTCGGCAGTATGGGTCTTCGATGACGAGGTCAAACCAACGAAAGTTGTGCGTTCTCGAAGCGTGTCGAAGAAGATGGTGGCTTCGTTCGTCTCAAAAAAGGGGCATGTTGCCACAATTCCTCTAGAAGAACAAAGAACCGTTACCGCTGATTGGTATATCACAGTTTGTTTGCCGGAGGTGCTGGCCGAACTTCGCCAAGGGAACCCGAGACGCCGCGTCATCTTACACCACGACAATGCGAGCTCCCACACCGCCCACAAAACAACTAAATTTTTGAACGACGAAAACGTTGAGTTGATGTCCCATCCTCCATACAGCCCTGACCTGAGTCCAAATGATTTTTTTACGTTCCCTAGAATTAAAGATTTATTGCGTGGTCAGCGGTTTGAGAACCCAGAAGCCGCTGTGGAAGCCTATAAATCGGCCATTTTGGCAATGCCTACTTCAAACTGGAATTATTGTTTTAATGACTGGTTTAAAAGAATGCAAAAGTGCATTGAATGTAACGGAGAATACTTCGAAAAACAATAAAATATAATTTATGTATATAGTGCACATAGTTTTTTAAATTCCCGATCATTTCGGTTTGCCCCTCGTAGGCGACAATGTATCGTACGCCTCCGCCTTCACCAAAGAATATGTATACTAACGTAAAAAGAAACGACAGCGACACTTGTGCGAAGCAACAAAACTCGCGGCTATGTGTGCGTGACCAGGGGCGAGCGCGGGACGCGCGAGGTGGGGAAAGGCATTCATATGAATGCCGACTCGAAGGGTCGCACCCAGTGATGATGTTGTATTATAATTATAGTTGTTGAATATTGCCGATTTATGGTAGAATTTAATTATTAACCTAGCAACACAGGTTGTCACATCACTATCGAGTTAGTGTGGCAATCCAGGGAGTCTATTGGTCCGTGCGATTCGAGCACGTTGGACTTTTGAAAAGTCGCCCAAGATTTATCGATAATTCGGGCTTCGCGAGCCGAGGCAGTGCATCAAGTCATCTAATTTTCATCTAAAAGCTGTTACGATTGCGACTCGGCTTCTGTTCACCTGTATGTGCGTCTTAGTGGTAGGACTGAGGATAAACCGTATCTGGATCCAGCACTGGGTAAGCCCAAGGAACTGCCCTCTCCAGACGCTGAGCTCCGCCTAAGAGATCTCCAGGTAAGCCGACACGCAATCTCATCATAAAGCCGTAACACAATAAATGCATGCATGTAAGATCACGGTAGTTGTGTGGACTCTTTTAAATGTACAGTCCAATGAAATGAAATGAAATGAAATATTTATTTGCTGAATATGTAGAAGTTGTACAGGCGTAAATCATACATTTCGAATAGTGGGTACATATTCAGCCGGAAATCCGGCATGCAAATTTTATAGTGTAAGTTACAGCATTTAAACTATTATTAATTACTTAATTACGAACCCGTACACGTCATATTTTGACTTAATGTTTTACTAAACTTTAGTATGTTAACATCAATAAAATGCAAGAATTAATTTAATAAATAATATGTCAACAATGAAATAATAATAGTAATCTAAATGTTGAATTAATTAGTACCTATTCAATCTACAAGGACTTTTTTCGTCGAGTAAAAACATTGCTCAGTTGTCCACCTTCGCAGAGCCCTACAAAACCTGTTCATTGGTAACATACTTATTTCCGATGGAATAGAGTTAAATACTAAACATGCCATATAGTGGTTGTTGTCCCTATATAATTTTAGCTTTGGGCCGGGCATAGACAGAGGGAAATGTGTCAAGTTTCTTTTGTTGGTGTTGTCTCTTAATTTAAAAAGAGATAAATTATTTTTCACAAACTTACTTATTTCGTATATATAGATGGTAATGTCAACAATTTGTGTTTAAGGAAAAGTGGGCGGCAGGATTGAGTGTTACGTAGACCCCAGATAGCTCTTATGCATTTTTTTGTGCTACAAAAACTCTGTCAAAATCGGCTGAATTTCCCCATAGTATGATGCCATATCGAAGTATAGAACATACATAAGCGTGGTAAACGGTTACGGCAGTTTCAACTGAACTACTGTTCCTTATTGTTTTGAGAACATACGCTAAAGAATGCAATTTTTTACATATAGTATGGACATGGTGTTGGTCAACATTTATTCCTAGAAACTTAACGCTATCGACTTGTTCTATATTTTCATCATTGTAATGGATGTTTAAGTTTATTCTCTTTGCTCTAGTAGAAGAGAATTGAACAAATATTGTCTTAAGAGTGTTAACTTGAAGCTTATTGCTATTTAACCATTTTATAACATCCCTCAAAGCATTATTAATACTTGTCTCATATACTTCCATTTTGTCGTTATCGTTCAAAAGCCAACCAATAATAAAATGAATACTCACAACTTCGCACTCGTAGTAGTAGACGGTCTCGACGCCGGCCTGCACGTCCACGTGGTCGGCGTGGTCGGTGGCGAGGTGGTCGGCGAGGATCTGTTCCGCGGTCGGAGGCAGCTCCTGCTTGAGCGCGTGCTCGCTCTGGTAGTGCACGTTGAAGTCCATCTCCGTGTAGAAGATCGCGTTGCACTGGCGGAGATGATTACAATTTTGATTAAAACAGCCTAACGTCAATAATTTTAAGAATAAATTAGACAAGCATACCACTGAGCAACGATCTCAAGACACAGATCGCTGGATATAGGCACTATCAGTTGTTAAACTGCCTGCCTCATTATAAATAATAATAATATATAATATAACAGTACGTCTACTAACGTAAACCAGATGTTTACAAATTCAATGGCTATCGCATCCGGTTCAGTGGTCTAATATGTAGGACGCCCGTGTTGGCCCGGAAAGCAGTTGGAGAAGCAGCTTCGAACCGAGCCTGAACCATTGATTTTTTTCAATTACAAAAAACATTTGATTTACGAATTCACCACCTAAGGTATGTAATTTTTAAGGTACCTTCTTTTCCTTTTCAAGGTCTGTTCCAGTTAACAGACCTGAAAAAGGAAAAGGTATTCGGTCCGTAAGTAGTATGTGATGCAGTATCATCCTCATCCTCCTAGCCTTTGCCCCATATCTTTGTAGAGAGTGAATTCTCAATCGGGGTCGGCTACCTAAATCCCAAGATGTGGCGTAGGCACTAGTTTTTACGCAAGCGACTGCCATCTGACCTTCCAACCCGGAGGGGAAACTAGGCCTTATTGGGCTTAGGTGGTTTCCTCACGATGTTTTCCTCTACCGAAAAGCGAGTGGTAAATATCAAATGACATTCCGTACATAAGTTCCGAAAAACTCATTGGTACGGGCCGGATTCGAACCCGCGACCTCCGGATTGAAAGTCGCATGCCTTAACCAGTAGGCTACCACCACCATATGTGATGCAGTATGCCATGTCTGATCCGATGTGTTAGTTTTAAGTAGATATGTATTTTAGTTTCGGCAATAAAGGCTATAATAATAATAATGCCATGTCTAAATCAGACTTACCACATCACACTGGTAGTAAATCTCCTCTGCATCATCTTCAGCATCAGCTTCGGCCTCTTCTTTCTTCACCAGCACCTGCGTTGGTTCCTCCACTCTCTCCACCACGATGGGGACAGTCTCCGGAGGCTCTGGGGGCTCCGGATCCAGCTTGATAAACCTGTAACAGATTTTTTTTATATTAACTCAACTTGACGGACTCAGGCTTTAAGATCGGGTGCAGAGATCTCTACTTTGTCGGTTTCATTCTTGGCAGAGTGGTCGTGATCATCGATTCAGATGTTTGTGACGAACTTTACAACACACCAACAATCTTTCCTGATAGCCGCCTTCCTCGTGCATTTGTGACTATGAGCCTTTTGAGACTCATTTACCAATTGATATAAACCATAAAATAAATATGGCCGCCTAACTCCTAAAAATCTACCTATGTGAGACATCTCTGTGAATGCTAAAAGGCCAAAATAAAGTTTCTGTTCACCTTTTGTACGCCGAGCGGTGTACCAATTCAACGTACCCCTGATGCTTCAGCAAAATAATGAAGTGCTCTTAAATCAACAGAGATTCAATTATGAGGTAGGTATATGATCAATACAATTATATCTAGACTTTGGCTTAAGTGGCACAAATTTTAGAATCTTGTCTTTCCCTCTTGACTGAGGATCGTAAGAACCCAACTAACTCCAGGAAACATGGAAAAAGCTAATATTTACGTATTTAATGATGACAATAAAAACAATTCTTACATAAATCAGGTCTTTGTATATTCTGATGACTTTATCCTTGGCTATAAAATTAAAATTGCGAATTAAATACATTATTGAGTATGAATTGTATTTTAATGATAATATTGGCTCCATATCTCACTAAGTCTTACCGTGCTATCAGAAGTCCTGTGCCTAACCATTGTTATTAGGAACCATTTTTTTTTTAGACTTGGGCACAACTTCAACTGTATCAGGACTGTTTAACGGTTAAACAGTCCTGATACAGTTGAAGTTGTGCCCAAGTCTGACTCACCAGTAGTTAGGGTTAAACTTTAACCCTAACTACTGGTGAGTCAGACTTTATGTGGCATACGGGGGATCCCGCTAATGGGATTATCTCCACACCACAGAAATGATACTAGAGTAATTACTAACCAATGCAAACTCACCTTCCATAAGTCTTCAAATTCTGAATTATACTGATTGTGTCAATCTTCTTCAAGTTCTGTACTTTGATGACGGGAGGTTTCTTCTCCATTTTTTCTTTTTTCACCGGTATCGTCACCTGCAAGCTCTTTTGCGGTTTCAGGTCAGGTTTCTTTGGTGTTTCCGGTTTGTGAATGAGCTTGTGTTGAACGAGCAGCTTGTCGCTTGTGAAGGCTTCGGGGCACTGAAAATTATGTAAACTATGATCAAAAAATTGTTTTGTTGATATTGGGTAAACCAGTTCTTGAAAGAAGAACAGAAATAAATTTATTGAGAAATGACTAAACAGCACCAAAATCATAAGAAATTCAATAATTATTAAAATTAAACTAAAGATAAGAACAACTCAAACATGCTTAATCTATAAGACATATACGAACTTAAATCTAAACAATGGCTTGACATAAACATGAAAAAAAGTAAAATTTTTGTTGCTTGCCCTTAATCAAGCTACTATTTTGTATTCTTTCGTCTTTTGATTGTACTTAATATACTCTTAATGTACTTAATATAATATTGTACTCTTAGTATTAAAATAGGCATGCAGGGACATATAGGCAGCCTGGACAAGTCATTCATAGTGATTCGCTCTGGCAAATGAGGTGGCCTAGATCTGGTCATAAAGATGCCCTTTAGGAGACAGCACCCTAGACAACCACCCGGGTTGCCCATCCTAAACCCACCTCTAGTTGCATGGTTACACTAAAGAGATCTTCCAGATGAATTTAGGGACAGTATATCATAATTGAAAATCAAGAAGTTGGTAAACTGAATAGAAAGATTTTACTTATTTTATTAGTATATGGCACCCATAGTACAAGCTTTGCTTATTTCGGGACTAGGTTGATATGTTTGTGTAAGATCGTTCCTTACTATTTATTTATTTATATATGCATAGATAACATTTAGCTCAGTACTTACTGTGTCAACCGCGTCGTCAAGCCAAATAACTGTCTATTTATTGATAGTTATTATTGCACCGCAGAATTTTGAATAGTGATTTAAAGCATGTGAATAATATAAATTAGTATGAAATGTTACGAACAACAAAACCATTAACATGATAAGTTTCAACAACAATAACAATTATAACTTAATGGAATACCGGCCCATGGAAAGTTCGTTTTTATAGATCACAGGTAATACATAGGAAATAGCAAAACATCGTAATACTCACCACATCACATAAAAATGTATCCACTTCTCCATGATCATTTGCTAGATGTGCGCTCAGAAAAGTTTCATTTGGAAAATTATCCCCACATTCACAGATAATGTACTGAGTTCTTACGCTAGAAAAGTCCTTATCCATTATGATACAGATAAACAATTCGAGATTTTATTTATATAATCTGTTCGATGGTTCACTTTTCGTGGATCTGTCGCGTAGCTGCTACAAAATGGCGGAGTTCTTTATTTGCGGTTAAATTTATTCGCTTTCTTAAATATGTACGCAATAATAGCCCTTAACAGTCTGAATTACAGCACATTCCATTCGTTGTGGCAACAGTAAAATGTAAATGCAACATTGTAATTTTAGAAAAGGTAGTGACGCCATTCCAATGTCGCCATCATAATAATGTTGCCAGGAAAACAAAACTAAAATCTACCATAAGTTTGTACGTGAGTAGCTGCTTTAATATGTGACCTCGCTATGGTTCAAGTAGACTTTTGTTACATTCCCAATCACTTTCCTATAATACGAATATTGTTGATTTGCCAAGGTTTATATAGGTTTCATGGGGAGAATTCTAAAATCATTATCATCTTACAATATCTTTGTCTATCTTTAATAATGTAGGCTGAAACTCCTGATAGACATGTTATAATAGTGTTATAATGCTCATTAAAGATTTTTTTCATATATTTACTTATAACATTTGTTTTTATTCCGAGCACATCAAAGTGTCAATAATACAACATTTCCGAAGATATAAAACATAATTTATTAGTACAAAGCAAGTACAAAGTCTATTATTTACATTGCTAATTAAGAAAGCAGTTTGACGATATTCCAGCGTGGTATTGACCCGTTTCACATTATTCGGGCTTGTTCCGCCGCTGGCGGTAGGGCGCCGGCAGCTTGAGGTGCACGGTGGTGACGTGGGTCTTCATGGAGTTGGACTGCGAGAACGACTTGCCGCAGTGCGGGCACGCGTAGGGCTTCGCGCCCGTGTGCACCTGTAATCCAGAGAATAAATGGGTTTTACCTTACCACTTGGCCGGTTTTTTGTGGGGCTATAGTATACAGTATTGTTTTTCCAGTAGTTCAGTCAATAGAGACTAAAGGAAGGGGTGACCTTATTACAAACGGTCCGGTAGTTTTGAATTTTTGATATTTTGTCTATGATGGTTAGTGAGTGTTTAAAATGCAAAATGCACAAATCCTCCTCTTCTGCGCCCGCCGCCATATTGAAAAAAAAATCGTTTGAAAGGTCACCCCTAGTACTTAAGGCCCACTTGCACCACGCTGGGTTAGCAAAATTAACTCGGAGTTAAATGCTACTCTAGGGTTAAGTAATTAGTACGCCTTGCACCACCGAGAGTTAGAAGTAAACCTTGAGTTATAAATTTAATTTTTTAACCCGCCGATGTGTGAGGGTTAAAGTCATTAACCCTGGGTTAGTAGTGTCAAACAAGTATCAAAATCGACGTGACGTATAGCTTAGGTTATGTTTTGTTGTTATGTTTTGTCCAGGATAATGATAATTGAATAGTTGTTGTCTGATGATGATTTATTTATTGAAAAACAGGTTACATAACATTACAGTTTACACCAATGCGTCATGAACCGAACAATGTTTATTTTGACGGCGAAACGGCGTGGCCCCGTTGTTCCGACATCTCGGGTGTTGGATTTGGTAGGTTGCCCCGGAACCGACGAAACACGACACCTTTCGGACAGAAATCAGCACACGCGATAGTCTCCTGGAGCGGCCGCGGCACGCGCACTACAAACGAGCTGAAGTGCACGTAGTGGCGCGAATGCAACTGGAACCCCCTCAGCGAGTAGCCGGTTTTCTTGCGAACATACTGCGTCACTTCTTCAGCGGTGGCAGTGTGATTCAGGCGCGACACGTACAGCGCCTTGCTCGGTGTGGAGACCCGCAGACCACAACCAACCGGTTCTGCAGTACCACACTGACTCTTGCGTGTCTTACGCTTTCTTGACACCGTTGTGAAACCCATGATGAAGAGATCATCAAATACATTAGTTCGGACTTTTACAATAGAAAAATTGCAGAAAAGGATCATTTTTACTCGCAAAGAGACAATGCTTTTTCGACTGTTTTTTTGTTTTCAAGTTTATGCTTAAACTTCGCTACTAAATCACAAAGCAGTAATCTGTCGCTATTTGTAAAATTTGGGGCACGTAAACGAGATTTGTTTTCCATTTTTAGCAGTTTAAAACAAAATAATAAAATATAGAAAGCAGACACAACTCGCGCATTAACAATAATGACGCCTGACTGACATTTAATACAGATATATAATACGCTAAAAAACGAAATGTCATTCCAAATCTGACATAGTGGAATAGACTTATGCAAAGTACTGTAGAGTGACAGAGAGCACAACACTTAAATCATACATCATTTATTCTATCACATTTGGTCGTATATGAATAGAGCGAATGAATGTTACATTAACCTCGGGTTAGTTAACTCGGACTTAATTTCTATTGTTGCAACGAAAACTATGAGTTAAAAATTTAACATATTAACCCTGAGTTAGTAAACCCTGAGTTATATATTTAACTCGAAGTTTTGGTGCAAGTGGGCCTTAAGTCTCTTGACTGAACTACTGGGACAACAATACTGTATAGTATAGCTCCATAAAAAAAAACCGGCCAAGTGCAAGTCGGACTCGCGCACCAAGGATTCCGTGCAAACACTTCCCACCTTAAAGTTAACGCAACCGATCACGTTTGTTGTATGGGAGCTCCACTTAAATATTTTTTTCTTTTTTTTAGCATTTGTTGTTATAGCGGCTAGAGAAATACATCATCTGTGATTTCAACTGTCCAGCTATCATGGTTCACGAGATACAGCCTGGTGACAGACAGTCTTAGTAATAGGGTCTCGTTATTTAGCCTTTGGGTACGGAACCCTAAAAAGTAAATAAGACTTTTCTCTTTTCGTGGTTTCGGGATAAAATGTTCATTGGGAAATGAAACTGATTAGAAGAAAATAAATAGAGATTTAATAATTATTATATCTGACCGGGCGAGTGAAGCGTTTCCGTTTCATATTAGCCGAAAATTTGTGATTCGTGAATGATGATCAAAATAATGAATGGATGAATTAGAGAAGGAATGATTGAAAATGAAATTCAAGAATGTATGAATAAATTGAAGAATTTGTACTTAAGAGGCCTTATTCCTTTTCAATTTTTTTTTACATATTATGACAAATTTATTAGATAATTTGAACCAACTTTTTGAAGTGAATAATACCTTTTCCCGAGTTCTAGGTAGTAACATAGCTATTCCATGCTTTCATTGCGTGCAGTCGTAAATAAGTTTAAAAAAAAGAATTTTCCTCGTGAATTTTGTCAATTTCGAGTAGTTTTTGAAACAAAAATTATCAATGAAAAATACAAACTGTAGATTTCAAATATATAATAATAAACCTCAATAGCCCTGTTCTAGGTAGTAACATCAATAATATGTTAAGAAACATGTTTGATCATAGAGAAAAATGACTAAAACAATCAGCATTTTAAAAGGAATAAGGCCTCTTAAATTAACTAATGATTGTAAGAACGAATGTATGAATTCAATAATGTATGAATGAGTGAAAGAATTTATGAAAGAATGAATGAAATAATTTATGAATAATTGAATGAAATAATTTGTGAATAATTGATTGTATAAATTCAAGAAAGTCTGTATGAATGAATGAATGAACGAATAGATAACTGCTCACCCGGTCGTGTCGGTTGAGCGCCGCCTTGTGTTTGAACGCCTTCGGGCAGCGCGTGCACTTGAACGGCCGCTCGCCTGTGTGCGTGCGAATGTGGATCTGCTCACAAACACATACACATTTAATGATGTATATTTTTACCCATCTCTAAAAAAAATTATTGAAACATCCATTTTTTTCTGTTAGTGAGTACATGGACATGAAATTATAAAATGACATATGTTTATTTAGTTATTTAATGTTTTTCTGATGATCCCATGGGAGATATGTATATCTATTATAAGTTGTGCATGCTAGTTTTCCTATACATAGTGACATATATTTCTGTTTTATATGACATAGCATTTTATGTTTCTATTATAATTGTTGTAGTTATATTAAATGATGGTGTAGTTGACAAAATTGAATGATTATTAACTAATTTTATGTTCCTATTGACGATCATAATATCAAGATTTATGTAAATTAACTTAGCATAATTTAGCGATAAGACCGCCTGTTGTTTACCTCTAATTGTAATGTCTTGCATTGTATTTCTCCTATATATTTTATGAGGTGTGCAATAAAGAGTACTTGTATTTGTATAATTTGTAATTTGTTATTATGAAATAAATAAATCTAAATCTTGAGAGCTACCAAATTGCACCACCGATAGCGGGGTCTAGATTTATAACCCTCATTAAGTAGACACTGGTCAGCATGGGTCACCTGCAGCAGCTGGCAGACGCTGAACCGCTTGGGGCAGTGGCGGCACTGGTAGGGCTTCTCGCCGGTGTGCGTGCGCTGGTGGTACACCAGCGTCGCCTTCGACTGCACACGACAACATTTTATGTTATTGGAAAGGAAGAAAGAAATACATTTATCCGTGGCCTGGCTATAAGGGATCGTCCTAAATACGCGACTATCGCAAGTTCGCGCGAACAAACATGTTCACGCCATATGTAATATATGACTAAGTTGGTCGAATTTCCTGGTAGATGGCGGTGTTACTTTGAGGGCAATGCTGCATCGCGGTATCGTTTGTTTCCCGGAGAATGTATATAGGCTTTCAAGAAATAAATATTATAACATGTGACACGTTGTGACACAATACAGAACACTCACGATGCAGCGCTTGCCGCACACCTCGCACACCACGCGCTCCCGCTCGCGGCGCGCACAACATGTGACACGTTGTGACACAATACAGAACACTCACGATGCAGCGCTTGCCGCACACCTCGCACACCACGCGCTCCCGCTCGCGGCGCGCACAACATGTGACACGTTGTGACACAATACAGAACACTCACGATGCAGCGCTTGCCGCACACCTCGCACACCACGCGCTCCCGCTCGCGGCGCGCACAACATATGACACGTTGTGACACAATACAGAACACTCACGATGCAGCGCTTGCCGCACACCTCGCACACCACGCGCTCCCGGTCGCGGCGCGCACAACATGTGACACGTTGTGACACAATACAGAACACTCACGATGCAGCGCTTGCCGCACACCTCGCACACCACGCGCTCCCGCTCGCGGCGCGCACAACATATGACACGTTGTGACACAATACAGAACACTCACGATGCAGCGCTTGCCGCACACCTCGCACACCACGCGCTCCCGCTCGCGGCGCGCACAACATGTGACACGTTGTGACACAATACAGAACACTCACGATGCAGCGCTTGCCGCACACCTCGCACACCACGCGCTCCCGCTCGCGGCGCGCACAACATATGACACGTTGTGACACAATACAGAACACTCACGATGCAGCGCTTGCCGCACACCTCGCACACCACGCGCTCCCGCTCGCGGCGCGCACAACATATGACACGTTGTGACACAATACAGAACACTCACGATGCAGCGCTTGCCGCACACCTCGCACACCACGCGCTCCCGCTCGCGGCGCGCACAACATATGACACGTTGTGACACAATACAGAACACTCACGATGCAGCGCTTGCCGCACACCTCGCACACCACGCGCTCCCGCTTGCGGCGCGCACAACATGTGACACGTTGTGACACAATACAGAACACTCACGATGCAGCTGTGGTGTGGAGACTAGCCCATTTAGGCTAGCTGTTCTTTATATGGTAATCGTAATTAATCATCAATATGTAACCTTATGTAACCTGTATTATTCTGATCATTATAGATTCGTACATTGAACGGTAAACATGTGTTTCATTGATAATCTCCTCCATATCGTGTAGACCCTCAAGAGCAGTCAGTTCATACATTACATGGCGACCTTGCCAGAGCTTTATTAAATGTGACATGGTGCGAGTTTAACATGTGTCAGGTGGACGCTAAAGTGCTAAGGGACTTGGAGGACCTATTGTACCCGTGGATACTATACGGGATAGTTGCAATGGTAATACTCGTTTTGCTGATTTGTATGTGTTTCTGTCGGTGCGGACGTCGGGCAGAGTAAGAGCGGAGCAATGGTATGCATTTGATTTTGCTTTCTTATGTTGACTGGCTTCTAACCATGGGGAAAACTGAGTCAAAGATCGAGAAGGAGGAGGTCATAATCGCTCAAAATGGCCAGGGCAATACGGCTAGCACTACTCAGGACATGCAAGGAGGCGGACAGACGTCCTACATTATGTTTGCTATGGTTTTGATGATGGCAGTCATATTTTGCTACTTTATCTGGAAAAGGATTCATAAGTGCCTTACCAAAAAAATTGAGCGGCAGGCGGCAGCTATAGCGATGCGTAGGCGTGCATCAGTATAATACAGTGAAGTGTCTACGAAAATGTGAGTACTAATAGTTCAGTGCTTGTTCAGTGGTAGTGGTTTAGATATGTGTCGTAGCATGATATCGCGTATGGACAGTTGTTATTTTAAATTACGGAACTTTTATTTGGTATAATATGTTGACTGTGCTCACTGATGATGGTTAATGGTAGTAATGCCTAATTTGGAAGATTTTTATGTGCGTATTAAGTATCTTAAAGAGTATTTGGTTAAGCTTGGGCCGGCTCGGAGGAGCGAGAAATTAGGCCAAGAAAAATTGTTGGAAGCACAGTCAGTGTATGATAAATATAACGAATATATAAAATTATACAGCGTAAAGGTAGAGAAAGGGGAAATCCCTATAAATGATAGCGATCAGCAATGTATTACTAATTTAGAAAACGAGTATAGTGAGTTATTAGAATTATTTAAGGAACAGGAGCGGCTTACAGAGACAAACATGGGTTCTAAAAAGAATTTTGATTTGAAGACGGCAGTCTCTTTGTTGCCTATCATGGACGATAGCGAAAAGTTGACCTTACAGTTAATCGACGCGTTAGAGTTATACGCAACTATGACGGTGGATACCGATATCCCCGTATTAATAAATTTCGTCCTGAAAACACGGTTGTCTCATAACGCTAAGCTGCGCTTGTCCAATACATACACGTCAATATCTAGCATGGTTGATGACATGAAGAAACATTTGCTTACGCGGAAATCCGACACGGCTTTACAGAAAAAAATGCAAATTGCTCGGCAAGGTGGTAGAACTATAGAGCAATTTGGTAGGGAATTGGAGGACATATTTGTAAACCTCACGGTTTCCCAGGCCAACGGTGACTCGGCCGCTTATAGTATTCTAAAACCTATTAACGAGAAGCAGGCAATACACAGGTTTACTGATGGCTTGCGAAATGAGAGGTTAAGTACGGTAGTGTCGGCCCGTAATTACACATCGCTCAAAGATGCGATACAGGCTGCGAAAGATGAAGAGATCGCTATGTCTCCATCATGCTCAGAGCAAGTTTTTACAGCACGCGGTAGGAATATGAGATTACAAAGGGCAACGTCTCGGGGGAACGCATATTTTGCGAGCCGAGGCAGAAACCATTATTCGCAAAATGGTGGTTTCCGACAGCAAAACCGCGGCCATACCTTTCCAAGAGGGGGGTTTGTTCCTTGGAAAAGTTCTAGAGGTGGCTTTCGGGGCAACTTTAGTCACCATAACTATAGCCATAACAGTGGCAATAGGCAAAGTAGGTCACAGAGGCAGAACCAAATAAACGTGACTCGTGAATCACATGACGAGAATGATTTATCCGGCCAGCAGTTTTTTCGTGCCTAACAATTTGTCATACATCTTAGCTTACAGTAATATGAACTCTGTCCAATTTTACGTACAAGGCAAGTTGTTTACATGGCTCGTAGATACGGGAGCGTCACTAAGTGCAGTCAAGCATGACTCAGTAGTGACAACGACCCAGGTGATTCAACCAAAGACTACCACCATAAATGGGATCGGTGGAAAAATTAGTTCGATTGGTGTCATACATCTTAGTTTGGTTGAAGAAAATAATGATTCATTTAGTCATGACTTTCATGTTTTTAAAAATTTGCCATTGGATGTGGATGGTATCATAGGGCAGGATTTTTTGGCCAGATTTAAGTGCGTTTTAAATTTCGAAAATAATACTTTAACCCTTGATAATGAAGGTCACTTAACAGTTGTAGTTTTACACGTATACTCTACCAGTAGTAACATAAACCAATCGTTAGTTAAGCTACCAGCGAGAAGTGAAATGCTAGTTAATGTTCCGATAACTATAAAAGGAGATTTTGTAGTAGCAGCTCGAGAAATATGTGAGGGTATTTTCATGGCAAACTCTATATCTAGAAGCGTGAATGGAAATTTAACAGTGAAAGTGATGAATACACGGGAGCAAGAAGTAACATTGAAATGCTTAACTCCGGAAATTAGGCGGCTAGAAGATTTTAACTGTTTTACTTTTGAAAAGTCTTTAAATAATGCAGATCGAGTTAAGTCCTTACTGTCATTATTGAAATTAAACTATTTAAACAAAGAAGAAGAAAGTAGTATAGAAAGCATTTGCGCTAAATTTGCAGATATCTTTCACCTACCGGGGGATAAATTGAATACTATGAATCTTTACGAACAGAAAATTCACGTGAAATCTAACGAAACTCCAGTATACAGCAAACCGTATACTGCTTGCCGCACACCTCGCACACCACGCGCTCCCGCTCGCGGCGCGCACAACATGTGACACGTTGTGACACAATACAGAACACTCACGATGCAGCGCTTGCCGCACACCTCGCACACCACGCGCTCCCGCTTGCGGCGCGCACAACATGTGACACGTTGTGACACAATACAGAACACTCACGATGCAGCGCTTGCCGCACACCTCGCACACCACGCGCTCCCGCTCGCGGCGCGCACAACATGTGACACGTTGTGACACAATACGGAACACTCACGATGCAGCGCTTGCCGCACACCTCGCACACCACGCGCTCCCGCTCGCGGCGCGCACAACATGTGACACGTTGTGACACAATACGGAACACTCACGATGCAGCGCTTGCCGCACACCTCGCACACCACGCGCTCCCGCTCGCGGCGCGCACAACATGTGACACGTTGTGACACAATACAGAACACTCACGATGCAGCGCTTGCCGCACACCTCGCACACCACGCGCTCCCGCTCGCGGCGCGCACAACATGTGACACGTTGTGACACAATACGGAACACTCACGATGCAGCGCTTGCCGCACACCTCGCACACCACGCGCTCCCGCTCGCGGCGCGCACAACATGTGACACGTTGTGACACAATACGGAACACTCACGATGCAGCGCTTGCCGCACACCTCGCACACCACGCGCTCCCGCTCGCGGCGCGCACAACATGTGACACGTTGTGACACAATACAGAACACTCACGATGCAGCGCTTGCCGCACACCTCGCACACCACGCGCTCCCGCTCGCGGCGCGCACAACATGTGACACGTTGTGACACAATACAGAACACTCACGATGCAGCGCTTGCCGCACACCTCGCACACCACGCGCTCCCGCTCGCGGCGCGCACAACATGTGACACGTTGTGACACAATACAGAACACTCACGATGCAGCGCTTGCCGCACACCTCGCACACCACGCGCTCCCGCTCGCGGCGCGCACAACATGTGACACGTTGTGACACAATACGGAACACTCACGATGCAGCGCTTGCCGCACACCTCGCACACCACGCGCTCCCGCTCGCGGCGCGCACAACATGTGACACGTTGTGACACAATACGGAACACTCACGATGCAGCGCTTGCCGCACACCTCGCACACCACGCGCTCCCGCTCGCGGCGCGCACAACATGTGACACGTTGTGACACAATACGGAACACTCACGATGCAGCGCTTGCCGCACACCTCGCACACCACGCGCTCCCGCTCGCGGCGCGCACAACATGTGACACGTTGTGACACAATACGGAACACTCACGATGCAGCGCTTGCCGCACACCTCGCACACCACGCGCTCCCGCTCGCGGCGCGCACAACATGTGACACAATACGGAACACTCATGATGCAGCGCTTGCCGCACACCTCGCACACCACGCGCTCCCGCTCGCGGCGCGCACAACATGTGACACGTTGTGACACAATACGGAACACTCACGATGCAGCGCTTGCCGCACACCTCGCACACCACGCGCTCCCGCTCGCGGCGCGCACAACATGTGACACGTTGTGACACAATACGGAACACTCACGATGCAGCGCTTGCCGCACACCTCGCACACCACGCGCTCCCGCTCGCGGCGCGCGCGCGCCCGCACGCCCAGATGCACGCGCTGATGATGAATCGCGTAGCTCTTCTCGTGCGCGAATGTTCTGTTGCACTGAAAATATTCAATAAATATTTTTCTCAAAGCGTGCGTTATAAGTTATAACAGGCTCCAAAGTATCACGTTTTGGGCTGAACAACTCGAGAGAACTGTAAAGGAATTTCTTACAAAATTGAAGGCTGGGAAGTAATTTATTTTTAAAACGGCGTCTGTGTTCATGAATAGGCTAAAAACACCGTAACAGTAAAATTATACATCGAAAATTAAATCCAGGCATGGATTTTAGCGTGTTTTATTTACCTCTTCGCACCGAACGCTGTCATCTTTAACATGTATTTTCAGATGTTCTTTCAGTGTCTCTTCCGTTGAGAAACCTTCGCCACAGCTAAGACACGGCCTGCCAATTGAAACATTCATTCATCAGTCGATTGACGACGCGGACAGAGCGGTAGTGCAGCTGTTGACCCGGCGGTCCTGGGTTTGAATACCAGCGAGGGCAAATATGTCATTAACTCGAATATTTATTCCTCGGTCATGTATAGAGTTAGGACATAAGAATTGTGGTGTGTGCCCACATCAAAAAATAAAACATTACATACTTCATAAATTTATAAAAAAGTTACCAATAAAAGGGCTAGCCACTACACTCGATTGATTAAGTTTGCACCTGAATCTTATGGCGCTACTTAGGCGCGCTGCTATAGGACTCCATAGTCATCAACGGCGATGTGGGAACCCGTAAACCCACAAGTGCTGCAACAAACATCTACAACAGATGCTGTGGCCAATGATGATGACTTAGGAATGAGGTGCAATCTTTTTTCAAACATGTGCTACGACTACCGAGTACCCTGGTAAACTAACAGATCGCGCTGAAATTAATATGTTGTGACATGAGCAAGCCGCTGAGGAAGGATTTTGCTAAATCAATTCTAAGTTTAAATAGGGGGTACGGATGTAAATAAATTCAATTGAATAATCGCTGCTACGTTGCTGCCTGGTGGCAAAACGGCTCGCACAACTTTCGAGATCCCAATAGATTTGGACAGCACGGAAAGTCCTGTCTGCGGGCTATCAAGAAACTGTGATAAAACAAAACTGACAGACCGATTTCCACGCGAGTATTTTATAATAGTATAGATTCGAAGTCCTTTTAGTAAATTACGTAACAAGGGTGGTAAACGAGGAATTACAAACGAGTGTCTATTAGAAGCCCGAAGCCGAAGGCGAGGGCTTTAATGACACGAGTTTGAAATTCCTTTACCACCAGAGTCACGTACGACGTTTTTCATCGCACTTTGGAGGAAATAAAACAAAAGTAGTAGTAGTCAATACTAATATTGTTTACCGCCCTAGGGCGTAATATACGACTTACCGCCCTAGGGCGTAATATACGATTTACCACCCGGTTTTCTAGCATGTAAACCCTTAAAGTGTGATAAAAATTACTCACCGCCCTAGGGCGTAATTTACGACTTACCGCCCGCTTTTCTAGCATGTAAACCCTTGTTTGCGAGCAAGTGTGATGAAAACAATATAGCATACCTGCGGCTGTCGCAGGAGTTGTGTTCCGCGGCACTGATGTGCCTGTTGAGCGCGTCCAGGGTCCGGAACTGCACGCCGCACAGCACGCACAGGGACTCCGATTTCACCTTGTTGTTCTAAAATGTACAACTTTCGTATTTTTAAGAGTACAATTTTATTACTTTTTCGTATTCCGCTTAGAAAGAGGACTTAATCACTGTTTTTATATTTTTCCTGAGTATACTAATTGTTATATTACTAATTTATTCAAATTTACTAATTCTTAAATAATGTAGTATGACACTCCAAAGTATGACACAATATCCTCATATATTTCTAGTCAGGCTTTACATATAAACCTTCCTCTTGAATCACTATCTATTAAAAAAAAACCGCATCAAAGTCCGTTGCGTAGTTTTAAAGATCTAAGCATACATAGGGACAGACAGACAGCCGGAAGCGACTTTGTTTTATACTATGTAGTGATTTGGCTAGTACCAGGTTTCTATGCGCTTTCTTCTTGTGCATGGCCAGCCCGTACTCTCCGATAAAGGACTCCCCGCACACATCGCAGCAGTGATTGGAAGGATGCTGCAACCTTATATGCGTTAGATGACTCGTAGACTTGCTGAAAATAACATAAGTATCTGTCTTCCATTTTTGTGATAAGCTTTCATAGCCGACTGTACTTATCTTTGAACATCCATCAATTGCAAATGAAAATTATACAATTTAGAGCATAAAATGAAATGTAGCCAATTTAGAACATAAAATGAAATGTTGTCAATTTAAAATATATAATATAATTTAGTCAATTTAGAGCCTAAAATGAAATGTTATACAATTAGAGCCTAAAATGAAATGTTGTCAATATAGAGCCTAAAATGAAATGTTGTTAATTTAGAGCATTAAATGAAATGTTCTCAATCTAGAGCATAAAATAAAATAATATTTTCTTCGGTTTCCGCGACTTTCACACATTTAAATAAAACAATTTAAACGGATTATATCGCGTATATTAATTATTTGAGCCTCCCTGACGTTTCAGTACCTTTACAGATACCGTTGTCAAAGGTTGACTGAGAAAAACACAATTTTTCTGTGTCAAAGTTACATTTGTGCAAACTACCAATTTTATAAATATTAATTTAAAATAAAGGTGTTCATACATGCCAGATGGGCCTAATGTGTAAAGACAGTTACACATGTGCCAGAAGGGCATTTATTATTTTAAAAATATTATACACATTACGCCCATCTGGCATGCCCCACAGCTATTAAATCGCTGTATACTGCTCTTGTCCGAAGTAAACTCGAGGTTGCGAGCATTGTGTGGAATCCTTCAGAGGCCTTGTATACCTTTATGTTAGAAAAGGTTCAAAAAGCATTTCTTAGGTTTATGTATAAAAAAGTCTGCAATTACTATCCATTCTTATACCCAACCAAATTTCTCCTAGGTTGTCTGGGCCTCAACTCCCTTCAAGTAAGACGCAACTGCAAGCTTCTGGTGACAGCCTGCAATATTCTACGTGGTGATACTGACTGCCCTGAACTGGTAGCGCAAATAGTTAAGCTCGCTGTTCCGCGTTTGTCGAAAAAGGCCCTCAGACCGCGACAGTACAATTTGCTTGCCGTTCCTGTAGCACGGACTGTAGCGCACAGAAATTCTCCTACCGTTCGAGCACTCGCACTTCTCAACTCGTTTCTGTCGTGGGCACCTGAAAGTGATTTTTCACGACACTGCTCGAAAATGTGGTTATAGAATACCTGAATCCAGTACGCAAAACAGCTCTTATATGTTCATTTGTAAACTGTATATCTATGTTAGCTCCCAACACGACAACAATGTAGCACCTTAGGGTCACAGTTCGTATCTACACATGAATTTCATAGTAAGATACGACTTTTTAGAAAATATTTCGGAGTTATTTTCTCGGCCGGCTCAAACGACAATTTAACCAATCAAAGCTTAATCATCTGCTGCATGTCAAATTAAATTGACCAATGAGAATGCGTCATTTATGAGGTGTATTTTTCTCTTAAACTTATAAATACCCGCAAAGGAGTTTATTTTCTTAAGTAAGATAATGATAATACTCCTCAGGTTTACTTTTTAAAACGTTTTCGTTAAAAAGGTTTTACCCCGAAAATCATGAACATTTATATTTTAAAATTAGTAATGGGGCGTAAATAATTTCCTAATTTCTGCAATTACTTATTTTTCAACAAATTAACAGTTTTCAACAAATAAACACATAAAATTATATAATTATATATTGAGTTCATAATATTTTTTAATTCGGCTTAAAAGCCATGACTCCATTACGATGCGCGCATGCGCTACAAGGCAGCCGCCATATTTTAAAAAAGCAAATGTATTGTTTAGTAAATATTAAATATTGGTTTTGTGATGTGCTTAATTTAATAATGTTCTCATTGACTCGCGAAATAAATAATATTAGGAACGTATATTAATATTGACGCCTAACGTTACAATGATCTTTCAGTGTAGAATGTATAGTTGAGTTGTTTAGCTGAGTGTAACCAAGTGTAACCTAGACTAAATGTTAAAATTTTGTTGAAAGTGAGGTAAGTTTTAATATTTTTGTTATTTCTTAATAAATGGGTTTAAAATCGTCGTTGCGTCGTTTGAATCCGGGGGCACAATCAGCTTTACGTATAAAATAGCCCTAATTTTTACAAAAATGAGGCTGCAACAAGGCGCCTAGTTTACATAGTAGTATATAAAATACTCGTATTTTAATGTATTTCCTCGCAGTAGTCGTGAAAAGCACTCTGTTCAGTCTCGGCTGAAAGTACAATAGATGAACTCGTATTATCGAAGGCCTCCCCTGCGGGTCGGCCTTCGAAATTACTCGTTCATCTATTGCTTACTTTTCAGCCTCTACAACAATGTACTATATTTGCGAGTCGATGGGCAGATGTATGTCGGGAATGTCTGAGGTACTGCGAGGCGATGGATGATAGTAGAGTATCATAGCATGTATATACCTGCATAATGCATAATGTATAATGCAGCACTTTGGTTCTGTACTGTAAAGCTGTATATATTTTGTTTATAATAATAAATAAATAAATAAATAAATAAATGCATGAACACCTTTATTTTGAATTAATATTTATAAAATGGGTAGTTTGCACAAATATAACTTTGACTGTGTTTTTCTCAGTCAACCTTTGACAAAGGTATCTGTAAAGGTACTGAAACGTCAGGGAGGCTCAAATAATTAATATACGCGATATAATCCGTTTAAATTGTTTTATTTAAACATAAAATAAAATGTTGTCAATATAGAGCCTAAAATAAAATGTTGTCAATTTAGAGCATTAAAAGAAATGTTCTCAATCTAGAGCATAAAATAAAATGTTGTCAATATAGAGCCTAAAATGAAATGTTGTCAATTTAGAGCATTAAATGAAATGTTCTCAATCTAGAGCATAAAATAAAATGTTGTCAATAAAGAGCCTAAAATGAAATGTTGTCAATTTAGAGCATTATATGAAATGTTCTCAATCTAGAGCATAAAATAAAATGTTGTCAATATAGAGAATAAAATGAAATGTTGTCAATATAGAGCATAAAATGAAATGTTGTCAATTTAGAGCATAAAATGAAATGATGTCAATATAGAGAATAAAATGAAATGTTTGACAACATAACGAAAACGAAGTTGCTACTTCTGCCGCTGGCATTATTACAAACGTGAAGAAAAATAAGGAAACTCACGCGAACGTGGCCCCGCAGATCTTACAGGTGTACGTGAACCCGAGATGCCATTTGCTGTGCTCCTTGGCCCTGTGACTGAAAAAAAAAACTATTAGTTACTTATTTATATAGCTTATATAATTGCAAAAAAGCTGGACCAATTTTAATTATTTTTTAGTACCTAACTCTTTAAAACTAAGATTTTAGGCGGCAATATTCAACAAAAATGTTGTAATTGCAGCAGTTATAAGCCCATTCCTATTTAGAATATCTCTTGAAAATAGGTACCAATATTATAACTTATAAATTATTAACACTTTTCTAAGAAGTTTAATCACCATTGTCTCCTGGGCGACGGGACAGAAGAACAAGAAAAAGTTGATCCACCCACCTGCACTTGGATAATTTTTACCTGGGTTAAAACAGTATTTTTTTTTATTCACAGACTGACCAGCGAGTGGCCTCAGTATCACCTGATGGAAAGTGACTACGGGGTCGAGGTTGTAGCTCGCCGGTTCAGTAAGAGCCTATTCACTCTTACCTTGAAGATACCTAAATTATTTTTTTGGAAATACACACGATGGGAACCGTTTTTATAATTATTACGAGGGTGAATTGAAAAGTTTTGAGCCTAACCTTTAAAATAAAGACTTGGGTTTTTATATCAATTTTATTTCTCTACATAGTCTCCAAAACGATCTATACACTTTTGCCACCTTGCTTCCAACTTCATTATTCCTTGTAAAAAAAAAGAATCTTCAAGGTGATTGAAATATTCAGTTGCAGCTTCTTGCACCTCAATATCTGTCGAAAATTTCCGTCCTGCGAAGTGTTTTTTTAGGTTCGGGAAAAGATGATAATCAGAAGGGGCCAAGTCCGGCGAATAGGGTGGATGCGGCAACAATTCAAACCCACAGTTATGTATTTGTGCGATAGATTTCGCTGCAGTATGGACAGGAGCATTGTCTTGGTGGAACAACACTTTTTTAGAAATCATACCAGGTCTTTTTATTTTAATTTCTTCATGCAGACGTTGTAAGAGGATGCAATAGTAATCAGCATTTATGGTTTTACCCTTTTCAAGATAATCAACCATGATGACCCCTTTGCAATCCCAAAAAACTGAAGCCATTACCTTCTTCGCTGATAAAATGGCCTTAGCTTTTTTAGGAGGTGGAGACCCTGACCTTTTCCATTGTTTGGATTGCACTTTTGACTCCGGTGTATTGTGGTGGACCCAAGTCTCGTCCATAGTTATAAAACGACCAAGAAAATCTTGTGGGTCGCATTGAAACAGATCCAAACAATCCTGTGATACTGTATGGCGGGTGCGTTTATTTTCAGCTGAAAGCAGTCTAGGTACCCATCTTGCAGAAACCTTAGAAAAACCTAGATCCTTAGTGATTATTTTTTGCGCTCGCTCATAGGAAATACCAATTGTCTCCGCTATCTCTGCAACTTTCAACCGCCTGTCATTCATAATCATATCTAGTATTTTATTGATATTTTCATCTGTAGAAGCCGTTATTGGTCTGCCACACCTAGGTTCATCTTCAACTGCTTCTCTGCCGCGTTTGAAATCTGCTACCCATCGTTTTACAGTGGCATATGATGGAGCGGATTCCCCTAAAGTCTGGCACATGTCTTCAAAGATTTGCTTTGGCGTTAAGCCCTTTTTTTGTAAGTATTTTATTACAGAACGGTGCTCAATTTTATCCATTCTAAAGAAAATCGTGAACCTCTTATAGTAATTCTATCACAAAATTTGCAATTGTGACAGAAGAAAAACAAAAGATAGTGCATTATGATAAAAAAATATGCAAGTCTTACGTGCCAGTATTATTTTTTCTTTTAATTTCATTATCAACCTCAGGCTCAAAACTTTTCAATTCGCCCTCGTATATATAAATAATGAAAATGTTCACCTGGACTTGGAGACGTGGTTGCACTTGCGGCAGACGTACTGTCGCTCGTGTGACGTCACTACGTGCGCGCGCAGCGCCCGCGCCGAGCCCCAGCGCGTCCGGCACACCTCGCACACGTGCCCGCCGCTCACCTGCCCCACACATTAATACTACACAACAATATCCGACTTAAGAGGCCTTATTCCTTTTAAAATTTATTTTTTTCGTATTATGATGAATATATTGATAATTTCAACCAACTTTTTGAAGTGAATAACACTTTTTCCCGAGTTCTAGGTAGTAACGTAGCTATTTCATGCTTTTATTGCGTGCAGTCGAAAATAAATAGAAAAATCTAATTTTCCGCGTGAATTTTGTCAATTTCGAGTAGTTTTTGAAACAAAAATTATCAATGAAAAATTCATACTGTAGGTTTCTAATATATACCAATAAATCTCGATAGCCCTGTTCTAGGTAGTAACATCAATGATATGTTAAGAAACATGTTTGATGATAGAGAAAAATGTCTAAAACAATCAGCATTTTAAAAGGAATAAGGCCTCTTAAGAGAGTTCCAGCGCGTTGGCTAGCTCTCTCTCTCACTGACCGTAAGTGTGAGCGAGATGAAAGTGCGTGCTCGGAAGCGCGGAAATCATGTTTTTTGAGTTGTGTCATGAACGTGTGCATTTTATACTGAAAATAGTTTTTTATACTCGCAGACTTTAATCTGTCAATTATAATTTCACAGACAAAATCACAATAACGCACATTTTAATCCTGTAACAAAATTCTATACTCTTTGGTACCCGCTACAGAACTTTAATATTCATAAGACATTCTCTACACAACTCTAATAATTTCAAAAAGAGAACACAAGATTATTTGATGCTCACTGATGGGTTGAAATTACTTGTCAAAAAAATTCACCAATCACGAGGCACCCGCCATGGCCATCGCGATCATGTTTTTTTTTTAATAGGTCAGTTTTAGTTGAACGAAAAAGGTTACATCACAAGTAGGAAATCATATTGGAGAATGACGATTAAAGTAAAAAATGTTTTTCTGAGTTTTGCTCGTATAAAAAGTATTGTATGCAATAGTTACACAATTAGGTCTTAAAGTCTCGTACCTTACATAGGCCACTCGGCAAGCCTCGTGACCTAAACGCGGTACTCGACTTTAAGAACCTCCATTGTGCAACGATTGCATAAAATACTATTACAGCTTTTGAGAACTTATAACTGTGCATCTATTAAACTAAAAAACATTGTTAAAAACGGAAGGGTTTGGAAGATCCAACCAAAAATATCTAAAAAAAGGACTATGTTTGAGAGATAAAAGTATCGAGAAAATTATTACCAATCGTGTTTTCACGTCGACAAGATTGACGAAAAACTGTTTAAATTTCTTATTTCCAAGGAACAGATTTTTAATCACTATGGATGTTGAGATCAAGGATCATTCACCTGACGAATTTTGCATGGGTGGGCTCTTAAAGCCTGACCAGAAATATATGAGGATTGTCAAGAGGGCGCTATTTATAAAACTTATATGGCAACAATTTTGCAACGAATCCCAAGTATCCCAACCCAGTATAATGAAATGACATTAGTTTAAATACTGTCAGACCCACTATGTTAACCTCGTAATATCATTAAATGTAATGCACTCTTTTCCTGACTGTTTTTCGTGTAGTAAACACGTGTACACTTTATTTATAATCTTCGTTCACGACTATGAATGATTTTCGGCATTTGCTTTGGATAATTTTAAATATTTGTATTTTGAAGAAACAACCACGAATGACATTGACTTTATTGACTAACTAACCATCATAAAATCATTGCCAGTGTAAGAAATTAGTTGCAGTGATATTCCCCAATATAGCGCATCCTTATATATTTCTGGTCAGGCTTTACATTTGATTACACTTGATTAACGCATAGGCTACTTTTTATCCCGAAAAAATTTAGTGTTCCCGTGGGATGAGCGGGCAACACCGGCACGGCTTGTAAAATATATTTGGAAATATCAAAATTTAATCTTACCGGTGCATGTCTGGCCATGTGATTTTTATATGTTGAGTCGGTGATAAATCCTTTAAAACACTTATCACATTTATAAAAAGAGTTCAAATAATTGAAAGAGTTCTTCCTCATTAAAACCTCCTCAATTTGCTGCTCCTTACTTAAAACTACAACCTGTATATCATTTAAACCTTCCAATTCATTTATCTCGTCTAAAACAACCCTATCATTTTCATTATCAATGTTATCCTCGCCTAAATCATTTTCATTTTCTAATTTAATGTCATTTTCAATTTTGATTACTTTCTTTTTTCTCTTTTTTTTTACTTTTTTGGATAGAGGCTCTTCATCTGATTCATATTTCATTGATATGTTGTCTATATTGTCTATGCTGTCCAGGTCTAGGTCTGTGGTCTCTTCTTTTATTTCATAAGAGATGTCTATGGTTTCTGTGAGGGTTGTCGCAGTGAGTGGAAAGTTGAGTGAGTGAAGGTTTCGGTCTATGGTTCTTAAGTAGGCAGTCGTCAGCTGAAACAATAATACTAACATGATACATGATATACAAATATCCGATATCTAGCACAGCTCAGGTTGCCTCAACTGAAGCGGAGCGGAATTGAACAATCACAAAAGGGTTAGGACCAAAAAGTTTGATGAAATTAAGGCGTAGTTAGCCATACAAAACGAGGAAATAAAATAAAACGGTTCTCCGTGGCGTCACCTATAGGTTTCACCGGAAGACCAGTGCTGGTTCCCGGGCCAGCATTTATGCTGAGGTGTGACCTTTTCGTGGCATACGCAACAACGATTTTATTTTATTTTATATCTTATATTTGTTGTCCACTTTGTGTATGTTAACGAATAAATAATCATTCTATTCTATTCTATAAAAGCGATTGGAATAAGTTCCGTTGTGCGACAAAAATTAACGATACAATAAGGAACCTTAAAATAGAACCTTAAGGTACGTTATTAGAAGGTTAACTGTCGTCGCACAACGGAGACGTTGATACAAATATTAATGGAGTGAGTTAAGGTGGTAAACTTTTTGGTTTTCACACAAAAGTGAAGCAGACCTGAGATACAGATTTCAACTCAGGTGATTGGTCGATTCCACATGTCTCCGCTCCGCTCCAGTTCAGTGGAGAGGCTGCCTCAAACGCGACCATTTCTCAGGCGAGATAATTACCTGTCTCTTTCTATGCAGTAATGTCAGAGAGTGATGGGTAGTGCTATGTCGTACGACAGAGTCGCGAAACTATTATTGATTAGGAATATTTGTAAAAAGGGAAAATACAAAAAATATAGACTATAAAGAAGTTATTTAATAAGAGAAGAACTCGCTAAGTCACATTTGCAAAATTACAAATTTATTTTTGGGGGTGTCTATGATTCTATTTTTTATTGGGATCAAATGGCTACATGGGACTAGCTACACTTACACTGCTCTACAAGTCAGAAATGACCGTCAAAGTGCAACATTCCTATGGAGCACTAAAACCGCTCTATACAAATGGCCACCTAAATAAGTAATTTGCCATTTTCACCATGAAAAAGTGCATTTATGTTTATGGTTGATATACAATTATTGTTTTGTTCAATTAGGAGAATACTGAAAAGAATTTCAAAATGGGTATTAGATTAAAAAAATATATTTTCAATTTTTGTACCATTGAAGTTTCATTATTTTTTATATCAAAAAAAAAAGGTTTTCTTTTTCTTTATTTACTACATTATGCTGTAGTATTTAGTATCAGTTGTCAACCCTAATGAGCTTGCAAGGACCCAGCAACTTTTTGAGATTTGGACAGAAATTTTGTGGCCATTGAAATAAAAAACAAAAATAAATGGTCTTACCCCAGTTCTTCCCTTTGACCTTCCACTTATTCATATAACGCTAAATTACCCCTGTGGCGCGGAGATAATCCCATTAGCGGGTTATACTCCCACACAAAGTCCGACTACTGGTAGTGAGGGCTAACCAGCCCTGATACAGTTCAAGTCGTATTAAAAAAAATTACACATAGGTATTGCCCTCTACTGTCACCAACTAAGCAGCTCTATTATCGCTTTAAGTAAGACACATAGAAAGACTACTTACAATGTGTTGTTGCATCAAGGCAAATTTAATTATCTGTTGAGCATTATCACATTTCATTTTAAATGTCATACTTTTCTGGAGTAGGGCCGCGCAAATACTACAAATATACAACGGCAGGCCATCTGCTGATATCTGAAATTAAATTCCATGTCCATTTTTAATCCATTTAAAGCAGGAAATTAGGTTCAAAATAAGAATGCAAACTTAAAAGAAAATAACCAACATTACGATATTGAGTGGAAGTATTAATGAAACATACAGCATGGGCTTCGTTTATTACTTAAAGTTTCGTTATTAGACAATAAAATAAATTCATAAAATAATGAATTAAAACAGAAATGCAAACCTGAGATCCTGTTACAATTTCATAAGGTTCTGCTAGCTTAAACTTGAACAAATCAAACAATTTAACATCTGTAATCAAACATACACGACACGCAAGTAGCTCTTGCATTGTTTCAGCCATGGTTTCATACAATAATATTTCTTAATTAAGTTGTTTTCGCAGCGCACGAAAGCGTAAAGATAAGACATAAGACAGAAAGTTTTTTATTTTTTTTTATTAGAGCTACAGGTAAAGTAACAAATGTAACAAAAAATAATTTGACAGCAAAAATGTTGCAAGTCTTATTTTCTCATTTCTACCAAATTTATGGTATATCCAAATACATCGTACATCCAAAACTTTTAGAACAAAAATGGCGGATCTGCGCATGCACGTTGTACGTAAATCGGCTGTCAAGGTTATGCTCAAGAAGTTTGCCGGCTACTGTAACAATGATAATTTACGGCGTTTGCGCTTGCAGTGAGTGGCAAATTTTGGTAATGCTATTAAGGCCGTTCCCTGAGCCAGAGCCCCGAGCCCCTCCTCAGGCCACCCGTCCCTGTCACATAACAGTTACATTTCAAAAGAGTGACGGAGATAGAGCTTGCGGGCCGTAAGGCGATATCTTTTTACGATAGAATTTGTCGATGATTATTTATTTTAAAAATATTGCCTCAAATTATTGAAATTCGGAAGCTGTCAAATTACTATTTTAGTTATGATTGATTTTTCTCCTTTTTTGTTTCATAGTGTCACGTAGTAAAAAAACAAGTAAAGTTGGAGTAAACATTCGAATTGGAGGTTACTTTGGGAATTAATTGTATCGAGCGAAGTGTTATGAATCGTGTATCGAATGCTGTGTTATTAAAGATAATATAATCAAGAATGATATATATTTTTCCCTCGTTTACTAATATCAACGTTTCGTAGAAAAATAGGATAATTTTTGGGGTATTTTTGCATTTCTGGCTCAGGGAACGGCCTTAAGAACGAGTAAGTAACATTAGTCGCTTCAATAACACCAGCAGAAAGATACATCCAAAATATTGACGTAGAAAATGAATTACTATTTATTTTGCCAGCTACCTAATTATGTATTTGTTAAAAAGTCTATATTTTTATTGTTGTCTGTGCTCCTTGCGTATATAAGAACTGTACCATAGACTAGCTTCCTCTTCTATTCCCATAAAGCCGCCTAAATGTTGTAAGTGTTTGTGTCCGTCCAATTTTAATCATTTTAATTAATTCAATCTAATAATGTAATCCAGTAATCCCTGACAATAATATATGTACTAGTGTTTAGTGAATAAACGCTGATATATTATCTTGACTGAAGACTTTGATTTGATTCGTGCTCTCGCCGTATTCCACGTGCCCACCTGCGCTCTATACATGCTAACAGGTTATGGGCCCAGTGAGGCTTTGTGCATAACTCAGAAAGAGTATCGTATAAAGAAAGCACAAATTGAGATAGCAAGAATATTTTCGTGTGGCACATTTTTAACCTCAAAATTTCTTAAGTCATTACCTCAATATGGCTGAGGCACAGTCAAACAATGGCGTTACTAGTACAATGACATCGACATCTATTGAAAAACTGCAAGGATTGGACAATTATCTATCGTGGAAGTTTGCCATGTGGATGGTTTTGACGTTGGAAGGTCTGTGGGCTTGCGTAGAAGGCACCGAAGACGACGCGAATAAAAACGCAAGGGCGCTCGCTCGTATTTGCCTGTCGCTTCAGTCCAGCCTGTTTCAGCTTGTGCGCGATTGCACTGGTGCGAAGGACGCGTGGGCGAAGCTCGCTGACACTTTCGAGAACAAAGGACTGTACAGGAAGGTATTGTTACTACGGCAATTACACCGCGTCGAGTATAACCACTATGCCAGTATGTCCGATTACATCGATGGTGTGATGAAGCTTGTTGCCCAGCTATCCGATATAGGCAAGTCGATTGAAAATGGTGAGATTGCGGAAATTTTGCTCTCTGGATTGCCGGAGGAGTATAATACTCTAGTTTCTGGCCTTGAGACTGCCGGCTTAACTAATAGTTTAACGCTTGAAGTGGTGCGCACAAGATTATTACAGGAAGATCATCGACGAAACAATGTTCAATCGACGGATACTTTGGCTTGCATTGCAAACAAGAAGAGGAACTTCAAAATTACCTGCTCATATTGCAAGCGTGCTGGACATGTTGCACGGAGATGCTTTAAGAAGAAGCGTGAAGAAGGAACTACGAAACATCAAGATCACACTTTGTATGCTTCGGCCTACTCCGCATGCATCTCTGGAGAGTTCATCATCGACAGTGGCGCTACCAGCCACATGTGTATGAACCAGCAGTTGTTTACAGACTCTAGAAAACACAAAAGTGTAATTACTGTTGCAAATGGTGAGAAACTTAATAGTGAATTTGTTGGTAATATTTCCCTTCTTGATAAAGTTTCATTAGAAAATGTGTTGTATGTTCCAAAGTTATCTAGTTATTTGATGTCTGTCAATGAAATCACAGTAAAGGGCTACATTGTTACTTTTGACAAACACTCTTGTAAGATTTATGATAATAATACATGTAAAATCATGGGCAACTATGTCTTATCTGCTGATAAAAATAATGGGCTTTATAAATTTAAGTTGCAAGTGCAGCCCACTCCCGATGTAGGTCATTCGGTTTCCCTTCCCTTTATGCAGGGAACACAGAGTGCCAATGCTGCGGCCTGTTCACCTATGAGTGTGTGGCATAAGCGTCTTGGGCATTTACATCCAAATGGTATGTATAAACTGCGTGGTGGTGGTCAATGTGTTGGTGTCGTTTTTCAGAATGAAGACGATGGGCCAGGCAGCTGTGTCTCGTGCCTTACCGGGAAGATGTCTGTTGCATCGTTTCCTGGGGTTGGCAGCGGACGTGCTGCTCGTCCACTTGACCTAGTACACAGCGATGTTTGTGGCCCGATGCAAGTGTGCAGCTGGAATGGAGCCCGCTACTTGCTGACTTTTACTGATTGCTGTACGAGGAAGACATTTGGATACCTCATGAAGTCTAAATCAGAAGTAAGTTCCCATTTTATTGCTTTTAAGAGTATGGTAGAAAAACAGACTGGTTTGCGTATCAAAATCTTACGAACCGACAATGGTACTGAGTATTGTAATAGTAATTTGTCCAATTTTCTTAAATGTCATGGGATTATTCACCAAACGTCTGTCGCTTACAGTCCTCAGCAGAATGGGACTGCGGAGAGACTGAACCGAACGATTCTTGAAAAAGCTAGGTCAATGTTACAGGAGTCTGGTTTGAGTGATCGTTACTGGGCTGAAGCTGTGATGACAGCAATTTACTTGAAAAATAGGTCGCCTAGTAGATCTTTGTCAAACAAGATACCCGAGTGCGAGTGGACTGGGCAGTCCAAAATTGACCTCAGTCACTTGCGTGTATTTGGCTGTATAGCATATTCATACGTTCCAGATCAGAAAAGGCGTAAACTTGACGCTAAAGCCAAACAATACATATTTGTAGGCTATGGTGAAACATGTAAAGGATATAGATTGATGGATCCCAATAATCCTCGGAAAGTAATTTATTCACGAAGTGTCGTGTTCCTAGAGGATAAATTCATGGGAAAGGACGTTGACATTAGGCAGGCTAAAGAGCATTTTATTATACATGACCAATTGAATTATACAAATTTAAATAAAGCGAATTTTAATAATGCGAATTTTAATAATACGAATTTTAATAATAATGATTTTAATGATACCGAGTTGAACACTGATACTCAATGCAGCAATACTAATGAAACCCCTGTAAATGTTTCAGATGCGGAAATGACGCCGTCTGCGTGGTCGCCGCTGTCTGGCTCCTATCACTCGCCTGATGAGATGGGTGGTGATGAGGATGACGTGAATCTGCACTCAGGCACCCTGTCCTCTCTGCCGTGCCCTTCATCTGATGAGATGGGTGGTGATGAGGATGACGTGAATCTGCACTCAGGCACCGTGTCCTCTCTGCCGTGCCCTTCATCTCGAGGAGGAGAGTCGATTAAGCCGGTCGATGCCGACGCGTCGACGTCTCGCCCCATTAGGAGTACAAGAGGTATTTTTCCAGGGAAATATGACGATTTTAAATTGTTATTAGCTGCTGAGAGTAGTGCTCATGATTCTCTCTATCAACCACAATCATATGACGAGGCTATCAGTTCTCCTGAAAAAGATGAGTGGGTCGTTGCAATGAAAAACGAGTATGACTCTATGGTTAAGAATAATGTTTGGGAACTGGTAGACCGTCCTTTTAGAGAGAATGTAGTAAAGAATAAATGGGTTTTTAAGAGGAAACATGATACGTCAGGTAATTTGTTAAGATATAAAGCGCGTCTAGTTGCCTGTGGCTATAGCCAAAAAGAAGGAAAAGATTTTTCAGACGTATATTCACCTGTCGTAAGATTTTAAACCCTAAAACATATTGATTGTAGAGCACCTAACAAGTGCAAAATCTGTTTGTTTTTATGTGAAACACATTTGGTTCTTAGCTTTATTGAAGAAAGTAATTATTATATATGTGTTTAGTATTATTATGTCAATTTACTTCTTTGTTGTTTCCTTACAAATTAAAAGAAAAAAATAATGTTTTATTATGTTTGTGGTCAGATAATTGAAAAATTACTACTATTTTCAAAACTGGCTTCCAAAGCATCGGTCAGAACATAAGGTTTTCAGTCTCAAACCGAGAGTAAAGGGAAGCTGTTAGTTTTGGCACATTAATAAACAAACAATAAGTAACATTTACAAATTATAAGTAATTTTACATTTCATATTTTTGAAACATTGTAATAATTCTATCATAATATTATTATTGCACTAAATAGATAAAAATATGTTCAGTTTAATACACTTACCTACTTTATTTTTCTAGCAACAGCGATCCAATTCATTTTCTGATCTTGTTTCCAACTCGGTGTAGGAAAGCATAACATTTGCAATTGCTATTTCGTCCTGTATTATTGCAGTTTACCACACAACACCTATCGTGACCCATTTTACTTATTTCAGTTTATTATTTTATAGTAGAAAACGTAAGCATTATAACTGAAAAGTATGACGTTTGACAGAAACAGAGAGGCCAAAGTTACCACTTTTCGCCACATCAAGCGCTGCGATCATTTTCGCTTTCCCTACGCGACCGCTGCACCCGGCCAATAGCTACTGGTCTATAGTTGGTATAATCTAAGTGGTTACCTTGCTTGTATATAGGTCTAATTATTGCATTTTTTAACAAATCCGGGTAAACACCAGTCGCCGCGCAGTTATTCACAAACTTAGCCAAAAACGGACTTATATTTGTTTTGATAAGCTTTATGTCCTTACATCTTATGCCGTCCATTCCTGGAGACTTTCTGATACTCAATTTATCTATTATTTTTTCAATATCCGTGTGTGTAACTTTTTGATACCGAAAAGATACATCAGTATGTTTTACATATGACTCGCGACTTAGGAATTTTACATTGCATCTATGTTTTATATTTTGAATTTCCATTGTAAATGTTTTGGCAAAATTTGTGCACACCGTCTGCAACGACGTGTTTTTACCCAGGTATTTTACTATTACATCGTCCAAGTTTGGTTTGACATTTCCAAGCCAGGGGCCCAATTCGAGAATGCCGTTTGAGATATCTCCAAACGTCAAATCTCCATTAGATAACAGTTATATCGCCATTGAACTGTCATTTAAATGCGATGAGCTTAAAAGTGACTCATCTCAATTTTGGAAATACGAAGGCGATAATGATTGTCAAAAATGTTATTCATGTATATAAATTTCTGTTTTGAACGAAACATAACGGACCAATTTCACGTACTATGCGGTCAATTTAAAGTATGCGCCTGTTATTTATGCCGTCACATACAAAGGAAACGAAAATTTTGCGCGTCCGAATTGACGAAGTTGCGATGTTCTAGGGATATCGCCACTTGTCAAGTAGGCACACGTCAAAAGTGACAGATGGCGATGAAAAGGAGAGATCTCCATTATATCTCTAAAATTGGTCGAATACCCCCATTAATTGTTGCCCACAACTTTCTCAAATCACTTTCACAATTCCTAATTTCTTTTTGTTTGTAGTCTTGTTTCGCCCAATATATACATTTATTTGTTACATTCCTAAATCTAGTATAATCTAACCTATAAATTGCGTTTTTAGGAGAAGCTTTCCATCTTCTAAACAACTCATCTCTCCGCGTCAACATATTAATCAAATTAGCATTTATCCATGGTTGTGTTACTCTATTGTTTTTAAACGTTTTCGTGATTTTTGACTTCATGTATATGTTGCTGAAAATGGAATATAGCCTTCCGTACATATCTTTGGGACATTCAATGCTATAAATTTCCGACCAGTCTATTTTTTCTAGCTCTGTTTTCACTAACCTATCGCTAATTACGTGCACTTCACTTCTTTGTTGACAATTGCCGCGCGTGTCACCGACCGCCGTCGTGAAGCTGACACCGACTAGATAATGGTCCGCCACCTTGGACTTGAGCATGTGTGCGGCTGCTGCGCGCATCCCTGAGTCGGCGCCCGCGCGTATCCACACATGGTCAAGGCATGACGTCACGAGCTTCCCGTCCAGTATCTCCTCCCGCGTGCATTCGGTGATAGCGCACTCTAGGCCTCGATCACACAAGGTGTTTTTGTAACTCTCCGTGATATTATTGCTTATCATCAAGTTTATGTTAATATCACCTATAATTACTATGGTCTCGGTGAGTGGAATGTTTTTCAGTATCTCCTTTAATTCTTGTATAAAACTGTGTTCATTATTACTAGGCGGTCGATATATAGCAAATATATGGAAAGACCTCTTAGAGTTTTTAGTTTCTATATGTAGAATTTCTGATGCATGTCCATACTTGTTTACTTCTTCTATTTTCAAATCGCTCTTGGTGTAAATTAATATCCCGCCTCCTCTTCTATTCTCCCGTGTACGCGAGTGCATGTTATATCCTTCCATATTGTACATACATATTTCTTCCTTTTTAATGTTGATTTCGCTTAATACAATAATTTCTATAACGTCGTTACAGTTTCTCAGTAGGCATTGTATTTGCTCAAAGTTTTTTCTCAAACTCCTGATGTTTACGTGTATTATTTGTAACTCCTGTTTCGTACTCTTTATATATGTGCTCCAGTTAGTTATATCATCAAATTCTTTATATTTCGTTGTGCATTCACTGATACTATCTAGAATATCGTCGAATTTTAGGCGTTAAAAAACCTGGGCTCCTTGCGTATATAAGAACTGTACCATAGACTAGCTTCCTCTTCTATTCCCATAAAGCCGCCTAAATGTTGTAAGTGTTTGTGTCCGTCCAATTTTAATCATTTTAATTAATTCAATCTAATAATGTAATCCAGTAATCCCTGACAATAATATATGTACTAGTGTTTAGTGAATAAACGCTGATATATTATCTTGACTGAAGACTTTGATTTGATTCGTGCTCTCGCCGTATTCCACGTGCCCACCTGCGCTCTATACATGCTAACAGTATTAGATCATTGTATCAATAGTAACGATCTTAATATCCATTTAAAAACAACATAACCAGCAGATGGTGCTCTTCGGCGAACAGGGTTAAAGTTTATCTCGTCTACCAAATAAGAATTAGAATATAAGCTATGGTTTTTTTAGACGAGAATTATACATTATTTATTAAAATGATTATTGAATCTACTTCAGTGGCACAAAATACTCTTAAGTGAAGTGATTGCAATTAAAAATCACTCGAGTTTTTTTTCCATATTTTAACCATTAGAAAACTAACTACTACTATAAAAGACCTGGCACCATGTAAATGATTCCGTTTAGTCCTATGGTTGACTGGTAGAGAATGCCTTATTAGGGCATGAAGTGCGCCATTTGTTATTTTACTTTTGTATTGTTTGCATTAAAGTTATATACCTACAAATAGTATTGTTATTCGATTGACTTAAAGCGTCACGTCTGCCGACAAGAGTGAAGCTTATCTTATTGACGAAGCGAGCGTAGCGTCTACGCTTCAGCTTCGCGCAAAAAAACGTACGTCTAGATGTTCGAATGTCCAGATGCATTCTCACTTAGAAGTCGCATTTCTCAACTTATTCTCAGGAAATTTGATGAGAAGGTTCGTTTTAGGTAGTTTGTTTCGAAATTGCTGAATTTTGAAATTTTTTATGTTTTCAACCTTCATATCTTGTTGCGCCTACAAATTTTCTGCGGTGTCCTAAGGTCGACTGGTTGAGAATGCCTCATAACATTAAGTCCGCCTTTTGTAAGATTATTTTGTGCAACAAAGATTAAATAAGTATCTCAGACATATTGAAATAATTCGATAAATTGCGCAACCTCTAGGCGAGAACTGCCGCAGAGCATCTGGACATCTTAACATCCGGACATATAATCCAGTTAATAAAGGAGTTTGATCTTACAAACGGTCCGGTAGTTTTGAATTTTTGAGTTGTTGTCTAGGATGGTTAGCCAGTGTTTAAAATGCAAAATGCACAATCCCCCACCTCCGCGCCCGCTGCCATATTGAAAAAACCGGCACTTTCTTCATATTTTTGCTCATATCTTCCTTTAGAAGCATTTTAGCTAAAAGAAAGCTTAAACAATGTTATAGAGAGTTAAATTTGCTGTATTCGCCATTTTATATTTTGTGTCTAGGACAGATAGTTACGGAGATATGCACATTTAAAAAAACGTAAAAAAATCGCAATTTCCAACTTAAAAACAACCTTTTGGATTATATATTCGTTTAGGAGCATTTTAGCTAGAACAGAGCTTGGGCAAAATTGTAGAGAATTAAATCCATACTAATCCATATCCATACTAATATTATAAATGCGAATGTGTGTCTGTCTGTCTGTCTGTCTGTTACCTCTTCACGCTTAAACCGCTGAACCGATTTAGATGAAATTTGGTATATAGATAGTTTCAGTCCCGGGGAAGAACATAGGATACTTTTCATCCCGAATAAATTTAGTGTTCCCGCGGGATGAGTGGGTAACACCGCGGGGCACAGCTAGTTTACTATAATTTACATTTAAAATTTTAGGCCAGGTGCCATTGTTAGGATCGATTACACATTATCCGATTTCATCCGATGATCAGGATCGGATCGGATGGGATCGGATCGAATAGGATCCTAATTATCGGAAGAAATCGGATAATGTATAGTGTAAAACCCTTCCGATCCGATCCAATTTATCGGATGTGTAGTGTTATAGATATCCGATTTCATCCGATAAATCGGATCGGATCGGAAAGTCTGGAACGGGTTTTAATGTCTCATTGTGGATTTGTTAGCAGTCTTAAACCCATTCCAGACCTTCCGATCCGATCCAATTAAAACCCGTTCCAGACCTGCCGATCCGATCCGATTTATGGGAAGAAATCGGATAATGTGTAGTGTATTAGGTCCTAACTATTGCACTACACATTATCCGATTTCCTAACAATTACGCTACACATTATCGATAAGTAGGATCGGATCGGGTAGGATCGGAAGGTCTGGAACGGGTTTTATGTTAGGAAATTTCTTCCGATATATCGGATCGGATCGAAGGTCTGGAGCGGGTTTCAGTGTGACTGAGACTGTCTCATTCACTCAAGTCATGTCATTGTCATTGTCAATCAAATCAAATGCGAATTATCTGCGAATTATGCGAAGTGCCGTGTTAGTTTGTTTACTACTTTGTTCTTAGATTTAAACATTTTAAATTTGCAACCAATTTAATTAATGTCTAAAAACCAAAGAATTGAATAGCAGTATCTTGATAATATCTTAATTTGTACAATTGGAAAGTTACTCATCTTATGGTATCACAGTCGCCGAATATACAACAATACAACAGATTTTAAGCGAAGATAGTTGCCGACACAGCTGCCGACGATGCCGCTGGAGGGTCAGGACGAGGGTTTGTAACTTAAATTAATATATTTTCACTGTTTATAACGAGTATGCACAATTTTATTGTATAATGTACTAAAAGTAAAATATTTTTTATTGGCGCACACAAATAATTTGCGTTCACATGATAACAAACAGTAAGTATTTATATGCTAGGTTGTTCAGGGGTTGCCAAATCTGAGTGTTGGGCAACCAATTTATACTTCAATATCAATATCACTATTTATTTAAGCGACATTTGCAAAATATCATTGAGACTTTTCCTCGCTTTGTGTACCTCAGTGACCTGGTGATACTGTTTCTTTCTTTTTATTGTGATTTGGTTGTCTTTTACACAGGCATATTGTACCCAATGAGTATTATATATATAATTGTTACATACAATGTAAGTTATGCCCTATGAAATCATACCATACATTATAAGAAACCTAAATTAATTATGATTATTTAATCAACCAATAAACTGTCAAATATTGTTACAGCATCTGTTATTCACTCTCTGGAGGCAGCGTGTGTGAAGCACGAGCCAGAGTGGGACACTGACGGTGTGGACTATGAGGTGAACGAGGAGCACGAGCTGGGCCCCGTTGTGCTGAAGGAGGAGTTGGAGCTGGGCCCCGTGGTTCTTCAGCCGCCCGATGCTGTCTATGCGCTCCCAGGTCAGCTACTTGACTATCCCTACATTGCTTGACCCTTTATGATAAGTTCAACCAATGGCAAGCCAGTGGTAGTTGTTTTCTGTATACACTGTTGAACTAGGATATCACTACAATATTCATAACATTGGTTGAAAACCCGCGGTCCTTGTGGCCTGGACTGCTTTTACATAGTACTTATTCCATTATGTTTTACTTTATTACCTTTTACAAAATTCTTCACAAGTGCAGTTAGCTCTTTTAAGTTATACACTATAATCCGTTGCCAACCACTGGTTCAGATAGATTTATTAATATTATTATACTTGTGAATAAAACTACCTGTATATCTAAATATCCAATGTAAAGACATGGCTTTGCAACGCGTTTTAAATTTGCAGCATTACTGAAGAAGGAAGAGACGGACTGTGACACCCAGGCTGTGCCGGGCAGGACTTGCTCCGTGAGACTAGAGCACATGCTGGTAGACATGGACCTCAGTTTATGCAAGATTGGTAATCAGATATATGAGTTCCAATCATTTTTTGAGACTGATAGTAGTCATTCAGACGAAGAATTAAATTCAAGGAAGAAATTCGGAAGTAAGTGCAATATCATCCTTTCTCTTAATATAACATTTAATATTATACAAGATATAAATCGCTGAAGTAGACATTGAGCCCACTTATGCAAGTGACTCGTATGTAATACTAGTCATTTTAATATCCTACGCCCACCTATAACAGACCCGTAGCCGTTCTTCCTACCCTTGGCAAGTTGTTTGAGGTCATACTTCACCGAGCTCTGTCTTCACAGGTTCGGCCCTTTTTGTGTGACGCATAGCTTTCGTTCTGGTCGCTCGGTTAGTACCAATATGTTGATACTAACTGACAACATTGCAGTGCACCTTGACAGAGGTATTCAGGTCGATGTGCTCTACGATTTCACGAAGGCTTTCGATCGCGTGGATAGCGTGAGACGTGCTCCTTAGGAGACTTGATGACATTGGTTTTCTCCCAAGTTGTTTATCTTTTTTTGCCAACTATCTGTACGATGCGCGATCGGGAGCAGTTCGTTCAACATGGTTGTTTTGTGTTGTCACCTTACTACACCCGATCTGGCGTCACTCAAGGTTCCATCCTAGGGCCTTTGTTCCATCTCCAATCGATTCTTCGTGCGATTCAGTGTCTCTTCAGCGTGATCTGAAGTTGGTATACGGGGTAGAACAGGGGGCTGATTGCAAGACGTTACAAGGGGACATCGACTTGGTGTTTCGGTGGAGTATGGAGAACAAACTTCATTTTAACCCAGCCAAGTGTTGTGTGTGTACATTTACTCGCTCACGTACCGCTATATATGGTCCTTATATGTTAAGGTCAGAGCCGATACATCGTGTCTTCTCCGTCAAGGATGTGGGAGTACTGTTCAACACGCGTCTCACCTTATACGAGCACTGGCTGTTTTCCAAGTTTAGGTTTTGTAATCCGGAGCCTCCGAACGCTTCCTTGGGTATAACTCCTTGGAGGTCAAGCGGAATTATCAGCTGATGATCATGGCATGTCAAGCCTTGCGTGGTGAGTCGGACTGTCCCGAACATGTAAAGCGTCTGGTGCGACTGTCTGTCCCGGACGTCCCAAGGATAGCCCTCAGACCTCGCCAGCGCGACCTGTCGGTTGTGCCACCGTCGTCCACCGTGTCGCTCAGGAACTCGCCGCTGCCCCAAGCCCTCTTATTTCTCAATGCACCTGAATGTGACGTTTGCGTGGCGATGGGTGGCTGTGCGCAGTGAATGCTTGAGATTCTGTGAGGCGATGGATACCAGGTGCTCAACTGTTCCAATATAATTTGTTTGTCCCTTGAATTGTCACTATTGATAGTCTAACTTTCGTGCCACATTGGTTTTAAATGTAATGTCATGTAAATCTTTTTATAAAATAAATAAATCAGATCATAGTTTACGCGATCAAATGCTTTTGACAGGTCTAGGCAACGGGCGTACACTCCTACACCATAAGCATCTATGGATGCCTAGGTACTTGTGTAGGAATAGTTAAAAGAAAACCAGATGTTTAATCGTAAGAAATGTACGTACAAAGACACATATGTACATGTATGCATAAAAACATACATATTAAAATATATTTTTCTAATCTATGACATCCAAAAATGGGCAGAAAAGGTAGTTGATTGATTTAAGATGTACAAGTTTGATCGGTCGGACAATTCAAGTGACTGGATTTATTTTGTTTAGTAACTAGGGAGCAGCTTACTTTTTAATTATTTTTTGCAAGTGGCCAGTGTTCATTATAAACATACACGTTCCTCTAAACAGTTTTTAATCGATTAATTTTAATTATGAGCGGGTAAAGAAAATGTATGGTGATGAATTCAATTAAAAAAAACAACCCGTTATACCACAAATAAAATTAAGTTAATACATTCATTTTGTAGCTTATTAAGGAGGCTAGTTTTGGTGAAAAATCTGGAGGTGTCGCTGTCGAGATAATGCTAAAAAATAAATAAAAAAAAAATTGTTTTTCACGTTTTTGTATGGCAATATGTATTAGAATTAATACCATATAATTGTCTTTATTATAAGCACAATATACGTGACTCACGTCAAAATCGGCCAGCTAGAAAAAAAATATCGAAGAAAGATCAGATTTCGTTTTTTTTTTTTTAAAGAAAAACGGTAAGGTTTGGGGAGCTGTAATTTGGCATAAACGATACAAATTAAAAACAAATCAATAAAAAAAAAATTACAAGCCAAAACTCGCTGGGGGCAGATTCGCTTAGCTTATCCTGGCATGGCCTATATCATAAAAAAAAAACATTTATTTACCACAGAGTACAATCCAGAAGGTATATACAAACTTGTGTGTCACCTGGTCTCCCATTTCTCTCGTAAAACAATTTTAAACTACTTTTAATAATCGTCTCGTCTCTCTAAGCGTGTGAATGTAGTTAACGCAACAATACAATAATCTGGTATCTTGGAGCTGATATGAGGATGGAGACGGAAGATGGCCGTAGAACTCCTAAACAGCACAAGACGAACCCATCCTGTTTGGGCTAATTTGAATGGTCATGTGATCCTTGATTAATAAACTTGTTTTTTAGCTCCCGCTCGATTGATAAATCAAGAAGGACAAGCAAAAACCAACGAATCCAAAGTTTCAATCCAAAAGGGAAAACAAACAAGGAAAAGGAAAATAATGACGAACTCGGACAAGAGATCTTTCAAATGTGGTCAGTGTAGCTCCACGTATGCACGAAGCAGTGGTTTACAAAATCACTTGAGAAGACATACTGGCGAGAAGCCATTTAAATGTGATCGTTGTACCTCTATGTTTACAACGAAGTCTTATCTACGAGTTCACCTGAGAACACACACAGGCGAGAAGCCATATAAGTGCTATCATTGTAGCTCCACGTTTACACAAAGCGGTACTTTACGAGCTCACCTTAGAACACACACTGGCGAGAAGCCATATAAGTGCATTCATTGTAGCTCCACGTTTACACGTAGCGGTAGTTTAAAAGCTCACCTTAGAACACACACTGGCGAGAAGCCATTTAAATGTGATTATTGTGCCTCTATGTTTACAAATAAGTGTACTTTACGAATTCACCTGAGAACACACACTGGCGAGAAGCCATATAAGTGCGATCATTGTAGCTCCACGTTTACACAAAGCCGTAGTTTAAAAGTTCACCTTAGGGTACACACTGGCGAGAAGCCATTCAAATGTGATCATTGTACTAGTATGTTTACAGTTAAGTCTAATTTACGATCTCATCTTAGAACGCACACAGGCGAGAAGCCGTATAAGTGCAGTAATTGTAGCTCCACGTTTACACAAAGCGGTAGTTTACAATCTCACCTTAGAACACACACAGGCGAGAAGCCATATAAGTGCATTCATTGTAGTTCCAAGTTTAAACAAAGCCGTAGTTTAAAAGTTCACCTTAGGACACACTGGGGAGAAGCCATTAAAATGTGATCATTGTACCTCTATGTTTACAGTTAAGTCTAATTTACTAGCCCATATAATAACACACTGGCGAGTTTCAATATAAATGAAAGCATGGTAGCTACAATGTTAAATATGTCTTCTTTTCTAAGGCACCTTAGAACACACGTCGACGAGAAACTTCAAATGGTAATAATAACCAAGTTGCTAAAATTATTCACCAGCAACTTGCTCTTCGATACGGTCTTGTGGGGTCTGAGGTGCTGTACTATTAAGTACGCACCGATGCCAGTTTTCGAGAATGGTCGTGCCACGCTCTATTGGGGTCGATTTATCATCACGGACAGGACTATTGTAGCCAATAAGCCTGATATCGTGTTGGTGGACCGATCCAAGCGCCAGGGCAGTGCTCGTCAACATCACCATCCCGCATGACGAGAACCTCGTGAAAGCCGAGAAGGACAAACTCAGAAAGTATCTTGACTTGTGTAGTGCTATTAGAACGTAAAAATAGGTATGATAATACTATAGATATAGAAAGGAGACTTAGTGTTATTGAAAATCGAGGATAGAAGTAATTTTGGGTTCATTATATCTAGGAGCATTTGAAGTAATTGATGTTGAAAACTCAAATGTAACAATAATATACAGCGTGTATATTTGATTTAACTGCAAACTTTACGGGGTCTTACTATAGGCACTTATTAATATATTGATCAGTAAATTATTTAAAAAAATCGAACTTTTTTCCCGTATAAATATAATTCAGCACGCAATGTATTTGTTTGTTGTTGTTTGTTGACACACAGTGATGTCACAACTGTCACTTAGTAACAACTACGCCATACATTGCTGCTCAGAAAATTTTAAAAAATTAATTAAGCTTTGGCAGTTAACGCTAAACTAATAATTTTTATAAATATCAGATTATAGCACTAAAATCTTCGTCTCGCTTCAATTTGCGGTTATATCAAATATACACGCTGTATACAGTAAAATTAAAGAGAATTTTTTTATTATATATATAAATATATATATATACTACACTGTAGTCAAAGAATAAAAATAAATCATTGATACATAGATCAAATCTTAAAGAAAAATTTAAAAAGGAGTTATCTGGTGGAAGACACTGCGAATCGAACCCAGTGCCCCTGGATTACCGGTCCAGCACGTTAACCACTTCACTACCCTAACTCCAAGTAACCTGTCCAATTTTTATTTGAAAGGTTTTTACACCTTAGCGACATCTATGTGAATACGTTAATATTCACATCTTACCGCACCACTTTACAGCAGCGAACGTAATGTTAATGTTTCTCTCTAATTGAAAAAGGAGTAATATTTTTCTTTAAGCTTTAATTTTTGTATCAATGGTTTAAAAATACTGTGGCATATACCCACATTTATAATAAATAAGACATGTTTTTATACGTTTATGAAAATAAATGTTAATTATTTTTATTATGGTAAAAAAAGGTATAAGATCTAGTGGTATCCCCCGTAGCCCCTAAGTAAACGTGTAGTAGGTAAGTTTATTCAGAAATAAATGAAGTTTCGCAAACGTCGGGTATATATCATTTATTACAATTACAACAGCTCTCGCCACCGCACTTGCTCACGGGGTGACCGCCATGTGCGAAGTTGACAACGATCATTGTACTGATAATAGTTTTGACAAACGGTTATAGCAAAGAGCCTCGAGAAACACCCAGGAGACTCGCTAGATGGCTGGATCAAGGGTGAAATTCAGAAGGCAGGACTTTTGGACACGGCGCGCATCGTCAGGAGGTCCCTCTCTGCAGCCCTAAGCACCGGCAGGTAGCTTGGCCCTGCCCCGCAGCCGGCGGCACCCTAGGTTAGGTTTAATCGGGCGCGGTGCACTCCGCTATTTACGTTCTCTGCTACAAGTACATGCCGGTCGCCCCTGCCCAGGGGCATATTCAGTGGCTGCTACGCTCAGTCCCGGGACGCACGCGCGCGCGCGCGCGCGTTCACGCTCTCCAGTTTTACGTCGCAAGTCAACGTGCCGGATTTGTCTTTTTATACTAGTGTTTAAATGAATAAAAAGATACCTAAAAAATATTGCATCGTAGCGGTATGCAGGAATTTGATCAAATTCAGATTTCAGATATAGGTATACCATCATCATCCTCCTAGCGTTGGTCCCGTCTTGCGACAGGGTCCGCTTTCTTACTTTATCTCTTCCACTTCGCTCTATCCTGGACATCGTGTTCTTCCAAACCGCAGTTATTCAGGTCTTTTAAGAACGACATCGAGCCACCGCAACTTGGGTCTACCTCTTCGCCAAAAACCCGGCAAGGCAAGACAGTGCTCTATAGATATATGTATACCACTATTAAATTTAACAGCCACCAATTTAAAGATGGCAAAACAGTTTTTAGAAATTAACCATTTGTAATGTGTCATGTGTACTTATATTATTGTGCGTTATTAATTTATTATCGTCTTTTGTAAACAAATCAGTATTTTTTTTTATTATTCAATCGCACCACCACGCCGTACAATCGCTATTTTTCCATTTGTTACGTTGCATTATTCTTTTTTATACGTATTATTATAGTGCTAAAAATAAAACAACAAGATTTTGTATTGCAGTGGTTCGCAGCAACGCCAGTAAAATGTGGCCTGGTGGTGGATTCAATTAGTGTACATTTTGAAATGTTTTATTTTATAGTTAAATAAATAATGAAATAATGTATAAATTATATAAATATTGAATGCAAGAAATAAATGGACAATAAATTATTATTTTATTTTGTGATAGGCAAACTGTCTCATCTACACGTATGTAGATAGATGTTTAAAACAAGATAAAGTGCCTATCTATCCGATAAGGGATTTCCTCTCCTAACACGTAAAGCACGTAGAATAATAATATATATAGTTAAGTATTGTAAGATTATAGAGATAGATAGAGATATCGAGAGATGAGGTTAGACGGGAGACGATATTATAGAGTATTGTAATATTTACATAAACTATGTAAACTAGTACCGAGTTTCCGTTCCACCTACCACCCCGACGCTACGCATACTACATGGCGACCGAGACAGTTTTGACCGTGACGTGGGTGACGAAGTAAACGATGAAGATTCTGCGTGATGAAGTGAAGATTCTGCGTTAAGAAGACTGGGAGGACAAGCTATCTTCGGGAAAAAATGGAGCAGCGACAAGAATCGGGACGTATCGTCGGCGACATGGATCCGCGGAAGCAGGGTGTCATGTCATGGAGCGGCAGGAGAAGTCGCCTCAAATAACAAGCAGCAAGTATCATGGAAGCGATGCCGCGTATGGAGCGTCTGGAGCACGAGATGCCGCGTATGGAGCGTCTGGAGCAGGAGGCGATCCCACATCTCACGGAGGTGAATCTATTTAAATATGTATAAGGTTTTTTTTTACAATTTATTGGTATTTTGGTTGTTGTTTTGTGTGTTAAATTGTATAGTGTTATGACTAGTTAGTTTTATAAATCAGCCCATTGCTGATGAATTTAAATTCAATTTTCAAACAAGTAGTGTTTATTACGTATAATATTAAACAGTTCCATGTAAAAGTATCAATAATGAATATAATTTTGCGCACTCAGGCTAGAATCGCAATGCGAGTCAGCAATGTCAGGGACAGGTATACGTCGAGAATAAGCAAAAATCTAATAATTGCACTAAATCGAACAGACAACGTAATGTTGATGTCACCGAGTCAGCAGTTGCAGTGCGTGACTCAAGACAGAATTATTTTTCGTGTCTTACGAAGATGCTATATTTAGATACTTTGTTTTATAATAATTAGTAACCAGTTAATCACGTTGGTGTAGCTTGTTTAGATAAAAAGTTACCGTTATTGTTTTAAAGAATTTTTGTTGTAAATAAGTGAGTTTAATGTTAATTAGTAATTATAATGAGGAAGGTAATTTAAGTTTACAGCATAGTACGGGTGATAGATTATTGTTAAAATTAGGTTTAGGAGCATCACGTTCGATAGTTATTCATGACGACATGACATATTATGTGAGGTAGTAAAATATGTTTTGAAGGTTTAATTAGATTGATGGTTGATTTTCTTTTGATTCACAAGAATGGAAGTCAGTAGATAGTTAAATTCTGAGTTATTGAGATTTAGGATGGCGAGGGGAGCCGTGCTATTAGAAGCAATTGTGCGAAGTGTACAGGTATTTTTTTTCACATGCAAGGTACTGAGTTATGGGTTAAAATGTGATAGAGTAGAAAATCAACATACAGAACGATGTTCTCTCCTGTATGCTAAGTATTACAGAATCTTAGTTTCATGGGAAAAGAGTTGAGCAAAACGAGGGAAAATTATTAAAGATTGTCTGAAACAGAATTTTGAAAGTATAAGACAAACGCGAGGTAAAATTGATATTTCAAATATAATGTGTGTCAAAATATCGTATTTAGATATGTACGTACCAAAACACTTACTGCTAAAAGTAGGAAATAATGTCTACTCAGAAAAATTTATAAGGACATGATTTTTTTTTAAAAGTCAATTTACAACGGAACAGTTGTTTATTAAGGAGATGTTGAATTTGGAAAATTGAAGTTTTAGCTTTGAGGAATGAGAAAGAGGTTCGCGTTGGAATATACAGTTTGTAATGGAGTAGGAGATAATTCGATTGGGATGATGCTTTAAGCGTGTTGATTGGGAAAGCAGAAGTAAAAGTAAGTTTTTCGACGAGCAGTTAGTTTGATCACCTAAGTGTTGTTGAAATTCTTATATACTGAAGTTTTTCTAATATCTTGAGATGTACGGAATTTTGGAAGACGAATGAATGGGTTAAAAAGAGAAGTTTCATGGAAATGACGACATACCTTTCATATTGGTCAGCGGTGACTCAAAGGGCGCCGTTGAACAGATAGGTATGGTTTAGCGAGGTACACCAGGGTACAAGACAGGCAGGGATATCCTTGAGGTCTGAGCATGATTAATCGTGACGATCCTTGGACACAGGGTGAGTATTAATGAAAGGACGTATTAAAAGAACTGCCTGAATGAAAGTATAATGTTTGTGCGCGTACGTAATTAATATCTTGTACTCTGAACTGTTATTAAATATTTAAAAAGGTTGGCCGATCAATTATGAAAAGTGTTGTGTACCTAGCCAGTAAAGTGATGCCAAAGTTGCCAAGGTTTTATGACGAAGGCACGCCTAGACGTAGCGTTACGAGACTTGATTATTTAAGCAAAATTTTAAATAAAGTAGAGTAGTACGAAATATAAAATAAAAATAAATAAATGAGCTCAATAATCAAATAAAAAGTATGGACTTAATAATCAAACCAGGATACGACGATACTTGCAAGTAAAAGACGATTAAAATATAAAGAGTAACAAGGAGGATAGAGAAAAAGTAGGTATTTACATATAGTACCCAGTAGAATCAAACTCAATTGTGACAAACTTATAAGATAACTGCCAGATATTTTTTTTAATAATGTGAATATTTTACGGGATATGTAATTAGGAAAATTAACAGTAAGTTTCTAGGTTAGAATGTTTTAATTGTAAGGGTGTTTAATATTAAGTAGAATATCACCAATATTTATTATCAAATGTTTTCCTGTAATATATAGATTTCTTGCTATAATTATAATTTTGCTAGTTAGGTTTTGTCATGTGATATTAAGATGTTTATGGGTTTTGTTAACATGTAAATCTAAGATTATCTAGATCATAAGAAAATAAAATATATTGCGAGGAGTGTTCTTTTCAGGGGAGGGAACCCCCTACCTTTTCAGGGGAGGTGTGATAGGCAAACTGTCTCATCTACACGTATGTAGATAGATGTTTAAAACAAGATAAAGTGCCTATCTATCCGATAAGGGATTTCCTCTCCTAACACGTAAAGCACGTAGAATAATAATATATATAGTTAAGTATTGTAAAATTATAGAGATAGATAGATAGAGATATCGAGAGATGAGGTTAGACGGGAGACGATATTATAGAGTATTGTAATATTTACATAAACTATGTAAACTAGTACCGAGTTTCCGTTCCACCTACCACCCCGACGCTACGCATACTACAATTTAATCGTTGAAATCCTCTCTAGCGGCGATGCGGCAAGTGAGCCCATTCATTTTCACCGTTTTTAAACAGCCTCAACGTTCCGTTTGGCTTGCGCTGGAGACGACGACTTTAGAAGGGCCATAAATCATATTTTTTTGGCTAAAAAAGTGGCTTTTGTAATGATCAAAGTAGTGTGCCTTCTGTACTTGTACACTTATCTATTCTATGATATGAGTCGGCGGTCCCGGGTTCGAATCCCGGCCGGGGCAAATATTTGTGCAAAATATTTGTTCTTGGGTCATGGATGTTATCTATGAAAATGAAAATGAATGAAAATGAAAAATAGTTTATTTGGTTATAGATTATTCTAAACAGCCAAGGTTGGAGCCTCCTATTAAGCAATTCATTCTTGCTTGTGTCAGGAGACACCGCTCTTCCACAGCAATGAATGGTTAATTACCCATAATAAACTACTATGTTATACAATTGACAACTTAAATACTATTGATTATTGAGACATAGTTAGATTTTAGACTTAACTTACATATTAAATTAAACTAAAGATAAACCAGGATGTACTAATCGGTGTGTGCGCGCTTGTGTGTATGTGTGTGTGTGTGTGTGTGTGTGTGTGTGTGTGTGTGTGTGTGTGTGTGTGTGTGTGTGTGTGTGTGTGTGTGTGTGTGTGTGTGTGTGTGTGTGTGTGTTTGTTCCAGTATTTGTGTCCTCCAATATTATGTTGTGTACGTCAGGAGTGCTTCTGTTTCATCATAGGTTAAGTTTTTTATCCAATTGACTAAGATAAGTCTACAATGGTAAGTTTGAAGTGGATAAATACTGATTATCTTATTAATGCGATTATATAATTTAGCTGATTGAATGGCAAATTGCTTACTAGCGTAATAAGACTTACAATCAGGCACAGGAGCGACGTTATGCTTCCTTCTACGTTGTTGTGTATGTGGGTCATACGTAAGGGTTTTATGCAATCTCACTATACAATTTACGATATACAATTTACGCATAGACAATAGATCACAATCCTTATAAAGTTCAGTTGTGGGATACAAGTATGGTTTTGAGAATGTAACTTTAAGTAGGCATCTTTGGGCTCTCTCTACTTCCAGGAACTTGGTTTTACCGGCACCGCCCCAGCTAGAGATGCAGTAGGACATGATCGACTGTGCTAGTGCGATGTACAATTGCCTAAGAAGCTTAATAGTGGCCACATGACGGAGCACCTTAAAAATCCAAATCAGCTTTCTAATACGCCCATTCATGTGTTCAAGGTGATCCTGCCAAGAGAGTCTCTGGTCTAAAATTACGCCTAGATATTTAGTAGCCGATACTTTACTGATAGTAGTGCAATTACAAATTACAGAGTTGGATTCTATACAAGTATGAATTTTTAAATTAAGAGTTTGAGAGGGCTGTGTGTTTTCATACTTGGAGAAGCACATGTAGTTTGTTTTATGAGCATTAAGTGTAAGCAGATTGCTTTTAAGCCAGGAAGAAATTATAGCAAGTCCTATCTCTGCCTTAGCATACGCAGCCTCCCATGTGCTATCACTAAATACTATTACAGTGTCATCCGCGTAGGAAAACACACAGCCATCGTGTCCAGAAAGGTTTGCCAGGTCGTTAATATAAACTAAGAAGAGGGTAGGGCCCAGGACACTCCCCTGTGGGACACCAAACTCCATCTGCTGTTTATGACTAATAAGATTGCCAATCTTAACTTTTTGAGTGCGGCCATGTAAGTAGTCGGTAAACAGGTCAAGTGGCGGGCCCCTGATTCCCAAACGTTCAAGGTTTTTTACAAGTATGGGTAGAGAGACGGTGTCAAAGGCCTTACGCAGGTCCAGGAAGATTGCTAGGCATTTTTTACCTCTATCTACTTGCTGTGTTATTTCGGTGGTAAGAGCTAGCACAGCATCTTCTGTGGACCGGCCCTGCCTGAACCCATATTGCGATTTTGAGAGGATGTTAAATTTGTTAAGAAACTGTAATAGCCTTTTATTTATGAGTTTTTCTATTATTTTTGAGATTGAAGGTAGCACAGATATGGGTCGGTAATTATTAACATCGTCTCTCTCTCCATCCTTGTACACAGGGGTAACAATAGCTTGCTTGAGCTCGGTCGGGAATACTCCCTTGGCAAAACACAAGTTGGCCAATCTAGTTATAAGAGGTACAACAACAGACCTAGTGAGTTTCAAAAAAGTATTAGGAATGTTATCCCAGCCAGGTGCACTGTCATTTTTTAAGCTCATCAAAATGGCATCTACCTCTTCAGGGTATGTGTCCAGGAGTACAAACGAAGAGGGGATACATGGTAATACGTTGGGCGTTATGGGGGTTGGATTATTGGGGGGATCAAGGGTAATGGCTTCAGCAAGCTTTTTTCCTACAGTTGCAAAATATGAGTTAACATTATTAATGGCATCTATGGGAGTTGGTGTAGTGTTAAGTAATGCTATGCAATGGTTTTCTTTAGGTATATAATTTGTGATTTTTTTAATTGTCTTCCATAATTGTTTGGGATTTTTAGTCGATTTAGCAAGTAGATCTCTCTCATATTTTCTTTTCAGTTTCCTGATGAGGTTGTTACAGAAGTTGCGGTATCTCCTGAATGTGACCTTCAGGATCTCATTGTCAGGGTCAGAGCGAGTTTTGAGTCCCATAAGATTTCTGTTTCTTATACATCTAAGAATACCTGGTGTAATCCATGGTTTAATAATATTTTTGCTTTTAGGTGCCTTTTTAACTGATTTGCTCACATTTAATGATTTAATGAGGGATTCGATAAGTTTTTGTACAATGAAGTGGGGGTCATCACTAAATAGAAGTGGATTTAAGTTTAAATCAAGAAGATGACGGAGGGCTAGAGAGTAGTCAAAATTATTTGTTGCTATAGGAATCTTTTCTTTGATAGTATTATAAAGGGCCAAGAAAATCGTAAGATGGTCAGAAATGGTGGTGTTGATAACTGCTGTAGAGACTGTGACTTGGTCAACTTTAATTTTTACCATAAAATGGTCTAGGCAGTTCTTTTCTCTCGTAGGGAATGTGTGTCCAGGGAGAAAGCCATAAGTGGACAACACATTTAAATAATGATTCCTGTTTGCACGTTCCTGAGGTGATTCCTGTGGGCGCGGGATAAGATTTATATTTATGTCTCCTGTGATTATAATGTTATTGTGGGTTTTTATGGTTTCTAGATGTGCACAGAGAGAAACTATAAAGTTATTGGCATTTGAGTTAGATGGGGAGCGATATATACCTATTAGTATTGCGTTGTCTAGTTTTATTTGTAAGCAGGAGGCTTCGACGAGTTTGACTTCACATGCAAGGGAATTTAGTCTGCAGCTTGCATAGCTAACCACACCATCATTCTGATTATAGTAGTTAGTGGTCGCAAAAGATGTGTAATTAGGTATGCTCGGTATAGGCCTAGATTGATTTAGTCTGCACTCCGTCAGGATCAAAATATCAACGCAAAAGTCCAGTTGTGCTAATGTAGCTAGAAGGTTGTCTAGGTTGCTATATACGCTACGAATGTTTTGTGATATTATTCTTAGAGTACTATCGTATTTTACTAGGGGAATGCGTTTAGCGAGATCCTGAGTATCACATTCAAAAGACTCTACAACCTCCGTGCAGTCAATATCATTTATAGTTGCTAACTGACTAGCCATTGTTTTTGTGAGAGAAAGGAGTACGAATGTGTAGCGGTAGTGAGTGGGTATGTAAGTCGGATCGGGAGAGCAATGATGACATTGATGACGGAGTTGAATTGCAACTGGTGCTTATTTTATTACCAGGGAAGCATAAAGCAATAGTATGTTTATATTTCAGTCTTAGGTTATTACACAGGAAAATGTACCAATGTATGTAGAGGTATGTGTTTGTGAGGTGTATATATTGAGAGGTAATGTGTGTAATCATGAATGTAATGTGTGAGTTACAAATATACGTGTAGGGTGTGTGTGTAAGTGTATTTGTTAAAGTATTCGTAATGTAATTATAGGTTTTTAGAGTTGAGGACAATCTACCAGGGACACATAGATCATTACAAGTTTTTCTTAAGTACAACTTATAAACTAGACACATATTTACGTTTCTTTTAGTGTTTTCCAAATCAGAGGAGGCCGTGTTGCCTACACGGGTACTAGGGTGACATAAGATTGTAGCTCGTATTGGTTTATTTTTATGTAGATTCTGATAGATTTTTTTGTAGTAAGATAGTGGTTTGGAACTCTTCTTGACACAACTAGGGGGACATAACATAACAATAGTCAACACTAGTCACTTGTCTGCCGGGCGGCCCGGCCGGGATCCGCTAGGGCCTGTGGCGATATGAGGGTCAGCGTGGATATTAGAACTTGATTCTCTTAGTTGACGACACTCATTTCCCAAGCGCTGGATCTGGGATTCACTCGTAACCGGGATAACCGTCGAACCGTCGGTTTTCCTCAGGTAGACCATGCCGTAACTTGTCCAGCAGTGTTCATAGAGGCCAGCTTTTTTTAGTTCACGCGCGCGGAAGAGAAGCCGGGATGCTAGTGGAGTTAGATGCTCGGCAACGTAGATAGGGGTATTCACCGAGGACTGCAGGCCCATATGCTTCGCGCATAGTTTTTCCGGGTTACTCATATTGTATTCTTTGCATTTTTTGAGCAAGTCATTTTTTACTAGTGTGGATGAAGTTTCTAGTATAATAGATGATGTTGTAGGGTTTTCTTTTTTGTTTCTTATACGATATATATCCTTAATTTCTGACTTGGAAATGGGGTACGCAATTGTGTTCCCGAGCTGGGCTACCATGCTGATCAGGTTCTCTTTAGTTTCTTTCTTTTGTAGCGGGACATTCTTTATTTCTAGATTAGTTTTGCGTCCTTCTCGGAGCAGGTCCATGATTTTTGTTTCGAGTGAGGCAATGTACCGCCTGTCCTCCACAGCTTCCGATTCTAATTTTGCAATTCTTTCCCTCGATTCCTCATATTGGGCTGACAGGAAGGACATTGCGTCCTCAATGCTGCGGTTTGTATTTTTTATGTCATTTAGCATTTCTGTATTTTTCTTTATCTCAGTTAATTGCGATGCCAACATGGCGGACATCATAGCCGCCATCTCTTCCTTGAACTGATCGAAATCATTCTCACGCTGTCTTTTTTGTGATTTTTTTCGCTGCGTGACAAACTTGTCTGGTGTTCTTTGCGTGTTCATCATATTCGCCAAGTCTGACTCTGAAAGTGATTTGTCGGTGGGGCTAGAATACAGTTCCATATTTTCGTTTTTTCACCGCTATATAGTCATGCGCGTACGCAATTAGTTGGCGCTAATTAGGGGCTAGTCGTAGGTGCTCGTTGTGTAAGGGTAACTAGGCGTGGCTTGCCGTAGGAGGCGGAGCTAGCCGTCCAATGCGCAGCGCGCGGGCAGATTTACTGATAACGAAAACGACTCACTGTGTGCAGGTACCAGGGCCGCATAAGCTGCGTTGCGGATTGCAGAGGCTACTTATTGACGCCTTTTGTTTATGCACTACTAGTCTTTGCACTTAATTTTTGAACAGGAACAAATCACTGTGTACAGGTACTAGGGACCCAGAAGCTGTGTATTAAACTACGTAGTGACGCCTCACACTTATGCACTCCTAATATTTGCACTGAATTTATTTACTATTCAAATTAATTAAATTTTAAAATAAAGAATATTATGGATTTGTGGGCACGTTCAGGCCCGAAGGCGGTCCGGGGGGAAGAGGATATATGTATTTATATATTATGTATATCGTCGTCTAGTACCCATAGTACAAGCTTTGCTTAGTTTGGGACTAGGTCGATTTGTGTATGATTGTCCCTTAATATTTATTATTATTATTTATTATATAACTACGGCATGTCGTCATCCCTATTGTTGGTATTTATAAAAAAACGAATAAAGCAAACCAAGTGTTTTTTCAGCTCGATTGGTGCATGAAGAAGGACAAGCAAAAACAAACGAATACAAAACTTCACTCAAAAGGGGAAAAGAAAAACGGAAAAGGAAAATGATGCCAAACTCGGAAGAAAGACCTTTCCAATGTAGTTATTGTAGTGCCATGTTTACATATAAGTCTTATCTACTTCGTCACATTAGAACACACACTGGCGAGAAACCTTTCAAAAGTGGTCAGTGTAGCTCCACGTTTTCACAAAGCGGTTGTTTGCAAATTCACATTAGAACACACACCGGCGAGAAGCCATATGAATGTAATAATTGTAACTCATTGTTTTCAAAAAAGTCTGCTTTACAAGTTCACCTCAGCACACACACTGGCACGAAACCTTTTAAATGTGATCATTGTACCTCTATGTTTACAAATAAGTCTAATTTACGAGTTCACCTTAGAGCACACACTGGCGAGAAGCCATTTAAATGTGATCATTGTACTTCTATGTTTTCATATAAGTCTAATTTACGAGTTCACCTTAGGACACACACTGGCGAGAAGCCATATAAGTGCAATCATTGTAGCGCCACGTTTACACATAGCGGTAGTTTACAATCTCACCTTAGAACACACACTGGCGAGAAGCCATTTAAATGTGATCAATGTACTTCTATGTTTTCATATAAGTATAATTTACGACTTCACCATAGAACACACACTGGTGAGAAGCCATATAAGTGCAATCATTGTAGCTCCTCGTTTACACAAAGCAGTAGTTTAAAAGTTCACCTTAGGACACACACTGGCGAGAAGCCATTCAAATGTGAACATTGTACCTCTATGTTTACAGATAGGTCTAACTTACGATCTCATCTTAGAACGCACACAGGCGAAAAGCCATATAAGTGCCATCATTGTAGCGCCACGTTTACACATAGCGGTAATTTAAAATCTCACCTTAGAACACACACTGGCGAGAAGCCATTCAAATGTGGTCATTGTACTTCTATGTTTTCATATAAGTATAATTTACGACTTCACCATAGAACACACACTGGTGAGAAGTCATAAAAGTGCAGTCATTGTAGCACCGCGTTTACACAAAGTCGTAGTTTAAAAGTTCATCTTAGGACACACACTGGCGAGAAGCCATTCAAATGTGAACATTGTATGTACCTCTATGTTTAGGTACAGATAAGTCTAACTTACGATCTCATCTTAGAACACACAGGCGAGAAGCCATATAAGGGCTATCATTGTGGCTCCACGTTTGAGCATAAATCTTCATTATCATTGCACCTTATAAATCATACTGGCGAAAAACCTTTCCAACGTAGTCAGTATTTTCACACTGGCGAGAAGCCATTTAAATGTGATCATTGTTCCTCTATGTTTACAAATAAGTCTAATTTACGAGTTCACCTTAGAGCACACACTGGCGAGAAGCCATTTAAATGTGAACATTGTACTTCTATGTTTGCCAATAAGTCTAATTTACAAGTTCACCTTAGAACACACACAGACGAGAAGCCATATAAGTGCAATCATTGTAGCTCCACGTTTACACAAAGCCGTATTTTAAAAGTTCACCTTAGCACACACAGTGGGGAGAATCCATTCAAATGAGATCATTGTGCCTCTATGTTTACAGTTAAGTCTAATTTACGACCTCATCTTAGAACACACTGGCGAGTTTCCTTATAAATGTAAGCACTGTAGCTCCAATGTTAAATATAAGTCTTCTTTTCTAAGGCACCTTATAATAATAATAATAATTAAAGGCGTAGGGATGTGACGACTAGGGAATGCAACCCGGGTACCCGAAAACCCGGGTACCCGGGTACCCGACTACATTTGGGGTCGGGTAAAACCCGGGTTTTCAACTCATAAACCGGGTTTTACCCGAAATGAAGAAATGTTAAGAAAAATTGGTGAAATCATAAATAACTTATAACAAAATGTTCTATTACGGCTGTGACCCTGTTACCCTAACTTACTGCGTTGTAACTAACTAGCTTTGCCCGCGGCCCCACCCGCGTATAAATTGGTCTGTGTTAGTAAGCGGCTAATTCACCCCCAATTTCTCTCCCTATCCCGCTGGAGGCGGAAGTTTAAGTAAAGTTAACAGATGGATAATGGATACGATAGTGGACTGTAGTCCAGTCCGGTCAGAATCCGCGCATCGGTGAGGTTTCACTGCAGCAGCACTACTTTTAACCGGGTTCCGTTGCAAACTTCGGAGGTGACAAATTCCGAAGAAGCATGATCGGAACTCCAACTTTCAGGGTTAAAGTGTGTGCTGGGAGTCCTGAAGCGCTCAATGAGTTTAGGAACTACCCAGGTGGTGTTGTGACGTTGCCTTCATCCAAGACAGTGTTAATGGAATTATATGCTGCTTGTTCACCTTCGATTTCCGCCAATATCCACGCATTAAATGCCACTGTCTGTACATTTTTCGGCGTGAGTATGGCTCTCTCACAAACCCAAGAAATCTCACGTCCAGTCATCTGGCTCAGGTCTCCGTATACGCTCCGAATGAGGTCTTCAACGGACGGAAAGTTCCTGCAATATACTTGTCTGGTAATCGAACCAGGCGTTGGTTTCCTCCAGTTTCTCCAGAAGCGTTTTTCCAACCTGAAGCAGTACCCGGGCGAATTCTTGTACATGTGAGCCTCCTCCTTGTTGGACTCGCATATATTCTCAACCTGGCACAGCTTCTGCACGCTTGGCCACAACACCGACCTCTTCGTGCCATTTTACCTCGTCGGCTCGACTACCATGCGTCACCGCAAAACGACATTTTAACGCTACCCATTGCGCGCGCCACCCTTCTGAAGTCTTGGAGTATCCTTACAACGGCGTTTTTATGCGCCATAGTACACTCGTCCCAGACGATTAAACTGTATTCCTGTAGAACTCTGGTTTTATCACAGTTTCTTGATACACCGCAGACAGGAGTTTCCGTGGTGTCCGAATCTATTGGGCTCTTGAAAGTTGTGTGATCCGTTTTGCCACCAGGCAGCAACGCAGCAGCGATTAGTCAATTATAAATTTGTTGATATCCGTACGACTTCTAAACTTAGAGTTAATTTGGCAAAATCCTTTCTCAGTGGCTTAATTCATGTCACGTATAAATTTCAGCGCCATCTGTTAGTTTATCCGGGTATTCGACGACCGTAACACAGGTTTGAAAAAAGTTTACACCGCCTTCCTAAGTAGCGCCATAAGATTCAGAGTCTGGAATCGTAATCAAACTTGCTTTTCATTTGATGAAGCTGCCGATAGCTTTATAAAAATCCTCTCATCTATAATAACGAACAGGACTACTAAAACACTGACACCCAGGAGATGTCGCACAATTAAACCGTGGATTACCCCTGGCCTTCTTCGCTGCATCAAAAACCGAGACAAGCTACATCTAAAAGCTAAAAAAGATCCCGACAATGTAATGACTAAAACAACTTATTCCAGATACAGAAATTTCTGCAATAACCTGTTGAAAAAAGTTAAGCGGACTTACGAACAGCAAAAGATGGAGAAGGCCAAGGGCAGACCAAAAGAAACGTGGAAGGTAATCAAGCAAATTGCAAACCTTCAAACAGGTAAATCAGAGTCTAACGATTTACTAAAGTTAGGCTCTGATCCTGTTTCATCTTTGGACTCTGTGAATGAATACTTTGCAAGTATTGGCAGTACCCTAGCACAAAACGTAATCCGTGAGAGGTGCAATCTGCAGACTGCTGATTATGCCTCCTCAGTGAATTGTACCTCTATATCGAACTCTATGGCTCTCTTACCTGTTGATGATGCAGAGTTGGAGGAAACTATACTTAGTCTAAAAGACGACTCCTCTGTTGGCTTTGATGGGATTTCCACTTTTTTACTTAAATCAAATCGTGCTAAGTTGATACCTGTACTTACCTTTATTTTCAATTTAAGTATCACAACAGGCAACTTCCCTAACGTTTTTAAAAAGGCACTGGTGCATCCTATATATAAAAGTGGCAATAAAGATAACGTAAGTAACTATCGCCCAATATCTGTCCTCACTTGTATTTCCAAGGTCCTTGAAAAGATTCTGAATAAACGTCTCACTACATTTCTTTGCTAAACACAATATCTTAGCTCCAAATCAATATGGCTTCAGGCCTGGTAGATCTACAGAGGATGCAGTTGTTGCCCTTACTTCTGCAATTGTAAAGAACTTAGAACAGAAAAGAAAGACTATGTGTGTCTTCTTAGACCTCTCCAAGGCCTTCGACACCGTGTCAGTACCTCTTCTTCTTAACAAAATGGAAGGTATAGGAATAAGAGGTATTGTATTAGACGTTTTTAAAAGTTATCTGTCAGATCGTACACAGAGGGTGATTGTTGACCACACTTTAAGTAATGAAGTTGATATTTGCTACGGAGTACCTCAGGGCAGTGTCCTGGGGCCTACCCTATTTCTTATTTACATAAACACCCTCTGCACTCTCCAATTACCGAATTGTCTAATCATAGCATACGCCGATGACACGGCATTGGTTGTGAGTGGGGATAATTGGACGAACGCAAAGAAAGAATCGGAAAATGCACTCGGCTTATCTCAGCGTGGCTGTCTGCTAACCTCTTGACTTTAAATTTAGAAAAATCCAAATTCATTACCTTCTCGCCCCAATCAGCCTCGCAGCCTGATGTGGATTTCTCGGATATTACGGTTCACAAATGTCTGCCCCGAACTGCCCAGTGTGGATGCTCTTCCCTGTCACGTAGTCATAGCATCAAGTACCTAGGTGTACTTGTTGACAGTAACCTTCGTTGGAAATTACATATTGAAGCTCTAACTACCAAAATCCGAAAATTATTATTCGTCTTTAAAAGCCTTAGGCCAGTAGTTGAACAACAAACATCGAACATTGTATATTTTGCATTAGTCCAATCACTTTTATCTTACTGTATTGGTGTGTGGGGAGGAGCCAGTAAGACTACGCTCCTGCAGTTAGAAAGGGCTCAGCGCGCAGTATTAAAAGTAATCCACAAGAGACCCTTCAGATATCCTACTGTTGACCTTTATGTGGAGAGTAAAGTTTTAACAGTACGTAGTCTGTTTATTCGACAAATTATTGTTAAAAAACACAAAACTCTTACTTTTGACATAGATTATGGGAAGAATAGGCGTCGTATGGACAATGTCTGTGTCGGTAACAATTTTCGTCTAGCGCTTTCTGGGCGTCATTTCGACTTTCTTAGCCCTAAGTTGTACAACAGAATAAATAGAATAACCAACATATACGCACTAACACAAAGAGAATGCAAGCACGAAATTACAACTTGGTTACTCACGCTTACCTACAATGAGATAGAAGATGTATTAGATTTCTACTAAAAGTAGTGACACAATTATTCACTTGACACAATACACGAGCTCGAGCATTCGCAAATATTAGGTTCATTTATCATTTCTGTACCTATGTAAATAATAATCAGCATACTAATTCCATTGCATGTCAAACTTTTAGCTTATTTCCTTCTCTCTTTTCCTTTTGTTGTATTAGAAGGATATGTTAATATATGTGCCCGGCCAAAGTATGTATTTGTATACTCCCATGTTTTCCCGGGTTGAGGGCCTGGTGATCTGTAATACAGGCTCACGCCTAGTTCAGACACCAGTCTCTCACAAAGGAATACACAATCATTCAACTGTGTGACTACTGTGTAATTGTGAAATTGTATATCCTTTGTGAGCAGATAAATAAAACATTTTTATTATTTTTTATTATTATTATTTTTAAATACCCGTAAAAACCATGAAACTCAATATTTAATACTTTTTGTTCAAGTCCGGGTATTACCCGGGTACCCGGGTTTTGAAAATCAAGGTCGGGTAATACCCGGGTAACAAAAATGACCGGGTATTGCATTCCCTAGTGACGACCCCATCGCCCGCTGGTTTTACCAGCGCAGTCAGTCACCGCAGGGCAGCTTATGGCGAGCTGTTGGGGGGTAGCGACCCCACGTACCTGAGTGCTCCTGGGGGTCCTGATGGGGGGTGATGGGTCGGGGCCTCCGCCTCTGTCTTGCCTTAACCGGCCGGACAGAGTGGAGTCGCGAGAGTTTCGGCTCGGGGGCGGATGTGGAAACGTAAGGGGTTAGTTGGCTGCGGTTTAAAGCCCAGTATTACACCTCTCCGCCCTTAGCCTTCCGCACTGGTGTTGCCCTTAGGCCACTCTATGTGTCGCTTTTTATGGGGGCCCATCTAGAGGGAGGCGAGTCATCGTCTACCAGTTTTTTTGCTATGAGACACTTTTATTGGTAGACGTCCGGCTGTCTCAAACAATAGCCCAGTAGTTAGTCCATCGCATTTCATGTAATAGCCTAGTACCATGTTTAGACTCCATACAACCACAATAGTTCTTACATCTTGCGGGTGCTGTCTCTGTGTGCGTCCCATGACGCAGGCAGGGGGAGCATCCGCATGGTGTACCCCTTACATTTCATTAAATTGTCGAAAGGGCCTCTGCTCGTTGGCTTCGGCTCCGTGCACGCCTCCCAAAGGTCCGGGACACCATTGTCCCGTGAAAGGGTGCGACATACAAATAATAATAATAAAAACTATAGACCCATCACGTGCTTGCCCACTTTATACAAGCTCCTTACGTCCATTCTGAGAACAAAAATTAACACGCACATTGTTGCGAATAACGTTTTGGCCTTTTCTCAGAATGGATGTAGGGTTGGGTCCCGTGGTACTAAGGAGCTCCTCCTCATTGACACGACCATTTGCCAACAAGTCCGGCGGAACAGGGGGTCTCTCTCGGCTGCTTGGGTTGACTATAAGAAGGCCTATGATTCGGTGCCTCATTCATGGCTGGAGAGGATCTTAGAGCTGTATAAAATCGATACAACTCTAGGATCCCTCTTAAGCGCATGTATGAGGCAGTGGACCACAGTCCTTCGTCAACCAGATGGCGGAGATGGCCCCCCTGGCCCGCAGGAATTGATAAGGATTGAGAGAGGTATTTTCCAGGGTGACAGTTTGAGTCCTCTGTGGTTCTGCCTAGCCCTGAATCCGCTCAGCACTCTGTTGAAGGATTCAGGACTAGATTGCCGGCTTCGAAGAGGAGGTGAGGTCATTTCTCATCTTCTGTACATGGATGATCTTAAGCTGTATGCACCAAAACGCCAGGATCTGGTGGAACTACTGGGAGTAACTGAAACCTTCAGTAGCGCCATCAAAATGGAGTTTGGTGTAGACAAGTGTGCGGTCATGCATGTACAGCGGGGGAAAGTTGTAAATTCCGCGAACTTACAGCTTTCTGAGACAATGTCCCTCAGGTCTATCTCCGAAGTTGAAACCTACAAGTACCTTGGTATGTCACAGTCATTGGGTATTGCGGACGGAGACATTAGACAGGCGTTGAAGGAGCGTTTCTTTTGTCGTTTGACAAAAGTACTTAACAGTCTTTTGTCCGGTGGCAATAGGGCGCGCGCCTTCAACGCTTGGGTGATGCCTCTGCTCACTTACTCCTTTCGCATACTAAAGTGGACTCAGACTGAGCTGGACGCCCTGGATACGAGGGTCCGTCAGCTGCTCACTACACACCGCATGAGGCACCCACGCTCGTCAGTTATGAGACTGTACATCCCGCGTAAGTGTGGAGGCCGTGGCTTTTTAAACGCCAAGGACCTCCATAACCGCGAGGTGTGCAGTCTTAGGGAGTATTTCCTAAACAACGAGTGTGGGATTCATCGCGATGTAGTAGCAGTTGACAAAGGCCTCACCTCTCTCTCCTTAGCAAACGAGAACTGGCGTAGACCAAAGGTGCTTAGCACCGATGACCGCAGGGCTGTATGGAAGAGCAAGGAGCTACACGGGCGGTTCTACAAGGCCCTTACGGGGCCCGATGTAGATCTGCTCGCGTCGGTGAACTGGCTACGCTTCGGGGATCTCTTCGGGGAAACCGAAGGTTTTGTCTGTGCAATTGCGGACGAAGTAATGATGACGAACAATTACCGGAGATATATCCTGAAGGACGGTACGGTCGACATTTGTCGGGCATGCCGCCGTCCCGGTGAGTCACTCAGGCATATAATCTCCGGTTGTTCTCATCTTGCTAACGGCGAGTACTTGCACAGACATAACCAAGTAGCCAGGATCATTCACCAGCAACTTGCTCTTCGATACGGTCTTGTGGGGTCTGAGGTGCCGTACTATAAGTACGCACCGATGCCAGTTCTCGAGAATGGTCGTGCCACGCTCTATTGGGATCGATCTATCATCACGGACAGGACTATTGTAGCCAATAAGCCTGATATCGTGTTGGTAGATCGATCCAAGCGCCAGGCAGTGCTCGTCGACATCACCATCCCCCATGACGAGAACCTCGTGAAAGCCGAGAAGGACAAACTCAGCAAGTACCTTGACTTGGCTCACGAGGTGACCGCAATGTGGGATGTTGACTCTACGATCATTGTCCCGATAGTCGTTTCGGCGAACGGTCTTATAGCGAAGAGTCTCAACAAACATCTTAAGAGGCTCTCGCTAGATGGCTGGATCAAGGGTCAGATACAGAAGGCGGTACTCCTGGACACGGCGCGCATCGTCAGGAGGTTCCTCTCTCTGCAGCCCTAACCACCGGTAGCCTGGGCCCCGCCCCGCTGCCGGCGGCACCCTAGGTTAGGTTTTTTTATAATGTATCTATATTTTGTAATTACGTTGTTGTATTTTACTTTTTATATACATTTATTGTAAAAAAACTTAACCTAAGAGATTAAATGAATATACGAAATAATAATAATAATGAATAAAGGAGATAATAATAATATAATAATAATATCATTTATTTCAAGTCATAAAAAACTCATACATTATATCATCATCCTCATGGCATTAAGTCCGCCTTTTGTACGTTAAGTTTTTCTTTTGTGCAATAAAGTTTAAATAAATAAATAAATAAATACAATACAATTACTCATGAAATTACAAGTAGATTTACTTACTTAACCTTAAATATTAAATATACCTATAGTAGAGTTGTTAGTCCGCTGTTTTCTAACATAATTGTGCGCATCGGGTTACAAGCATGAAATTTCTACCACAGATAGTGTTCCACGGTGATTATTTTCAGATGTGGAGGGAAGTCAGATTCGTCCCCTGTGAGGCGGGAGAGCGGAGTGGATAAGGCCATGTATCCCTCTTTTCATTCTTTATTGCTGGTCAGTTAAGTCTACCAGGACGTGTTTGGTATCGTTTCCGTGTAAAACAAATATCAGAAATTAATATTTTATGTTATTTTTGTATAGTTCTATATAAAAATATGGGTGTATGGCCGAAAAGGTAAAAATCACAACAAGTTTTTTTTATTCAGTGAGGTAAATTAGTTTAATTTCGTGAACATTTTCGAATTATTATTATTATTTTAAACAGCTAATTTAATCTAGTTTCTAAAAATATATGCATGTTGGGCACTTCTCATACAAACAGTAGCTTAAAATATATCTTTACGTCGGCGTAACCAACGTAAATCTCCGAATGCATCCTATTTCGCTTCATTAAATACATTAAATAATGATTATTAACATGCTTTTACATATCATATTTACTATATACGTCCTAGAAAAACAAATTAATGTAATTAAAACAAAATATTTTTTTGCTAATGTATCACGAGCACACGGGCTAATTTCAACATCAACAATTTATTTAAGATACTGTTTGTATGAAGAGTGCCCAATATGTATATATTTTTAAAAACTAGATTAAATTTGCTATTTTGATATATTTTTGTCAGCTGTAAATATTCAGGAAATATAACTAATTTATCTCCCTGAATAAAAATAACTTTTTCTGATTTTTACAATTTCGGAAATACAACCATATTTTTATATGGTACTATGAATAGATAACATGAAAAATGAATTGCTGATATCTGTCTTACACGAAAACGATACCACACAAGTCCTAGTAGCGTTACCTGATCAGTAATATAAAAAGAAAAAGAGGACTCCTTTGTCCTATTCACCCCGCTTTCCCGCCTCACAGGAGACGAATCTGACTTCCTTCCACATCTGAAAATAATCACCGCAGAATACTCTATCTGTGGTAGAAGTTTCGTGGTTGTATCCCAATGTACACAATTTCGCGACTTAGCAAAATGTACGAGAACACGCAGGCTAAGCTTAACATAAACATTTTTTTCAAGGTATTTTTTGTATGAGGTGGGCCCAATATGTATACATTTTTAAAAACAAGATTAAATTTGCTGTTTAGTAATATTTTTTTAAATTGTAAATATTCAGGATAGATAACTAATTTATCGTTCTGAATAAAAAAAACTTGTTGTGATTTTTACCTTTTCGGCAATAAACCCAATTTTTTATATGAAACTATTCGTAAATAACATGAAAAAATTATAGCTGATATCTATTTTACACGAAAACGATGTCGCACAAGAAGTTTTAACTGATCAGTAATAAAAAAAAGAAAAAGAGCAGTACTTGGTCCTCTTCACCCCGCTCTCCCACCACACAGGGGACGAATCTGACTTCCCTCCACATCTGAAAATAATCAGCGTGGAACGTTCTATGTGTGGTAGAAATTTCATGCTTGTAACCCGATGCGCACAATTTCGCGGCTTAGCAACTCTACTACTAATATATATATATATATATAAAGCAGGAACAGTCATTTACCATTTTCGTCCAAGTGCACGGCTGACCAGTGCTTTAAGATCTTATTACTCGGGTTGACAGTAAACAACGCCAGAACATCATTTTGCTGCGAGTTTCGCCATACGTTTGTCCATACCGAAGCTATGCGGGACCGCATGATTGCATAAAAATCAGGTACTCCCGCATCAGCGAACATGGTCTTAGCACTGCAGTAACGAGGTTGTTTCATGAGTATTCTGAATGCATCGTTATACTGAACCCGGAGCGCGTTGTAAGAACGTTTGGTGTAGTTAAACCATAGTGAACACGTATAAAAGCACTGGCAGAATGCCCTAAACAGCGTGATTTTTACGTCAGTCGTGCACTTGGAGAATCTTCGCGCCAACATGTTACAGCGGACCGCGAGCGCGCGCCGCTCCCGCTCCATGTCCATGTCGTCGCGAAGGTTCTCCGTTAGAAAATGGCCTAAATACTTAAAAGACGTTACTACCCGAACCGGCGAACCATTCAAATAAACTGGCGGAACTACCTCTGGACCCTTGCCGTATCTAAAAACTAGCAGTTCAGTCTTTAAAATATTATATTTTAAATAATTATCATTTTCATTTCATTTTATTTGAACACGTATGTCATATTCCGAACGACGCTAGGCAGCCATCTTTATTTATTTATTTATTTATTTACATTAATAAATCTACCAGCATTACAGCAATACGCCAAGGCACTGGCAAACTTAAGTTCTAAACTTAACTAACAAAATATCGATCTAAGACTACACTTTATAAAGGTTCAAAAAAACAGTAACAGACCTTACATAACGCAGACAATATAATAGATCTATATATATAAAAGAAGAAGTCCTGACTGACTCATCAACGCACAGCCGAAACTACTAATGTTAGAGAGTTGATTTTTGCACAGAAGGTTACTTTTATAACGTAGGCCAGGGATAAGAGGCGATTTTGAAAAATTCAATCCCTAAGTGGGTTAAAAAGGGGATGAAAGGTTGTATGGGGTACACATTTTTTTTTAAGTTAGGAACTTGAAACTTCGTAAAACGGCATTAAATAAAATGGAAGTAAATTGATTTCAGCGTTTTTCAAAATTCATCACCTAAGGTGGTAAAAAAGGGGTTGAAAGTTTGTATGGGGATTGAATATTTTTTTGAGCACGGGACTTGAATCTTTTTGTTAAGGCATACTATTAGAATACAAGAAAAGTAATTTCAGCGTTCTCAAAAATTCATCCCCTAAAAGGGTTAAAAAGGGGTTAAAAGTTTGCATTCATCACAAATTCTTTGAAACTTCTTATAAAGGCATAATTTGACCTTAATAAAAAGTTCATGGTTTTCGAGATATTTGCATTTAAAAAAAACTCGTGACTTTTGATGCCCTGCGTCAGTATGTCGATTGCCACCACTGCAAATTTAGGTATTTTTTAAATCTGTTTTTTGCAGGATGTTACTAAAAACATATCCTATCGAATGTAATTTCAATTTATTACATATCATGATGCTTTGTCGGTAAAAATAATAAAAAAAAAACGAATTATAGCAATTTATTAAATTTAGCCAGCGGTTTTGATCGAGTTTCATTTAAAAAAAGTATTGTAAACTAACATGGCACACAACATAAAAAGATAGTAAATTTATTGTAGTTTTCAAAAAGGTACAGCATTTTCTAATTTACGCAGCAGTTTACGAGATATTGATATTTTACACCAAAAGGAGCTCATACTGCAGTTATTCCATAGTATGGTACCAGAGCCCCTACTAGGCTCAGAGTTTGAATTTTGAACAAAAAATCGATTTAAAGAATACTTTATTTAGAATAGGAACACAATTCAATTTTAGAATAAAAAAAAATGAAATGTTCATAGCGAACCTGGCAAATAACGTAAAAAGATAGCAAATTTAGAGTTGTTTTTAAAATGGTATTGAAGTGACTTAATTATTTAGTGGTTTATAAGATAATGCAAAAATAATACTGGTTGCCATTTTTATCTGTTAAGTGAATAAAAAAACTAAAAACATTAAAAAAATACGATAGGTACCTGTTTTATTTAACTAAATTAAATGTTCAAATTGTCCGCCATTGACTTGAATACAAGCTCGGCATCTCCTTAAAAATGCTCGACTGATGTGACGTGCACTTCTTGATACGTCGTTTTGGGCCTCTGCGTAAATGCGTTGTCTCAGCTCCGCTATACTGTTAATCGGTTCATTGTAAACTTTTTCTTTAATATAACCCCAGTAATAGAAATCCAGAGGATTTAGGTCTGGAGATCGAGGAGGCCACAAAATGGGACCCAGACGGCCGATCCATTTCTGTGGATAAGTTTGGTTTAAATGTAGTCGCACTTCGCGTGCATAATGTGCTGGACAGCCATCATTCTGCAGCCACATTGACCTCCGCGTAGCTAAAGGTACGTCGTCGAGAAGATTTGGCAACTCATTCTCTAAGAAATGCAGATAACTTGGACCATTCAGCGTTTCTGGTAATTCAAATGGGCCAATTATTTTCCCATCTAATATTCCAGTCCAGAGGTTCACTTTAAATTGGTACTGCGACCGATCTTCCCTCATTAAATGAGGATTTTCTAATGCATAACTGTGTAAATTGTGCATGTTCATAAATCCATCTCTCTTAAAAGTGCTTTCATCAGATCATAAAACCATATTTATGAAATTGGGATCCTCTCTGTGTTTTTGCAGCATTGTCTGGCAAAACTGAACACGAAGTGGGTAATCACGGGGCAGCAACGCTTGAACACGTTGTATGTGGTATGGATGATATCCATATCGACGTAATATTCTATTGGCAACAGATTTTGATATCCCTAAATTACGTTCAATGTTCCGTGTCGAAGTCGATGGGTCGTTTTGAATCTCTTGTAAAACATCTTCATCGTAATCTCCTCTAGGTCTTCCTTATCCGCCACGATTGCCAGGCAAAACGCCTTGTGAGTATGCGAGATGAACATTTCGAAATACTCGATGGTCCGGATGCCTTAAATTTGGATATCTTTCTCGATAGAGTCTAGCTGCAGCACAAGAGTTACCTTGACATTCCCCATAGACAAAATGCATGTTGGCATATTCTTGAGGAGTATAATTCTCTGGCATATTTGTTACAAACGCACTACAATTAATCTTAACAGAGCCAAAGTAAATCGAAGTTAAAATCAATAGGCAGAACTCGAGTCCAAGATGCACAAAGCAAAGTTAAATTGTACCAAAAATCCAAATCACAAGGCCAACACGAGTTCTATTGGTAAAGCAAGTCTATTTAAGAAAATAAGAAACCAAACTAAATAAAGCACATCAAACGAATTGACGAAGTGTACTAAAATTACTAAAATACTCTTTAATCAGAAAGCCGACTTAAATTCGAATTTCGAATTGTGTTCCAATTTCAAATTGTGTATTCTTTGATTCTATTTTTAGTTCGAAATTCAAACTCTGAGCCTAGTAGGGGCTCTGGTTCCATACTATGTAATAACTGCAGTATGAGCTCCTTTTGGTGTAAAATATCAATATCTCGTAAACTGCTGCGTAAATTAGAAAATGCTGTACCGTTTTGAAAACTACACTAAATTGACTATCTTTTTATGTTGTGTGCCATGTTAGTTTACAATACTTTTTTTAAATGAAAATCGATCAAAACCGCAGGCTAAATTTTATAAATTGCTATAATTCGTTTTTTTTAATTATTTTTACCGACAAAGCATCATGATATGTAATAAATTGAAATTACATTCGATAGGATATGTTTTTAGCAAAAAACAGATTTACAAAATACCTAAATTTGCAGTGGTGGCAATCGACATACTGACGCAGGGCATCAAAAGTCACGAGTTTAAAAAAAATGCAAATATCTCGAAAACCATGAACTTTTTATAAAGGTCAAATTAACTTAATATGGTTGCTTATGAGCTGTTCTATCACCCCTCTTCATTTCGGCGTTGGTTTTAGGGACACCCTGTATATAAGAATAACAAAATAATACCATTTAAACGTCATTGAAAATTCAACCCCTAAGGGGGTTAAAAGGGGGATGAAAGTCTGTCTTGGGCTCAAATTAAATTTTAAGCTAGGAACTTGAAACTTTGTAATAAAGTATTAAAATAAAATGAAAGAAAACTAATTTCAGCGTTTTTAAAAATTCATCCCTAAAAGTGGCAAAAAGGGGGTTGAAAGTTTGTATACAGGTCAAGTATTTTTTTGAGTACGGGACTTGAATCGTTGTGTAAAGTCATACTAATGGAATACCAGAAAAGCAATTTCAGCGTTTTAGAAAATTCATACCCTAAAAGAGTTCAAAAGATGTTGAAAGTTTGAATTAATCACAAATTCTTTGAAACTTCTTATAAAGGTATTTATAAGAATAACAAAACAACACTATTTGAACGTCATTGAAAAATTCAAATTCTAAGGGGGTTAAAAGGGGGATGAAAGTTTGTCATGGGGTTCAAATTTCATTTTTAGCTAGGAACTTGAAACTGCGTAAAAAGGTATTAAAATCAAATGGAAGATAACTTAATTCTGCGTTTTTGAAAATTCATCCCCTAAGATGGTAAAAATGGTGTTGAAAATTTGTATAAAGATCAAACATTTTTTTGAGTGCGAGACTTGAAACTTTATATAAAGGCATATTATTAGAACACAAAAAAAAAAACAGCGTTTTTGAAAATTCATTCCTGAAGATGCGGAAAAAAGGGTTGGAAATTTGTATTAAGATCATACATTAGTTTGAGCGCGGGACTTGAAACTTTGTATAAGGGCATATTATGAGAATAAAGTAATTTCTGCGTTTTTTAAAATTCAGCCCTGAAGATGGTGAAAAAGGGGTTGAAAGTCTGTATTGAGATCAAACATTTTTTTGAGCGCGGGACTTGAAACTTTGTATTAAGGGCATGTTATTAGAAAACAAGAAAAGTAATATCAGTGTTTTTGAAAGTTCAGCCTTGAAGGTGGTGAAAGAAGGGTTGAAAATTTGTATAAAGATCAAAAAAAAAATATTTTATGAGTGTGGGACTTGAAACTTTGTATAAAGGCATATTATTCGAATCCAATAATTTATAAACGTATTATAATTAAACTCTATTAATTAAATTCGTTCTTGGGTGAATCGACTTTTTTGTGTTGTTTACTCTGTCCCCGTTGTCCAAGTGACATCTTCATACAAAATGCTTAGGTTGTCCGAGGGACAAATTATGCGTAACCATAGCAACAAGGTGCACTTAAAAGTTGATTCACCCTCTTCTATTTGTTCGTAGATGGCACTAGGTGTACCTGATTTCTATAATAATCCCACGTTATTAGGGCAATGTATCAAAAAAAACTAAAAAGCGGCCAAGGGCGAGTCGGACTCGCGAAGGGTTTGGTACCATTACGTAAAAAATGCCATTTTTTTTTTATTACAGCATACAACATGAAAAAAAGAAAAGTAATTTCAACATTGCTTAGATCTGAAAATAATAAAGATGTAAAAATATGTTCAAGATAAGATTCCACGCGGACGAAGTCGCGGGCAACACAGCTAGTACAATAATAATTACAATAAGAACAGGAAACTTCTTTAACACAACATCCCTTAAAAAAAGTAAAAACATAATACCTAATTATAATTATAAAGTTTGGGCATGAATTATACATTCCATTCACAATAACGCATCACTGCAAAGTGAAGTTCGCTCCATTTATCAGTAAACAAATCGCAACCTGGTTCGGAGGAAATAAAATTGTTCAGCATTGTCCGTCCACAGACAATTGGCGAGTGCTTGCGAGCTACCGTGCGTGCCCCTTCCTCCGCCAGGAGGCGGTGGCTACGGCCTCTGAGATAGTTGTTGGGAACAAATAGTATACACATCCTCGTGACCAAATCAGAGCAATCCGTCTCACCTCTCATAAAACGACACACAGTAACCATAAGCTCGGCACTACGTCTGACCTGCAAAGAATTATATCCCAGGATTCCTAGCAGATATTGGGTAGGGTAAAGGAAGGGATAGTACCCATACAGTTTCTTATAGAGAAAGCGAAGAAAAGCTTTTTGGATCTTTTCTAAGAGTAGTATATATGACTTCTCATGCGGGTTCCAAATTATCGAGGCAGATTCAATCTTACTTCTAACCAGCGCCGTGTATAATAATTGCGCTACCTTAGGATCCCGAAACTCTTTCGCGTTGCGCATAATAAACCCGAGTCTTTTGTAACAATCTCCCGCAAGTGAAGTGATGTGCTGGTTAAAAGTAAGTTTTGGATCAAAAATGACTCCAAGGTCTTTAACAGAGTTCACACGAGAGATAGGACAGCTATCTAACAGGTAGATTTTATTGAGAGGAAAAAGTGCACGGGTGAAAGTCATCATGCAGCACTTTGATGTGTTAAAGAAAATAATGCCGCTTCGAGAATGCTTCGCAGATAGTTAGTAATTTCTGAATGCCCTGACTTGAGGGGCTGAGAAGCACCATGTCATCGGCATAGCTCGTTGTTAACGCATACATTAGCAACATGGCAACCCGTTCTGGTACCTCTCAGCTCCTCAATCAGGTCATTGACGTAAAGGGAAAACAGGTCCGGAGAAGTTATGCCCCCTTGACGTACACCGCACTCTAACCTATAATCGTTAGAGAGGGTGTCGCCCCATTTCACATTATTTGTTTGGTTTTTGTACCAGTACCTAAGGATATTGACCGTGTCTACCGGCACGTTTGATCCCAGAAGCTTAGTCCACAACAGGTTGTAGTTAACTGTGTCAAAGGCACGGCTCAAGTTTAGAAAACATGCATACACAGATGTATGTTTACTAACGTAATAGTTAACAACCGTTTTGAGACTAAGTATTGCGGACTCAGTCGATAGGCCGGTACGAAAACCAAACTGCGCGTCGTTCATTTTTATATTTTTCGTCAGTTCGGGCTGCAACAACCTCTCAAATATTTTTCCAATTATTGTACCCAGGGATATTGGCCTATAGTTTTTTAGGTCAGACAGATCACCGGTTTTATTTTTGACTATAGGAACGACTATAGTTTTCATTAAAGCTTCAGGTAGGTAACTATACTGGATACACGCGTTAAATAAAATGGCTAATACTCTCGGCATTTCGTCGCTAGCATAAAGTATATGCTCCACGCTCAGCCCGTCGTGCCCCGGAGACTTGCCTGTTATGTGCTTGTGTGGGCGTAGAGCCCTATAGTGAAGTGAACGATAGCATAAGATGACAGTTAGACTCTAGCATCGGTCGCGCTCGCTCCCTTTAATTGTCGGGAATCCCCTTGTAATTTTAGTCAATATATTGTGTAACCTTGACACAAGTGATTTTATTCAAAGAACTATAAACTTTTACACCAAAACTTATAAGTGGCGCAGTCGAAAAAGGATAGCTAGTGCTTTTCTACTTCAAAAGCCTGGTCACCGCACTTCCGGAGCCGAAAATGCTGCCTGCCGTAGCCATCCTGTGAGTCCTTTCCATATTTTTTATATATTTTTGTACATTACAAGCGAACTAGAAATTCATAATATCTGCATTTCTGTGTTTTAAAAATTAAATCGCGTTTGTTTTGTACATTAATAATAAGTAATTAGAAGATAAATTTGAGAAATAATATAAGCATTGTGTTTTAAGGTGATTGTTTATAATGGCGCAGGATAACGTAAATATGGCGCAAGATAATATGAATAGTATGAAATCAGCTCTAAATGTTATACCTGAATACGATGGAAATCCGAATCAGTTGAACAGGTTTATAATTACGTGTGAAACCGTTTTGACTCAATATTTCGATGTCGCACATCCCGAACAATTTAATAATCAGATATTGCTCCATAGTATCTTTAATAAATTGAAAGGAAAAGCTGATGAGGTCGTTACCATAAACGGTGTTACGTGCTGGGACGAGATGAAACGTGTGTTGTTAAAAAATTTTGCAGACCAACGTGACGAAAATTGTCTTAATAGAGACCTTATAAATATGCGTCAAGGAAATGAGACACCCCAAGAGTATTATAACCGCTGCATGCATTTGCTTAGTACCATAATTAATTATGTTAATTTACACGAACAAGATGAAGACAAAAAAACTTTCAAGCGAGAGTTTTTCACAAATCAAACCCTGAAAGCCTTCTTGTGCGGGCTCAAAGATCCTTTGGGCGTGACCATTAGGGCCATGCGTCCTTCAGACATGCCGACAGCTTTGCAATTTATTAAAGAGGAACAAAATATACATTATCTCCAAAAGGCACAAACGCCCCAGAAAAATTTCCAAAAACCGTTAGATCTTAATAAATTTGCCCCTCACAACTTACCACCAAGGCCAGTGCCTTTTGCTAATTTAAATAAACCACTGTATCCTCAGAGACAAAACTTTTCACCATACCAAAACACTTACAGACCATTTTACCCTAATCCTTACGGAAATAACCAGTGGAACAGACCTCAATTTAGACCGCAATACCCGTACAATCCGTCGAAATCATTTCCTGTACCCCAGTCTAATAATAAACCAAAACCTATGAGCGGAATTTCATATAGATCAGCCCAGGTACCCCTAAGACCATACATGCCCATAAATAATCATACTTGCCAAAGCGTGTACCAACCGAACTCAGTTCCAGTTCCAGGCACGCCGACTTACGCTGAGTTAGAACACGATAACGCCGGCGCCGAAGCCGCCGTGGGCGGGCATTATACCGATAACAAAGAATATGAGTGCAACAATATGTACACAGACTATTTAACTAACCAGCAGTACTACGATAATTGCGACATGCCTTACGCAGAAGGGGAAATCGATCAGGATTTTTGCCAGGATTCCAATACGACCAACAAAACATGACTATGGAAATTAACGCTCATTTAAAAAGACAGCTACCCTATATCGAAATAAAAGAACCTCCCCTTAAACTACTGATCGATACCGGCGCTAATCAATCCTTCTTGTCCCCAGAAGTTATCGAAAAACATTACAACGATCACCCATTATTGTTCGAACCGTTTACCATAACAAATCTGAACTGTACCTCTGTTAATAACTATGTTGTGAAAATACCTTTGTTCCCAGAATTCAAAGACGAAACACTGTCTAAATACTACGTTTATAAGTTCCACAATGTATTTGATGGATTAATTGGTTATGAGATGTTAGAGAAATTGCAAGCAAAAGTTGACCTGCAAAATAAACTACTTATAACACCAAACGCTCAAATACCAATACAGATTTTAACGTCCGGAACGAAATCTCTATTTGAAGCATTAATAAGGTCGAACTTAACAAAGAGTGTAAAAGTTCCCGTCGACATCCGCCATGGAGATATCTACATCCCACGCACCGATGTCAACAATTGTTATATTCCCGAGACTGTAACTCGAGCCGAGTCAGGCTATGCCCACCTGCAAATAACAAATCCCACTAAAAATGACATCATCATTAGCTTATCGTCGCCCCTTAAGGCGCAGAGACTAAACAATAACTACGAAGTTTATAACTTAGAGACAACTTGTGAGAAGAATGATAACGAGTTAGCATTTCTTAGAACGGACCACCTTAACTTAGAAGAAAAGTGTAATCTTTTTAAATTATGCGAAGCTTATAGTGATGTTTTCTACTCAGAAAATACACCACTTACGTTTACAAATCAAATCAAACACCGCATTAACACAACAGACGAGATCCCTATTTATACGCGTTCTTATAGGTATCCCCAAATACATAAGGAGGAAGTGGATAAGCAGATTAAATCAATGCTGGAACAAAATATAATACAACCTTCTAGTAGTCCGTGGTCATCCCCTATTTGGATTGTCCCAAAAAAAACAAGATGCCACAGGGCAACCCAAATGGAGGTTAGTGGTCGATTATCGGAAACTAAATGAGAAAACAATCGCGGACAAATACCCGATTCCTAACATCAACGACATTTTAGACAAATTGGGCCGATGTCAATATTTTACAACCTTGGACCTCGCTTCGGGCTTCCACCAAATTGAAATGCACCCCGACGACATAGATAAAACAGCGTTCAGTGTAGACACGGCAAATGAAGGATACCGCGGCCAATATGCTTACCTTCGCATGCCATTTGGGCTGAAAAACGCACCGTCAACATTTCAACGCGTTATGGATAACGTGTTACGCGGCCTTAAGAATATTATGGTATATATGGATGATATCATTGTCTACAGCACGTCTCTCCAGGAACACATTCAAAATTTAGAAGATGTATTTCAAAGAATCCGTGAGTCCAATTTCAAGATACAGTTAAATAAATCAGAGTTCATGAAACGCGAAACCCCCTTTTTAGGACATATTGTAACTAAAGACGGAATTAAACCTGACCCGAATAAAATCAAAGCAGTCCAGCAATTCCCCATTCCGAAAACAACTAAAGAGATAAAATCCTTCTTAGGACTGCTTGGCTATTATCGGAAATTTATCCCACAATTTGCAAAACTGACAAAGCCATTGACGTCATGTTTAAAAAAGGTGCAAAAATCGACCTTACACCCGATTACATAAATTGCTTCAGACATTGTCAAAATTTGCTTTCGAACGACCCCATTCTGCAATATCCCGACTTCGAAAAGGAATTTAACTTACGTACTGATAGTTCAAATTATGCCGTAGGCGCTATACTTTCACAGGGCCCAATAGGATCTGATCTCCCTATTGCATATGCTTCACGAACGCTTAATGACAGCGAAGCAAAATATAGCACCATAGAAAAGGAATTGTTGGCCATCGTCTGGGCGACAAAATACTTTCGGCCGTACCTATATGGTAGAAAATTTAATATTGTCACAGACCATAAACCCCTCCAATATCTTATGAATATAAAGGAACCAAATAGCCGATTAACAAGATGGCGTTTACGCCTCGAAGAATATGACTACACCATCAAATATGTAAAAGGAAAACTTAATTCGAATGCCGACGCCCTATCACGGATCGAACTACAAAATAACGAGACTGATCCGACTCACAATCCCGATGAAGATGCAGACGACTTGCCGTTGTCCATGGTGGTGAACTGCTCTGAGACTTCAGGAAACGATAGCGATGACGAGGACAACGTACCTTTAGCGGTCTTGGCACGTCGAACATGTCTCCCTGAAAGTGATACATCCGACGAAGATGACTTACCTTTGGCTAAGTTGGTATCCCAGAACAGAGATCTTGAAGGAATTAAACCAACATCACCTCAACCAAAAAGTACCGTACACTCTCAAATTGAAAATCCCGTGCTAGAAATCCCTATCACAGAAAAACCAATAAATACTTTCGATAACCAGCTGTTCCTGAATTTTGTCTACCATTCTCCAGCAAAACCAAAATTAATTAAAATTTTCCCTAAGAAACATAGAACGTTAGCTCAAATAAACAAAAATAACATCCAAAATGATATCATTCACCTGTTTAAGGAATTCATAAAACCACAAACCAAATACGGCATACTCACACCAAATGAATTCATTCCAGCTGTTACCTCGATATTACAAAATATTTTCAAAAATTCGGCATATAATTTAACCTTTTGCAAGACCCACGTACAAGACGTAACAGATCGCGAAAAACAATTCGAAATTATTAAAAACATTCATGATGGTCCTACTAACCACCGAGGAATCCTGGAAACCGAACAAAGAGTAAAACTACAATACTACTGGCCAAATATAAAAAATAGTGTCACCGAATACATCAACAATTGCGATACATGTCAAACAAGCAAATATGAGAGACACCCAAATAAACAATCATATCAAATCGTTCCGTTACCCACTAAACCGTTCGAAATACTTCACATAGATACATTCACAGTAAACAATCAAAAGTTTCTTACTATTATCGACCTTTTCTCTAAATATGCCCAAGCATACCCCCTACAATCTTGTACCGGACTGAGTGTGTTAAACGCTTTATCAATTTATATGTCTCATCACGGCCCACTCATCTGCATCACTGCAGATCAAGGAACGGAATTTAAAAACCAACTAATAAAAGAACTCGCCAAACTACATAAAATCAAACTCCACTTAATTAGCGTCAATAACCCAGAGTCGAACGGAGTTATTGAAAGGTTTCATTCAACCATTTTGGAACATATCCGAATAATAAGTAAAAGACAAACCGATCTCTCTATTAACGAGTTAATGGTCTACGCAATTATCGGTTATAATAACAGCATTCATTCCGCGACCAAAAGGAAGCCGATCGAAATCATAAACGGACATTTTAACGACCATGACTTATTTGATATAGATGCAGAAGGCGTTTATCTACAACATTATATAAATAGGCATAAAGATATTACGAAAGAACTATATGCAAACCTTAATAAAACCTTATTGGAAAACCAGGAAAAATCCATGTCAATTGCTAACAAGAATAGGTCTGATCCTCCACAATATGAAGAGAATCGAGCCGTGTACGTTAAAAACCCTCTAGCTTCACGTCAAAAGATGAAGCCACGTTATTTAGGTCGTAAAGTTAAGAAAAACTTAGATTTAAAAATAATAGATGATAGGAATATCAGTCATCACAAAAGAACCTTAAGAATGCCGTTAAAACAACAAAGACCCTTGTTCCAGGATTCTCCTGATAGAAGTAACTCAAGGCCGCCAGGTGACCCTCACGGAGCTGGATAACAACCCTGGTATATTGCCGTTCAAACTGGGCACCGCTAAGGTTCAGATGACTGAACACGTATTTTTACATTACTATGAATTAAGTAGCATTAAGGATAGCATTAGTAATATAGAAAGTTATATAGGAACTTACTTAGATTATCTTAAATCCGCGGACCCTCTTTATTTTAAAGATACCTCAGTAATGACCAATCAGATTTTCCTCAATGACCTCAAAACAATATACGGTAAATTTAATGGCTTATATAAAGCTCACCCGAAACAGAAACGGGGCCTCATCAACGGTTTGGGTTCCATCATAAAAAGTATTACCGGTAATTTGGATCACGATGATGCGCGTCATTATAATCAAGCCATACAAATTTTACAGAAAAACCAGGATATAATTGGAAATAAATTAAATTCTGGCATAAGCATCAACAAACAAATTCTCGAATCATTCAATATCACTTTATCTACAATAGTTTCCAACGAAAACAAGATTCAAGTAACAATAAACGAAATTTTAACTGATGTAAATATGACCAATATATAAAAATCAATTGTTTATGCAACTTGATAAAAAGTAACTTACAGAACATTCTTGACTATGTAACTATGCTCGAAAACGCAATAGCTTTCTCTAAATTAGGAATAACCCATCACAGTGTAATAGGTTCTGAAAGTGTAATGTTCATGAAAAATATTTTATTTAAGCTCTATGATAAACAGGAGATGCTTATTAACAAAGATACTGAAATACGAGATTACTATGATATTATTGCCTGTGGGTCCTTCTATGCAGATAATAGAATTGTATTCGTTTTAAAGTTCCCTATAATGTACAAAAATATATACACCTACTATCATCTATTTCCCACTCCAACCTACAACTCGACCATTTTGATCCCTCCTAAACCTTATATGGCTATGAACGGCGAAAATCACCAGTACATGGAGGAAGAATGTAAACAATTCCAAGAAATATATTACTGCGAAGAAACTGCTTTCACCATGGCTTCAAAGACAGAAGACTGCATTTATTCACTGATCCTGAGGCACGAAATATCTGCAAACTGCCAATATACTACGTTTATAACTAACTTCGAGCTGCTCCAAAGATTAGATGATTACCATTACACAATAACCTGCCCACAACGGACCAAATCACAACTTCTGTGCGATGAAGAAGAAATTAGATTTATCCAAGGAACGTACCTGATCGAAATCCCAGAAGGCTGTAGTTTTACCACTGCAAGTACATCAGTCAAAAATTACAGGAACCAGATTAAAGGACAGGCTATTAAACTGTTATCCTTTGAGCTGTCAAATATAACAATCCAAAACGCCGCACGGCCATTGAAACTGGAAAAAATACCTTTAGAGCAGTTATACAAACTCGAAACCTTATTGGAAAAAGAAAATCTCCTACAAATACAGAAATTTGATACCAAGGACAATAGCCATATGCTATGGACAGGACCTTTAAACATACTGATTGCCATCATCGCCGTGATACTTCTGTGGAGGAAGCTGAAATCATATTGGTCAACGAAACGAAGTAACGAGATCCCGAGAAACCCGGACGCCGAGCTGGCCCTAACTGGCCAGGGTGGTCAGCCCTTCTTCACGGGAAGGTCCTCTCAGTGATGAGGGGGGTGTTATGTGCTTGTGTGGGCGTAGAGCCCTATAGTGAAGTGAACGATAGCATAAGATGACAGTTAGACTCTAGCATCGGTCGCGCTCGCTCCCTTTAATTGTCGGGAATCCCCTTGTAATTTTAGTCAATATATTGTGTAACCTTGACACAAGTGATTTTATTCAAAGAACTATAAACTTTTACACCAAAACTTATAAGTTGCCTCTCTTAATACGTTTCACAACATCCGCGACGTCCTCTGGTGTAAATTGACGCATCTCGGTTACAGTAGGGATGGTCTCAGAGACAGGGCGGGGGGGGGGCGGGCGCATTGTCCACACAGCCAGCTGGCGGGTCGACTCTAAAGTAACGCGCAAACTGGTCGGCTATTTCTTTGGGATCGTTAATATTATTTATAGTTGAAGGTAATTTCGATTTGTAATCTAACGCTTTCGTATTTTTCCAAAACTTTGAAAAATTATTGCATTTCCTATTTATAGCTAAAATATTCATTTTAATCGACTCTTCATTATTTTGGCACCATTTTAATTTGTTTTTGAAAATTTTCCGACTTTCTGCCATGCTATTGTAAATATCTCCCGAGCGCGGTTTCCCATGATCAACCCAGTGCCTACAATACATTTTATCTATCCAAATATCATAAACCCTCCATGATGCGTTCAAGAACCGCACATTATGACCACCATAAAAATAGACTGTTTTATTAGAACAAATTTCTTATCTGTGAAAATGTTATTATTGCTAAATAATATCATCGATTTCGATAATATTATTTATTCAAATTTCGAACATCTTTGATAAACAAAGAAATTTGATTTGACCTCTATTCTAATATCAGTCGAGATGGCGTTTTGTTCGAAATGAATTGTCAAATTTTCATCAAATTTGACAAATGTCGCACGTAAGTAAGATATCGAACGATATGATAGTTGGGGCCAACTCTATTTTGTCTCTGAACTGTGACAGCTGAAAAACTATGACAGCTGCCAGAAAACTTCATTACCGCCATTACCGGGTAATATTTGTCTTAATGTGCGACTCCTGAATGCATCATGGAGGCCTATGATATGTGGCTAGATAAAGTAGTGTATGTAACTGTAAATAATTAGGCATTAAAACACTCGTGTGATGCTATTATGAAACTTGCCTTCGGTGCGTTTCATAAACCCACACTCGTGTTTAATACCCTTCATTATGTACAGTCACATAAACTACTATTAGCGACGAGATGGCTCTGCCTGACTGCCTTAGAACAGTTGTTGGCGAGAAACTTTTCAAATAGTATAATAATAACCAAGTTGCCAAAATTATGGACCAGCAACTTGCTCTTCAATACGGTCTTGTGGGGTCTGAGGTGCCGTACTATAAGTACGCACCGATGCCAGTTCTCGAGAATGGCCATGCCACGCTCTATTGGGGTCGATCTATCATCAGTCATCACGGACAGGACTGTTGTAGCCAATAAGCCTGATATCGTGTTGGTAGATCGATCCAAGTACCAGGCAGTGCTCGTCGACATCACCATCCCGCATCATGACGAGAGTATCTTGACTCGTGGAGTGTTATTAGAACGTACAAATAGGTATGATATGATAATACTATAGAATATAAGAAAGGAGACTTAGTGTTATTGAAAAACGAGGATAGAAGTAATTTAGGTTCATTATATCATTATATATTGATGTTGAAAATTCAAATGTAACAATAATATATACAGGAAATAGAAATAAACTATTGTTTTATTATGTGGACCGAAAGGAACAAGTTTTATAATATACACTGTAGTGAAAGAATAAAAATAAATCATTGATACATAGATCAAAGCTTAAAGAAAAATTTAAAAAGGTGTTACCTGGTGGAAGAGACCGGGAATCGAACCCGGTACCTCTGTATTGCCAGTCCAGCGCGTTAACCACTTCGCTATCCTAACTCCAAGTAACCTGTCGAATTTTTATTTGAAAGGTTTTTATACCGAAGCAACATCTATGTGAATACGTTAATATTCACATCTTACCGCACCACTTTACAGCAGTGAACGAGCAAGCGAGAGAGGGCACTGTTATTTTATAAATTGATGAAAACTGCAATGTCTCTCTGTACTGTAATTGAAAAACCGGCCAAGAGCATGTCGGGCCACGCTCAGTGTAGGGTTCCGTAGTTGCTCATCCTTCACAAAAAACTGCTGTTTTAAGCCCGAGGTTTAAGTTAAGAAAGATTTTAAGCTCTATAAAAAGGTCGTAAACGCCCTAGAAACTGTAATCACTAATTACCTTCTGGAAGTCAACTTACGTCCTTTTAAAGAAAAAATATGAAATTTGGCGATAACTCAAAAACGGCTTGACCGATTTTGTTCAATATAGTTTTCATTGAAAGTACTTATAAGGCTTCATATACATGAATTTTTCCGATTTTTTTTGACCCGTGGTTGAAAAGTTAGAGGGGGGGGGACACTATTTTTTTTGTTTTTGGAGCGAGAGCTCTTTTTTTAAATGGGCGGACTTCAAACAGCTGCTATGCTGTGTCCTCTTCTATCGTATGGGATGGTTTTGGTTGGGACCTCTCAGTCGCACACATTCACTCGCAGCAATATTTTACTTTTCAAAATTCGACAACCGGAATTCTGGACTGATTTTTCGCAGGCAACCCTATACCACCGTGTTCATAATAAAATAATCTTTAATGTTATTTAATTTCAGTTCAATAATCAGACCGTTGCAAAATGCTAGTATAGATTTAGCTGTTTAAACCTGGCTACCCGATAGTTGTGACGGGAAAAGAATAGGCAAGGCAAAATTCTATGGGCTTCATACTTTCGATTGGTATAGAATTTATCTAATAATCAAATGTTTAATTATTTTTTTTTTATTATTAATTAAACATACCCTGGACTAAAATTTGTTGGGCAACCCATATGCAATATATTTATTGACATATTAAATTAAATATAAAATACATTTCATCAAATAAACATCTCGGTGAAGGTCGTTCTATATCGGGATCCTCTACTACGAGAAACACCCTAGGAGACCAGCTAGATGGCTGGATATTGCACCTTGAGAGTCTAGGTGCTGCTGAGGATGCCGTGGATTCTTACCAACTCTGGGGCAGGGAAGCGATATGTAGGCGGAGAAATGAATAGGCGAGTCCTCGTGATATACGCAGCTTTATATACCATATATAAAGTACATAATCAATGGTCATCAGATTAATAGTATTACTAATTACGATTATACACGAGGACAGTACAAACTTAGGTTAGAATAGATGGCTTTCGAATGAACGAACATAGTCTGTGGCTCCTAGGCATAGACACAGATGCATAGACAAAAGTTATAGAGTATTAAGCTGTGTACACAAACTAAAGTTATTATAAGGCACACAACTCAATACTGGATCAAGGCGGACTCTTGGACACGGCGCGCATCATCAGGAGGTCCCTCTCTGCAGCCCTAAGCACCGGCAGGTGTCGCGAAATGTCGCGATATTTGCGTGTTTTGGAACGCACCTAAATAATACATATTGTCTATGGTAAGAATCCAGTTGTTGCTTGCTCAAATTCTCTTTCACTAAAGTTCTTGCGTTTTCAAGAGTAATTTGTGATAAATAAAGTGCTTGGACTCAGTGCGAGAAACTCTATTGTGCAACAGCCGGAGAGATCTGCGAAAGCTAAGTGTTCTAGCCTAAGCCTTTACAATCTTGATTTATTTATTTTCTTCTTAATTATATAGCAACGTGAAGGTACTTTAAAGAATCGCTGACCAGACTTTTCAACATATCTTAGGAATCTCATGATTCTTATATTGGTCTGAATATAATATCACAGAGACCATTATGAACATAACTTTGATTTCTTTATGTAATTATATGCCAGTGTATTGATGATTATAACTTTATGATATTAATGGTAATTTAAGATGATATGCATCAAGAAGGACATGCACACTTTGTGGTGTCCGGGCTTGACTATTTCTCCTTGAGTAGACCAACATTCCGGCCTGCAGGCGGAAGGGGGCCGCGATATGGATGCTGCCCCCATGATTTGCTGGCGGGGCATGCGCTGGGTTGCTGAACCCTAGTATTTTGATTACTGATGGATAGCGCATGCGCCCAGCCGCCTGTAAAGCCTGGGGAGTTGTTTAACTCCTGCGGGGTTGGCGGAAAAGCCTGTAAGCCCTGGGGGTCGTTTGACTTCTGCAGGATTGGCATGAGTTGTTTAACTCTTTGTACTAAATAATGTCGAGTCATCGATTCGTGGCAGTTGTTTAACTCTCGATGCTCATTGGCTAATAAGCCTTCCAATACTTCAATGCTGTGTAGCAGCTTGTACTAACCATAAGTCGTGCACGCATACACGAGAGTCGTGTTGAAAGCCAGCGGGTGGCCTAGTGAACAGGCACCCAGAAAGGAGGATTTGCGTGTAGTGATATAATTCGCTCTTAAGTCGATCCTCCGGTCTACTCGTCGTATGGTACCTTGCGACGGGCTGACGTCGGTTGATGTCAGCCCATGTATGATGATTATGAATATCTAGAAATAAGAGAATAGTGCCCGAACTGATAACCTTGGGTGGATTAATTGACCCAGGATCATCAGACGTTCCTGGATCAGGAACCAAATCAATTAGTTTACATAACACTCATGGTATAACTTCATTGTAATTTTCTATCATGAGTAATCTAATTATGGTTCGTGTAACGAGCAAATTAATAACAATTTATACTTGCTGTCACGAAGTCAACTGTAAGATATTTAATACTACTGATTAACTGGGCATATAGTTTCATTTACAGACTAACGGTATGATAATTGAGTCAACTTAACAGTAAGGATCACATCATTGAAACATACATATAACAGTTCCAATTTAGTAATCTTTATTATATATCATTAACAGTATAGTACCTATCACAGGTGACGGGCTTGAGCACTTAGAGGTTCGACTGTGAGAATCAATGATTTATTTAACCACAGGCGGGGAAGTCGTGGGCGACCGCCATAGTGAAGAGGAGGTACTCGGTGCGGACCCTCTTCGGGCGCGGCGAGTCCGGCATTTAGAATACAACTTTGAAGGTATGGTGAATGACTATTATAGACCTTATTATCATATTGTGTTTATACGGTAGAAAGTGAACAATGTCTTAACATTCATATAAAAGCGAAGCAGATAGAATAGCCTGAGTTACAACTGAACCAGGCCCGGGATACAGTCAGTTCCGCGTTGGCAAGTAGCCTCATTTAAGATGAGGATGAGAAAGCCAAAGCGTATCCGACTGTGCGTTTAAATTTCTGTAAGTAAAGTAGATGCAGAATTAATTCTTGTGTGCGATGATGAACCCCCCAATATGTCACATTATCGCCACAGCAGGTAGCTTCGCCCTGCCCCGCAGCCGGCGGCACCCTAGGTTAGGTTATCTTAAGTGTTTATATTTTATAAATTTATTTTATGAATTATTTATGAAACATGTAATGTCTAATTTCTTTTAAAATGGGTACACATCACAATTTTTAGGGTTCCGTACCCCTGAGACTTCGCTGTCCGTCCGTCTGTCACCAGGCTGTATCTCAAGAACGGTGATAACTATTGCCGCTATAACAACAAACTTGTTATAGATTATGGTACGGAACCCATCATGCGCGAGTCGGACTCGCACTTGCCCAATTTTTATATTAAACCATTGATACAAAGATCGAAGCCAAGAAAAATTGAAATATGTTACCTGGTGGAAGAGACCGGGAATCGAACCCGGTACCTCTGGATTGCCGGTCTAGGGTTAATCTTTCCGGCACACTTGCTCGTTCACTGCTATAAAGTGGTGCGGTAAGTTGTGAATATTAACGTATTCAATAATTGAATACGTTATTCACGTAGAGGTCGCTAAGGTGTAAAGCCTTTCAAATAAACAATGAAAAGATCGACACACAAAGGATAAGGAAAAAAATGAATAGGTTGCTTCGGCGTTAGGTTAAATCTTTACCCCCATATGCGTAAAGCCTGACCACATAAATATTCGTCCATAATATATGTGTAGGTATTGTGTACGATTACTCTCTATATCTTTGATTACTCTAGTTGACTATGGGTAAAAACAAAACAGGAATGTTTAGGGTAGTCTGCAGAACAACAACAGTTTTTAGGGTTCCGTAGTCAACTAGGAACCCTTATAGTTTCGCCATGTCCGTCTGTCCGTCTGTCCGTCTGTCCGTCCGTCCGCGGCTTAGCTCCGTGATCATTAGTACTAGAAAGCTGAAATTTGGTATGAGTATGTGTATGTATCACGCCGACAAAACGGTAAAATAAAAACTAAAAAAAAAATTTTTTTTCGGGTACCTCTCGAACACCTAAAGTGGGGGTGATTTTTTTTTTTCGTTTCAACCCTAGTGTGTGGGGTGTCGTTGAATAGGTCTCTTGAAAATAATAGGGGTTTTCAAACATTACTTTTTGATAAAGTCAGTAGTTTTGTAAATATTCGCTCCGAAAATAAAAAAAATTGTGTCCCCCCCCCTCTAACTTTTGAACCACAAGTCAAAAAAATATGGAAAAATTCATGTTAATGCGGCCTTATAAGTACTTTCAATGAAAACTATATTGAACAAAATCGGTCAAGCCGTTTTTGAGTTATCGCCAAATTTCATATTTTTTCTTTAAAAGGTCGTAAGTTGACTTCCAGAAGGTAATAAGTGATTACAGTTTCTAGGGCGTTTACGACCTTTTTATAGAGCTTAAAATCTGTCTTAACTTAAACCTCGGGCTTAAAACAGCAGTTTATTGTGAAGGATGAGCAACTACGGAACCCTACACTGAGCGTGGCCCGACATGCTCTTGGCCGGTTTTTTTAGTTTTAAGACATGAACTGTATCAGAATCAGGGCTACCATAGTTATGCAGAAAGCGACCAAAGATTTTTTTTCATAATGCAAAAAGCAAGCGACCAAATTCATTCATTGATTAAACTTTAAGTCACTTTGACAAAAATCTACGGTGGTCGCTTTTTGCATAACTATGGTCGGTTAGCCCTCAGCCTCACTACCAGTGAGTCGAGTCGGCGAAGAATTTATTTTACCGGAATGTACTAGTAAATTTTATCCTACCATTTTTGAAAAAAAAATTACCAAACGTATGCATCTATTTAATGTGGTAACATTTTAGACAAATGTCGGAATAGTCAGCGATTCTTTGGCGGGAATTTGAAAGAAGCGGGAGTGTTTTTTCTTTAAAAAATTTAATTTATATTATAACTTTTATAAAAGTGCTATAAAACCCATTTTAGTGAAAGAAAACTTTCAAAAATGGATGGTAATGAGGGGGGCGGGGATAACCCGCCCAACTCCTTGAAGCGTCCTCGCGGCGAGCCCGAGGACACGAATGGCAACTGCAGCGGCGAAAGCGGCGGCGGTGAGCGTATCGATGAACAATTCTTACCCTATTACAAACCTAATTATAAAAGACTATATCCTGAGAACTCGACCAATACCGAGTTCAAGGTGTTCGTGGAACATGTTAACCACAAGGAGCGACTAGGGAACAAGAGTCCCATATACCTCAACCATATATTCACGACTGACGTCAAAGGTGTGATGGCTATTCAAAGACTGAATGCTAATAAAATAGCAGTAATATTTAAACAATATAACACGGCAAATAACTTCTTGAATAACTCTTTATTTTTACAAAAACACGGCATGAAAGCATATATACCGGCAAATAAAATCGAAAAAACAGGCATCATCAGATTTGTTCCAGCAAATATCTCAAATAAGGACTTATACACAAAATTAACATCAATTTACGAAATTATTTCTATAAGAAGATTTACGAAAAAAATAGGACAGGATAGAGTTCCCCTACAGACCGTCAGTATAACATTTCTATCGAATACTCTCCCAGATAACGTACAATATGACTTGTTTTCATACAGAGTCTTCGAATACATCCCTCCATTGCAACAATGTTTTAAATGTTTCAAGTTCAACCACTCCGCAAAGATTTGTAACGGCAAGCAGAGGTGCTCAATTTGTTCTGGTGAACATACATATAAAGAATGTGACAAGCCCAATGAGCTATGCTGCGCCAATTGCAGCGGCCCTCATCTGGCCATTTCAAGACTTTGTCCAATTAAAATAAATAAAATAATTGAAAAGAAAAGTAAAATTACATATGCAAGTGTAGCCCAAACTAAGAAACCTGATATTGAATACCCTGCTTTACCGATGCCCAAGCATCGTCAATTTGTAAATAAAAATTTTGTAAATACCCCTGTAAATTCTGAAAAAGCTGTAAATTCTGTAAATAAAAATGTAAATACTAAGCCTGCCTCCCAGGCTGTAAATACACATGTCCAGCCTATGGACATCAAAGCCCAGATCCTCTGCGACAGTGGAGTACTAATGGCCCTAGTACAAACACTGGTGGAGCTGGGTAACAATACTGATTCCACCCCGATCACTACAACGAGTATTAAAGACGTACTAATAAAAAATCTGTCTAAATAATGGATTTAAGTTCCCCCACAGTGTCCCAATTACGTATTGCGCAGTTTAATAGTCAAAGTGCTAATAGCAAAAAACCGTTGCTAATTAAATTTTTACAAACACAAAATATACATATATGTCTACTCAATGAAACTTGGTTCAAAGAGTACCATAATTTTAGAATACCAGGCTATAATCTCCACTCCAGAATATCCCGTAATGCTCACAATGGTGTAGCTATATTAGTTAGACCAGAATTTAAGTATAATGTCATAAATACACCGTTTTACGAAGATATCCAAACAATAGCTATATCTCTATCTACTGAAAACGGCAGCTTAACTATACTTTGTGTATACTGCCCACCTACTAGCGGGCACATAAGAATAAATAAACTGCGCAATATTATTCGAGACCTTCCGAAACCAATTTTTATTAGTGGTGACTTTAATGCTCATCATATTGCGTTTGGTTGCTTATCAACAAAGGGTCGAGGGCAAGATTTATATGACATTATTGATGAGTTAGATTTATGTATCCTAAATGATGGCAGTTTCACGACAGTGAACCGCCCCAGAACCAATCCTTCAGCTATCGACGTCAGTTTTGCCAGTGCGTGCTTAGCGCCATTATGTGAATGGTCTGTACATGATGACTGTATGGGAAGCGACCATTATCCCACTATGTCAGTAATATCCCTAGGCATTGACAAATATCAAATTAACCCCCCTGTTGATAAATATCTTTATCAAAAAACCGATTGGCACAAATTTAAAGAAATTTCTGAAAATGCTTTTCAGGATTTAGAAATTAATGACGAGCAACCACTTCATTCTTATACAGAATTTTGCAAACGTCTTGATCGCCTTAGAGATGAAGTTGTTCCTAAGTTCACTAAGTCTACTTGCTTTACTAGCAGACCTCCGGCACCTTGGTGGAATGAGGTCTGCGAGCAAAGTGTAAAAGCATCCTACGATGCCTTGAAATTGTACAGAAGAGATTCTACAATGGAAAACTACATAAATTATAAGAAAAAAGATGCATTAAAGAAAAGAACAATTTCTGAACAAAAGAAAGCTGGTTGGAATAACTTGTGCCATTCATTTAACAGAACTACCCCTATAAGCAGGATTTGGAACATGATTAAGATGTTTAAGGGTATTAAGGCCAATAATAAATCTCACTGTGACAACTTTATTTCTCCTTTCATAGATAGACTATCAGACAATAATAATTTAGTAGATACAAGTAACTTATTTAATTATTTTAATAGTAACAATAATAATAACGAATCAAAATTCCTATTAGATCCGTTTACTTGGAATGAATTTATAAACAGTCTTCAATCTAGGCGTGACACTAGTCCGGGTTTAGATAATTTTCCATATATTGTAATTAAACAACTCCATATATCTGTTCAGCGCCTATTTCTTGACATTCTGAATGCTTTATGGCATAATCAAATCATTCCTGAGCCATGGAAAACACAATGTGTTATTCCAATACTCAAGCCAGATAAATCTCCAGAGCATGCCAGTTCCTATCGTCCTATATCTTTGTCTTCGTGTTTAGGTAAACTCTTTGAAAATATGATTAAAGTCCGTCTAGACTGGTTCATAGAGGCTAATGGTATCATCCCACATGTACAGTATGGCTTCCGTCGAGGGCGTAGCTGTGCAGACAGTTTCATTTCGTTGATCTCTGACCTGAAAAGAGCAAATAATTTAAAGTCACACACAGTCTGTGTATTTTTAGATGTTCAGGGAGCTTTCGATAATGTTGACCCAGGTATCTTGGTTAAAGTTATGTCTAGTGTAGGTATACCTGGCAAACTATGTCAGTGGATTTATACATTTTTAAATAACAGAATCCTGTATGTTAAATATAATAATATTTTACATGGGCCTAAAGCGTCATCCAAAGGCACAATGCAAGGTGCCACATTGTCACCATTGTTATATAATTTGTACACTTGTGAAATATGTAAATATGTTAACCTTAGTGATGTAAATATTTTGCAGTTTGCAGATGACATTGTTTTGTACAGTAGTAACCGGAATTTAAATGTTGCTATGGACAATATGAATATAGCCTTAAATCAGCTAAGTCTGTACTATGGAGATAGATTACATTTAAAGATAAATCCATCAAAAAGCAACCTAATGATCTTTGGTGATGATGATCCAACCTGTGATATAATGTACAGTGGAGAAGCTATAAGCAGAGTTAGATCCACAAAATTTTTAGGAGTTATCATAGATCAAAAGTTGTCTTTTGAAGAGCACATCCGATATATCTCCCAAAATGCTTTGAAAGCTATAAACATAATAAGATGTCTGGCTGGTGTCTCATGGGGTGCTGATCCCAAAGTATTGTCCATTCTTTATAAAGCAATAGTGAGAAGTCATTTCGACTACAGTGCTTTAGCATATATTAACAGTGCACATGCAAAGAAACTAGACATTTTGCAGAATAAGGCTCTGAGAATAATTTCTGGTGCAATGTGCTCAACTCCCATAAGGGCCATGGAAGTTGAGACCAAAATTATGCCACTTATCTTGAGACGTCTTGTCCTAGCTGAAAGGTATTGCCTCAAACTGCTGTACTCCAATAACACAAAAATTATTAATAAAATTTTACCTCATCGAATCACTATGTCGGGTCCTTTAGCAACAGGAGAGGGTCTCCTAATTGGCAACTCCCCAATGTTGTTCCATGTTTTTCTGGAAATGGAAAGCAATTGTAAGAAAATCAGAAAGCAGCACCCATGGCCTTGCTATTCCACTAACTACACAAGTATTATACACCCAATTAAAATTGTTAACTCAACAGTATCAAACAACTTAGACATGTTAGAATTTCTTTCAGAGAATGAATATTACACGTTTTATACAGACGGAAGTAAAGGCAGTGACTATGTGCGCTGTGCTGTTTATGATCCACAAATAAAGTTCTCTCAGAGCTTTGTTCTGCAGGATCTCTGTACAATATTTACGGCAGAAGCCTATGCTGTCTATCAAGCTCTTTTACGAATCAATAATGTAAATAATTGTAAATATTTTTTAATTGTAACTGATTCCCTTAGTTTGATTGAGGGGTTAAAGAATTTGAAAATTCATTTTAAAACTAACTTAATTTTATATTCAATTAAAGAATTGATATTTAAATATTATCTTGAAGGGATAGAAATTTCGTTCATGTGGGTACCCTCTCATAGAGGAATTACTGGAAACGAAATCTATATATATAAAACTCAAAGGTGACTGACTGACTGACATAGTGATCTATCAACGCACAGCCCAAACCACTGGACGGATCGGGCTGAAATTTGGCATGCAGGTAGATGTTATGACGTAGGCATCCGCTAAGAAAGGATTTTTCAAAATTCACCCCCTAAAGGGGTGAAATGGGGGTCCAAAGTTTGTATGGGGAAACAAGATTAGTTAGACTATTTTATTCGAAACTTCACAGGAGTATTCCTAACAATAAATAAGTAAACACGTGTTTCAGGTTTTTTGAAAATTCAACCCCTAAAAGGGAGAAATGTGGTGACAAAGTCTGAAAATCAGCATGGGTATTGTTTTTATGGTTTATCGGGTCGCTGATTACAAAAACCGCAACGATTTTAAAATCCAACGTGGCGGACGTGAGTTACCATCTCCCCTGTTGGAGTGAAATGGGGTTGAAATGTCTAAATACTAAACCGCTGGTTCTAGAGAGTTCAAATTTGGCACGTAGGTTCCTTATAAGGTGAAGGGGTGCACTAAGAAAGGATTTTTCAAAAATTTACCCCCTAAGGGGTGAAATGGGGGTCCAAAGTTTGTATGGCGAAAGAAGATTAGTTAGACTATTTTATTCGAAACTTTACAGGAGTATTTCTAACAATAAATGAGTTAACACGTGTTTCAGGTTTTTTTTTAATTCAACCCCTAAAAGGGAGAAATGTGGTGACAAAGTCTGAAAATCCATTGGTAATGCTTTAATGGTTTATCGGGTCGGGTCGCCTTTTGAGGTGCGATGGGGTTGAAATGAGTACGGGTGTAATTTTTATGGTTTGTTTGGACGTTAATTACGAAAATGCCACCGATTTTGAAATTTTATTTGTGGTCATGAAAATTCTTGAAAGCATTTGCGCCAAATTGCAATTTAATAGGTCCAGTAGTTTTGCAGCCAATCGATTATAACAGACGGACTGAAAGACAGCTACACGTGATCCTATAAGGGGGTTCTTTTTTTGCTTTTGAGGTATGGATAGAGACCCGTGTTATCCTAATAGATTAAAAAAGTAGTATTTGGTGGCATCTCGATCGTCGTCAATCGGTACCTATAGGCGGGCGGCGCGTTGGGACGGGATGAGTAATGATCGGGAAACTTCCTGCATCCGTAATAAATACATTCAAGCTTTTCAATAATAAGTCATTTCAGAATTCTGAATTACGTTTATCTGGCTCAGAATAATACATTTTTTATTCATCAACGAAGAGAACCTCAATATCTTACAATAGAACATGACGTAACTTATAACATGGCTTAGAATCATTAAACCAATCTCGAATAACAAGTCTCAGGGGCAAACTCTCAAATTTGCGGTTATTGACTTGAGAGAACATTGCTTCTCTCATGGACAGTTTTATGTTGCTTGCTCTCGAGTAAGTTCACCCAGTAGCTTGATAGTTTTAGCGCCTAATGACAGATTAGTCAAGACTCAAGAATATTGTGTACAAAGAAGTTTTGTAGGCCCTATTTTTTTACACACGCTAAACAAAAGTAAAGCCGCAAAAACTATACATAATTAATAATAATACTTCTTAACGCGAGCGAAGCCGCGGGCACAAGCTAGTGGCAGATAAAACTGCTTTCGAAGGTATAAATGCACTTGATGTTTCCGACTCCATGTATGTACCTATGACTGATTACCAATATTGTGTAAATATAACTATAAGAACGTTATGGAAGCAAATGTGGAAGAAAGATCAAGAGTCGAAAGGCCGTTGGTACGGTAGCATTCAAGAAGACCTACCTGTAAGACCGTGGTATGACAGACTAGAGAGAGCCAGCCGTGACTTTATCACCACCATAACTAGATTACGATATGGACACAATGCTGCACCATCACACCTAGCGAGGCTCCGTATAATCCAAAGTAGTGTATGCACTTTCTGTGGAATTAATGAAGCAACCATGGAACACATTATCTTCAGCTGTCAAAGCTTTCCAATTGACAGGTTAATACTTGCAAGTGAACTCAGTGATGTGTGTCAAAATTACAGTGATATTTCTTCCCGCCCGCCGCCGCTCATAGAACTATTAAAAAACACTGAAACATATCAACCAATATACAAATATATTAAAAACACAATTAAAAACATTTAATGTGAATGTAAATTCTGCGAAGCCATTTTAAGAAATTAAGCCGTGGCTTAAAGGCCTCTGCAGCCAAGCCATAAAATCCACAAAAAAAAAAAAAATCGGAATAGTCAGATCAGATTAGATTCGTTTATGTTATTGTTAATAATAATTTCAATCAAATGCGAAGTGCTGTGTGCCGTGTGTTATTTTCAATATCATTTTATTTTGTTTTGTTTACTAGCTACTATGGATGGATCTTAGATTCAAGCATGTTTGTTTGAAAAACATTTAATTCACGTCTAAAGACGTAGTGTTTATATTCTCTTTGATAGCAGTATCTTCATAATATCTTAATGTATACAATTGAAAATTGAAAAGTTATTCATCATAGGAATCACAGTGGCCGAATATACAACAATACAACTGATTTATGCGAGGATAGTTGCCGACACAGCTGCCGACAATGCCGCTGGAGGGTCAGGACGCGGGTTTGTAACTTTGATTATTATGTTTTTCACTGTTTGGGTCATTGTCAGATTTAGGTGCGCGTCTTTCCGGTGGACATTTTCGAAATTAAGGATTCCAGGGCCTAATACCTGTGAAAATAAAGAACATTCCCTCTTCTATAATCCGATGTAATAGCAACATAACCTAGATTCATACAAACTTTTGACCACCGAAGGGATAAACTGTATAATGTACTAAAAATAAAATATTTTTACTGGCGCACTAATAAATTGCGTTCACATGATAACAAACAGGAAGTATTTATATGCTAGGTTAGTCAGGGGTTCCCAAAATTGTATCTTGGGCAACCAATATCACTATTTATATAAGCGACATTTCATCGGCAAAATATCATTGACACTTGTCCTCGCTTTGTGTATCTCAGTGACCCTGTGATACTATTTCTTGTTTTGGTTGTGATTTGGTTGTCTTGTGAGCCTTTATCTACACAGGCATATTGCATCCAATGAGTATTTATTATTTATTATGCTAAAAAAAAAAATTACACAACTGGTACACTTTTTATGTTTTGCCAAACTGCAATGCAGTTTGTTGGCGAAGACCGCACTCTTTATACATTATTATAATTTATACTGCTAAGATATATTTATTGTTATACCTACTCTTACTATTTTAAGTATTTAATACAAACAGTTTCACTACAACTACAAATCTACGTTAACTAATAGTGACAGTTATTATAACAACGAATTTACGCATTATAGGATGCCTACCCTAATCACTCAACTAACTACTACTTTTATTTTCTTTAAGAAAGGTATCCATCAAACACGCCTTTACTTTAGATTTAAATACATTCATCGTTTCACACTCATCCTCTGATATTAATGTATTGTAAATGCGCGGTATCAGGTACCCTCTTGTCCTTTGTCCGTAGTAGTTATTAAGTGATCTGGGTTCAACAAACTTTTTACGCGACGATGTTGATCTAAGATTACGATTGTACATTTTTCTTATCTTATATTTTGGGCATTTAAATTGGTCTACAGCTAATAAATAGTTAAATTTAACATGGACAGGTAGTACGTTACATTTTTTAAACAGTATTGTATTATAATATCTATAATAATTACATATATACAATAATAGTTTTACAAAATAATTCCATATTTTATGTTTCTTTTATTTTTATTTTTAGCCTTATACATTCAGATTTTGTTATTATTTAGTTTGCTTGTAATATTTGTCTTTTGCTCTTTTGCCGCAAATCTGGTTGCCCCTCGGCAAAGGCCTCCTCCAGCCTCTTCCATTCGTGCCTGTCGCGTGCGACTCTGTGCCATGTTTTTCCTGCCACCTGACATATATCATCCTCCCATCTCTTCTGTGGTCTCCCTCTCTTTCTCTGTCTTTCCCTTGGGTACCACTCTGTAACTAGCTTGCACCAGTTTTCCTTCCCTCTTATGACATGACATCATGTCATATTTTATAAGTAACCTTAACCCTTTATAAGGCATAAGCATCCAGGGATGATACAATAAAACTATTTATGTTTCTAGATTGGTTTTTTTATTGGTTTTCACAAAATCCAAAAAAAAAATAAAAAAAACACGGTGGTAAAAATATTCCCTCTGCCCGCGTGGCTCGGCTCGGCCTCAGAACATACATTTTATTCCCTATGGAATGCAGTGAAGCATGGTGTTATACACAGCGAAACTCCACATTTTTCGCACATTATTTTAGACCTTTTGTCTTTTTCTTTAGTACTACACATCCTGCAGCGTTTATACGTGGGCGATTCCATGGGCATGTGGTCTCCAACGTTGGTTAACCGTAACCGCAGCTCCGCTGGAACAACGTGTAAAGCCTTTTGGCGATTTTCTGACAAGGCAAGTTTTTTTCTGCAGACATAATTAGCAAGGTTGAGCGACCGCCGTTTTCTGCTCGTAAATCCACTAATCAGTCCCCTTGCCACAGATACACGGAATTCAAGATTCGACAGTTTTGTTACATTGGCATTCTGGCAATATATCAAATAGGCATTCGTTATACTTGCATCCAGCAGAAAATAGAATATACGTAGCCACCATTTCTTACTCCTTCTGCCAACTGAATATGTGCTTTTTATTTGATCGAACCGATCCACGCCCCCCATCCTTTTTGTATATTCCTTGATAGCTGCAGGGCAATCGATCACTTTCTTTGTGCCGTCTTTTTGAGTCCGTAGGATACTAGTTTTCCCAATCTTTGGATGATATGCATTTGTTAGCACTAGGACCTCTTTGGTATCTTGCCAAACTAGGAAAGCTACGTTCCCCTTAACCCTCCATTTAAATTCTCCTTTTGCAAGCTTTAATTTACGTTTACCCTTTATAAGAGCTGGCAGATCTTTCCTGTGTCTTCGTACAGTTCCAGTAGCATAGATCCCATTTTCGTAAAGATATTGCATTAATTCGTAACCACAGAAAAAATTGTCGAATGTTACAATAATGTGATATTCATTTAGTGCTTTATCGATTAGCTTTTCCGTGAGAGTTTTTACAACCTTCTGCCCCAAGCCTTGTTCTGTTCCTGATTCAGATTTTCCTGTATAAATGTAGAATTCATAAAGGTATCCGGTACTACTGTCACAGCGACACCATACCTTGTAGCCTCTTTTTATGGGCTTAAGAGGCATATATTGCTTCATAGATGACCGGCCTTTGAAGAGAATCATTGATTCGTCAATGCTTTGAGATGAGGAATCTTTAGCATTTGTCAAACACGAACGAACAATCATATCCAACATCGGACGTAATTTGTAAAGCTTATCGAAGTTCGGGCTTGTCCGCGGTGGTTGTTGCGAGTTATCATTTAAATGCAAACATTGCATTATTTTTTTAAATCTTTTTACAGGCATAACTTCTGCTATTTCATCTACTCGGAAACCAGGATCAGATGACCAATAAAGGTCAATAGAAGGAATTATATTGTATCCCATGATTATAATAATCCCTAAGAAGGCTTTCAGTTCTTTTTTATCCAATTCTATCCATCCTTCTACTTTACTTTGCTCAGCGTAGAGGTTTGTTTGATATACTATCGAATCAAAGACTTCGTCAGTAAAGAACTTTTTAAACAAGGTTGCAGGTCTTATTCGGCTGCTAAACATTTGTTGAGGTCCCATAGGATTTTCATCATAGATGCTAGGTGTTGGTCGATATGTGGTCCATTTAGTTTTTTTCCAGTTCTCTTCATCGCCATCCGAGTCATCTGTTTCCGAATCATTATAAACATTAACTGGTGATTTCGTCCTTGGCTCTGAGGTCGGCTGAGTACCAGATGTACTGGGTAAAACTTCAGTCCTTGTTGGCCGCCTTGGACGATCGCGTTGGGATGACTGGGGTATAGGTGTAGGTGTAAAATCAACAGGTGAACTGCTAGGCTGAATTTCTGGAGCTATTGGGCTACTAGGTGGATCGGGCGTTGGTGCCATAGGACCTTCATTAGGTTCTTCATAGTTTTCTAGAATTTTTTGAAGTTTCGCGGTACTGTACTGAACCTCGTCTTCATCAGATTCCAAACCATCATCAGATACATCGGGATCATCGGGGAGACCAAATATTTCTTCCAATTTATTAATTATTTCTAAATCGTTGAGTATTCTTCTACTCCTACTCATTTTCCAGACAATCTGTAATAAGCAAAAAAGAAAATATGCACAACATGCCCACACCAAACATGCCCACGGGCAAAGGGAATATATTTACCACCATAAAAAAAGGATCACACAGGCAGAGGGAACATATTTACCACCACAACAAAAGCGTGTAAAAAAAAAGTCGTAAATTCATAATAAAAAATTCGACTGAATTCAGATACAATATACATTAGAGAATAAGATTAATAACAACTTACCTTTTGAAAGTCGCAAAATTTGAAGATGCATAAAGATTTGCCGGAGGTGCCGAAATTCACTAGTTTTCAAACTTGTAACTGCCACAGACTAAAAAAAATGTACGACGACCGTTCATAAATCCTAGTAAAAAAATTGTTAGTAAGAAATCAACAATTTGTTGCCATAGAAAAAAAAACGACCACTCAATTCGTTTCCGAAAAAATACCAAAAAAGTATGGTGGGAAAAATATTCCCGCTGCCTTATAAAGGGTTAATTAATTTTGATCATTAAATTGATCAATAATGTGTCAAATATTATTCTAGCATCTAGTTCACACTCTCTGGAGTCAGTGTGGGTTAAGCAGGAGCTGAAGTGGGACGGTGATGACGTGGACTATGAGCAAAACAAGGAGCATGAGCCGGGCCCCGTTGTGCTGAAGGAGGAGTTGGAGCTGGGCCCCGTGGTGCTCCAGCCGCCCGATGCGGTCTACACGCGCAGAGGTTAGCTACTTGACTATCCCTACATTTTTATTTATTTATTTATTTATTTATAGCCTTTTCTCAGATACATATTATTAGGTATAGTTCATTTATACAAATATTTTAATTCATTGTGTATCTGTGTGCCCTTTGGCAGAGGCCTCCTCCAACACTTTCCAATCTTCTCTTTTCCTTGCCAGTCTAGTCCAGGTTTTGCCAGCTGTCATAGTGATACTACTTTGTTCCACTTATCCCCTCCTCTAATTACATGGCCAGCCCATTTCCACTTCAGTGCTCTTAGCTTTAACACCACATCTTGGGTCTTTGTAGATTTTCTAATTATGTTATGATTGATTTTGTCTATTTTCCTTGTTCCCATCATACTTCGTTCCATGCTTTGCTGACAGGTACAAAGCTTGGTTTGTTGTGACTTTGTGAGCGCCCATGTCTGGCATCCATATGTTAGGATGGGGAGTATGCAGGTGTTGAATAGTTTTTCCCTTAACTGTGCTGCTTATTGTTTTGTTTTCATTATTTCCCTATATGACCAGTAACTATATCTTCCAAGCATGCCCTATTCGTGTCTCAATTTCTTTGCTTGACATATTGTTTATTTTGATTATTTGGCCTAAATATGTATACTCATCCACATATTCAATGGGTATGTTATTTACCATGAGTATTTCCTTCCCTCTGTTAGTCATTGCTTTAGTTTTTGATGTATTCATATTTAAGCCTACCTCTTTGCTATGTATGTCAAGATCCGTTAGCATTTTCTGAAGCTCTTGGGAAGACTGCAAACAGAATGATATCATCCGCAAATCTTAGGTTTGTTAGCTGTTCGCCATTAATTCTTAGGCCACACTTCTGCCATTCAAATTTTCTGAAGACATCCTCAAGCACTGCAGTAAATAATTTTGGTGAGAGTGGGTCTCCTTGTCGTACACCCTTTTCTATTTTGATGATTTCTCCTTCTTTTTCTAATTTCACCCTTGCTGTACTACCCGTATAGTTATTCTTTATTATTCTAATATATTTATCTTCCACTCCTTCAATGCATTCCAAATTTTATTATGATCCAAAGAATCGAAGGCCTTGCAGTAATCTATGAAGCAGCAATACACTGGTAGATCATATTCCTACTTTCCGAATATTTGCCGCACCACATGAACGTGGTCAACCACTGAGTACTTGCTTCGGAATCCGGCCTGTTCTCGTGGTTGGTTCTCATCGAGTACCTTAGTTATCCGGGCTAGAATGATTTTAGAGAAAGTTTTATATATATTTGATGTTAAACTTATTGGCCTGTAGTTTCCGACATCATTTCTGTCCCCCTTTTTATGTATCAAAATTATAGTAGACGTGGTCCGGTGTGGTATGATTTCGGTTTCTAATACATTAATACGTTAATTGTAATAGATGTATTTTTTAACTGTTTTTGTGTACAATAAAGCGTTTACTTACTTACTTACTTACATCATTGAAGATAGAAGTCAGTGCTAGAAGAATAACATGCTGAGCTGCTAACATGAGTTCATTTGTGATGTTATCAGCACCGGGAGCTTTTCCCTTTTTCTGCGTTTTTACAGCCTGTTGGACTTCTCTTTCTAGTATTGGTGGAACATCAGTATGGTTGTCTAATGGTACATCGTCGGCCGTTCGTAGTGACGTCGAATATAAGTCCTGGTAGAATTTTGTTGCTGTTCTGATTATGTCTGGTCTCTTTGTTTTGATGCTACCTTTTGTATTTTTGATGCTTGGTATCCAGTCCTTCTTTGTGGATAGGCATCTATCCCTACATTGCTTGAGCCTTAATGATATATGTGGCGTTATCTGGGTAAAGGGACCTTACTGTCGGTATTGAGTTATGTATATTCCCATAATCTGCATACATTGAGCTATCGAACCATGTAAAAAACATGCATGTAGGTTCAATAGATATTTTTAAAAAAATTGAAACTCAAAAGTCAGAAAAGGTGATTATGAGAAAATTGAATTCAAACTTCTACACCCCATTAAAGTATGTTATTGTTGGAAGTTACATAGATAACATGCTATTTGAGGAGTAGATTGTATGGGCTTTCAGGTTTCAAGTACAATTTTGTAATTGTACCTATATCTGTTTTCGTATAGTTTACCTTGCCAAAGTGCATAAAGTAAAAAAAAATATATTGATGGATTTTGACGTGACAACGTCTTAAATTAGGTTGTGGCTCGGAGTCACTCATGAAAAAGTGTAACGCCCGCTCACGTCTGTTACGATGAGTCACCGAACGAGAGAGAGGCCCGCCGGACCGGCGAATGCCTTGCGTCTCTCTCCCACTCAAACATGATCGGTCCGCCGCGCGCGCAGCACTAGAGAATTAGGCGCGTTGAATCGGTGCGTGCTTGTGTCTCTGTCTTTCTCGAGCGTTCTTGGCGTTGGAAAAACAAGAAAGCGTCATAATACAAGTTCACACGTGTGGTTAAAGTATCGTCAGCTGTGTCTGTAGTGAAAATGTGGAGTGCTTAGATTCGTCATTTACAACAACTACAACAATAAAGGTAAATAATTGTACACTGATATTTCATTATCGTAAACTATGATTGATTGATTAATTGTTAGATTGACACAAAAGTTGAGAAACTGAGTTTATAGGTTATGTCATACTATTGACAAATGTTGATAGTGTTAAGTAAATTATTAGTTTAAATCACTCTGCAATCAATCGTAATTCAGTCGATTGAGAAGAAACAGCGCGTATTGCTAGTCAAACATTTAAAATAACAAATTATAACCTCTAACCTGTCAAAACAGTGCGACCAAACAAACGAACTAAAGCGACCAATCACCACGCGCGGAGTTAGAATTTAACTGTGTTTAGCAAGAATTTCAAATTCCAATTTTAGTAAATGTTTTAATTTTCAACTTTACCATTTACAATTACAAATTTTAATTAATTTCAAATTTATTTAGCAAAAATTTGAACCTTCGATCTGAATAAATGTTTTGATTTTCAAATTGATTCTTTAAAATTACAAATATTAAGAAAAAGTGGCAGATATAAGAAAACTTGATTTAAACTGTGTTGAGCAAGAATTTTAACATCTAATTTAAGTAAATGTTTTAATTTTCAACTTCATCATTTACAATTACACATTTTAATTAATTTCAAATTTATTTAGCAAAAATTTGAACCTTACCTATTGGAAATAGTATTTTTTTATAACTGAAAAAAATAAATATATAAAATACTGGTAGCAAACAATAGCTTCAATGATCGATATCTCCGCAACTAATTGATAATCGATATCTCCGCAACTAATTGATATATCGAAAAAGTTTTCAAATAAATTTTGTAGAAAAAATAAGATCAATAATATAATATGAAATAAATAATATATAAAATAATATTTAAAAATATAATATATAAAATATAAATAATATATAAAATAATATATAAAATAAATATTAAATAAAATAAAATAAATTAAATTAATATTAATGATATTATTATCATTTTAAATTTAAAATGAATCATTTTAATGTACAAGTTTTAGAAATTAATATATTTTCAAATGTTCAACAGGAATCACCACTCTCAAAACAATGGAAACGGACGAGCAAATGCCTTCAACGTCCAGTACATCAATGGAGACGGAGGATATCGTGCCGTCGACGTCTGCAGTACCTTTCGTTGTTCCACACACCACCTCTACCGCCAGAACGAATGCTCAGCGACAACGTGAGTACAGACAACGTCAAGCATTGACCAGAACTCCTGAGCAGGTGGCGGCCTTCGCAAAAGCTGCTGCTGAGAAACGACGTGAGTCCAGAGTACGCCAAGCAGCCTCCAGAACTCCTGAACAAGCAAGAGCCTTTGCAAAAGCGGCCGCGGAGAGGCAACGCAGGTGCAAGCTACGTAAATCTGCTAACATAGCCCTCACCAGCGGTACGTCAGAGTCACCTGCTTCAACGTCCTGTTCTGTGGTGGAGAGAACAAGCGTTCCTGTCGTGGCGGAGAGAACGAGCGTTCCCCTAACTAACGCTCAACGGCAACGTGCATTCCGACAACGTAGAGCTGCATTTTATCGGACTGTGTATTGACTGAAACGTGGATGCGCGACACTAGTGAACCAACTCCAATCAAGGATTATGAGTGCGTATCCAGGGAAAGTAATCGAACTAACTCAGATACCAACGCGGCTGGTGGAGTGGCGATCTATCGTAAATTATCATCGACATCTACGGCGGAAGTGGTCCAAGTTGCGATTACAGACGCAACTCGTGTCATTAAAACCAAGGGTGACATGTGCATGATTGAAGTTACTTGCTTCACCGCTAATACTAGCTTCAAGTTTATACTCGGTGCTGTATATATTCATCCAGGAGCTAGTATGCAGGACATTGGAATGTTACTATGGCAAGGACTCGGTCCGTACGTTCACAACAGCCAGTACGTGCCACCGTTCGTGCAAGTTGATTCTAGTATACCGATTCTTCTGTGTGGTGATTTTAACAAAAACGTAAAGTCTGACAACTCGTTTCTTAATTTCATGAAATATTCGTATAATCTTGATTGCGTATCCAACGTTTTTAAGTCAACTACGTTAAAAGGAACAACCATCGACTTGACTTTCGCAAGACACATTACAGCAGAAACACTTCCTTTCATTTCATATTTCTCCTATCATCGTCCTATCCTCAACAAAATCACTCAAATAGGAATTAGTTAAGTTTAAGTTTACATGTACAATGTTTTAGTAAACAAAATATATTTCTATAGTTAAAATTTGTGCAATTCTTATTTTCATTCAATTCCTTGTTCCTATTGTGCAATTTAATAATATTCATATCAATAAATATTCTACCGAGAAAAAGACGTTGTCACGTAAAATCTTCCTTCGCCCGTAAAACCGACTTTACAGGCAACCATTTTTTTTTTTTACTTAACTTTATTTTTATATTTCTGTTATATAGCAAATATAATAATACATATATTGGGATAGTTTCAAACATCTGCTTGTAACGGATCCAACGCTACAATAATAAAAAAAATTGTACCCCCCTATTTTTTCAATTTTTTTATTTTTAGATTTTTTCCTACGCTCACAATCAATTACTGAGCTGGATTCCAAATTTCATCCTTCTAGGTCATCTGGAAGTAGGTTAGGTTTAGGTACTATATGTCAGTCAGTCAGTGCTAAAATTTACGACTTTTTGACATTTATATCTTTATAACCGTTTGAGCTAGCTTCATGAAATTTGGACTTCTAGATGTCTTTATGGATAAAATTAAAGTACTTTTATGTGTTTACGTTAAAGAGTTTTTGAGTTATAGAAGGGTCAAAAGTGGCACCAAGTGGTTCGTGTAATATTACACTCGGCGCTGGCTAGCCAGTTCCTTTGCTTGAACTCGGCTTGACACGCTGCCGCGTGTCTAGATCCACTATCGGACTAGGATATCACTACAATAATGAAATCATTCGCTAGGGACTTGCCGGCCATGTAACTTGTCCCTGTGGCCTGGACTGCTTTTTTTTTTAAACTCAAACCATTTTATTATTATTTGGGACCTAGTACTAAATTCTTCACAAGTGTGGTTCACCTTATACACAATAATCTGTGGCTATTGTGTATTACGCAAGTGAGACATATGTTATACTAGTAATATTAATATCCTAAGCCCACCTATCAACTCACTTCAACAACTTTGGACACGTGATTCCACCCTGTCTCACACCAGATTCGTATTTAAATATGATAGATAGACTGCTTGCCCATCGTACCTACCGTACATGATTATAGTCTGCCCACCGTACCAAAACAAAATCTAAATATGTACACACACTCTTCGTTCACCTTTCTCCCTAAGGTCCTGCCAAATCAGATCGTAGTTTACGTGATCAAATGATTTTGACAGTGCACACTCCTACACCAGAAGCATCTATGGATGCCTAGACACCTGTGCACCAAAAATAGTTAAAATTAATTCAGCTACTTAATCGTAAGGAATATACATACATAATTCAATCTTCGAAATAGATAGGTGATTGGAATGAATTGCAAGTAGTGAATATCGAACATTATCGAATGGTTCACCCCGTTTTTGCATAATTTTCTATGTACGAATTCTTTGTGGCATTATTTAGTAGCCATATTAGGCTTTATGCATAAACTGTTCTCGCAGAATCCGATTTCGCATAGTTTAATTACGCAGAATTACGTTAGTCCGAATAGGATATAGTCATATCTTTAAAATAATCATAAATTTATCTTGCCGAAAACTATCCTGACAGAAATATGTATTGTCCCGTCCCCTAACCAACCGATTTCTCTGGTCGCAGTTAGATTTTTTTGGCTGGTTTTCGGTTATTTAAGGGTCACAGTACTATCCTGACCCGACCTACTTTGCTGGTTTTCGTTTCGAACAATCGATAATACTAATTAAAATAGGTATGCTAAATAAAATTATGTATAATAATAATCAGTCATCATAATAGTATGCTTACCTTAATTTCGGTCAATTTTTAGGGTTCCGTACCTCAAAAGGAAAAAACGGAACCCTTATAGGATCACTTTGTTGTCCGTCTGTCCGTCCGTCCGTCCGTCTGTCAAGACCCTTTTTCTCAGGAACGCGTGGAGGTATGAAGCTGAAATTTATATCAATTACTCAGGTCTACTGTCCCTTGAAGCTGTGAAAAAATCAAACTTCTAAGCCAACGCAATCAAAAGATATTAAAGACGTTTATGCCGCAAATTTTCGACACTTGCAAGGGAATCAAAACCTACAGGGTGCTTCCCGTGAACTCAGAATCTTGAAATTTGGTACGAAGCAACGTCTTATAGCATAGATAAAGGAAAAATTACGAAAACCATAAATTTTTAGTTACATCACATAATATATTTTTTTTTAATAATTTTAAACTTACTACCCATTTCCTCATAAACGCGTAGAGGTATTAAATTGAAATTCATACCAAATACTCAGGTCTATAATACCTTTAAGCTGTAACAAAATCAAACTTCTATGTCAACGCAATCAAAAGAAACAGCAATTTAAGCTGCATATTTTGAAACTCGCAAGTACTCGCAAGGGAATCAAAACCTAAAGGGTACTTCCAGTCGACCTAGAATCTTGAAATTTGGCATGAAGCAACGTTTTATAGCACACATAAAGGAAAAATTCCGAAAACCTTAAATTTTTAGTTACATTACAAAATATATATTTTTTAATAAATATAAACTTATTACTTTTTTCCTCATGAACGCGTAGAGCTATCAAGTTGAAATTCATATCAAATACTTAGATCTAATTGCCTTTAACCCGTGAAAAAAAAAAATTATAAGAACTTTGTAAACCTTGCAGGTTTGTACGGAACCCTCGGTGCGCGAGTCCGACTCGCACTTGGCCGGTTTTTTTTATTTATTACTAAGGAGATAGGGAATATCCGAACATGTTCTTTTTGATTGGCCTTGACAAATAAGAAAATACTGTATTCAGATATGCAAGCGTGTCTCGAACGGCTCAGGCCTGAAATATCTGTTTTCCTAAAATGTACAATTCTCAAAAAGTCTACGTACTCATCATGTTTGCATTCCTATTTTGTCAGCTTTATCGAAATGTCTTCAATTTAAAATGTGTGCAGTCTTAGAAGGTCTTCTATTCATAATGTTTACATTTCTATAATTTCAGTATGTGCCTAATATCAGCATTACCATAATGTTAGCTTTTTTAAATAGGCTATCGTCTTATTATTATGTTTGTTTTCCCATATCGTCTGCTTTATTTTCAAATCAATGTTCTAAACATAAAAGGCTTAATTGCTTGCATATTTACTCTTTGATAAATATCTGTACCTAATTACATTAATATTTTATTATATTGATTATACGAAATGGTCGAAAGGTTTCGTACAAAAACAAAAAGTGTTCAAAAGTGTAGCGATCGGATAGCTCAGTTGGAAGAGCAATGCGCCGGAAACGCAGAGGTCGCGGGTTCAAATCCCGCTTCGATTGTAGTAGATCGCATTCAATTTTTCTTTCTTAATTTACCTTTGTGTCATTATTTATAAAACAGTGTTCGTTCGTAACCAGTTTCATATAAGAACAAAATATTTTTCGTTCTCAACTGGTTTCGTACCCAAACGAAGGTATTTTCGTAGTTGAGTTTGGTACAAAAATTAATGCTAATAAATGCGAAAATAACAGTCTGTCTGTCTGTTACTCTTTCAAGGCTAAACCGCTGAAGCGATTTCGATGAAATTTGAAGACTATGATTGGAGAAATTTCTGGAATGCCAACGTTATAAGGCGGATATTTTGATGTTGCAGACATTTTGAGAATAAGCACTTTCTGAAAAGCGAACATTGTATAAAATCTGTAATTCTTGGAGACAGCCAATTTTAAATAGTTGACATTTTGAGAAGCTGACATTATGCAAAAGACGTGCTGACATTCTGAATAGCAGACATTTAGCGAAAAATACATTTTAGGAAAACGGATATTTCAGGCCTGAGCCGTCTCAAACAACCTTTTTTGACAAAACAATGTCTTACGTACGTTCTCCATAGGCATGACGAAATAATGTTTGAGGATGTCAATCGATTCTATTTTTTATTGGGATCAAATGTCTATATGGGACTAACTACACTTAGACTGCTCTAAAAGTCAAAGATGACCGTCAAAGTTCATCTTTCGGATTCTTATGGAGCGCTAAAACGCTCCTTACAATGGCCACCTAATCGTCACTTCATTATATGTTATGGGTACCAATATTTGTGTGCAAATTCATGGTGCTCCTACAATTATTGCTTTGTTAAAGTGTGAGGATTCTGAACACAATTTAAAAACTACGTTGGATTAAAAAAATATCATAAAATTTGCGTCACATATTTCAAAAATCCATACTAATATTATAAATGCGAAAGTGTGTCTATATGTCTGTTACCTCTTCACGCTTAAACCGCTGAATCGATTTTGATGAAGTTTGGCATAGAGATAGTTTAAGATCCGAGGAAGGACACAGGTTTTCATCCTGGAAATTATACCTAAAAAGATTGAAAAGTGAGTGAACATTTCTGTAGGGGTGCGGTGACCCTGTAGGAATAGGAAATGTAATTATTAGACCAAAAGCACAATTGCTCTTACATTTGCTGGGGCACTTTTAATAATCCCTTTTATCAAGTTCCACGCTAAGTAGTCGGGGGCAAAAGCTAGTTTATATATAAATATATATTGTTTATGACATATTGAGATAATTTTATTCGTATAACTACGGCATGCTGTACAATGTAACATTAGTTGTCATTCTATTGTTGGTATTTATAAAAAACGCATAAATCAGACCAAGTTGTTTTTCAGCTCCAACTCGATCGGCGAATGAAGAAGGACAAGCAAAAACAAATGAATACAAAACTTCACTCCAAAAGGAAAAAGAAAAACAGAAAACGAAAATGATCCCGAACTCGGACAAGAGACCTCACCAATGTAGTTATTGTAGCTCCACGTTTGCACGAAGCCGTAGTTTAAAAATTCACCTTAGGACACACACTGGCGAGAAGCCATTCAAATGTGAACATTGTACCTCTATGTTTGCAGATAAGTCTAATTTACTATCTCATCTTAGAACACACACTGGCGAGAAGCCATATAAGTGCGAATATTGTAGCTCCTCGTTTGCACAAAGCCGTATTTTAAAAGTTCACCTAAGAACTCACACAGGCGAGAAGCCACATAAGTGCATTCATTGTGGCTCCACGTTTGTGCATAAATCTTCTTTATTATCGCACCTTATAACTCATACTGGTGGCGAAAAGCCATTTAAATGTGATCATTGTACTTCTACATTTACAACTAAGTCTCATTTACAAGTTCACTTTAGAACACACACTGGTGAGAAGCCATTCAAATGTGATCATTGTTCCTCTATATTTACAAATAAGTTTAATTTACGAGTTCACCTCAGAATACACACTGGCGAGAAGCCATATAAGTGCAATCATTGTAGCTCCACGTTTACACAAAGCCGTGGTTTAAAACGTCACCTTAGGACACACACTGGCGAGAAGCCATTCAAATGTGAACATTGTACCTCGATGTTTACAGATAAGTCTAATTTACGAGTTCATCTTAGAACACACACTGGCGAGAAGCCATATAAGTGCTATCATTGTAGCTCCTCGTTTGCACAAAGCCGTAGTTTAAAACTTCACCTAAGAACTCACACAGGCGAGAAGCCACATAAGTGCAATCATTGTGGCTCCACGTTTGAGCATAAATCTTCTTTATCATCGCACCTTATAACTCATACATTTAAATGTGATCATTGTTCCTCTACGTTTACAAATAAGTCTAATTTACGAGTTCACGTTAGAGCACACACTGGTAAGAAGCCATTTAAATGTGATCATTGTACTTCTATGTTTGCATATAAGTCTAATTTAAATGTTCACCTTCGAACACACACAGGCGAGAAGCCATATAAGTGCAGTCATTGTAGCGCCTCGTTTACACATAGCGGTACTTTACGATCTCATCTTAGAACGCACACAGGCGAGAAGCCATACAAGTGCAGTCATTGTAGCGCCACGTTTGAGTATAAATCTTCATTATTATTGCACCTGTGCGGGTAACTTTATATGTGATTTCCAATGAAACAAGGTGATCGTTAAACTAATTATTTATTTAGAAAGTAAGTGTTAGGTACAACGTGTAAGGAGCGTCTGCCCAACCAGTCGGTAGGCTCGTTACAGGAATTTGCCTACCTAATTAAAAAAAAATCACATACAATTTTTTTATAACTTAGATGTAATATGCACTCTTGAACTAAGTACACGTACACTAATAATATTATTTCTCATACGAACACATATGGTTGGAGAATTAATGTTAATAATAATTGTGTTAGTGTTAATTATTTAAGCTTGTTTATTTAAACAATTATTGATTGTAAATCTCATAAAGTAACATGACTTAGTATTTTAGGGTATTTATGACTTAGTTGTAAAATGATTTGAATTGTATATGTATAGCAATTACCTTCAAAAAGCATTCTACATGGATCTATTTTGAATAAAATCATTTTGATTTTGAATACACGGACTGTCCCGTTTGCTGCGGTTGCACCATGCCGCCACGCGGTACAGTCTGAGGCAGCGTTTCGACGTTCTTGCGTATCCAGTTTCGCACGTGAGTCTTACAACGTGCGCGTATGGCGTATATTAGAACCACAAGTAGAATCACGCCGGCAACTATGATTCCTATTACGACATAGTTTAACTTTGCATCTACTTGGCTGGATACCGTGTGGACCTGGGCAATCGCGATATTGTTGTTCTGCGACTCGTCCTCCGTACTATATCCGTGGCCCATGGTATCGACGAAAACTTAGGTACACAATCAAGAAAACAATAGGTACGTGTTTACGTGACTTCCGGAAACTGGTTACGCTGAGTAGAAACCTCCTCATTATATACACTAAAATACGTGCACAAAATAGCTTATCATAACTAAAACCATTTTAACAGATGTAACGTGTACATCAGCATTAAACTTAAAAGTAGGTTTATATCTTACCAACTAGTATAGCGCTGTACATTATTTAACCTATTTAATTACATCACTTTGTCTTTGTCATGATTACTGACGTTGCATCTCGGTTCAGCCGCACCGTATGATACAACTGCAGTAACACGACACGTAAATGTAAACACATTTGACAATTAGAACTTATCATGTTAGTAAAAATCACACACTAACTAATCTATTTATAACATTAACAAAATACACAGCACACACAATTTACCTGTATATAACCAACCTTCACTTACGTATAATGACATCAGCGGGCGTTAACTTCCACGCTGGCAGTTGATGTACTGACGCTATATAAATAAATAAATAAATAAATAAATATTAAGGGAAAATCTTACACAAATCGACCTAGTCCCAAACTAAGCAAAGCTTGTACTATGGGTACTAGACGACGATATACATAATATATAAATACATACATAGATAACATCCATGACCCAAGAACAAATATTTGCACAAATATTTGCCCCGGCCGGGATTCGAACCCGGGACCGCCGACTCAGTGGGCAGGTGTCTACCAACCGAGCCAAACGCGTCGTCAAATAAAATATATATTGTGGTGTGTATCGTAATTTCTAACTGTCTACTCATCTATATGAAATCTGACCGGCCTATGCACAACCCTTCCACTGCGTGTAGTCCGAATAATAGGTGCAGGTGTCGGTGCTGCTAATGGCGATTCCCGCTCATTAGCGTCTCGAGACGTGTTCCGCTGGTGCTACACTAATGCAGTGGTACGCGCGGTTTATATCTAATTTCGTAAAAATCTGTTTCCCTGCCAGTATAAAAGTAAAATCCTGCAACCGTGGAATTGGATACCTATCGGGCTTTGTTACTACATTGAGCATCCGATAGTCTCCACAAGGTCGTAAGTCCCCATTCTTTTTAGTTACTACATTTAACGGACTAGCCCACGCACTTTTTGAAGGTCAACAAATACCTAATTGTTGCATTAATTCGAACTCCTTTTTAGGGTTCCGTAGTCAACTAGGAACCCTTATAGTTTCGCCATGTCCGTCTGTCCGTCCGTCCGCGGCTTAGCTCCGTGATCATTAGTACTAGAAAGCTGAAATTTGGTATGAGTATGTGTATGTATAACGCTGACAGAACGGTAATATAAAATTTAAATATTTTTTTTTCGGGTACCTCGAACACCTAAAGTGGTGGTGATTTTTTTTTTCTTTTCAACACTGGTGTGTGGGGTGTCGTTGAATAGGTCTTGTAAAAATAATAGGGGTCTTCTAACATTATTTTTTGATAAAGTCAGCAGTTTTGTAAATATTAACTCCAATAACAAAAAAAATAGTGTCCCCCCCCCCCCCCCCCTCTAACTTTTAAACCACGGGTCAAAAAAATTCGGACAAAATTCATGTTAATGAGGCCTTATAAGTACTTTCAATGAAAACTATATTGAACAAAATCGGTCGAGCCGTTTTTGAGTTATCTCCAAATTTCATATTTTTTCTTTAAAAGGTCATAAGTTGACTTCCAGAAGGTAATAAGTGATTACAGTTTCTAGGGCGTTTACGACCTTTTTATAGAGCTTAAAATCTTTCTTAACGTAAACCTCGGGCTTAAAACAGCAGTTTATTGTGAAGGATGAGCAACTACGGAACCCTACACTGAGCGTGGCCCGACATGTTTTATTTACTTTAAAATACCTATCTGGGGGAAGTGGCCTTGCACGCGCGAACACCGGCGGAACCGACGTTTCAATATAATGTAACACATTGTGCGGCGGCATTGACAGTGTAAATAGAAGGTTGGTTTATACTCACAATTTCTGCAGCGACCTTGCTCTCTGTGGTCTGATCTACCAATTTTCGTGCATTCAGATCCACTAACAGTCTACGATGGGCCAGGAAATCGGCTCCCAAAATAGGCTGTCTTACATCTGCCGCTACAAACTCCCATCTAAACGGTCTACGGAGATTAAAATTTAAAACTAAGGTCTTTGTCCCGTACGTTTTAATTTGACTTCCGTTCGCGGTATAAAGTCTATATTTCACACACTCGCGAGTATAATGCCTATTTTTCACTGGCACTATACTTATATCCGCACCGGTATCTACGAGAAATTTTAGTCCGCTTTCCTTGTCCGTAATACATAAACGACGGCTAGGCGATGTAGTTCAAACCTCCGTCGTAGCTTGCACCATCGCACTTAGTTTTCCGAACTCGATGCTTGCCACGCGCACGGTTGGCTGCATTTATTGGCTTTCGAGCCGTAACGAAAGTGATAATGACAAAGCCAGCCCGGACTGTCCTTGGCACGACGCGAACGACCTTGCGATGCGCTCCTGCTTCTCGAAGACGACGTATGGTTGCGGCGACCTTGACGCCCACGACTCCGCGGCCTGGATCGCGACGTTTCCATGGCCGTTATCCTCGCGCCAATTTTGGCGATTTCCACCATTATTTGCGCTACGTCCTTCGAAGTGGCTGCCGTTACTGCGTCGTACGAACGTTGTGAGCACGTCGGATGTGTGACCTCCGAAACGTAGCTCTGTCTCGTAGCCTCTGCGACGTTGTCCGCGATTATTGCTAACTTGTCTAGATCGCTGGTTTCGGTGACGGCCAGGACTCCTCGTACCGTGGTCGGTAGTCTACCTTGCCACAAAATTCGTAGAGTCTCATCGGGGAAATTTTCACGAGCAACGTCCCTCATTCTCGTCAATAGCTGCCTCGGTTTCATATCCCCTAATTCCATCTCGCCTATAAGTACGCACCAATGCCAGTTCTCGAGAATGGTCGTGCCACGCTCTATTGGGGCCGATCTATCATCACGGACAGGACTATTGTAGCCAATAAGCCTGATATCGTGTTGGTAGACCGATCCGAGCGCCAGGCAGCACTCGTCGACATCACCATCCCTCGTATCTTGTGTAGTGTTATTAGAACGTAAAAATAGGTATAATATTACTATAGAATATAAGAAAGGAGACTTAGTGTTATTAAAATACTTAAACGGGTTTACTCACGTCGTAGAAGTCGAATAACGCTCGACAAGTTTCGAATCGGTACGCGATTCATCATCAGGAGAGACGATTTTTGCCTCCGCCGGTCACACCCGCGTCGAGCAGCCGCGCGGACAGGGCGCGTGCCCGCAGTGTTCGGTTGACCGCCGCCGCGACTGATCGTCTCTCCTGATGATGAATCGCGTACCGATTCGAAACATGTCGAGCGTTATTCGACTTCTACGACGTGAGTAAACCCGTTTAAGAATTTTAATATGTCTGAGACTCGCGGTAGTTTTCTATGTAAAATAGACTTAGTGTTATTGAAAAACGAGGATAGAAGTAATTTAGGTTCATTATATCTAGGACCATTTGAAGTAATTGATGTTGAAAACTCAAATGTAAATAATAATATAATATACAGATTAATTAAAATAAACCTATGTCTGTAATGTGATATGCAATAAATGTTATTTTCTATTCTATTCTAAACTATTTTTTTTTATATCAATCATCAATTATATATAAGTATATAGTGAACTGTACACTGTAGTGAAATAATGAAAATAAATGTTCATTATTTTTATTTTTGAAAAAAAAAAGTTATATTGTATAAGATCTAGTGGTATCCCCCGTAGCTCTTAAGTAAAAGTGTAGTAGGTAAGTTTATTCAGAAATAAATGAGGTTTGGCAAACGTCGGGTGTACTTACTTACTTACTCCGTTGGCTCAGCGACCCAAAGTGGATCTTGGCCTCCGATACGAGATGGTGCCAGCGCGCCCTGTCTTGAGCGATCTCCTCCCAGTTTTCTGCATTCAGAGCGCGTAGGTCCTTGGTCACTTCGTCTCTCCACCGGTATCTCGGTCGGCCGACCGGTCGACGACCTACAGGCTGCCCAATGTACGCCTTCTTTACCGCCCTGTCATCCGGCATTCTTTCCAGATGCCCGAGCCAACGGAGTCTTGCTGCCTTAATCTCCCCAATGGTATTCGGCTCAGACACCAGATCCTCCAGTTCTTGGTTCTTACGGATCCTCCAGCTACCATCCTCCCTCTGCGTCGGTCCCAAGATCTTACGAAATATTTTCCTCTCGGCAACGAGAAGCTTGTTTTCCTCTTTTAGGGTTAGTGTCCAGGCCTCGCATCCGTACATTAAGATAGGTCTTATGACGGTTTTATAGACTCTAATCTTAGTCTACCGACGCATCACCTTAGACACCAACACCTTATGCAGAGCCGCCGCGCATCTCAGTGTATTCTGAATGCGAAATTCAATCTCCTGTTCTCTGCTATTGGAGTCATTAATCAGACAGCCTAGGTACTTGAATTTCTCCACTCCCTTATACGTAACCCCATCTACGACCAGGTTTTCTCTAGGCTCCAAGATATTCCTGTATCTCCGCATGTGTAGGAACTCAGTCTTCTCCCTGCTGATTTTCAGGCCAACCCTTGAGCCTTCCTCGCCCAATACCTTCGTCTTCTCGGAGATGGTCACACTGTTCTCTCCCAATAAGGCTAAGTCATCTGCGTATCCGACTATCTTATGCTGGCCATTCAACATCACTCCACCGTCCAATATTTGCACTTTCCTGATGACGTGTTCTAGAGCTAAATTGAACAGCATAGGAGACAACGCATCTCCCTGCTTGAGACCAGTAATGACATCAAATTCATCTGTCAACTCTCCCCCAACCTTCACCCGCATTTTACTCACACCCGTGGCGACTACAATGAGCCGTACGAGTTTATCTGGGATCTTGAAGTTTCTCAGGATGGAGAAGAGTGATTGTCTGTCAATACTATCGTAAGCTTTGGCGAAGTCTACAAAAAGGCAGTGTACTCCCTGCGCAAATTCCCATTTCTTCTCCATGAGCTGTTTGAGGAGAAAGATCTGGTCCACTGAGCTACGGTTACGCCGAAATCCACACTGGTAATCACCAAGAATCTCTTCGGCATACTTTTACAACCGACCCTACTGGGCACATACGAGAAAACTTTGTAAGCTGTGAAGAGGAGTGCTATTCCTCTGTAATTCGAGCACTTCTTCTTACACCCCTTCTTGTGTACTGGACAGATGACCCCGACGTTCCACTCAGCTGGTTGCCGTTCCTGTCGCCATATTAAAAGCAGTAGCTCATGCAAACGGGACTGTGCTTCACCCCCGCCACGCTTCCATAATTCCCCTGCCAAGCCGTCAATACGTGGGGCTTTATTGTTTTTCAGGCGCATGATGGCTCTCCTGACTTCCTCAAAATCCAGTTGATCTTCACCATCACTGCGTACCTGAGCTTCCTGCACGTGATCTTCATTCACTGGACAGTTCAAGAGACTTTGAAAGTAATTTCTCCACATATTTTTAATTTCTATAGGGTCTGAGATCAAGTTTCCATCGACATCCTCGAGTAATTCGATATTAGGCTGATAACCTTTTCGGACAGTCTGGACTTCCTTGTAGAATTTACGGGTATTACCTGTTCCGATCAGGGTCTCCATACTCCTTACAGTGTCCTCCAGATGTCTACGTTTAGCCTGTCTAATAACCCTGCGGCAGTTATACCTAGCCTCCTGGTACTTTTCTTTCCAAGAGTCATCTTGCTCCGCCAGGGTTTTGTATTTCCGCCTCTCTTCTACGGCCACCTCACACTCATCCGTCCACCACTTCTTTCGCCTCTGGCGTTTACGCCTTCCCAGTACCCTCAAGCCCACCTCTTTCACAATATCCCTGGTTTTTTCCCATGTAGCATCGACATCATCCACAGATTCCAAAGCTTCGAATCTATTCCTGAGTTCCAGTCTGAACTGCTGCCGTAAGTTCTTATCCTTTAGCGATTCTGTACAGATTTCAGGCTCCATCGCTGTACCCCTAGTTCTCTTGGCACTTTTGATCCGAAACTTCACTTTTATCACCAGAAGATAATGGTCGCTGTCACAATCCGCTCCTCGGAATGTTCTGACGTCCTCTATTGCACTCTTATGCCTGTTGTCGACGAGAACATGGTCGATTTGGTTTATCGTTCGCCCATCTGGCGACTTCCATGTCCCTTTATGTATATTCTTATGTGGATACATGGTACTTGCAACAACCATTGATTTCGAAACAGCAAAATTTATTGTTCTGAGGCCATTATCGTTCGTATCTGCGTGCTTGCTGTGTCTTCCAATGGTCGGCAGGAAGATTTCCTCGCGGCCCACCTTTGCATTGAAATCCCCCATTACCATCTTAGTATCGTATCCGGGAATTTGATCGAACACATTCTCGAGTTCATCGTAGAAACTATCCTTAGCCTCATCGTTACTAGTCTCGGTTGGTGCATAAACGTTCACATTGGTGGTGTTTGCGAAACGGCCTCGTAGGCGTAAAGTACAGATTCTGTCAGATACTGCTTCAAAGCGTAAAACACTCCCAACTAAATTCTTACTTATGAGAAACCCTGTACCATTCGTGTGCTGACTACTATCTGCCCCGCTATAAAACAGTATTGCTCCATCATCTAACTGGCATTCTCCTTTTCCCGGCCAGCGGACTTCCTGTAATGCAGCTAAATCTACCTTATAACGTTTCAGCTCTTTTTGTACTTGGTACAAGGCTCCCGGCCTGAATAAACTACGAACATTCCATGATGCTAATCGGAGGTCCATTTTGCCATGCATTTGGTCGTCGGTATAAGGAGATCGTACCCCAAGCAGCACATTAGTGAATTTTGCAGCTTATCTTATAGCTTTAAGTTCTAAATGAGTGGTTTAACAGTGTTTGATACAACTTATAGCTTTAAACACAACTCAAAACTGTATATGAGTTCATCCTATCACTTGTAGTTGCATAGGAGCGTTTTTTGTTTCTACTTTATTACTTATGGTGGGATAAAGTCGATTTTGCTACTTAAAGTTGCATGAAGGTTCAAATTGTCACTCAATAAGAAGCAATAGTGCTATATTGTCACTAAACATTTTACGTCCGACATAAGGTCCCTTTTCAAATACGTTAATCATTTAGTGTTTGCCGAACCAAAATTATAGGTTTTTGGTAAGAGTTTAATACTAAAGTGCTCTAAAAATTAAAACTATCAAAATTAAACATAAATTTATAGTCGATATCAGATGATATCACTAAATATTTTACCACCGACGATAAGGTCCCTTTTAGAAAATATAAAGTGGTTGTACCAACTTTTTACTAAACTTTATCTTGAATTTTGAGACTTAAAAAACTACTTTTTTAATATTTGTTCTGTTAATCTGATCTCATTTGGCTATGTTTTAGCGTAGTAGATGAACATATACATCTACTACGCTAAAACATAGCCAAAAATGTTGATTTTGACTGTTTAATTAGATTTATAAACACAAAGCTATTTTTGTTACAATAAATATTTTTTTATAATAGACAACGTTGATTCAAATCGAAGTAGCTCTTATTGAGTGTCTAATTACATATAATATTTATTCCTTCTATAATATCTAACGGAAATACACTATAAATAGGAATTTAAGTAAAAAATCCATCAATATATATTTTTTTACTTTATGCACTTTGGCAAGGTAAACTACACAAAAACAGATATACAATTACAAAATTGTACTTGAAACCTGAAAGCCCATACAATCTACTCCTCAAATAGCATGTTATCTATGTAACTTCCAACAATAACATACTTTAATGGGGTGTAGAAGTTTGAATTCAATTTTCTCATAATCACCTTTTCTGACTTTTGAGTTTCAATTATTAAAAAAAAAATATCTATTGAACCTACATGCATGTTTTTTACATGGTTCGATATCTCAATGTATGTAGATTATGGGGATATACATAACTCAATACCGACAGTAAGGTCCCTTTACCCAGATAACGCCACATATAAGGCCTTAAAATCACTTATAAGCAACTTTTACATATAAGTGGGAACATACCCTTATTTGGAACTAAAAGTTCCAAATGACTAGTACAATAGCGAATTATATCACCAATAGTGGCAAAAGGGATAATTTTACGGCTCTTTTGGAACCAAAAAATATTGCAACTTTAAGGCCTAAGAAGTACCTTATTGCCACTCCAACGCATAAATAGGTCTCAGTAGGAGGTTCTTGGAACCAAAAGCAGTTATTTTCACTTATTTCAAACCACTAACGAACTAAAAGTTCTATTATAGTTCCTATTTGCGCCTTGTCAAAATATATTTAATAGTCTTGCTTGTTTAATAGTCTACAAAAGAGCAAATAATTACTATTGGTAATATCATTCACTGCTTTGCCACTCGCAAGATACAAATAAGTGATTATTAGATTTGATAGTTCCAAATAAGGAACAAATAAGTGAAAATAAACACTGTAGGATCTTTTTTGTTTCGCCATGTTTACAAATGGAAGCCTATGAAAATTGATTATTTTAACCAGAATTTTATCACACTCACGCATAATCACAGACTTTTGATAGTTGTGACGATGTTACTTTAACATTGTACGTAACCTACAATCATTAGGTCAGGTTTTTAACAGTTTTATTTATTATCAGTATCTATTCCTTATTTAATTTAGCACTCTCTTTTTTAATATTCCTGATCAAATGAAGGGCGCGTCGAAATTTACAAAGAAAACATACTATAGTTTCACAGTAAAAAAAAATTCGCAAGAATTTCGTGCTTATTTCAATGCTTGTATAACGTAAAGTTTTAATCACAATCAAACAGACATATAAATCCAAAATGAATATGGCGGATCACGTATTACTTTTAATAAAACACAATTTGACAGTTGCCTCGCCACTCAAAGATAATTTTGGCGACTCATTTATCACTCATTGACCGAACTGAAATGTTTTCATTCGTTCACTGCGCATAACTTTCACCCATAGTTCTAATTACCACTTAAGGTAATTGTGAGATCTCTTATGGATTCTATTTAGCACCAAAAATAGGCTGCAATTTTTCTCCTTTTGGTTCTATACTAGTGGCATAAGGGTTCTTGCCACCTATATAGCACTTAGTCATGGTGGTAAATTTCACTTAAGCATCTAATTAGATATGATATACGAGCTATTTAGACCCAGTTGTGCTTGCAGTTGTACTTGGGACATTTCTTCGTATCGTATTCGCAACAATGGTTTTTTTTGAGTTTGAGTTTGAGTTTTTTTATGTGGGCGGGCCGTTAACCCGCCGCACAACCCCCGAAATGCTGGAGGACCACACCCTACTTTGGTCAGCGAGTCCATCGGACTTAGCCGGGTAGCGTAGCTAGGCTGTACTACCGACCGTTCCCCCATCCGCCAGCCAGGGGACGCCCCTCTACGCCGTGAGGTCCAGCGCGAGGAACGTCGGGTGTAGATATCATTTATTATAACAGCTCCCGCCACCGCACGTGGCTCACGAGGTGACCGCCATCTATGCCGCCATGAGGGAATAAGTTGTGTTCGATAGCCTTAAGGTTCAGTTTAGAATGGGTTTCAAAATTAAATGCTCTTTGCGTGCGGTCACAGCGACTATTTATTTGCAACTAACTTACATACACAGCGTTGTATACGAATATTATGAGAGACATGCATGTGTGTGTTAAATGAAACAAACATACCGCCCACCAAAAAATACATTTTTTCACCAGGCGGACCACTCAGGCCTAAGATTTATCAAGTTTCCACTAAGTCTATTTAAACTAAAAGATGCATATCATAAAAAATGCTAACACATGCATGTCGGCTCTTACAAATTTATATTAATAATAGGTAAGACCAGTAATAGGTCCTCACTAAACATTACTTAATTATCTATAATTAATTAAAGAAAACAATTCAATTCTTATACTAGAAATTACTTAAAATTTCAGTAAAGTAAAGAAACAAAAATTATGCCTAAACTAACATTAGGATGACACGAAAAGTCATGCAGCAAGCAATACAGAAATAAGAGTTAGTCTATATTAGTGTTCACAGGCATTTCACACAATTTAGACACCGAGCGTTTAGTAACGTCCCCACGACACCGTACACTGTACACACGAGTTGCTCCGTCTGGACCCGGGTGCTTCTGTACAATACGGCCGAGCGACCACTTTCCTGGAGGAAGTTGATCATCCTTGATTAATACTATGTCTCCGAGGTCAAATTCAGATCTCCGCTTTAACCATTTTGGTCTTTCTTGAAGTCGCGAGAGATATTCAGTTTGCCATCGGTGCCAGAAATCTCTAACGAGTTTTTGCGTAAGTTGCCACCGAGATAACCTGTTAATGTTAATTTCACGCAAGTCAGGGCTCGGAATTGTGACAGGGGCTTCTCCTATTAAAAAATGTCCAGGAGTTAGTGCTTCACTGTCAGGATCTGTCGGGTCAAGAGGTGTCAAAGGTCGAGAATTTAAGCACGCTTCTATCTCACATAACGTAGTGGTCATTTCTTCAAAAGTGAGATTGGTGGTAAGTACTCTTTTCAAATGAAATTTTACCGACTTGACGCCGGCTTCCCAGAGACCTCCAAAATTAGGACTGTAGGGAGGTATAAAGTGCCATTGGGTCCCTTCTTCTGCGAGCTTATTGGCTAAGCAACCCGGAAGTTGCAGTCCTGCTTCCTTCCAGGCTGTGATTAACTCTTTATTCGCGCCAATAAAGTTCCGTCCCTGGTCACTCCACAAATGGGTGCACCTACCTCTACGAGCCACAAAGCGTTTGAAAGCTCCAATAAAAGACTCCGAGCTCAGGTCACCCACCAGTTCCAAATGAATGCATTTTACGGCCATACAAATAAAAATTGCTATATACGCTTTGTTGGATTTAGCCCCTCTGCCTCGTGACATTAATACTTGCATTGGTCCGGCGAAATCCACTCCGCTATGCAAAAACGGTCTTGCTTGCGTAACACGGACCTTGGGTAGATCTCCCATAATCTGAGTTCTTGTCTTCGCTCTCTGCTTAGCGCAAACAATGCATTGATGAATATGTGCCTTAATTGCATTTTTAGCGCGGACTAACCAGTATTTTGATCTTATATAGCTGAGCATTAGAGGCAGTGTGCCGTGTAGTGTCTTCTTGTGAGCATCTGCGATAATTAACGAAGATAGGGCGTTTCTAGCACTCAGAATAATAGGATGTTTCTGTTCCTCAGGTAAGTCCGAATTTCTTAATCTTCCGCCCACCCTGAGGATATTTTTATCATCAAGGTAAGGATTTAATGATTTTATTTCACTATTTTTCTTGACGTATTTATTTTTCTTTAAACAATCCAATTCTTCGTTGTAATCTCTGTCTTGTATTATTTTTACACATCTTAGCAACGCATCTTCTGATTCTATGGTAGTTAATTCTCTTTCGATATTCTCAGGGTTCCTTTTGCTGTTTAATAATCGCAAACTATAGACAATAGTTTTCAAAAGTTCAGGTAAAGTATCAAAGTTCTCGAAATTGATTCTGGCTTCCTTATCTTCTATATTCAAGTTAACTTGTATAACCTTCCTTCTTTCTAATTCTGTTTTCTTTATTTCAGGTCTTCTATAAGGAACATCCTGGGTCTGTAGCCATTTTGGGCCTGTCCACCACATCGAGTCATGTACAAGGTCTTGCAATGTTGATCGTCTTTCATTAGTAACTTCACTATGTACCTTCCGTCATCAGTTCTGGAGTGCGTAGTTTCAAATATTTCTTCGCAAAGACGTTCATTTGCTGTTTGTGCTCGTTTTAACGGCGGTTCTAACTCCCACATATTTTTTAGCATATTATCCAAGTCCAAATGATGATGTATTGATATCAACTCATCCGGAGATTCACTGTGAATACCCCCGAATAGAATCCAACCAAGGCTGGTAAGTTGAGCACATGGTGACCCTGGTGGACCCTTGATGATCTTCTCTTTCATAATTTGAGCGCATACTTCCACTCCCAGAAGCAAATCTACTCTTCCAGGTCTATCAAACGTGGGGTCTGCTAAGTCGAGACCTTTTAAATGCGCCCAATTGTTTGACCTTTCACTAAAATGTATCCGTTTGGAGGGCAGCAGTGTCGTTAATCGTGTGGGCATAATATACATTTTAATATTGAGGTTCAACTTATCTTCGGATCTTGAAAGAACCTCCAACTCCACAGCATGACTAACTGTTGCCTTGGTACCACCAACACCCGTAATTGTTCCCTTCACCGGCGCCCTCCGTGCTGTAAATAGTTGAGCTGCTCTTTCGCTTATAAACGTCGCCTGTGACCCTGGGTCTATCAGCGCCCGCAGTAGATTTACGTTGCCGGCCTTATCTCTTACTGGTACTACCGCCGTGGCTAATAACGCTGTTGACTCCTTTGCTACAAAATTAGCAGCAATTTCTTCTTCTGGTGCTTCCTCATCAGCTTGACTTCATCCTCTTCTATCTTGGCATGTGCAGAGACTTCGTTTGTCTTGTTATCTTCACGTACGGAAGCCCCCTTCCAATTAGTTTGATGCAAAAGTGAATGGTGCCGACGATGACATACCTTGCAGGATACCCTTTGTTTGCAGAATTGTACCGAATGACCTGGCAATAGACAATTGTAGCACAGCCTTTCATTTTTAACATATTCACTTCTGTCAGCAGGACTTAGTTTTCCAAATTGTTTACAGTGATATAAGGCATGGCTATCATGACAGTAAATACAGTTTTTTTCTGCCGTGGTGGTTGCATGGAATGCTCTTTCCTTGACGGGCTTTACTGATGACGATGAAGCAGTAGTTAGCTCTAATGTATGTACTTTATCCTCCAAAAATTGAAAGAAGTCCTCTAAGGTAGGTAAATCCCCGGGACATTGCAGGCTCACGTGATCCTCAAGGGTCTGATGGATCGTATAAAAAGAAACTTCAGGATTCAATCTTAATGCGTGTACTGACTAGACAAGCAGTATGGGAACTAAAAATGACATGCAAATTTTGATAAAAGGTAAAACAGATCCTACTACTAGACGTGCGTGCATGTGCGGTTCATAGCACATTTGCTATGTGATTTTCGTAGGCGCGCTGCTGCTCTCCTGGGTCCCAACATGCCCCGGGGCGTTGAAAGCTCGTCTTTCAACCAGATTCAGTTGACACAGGGAGTGGGCAGATCTTGCTGAATGATCTACGAACCAGTCCAGCGGTGATTTTAATATCAGCTACCCTGGTGACTCCATCTCTTCCAGGATGAATGGCAACGATGCGACCTAGTTTCCATTTGAGTGGTGGCAGGTTATCTTCCTTGAGGAGTACAAGGGTGTTCAACTGCACGGCTTCCTTATTTGTCCGCCATTTCGTCCTGACTTGAAGCTCTGAAAGATACTCCTTGCTCCACCTAGCCCAGAAGTGCTGTCGTAGCTGCTCAATACGCTGGTAACGGCTGAGGTGATTGAAATTTGTTTCCCTGAGGTCCTTCACCGGCAGTGAGGTTAGGGGACGTCCGATCAGGAAATGTCCCGGAGTGAGAGGCAGCAAGTCCTCTGGATCTGATGACATTGGGGTGAGCGGCCGAGAATTGCAGATGGCTTCAATTTGAACCAGCGTTGTGTTGAGTAGCTCGTAAGTTAAATGACAATTCCCCAGCACTCTTTTTAAATGGAATTTGGTAGACTTTACCCCAGCTTCCCAGAGCCCGCCTGTATGCGGAGAGTAGGCAGGAATAAAGTGGAAATTAATTTTTTCATTAGCTGCTACTTCAGCTAGAGAATTGCAGTTGTTTTTTAAAAAGTTCGATAATTCATTGCATGCACCTACAAATGATGTACCATTATCGGAATAGATGTGTGCTGGTAAACCCCTACGGGATACAAAGCGACGTAGTGCGGCCAGATAACTATTACTAGTCAAGTCACCTACTAATTCCAGATGTAAGGCCTTTGTAGTGAAACAAACAAATATGGCTATGTATACCTTTACAAGTTTACATCCACGGCCCTGACGACTGACAGAAGTTATAGGGCCCGCATAATCGACGCCAACGTTTTCGAATGGTAAACTTGGAGTTACGCGGGAGGCAGGCAAATTCCCCATCAACGGGGCCACCACCTGACCCTTCATACGAACGCATTTGAGGCATTTGCGAAAACATGCTTTCGCTAAGCTAGTCCCACCAATGGGCCAGTATTCATCTTTAATGGATGACAATAATAATTGAGGTCCTGCATGCATTAACCTCTTATGCTCCGATTCAAATAATAGCTGCGTGAACCTATGTGTAGCGTGAATCACAATCGGATGCTTTTTCTGAAATGGAAGATTAGAGTTATCGAGACGGCCACCGACGCGCATGATTTTATTTTCATCCAGGAATACATTAAGTTTAAGTAAAGGGCTTTTCTTTAAAGGACGCTGACTGTGCAATAACAAGTTATATTCTTGGAATGATTCTACTTGGGATATTCTAATTATTATATTTAGTGCGGTCTCTAGTTCACTGCTATTTAAATAAGTCGTTGACGGGATTTGCTTTCTACACAAACTTGTAAACCGCAGAGCATATGCAACTGCTCGATTAAGCCGCGTTAAATTAGAGTATCTAGAAAATTCAACAAGTCCGTTATTGCTGTTCTCAGCCTGGCTGCTGGCGATATTTATGTGAAGCGCAACCTCAGGCCGGGTTTCTGGCAGTACCGCTACTGCTGCTGGACCCACGGGCCACTGCGATTTGTCCTGCCTCAGAAAAACAGGCCCAGACCACCAAATGTCAAGAGACTGAAGGAGACTGGCTGGAACTCCACGGGAGACATGATCAGCAGGGTTTTCATGAGTCGGCACATGTCGCCACGTACAATTTCCAGTCTTTTCTAAGATTTCAGCTACACGATTGCGAACAAACGGCTGTAACTTACTAGGTAGCATACGCAACCACCCTAATACTATTGTAGAATCCGTCCAGAACGTTGTGCTATTGATTTTTATTCTCAGCGAGTTCACAGCCTTTTCATATAGCCTAACGCCAGCTAAAGCACCTGACAGCTCGAGCCTCGGAATCGTCGTTTGCTTAATAGGAGCTACCCGACTTTTGGCTAATAATAGCCTTACTAACACGTCTCCCTTCCCGTTAACACTGCGAACATATAAACAAGCACCATATGCGCGCTCTGACGAGTCAGTGAAAATATGGAACTCAACCTCCTCGTACAAGTCGCATAAAACCAAGCGTGGTATACGAATGTCGTTTAAACAAGATAAATCTCGTGTAATATTTTTCCAGAGCCTGCTAATCTCATGAGGGAGCTCCTGATCCCATGAAAGCTTCTGCAACCATAAGTCCTGAAGCAACATTTTCATGAGAATGACGTATGGAGCTAAAACACCAGTCGGGTCAAATATCTGCGATACTACTGACAGCAAATCCCTTTTTGTTTTAGCAATGAGCGAGCAATTGCCTACCGGAAAACACAGCTCATCTGAACTTGGCTGCCAACTAAGTCCCAAAGTTTTACTGGGTTCCGTGCCTATATTTAAGTCTAACTGAGACGAATCAGAGTCTATCATAAGCTGAGGATCATTAGACTTCCATTTTCTTAAGTTCATGCATGCAGATGCTAAAACAGAAGATACTTTATTTTTGATCGCGAGCACCTGCTGCATATCATCCCCACCAGTGAGCAAATCATCGACGTAAAAGCCGTGAATGATGACCCTGCGAACGACATCATCCTCACAATCAAGCCCTAACTGCTTTAGGCAACGCGTTGCGAGGAAAGCCGCACTGGCACATCCATACGTGACAGTGGCTAAATCAAAAATCTTCAGAGGTTTAGATGGGTCATTCCGCCACAGAATCCGTTGTAAATATCTGTCATCGGGATGCACGACCACTTGTCTATACATTTTCTCGACGTCCGCTGAAATAATGTATTTGTGCTGTCTAAAACGAAGCAGTATAGACAAGAGGTCATCCTGTACAGTAGGCCCTACCATCTGAATCTCGTTGAGAGACACCCCTGAAGTAGTGGGAGCGCTAGCATTAAAAACAACCCTCAATTTTGTGGTACTACGATTTTCTTTCAACACGCCATGATGTGGGATATAGTACGCCTGACGCTCTGACTCAGACCCCTTGGCCTCACTCATGTGCTTCAATGACTCGTACTCAGCCATGAATTCCCTATACATATCCCGGAATTTAGGGCGCGTTTCGTTTCTACGCTCTAGCGATAAGAAGCACTGTCTAGCGCGATTGATAGAATTCCCTAAAACACTCGGGTCTTCCTTCAATGGCAGTCTCACGCAGAACTGTCCATTCTCTAGCCTAGTCGTGTTATCAGTGAAATGCTGTTCACATAACTTCTCCTCAGGAGAATAATGAGAGTTTTTAGGGCAAACTTCCTCGAGCTGCCAAAACCGCGTAAGTTGGGTTTGAATCTCATTGTTCAGCAATTCATCGCGAGCGCTAGGAATGACATTCGCGAAGTTACACCTAATGCCATGCGACGGGCTCATCACTTTACCGCTGAAAATCGGGCCTCCAACAATATACCCCAGTGTGGTTTCCCACAGCACGGCTCGCCCATGCCCTAATTTAATTTTATTCGTCCCTAACAGGTCCCAGAAAAGATCAGATCCAATAAGAACGTCAATCTCGGACGGCGTATGAAAGTCAGGGTCAGCCAGGCACACGTCAGATGGGATATTTAATTGCGATATATCTATATGCTCGTGAGGCATGGGGTCAGATATTTCCGGCAAAACAATGCAAGATAAAACATTTGAATAAGAATCGTTGAGCGATTTAATCGGTACCTGACATATTTTGCTTACAGGGGATCTTAATTTATTTATTCCTACAACGGCTGTATTGACACTATTAGCATGCAAGCCTAACTGCGAGAATAGCCTTTCGCTTATAACGCATGTCGCGCTTCCGTTATCTAGGGCTGCTTTTACGATGATCTCATTATTATCGCGTCCATAGACTTTAATTAAGGCAGTTGCTAATACTACAATTCGCTGATCGGGCGCATGCGCATACAATCGCGTCGTTGCCGTGCTCATGTTTACGGATAATGACGCAACGGCCGCGCTCCCTCCCGCTTGCGCCGGCGCCGGCGCAGTACCTGCCTGTGCCCCGGACCGAACGCACGAGTTTGACTCCGCTTTATGTTTATGATCAGCAATATGAATGAGTGAATTGTGCTTGCGCTTACATATCTTGCAACCCGCTTTCTTGCACCTGTTGGCAAAGTGACCGCTGCGGAAACAGTTAAAACATACCTTATAATTCGGCAGCAAGTTAATTCTATCGTCATTACTTAATGCTAGAAACTGTGCACAGTTATTTAAGCTATGCCCGCCGTTGCATTTTGGACACAGTTTAGACGGCGTAGTGACACCGCGATCAGTGGCTTGTGTAGAAAGCAATATCCTATGATTAGATGCGATTTTAGCCGGCTGTTTTGATTGACCGGCGCTGGAGGCGCTCGATAACTCCAAAGTTTCAATCAAATCTGCACGATTACGCATAAAAGTGATAAAATTATCAAACGTTATAGGCGCATTATTGTCCAAACTTCCTTTGTGTTCTTCCCACTCGCGAAATGTCTTATTATCCAGTTTCTTGCTAACAATATAAATTAAAAGTGTATCCCAGTGCTTAACCGGTTCACCTAGGGATTCTAAGCACCGTAAGTTTTTGTTTACGTGGTCTATAATACGTTTTAAATGCCCTTAAATAGTGAAATTTATTAATATTATCAATTTCATCGTCAGAATGGATTAAACTTGTAAAGGTATCGCGAAAGCCAAGCCAATTTTCATATGAACCTTGAAATTTTGGTAACTGAATCGCTGGCAACTTAACCAGCTTATTATTTGAACCACTACGCGACCCACGATTGCTACACGATTCAAATTCGTCTCGCTTTTTATTGTTAAAATTACTGAGCATGTCTTGGGCCTTCGAAGGCACGGAAAAATATGTGTTTTGAAATTCATTTCTCTCGGACATAAGCGCATCTGAATCCTCACCAGCACACTCTAATCTTAACTGCACATCATCATATAGTTCATACAATGCTTCAATCTTACCTACTCGTAACTGCAGTTGACTAACATCAGCTTGAGTTAACGAAGATTCTTTTAATGCGCCTAGATATGTGCTGAACAGGGTTAGTTGACCTTTGTAACTGCCTCTTTTACGAATTAATTCCTTCTCATCAGCCATTCTGGGAAGCTGGTGTATGTAGACCTTGAATGTAAACAATTAATGGATTTAAACAAGATTATTGTAAATAATTTAATGATTTAAAATTCCACTTTGTGTTCGGTTTAGTCAATAAGCTAAAATAGTTTAGTTCATAAGATTTTACAATAAATTATATAATAAATAATTGAAATCACAAATAAAATATAATTATTGAATTGATTGGTGTAAAAACAATACAAATATACTAAACTATTATCCTATTGTACCTATCATCAAAGTCTAATTAGATAAAATACATTCACAAACTAAAATTCATAAAAAATAATACAATTAATCAATATTCAGTGCAATTATTATTTAAAATCCCTACTAATATAATTCCCAATAAAATAAAGTTCAATTTAAGTCAGCCTTTAGTGGATACAAAGTAGTGACACGAATAACGGTAAACTAACGGTCAGATGTTGCGTTGGCAAATACAATTATTTAAGAAACTTTAATCCATTTAACTAATTGTGTTACATACAAATAAAATTATAATGAAATGACTAGATGAAATATCACAATTAAATAAATACAACGACTATAATTACAAAACTATCTGACCTTAACACTACACTTAAGCATAAAATATTCACTAACCTGAAGTTTCCACTGGGTAATATTTATACCAATCCTACCTATTTCTACCTTAATAAAGAGTGCTGGACCCTAATTATTCCTAAAACACTCAACACTGCTGGATTCCAATGTCCTGGTCGTCTTCTTCTTCAGAGCCTCGGCTGCTTTGATATCCACAGTGGTAAATATCGGTATTATAGGTATTTCCTTTTATTCCTCCAATAAATTGCTGATTCTTGACTATCCGGCTCGAAGGATCATGTTCAAGGGTCTGATGGATCGTATAAAAAGAAACTTCAGGATTCAATCTTAATGCGTGTACTGACTAGACAAGCAGTATGGGAACTAAAAATGACATGCAAATTTTGATAAAAGGTAAAACAGATCCTACTACTAGACGTGCGTGCATGTGCGGTTCATAGCACATTTGCTATGTGATTTTCGTAGGCGCGCTGCTGCTCTCCTGGGTCCCAACACCATTGTTTGTGGCTTTCTGGATCTAATCTTTGTGTAGCTAAGAATATGAGTATGGGATCCCAGGAGTCCGTATTAATCGACATACCTTTAAATCCATGAAGGCACTCTTTCATGTTATCAATCAGCACCTTTAATTGACTGGCGGACTGATTAAGCATTTTTTTTTTAAGAAAACAGTCTTTTGAGAATCGCATTCACAACAAGACGTTTGTGGCTATATCGTTTCTTTAACGTATCCCAAGCTGGCTTGTAGTTCTTCTCGACCACTTGATAATGCTTTAATGTAGTGCTAGCTTCGCCAACCAAACAAGACTTCAGGTAATGGAAACGCTGAACGTCACTTAATGATTTATTATTGTGAATAAGTGACGTGAAAATATCCTCAAATGCTTGCCACTCCTCATAACCTCCAGAAAATTTCGGTAAATCTATCCGCGGTAGTTTTACATCCATAAAAGTCCTAATTTCCCCCGCACCTAACGTAGAATTCATAGACGTCATGGCCGGCGATGGTGTATTATAATCCAATAGATCTTGAAGCGTTGTTTTAAAATCCAAGTATTTTTCTTCACATTTGTCATAATAATTTTCGGTGAAATAAACCAGCGTCTTTTTATGTTCCGAAGTCGCTATCTGAAGTAGAACGGTATGCGATTGTTTAAATGATGCCCAATATTCGTCGATGTTTTGCATGCGCACCTTTACGTACCCGATTGATAATCTTTCCTTGGGACGCTTTTTAAAGTTCACTTCAGCCTTCTTTATACAGACGTAAAGTTCTTCTAATTGCATCGTTACATCGTCTATTGTTGATGTAGCCATGTCTCTAAATTAAAAATAGCGTTATAGATCCAAAAACAACGAAGTTATTCACTTTATAATAACGATATTATAACTTAGCCGCCGAGTAGTTGATCATTAGCGAGGTTGTTTACGTAAAATTGCACTATGCACTCGTCCCAGGTAGCAGCGTCGAGCGGCCGGCCGGCGTTATCTTAATTCTTCGTGTAATTAGTATCCGGTTCGATTAAGGATCATGTTCGATAGCCTTAAGGTTCAGTTTAGAATGGGTTTCAAAATTAAATCCTCTTTGCGTGCGGTCACAGCGACTATTTATTTGCAACTAACTTACATACACAGCGTTGTATACGAATATTATGAGAGACATGCATGTGTGTGTTAAATGAACCAAACAGTTGACTCTACGATCATTGTACCGATAATAGATTTGGCAAACGGTTATAGCAAAGAGCCTCGAGAAACACCCTAGGAGACTCGCTAGATGGCTGGATCAAGGGTGAAATTCAGAAGGCAGTACTCTCTCTAGGAGGACCCTCTCTGCAGACCTAAGCACCGATAGGTAGCTTGGCCCTGACCTGACCCGCAGCCGGCGGCACCCTAGCCTAGGTTAGGTTTTATAAATACTAATTTTTATTTTCTACATAATCTCCTTTTAGTTCTATGCACTTGGCCCAGCGATGTTCGATAGCTTCAACACCTTGTTTGTAGTGAGATTTGTCGAGCTCGTCAAAATACCCATCAACCGCAGCCTCCACTTCAAATCATTACTGGCAAATCTTTTGCCACCAAGCCATTTTTTTAAATTTGTTAACAAAAAATAATCGGAAGGGGCCAAATTGGGCGAATATATAGGGTGCATGAGGAAGTAATTCGAACTTTAACTCGCGGATTTTGGTCATGGCCTTGGTACACGTGTGTACTGGTGCATTGTCTCGGTAAAACAAAAAAATAAATTCTTGCCAGATGCGGTCGTTTTTGACAGATTTTGTCAGTCAATTGATGCAAATGGTTATCATAATACTCGCCAGTGATCGTCTTTCCTTTCTGAAGATAATCTATGAAGATTATCCCACGGAAATCCGAAAAAACGGAGGCAATGATTTCTGATGGAACGGTTTTTACCTTCTTTGAGGCCGGTTCTCCTCTTCGAGTCCATTGCTTCGACTGTTCTTTCGTCTCTTGTCGCCACAGCATGAGGGGTTACTGCGACAACAAACTAATTTAACATTGCCCGGGTTCATAGTATTTAACCTAACCTGTAACTCGCTTCGCTACTGAAATAACAGCCCTTGAATTTGTTGAATAGGAATGCGTCAGATGTAATGCAATAGCTCATACCTGCAAATTTTCTAGCTCGCTCCAGAGTCTGCTGCTATCCTAACATCCGTGTAGTATCATTATTTGTGTTCCTTCATTTCACAGGAATCACTTCGCACAGGATTGTTGTCTCCTTCTGAAAGTGGTATATACATGACTTCCATTGTCATGTATTGTTTGCGCCTTGTGCCCTCGCATAAAATTGACATTACCAGACTATTTATCTCTATGTAACGTCTTGCAGTTAATATATTAAAACATATAGTACGGTATGAAGTCAGTTCCCCACCCCACAGTCCTCAAGGAATACACCAGGATTGGACCTGATCTCATCCATTACGAACTTCAATCACTCGTCTGCGACAGAGCGTTGAGGGGATACGAGGAGCATGTTAAGCCAGCATCTAGGGACCATCAAATTCGTCAATCTTCCGGTCAAATAAATAGGTACAACTAGGTACAAATAGATAAGTAAGGAGAATACTTCTCCACATAAGGTACCCGTTCCCAATGCGTCCCCGGTCAAAACGAATGCTATCACATGCCCGGGAAAGCATCCGCCTGACTGGGCGATGCGTATAAAACTGCAAATAATTCGTAATTATATTGGCAATAAGGAACACAAAGCAACAAACTTAACTGATAGAGCAGGCGAGCATGAGCAATCACAGAATTAATACGTGTGCACTCCAAGGGTCCAAAAACAAACTAAATTGCCTTGTCAAAGAAAATAATTGAATAGTAAAAATAAGAAATTCAAATATCTCACCATAGACAATCTAAGAAGAATCAGTAACGTGGAAAGCCAAGACGTTGTCAAAGAAGTATGAATATAATCGCGAGTCGTCGCGACATCTCTGGTGTGAAATAATGCACCCACGTTTCATCCATAGATATTTTAAATAAAATAATAAATGCCCTTCTGGCACATGTGTAACTGTCTTTACAAATTAAGCCCATCTGGCATGTATGAACACCTTTATTTTAAATGAATAGAGTCTGTCTAATGAAAGCTGAACCTGCGAAAAAGCGGCAAATTTAAAAAATCATTGCATGGTATTACCTATCAAAGTAGGAATAAACGATTTTGATACTTTTCTTTATTTTGGTGGGTACTAAGGGAGAGGAAACGCCTAATATTTCATGAACATTTATTTATGTATTTGATTTTATGGCACCAAATAATAAACTTATCATACAAATGGCGGACTTAATGCCGTAAGGCATTCTCTACCAGTCAACCTTTGAACTAAGCAGATAAATTATGTGCATTACAACAAACTTAAAAACAAGTTTCACTAGATATATACTTAAATAAATAAAAACATAGTCTTATAATGTATACATGTTATACACACACATACACAAAATGATTCCAGGTTTTCGGTTATTCCATCCCTGGCTTTGTACTGAGCTTCAATATTAAGCACATGATCAGTCATTTTCTTCCAATGCTCTGATGTTATGCTCTCAAAAGCCTCTTTAATATTTTTTCCATTTCAGCTGCTGATCCGGCAATATTTTTACTTGCGATTTTTCTCTTCGCCAAACTCCATATTAATTCGATTGGGTTCAGATCACAATAATAATAATAGTCATTTATTTCAGATAACAACGATCCATATTTTTTGTTAGTAATTAAATAAAATTAGGCTTAAATACTAAATGTTAATAGGCATTTTAGAAACAAATTACTTATACACACACGCTGGACAAATAAAACTAATTAATTTTGATAAAGAATGTCAACATTATTAAAAATAATCAAAAATAAAATATAGATTATAAAACATCATTTAGAAATAAATTAATTAAATAACAATACTGAATATAAAATGGAATAAAATTAAATAGGCAAAACAATTAACAAAATTAAAATTAGAATACATTAAACACCCTCTAAGTCATTAATTTACACCTAAGGCATTTGTCCAACGTGGAGGCTCGCCCAGTGCCTCATTATGGGGCAATCTAACCTACTCGCCATCACACCTAGGATGCTGTTGGAGCTGTCCCTTACGCGACGCATTATGGAGGCGGTTCTTTTCCTCATAATGGCATGAAAACCGTCAATACGCGTTTCCGCGAACATGCCAGAGGCACTGCAGTATTTAGGAAAACCCAGCAGCATCCTAAGCGTGTTATTATACTGAACGCGTAAGGCGTTGATTGTCCTTTGAGTATAGTTTAACCACAGGCCGCACGAGTAGAAGGACTGGCAATATGCCCTAAACAAAGTTATTTTTACCTCTTTCGTACATCGTGCAAACCTGCGGGCCAACATATTCCCCCGGACAGCCAACGCCCTACGCTCCCTCTCAATGTCAAGGTCATCTGAAAGGTACTCCGCGACCCAGTGACCCAGGTACTTAAACTTGTCGGTTCTCTTGAGCGGAACACCGTACAGCGCAATTTCAGGTACCGTATCGACTTTATGCTCTCGTGGCTGGAACACAAGAACCTCACTTTTTGCCGTATTATACATGAGCCCATGAGCCGCGGCGTACTCTTCACACTTACCGAGCAATTTCCTGACTGCGCACACAGAAGGCCCCAGCAGCACCATGTCGTCGGCGTAGCTAATGTTGTTGACCATGTCTCCAGCAATGGCACAGCCAACCCTAGTACCGCTGAGGTCCCCTATGAGGGCATTCATATATAGGTTGAAGAGCCGAGGAGACGTTAAACCCCCTTGCCTAACCCCACACCTCAATCTGTATTCGTCAGAAAATGTGTCAGCCCATTTTACCACATTTAATTGGTTTTTGTACCAGTAATCAAAAACACTAATTATTTCCTCTGGCAAGGTCGTTTCCGTGCGTAATTTATGCCATAACAGTTCGTACGACACCAAATCAAAAGCCCTCGACAGGTCGAGGAAACATGCGTAAACAGGAGTTTTCCTATCCGTATAGTACCGGACAGTCTGCTTGAGACATAAAATCGCTGTGTCAGTCGACAGCCCAGCTCGAAAACCGAACTGTGCGTCGTGTAGCTTAATATGTTTATCAAGTTGTCTATCAAGCAGACTATCCAGTACCTTCGCCACTGTGGTTGCTAATGATATGGGTCTATAGTTAGCCTTGTCAGAGGAGTCCCCAGTTTTGTTTTTTATTACTGGCACAACGACCGTTTTCATACAATCACCCGGCAGATACGAGTGACGCACGCACATGGTGTAAAACATGGAAAGAACGCGAGGCAAGTGCGCACCGGCGTATTTAAGATGCTCAATACTAATTCCGTCGTGCCCCGGAGATTTCCCTCTCGTCATACCGCGTATGACGGAAGAAACCTCAACTGCGTCAAACTTGGTAAGCGGCACCGCCCCGCGCTCCTCCACCACCCCGGCCCGGCATGAGCTTGCGCAACTGTGCAGAGATTCAATCATAAAGCTATTTTTAAACATATTAGCTATGTCAGTGGGCTCACTGAGACCATTCACATTGAGAGGGGTACACGGCCTAGGATTAAGTTTATTGGTTTGCTTCCAAAAATTCCCGAAATCCTTCTTTGCATGATGCGTGGCTAAAATATCCATCCTTATCTGCTCCGCGTTATCCTGGCACCATTTCAGCCTTGACTTAAAGATGCGTTTCGTTTCCGTCATGCGTTCGAAAAAATGCCCACTTGACGGCTTGCCAACTGAAAGCCATTGCCGAAAATGTTGCCTAGCCTCCACGTGAGCCTGATGAACATGTTTATTCCAGCCAGTTACACACTTTCTAGGGCGGAAGTCGCAAGACCTCATGACCATGCTGTCTTAGAATTTCATCTGCTTCGTAGATTGGTTCCGGTTTGTGTTTCTGTACCAATACAAGAAGTTCTGCAATGGTATGATATTCCTCGTAGTGAATTTGATTCACACGAAGCCACTCTTTTATTTCTGCTTTGCGGGTGTTGGTATTTGGAGGCTTATTAATTTGCACCGTATGGTAGCTGGCATTGTCCATGACAATCACGCTCGGTTTAGTCAAGTTCGGAATAAGCTTCTCATGTAACCACTTATTAAAATTTGTGGCGTTCATGTCATGGTGGTAGTCGGCTTTAATTGATTTTGTGCTAAATGTTAATAACGCATTAGGCACAAAACCATTTTCTGATCCAGCGTGAACAATAATATATCGTTTACCGGACGAGATATTGTCAACTAGACCTTTGGTGGAAGGCCCTTGCCATGATCGTTTTAATTTGTAATTCTGGTGTACGTAAGTCTCGTCCAGGTATATTATTTGTTTACCTTCAGCACGTTTTGTTGCAATAGTCCGTAAGTAACGGTGTCGCCAAGCTGCAATGTCAAAGCGCTCAATAAGAACTGAGCGTTGATTGATATTTTGTTTAAATTCGTATCCATTCGCATATGTAATATTCGGCGTAAAGTTTCAAGGCATCCGGTAAAATTGATGCTTTCTCTCAACTCTGCCAATAGGCACCTGAGTGTAGGCACTTGCTTCTTTACGATATAAAATTCGTTGATTTTATTTCGGATGGCTTGGATGTCAAAGCTATCTAAATTGGATACTGTGGCCTTGTGAGGTCGCTTTTTTCCTGGGGTACTGAAGACACCACTGTTTACTTTTCCTTCATTGTTTATTCTCTTCAAAGTTGAAACACTGAGATCAGTAATTGACGATATTTCCTCTAAATACTTGTTTTGACTTAGCAATTGAATACATCATTTATGAAAAAATAAAAAAAGCAATATCAATTTAAAAAGATAGTTTGGACGGGAAACGATATATTGTGAATCTTTGGATTGAAGATAATTATAGAAATAATAAGTATCAAAATTAATATGCCTTACTAACCTACAAATGCAGTCACCACATCTAAACACTCTTTTTTCTGTTTGAACAAGGCTTCCCTCTCCTCTTGTTTTTGTTTGCTTTTGCTTATCATAGTAAAAATTATCCGACGCACACCACTTTTAATTGTTTTACCCATGTTTCAGCAGTAAACTTTCAAAAGATCTCTTCTATTTGACACTCGAATGCAGCCTCAAACTAACCTCAACAACAACGACTTTGCTAGTCAATGTCAGTGATCTAACGTATGAGTGAATAGCTAATGAAGAATTCAACTTGAAGCGTTCATAGCCCTTCCTGGGTCAAGGCCCGATAGTCCGTGTGGTTTTTTGTAAATCGCTATCACTTTACAAAAAGCTCAACTCACCGTACAACGTTCTTAAAACCTTGACATTGGCAAAATTGTTCCAATGGACAGACGCCATTTTTTTTTATATAAAAAAAATAGTCAATGTCAAAATGACATTTTAATAGTGTTGCCGCTCAAATAATCGATGGGTTCAGCTTTCGTTAGACAAGGTGCATACAGGTTTGTGATTCACCTAGCAGCTAGGTCCTAGCTGGATTGAAAGATGTGAAATAGTAAAAAACACTAAATTTATTAAGGTAAGGCGCATATTTCCCCTTATTTTATGCCTAGAATGCCTTGCAGGTAGAGTGTGTCGATCCTCCTCTTGCCCTTCGCAGACAGTATCTGGCGGACCGCTATGTATTCAAGGCTTGCAGTATCTCCAATCATCCTCTCATCCCTCGCCTGGATGCTTTATTGCAGGAGGTCTCTGAAAACCCATATTGGACATATAAGACGGCACCAAGAGGCTTGAATGATGATGATGATGATGGTATCCTGTTATCCCTCATCAGGGACATAGGGCTCTCAGAAGGATTTTCCATTGACGCCGATCCTGCGCTGCTTCCTCGAGTTTCTTCCAGTCGAGGCCGGTTGACGCCGCCTCTTTGTTGACTGTGCGTCTCCAAGTGGTGCGAGGACGACCGAGTCTTCTTCTACCGGACACTTGCCACGTCAGACCTTGTTTGGAAAGATGGTTGTCAGGTCTTCGCAGTACGTGACCTATCCAGCGCCACTTCCGAAGAAGTATCTCCTTAGCGATAGGATTTTGGCCGCTCAGCTCCCATAACCTTATGTTAGAGATGGTCCGTGGCCAGTAGATTCCCAGAATCCTTCGCAAGCATTTGTTAACAAACACCTGGAGTCTATTTGTGATTACGTTTTTTACGGGCCACGTCTCACATCCATACAGGAGGACCGACTTGACGTTCGAGTTAAAAATTCTTAATTTTGTATGGCGAGTGATAACTGGGGACGTCCATACGGGCTTCAGCTGCGCATATGCGGCACGGGCTTTATTGATGCGCGCTTCAACATCCGCTTCTGCTCCCCCCAGTGGATCCACGACGCTTCCCAGATATGTGAACTTGTCCACCTGTTCGACCGGCTCTCCATTCACATGCACGGACGTTGCGTTTTGTGTATTTAGGCGCATGTCCTTGGTTTTCGCACAGTTAATGCGCAGGCCCTCTTTCGCAGCGACATTAGAAAGGTCATCTGCTTTCGATTGCATGTGTTCTCGTGATGTTGCGAGTAAGCACAGGTCATCTGCGAAGTCAATGTCTTCAAGGGTACTTCCATTTACCCATGGCAAGCCCCTTTCTCCTTGGCTAGTTACTCTGCGCATCACTTCGTCCAACACAATCAGAAACAGCAGCGGTGACAGCAGGCAGCCCTGTTTGACTCCAGCTGAGACGGGAATCGGATCGGACAGCAAGCCTTTGTGCAGAGGCTTGAATAGCTTCAAAAAAATTAAAGACCTACCCGACCCAGTTTACACTACAAAGTCAAACCCCCTATTCGAAGTGGACTTTGAAACAATAGTTTTTACCCCATCAGTCATTCTTGATTTTGGCATATTTAAAGATGACCCTGCAGCAAACTCCAAATTTCAAAATATCTTATCTAAGTGGCAGAACTACCTACCAATTTATACAGACGCTTCAAAGTTGGAGACTAAACTGTATTGCAGCATTACTGAAGAAGGAAACTATATTGCTTGGCCCTTAATGATATGTACAATCAGATGGGAAGCCAGCATTAGTTGTAATCCGTATTCACTATTGAATTAGCATATCACTACAACATTCAAATCAGTGGTTTGGGACCTGCAGGGTACGTGAGTTATCCCTGTGGCCTGGATTGCTTTTACATGAAATTAAAACCATTTTATTATAATTTAGGACCTAGTACTAAATTCTACACAAGTGTGGTTCACCTTTTAAGTTGTACACTATAATCCGTTTCCAACCACTGGACACATAAATTTATTAATACTATTTTACTTGTTAACAATATAACTACCTGTTAGATATCATGCTTTATAGCCAATGTAAAGACATGGCTTTGCAATGTATGTTAAATTTAGGGTCTAACTGCTTTGCAGCATTACTGAAGCAGGAAGAGACGGACTGTGACACCCAGGCTGTGCCGGGCAGGACTTGCTCCGTGAGACTAGAGCACATGCTGGTAGACATGGACCTCAGTTTATGCAAGATTGGTAATCAGATATACAAGTTCCAATCATGTCTTGAGAATGATAGTAGTGATTCAGACGAAGAATTAAATTCAAGAAAGGGAAAGATATTCAGAAGTAAGTGCAATATATCATCCTTTTTTCTTAATATAATATTTAAAATAATACAAGAAATAAATAGCTCAAGTTGCCATTGAGCACTTAAGCAAGTCAGACGTATGTTATACTAGTAATTTTAATATCCTAGGCCCACCTATCAACTCACAACAACTTTGGACACGTGATGCCACTCTGTCTCACACCAGATTCGTATTTAAATTTAATGGATAGACTGCCTGCCCACGTACCTATACACAAGAAAGGAGACCCCCTCTGATATCAATAATAATAGGCCCATTGCTCTGCTTCCCACCTCGTCTAAAATATTTGAATCGGCAATGGTAAAACGACTCAACTCATTCTACGAAAAATTTCAAATACTTAACGAAAGTCAAAACGGTTTAGAAAAAACCGATCTACTACCTTAGCAATATATAAATATATACAGGAAATACTAACCGAAATAAATAACAAAAAATACGCGGTAGGCCTCCTGCTTGATTTAAGTAAAGCCTATGATAGAGTGTGCTATGGGACTCTACTAAATAAATTGTATAGTACTGGAATTAGAGGCACTCCATTAAAATGGTTCAAATCTTACTTTGAAACTCGATCTCAATACAAAGAGATAGAAAGTACAGACTTTGAAACTGGAATAGTTCGTCATTTCAGATTTGATAGAGTCCCTGTAAATGGCTCAATTCCCCAAGGAAGCGTGCTAGGATGTATTTTATTTCTAGTGTATATAAACGACCTCCCAGATATCCTAAATGATCATTGCACACTATTTGCTGACGATATTTCCGTATTATTTCCGTGTGTTAAAATCGACGAAGTTGAAACTAAACTAAATTTAATTCTAGATAAAATACTAAACTGGTTACAAATACATAATCTTGAGCTCAACATTAAAAAAACAAAAATTATACAATTTAAGCCATATCAAAAAACCACTTTTCCAATAAATTATAGCTATAATAATCTTAAACTTGAAAATGTGACCTCAGCTACATTATTGGGAATCGAGTTAGACTCTAGCTTGAACTTTAAACTCCATATACAAAAGCTTACAAAACAGTTATCGTCTTTTGTATATGCTCTAAATCACGTAAAGCGTTTAACTGACCTAACTTCCGCTGTTTCAGCCTATTATGCATATGCTTACTCCAGGATGTCCTACGGACTCATTTTATGGGGTAATAGCACAGACATAGGAAAAATATTTATCTTACAAAAAAAGTGCTTTAGGATATTGGCAAACATAGATCAAATGGAATCGTGTAGACCCCATTTCATAAAGTACAAAATATTGACTGTCACGTCCATGTACATTTTGGAGTCGAGTAAATTTGTTAGAAAACATATAGATTTATATTCACAGATAACGCAAAACAGAAGAAATGACCGAAATTTAAATAAACTAAGATTACCTTTTTCAAAATTAAAGTTCGTTACATCTAGCCCGCACTATATGACAATAAAAATTTATAACCACTTACCTAATTTTATAAAAAATGAGACCGAACTAAAATCGTTCTGTACAAAATTAAAAGCTTATTTAGTCGATAAATGCTACTATAACATAGACGATTTCTTTAATGATAAAGTGTAGAATCTGAAGTCTTAAAAATGTGTATGTATAACTAACTTAAAAATAACAGCTATTAAGCTGAAGATGCCCTCTCATATTGCTGCGCCCTATGCAGGGTATCACATGTAAAACTGCCCTATATTGTACCTACCTTTATAGCTATGTGATGTGCAATAAACGATATTATTATTCACTCATTTAATCATGTTTCATTATTCTTTTGTATATTATTATTATTATTACCTATCGTACATGATTATAGTCTGCCCACCGTACCAAAACATAAGCTAAATATGTCCACACACTCTTTGTACACCTTTCTCCCTAAGTTTATGCCAATACAGATCATAGTTTACGTGATCAAATGATTTGACAGGTCTAGGAAAATGGCGTACACTCCTACATCACAAGCATCTACGGATGCGAGGTACCGTACCTGTGCAATTGCAATTGGAATGAATTGTAATTAGTGAATATTGAATATTATCGAATGGTTCACCCTGTTTTCGCATAGTTTTCTATGTTCGAATTCTTTGTGGGATAATTTATATAGCCATATTAAGTTTTATGCATAAGCTGTTATCGCACAATCCGATTTCGCTTAGTTTAATTACGCAGAATTACGTTAGTCCGAATAGTATATAGTCATGTTTTTCATGATCCGAATCATGTCTACGCATAATTAAAATAACCATAAATTTATCTTGCTGAAAACTGTTGTGACTGATATGTACTGTCCACTAACTAACCGATTTTTCTGGTCACAGTTAGATATTTTTGGCCGATTTTCGATTCTGTGAGGGTTGCAGTTCTAACCTAACCTAACCCACCTTTCTGGCAGGATTTCGGTTCTTTAAGGGACACTAAACTGACCCGACCTACTATGCTGGCTTTCGTTTCGAACAATCGATAATATGCAAAATAAAATTATGTGTAAATATAATCGGTCATAATAATAGTATGCGCACTAATTTCATTTAAATTTTCAATTTTCATATTAATTTTAAATTATGCAAAATTAGGTTTCTGCTGCATTCATTACCATTCGGCGAAAACCGAATATGACAAAGTCTTTTATGCTAAAACAGTTTCGGACAATAAAGTTTATGCCAAATAGAGGGCACCCATTATCGAATATGTGCAAGTTTGATCGGTCGGACAAATCAAGTGACTGGTTTTTTTTTATTAAGTACGGTGAAGATACCCTTCTGATTAATGTACATAGCACGCTATTATTATAGGTTCACTTGTAACTAAGTTAGTTAGTTTAGTTTTTTTACCTACTTTTATATTTATAATAAAGTAGGTACATGGTAAATACGATTCAAAAGGTGTTTTTATACTCGCGTACCTTTATCTGTCTTTGCCTACCTTTGCAGTGTTTTTAGTAGTGATGTGACTGATTAATTATACTTACTTAGGTACTTAACCCATACCCGTTAAACAATATTGAACTTTTTATAGAAGATAAACTTTTTTATTATTGAATAATCGAAATATATGTTAAACACATAAATGTACAATTATGAAACCATAAATGTCTAAACTGCTGAATTTCGATGAATTTTAGAAAACAGATAGTTGTAATCTTGGAGAAGGACTACTTAATATCCTGGATAAATACGATACATATATACATAAAATAAAGCTGAAGTGGCTCGAAAGTCTGTACATGGAAGATATTCGAAAGAAAGTTGGCGGGGGATACTAAGAATCGATAACAGAACATGTTCCAAAAGTTTTTAGAATTTTTATCTGTTTATCTTTTTGTCCGTTTGTTTGTTTATCTGTTTGTCTGATGTTTATTTGACCGCGCATCAAGTGAAAACGGCTTAGTTTAGTTTCAGATACAAGTCCAGTTATAGCAGATGTTTTTAGGGTTCCGAACCCAAAGGGTAAAAACGGGACCCTATTACTGAGACTTCACTGTCCGTCCGTCCGTCTGTCACCAGGCTGTATCTCAAGAACGGTGATAGCTAGACAGTTGAAATTTTCACAGATGATGTATTTCTATTGCCGCTATAACAACAAATACTAAAAATAAAATTAAATAAATATTTAAGGGGGGCTCCCATACAACAAACTTGTTATAGATTATGGTACGGAACCCTTCATACGCGAGTCGGACTCGCACTTGCCCATTTTTATTTCTACAGAAACCGTATTGTCTATTAGAAAGATATGAATTGTCATTAAGGTATTTACCGAAGGACTGCCTTTTTTCAAATATGGGAAGTACTTTAGCATCCTTAAGTACACCAGGGGGCCTATGATGGTTGCGTTTATCACGTGATAAATAAGTGACAAAGCATCTGTCCCTTGCACTCGCAATTGGTCAAAACGTGACGGATGCTTTGACACTTATTTATCACGTGATAAACGCAACCATCATAGGCCTACAGGAGTACACCCCAGCTTTAATATGCTCGTTGAAAATGTTGCACAGTGGTATACGTAAAATGTCAATATTGCAGCCGGTATACCATCAAGAACGTATGAATTTGTATTATTTTTATTATTTTTATAATTACGCACTCCGTTATAGCTTTTATAAACCTTGATTTTGTGAATTTTCTTCTTTTCAAGATAATTTGTAAAATCGTTCCGTTTGTCACTAGTGCTGCATTCTTTGCCAGACTTAAGAAAGTAATAATTAATAATGAATAGTAGTAGTACTTTTAATAATAATTAGTAGTAGTTTTTTTAAGGCAATAAATAATATTCTGATTCTGATTAAAAATGTTTTGGCATTAGGTACATATTATATCGTCATCACGTTTTATTTTCGAATTTACAGAAGTGTCACCAGTGGTGTGTTTAACCAGTTACCAGATAGTCTTTAATTTACAGTGTGCTATCGCTTTAGTTTTTTTCAAGTAAAGACTTTTAGCAGTTGCAAGCACTGTCTTAAAAACTCCTGGTATAGTTTAAAATACGTACCTATTTAATTTTACATCATATTTATTTCTTCATTTAATATATATTTTTTTAAGTTCTGTAACTTTTTCTGACACCCCTAGCTGGCCATTTTTTTATTAGCTATAATACGCGTAGTTCTTATAGAATACCCATTAGGTAGTTTATTTAAAATGTCATAAAAAGTCAAAAGCTGTACTTTGATGTTCAAACTATTAAGAATACCCAAGGAATCTATAGCAATTCGAGTGGATTTGTAAAGCATAATATTTTAATTTTTTGTGAACCTTCTCCATTTGTGAGCATTTTGTACGGCATTGAAGTTATTTATAGCTGTATTGTTATTTAAGTATATTATCTGGGCATCATGGTAAGAAAATGAGTTAGATCTACCAAAGCCTTTGAAATGTCCTGGCTATCAGTAACAAAGTTTTCTATTGTTGAAGCTGTTTTTGTTGTAGTCCGTTGTGGGCTTAATTTTATGCTTCGCGAAATATTTGTAACAATTCCTTAGTATCGACACCTTTTGGTCTGAAAAATCAATATTAAAGTTGCCACATAACATTACGACGTTCGTGTTTTAATGGTGCTTAAATCTAAAATTATTTTTTTGTGATAGTATGGAGCAATGATTTTACACTTGACTGAGGACATCTGTAAAGAACAATTACATGGAGTTTTAATTGACCTATATTTACGCTTAAACCACACATTTCTAATTCTTTTTCGATATTATCAACATACATCTGCATCGAGAGTGTGCAATGTTGAATAAGATTTCAATCTTTTAATAAAGAAAAGTGTACCACCATCCTTAGTTATATGGCGGGAACTTTCAGCTGCGATACAGTATTCATTTAGATTTATAGATTGAAACTCAAGCGGTTCAAGCCACATCTCCGTTAAAACAATAATGTCTGGTTTCATATTTATTGTTTTTTCTAATAATATGAGTAGATTTACATTTAATATTTTTAATTGAAACGCATTTTAAACCATTCTCGTATTATTATTGATTCCAATTAAAATAATATCTACTTACATTCTGCAGTTTCTTTTTCGAGTGTGTCCCATAACTATCAAAAATGGCGCGCATCTTACACCGCATGCGTCATTGCTCGCTGACCTTGAACTAGCCAATCACAGTGCACTTGTTGCCCTCCTCACCCCGCCAATTTGGCAACATGAGATACTAGAGAAAGTTTTATGAAGCGGGGTCTATAGGGTTAAGTTGTCTGTGGTTTTAGTTGAACGACAAAGGTTACAATAAAAATAAAACTTCATAGTGGGGAATGACGATTAAAGTAAAAAAATCTTTTCTGTGTTTTGCTCGTATAAACCGTATTGTAGGCATTAGTTGCAAATAGTAGAAGATTCTTAAAATCTCGTACCTTACTTAGGCCACTCGGCAAGCCCCGTGACCTAAACGCGGTACTCGATTTTAAGGATCTTCTTTGTGCAACGATTGCATAAAATACCATTCCTCCAGTTTGTAACAAACAATGTAATCAAATACTTGAAAATCAACTTAAACCTACTGCTAATTGTCGAATTTGGATAATCCTTAGCGTAGTTCACGCGACAATACAATAATCTGGTATCTTGGAGCTGATCTGAGGATGGAGACGGAAGGTGGTCGTAGCCGCGGCCGTTTTCGGGCACATTTGATTGGCCTTGACAAATAAGAAAATAGCTACTAAGTGGATTAATTCTTTAAAGTTAAATTTGTAATTTTTCTGTATCTGTCCCTTGTAGCCATACGATAATAATAATAATAATAAATAGGCGTAGGGATGTGACGACCCCATCGCCCGCTGGTTTTACCAGCGCAATCAGTCACGCAGGGCAGCTTATGGCGAGCTGTTGGGGGGTAGCGACCCCACGTACCTGAGCGCTCCTGGGGATCCTGACGGGGGGTGATGGGTCGGGGCCTCCGCCTCTGTCTTGCCTTAACCGGCCGGGCAGAGTGGAGTCGTGAGAGTTTCGGCTCGGGGGTGGATGTGGAAACGTAAGGGGTTAGTTGGCTTCGGTTTAAAGCCCAGTATTACACCTCTCCGCCCTTAGCCTTCCGCACCGGTGTTGCCCTTAGGCCACTTTATGTGTCGCTATTTTGTGGGGGCCCATCTAGCGGGAGGCGAGTCATCGTCTACCAGTCCCATTTTTGCTATGAGACACTTTTGCTGGTAGACGCCCGATAGTCTCCACCCATAGCCCAATTAGCCAGTCCTCCATTTCATCCCCATAGCCCAATTTGTATTTAGATTCCATGTCTCCATCAATAGTTCTTGCACCTAGCGGGCGCTGTCTCTGTGTGCGTCCCATGACACGGATAGGGACAGCATCCGCTCGATGTACACCTTGCATTTCATTAAATTGTCGAAAGGGCCTCTACGCGTTGGCTTCGGCTCCGTGCACGCCTCCCAAAGGTCCGGGACACTATTGTCCCGTGAGCGGGTGCGACATACAGGATAATAATAATAATAAAAAAAAAAAAAAAAAAAAAAAAAAAAACCGCTGACGTTGACGGACGCTTTTTCTATCATGTATTTTATAAAATGTATTTGTAGATTATTTTGCCCTTTTTCTGTGCTTTTTTAAGAAGAACACCAGTGCTGCATAATGTTTTCTTATTTGTTTATATCTGTTGGAGCCTATACAAGACACATACTTGTATAAACGGAAAGATGTACATTTTGACAAGTGACAGCTCGCACAAGGCGAAATCTATAAAATGAAACGAAATACACGATGATTACGAGATCACAGCGTAAAAAAGCGGAAACAAGCCACGCACGCCCACCACCATCACCCGCCCCGTCTTCCTCCACGCCATCGTCGTCGGGCGACGAGTTCGCCACTGCGCCCGACACCAGCGAGTCGAGCGACGACGAGCGCGGGCCGCCGCCCCCGCCGCCGCGACCACCTGCGCGACGAGGACGGCCTCCTCTGCCGGCACGCTTGGGGCCTACGGGGCAATCTGCCCCATCCACGGCCCCCGCTACCGGTGGTGTAGTGCGTCGCATGAGATGGTCTCAAGCCATGAATGAGAACGTCATGCGCGCCTACTATGGGGCTACAGAGGGAGGAACCAACCTGTCCGCGTACCGGGACAGAATGCTGCCTCTGTTTCTGAGTTTTGATCCGACCATCATCGTATCTGCGCAACGGCTATCCGATCAAGTGCGCTTCATCCAGCGGCGCAAGCTGCTGGACGACGCGACACTTGATCGACTGCGCCTGGAGGTACTGGCCGCTCGCACGTCTTCCACGCCGGCTCGGAATCCGCCTGCTACGTCACCGGTTTCGGCGCCAGCGCCCTACCTGGTGCCGGAGGTGCCGCGGACGGATCGCGATGCCGACGGGGAAGACTGTGCGAGTAGCGTCAGTACCCAGGCCAATGAGCAACTGAGGAGGGCTTTGGAGGAGGCGATTAGGTGCTATCGATCCGCACCTGACTCTAGGCCGCGATTACCACGCTTACCGATGCATAAGCGTAATTTAGCGTTAATGGGAGCCCTGGACGCTTTGCTAGACCCGTACCTTCGGGCTAGCGAAGACTTAGCTGATACCCACTCGATCATGTACTGTGGGGCCATCGCGGCGTGCCGCGTTGCTCGTGTCAGATTCCCGGACACTGACCGAGCACCGCGGACCGCCGGGGGTGTTCCTGCCTGGCAAGTACGGATCGAGCGGCGTATCAGCTCATTTAGGACTCTCATTGCCAAGCTAATCTGTTTTAGGGGGGGCAACAATCGCCCCCGTGTGATGCGCTACGTGACACAAGCCTTCGCGGGGACTGGCATCAGGCCCTGCGATTACATGGCATGTGTCACGGAGCGTATCGACTACCTAAAGCAGAAAGTTTATGCATGGGCAAACCGTATTCGTCGCTACAGAGAGCGTGTGGATCGATTCCAGCAAAATCGCCTCTTCCAAAGTGACCAAAGGAAGGTATACCGAAAGTGGGAGGGAACCGATCAATGTGTGACCGACGGGCAACTGCCGGATCCTACTGCCATGATTAATTTCTGGCGTAGTATCTGGTCAGTTCCAGTCGAGCACACCGAGGGCGAATGGATGAATGTTGTCAGACGTGAGTGTGAGCCGATCGAAAACATGGGGGCTGTAACCATCAGCCCCGATGATGTGAGTTGTGCGGTCCGTACGACCCAGAACTGGAAAAGTCCTGGGCCAGACGGATTGCACAACTTTTGGATCAAGTGGTTTCGATCCTCACACGAACGCCTGGCAACACAATTTCAAGACGCCCTCGAGCTTGGTTCCCTGCCATCTTTCATGACTACTGGTGCTACCTTCCTGCTCTATAAGTCCGGTAGTACCACGGAAGCGAAAAACTACAGACCCATCACGTGCTTGCCCACTTTATACAAGCTCCTTACGTCCATTCTGAGAACAAAAATTAACACGCACATTGTTGCGAATAACGTTTTGGCCTTCTCTCAGAATGGATGTAGGGTTGGGTCCCGTGGTACTAAGGAGCTCCTCCTCATTGACACGACCATTTGCCAACAAGTCCGGCGGAACAGGGGGTCTCTCTCAGCCACCTGGATTGACTATAAGAAGGCCTATGATTCGGTGCCTCATTCATGGCTGGAGAGGATCTTAGAGCTGTATAAAATCGATACAGCTCTAAGATCCCTCTTAAGCTCGTGTATGAGGCAGTGGACCACAGTCCTTCGTCAACCAGGTGTCGGAGATGGCCCCCCTGGCCCGCAGGACTTGATAAGGATTGAGAGAGGTATTTTCCAGGGTGACAGTTTGAGTCCTCTGTGGTTCTGCCTAGCCCTGAATCCGCTCAGCACTCTGCTGAAGGATTCAGGACTAGGTTGCCGGCTTCGAAGAGGAGGTGAGGTCATTTCTCATCTGCTGTATATGGATGATCTTAAGCTGTATGCACCAAAACGCCAGGATCTGGTGGAACTACTGGAAGTAACAGAAACCTTCAGTAGCGCCATCAAAATGGAGTTTGGTGTAGACAAGTGTGCGGTCATGCATGTGCAGCGGGGGAAAGTCGTAAATTCCGCGAACTTACAACTTTCTGAGACAATGTCCCTCAGGTCTATCTCCGAAGTTAAAACCTACAAGTACCTTGGTATGTCACAGTCATTGGGTATTGCGGACGGAGACATTAGACAGGCGTTGAAGGAGCGTTTCTTTTGTCGTTTGACAAAAGTACTTAACAGTCTTTTGTCCGGTGACAATAAGGCGCGCGCCTTCAACGCTTGGGTGATGCCTCTGCTCACTTACTCCTTTGGCATACTAAGGTGGACTCAGACTGAGCTGGACGCCCTGGATACGAGGGTCCGTCAGCTGCTCACTACACATCGCATGAGGCACCCACGCTCGTCAGTTATGAGAATGTACATCCCGCGTAAGTGTGGGGGCCGTGGCTTTTTAAACGCCAAGGACCTCCATAACCGCGAGGTGTGCAGTCTTAGGGAGTATTTCCTAAACAACGAGTGTGGGATTCATCGCGATGTAGTAGCAGTTGACAAAGGCCTCACCTCTCTCTCCTTAGCAAACGAGAACTGGCGCAGACCAAAGGTGCTTAGCACCGATGACCGCAAGGCTGTATGGAAGAGCAAGGAGCTACACGGGCGGTTCTACAAGGCCCTTACGGGGCCCGACGTAGATCTGCTCGCGTCGGTGAACTGGCTACGCTTCGGGGATCTCTTCGGGGAAACCGAAGGTTTTGTCTGTGCAATTGCGGACGAAGTAATGATGACGAACAATTACCGGAGATATATCCTGAAGGACGGTACGGTCGACATTTGTCGGGCATGCCGCCGTCCCGGTGAGTCACTCAGGCATATAATCTCCGGTTGTTCTCATCTTGCTAACGGCGAGTACTTGCACAGACATAACCAAGTAGCCAGGATCATACACCAGCAACTTGCTCTTCGATACGGTCTTGTGGGGTCTGAGGTGCCGTACTATAAGTACGCACCGATGCCAGTTCTCGAAAATGGTCGTGCCACGCTCTATTGGGATCGATCTATCATCACGGACAGGACTATTGTAGCCAATAAGCCTGATATCGTGTTGGTAGATCGATCTAAGCGCCAGGCAGTGCTCGTCGACATCACCATCCCGCATGACGAGAACCTCGTGAAGGCCGAGAAGGACAAACTCAGCAAGTACCTTGACTTGGCTCACGAGGTGACCGCCATATGGGATGTTGACTCGACGATCATTGTCCCGATAGTCGTTTCGGCGAACGGTCTCATAGCGAAGAGTCTCGACAAACATCTTAAGAGACTCTCGCTAGATGGCTGGATCAAGGGTCAGATACAGAAGGCGGTACTCCTGGACACGGCGCGCATTGTCAGGAGGTTCCTGTCTCTGCAGCCCTAATCACCGGTAGCCTGGGCCCTGCCCCGTTGCCGGCGGCACCCTAGGTTAGGTTTTTTTTATAATGTGTTTATATTTGTAATGTATTTTTTATATTTTACTTTTTATATAAATTTATTATAAAAAATACCTATCCTAAGAAACATGATTAAATGAGTGAATAATAAGAAAATACAGTCAGATATAAAAACGTGTCTCGAACAAACCTTTTGATAAAACATATATCTTACGTACGTTCTTAATAGGCATGACGAAATAATGTTTGAGGATGTCAATCGATTCTATTTTTTATTGGGATGGAACTAGCTACACTTAGACTGCTCTAAAAGTCAAGACGACCGTCAAACTTCATCTTTCGGATTCTTATGGAGCGCTAAAACGCTCCTTACAAATGGCCACCTAATCGTCACGTCATTATAAGTTATGGGTACCAATATTTGTGTGGAGACACTAAATAATTTACCATTTCAAATTCATGGTGCTCGTACAACTTCCCTATTGTTGATATTTATAGAAAACACATAAAAAAACAAACCAACTTGTATTTCAGCTCGAGCTCGATTGGTGAATGAAGAAGGACAAGCAAAAGCAAATGAATTCAAAACTTCACTCCAAAAAGGAAAAGAAATAAGGAAAAGGAAAATCATGACAAACTCTGACAAGAGACCTCATCAATGTATTTATTGTAGCGCCATGTTTACATGTAATTCTCATCTACTTCGTCACATTAGAACACACACTGGCGAGAAGCCATATAAGTGCTGTCATTGTAGCTCCACATTTGCACGTCGCAGTAGTTTAAAATCTCACCTTAGAACACACACTGGCGAGAAGCCATATAAGTGCATTTATTGTAGCGTCACGTTTGCATATAACAGTAGTTTACAATCTCACCTTACAACGCACACTGGCGAGAAGCCATATAAGTGCAGTCATTGTAGCTCGACGTTTACACAGAGCGGTCATTTACAATCTCACCTTAGAACGCACACAGGCGAGAAGCCATATAAGTGCAGTCATTGTAGCTCCACATTTGCACGTCGCGGTACTTTAAAAGATCACCTTATAACACACACTGGCGAGAAGCCATACAAGTGCAATCATTGTAGCTCCACGTTTATACGTGGCGCTAATTTCCGAGCTCACCTTAAAACGCACACTGGCGAGAAGCCATATAAGTGCAGTCATTGTAGCTCCACGTTTACACATAGCGGTAGTTTAAAAGCTCACCTTAGAACACACACTGGCGAGAAGCCATACAAGTGCAGTCATTGTAGCTCCACGTTTATACGTGGCGCTAGTTTACGAGCTCACCTTACAACGCACACTGGCGAGAAGCCATATAAGTGCGGTCATTGTAGCTCCACGTTTACACATAGTGGTAGTTTAAAAGCTCACCTTACAACGCACACTGGCGAGAAGCCATATAAGTTCAATCATTGTAGCTCCACGTTTACACATAGCGGTAGTTTAAAAGCTCACCTTACAACGCACACTGGCGAGAAGCCATATAAGTGCGATCATTGTAGCTCCACGTTTAAACATAGCGAAAGTTTAAAAGCTCACCTTAGAACACACACTGGCGAGAAGCCATATAAGTGCAGTCATTGTAGCTCCACATTTGCACGTCGCGGTAGTTTAAAATCTCACCTTAGAACACACACTGGCGAGAAGCCATATAAGTGCAATTATTGTAGCGTCACGTTTGCATATAACAGTAGTTTACAATCTCACCTTACAACGCACACTGGCGAGAAGCCATATAAGTGCAGTCATTGTAGCTCGACGTTTACACAGAGCGGTCATTTACAATCTCACCTTAGAACGCACACAGGCGAGAAGCCATATAAGTGCAGTCATTGTAGCTCCACATTTGCACGTCGCGGTACTTTAAAAGATCACCTTACAACGCACACTGGCGAGAAGCCATATAAGTGCAGTCATTGTAGCTCCACGTTTACACATAGCGGTAGTTTAAAAGCTCACCTTAGAACACACACTGGCGAGAAGCCATACAAGTGCAATCATTGTAGCTCCACGTTTACAACAAGCAGTAATTTACGATCTCACCTTAGAACCCATGTGATATTTTATGTATGCATGAATGAGGGTGGTTGATAATAAATCAGTCTTCATCGAGCGCTTGAGTTTAATTCACGTCCCGTAGCAAGTACTTACAAAACATGGCGCAGCCGTTATTTCTAATATAAAGTAAATTGACTATAACAGTGTTATTTTCATATAATGAACTAAAAAAAAGTTACATAATAAATTAATGGTGTAAAGGTGTATTAATAACGCAATACAAGAGCTAGTGCAATGGAAGCTATTTTGCAACCACCGCAGCCATTTGTGTTCGAGAACAATGTAGTTAATGTAACGTCGGGAAATCTAAGTAAAGAATGGGACAGATGGAAGAAGAGTTTTGAGATATACTATGCAGCATGCGAATTAAATAAGAAGGACCCGAAAGTACAAATACACATTTTGTTACACATCATCGGAGAAAAATGCAGGGATATCTTCGATCAGTTTACGGAGAAATTTGATACGGTGACCAAAGTACTTGAAAAATTTGATACTTTCTTCTTTCCCAAAAAGAATTTGACGATTGAACGCCACAAATTCTTTATCCGAGAACAAAGTGAATTTGAATCCGTTGAACAGTATGTCTTCGAACTAAACAAGATGGCGGCGATATGTGAATTTAAGGATTTCTGTCAAGATCTAGTTCGAGACAGGTTAATTTGCGGAATAAGAGCTGGATCCATGCGCGAGCGCTTATTAAGGGAACCAAATTTAACATTAACTAAAGCTGTGGAGATATGTAATTTAGCGGAGTTGTCTCGCGCTCAGGCGGTAACCATAAAAACGGAGAATGCTGAGCATCGCCACGTCCATGAAATATCTCAAAATGGGCAGCGGCCGGAGCCAGCAGCAGCGGCACTGGACCTAATACAAAGGAACTCGTCGAGAACGCAGCGGTCAAGGTCATCGCGCGCCCGAGTGAGCGGGCAGTGGTCACGGCCGGCGCGCCCCGGCCCGGCCAGGCAGCAGGAACCGCGGAATCGTCCAGGTGGCCAACCTATGCCACGGCAGCGAGGTGAAGGAAATTGGTCTGTTGTGCCTAGATATCGTGGTTGTCGCCAATGTGGCCGAGTTCACCCCAGATTTAAGTGTCCGGCCTACGGTCAACAGTGTCTATCATGTAAACAATTTAATCACTACTCCAGGATGTGCGTGGTTTATGAGGTGCGCGAGGACTCCTCCGATCAGGTAAATGAACCATTGAATTCATCATGTAACGATTGGCTTGTATGTTTGCGAGTTTGTGGTAAAAATATAAATTTCAAGTTGGATACCGGTGCTGACGTGAATGTTCTTCCTGTAAGCAAATTAAGTGACTTAAACATTTTAGAGTCAGATTTAACTAAAACATCAGTGAAATTGCACGGTTACTCAGGTAGTCTGATAAAAGTAATAGGGAAGTGTTTTTTAAAGGTACAGCACAGAAATAATACTTATGTTTTACAGTTTGTAGTGGTTGATTCAGATTCGGTTCCCATTTTAAGTAGAACCTCATGTCAGGAACTAAATTTAATTAAAAGGGTGTTTTCGGTTCAGAAAAACAATGAGATTTTGGACGAATTTCCGGATGTTTTCATGGGTTTAGGTTGTTTGCCTGGAAGTTATAAAATTCGGTTGAAAGATGATGTGAAACCTGTAATTCATGCTCCGAGAAAACTACCAGTAGCATTAAAGGAGAAAATTAAAAGTAAATTACAGGAAATGCAATCTCAGGGCATTATTACAAGAGTGGAACACCCGACGGATTGGGTAAACAGCATGACAGTTGTAAAGAAGCCTAACGGTGATTTGAGGATATGTCTGGATCCCCAAGATCTAAATAGGGCCATTCGTCGCGAACATTTTAAATTACCCACGCTAGAAGAAATTACCACTAACTTATCAGGGGCTAGGTATTTTAGTACTTTAGATGCTAAACATGGTTTTTGGCAGGTGGCACTACATGAATCCAGTACGGACTTGTGTACTTTCAATACTGCTTTTGGAAGATTTAAATTTCTCAGGTTGCCCTACGGAATCTCATCTGCCTCTGAATTATTTCATAGAAAATTGTATGAACACTTTGAGGACATGGAGGGGGTTATTCTTTTTGTAGACGACCTCTTAGTCTATGCTGAATCTAAAGAAGTTCATGATCAACGACTTAGAGCCGTACTTGAGAGATGCAGAAAAATAAATATCAAGCTTAATCGGGAAAAATGTAAAACCGGTTTAACAGAATTAAAATATTTAGGCCACAGAATCACCCAAGCCGGTATTAAACCTGACTATAGTCATATTTCGGCAATAAAAAATCTCCCTACGCCACAAAATGCAAAGGATGTAGAACGTTTTTTAGGATTGGTCACATATGTAGGTAGGTTTATTCCAAATCTTTCAGAAAAAACATTTCCTTTGCGGGAGTTATTAAAGAAGTCAGTAGAATGGCATTGGGATCATCGACATCAGGATTGCTTCAATAAAATAAAAGAAAATTTAATAAATCCGCCCGTTTTGCAATATTATAGTCTTGAAAAACCAATAGTAATTTCTGTAGATGCAAGTAAGCATGGCCTTGGCTGTTGCTTGCTCCAAAACGATCTACCTGTGTCGTATGCGTCAAAATCATTGTCAAAATCCGAGCAATCGTATGCACAAATAGAAAAGGAGTTGTATGCTTGTGTATTTGCGTGTGAGAGATTTTATAGTTATATATATGGACGAAGTGACGTTATAATAGAGAGTGATCACAAACCTTTAATTAGCATAATAAATAAACCGTTAGCGAGTGCACCGGCGCGATTACAAAGAATGCTATTACGTCTTCAACCGTATACTTTTAAACTTGTTTACAAGCCGGGCAAGTATCTGTTTATCGCTGATGCGTTATCCCGTGCAGTTGCACCGGGCGCGAGTGAGAGGTCAGTTCCACGCGACTATCTCGAGGCTCAAGCGCAGGTGTGCGCGCTGACTACTTCAAATCCGCTTACTGATTCTCATTTTTTAGAAATTCAAAAATGCACTAAGCAAGACGAAGAGATGCAACAGTTAATAAAAGTAATTAAATCAGGGTGGCCTACACACAAAAATGAGATGACTGCATTATTAAAACCATATTGGGATGTTAGGGATGAACTAACGTTGGCGTATGGAATTGTTTGGAAGGGAAATAGGATCGTAATTCCTAGTTGTATGCGTGCAGAAATGCTCCGAAAAGTTCATATAGGGCATTTAGGTATCGAAAAATGTAAGTTGAGAGCACGTGAAACCATGTACTGGCCTAACCTAAACACCCAATTGTTAGATTATTTGTCACGTTGCCAAGCATGTTTAACTTATAAAAAACAAAACAGTAATGAACCACTTATACAACACGAAGTACCTACACGAGCGTGGTCCAAAGTTGGAGCTGATATTTTTCACTATCGTGGAAAATCATTTTTGTTGCTAATTGATTACTTTAGCAAGTTCGTGGAGGTGACCAAACTAAAATGCCTACAATCGCATCACGTAATCGACAAAGTCAAGGGTATTTTTAAAAGGCATGGTATTCCTGAAATATTAATGACCGATAATGGCCCCGAGTTTTCGTCACATATATTTAAAAAGTTTGCCATTGAGTGGTCGTTCAAGCATGTGACGTCATCCCCAGGGTACCCGCAGTCTAACGGTCAGGTCGAGCGCTTTGTTCAAGTAGTTAAAAATATGATGCGTAAAACAGGTTTCGATAACACTGATTTAGATTTGGCACTATTAGAATACGCAAACACTCCCATATCTGCTAGTATTCCATCCCCAGCGGAATTACTTTATGACAGAAAGCTACGAAGCATAGTTCCATGTTCACCAAAATTATTGACGCCTAAAATACAAAAAGATGTCGTGAAAAATTTAAAAGAACGTGAGTAGAAGCAAAAAATTTACTATGATAGGACATCTAGATTATTACCGGAATTAGTTATCGGACAAAAAATTAAGGCTAGACATAATGATAGTTGGGTGGCTGGCACCGTTATTGATAAACTAAGTTCTAGGTCATATGTTGTGAAATTGCTATCAGGAACAACTTTAAGAAGAAATCGTAAACATCTCATAATTGATTCGCCGTCTCGCGTTGACATGCATTTACCACGCGCACAATATGATGACATAACAGTAGATAACGCACAGCTGATCCCAGCTTCGCTCAGCACCGGTTCTAACATTCCCGTAAGCAACACTTATCGAACTACTCGTTCCGGCAGGGAAGTACGACCTCCTGATCGGTGGGGATTCCCAGCCACATAACCACGAAGAGTCATCCACCCACCAGAGATCCTGAGAGTAAATAATTGGAATTATGATAATTTGCTAATGTTTAAAGTGTATAAGTAAAATATAAAATAAACTGCATGTCTATACCTACATACATAGATAGAAGTAATTTTAGATTTTAAAATATTGTGAAATAATGTAATCTAATTTATAACATACTTTTAACTAATTGAGGCGTTAGTTGTTTAAAAAAAGATTCACGTTAACTTAAACGATTTAATTCAACCAAAAATACAGCTATTTTACAAAGAAATAAAATCAATTCAAATATAAAAAGAAAGCTATATTGGTAACGATGGCTTAGACGTCCATCGGATCCGAGAGTCAATGCAAAAGTGGCGTCGAGAATGGCTCGCAGGTCACGACGAAAGAGGGGATCCCCTCCACCCCCACTCTCTGCCAACGTCAGGCCACCCAGCACGTGCTACCGGTCAGCGATGTCAACTTTCTGGTAATACGGCCTCTCCTGACAGCTGGACGTCCGCGTCCACGACATCGGCAGAATCAGCATCACCGTGCCGTCTTCACTCTGTTGATGATCATAGTCTTCAACATCAAATGAATCTAAAACACCATTAGTTTGCATTAGTCACACAGTCATCTTCACCAATAGAAAAAAAACATTCAAATTGTGTTAATCGTTTAGAGCCCACAGGATAAACAATAACTCCTACATAGATAGCTAAACATGAAGTAGGTACAGAATACAGAGCCCTCAGGATGTTCAAGTGATAAAGCAGAGCCCTCAGGCTGCTCATCACCAAACCGCAGCTGGCCCTCTGGCTAAACTTCGGCTGTGCGGCAACAGAGCCCTCAGGATGTGCACAGATAATACTTACAGAGCCCTCAGGGTGTAACAAGCTAATACTCACAGAGCCCTCAGGGTGTGAGAAGCGATACAGCAGAGCCCTGTGGTGAGTACTTGCCTAGAACATGTGCAGACCATATAGTGTGGAGCCCTCAGGATACACATTCAAATCATCAACCAAGTGCAGAGCCCTCAGGTTGCGCATGATTAGGTTATGATGTTATACTGAAGTACGTCACTCGCTTGAAAAATGTCATACAACCATTTGGGGTTCCTTCTCCGTGACATAGTGTAAATTCATCAGCCGCCTCGGATATATCGTCGGAAATATCCAGCTAGGGTAGTTGTCAAAAACATCTAAGAAAATGGTCGCAATATCAATCCTGCAGGGACACAGATACTCAAACTGGCGCATGGCGCTTAAAATTTGAGAAGGTTTGGTCATTTGGACGCGTGCGTCACCTTTTAAACAATTTCCTATTCGTGCTAAACACTCACGATCATTCATTGATTGATATTGTGAACATGATTCACCTCAAAACTCGATCAAAATAAGAAATGTAAAAATGGTTGGATCTTACCGGATTCATGGCAGTAATAGCAGACAACATCGTGTCCGTTACCTCTCTTATAACAACCTCATCGGCGCTCAAAGACCCTGCACTAGGCCATACAGAATACAGACACGTCGATACTCGCCCCGCACGAAGACTCATTAGGCAGCACGGTCGGCAGGCCAGCTCAACCTCCAATTTGCTCAGCGGAGATTCAGCCGACAGACCCAGCCCGCTTAGGGAGCGGCGGCAGCAGAGGTAGGCGTATCCAAGCGTGGCGGTATTTCGAGCAATATATTCCGCGGCACTGTATTATCACTCGAATTAAGCTAGAAAGTATTGCTGGAAGCGTTTGTTAAATGCCAGGAATAAATGTGTCGTCACAAGTTCCACAGTTGCTTATTTCCGAAATCAGAATCAGATCACGAAAAACACTATTTTTTTTTATTTACAAGTGAGATGAATGGATTAGGGAATGGTGATCCCACTATCTGATTTTAACTAATTGAGGCGTTCTTCTTCTTCTTCTTCTTCTTTCTTTCCTATTACCCTCTGCTGGGGTGTAGGGCTCGAATCAAACTCCTCCATTTGCAGCGGTCTTGGGCAGTCTGTTCTACCTCCTCCCACGTCATGCCCAAGACGCCCAGTTCCTGCTCTACTGAGCGACGCCAAGTTGTTCTGGGACGGCCTCTCTTCCTTTTTCCAGACAGTTTCCAGGTCAGTGCCTTCTTGGATAGGTGGGTATCGGGCTTTCTTAATGTGTGACCAATCCAATGCCACTTCCGCGTAAGGATCTCCCTCTCTATTGGTGTCTGCTTGGTGATCCTCCACAACTCGTTGTTGGTAATCGTTTCAGGCCAATTGAGGCGTTAGTTGTTTAAAAAAAGATTCACGTTAACTTAAACGATTTAATTCAACCAAAAATACAGCTATTTTACAAAGAAATAAAATCAATTCAAATATAAAAAGAAAGCTATATTGGTAACGATGGCTTAGACGTCCATCGGATCCGAGAGTCAATACAAAAGTGGCGTCGAGAATGGCTCGCAGGTCACGACGAAAGAGGGGGTCCCCTCCACCCCCACTCTCTGCCAACGTCAGGCCACCCAGCACGTGCTACCGGTCAGCGATGTCAACTTTCTGGTAATAATACCTATTTTTAAACATTTAGTTTTACAAATTTTACAATCTAATAATGTTTACAGTTAAGTTTTTCTGAAAAATCAATGTAAATAATGCACGTTTTTACATACAGAGGCTATTTTATTCCAAATTTTATAATATTGTAATGTAATGCTATGAAATCGAATTTATAATATATATTGCTAAAATACAAATTTTAATTTATTTTAAAATTTGATAGAATGATTATATACTATTGTTCTGAATCTCTATGAAATGCATGTGATAAGAAAAAATATTTCTTATTGTGTATCATGATTACACATATATAAAGTACCTAAATCATTTACATTTTGCAAATGTTTGAAAATAATAATGATAAAACAACACCATTAATTTCTTATTCGTATTGTTGTTAATAACCGTTTGTATTACATTCTTATTATGTTCTTAGTTACGTTCTATATAGCTTTTTTTTCCGTTTTTTTTTTATTGAAAGGGAATTGTGATATTTTATGTATGCATGAATGAGGGTGGTTGATAATAAATCAGTCTTCATCGAGCGCTTGAGTTTAATTCACGTCCCGTAGCAAGTACTTACAAAACAACCCAGACAGGTGAGAAGCCATATAAGTGCAATTATTGTAGCGTCACGTTTGCATATAACAGTAGTTTACAATCTCACCTTAGAACACACACAGGCGAAATGAAAATGAAAAATGAAAATTTATTTTGCTAGAGACATGGTAAACAATAAAGATGTTAGATACATATGGTAGTGGATCAGCATATCTCGCCAACGGTAACCTATCTCAAACACTAAAAACCATTGACCGAATTTCATTTTTCCGAAAACTATTTGAGTTATTATCGTTTGTCCGATGACAGGATTCGTACATTTTTCTTTTCACCCTTTCACATTTAGTAGAAGTATCGTTTGTCCGAAAAACTTTTCCCGTCAAAACCACTTGCCCTATGAGTTGTTACGTATTTTTTTTCGTAGCCCATTTTTCATTTACCAAATGATACTTTTGGCACTGCATACATTTAAACAAATTTTCAGTTTACCTTTTAACTTTTCCCGCCCCATTCACTTGCCCTCTGAATTGAGATGTCTTTCGTTTAATACCCATTTTTTCATTTACGTGATATTTTTGGCATTACATAAGAACTGTGACCACAACGGCGCGCGAGCCGAGCGAGCGAAGCTAGCGTGCCGCGGCAGCAGCCGGCAAAGCTCCAAAACCAACCTGGCTGGATTAGGTTAGGTTAGAACTGTGACCACAACAGCGCGCGAGCCGAGCGAGCGAAGCTAGCGTGCCGCGGCAGCAGCTGGCAAAGCTCCAAAACGGACCTGGCTGGATTAGGTTAGGTTAGAACTGTGACCACAACAGCGCGCGAGCCGAGCGAGCGAAGCTAGCGTGCCGCGGCAGCAACCGGCAAAGCTCCAAAACCGACCTGGCTGGGTTAGGTTAGGTTAGAACTGTGACCACAACAGAACCACCAGTCCACTTGAGAACAGTCGAGTAGTTAATAAACTGAATCGTTACATCGGACGAATGAAACCAGTCATACAAAAAAAGTCGAATAATTAATAAACCGACACGTTACATCGGAAAACTGATATTACGGACAAATGAGATTTAAGGAAACGTGTCATTAGTCGAGTGAATAAAAAACCTAAACAATTTATGCCCAATCATAAAATATCGAATTGAATTTTAGGACAAATGAAAAAAAGTTAAAATGATATTTGTCGAATAGTTTTTGTCGAAACGAAATTCGGATTAACGTTTTTAGTGTTTCAGATAGGTAACCCTCGCCAACTACTTGGGCATGCAAATTTTTAATTCTTAGGTCTAGACACTTAAAATCACACATTATTTTACTATAACTAACGTATGCGGAATGAAATTTGGACAAAGTTCAATACGTTATTTAATTAAATTAGTTTACCTAAATATGTATTTATTTGTACTTATATTAACACAAAATAAATAAAATTTAATGTAAAAAGAAATTTGATCCCACCCGGGCTGTTTTTCGACAGTTTTCTGGCACTTTCTTCATGGCCGCCGTATATGTGGATGTTGGCATTTTATTCAACTCCGATTTAATTTTTTTTTTTTAAACTTTCTATACTTTTGGGTCGAAAATTACTTGCGTACACGCGTCTTTTCAGATTGGCCCAAAAATCTTCAATTGGCCGTAGTTGGGGTACGTTAGGTGGGTTTGATTCTTTTGGTACGTACGGGATTTCTAGCTAATCCATTTCCTTCGTAGTTTTTTTTAATAATGACTAGTTGCTAGATCTGGCCAAAACACTACATTAGCTCCTCTATGATTTGACCGTATAAAATGACGCACAACTGGCAAACATCGCTCAATGTACCGGTCAGCAGTAACCGCCAAACCAGATTCAAAAAACACCGGCTTGGACATACCACGAGGGCTTATTGCTCCCATGGGAGAACTTTTTTTGGGAACTTCGTGTGTTCTATATATTTTACAGATTCTTTGGTCCGGTCATTAGCCTTTTCAAAATAAAAGTTACCCTGCCATTCATTCCTATCTAGGGTCAAATAGTATGCATCATCCATAACGCACTCTATGTCGTTTTTTGCGTAGAATATATTTTTAACCAAAGTTTTAAGTCTTTTCTTTTGAGAAAGTTTTTGCTTTTCGGTGACGGTCGGTTTGACTTTTCTTGATTGTTTAACAATGCCCATGATATTGAGATGCTTTTTCACAGTTTTCCCGTCACGGCCGAATTTATTTCCAAGTTCTCTGTATGATTTTGCCACACGACCGGCCGTCATTTTCTTTAATTGACTCCTCTTCGAAGAACTACTTAAAGTGCTTACCTTCCCCGAGCCAGATTTTCTAAAAGTTGTTTTTCGCAAGGAATAAGATGACAAAATATTATAAATAGTACTTCTGCTCTCCCCCATTTGCGTGAAATGTTTTACGACCCTCGACTTAGGCCAGTCCGGGTGAATGTCGTCAAATTTACACACATTCTTTCGACGTCTTTCTTCTCGATTTGCCATAATAAATTCAATGAAAAACACACAACCATGAAAATTATGCAAATTACTGACAGATGTACTCGGAAACAAATCACATTCACAAAATTTCAAATTTCTAACGTTTTATGTTTAAGTTATGCCTAAAGAGTTTGTCCAAATTTCATTCCGCATACGTTACATACGCCTTAGCTTCCAAAATAATCCTGTAATGAGTAAAAACATTTATTTACCAACCATTTTTGCAAGGCAGATGTAAATTGTTTTAGAGCAAGTTTTCTTATATCACTTGGTAAATTATTGTAAATTTTGATTGCCATTGCATAACTATTTTTGCTACAAAGTTTAGTTTTGTATGTGATTGGTAATACTAACTTATCTGGATATCTAGTGTTAAATTGACAAACTTTCCTTAATTCTAGAAATTGTTCATAGGATGTAACTTGATAAATTTACAGGCCTCAAAGATGTACATAGAAGTTATAGTCAGTATTTGGAGATCCTTGAACAGAGGTTTGCATGAAATACGCGGTGGGACTCCATAGATAGCTCGCACACATTTTTGTTGACTGAGAAACACTCTATTTATGTCGCATGAGTTGCCCCATAACAACAGACCATACCTTAATACTGACGCCACGTAGCCATGATAGGCAGTGAGGGCTGTGTTTTTATTCACTAACTAGCTTTTGCCCGCGGCTTCGCACGCGTTAAAAAAAATACGTTCACTTGGCATAACTTGGCATTTGGCATTGGCTTGGCATAACTCAAGCCCTTCATATTTTTTGTTTACCGTATCTTTGGAATATTTGAATGCTTTCATGGACATGATTCCATGTTCATTTTAGATTCAATTTCTACTTTCTTGTTCCCGTTTTACAACGTTGTGTTTTCTCAATGCGAGGCCTCCGACATTTTTGTGCACTGTCTCAATTGGTTACTTAAATAAAGTCATGTTCTCTTCTTTCCGCTGTGGTATATTGTCTTACTTTGTGCCCCCGCTTTTTTTGGTCATCATCTTAGAATACTTAATCGTTTGTTCAGAATTGCTTTCCTGTTACCGTTTTAAGGTTTATGTATTCTCAATGTGCACTACTGCATTTTTGTTATCTATCTCTTCAGATTACTTGAAAGTTACACCAGTCTTGCTTTTTTCTTTCCGTTTGTTATATTGTTTTTTCTTCGCGCCTCCCGTCTTGTTTGGTCACCATCCCCATTTAGAATCCTTTAAAGTTTGATCAGAATTGCTTTCTTGATTCCGTTTTAAGGATTTGTGTTTTCTTAATGTGGGCACTATGCAACTTTAGTTCACTATCTTTTCAGGTTACTTAAAAGTTTGATCAGACTTGTTTTCTAGTTAGCGTTTTAAGGTTTTGTGTTTTCTTTCTTTTCTTTCTTGATCACCACATCTACAGGTCACTTAGCCTTTCATCAGATTTACTTGTAATTTTCAGTTTTAGCATATTGCATTTTGTAACTGCGGGCCGGGGGCTCTGCCCCCCGAGCCCCCCGTCTTTTCAATGCCATCTCTTCGTGTTACTTAAAAGTTTCATCAGTCGTGCTTACTTCTTTTCGTTGTGCAATATTGTTTTTTCTTTGTGCCTCCCTTTTGGTTTGGTTCTTTAAAGTTTGATCAGACTTGCCTTGTTGATTCCGTTTTAAGGTTTTGTGTATTATAATGCGAGCACTACGCCATTTTAGTTCAATATATTTTCAGGTTACTTAAAAGTTTGATGAGACTGCTTGCTTTCTTGTTAGCCTTTTGGTGTTTTGTTTTTTTTTTTGTTGATCACCATATATCTACAGGTAACTTAGCATTTCATCAAAGCTACTTGAATTTTTCAGTTTTAGCATATAGTAATTTCTTAGAGCGGGGGGCTGCCCCCGTTTTAATCGATACCATCTCTTCGTATTGCTTAAGTTTCATCAGCCTTGCTTTCTTTTTTCCGTTGTAAGATATTGTTTTTTTCTCATTGCCTCCCGTCTCTGTTAATCACCATCTCTTTAGAAATACTTAAAAGTTTAATCAAACGTTTATGAGATATTTTATGTTTTGTCTAAACACATACTGACGCAGAACGGCCCTCGAGCTGTCAACTTAAACTTTGCATCAGCTGTATTAAAATTAAAGAAATTAATTGTACATAGTAATAACATTTAAATGTATCACTCATTAACTTCAAAGTTGTGTAAGAGATCGTAGTAATATAGTAAACGTACGTTTTAACGCGAGCGCAGCGGGTAAAAGCTAGTAAAACAATACACAAATTACGGACCAATCCACCCACTTCGCCATTGCGAAACCTCTGCTGCGGAGGGCACCTCGGGGAAAACTACTGTTTAAAGCTCACAGATGGCGCTACTGGTAGCACCTATGCGCGTATCATATTTCATTAACTTTCCGTAAATACATATTTATACATCAAAGGATAAAATTGATTTTAAATAATTTTATTTTGATTATTATCTCTCAAGAAATCAAAAAGCAACTTATTTATTCATTTCAAATTTTCTCCGCGTCTCAGTACGTTTATGAAAAGAGGGTCAATATTTATAAACTGCTGAGTAAATACATGAATTTTAAATGCAATAATAGAGTGGTAGTTCCCAATGTTGCATCGCGAAATTAATAATAGCAAAATTGTGTTCAGTTTTGTTTCATAAAATGATAATTTCGGGTACCACTAACGCCATCTACTGCCCCAGTGTCCGTAACTCGGCGACTCGTCCAACCTCAGAGCTATTGTCCCCCGGTGGGTAGCGCAGGCCAGCCCCCGCGGGGTACGCGTGGTTCTAAATTCAAATTCACGACGCTGATGGATGACGCTATGAGATGCACACGACTTCATTCGCGTATTTTTTCTTTACCGTAGACGGAAAAAAAGTATCCTACAACCATCTCCGGATGTCCAGCTATCCCTGTACCAAAAGTGGTTAAAATCCGTCCAGCCAATTCGGCGTGATTGGAGGACAAAGGATTTTATGGAAACAGATGGCGCCAGGTTGGCACGGCGACGCGTGTCCATACAAAACAACTATCAAGCTGCATCACGCTATCAATATTTTTCCTGAAATCATGACCTCCCTCCATAGAAAATTCATTTTCAATACAAATTTAGGATTTTATAAAAGTATAGATGAAGCTAATCTTCTGAGAACATAAACAAATCGATTAATCTTAGATTCTTAGTACATATTATATCTATTCGTTCATCGCACGTTAAGATTAATTTGCCAGTTAGCATGTAAGGTATAGCTGTTAGTGCTAACATTAATGGTATTAAATAAATAAATAAATAAATTTGTGGCTTCCAGCTGCAGTTTTTTTCTAATAACACGCCTAAGAACGTGATGTTATTTATTTATTTATTCAAATTAGTTACACAGTATTACAGTATAAACCAAGGCACTGTGAACTACATAATTACATTTAAGAAAAGCTTAAATCTAGTTTGATGTAGGCGACGTAACTGCGTGGCGTGGCTCCGTTGCGTCGTCTGATCTGGCGCAGGATTCGGCAGATTGCCCCGAAACGCCGAAATACAACACCCTTCGGCCAGAAGTCTGCACTTGCGATGGTGCTCTGCAGCGGCCGCGGCACGCGCACCACAAACGAGCTGAAGTGCACGTAGTGGCGGGACTGCAGCTGGTGCACCCTCAGCGAGAAGCCAGTCTTCCGGCGGACGTACTCCACCACATCGTCAGCCACGGCGGAGTGATGCAAGCGCGACACATAGAGCGCCTTACTCGGTGTGGCAATCCGAAGACCGGAACCAACCGGCTCGGCAGTGCCACCAGGCGGGGCGCACTCCGCGATTAACGTTTCCCGCTACAAGTACATGCCGGTGGCCTCATGCATGGGGACTATTCAGTGGCTGCCACGCACTGTCTCGGAACGCACGTACACGAAATTCGCGCGCACGCTCTTCCGATTTATGTACGTCGCAAGTGATCGTTCCTCATTCATCTGTTGATACCAGTGTTATATTATAATATAAAGTGTTTAAATGAGTAAAAAGACAGCGAAAAGATATTGTATCGCAGCGGGTTGTAGGAACAATGATCGAAATTGGAATCACGCGTTTTTCGCTCTCCCAAGCTCCCAACACGTCCGAAGGATGCCGATAGGTAAAAAAAATAACATAATATATAATAAGTAGTTACTGAATAATAATAAAAAACATATTGCAGGTGTATCTACTTCCATATTTAACACTGGTTACACAGATCAATTTTAATTGTTAAGTACTTATGTAATTTTGAATTGATTATTTGCTGATATTTGTCAATTTAAATTCTAGTAAAATAAGTATGTCTACTACTAAATCAACAATCATAGAGGTTTTTATAATAATATTTGATATCAAGTTTGTAAAATTACTTGTAAGTAATGAATAAACGATTGAGTGATAGTTTGATAGGTAAGTATATAAAATATATAAATAAAGAGTTAAAAGAAATGTATTGGAAGAGATCCCTAATAGGGATAAGTTCGCCTTTGTACATGTTTTATTTGTAACTAGCGACCCGTCCCGGCTTCGCACGGTGCGTCCGTGCGTATTTTTAAAGATCTAAGCATACCTACATAGGGGCAGACAGACAGCCAGCAGGAAACGACTTTGTTTTATACTAGGTGTGTAGTGATGAATATAATATATGAACAAATAAATAAATATCGGACAACTAAGCAAAAACAAAATGAAGCTCAAGAATTTAATTGCATGTTAAGGTAACGTCGTTGCATTATTTTATTATATTATATAGAAATAATTATTTTGGTTGAGCGAATCCACTTAGCTTTGTACCCGATGAACAATACCATTATCTGTATTGTTAGCTGCGGCCACAACTGCCACTTCAAAATGTAAGGCGTTATAAGTGCAAATTAATTTTACACTAAATTAGTCTTTAAGTTAAACGAAATAAGGTTTACTCTTAAACAAAGAGAACAGAGATGTTGGTCACTTCATTGTCATTATAAGCATCAAAACGAGCTTCACTGCTCTTTCACTTACGAAGTGACCAACATCTAATCTTATACGTATTAAAATGTTTAAAAATAAAGCTAAAATGTTTTGCGGCCTGGTTGTGGATTCAATTCGTCCAAATTCTGAGATTGATTATTTTATAGTTAAATAATGAAATAATAAATATAATGTATGAAGAATATAAATATATTACTATAATATAGAGATATATTGAATGCAAGGAATAAATGGGAAATACATTTTTATTTTTAGTCGTTGACAGCCCTCGCTCTCGGCGACGCGGCAAGCGAGCCAATTCATTTTTACCGTTGGCACGCAGCTTTAACGTTCCGTTTGGCTTGCGCTGGGGACGACGACTTTAGAAGGGCCATAAATCATATTTTTTCGGCTAAAAAAAGCGGCTTTTGTAAAGATCAAAGTAGTGTGCCTTCTGTACTTGTACTATTATCTATTCTGTGGTGCCACTCAGTCTTGCCGGGCGCCCTGCGCGCCTTGCTCTTCCTTTCCACCAGTGTGAATCCCTCCTTATCCACATTGGTGCGGGAGGACTTTTCTTTATCGAGAACCCGTACTGTACATGCCTTAGAAGGCAAGGAGGCCCGGTTAGCTGCCACAGGCTGACCGGTGACGTCAGCATAAGCACGCTGACGTGACGTAGAAACTTGAGGCGGCCGCACGTGCGGGGGGCGCGCGGGCGGTGGAGCGGCGGGTGCGGCACCTTTTACAGTGTCAGCAACACGCAAATTAACAGACTCGGCGTTAATAGTAGAAGCGGGCCGGTCGTCGCTCTTATCAGTCTCTGTTATGCGTTCCTCTTTATATTTTATTTTACATTAATGTCCACGTTACCCTTACGATTATAAAATTGTATATATCTAGTTTTTTCTAAATTAGGCTGTAGATTATTGATTTCCTTCCAAATTATAATCTCATTAATAATAATAAAAAAAAAACCCGCTGACGTTGTCACACGTCTTTTTGTAATCTTGCTCCTTTTAAATTTTGTAAAAGTGTGTTAGCCATTTATATTTAGTTTTATAAGTTATTCTATTGATTTCCGTTTTTCTGCTTTGACGGTATTTGTATATTTATAAAAGCGGTAGTATGATATTTCTGTTACTCATTCTGCGATTGACTTTTGTGAAGTAAACTTCAACGAATAAATCAATTAAATATTTAGTGTAGTTGTTTTATTAAGTTAACAAGTGTTTTTCATTCCGTGTACGCCATAATCTTATACGTCCATTTATAACCTTTTATCGTATTTACCGTTTTCGGCAATGTGTACATACTGCAAATGTAATTTATTACAAAACAGAAAACGTAGACATTCTGACAGCGGACGTATGTCAATGTATGTAAAGGCGAAGTAATGAAAATAACACGAAGGAATTATGATTACAAGATCAAGGCGAAAAAGCCCCGCCCGCCTCGTCCAGCTCCTCGCCATCATCGTCTGGCGACGAATTCGCTACTGCTGCCGACACCGGCGCGTCGAGCGATGAGCGCGGGCCGCCGCCCCCGCCGCCGCGACCAGCTGCGCGACGAGGACGGCCACCGCTTCCGGCACGCTTGGGGCCTACGGGGCAACCTGCTCCGACCACGGCGCCCGCTACCGGTGGTGTAGTGCGTCGCATGAGATGGTCTCAAGCCATGAATGAGAACGTCATGCGCGCCTACTACGGGGCTACAGAGGGAGGAACCAACCTGTCCGCGTACCGGGACAGGATGCTGCCTCTGTTTCTGGCGTTTGATCCGACCATCGCCGTATCTGTGCAGCGCCTATCCGATCAAGTGCGTTTCATCCAGCGGCGCAAGCTGCTGGACGACGCGACACTTGATCGATTGCGCCTGGAAGTACTGGCTGCTCGCGCGGCTTCTGCGCCGGCTCGGGATCCGCCTGCTACATCACCGGTTCCGGCGCCAGCGCCCAACCTGGTGCCGGGGGTGCCGCTGACGGATCCCGAGGCTGATGTGGAAGACTGTGCGAGTAGCGTAAGTACCCAGGCCAATGAGCAACTGAGGAGGGCTTTGGAGGAGGCGATTGGGCGGTATCTATCCGCACCTGAGCCTGCCTAGGCGTTTACCACTCTTGCCAATTCATAAACGCAACTTAGCGTTAATGGGAGCCCTGGACGCTTTGCTAGACCCGTACCTTCGGGCTAGCGAAGATTTAGCTGATACCCACTCGATCATGTACTGTGGAGCCATCGCGGCGTGCCGCGTTGCTCGTCTCAAATCAAATCAAATCATTTTATTGATAACACCATAGTTACATGTCAAGTTAGTAATAAAATTATTATGTGTTATTAGTTATAATAACATTATTCTTATTATAATTAAGTATAATAGTTTATAGGTGATATAACTACTATCCATACTAATATTATAAACGCGAAAGTGTTTCTGTCTGTCTGTCTGTCTGTCTCTGTCTGTTACCTCTTCACGCTTAAACCGCTGAACCGATTTAGATGAAATTTGGTATATAGATAGCTTCAGTCCCGGGGAAGGACATAGGATACTTTTCATCCCGAATAAATTTAGTGTTCCCGTGGGATGAGCGGGTAACACCGCGGGCACAGCTAGTTATTGAAATAAAGACTGCAGTGGAATAACCTAACTAGATATTGATGAGGGTTTAGAGGAATAAAACAAACCAATGAAATAACGGAAGCTCCTGATTTATTTGTCTTCAGTATATGAGAATTCACTTTCACAATGAAGAACGGATCGTGGATGGCGTTAATAAATTTAAATATAATTTACAAGAAGAAACAGCGTACCGGGTTGGGTAGAGGCTTTGACAGAACAGAATGAGAGTTGCTATATACATTTATAAAACACCTAAAAACATTATAGGGATACCATGCATAAATATTCAACACTTCCCCATATCCTTATAATGTTATAACATGCTTAGGTATCAAGCAAACTAACAAAGGTATCACATGACACTTAAAACCTATCATATGCTAATCATTCCGAACAAGCTATACATAGGTATCATATCAAAACTTATCAAGTTATCATATGCAAATCATTCCAACAAGTCATACAAAGGTACCATATCAAAACGTAAAACTTATCAACTTATCATATGCAAAGCATTCCAAGCAAGTTATACATAGGTATACAATCAAGCAAAAACTGTGAATCTACACAATTATGTAATTAAATTTTCAAAACATTACACTGCTTTATAAACTTGTTATGTTTGATGGAACCAAGTGCTTTAGTAAATACATCTGCTATCATCATATCTGTTTGCAAATATTTAACAGTTATACAATTATTTTTCACCAAATCTTTAACATAATGGTATCTAAGGGTCAATATGTTTTGTACGCTTGTGACAATATTCTTTCACTTCTAAAAGCTTTTGAGCACTAAGATTATCATTATACAATGTTATGATTAAGCTTATACTGTCACATATTTCAGATATAAAGTTCCTAATAAAACAGATATCCTTACAAACATCAGACATAGCTAAGTATTCAGATTCTGTAGAGGAAAGAGCAATGCATCGTTGTTTCCTAGATTCCCAATAAATAAATAAATAAATAAATAAAATAAAATTTATTTACCATTTAAATTTGTACAAAATGTGACTTTCCTGTGACCACCACACTAGGCAAAGCCTGTCTTGTGGAGTCATTTTCGACAGTTACCAATTTAATATTAAATTAACAACACGTTGCGAGTATTTACAAAAAATGGTCTTAGATTAACATTTCCTTAAACCATTCTAAGGTCTTAAAAGAGAAATATGTATATATATTTTAATTAAATTACTTATTTATTATCATGCAAGTTTAACAGAGTGCGCTAATGTGTGTGTGTGTGTGTGTGTGTGTGTGTGTGTGTGTGTGTGTGAGAGAGAGTGTGGCTGTGTGCCCGAATAGTATGGGTGAATATTCATGAAGAAGCCTTAAGAAGTTGCTCTGTGGCACTGTAATCAAGAGACTGGAGCCACAGTGATACCCTCTTTTTTGCTTCAGGAACAGTGATGTCCCTGATAGGACATATTTTATTTACTGTGTTGTAAACGTGTGGGGAGAGGTAATCAGCAAATCTCTTGGCAAATGAGGTATTAGAGCGGGGGACAGGTAGTTTAAAAATTCGTTTACCGAACAGATCACTGAAGGCTTGTGTCTTGGTAACTTTGTGGTGCATGAATACAATAATTTTTATGATAGCAAGCTGACGCACGGTGAGCACTCCCATCTCTGTATACAACATAGCTGTCGAGTAATAGCGTGGTTTTCTGAGAATCACCTTAAGTAAGAACCGTTGAGCTCTTTCCAGAACCATCATTACTGAGCTGGTCGCACCCCCCCACACAGTTAAGCAATATGTTAGTATTGGTTGACAAAGAGCAACATATATGATTTTCAGCAAGCCTCTATCAACAGAATTCCTGAGTATTTTCATTGAAAATACCAACTTCCTGATTCGTGCTGCGACTGCGTCAATGTGTTTAGCAAATTTAAGATTTTCGTCCAATATAACCCCTAAGTATTTGATATATGTTGCTCTTTCGACTGAGCAGCAATTGCACGAAAGCCCCCCACCACAGTTAGGTATATGAATCTTTAGTTTCGGATTTCCCATTGGTGCTGACGCATTAGTTTTGTGAAAACACAAGAATTTTGTTTTGTCGGCATTTAAAGTTAGCAGGTTGTTTTTCAACCAGTTCGAGACCAACATTATACCGGTTTGAGCGGACTCTAAGCATCGCGACCACGTGCTTTCATGGAATAGTATTACGGTGTCATCAGCATAACATATCATCTCCCCATTTTTTATAGGTAAGTATGCCAAGTCATTTAGATACATTATGAAAAGGGTAGGTCCGAGAATACTTCCCTGTGGGACACCGAATACCACTGGTTTTGCTGCACTAACTGTATTGCCGAACTTGGTACATTGACGTCTATTAGTTAAGTAACTGCAGAACCAGTCATGCGCTATTCCTCTTATTCCGAGCAGTTCTAATTTTTGTAGTAAGATGGGCACTGACACCGTGTCGAAGGCCTTGGCCAGGTCTAGAAATGCACCAACGCATGTATTACCCTTGTCCAGGTGTGTACTAGCTAATTTAGTAAATAAAGAGACTGCTTCTTCAGTCGACTTGCCTTGCCGAAAGCCAAACTGTCGGTCTGTTAACAAGCCTTCTGAATTGAGGAAATCTATAAGCCTCTTGTTTACCAGTTTTTCAAGCACCTTTGAGCAGCTGGATAGAAGTGAGATCGGCCTGTAGTTCGAAGCATCGTCTTTGGCTCCTGCTTTGTAGATTGGGACCACGGCAGCTGTTTTCCATGGTTCTGGAAAGGTACCTGTCTCGAGACTCTTGTTGCAAATGGCAGTAATAGGCTCAACAATGTTACAAATTGCAAGCTTTAGCAGGCGATTACTTATTCTATCCAATCCCGGGGAACTGTCGGTTTTAAGGTTCCGAATTATGCTTTCAACTTCATAACAATCAGTGGGGGCCATGAAAAAAGAATTTTGTGGAGATAAAGGCACCTGCACTTTGGACACTAAGGAGGCTTCAGTTTCCCCAGATTGAGCCAATAATTTATTAGAAAGGGTCTGCCCTACCGTTGAAAAATAATCATTCACATGATCTAGAGACGCAGCTACTGTTGGTTTAATGGTGACAAAGTCTGGGCTTCTGTTCTCACGTGGGACTTGCATTAGGTTCTTGATAGTCGACCACAACTTTTTTGAATCGTTTTTATTTTCCAGAATTTCTTTGCGTTCGTATTCAGTTTTAAGTTTGCGAATAATAGATATGTAGAAGTTCCTATAGCGAGTAAATATCAATTTTGCATTGAGATCGTTAGGTCTTTTACGGCTTTTTGCGTGCAACCGATCTTTATGTTTGGAACATCTTATTAACCCTGGTGTGATCCACGGTTTGAGACTAAATTTCGACCGGCTGATGACCCTTTTAGTTGAATGCTTTTCTATTATATTTGAAACCATCTCAGTAAACGCATTTGCGGCTTCAGTCGCAGACGTCTTGGCAGTAACATCAGTCCATTTCACGTTAGCCAGATCAGAGCAAATACCTTTATAGTTTACACTATCAAAGGTTCTTACTATTGGGGCTGTTTTAGTTTTGGATGCAATGCCTAGGGCTACCACATCATGATCCGTTATATCTGTAGCGCAAACTAATGCTTTTAAGGTTAGTTTAGATCTGACAAAAAAATGGTCCAAACACGCAGTTTTCCTCGTTGGTTTGTTTACAGCAGTTTTTAGTCCTAGGCTGGCCATTGTGCACAGATAATCTGCCGACTGGGGGGTTGTTTTCATTATATCTATATTCATATCACCAGTAACAATAAGATCTGAATCTTTGTGTGTTGTATTTATAAAGGACTCAAGTGAATTTAAAAAGGAATCTATATTTGTCACAGACTGAGAACGGTATATTCCTAAAATGGCAAAGCATTTGGGTACGTCAATAAAAAGGCAATCAGCGTCTCGAATTAGTGGTTCACTTACCTGAGCATTCCAGATGTTCCTTACATACACTACTACCCCACTCGCCTGATTTCCTATGTTTTCAGTTCGGTAGGAGACGTAGTTATCTATTTGTTCGACAACTGAGCCATCCCTGAGCCAGCATTCCGTGAGGACTATAACATCATACTCAGTGTTTAGGCGTTTAAGAAAGATTAAAAAAGCGGAAAAATTATGTTGAAGGCTCCTTATGTTAAATGTTAAAATTTTTATGTTATATTTGTGTGAAAAAACATTTTGGCACTGCTCTGGAGTCCCTACTGTATGGCATGTTACTGTTAAAGATTGATCAATGTCCTCATTCGAATCTAGGTCGGGGGCGGTGGTTGCAAAAAGGATTTTATCTGATCATGCCAGGCAGCAGGGGACACTCCAGAGTGTGATGACTCTTTAATATATAGGTATGTATTTGGTATTGGCAGTGAAGGTGTGTAAATGTATGTTTTAATGTGAGTGAACGCACAGATAAATAAATATACTATATTTTCATCAAACACTTTAAGATAATATACGCAGGGAAGACAAGAAACATGTACAAAAAGACCAGAAACAGACAAAGAAAATTCGGTTACAATTTTATGAACAAGCTTCTGCGTCGTCGACAGGGTCTGGAGAGTCCACGGGTTCATCTTCTGCTGCGAGCCCAAAAACACGGTCCATGCAGTCATTGTCGGTGATTTGAATAGCATCTGCGCCGTCCCGACGTCGGGTGTAGATGAACCCACTTTTTGTCCAGCAGTGTTTGAATCTTGCCTGACTGGCCCGCTCCCGAGCCGATCGAAATAACCGTCGGTTCTCTCGGGTCAGGCGTTCATTAATGTATAATTTTTGTGGAGCACAATTCTCAATAATACCGGTGGTATCGATAGCACGACGGGTCCTGGACTTTGCCAAGAAATCGTCACGAGTCTTTCTTCGAGCGAAGCGAACGATCACTGGTCGGGGCGATGGGTTGGGATTGCTGCTTGTGGGTGTCCTTTTAGGTCCAGCTCTTGTGACGTAGTCAATATCGGTGTCGGAAACGGTGGCGCCTATTTTTGTGGCAGTGATCATCACTATATGATGTAGATTTTCGTTTTTGGATTCTGGGCAACCAATTATCTCTATGTCATTTCTTAGCGCTAATTGCGCTTGAATGTTGAACCTGTTTTCCAGATCCTGTACCGCGGCTTTCAAGAGAACGTGTTCGGCCTGTTGATCTTCTAGTGCCTGCACCCTGGACTCCGTATCAGACAGTCTACGTGTGATCACATCCATATCGTCATGACATTTAGCAAGCGAAGACATTGCAGTTGCTAATTGTGCCTTAATGTCCAGCATATCACCCCGTAGAAGTCTAATTTCGGCGGTTAGTTCGGCAATGTCCCCTTTACTCGTGGATGAAGGCGCCGACGGTGCCGATAACAGCTCAGCTCCCGATTTTGGCTGCTGCGTTTGTTGGACTGTCTTCTTACGCATTGTAACGTTGTCAGTGGTTTGGCTGCGAACAGGAGTGGTGGAGTTATCGCCACCTTTTCTCGACGCCGCTTTGCATTCTGGGCAGGTCCAATTTGCTATTTCCGTAGAAGATAATTTCGCGGCGTTAATACAATTATGGAAGACCTTTTGGCATGCTTCTGACTTGCACCGCATAGCATTTTTGGGGTCCGACACCACTCCGTTGCAACCAGAGCAAGATTTCGTATTTGGAGATTTTGTCATGTTCATTTTGTAAACAACCTGTACCACTATATCACGTACTTGCAGCGAAACTCGCGCGGTGGTGTCAGATTAGTATCGCGAGCGATAAGAAACGTAGGCTCGCAGCGCTATCGTGGTACGGGGTCCAGTGACGACACTATGATTTGACGTTGCGCTGCGTTATCGGTTATTATTGTTCTACCGCACACTGCACTTTATTATGAACACAGGCTTTTTAAGTTTTTACACTTGTGTAGTTATTAAAGGTCCGGGGCAATAGGGAATCACTTTTATAAGGCGATTGTTAATAAGTTTTACAGTTCAATTAGATGGTTTTTACACTTATATCACACGGGAATTAATATTGTGGTTTAAAGAATCGCGGAGCCGATCACAACGGTGGCAATTCAGTGTTGCCAATCCCCTACAATGAATGGTGTCATTGCCAAATTTAATAACAAAGCCTGTGTAAGACCTCCTATCTAAATGGTCATTAGCCCAATCTGCGTCGGCATAAGCATCTAAATTACAATTATCATTCTTTGTGAATAACAAACAATAATCAATTGTACCCGCTAAGTACCGAAGAATACGTTTAGCAGCTAACCAATGAGTTTGGTCAAAGCCATTGTTAAATTGACATAATTGGCTGCAAGCGAAAGCTATGTCTGGCCTCGTACAGACACATAAGTACATTAAAGAGCCCATTAGTTGCCTATAATTATAAACATTCTCATCTAAACATTTTTCAGCTTTATAAAATTTACTATTAGGCAACATGGGTGTGGACACGGCTTTACAATTTTGCATACCAAATTTAATTAACACCCTACGAATGTAATCAGACTGATCAAGTTTTAACAAACCTTTTGCTCTATCACGGGTGACGTTCATGCCTAAACAGCTCTTAAGAGTGCCCAGATTGTTTACATTAAAATTACTTTCTAAAAGTTGACGCAATTCTCTATAAATGGCACTATTTTCACTGTAAAAGACATAAAAGTCATCTACATACAAAGCAATTATGACAAAATCATTTTGACATTTCTTCACATACACACAAGGTTCACATTTGCTTTGTTTAAAGTTATTGGAAGAAAGCAAGTCATGAACTTTATTATTCCAAATTTTACTAGCTTGCTTTAGTCCATAAATACCTTTCAACAATAAGCATACTTTATCATGTTTACCATTATTGAAGCCAGGAGGCTGTTCCATATAAATTGTCTCTTCAAGAGTTCCATTCAAAAATGCTGTTGCTACATCAATGTGATCAATGTTTAAATCTAATTTATTAGCTAAAGAAAATAATATTCTCATGCTACTGTGCCTGACAACTGGTGAATGGGTTTCAAAATAATCTATACCGTGAACTTGCGAGTAACCGCGAGCCACGATCCTAGCTTTATGCTTGTCAAAATTTCCAGAAGCATCGTGTTTAGTTTTGAAAACCCACTTACTTTTGACAATGTTTTCCCCTGAGGGACGATCGATCAATTTCCACACATTATTAGATAACATAGAATCATACTCAAGCTGCATGGCAGCTTGCCACTGTGCACAATTGAACAAACCCATCTGAGCTCGATTCGTGCTCGCTGCCTGTGCAGTACTCATCAGCTCCTGAAATTTGAGAAACATTTTCGTTAGAATCATTAAAAGTGATTTCATCACTGGGACCTATACTAACATCATGACTAGAATTTAAATTACTTATATTATTATTCACTTCATTGCTAGAAGAATTATTATTACCATTGATATAGATTTCAACATTACTAGAATTATTAATTTCATTTAAATTCATTGAATTAATAAAATTGTCATTACATGACCATTCATAAAATATACATTCATTATTTAAAATATCACTAGTTTTGTTTTGAATGTCAATATCATAATAAAATTTATTTTCTAAAAATGCAACATTTCTGGAAATTATCACTTTCTTTGGATTAAGGGGGTCCGCCAACCTGTATCCTTTGGAGGTTTCACTATAACCTACAAATAGAAACTGTTTACTTTTAGGATCCAGTTTTCGGCGACATTCACTTGGTACTAGAGAATAAGCAATACAGCCAAAGACATGAAGATGGCTGAGGTCCGGCCTTGACCCAGTCCATACTTCCTCTGGTGTCAGTCCTGACAACGCAGATGTGGGGCTCCTGTTTTTGAGATATACAGCTGTCATAATGGACTCACCCCAATATCTGTTGCAGAGACCTGCACCAAATAGCATACACCTTGCTTTCTCAGCCAAAGTGCGGTTTAACCTTTCCGCTACACCAAGTTGTTGATGACAGTACGGTACAATCTTTTGATGTATTATACCCTGTTTCTGCAAATATGTATTAAATGCAGAATTACAGTACTCACCACCCCCATCCGTACGAAGACAAAGTATAGGCAGACCAGACTGTTTCTCGACTAGGGCCTTATAAGTAAGAAAACATGACATTACCTCGGATTTTTGTTTTATAATATATCCATGAGTTCGCCGAGAGTAATCATCAGTGAACGTGACCAGGTATCTGCCACCTCCCCAGCTGTCCTCCTGCATTGGTCCCATCACATCTGAATGAACTAATTCCAGGCGCTTGCTGGCACGCGAAGCTTCTCCCACTGGATAAGGAAGTGCGCACATTTTACCCTTGAGACAGGCCTCGCAGTCCAATTTCTGCAAGTCACTCTGAAACTGAATACCAGAAACACAATCTGTTAAGGTTCTTAAGCCTTTAAGGCTTAAGTGACCAACCCTACGGTGCAAGAGATCGACAGGCACCGCTGAGGCAGCAACATTAGCACTCTGTTGCTCTTGTCTACTGTCATTTTGACACAAGAACATTGAAGAATGCTCTCTATGGGAGTTACCTGACACATTACAGTTACTTTTATCTAAAACATAAAGCCCATTATTTAAATTAGTCTTTGCCACTATGCTTCCAGAAATTTGACACTTATTATAAATAAAACAACCCTGTTTGTCAAATAAAACAGAAAACCCCTTATTTACCAGGCAACTTTCTGACAGAAGGTTCACAGAAAGGTCAGGAACATATAAAACATTATTAATTTTGCTTACCAGCTGATTGTCCAAAATAATGTTGCCTTGACCATGGCATTCTAATTTTTCATTATTAGCAATAGCTATTACACTTTTAGAGTCTATAAAATTGTCCATATTCTTCAAATTATTTGACATATGCTGTGAAGCACCAGAATCAACCACCCAATCATCCTTTTTGGCCAAAAAAGCTGTAGCTACAAAGCTTTGGCCAGCATTAAGTGTATTTGGGTTCTTCTTGTCTCGCTTAAACTTATAACACTTCGATTTAATATGTCCTTTCTTTTTACAATAGTTACACTGAATGTTTTTGTGATTTGAATAAAATGCTGAGTTATCACTATTATTATTGCTTGAATTATTAGATGCCCTCCGGAATTCCTCCTGCAGCAATCTTGCTCTCACAAGCTCGCTCGATAAAGATGAGGCCATACATACCGTCTCAAGATTAGAGACTAGGGCGTCGTACTCGGACGGCAGCCCGCTGAGCAGCAGTTCGGCCACTTCATCATCTTCAATTACTTTACCGATATCGGCTAACTGTTGCACTAACGTCATAATTTGAGCAATGTATTCCACCATCGTGGTAAATTTTATTTTGTGGAGCTTGCGCAGTAACAATACACGCCGGTACAGCCCACGGTCCTCGAACACGTTGGCGAGGTTATCCCACGCTTGTTTCGCGGTGGCAGCGTCGCGCGCATACTGATAACATGTAGATTTAACTGCTAGGCAGATTCTAGCCAGCGCGCGCTGATCCCGATCCTCGTGGTGAACACCGTTATACGTGCCGTCGACACAGGCCCACAGGCCTTCAAGCGACAGCGCCATCCTCATGGCAAACTTCCACGTGTTGTAATCGCCCGTACCTTCCAGCTTGTCGATAGACACGTTACCGCTGCTCGGCGGCGGCGCGGACATCGCCAAGGGCAGCATGGGCAGCTGCGCGGTCGGCGGCATGGCATGGCGCCGGCGGCACGGTGTGCGCCCGCGGCACCATTGTCAGGAGCGTGACGATTTTCCTCGTTGGGGCGTTCTTGCCCATCGTCACTCATTGTGTTTGTTTTATTGCGCACCCATCAATATCTAAAGGTTGTATTTATGCGAAGAATGGGCCCATAACCTATTGAAATAAAGACTGCAGTGTGTTGAATATTTATGCATGGTATCCCTATAATGTTTTTAGGTGTTTTATAAATGTATATAGCAACTCTCATTCTGTTCTGTCAAAGCCTCTACCCAACCCGGTACGCCTTTTTCTTCTTGTAAATTATATTTAAATTTATTAACGCCATCCACGATCCGTTCTTCATTGTGAAAGTGAATTCTCATATACTGAAGACAAATAAATCAGGAGCTTCCGTTATTTCATTGGTTTGTTTTATTCCTCTAAACCCTCATCAATATCTAGTTAGGTTATTCCACTGCAGTCTTTATTTCAATAGGCTATGTGCCCAGGCTTCGCATAAATACAACCTTTGGATATTGATGGGTGCGCAATAAAACAAACACAATGAGTGACGATGGGCAAGAACGCCCCAACGAGGAAAATCGTCACGCTCCTGACAATGGTGCCGCGGGCGCACACCGTGCCGCCGGCGCCATGCCATGCCGCCGACCGCGCAGCTGCCCATGCTGCCCTTGGCGATGTCCGCGCCGCCGCCGAGCAGCGGTAACGTGTCTATCGACAAGCTGGAAGGTACGGGCGATTACAACACGTGGAAGTTTGCCATGAGGATGGCGCTGTCGCTTGAAGGCCTGTGGGCCTGTGTCGACGGCACGTATAACGGTGTTCACCACGAGGATCGGGATCAGCGCGCGCTGGCTAGAATCTGCCTAGCAGTTAAATCTACATGTTATCAGTATGTGCGCGACGCTGCCACTGCGAAACAAGCGTGGGATAACCTCGCCAACGTGTTCGAGGACCGTGGGCTGTACCGGCGTGTATTGTTACTGCGCAAGCTCCACAAAATAAAATTTACCACGATGGTGGAATACATTGCTCAAATTATGACGTTAGTGCAACAGTTAGCCGATATCGGTAAAGTAATTGAAGATGATGAAGTGGCCGAACTGCTGCTCAGCGGGCTGCCGTCCGAGTACGACGCCCTAGTCTCTAATCTTGAGACGGTATGTATGGCCTCATCTTTATCGAGCGAGCTTGTGAGAGCAAGATTGCTGCAGGAGGAATTCCGGAGGGCATCTAATAATTCAAGCAATAATAATAGTGATAACTCAGCATTTTATTCAAATCACAAAAACATTCAGTGTAACTATTGTAAAAAGAAAGGACATATTAAATCGAAGTGTTATAAGTTTAAGCGAGACAAGAAGAACCCAAATACACTTAATGCTGGCCAAAGCTTTGTAGCTACAGCTTTTTTGGCCAAAAAGGATGATTGGGTGGTTGATTCTGGTGCTTCACAGCATATGTCAAATAATTTGAAGAATATGGACAATTTTATAGACTCTAAAAGTGTAATAGCTATTGCTAATAATGAAAAATTAGAATGCCATGGTCAAGGCAACATTATTTTGGACAATCAGCTGGTAAGCAAAATTAATAATGTTTTATATGTTCCTGACCTTTCTGTGAACCTTCTGTCAGTAAGTTGCCTGGTAAATAAGGGGTTTTCTGTTTTATTTGACAAACAGGGTTGTTTTATTTATAATAAGTGTCAAATTTCTGGAAGCATAGTGGCAAAGACTAATTTAAATAATGGGCTTTATGTTTTAGATAAAAGTAACTGTAATGTGTCAGGTAACTCCCATAGAGAGCATTCTTCAATGTTCTTGTGTCAAAATGACAGTAGACAAGAGCAACAGAGTGCTAATGTTGCTGCCTCAGCGGTGCCTGTCGATCTCTTGCACCGTAGGGTTGGTCACTTAAGCCTTAAAGGCTTAAGAACCTTAACAGATTGTGTTTCTGGTATTCAGTTTCAGAGTGACTTGCAGAAATTGGACTGCGAGGCCTGTCTCAAGGGTAAAATGTGCGCACTTCCTTATCCAGTGGGAGAAGCTTCGCGTGCCAGCAAGCGCCTGGAATTAGTTCATTCAGATGTGATGGGACCAATGCAGGAGGACAGCTGGGGAGGTGGCAGATACCTGGTCACGTTCACTGATGATTACTCTCGGCGAACTCATGGATATATTATAAAACAAAAATCCGAGGTAATGTCATGTTTTCTTACTTATAAGGCCCTAGTCGAGAAACAGTCTGGTCTGCCTATACTTTGTCTTCGTACGGATGGGGGTGGTGAGTACTGTAATTCTGCATTTAATACATATTTGCAGAAACAGGGTATAATACATCAAAAGATTGTACCGTACTGTCATCAACAACTTGGTGTAGCGGAAAGGTTAAACCGCACTTTGGCTGAGAAAGCAAGGTGTATGCTATTTGGTGCAGGTCTCTGCAACAGATATTGGGGTGAGTCCATTATGACAGCTGTATATCTCAAAAACAGGAGCCCCACATCTGCGTTGTCAGGACTGACACCAGAGGAAGTATGGACTGGGTCAAGGCCGGACCTCAGCCATCTTCATGTCTTTGGCTGTATTGCTTATTCTCTAGTACCAAGTGAATGTCGCCGAAAACTGGATCCTAAAAGTAAACAGTTTCTATTTGTAGGTTATAGTGAAACCTCCAAAGGATACAGGTTGGCGGACCCCCTTAATCCAAAGAAAGTGATAATTTCCAGAAATGTTGCATTTTTAGAAAATAAATTTTATTACGATATTGACATTCAAAACAAAACTAGTGATATTTTAAATAATGAATGTATATTTTATGAATGGTCATGTAATGACAATTTTATTAATTCAATGAATTTAAATGAAATTAATAATTCTAGTAATGTTGAAATCTATATCAATGGTAATAATAATTCTTCTAGCAATGAAGTGAATAATAATATAAGTAATTTAAATTCTAGTCATGATGTTAGTATAGGTCCCAGTGATGAAATCACTTTTAATGATTCTAACGAAAATGTTTCTCAAATTTCAGGAGCTGATGAGTACTGCACAGGCAGCGAGCACGAATCGAGCTCAGATGGGTCGCCGGTGCCGGACGCGCGCCCTGAGCGCGTGACGTCCTCGTACCAGTCGCCAGTTGGTGGGGAAGATGTGAGTCGCCCCCTGTCGCCTGTGCTCGGCAATGCACGCGCCGCTCGCAGTACACGCTCCAAACTACCTATCAGGTACCAAGACTATGAGATGGATTATTCGCTCATAGCAGAAAGTATTTCTATTGATGAGCCACAGTCGCATGAAGAAGCCATCTCTAGTCCTAATTGTGCACAGTGGCAAGCTGCCATGCAGCTTGAGTATGATTCTATGTTATCTAATAATGTGTGGAAATTGATCGATCGTCCCTCAGGGGAAAACATTGTCAAAAGTAAGTGGGTTTTCAAAACTAAACACGATGCTTCTGGAAATTTTGACAAGCATAAAGCTAGGATCGTGGCTCGCGGTTACTCGCAAGTTCACGGTATAGATTATTTTGAAACCCATTCACCAGTTGTCAGGCACAGTAGCATGAGAATATTATTTTCTTTAGCTAATAAATTAGATTTAAACATTGATCACATTGATGTAGCAACAGCATTTTTGAATGGAACTCTTGAAGAGACAATTTATATGGAACAGCCTCCTGGCTTCAATAATGGTAAACATGATAAAGTATGCTTATTGTTGAAAGGTATTTATGGACTAAAGCAAGCTAGTAAAATTTGGAATAATAAAGTTCATGACTTGCTTTCTTCCAATAACTTTAAACAAAGCAAATGTGAACCTTGTGTGTATGTGAAGAAATGTCAAAATGATTTTGTCATAATTGCTTTGTATGTAGATGACTTTTATGTCTTTTACAGTGAAAATAGTGCCATTTATAGAGAATTGCGTCAACTTTTAGAAAGTAATTTTAATGTAAACAATCTGGGCACTCTTAAGAGCTGTTTAGGCATAAACGTCACCCGTGATAGAGCAAAAGGTTTGTTAAAACTTGATCAGTCTGATTACATTCGTAGGGTGTTAATTAAATTTGGTATGCAAAATTGTAAAGCCGTGTCCACACCCATGTTGCCTAATAGTAAATTTTATAAAGCTGAAAAATGTTTAGATGAGAATGTTTATAATTATAGGCAACTAATGGGCTCTTTAATGTACTTATGTGTCTGTACGAGGCCAGACATAGCTTTCGCTTGCAGCCAATTATGTCAATTTAACAATGGCTTTGACCAAACTCATTGGTTAGCTGCTAAACGTATTCTTCGGTACTTAGCGGGTACAATTGATTATTGTTTGTTATTCACAAAGAATGATAATTGTAATTTAGATGCTTATGCCGACGCAGATTGGGCTAATGACCATTTAGATAGGAGGTCTTACTGTTAGAAATTGGATTATGTATTACCACCCTTATAATACCAACTTGGTTATGTAGAATCGTGTGCATGCTCTTTATCTTTTTGACGTGTATTATCTACTTTGTCTGTGTCGCTCTCTTTGTCTTTGGTAGCCTTAGGAGACGGACACGTTCTTTAAGCTGCTCATTTCTCTTTAATATAAAGTATTGTTATATACAATTTAATGCTTCGGATTCTGTGTGTAAGTAACAGTCACAATAAACGTGAAGGCCGAACACTGCGTTTTTACTTCCACTGCCCCAATGACCATTAGGTTTTATCAGGTTAAGGGCACAGTCGACGATTGCACTGTTCTGGCTATTTCCGTTAATCTCTTCACAAATCGTATCCTGAGGATCTTCGTGTGAGAACGAGCACAACGCTGACTTGTTTGCGTCGGCGCACAGAACTTGGTCACCCGGCTCACCGTGTTCGCCATATTGTGGTATATACCGCCACGTGTTTCCTGTTCGCCGGTAAGCTTGGATTTTCTCTTATGGCCAACGAAAACCAGCCGACCTCTGCGAACTACTCTAGCCAATCAGTCGAGAAACTTCGAGGCGTGGAAAATTACCCTACATGGAAATACCAAATAAAAATGTTGCTGACACTCGATGGCGTATGGGAGGCTGTAGAAGGTACAGACACGGATTCCTCGCACGTCAGTCGAGCGCTCGCTAGGATCGGTCTTACCGTGTCGACCGCCTGCTTGCAACATATTAGGACTGCGAAAACAGCCAAGGAAGCGTGGGCTAACCTCAAAACAGTTTTTGAAAACAAAGGTTTGTACAGGCGCGTGCTGCTGCTTCGTCAACTACACCGCATTGACTACAGACAGTTTAACTGTATGTCACGCTACATAGAGGCTTTGATGTCGCTAGTTCATCAGTTGGCGGACATCGATAAGAGCATAGAGGACAAGGAAGTAGTTGAACTCCTGCTGAGTGGCCTACCAGAAGAGTACGATGCGCTAGTAAGCAATTTGGAGACTGCAAATATCGCCAATAATAACCTCACTTCTGATATGGTCAAGTCTCGTCTTCTACAAGAGGAATTGAGAAAGAGGGAAGGTTTTTCCAATACGGAGGAAGCGGCATTGTTCTCGAAATCCAGGAACCGTCCGGTTAGTACATCTACAAAACTACAGAAGCAAATAGTATGTCACTACTGCGGCAAGGTTGGTCATATCAAGAGCAAGTGCTTCAAGTATAGGAAGGACAAGGCGAGGAACAGATCGCTTCTGGCTACGGAGACTACATCGGCTTATTTAGTTAAGAAGTCATCATTTTTTCTGGACTCTGGGTGCTCCAACCATCTCTGCAATGATAAGTCTTTATTGGACAACTACGTGGAGCTGCCGGAGAATGGAAGTAAAGTGATTCTGGCCAATGATGAGTCAATTTCGGCCGAAGGCATCGGGGAGCTACCTGTCGGTGGAGTTATCAACAAACTTAACAAGGTATTATATGTTCCTAACTTGTCCACGAATTTATTGTCAGTTAGTAAATTATGTAGTAATGGTTTTACTGTAATTTTTACCAAGGACAATTGTAATGTTTATGAAAGTTGTAAAATTCATGGCAATCCTGTTACCTCAGCATCTCATAAAAATGGTTTATATGAATGGGACGGGTGTATTCATAGTAGTAAAGGGACTTCGCAGGAAGTGCACTCTTCCATGTTTTTGCATAATAGGCAAGATACAAAGAGTGCTAACGTAGCTGTTTCATCTCTGTCAGCTGAGCTTTGGCATAAAAAGTTAGCTCATCTGAATTATAAAGGTATGTGTGCTTTACGAGATGGTCTTGCAACTGGTGTCAACTTTCAGGTTTGCTCTGATGCGAAGTGTGAGACCTGCCTGCTTGGGAAGCAAGTTGCATTGCCGTATCCCGCTGGCGAGGCTACACGAGCGCATAAACCTTTAGAAATTGTGCATTCCGATGTAGCGGGACCCATGCAGGAAGACAGCATTGGTGGTGCGAGGTTCATGGTAACGATGACAGATGACTACACCAGGAAGTCACACATCTTCCTCATGAGGCATAAATCCGAGGTAATTGAACATTTTATTACTTACAAGAATTTAGTAGAAAAACAATTAGGATTGTCGATTAAAATTCTTCGGACAGATTTTGGGTCGGAATATTGTAACAGACGTTTTACTGATTTTCTTAAAAAGGAAGGCATCATTCATCAAAAGAGTGTACCTTACTGTCATCAGCAGATGGGGGTTGCGGAGAGGCTTAATAGAATTTTGCTAGACAAAGCGAGATGTATTTTGTTTGAAGCTGGTCTTAGTAAATGTTTTTGGAGGGAAGCAGTGATGACTGCGACTTACTTAAAGAATAGAAGCCCCACAAGTGCCTTGTCTGGACATACTCCTGAAGGGCTTTGGACTGGATCCAAACCGGACCTTAGTCACCTTCATGTCTTTGGCTGCATCGCCTACTCCTTGATACCTAAAGAAAATCGTCGTAAACTTGATCCTAAAAGTAAACCTTACATTTTTGTTGGTTATAGTGAAACAACGAAAGGTTTTAGACTTTTAGACCCACTTAACCCTAGAAAGGTGATCTTGTCTCGAAATATAGTATTTCTAGAAGATAAATTTTATAAGGATTTAGATAGATTAAGTTTTAAAGAATTTGACAATAAGAATGTATTTTATGAATTTGAATTAGCATCTACTGATAATCTTAAATCTAGTCAGAATAATTCAATTGAAGTATCTAGTCAAAATAATGAAAATTTAATTTATAATGAGAATAATGCAATTGAAATCCCTAGTGAAAATAGTGTAATTTCTAGTCAAAATGTGGATAATTCAATGTCTATTCAAAATAATGAATTTCCAATCTGTGGTCCAAGAAGTGAGACGCAAATGCATAATCAAGATATTAATGAATCTTCTATGGTTTTTTCAGATTCGGAGGAATTCTGTACCGGGAGCGAGAATGATGAGCCAGGCTGCTCTCCTTCGGGCTCGAGTGACTCGTCGGGCGAGTCTGTAGTGCTGTCGTCGCCGTCGTCACGTTCAGGGGAAGCCCTGCCCTCGGCTGATGCGCCGGCTGTCCATCCTCTTCGACCCGTACGTACTACAAGGTCACAAAAACCTAAAAGGTATGCTGACTACACATCGGATTACTCCATGGTAGTACACAACGCGACGCCTGTCCATGACAACGATATACCATTATCGTATAGGGAAGCTGTCACTGGTCCCCTTAGTGCAGAATGGTCTGCCGCTATGAAGTGTGAGTATGACTCTCTCATAGCCAATAAAGTTTGGAGATTAGTTGATAGACCTAGTAATACTAATGTTATAAAGTCAAAATGGGTTTATAAAATTAAGACAGATGCATCAGGTAACTTTGAAAAGTTTAAAGCGCGTTTAGTTGCCATGGGTTATACACAAGTCGCTGATGTAGATTATAAAGACACATTTTCACCTGTCGTAAGACATAGTACGATGAGGATATTGTTTTCTTTAGCTTGTGAGTATGATTTAAGCATAGATCACATTGATGTAACCACAGCTTTTCTTAACGGAGACCTTGAGGAAACCATCTATATGGAATTACCACCAGGCTTTGATAATAACCATAAAGATAAAGTCTGTTTGTTGCAAAAAGGGATCTATGGTCTTAAACAAGCTAGTAGGATTTGGAATAATAAAGTAAATAAAATACTGTGTGAAAATGGGTTTATACAATGTAAATGTGAACCTTGTATCTATATAAGTAAAGACAAAAATAGTTTAGTGATAGTAGCTCTGTACGTACACTCGGGTGCAAAGAAATCGGACCACCCCAGCATTTTTAGCAGTTTTCCATTTTCTATTAAAACTGTAAGCTCGACCATAACAATTTAAATACCACGTGATAGATAATTTTCTGCCCTATCAAATGACACCAATATTCAAGGGCGGGAATGGATATTGTGCAAAATGTGGGCGTGGAAATCACCCCCCTCCAACTGCCTCGTTAACGCATGCACTAATTGGCCACCTACCATTAGGCATAAAACCAGTAATTATCATTGTTTATGCATCATTCGTAATTGATACGTCTTCCTGAACACTGCTCTCATCGACTCGACCCTGAAAAACTGAAGAAACATGGATACTACCCCAAATGAAGCCGCCCAAGCAGTTGCCCTGTTGCAGAGTGGGCTTAGTCAACGTGAAGTGGCTCGACAACTGAACCTATCGAAGTCATCAGTTCAACGTGTGTACCAGAGGTTCCGCGAAGATCAGACGTTCTCCAGAAGACCCGGAACAGGCAGAACTCGCAGTACTTCAGAGAGAGATGACCGTTTTATCGCTGTTTCCTCGCTACGAAATCGTCGATTGAATGCTGTTCAGCTTCAGCAGAAGCTCCGAGAGACCCGGAATGTGTCTATCAGCCGATGGACTGTCAGAAGAAGACTGAAGGAGAAGGAATTGACAGCTCACAGGGCTGCCAATGGCCCAAAACTTACCCCAGGACACCGCGGTGCACGACGTGTCTTCGCTCGCGAACATGAAGATTGGACCCTTCAGCAATGGAGGTCCGTACTTTTCTCCGACGAGTGCAGGATAACTTTGTTCGGTAATGATGGACGAGCACGAGTTTACCGGAGGCCTGGGGAGCGGTTTTCTCAATGCTGCATCGAGGAACGTGTTGCCTATGGTGGCGGGTCAATCATGATCTGGGCTGGCATTTCTCTGGAAGCGAAGACGGACATTGTGTTCATCACAGGGCCAGGTACAAGGCGAAATGCGGGCGGTTTGACTGGTCCTCGATACGTAGAGGAAATCCTGGCTGATCATGTGGTTCCATTTAAGCATTTTATCGGCGATGACTTCATCCTCATGCAAGATAACGCACGGCCGCATACAGCCCGGGCCACTACGGACTACCTGGAGGAGGTGGGCATCAGCGTTATGGAGTGGCCAGCACGAAGTCCTGACCTGAACCCGATCGAGCACATTTGGGACGAGCTGAAAAGAAGAATCCGAGCCAGAAATCCCGCCCCTGAAACTTTATTGGAGCTTAGGTATGCGATCGAAGAAGAATGGGCGGGCATCCCTCAAGATACCGTAAGAAAATTAATAAGGTCGATGAAAAACCGTATGACGGCCTGTCGTAGGGCTAGAGGAGGCAATACACGATATTAAATTGCTGAAAATTGTTTTAATTTTTACTCGATTTCCTTAGAACCACAGTTTTCCCCTTAGGCAAAAGTTTTACTCCAGTACGCATTTTTAGGGCGGTAACGTTCTAAGCCCTGAAAATTTGAACGTATTGGCCGCACACCTTCGGAAATCAGATGAATTTATAGAGGAAAAGCTTACCATTCATATGGTATATAATATGTTATGGCCACCCTTACAGTTTTTACAGAAATTGGAAAATTGTTAAAAATGCTGGGGTGGTCCGATTTCTTTGCACCCGAGTGTAGATGATTTTTACATTTTCTCTAATAATAGTACTCTGAAAAGTAAGCTTTTCAATGTATTGCAAAGTGAGTTTAGTTGTAAAAACTTGGGCAACTTAAAAAGCTGTCTTGGCATTAATGTCGTAAGAGAAAGAGATGTATTAAAATTGGATCAGAGCGACTATATCATGAAAGTACTTAAGCGATTTAATATGGAAAACTGTAAACCTGTTTCTACTCCAATGTCAGTAGGCTGTAAATTTGAAACTGACTGTGAAGCTTTGTGTGATGAAACTTATAATTACAGAGAACTTATGGGTTCCCTAATGTACTTGGCTGTCTGCACTAGACCCGATATAGCTTATGCTTGTAGCCATTTGAGTCAATATAATTCTAAGTTTAATAAAAGTCATTGGCTTGCAGCTAAACGGATTTTAAGATATCTAGCAGGTACAATTAACTATTCCTTATATTTTATAAAGAGTAGAGAATTGAATTTAATTGCATATGCAGATGCCGACTGGGCTAATGACATTGATAGACGCTCTTATACAGGGTTTGTAGTTAAGTTGGGTTCAAATGTCATTAACTGGGAATCACGCAAACAGCGTTGTGTTGCACTTAGTTCAACTGAAAGTGAATTTATTTCAATCAATGATGTATGTAAAGACCTATGTTTTATTAAGAACATTTTGTCTGAAATTTTATGTGTGAAACCTAGCATCACTGTGTATAATGATAACCAGAGTGCGCACAAGCTGCTACTTTGTAAAGAATATTCTCATAAACGCACCAAGCATATAGATGTGCGGTATCATCACATAAAAGACTTGGTACATAACAATGTTTTAACTGTAAAATACTTACCAACGGAGGAAATGATAGCTGATGTACTTACCAAGCCGCTTAGTTTCAGTAAACATTCCAAATTTGTTCATAGCTTGAATGTAAAGTAATTTAAAGCATGTGTATGTGAATGTAGAGTTACGATTTACTTGTTTGAGAATGTAAATGTATTATCATAAAAATAGTATGCATTTTTCTTCACTTTGTTCTTTGTTGTATCTTGTGGAAGCATGCTATTGTTATGAATGTGTATAAGTAAAGTTAGTCTCTACTTAGGGCAAACATTATGGTCAATGTAAACTTATATAATTGATATTATATTAAGTTAAAGCCTTACATCAGAGATAAGTCTGTACACATTGTCTCTTCATTGTTGATGTCGTTGTGTATTTGTGTCTAGGCATGTGACATATTGGTCTTATAAGTGTGAGGGGAAGTGTTAGAAATTGGATTATGTATTACCACCCTTATAATACCAACTTGGTTATGTAGAATCGTGTGCATGCTCTTTATCTTTTTGACGTGTATTATCTACTTTGTCTGTGTCGCTCTCTTTGTCTTTGGTAGCCTTAGGAGACGGACACGTTCTTTAAGCTGCTCATTTCTCTTTAATATAAAGTATTGTTATATACAATTTAATGCTTCGGATTCTGTGTGTAAGTAACAGTCACAATAAACGTGAAGGCCGAACACTGCGTTTTTACTTCCACTGCCCCAATGACCATTAGGTTTTATCACTTACACAGGCTTTGTTATTAAATTTGGCAATGACACCATTCATTGGGAATCTAGGAAACAACGATGCATTGCTCTTTCCTCTACAGAATCTGAATACTTAGCTATGTCTGATGTTTGTAAGGATATCTGTTTTATTAGGAACTTTATATCTGAAATATGTGACAGTATAAGCTTAATCATAACATTATATAATGATAATCTTAGTGCTCAAAAGCTTTTAGAAGTGAAAGAATATTGTCACAAGCGTACAAAACATATTGACCTTAGATACCATTATGTTAAAGATTTGGTGAAAAATAATTGTATAACTGTTAAATATTTGCAAACAGATATGATGATAGCAGATGTATTTACTAAAGCACTTGGTTCCATCAAACATAACAAGTTTATAAAGCAGTGTAATGTTTTGAAAATTTAATTACATAATTGTGTAGATTCACAGTTTTTGCTTGATTGTATACCTATGTATAACTTGCTTGGAATGCTTTGCATATGATAAGTTGATAAGTTTTACGTTTTGATATGGTACCTTTGTATGACTTGTTGGAATGATTTGCATATGATAACTTGATAAGTTTTGATATGATACCTATGTATAGCTTGTTCGGAATGATTAGCATATGATAGGTTTTAAGTGTCATGTGATACCTTTGTTAGTTTGCTTGATACCTAAGCATGTTATAACATTATAAGGATATGGGGAAGTGTTGAATATTTATGCATGGTATCCGTAACAAATAAAAAAATTAAAGTCTGAAAAAAGTCCTGGAGCTGATGGTATCACAAACGAATGTATTAAGATTGCGAAAACCCTACTATTGTCACCTATCATGACTCTATGGAACAAAATACTGATTGACGAAACTGTGCCACACTCATGGACAAAATCCGAAATAATATTGCTATATAAAAAAGGAGACCCAGCCGATATAGGGAACTATCGACCGATTAGCCTCATGCCATGCCTCTACAAATTATTTGCATCCTGTCTGCTCGAAAGAATACGCCCTAACATTGACGCGCACCAACCCATCGAACAAGCCGGTTTTAGAAGTGGATTTAATACAGCAGATCACATTCAAGTAGTCGATATGATGATAGAGAAATACTCAGAGTTCCGCAGACCATTATACTTGGCTTTGATTGATTACAAAAAAGCATTCGACTCTATAGCACACAACAGTATCTGGGAAGCCTTGAGGACACAAAATGTAAATGGAAAGTATATAAACATCCTGAGAAACATCTACACAACCAGCACAAGTAGAGTCAGACTAGACAAAACAGGCCCGGACATTGACATAGAAAGAGGGGTGAGACAGGGCGACCCAATCTCGCCAAAATTATTTATTGCCGTTCTGCAACATATAATGAAAAACTTGCCATGGTCTAATTTAGGGATCAACATAAACAGAAATTATCTAAGTCATCTCAGGTTCGCCGACGACATAATTCTGTTCTCGGAGAGCCCACAACAATTACACCGTATGATTAACGACTTGCATACGGCAAGCATAAAAATTGGACTAGAAATGAACCTAGAAAAAACAAAAATCTTGAGTAATAGTAATAGCGAAAAAAGGCCTATCCTGGTAAATAACATCCCGATCGAGTATGTTGAAACGTATGTCTATCTAGGCAAACAAATATCCTTTAGTAAAGAAAGAAACGCTGAAGAAGTGGACAGAAGAATAGCACTAGCGTGGAGGAAATTTTGGGCTCATAAAGAAATACTCAAATCGAACACAATTCCATTATCGTCAAAAAAAATTGTTATGGACACAGAAATTCTACCATGCCTCACTTATGGTTGCCAAACTTGGACTTACGACTTAAAGACCCAAAACAAAATCGAAATAACACAGAGGAAAATGGAAAGAAGCTGCTTAAATATAAAATTAAAAAATAGAGTCAAAAACACAGCTATTCGCAAGAAAACGAAAGTAACAGACGCTTTAACATTCTCCCGGCAAAGGAAATGGAAGTGGGCAGGCCACATAGCTAGATACAGCGACGACAGATGGACCTTAAGATCGGCAGCGTGGACCGGACCAAGAGGCACCAGAGCGAGAGGCCGCCCGCGCGCCAGGTGGGCTGACGAAATAAAGGCGGTAGCCGGTCAAACATGGCTAGACATCGCGAAGGACAGAGAAAACTGGTTTTCATTGGAGGAGGCTTTTACCCGTAGGGGGTCCATACAGGACGACCAGTCCTAAAACATAAACTATTTTTAAATTTTTGAATTTAAACTGTATGGAATTAAATAAAGCTTTATTATTATTATTTATTATTATTATCCGTATAATGTTTTTAGGTGTTTTATAAATGTATATAGCAACTCTCATTCTGTTCTGTCAAAGCCTCTACCCAACCCGGTACGCCTTTTTCTTCTTGTAAATTATATTTAAATTTATTAACGCCATCCACGATCCGTTCTTCATTGTGAAAGTGAATTCTCATATACTGAAGACAAATAAATCAGGAGCTTCCGTTATTTCATTGGTTTGTTTTATTCCTCTAAACCCTCATCAATATCTAGTTAGGTTATTCCACTGCAGTCTTTATTTCAATACAGTGGAATAACCTAACTAGATATTATAACATTTATTATAACAGCTCCCGCCACCGCACTTGGCTCAAGAGGTGACCGCCATCTATGCCGCCATGAGGGAATAAGTTGACTCGACGATCATTGTACCGATAATAGTTTTGACAAACGGCCTTATAGCAAAGAGCCTCGAAAAACACCCTAGGAGACTTGCTAGATGGCTGGTTCAAGGGTGAAATTCAGAAGGCAGTACTCTTGGACACGGCGCGCATCGTCAGCAGGTCCCTCTCTGCAGACCTAAGCACCGGTAGGTAGCTTGGCCCTGACCGGACCCGCAGCCGGCGGCACCCTAGCCTAGGTTAGGTTTTATTAAGTGTTTATATTTTATAAATGTATATTTATGTTTAACTTTGTATAAATATGTTGTCAGAACCTGCCTAAAAAATGAATAAGTGAATAATAAAAATAAATTATTAAAATTAGACCACGTAATTATTGTAAACTTAATTGTCGGTATTAGAATGAAAAAAAAAAAAGAATATGATAAGTAGTTGGTTTATTTTTAATGTACTTCTCCTTATGTTTATGCACTTCTAAGATAGGTCAATTAGCTTTTCTAATCCCTCATAAATATATTTTTTATCTTTGGTGTCGAAATGCTTCTCCACTGCTGCCTTTAAAGCTTCATCGTTAGAAACCGGACAACTGCGAATTAATACATGAATTTTGGTGTAAATCAGCGGAATGTGATGATAAAAAATGCCCTTATGTGAGTTGATAACTAAAAAGGTTTTATATGTGGTTTAATAGTTTTAGTTTGCAATTAATGATGGGTTTTACTCAGCTTTTACTGCTTCATCAAAAATTGGAGAACCTAATTATAAGTGTGAGGGATGAATTTGATTTTCCTACCATATTTTTCAAAAACTACCAAACGCGTGCATTTATTTATAGTCTGGCAAAAAAGAGTAGAAATTAAAAAGTGGCAATACCGTAGTGACGTCCCTTTCTAATCCATCTAAGGGTGCGTCCACACTTGTATCATTTCGCCGATCCGATCCCCGTCGCGTATCTTCACCGCGTATCATGAACGGTAAGTGTGGACGTCGCGCCGTCGCGATCATGCAACGCTCGGCGGCACGGCGCGACGTCCACACTTACCGTTCATGATACGCGGTGAAGATACGCGACGGGGATCGGATCGGCGAAATGATACAAGTGTGGACGCACCCTAAGGAAAAGCACTACAGTATTGCCACTTTTTAATTTCTACTCTTTTTTAGGGTTCCGTAGTCAACTAGGAACCCTTATAGTTTCGCCATGTCCGTCTGTCCGTCTGTCCGTCTGTCCGTCCGTCCGCGGCTTAGCTCCGTGATCATTAGTACTAGAAAGCTGAAATTTGGTATGAGTATGTGTATGTATCACGCCGACAAAACGGTAAAATAAAAACTAAAAAAAAAATTTTTTTTCGGGTACCTCTCGAACACCTAAAGTGGGGGTGATTTTTTTTTTTCGTTTCAACCCTAGTGTGTGGGGTGTCGTTGAATAGGTCTCTTGAAAATAATAGGGGTTTTGAAACATTACTTTTTGATAAAGTCAGTAGTTTTGTAAATATTCGCTCCGAAAATAAAAAAAATTGTGTCCCCCCCCCTCTAACTTTTGAACCACAAGTCAAAAAAATATGGAAAAATTCATGTTAATGCGGCCTTATAAGTACTTTCAATGAAAACTATATTGAACAAAATCGGTCAAGCCGTTTTTGAGTTATCGCCAAATTTCATATTTTTTCTTTAAAAGGTCGTAAGTTGACTTCCAGAAGGTAATAAGTGATTACAGTTTCTAGGGCGTTTACGACCTTTTTATAGAGCTTAAAATCTGTCTTAACTTAAACCTCGGGCTTAAAACAGCAGTTTATTGTGAAGGATGAGCAACTACGGAACCCTACACTGAGCGTGGCCCGACATGCTCTTGGCCGGTTTTGCCAGACTGTAACCCTTAAATGCATAGTGTAAGATGCAGCTTACATAAATAAAAATGAATTACTGGTTGAAAAATAGAAACATTTATTTGAAATAAAATCATATTTTATAATAAAACTGTTTTGCATTACAACAAAACAGATATTGTATGTGTGAAATAAAATAGCATTGAGATGAAGAAAGCATTATCAATTTTGACACAAAATTAAGGGAAATATGCGCCTTACCTTAATAAATTTAGTGTTTTTTTACTATTTCACATCTTTCAATCCAGCTAGGTGAATCATAAATTTGTATGCACCTGTCAAAACGCTTTTAGACGTCATAGACTTCATGCAATCGCCAGCAAGCACTTTGCTGCAATGCTATTTTATTTCACACATACAATATCTGTTTTGTTGTAATGCAAAACAGTTTTATTGTATTTTTGTTCCATAAAATAGCATTGAGATGAAGATTTGTTTATTATCTGCTGGTGAAAGAGTAAATGCTATGTTGATTCAACACAATTATATTAATAACCCCTCGTATGTTATATCGTTATGTCAAAAATACAGTTAAATTGAAAATCAATGATATGTTTACATACGATTTGAATGTTTTGCACTGAACGGTGCTTCGAGAGACCAAGGGTTAACCACAATATTAAAATGCAATCGGGATTATTAAAGTTTCCAAGTACTTACAGTACCTTGGCTTCAAGTGGCTGGACTTGAGCTATTTTATAGTTTAGTGGTGGTAGAATCTCCACAGATCTCATCACGTCCTTTAGGGAAACCCTGCATCACCTGTTCTTTCCGCTAAGTTCCAGCGACAGCGAGACGGTTAGTCTCTTCGCCATAAAGTAAATTAAAGCGAGGTTGCACCCCTCAAGATACTTAAGTTTAAAATTGCTACTGGGGAAGAAATTATAAAAAATACAAATACCTATTTAAGACAAATGCTCGTATCTCAGTATCAATCCACCAAGTAGATCTAAGGTTTTGAACACCAGTGACAGAAATTTTAGTGAGTTTTGGTTGTCACCAGGTGAAATCAACAAGCAGTAATAGACTACCTAGTTTAACGTATAAATCATGATTAGATCGCCATTACAGCAATTAATGCATGACGCCACTATGAACTCGCTCGAAATGAAGTCGCTGGCGTACAAGTGGGTCCGTAATGTTTCATATAATGTCAGATAAACTAACATACACTTGATATACAATCGATTGATATAAAGTTGTTTCATATAATGTAACGTTTCATATAATGGTTTTTTCCTATATTTTGCTTTTCTCTAATTATCGATTGATATAATAGGCTTAATGACATAATTGACAATATGCATAATTATACTTTCGTATAACATATTTATCATATAAATTTGTTTAACATACATACTATTTAGAATAATAGCGTTTTCATATAAATACGTTACTGCCTTAAGGTGAAATAGGTAATGTTACGAATCGTAAGCCAAGACGGACCTGCGCGGCTCGCTCGCTTCGCTCGCTCGTTAGGGTCGCAGTTCAACCTAACACTCCTCCTCGCTTCGCTCGTCGTCGTACCTAACCTAAACCAAGTCGGACCTGCCTTATGGTGTAATAGGTAATGTTATGAATCATAAGCCAAGTCGGACCTGCGCGGCTCGCTCGCTTCGCTCGCTCGTTAGGGTCGCAGTTCAACCTAACACTCCTCCTCGCTTCGCTCGTCGTCGTACCTAACCTAAGCCAAGTCGGACCTGCCTTAAGGTGATATAGGGGGTGACAGCCTAATATATCTAGTCGGAACCACCTTTTTTGGTTATAGTAAAATCAACTTATATATTCTGTAGTTTATAGCATTGACGAATTATATCAAGTGTCATTATGATAAATACGTTTTAGACCAAGTAATAAATATAGTAAATGTACATTATTATAAAAGTAATTATACCTATAAACCATTATATCAATTGTTACATTAGATCATTTGAAAATTATCTAAAACAATATTATACCATTCGTTACATTATACAAAGCAATGGTATATCAAACCAAAATAGATTAAGTGAAGTTATATGAAACGTCGGGCACCCATTCGGAAAACAGCATACTAGCGAACCATCATATTAGCAGGTTATGACATTCGCAAAATATCATATTAGCGAGTCACGATATTCTCAAAACATTTCAGACAAAAGTGTGTTGCCTACTGTACTGTATCACCGATTACTAGAGTCTGGCTAGCCAAATAATGTTAACAGATATTTCCTTGTGGTATTACCAATTGTCTATGATTTCAACTATTTAGTAGATGGGTCCTCTATAAATAATTTTGATACTTTATGTACTAGTTCTAACATTCCGATCAAGTTGAAATTTGGCATAGTACTTATGTAATTTTTTTGGTGATGGTTTATTATAGTATTATCGAGCTAGGTCTTATTTACACTACATTTAATTTTTCGCCTTGTATATGGTTAGAAAGTGTAAACATATGTGTTTGTCGTTGACTGTACTGTACATAGTGGTAGAAATTATTGTGAGCTGACTGCACGTCAACATATATTTAACTTATATCTTTAGGTACCCTACGTGTGCATATAAAATCAAAAATATGTTCTAGTATCAAAACTATAATTCCTACTACACAAATTGTGACCAGCCGCAGATTTTTTAAATTTCCCGCCAAAACTTCAAGTAATATTTTTCATTAGCCAGACTATAACTCTGGGATAACATAAATTAAACAACTGTTAATACTCTAAGAAAATTAATAAAATCAGGGGAAATAATTCGTGTAGTTTTGAAAATTGGTACAGTTATACCCTATGGTGTCTAGATGAACATACTAAAAGTCCTCGAGGGTGGGGGCTGTGCTGAGTGAGTAGGGAGAGTTGAAGGTACGTTATTCAGATTTAAATAGCATTATAATTACTTCGAACAAAAGTTTCTACATAAAATTTCCTACAAATTTGACATATATATGTTTACTCTACGATCTTTACCTACTTTAGGAGCTACACGGCGCATAATATATATTTTTGTTGATATGGTCAGAAATTATAGTATTTTGGCGTACTATCTTGTCGTTCTGGTAGTATATAATACCAGACATGAAAATATACAAATTATTTTATAGTACAAAATCCAACTCTGACGTTATTCGGCGGTCCGCGCCGCGCTGACGCCCGTAATAGCTAAGGCCTTATCGAGATACCACGACTTTGCGCGACAGCGGCAGCGGCAGCGGTGTAGGTACGGATATCTCGCTCACTAGTATGGCCGCCGTGCTCGGACTTCTCGCTCAATCACTCGCTGCGCTGCTGCTTGCCGCTCAAAGTCGTGGCAGCTCCGTTACGGTAATTTCGCACGCTCGGACCGATATGGGGATTATATGTTCGATCAGCAGGTGACTAAGCGTGCTTATTCTAAACTAAAAAAAAACGTTATGATGGCGACGTATCCCTAAAAAAACAATTTTTCTTTTACGTTGAATGTATCCTGAGATTGATTACGGGCTTCCAGGATCCACCATCAGGTTTATTTTATGATACTGGCTCTAATTGCTTATCAAGAAGAGTTGAAATACGAAAACCGCACAAGTCTACGTTGAACGTATCCTGAGATCCATTACGGGCTTCCAGGATTCCATCATCAGGTTTATTTTATGACAGAGGCTCTAATTTTTCATCAAGGTAAATTGAAATACGAAAACCGCTCATGTCTACGTTGAACGTATCCTGAGATCCATTACGGGCTTCTAAGGTCCATCATCAGGTTTATTTAATGATACCGGCTCTAACTGCTCATCAAATTGAATTGAAATGTGAAAACCGCACATGTCTACGTTGAACGTATCTTGAGATCCGATCCATTACGGGCTTCCAGGGTCCATCATCAGGTAAATTTTATGATACTCACTCTAAGTGATGATTCAGGATGAGTCAAAAAGTGAAAACGGTTTGCTTGTATTCAATTAATTAGCTCAAAACGAAATATCAAAGGAATGGGTCCACCGAGCTCGTATATTCCCGGGAACAATGGGAATTTACTTGGAATATTCCCAAATGGGAATTTACCGGTAACGGGAATTTCTCAACTACACAACGTTGCAACACGTTCGCGTGTTATGATGAGCAACTACGAAAAAAATTGGGCAAGTGCGAGTCGGACTCGCGCACCGAGGGTTCCGTACAAACACTTTCCATCCTTAACTGGTTAAGTTAAGTTTGCACCTGGTATGTATAGCGCTTCATACAAATGAGGTGCAAAGTTAACGCAACCAATCCCGTTTGTTGTATGGGAGCCCCCCTTAAATTTTTATTTTATTTTATTTTTAGTATTTGTTGTTATAGCGGCAATAGAAATGCATTATCTGTGAAAATTTCAACTGTCTAGCTATCACCGTTATTGAGATACAGCCTGGTGACAGACGGACGGACGGACAGCGAAGTCTCAGTAATAGGGTCCCGTTTTTACCCTTTGGGTACGGAACCCTAAAAAACTACGTTTTCTTGAACAACTACTTTTAATATTTTTGTTAACTTACACACCCTGTAGCTCCCAAAGTATTGATCGTAGAGTAAAAATGAATATGACCAAATTTGCAGGGAATTTTATGTAAAAACTTTTGTCCGAACTAATCATAATGCTATTTCTACAAATATTTGAGATATGAGCGAAAATCAGAAAAAGGTACCTTTAACCCCCCCCCCCCCCCCCCCTACTCCCTTAGCACAGCCCCCACCCTCGAGGACTTTTAGTATGTTCATCTAGACACCATAGGGTATAACTGTACCAATTTTGAAAACTACACGAATTATTTCCCGTGATTTTATTAATTTTTTTAGAGTATTAACAGTTGTTTAATTTATGTTATCCCAGAGTTAGTAATCGGTGATACAGTACAGTAGGCAACACACTTTTGTCTGAAATGTTTTGAGAATATCGTGACTCGCTAATATGATATTTTGCGAATGTCATAACCTGCTAATATGATGATTCGCTAGTATGCTGTTTTCCGAATATGATGTTGTGCTAGTATGATATGTTGCGAATATCATATTTTGCTAATATCGTGTTTTGAGAATATCATGTTTTGCGAATATGATATTCAGCGACGGAGGGATACGGACTTTGCCTGGCCGCTATTTGCAGGATTTGCGTGTCCATTCTTGATCACAAGAATCACTACTAAAATCATTTCTCGATTTTTAACTCTTACGCAATAAACACTCCAATATTTTGGTGTTTTTGCTAATTTATTCTCGAGAAAAGCAGAGACGCATGTTTTCATAGAGTAAATTATATATTGCATGTTTTCTCGTCAAAATTAAAAAAAAAATGCTATGACGTCTAAAAGGCGTTTATGACAGGTGCATACAGGTTTGTGATTCACCTAGCTGTATTGAAAGATGTGAAATAGTAAAAAACACTAAATTTATTAAGGTAAGGCGCATATTTCCCCTTATTTTGTGTCATAATTGATAATGCTTTCTTCATCTCAATGCTGCGTTATGGAGCAAAAATACAATAAACTAATGAAGAGGCAGTATGGCCTATGGTCTTAGCCTGTCCGGAAGGACGAATCATTAAAAAAAATATATATTGTCATTGTCAATTGTCAATCAAATCAAATGCCAAGCTGTGCCAAGCCAAGTCCAAGTGCCGTGTTATTTACCGCTTTGGATCTTAGATTTAGGCATTTTTGTTTGCAAGACATTTAATTCACGTCTTAAGACCGAAGAAGTTAATAGCAGTATCCTCATTATATCTTAATTAATGTAATTGGAAAGTTACTCATCACGTAGAATCGCAGTAGCCGAATGTAACTAACTGATTATAAGCGAGGATAATTGTCAACAGCTGCCGACGATGTCGCTGGAGGGTCAGGACACGGGTGTGTAACTTTCATATATTGTCAACTGGCGACCCGCCCCGGCTTCGCACGGGTGCAATGCTATATCATGCATATATTATGCATACCGGGGTTAATTATCTATATCAACAGAATTTATTTTTCAACACAATTTAAGTAAATATAAAAATAATAAGTAACATAAAACCTTAAATAAAAATTAAAAACTAGACTTAAAAATAAACTATAGATAAAAAATTTGGCTCAAATCGCCGTCTATTGGTAACGTGCCCAGAAGGCTAGCAGCATTGCCGCGTTGAATGGCAATGCTGATCCGCTGTGCGAGATATGAACCAGCCCTCTGGTCACGCGTCAACTCGACTAACCTGCGGCTACACTCTTTGAAGACCCTGTGGGCGCTTTCACCCCAGGGCCCCAAAGTCTCAACCCCAAACGGCTCAAATATGCAACCGCTATTAATGTTTGCATATTTGCGCCGCTTGAGGAGTTCGGCCAAATTTGCAGCCGAGCCAGCCTTTACAGCAGTGCCACGAAGATGGGACAGCGCCAGAGTATCAGCACAGGTCGCGTCCCAGACCAGCGGCTGTCCCATCCTCCATGGCACGAGGGTCATACCGTCGGGCCTCTTACCGTCATCGCGAGCGAGGCCGGTCGGTTCTAAAACAGCCGGCGCTCCCGCGCTGGCTAAGGCCCGACGGATGATGTCATTCAGGCTGGCATGGCGGGGGGCGCGCCCTGCGCTTCTGCCGCAGGATAGTCCATGATGACCCAGCGGGTCAACTTGGTCACCACAACGACAGCGATGTTGGGCCACACAGGCCACTCCCAGGCGGAGAGCGACGGACAGGCGGAACGTGGAGTTGTCAAGAAGTGTTCCCGTCGATATAGAAGGCAGAGCTTGGAGCCACTGCCCGGATTCCCATTCGACAGCGGCAAGGAGGCGAGCGCGTTCCGGAAGGCTGGTTGCCGTTTGGTACAGTTTTTGCCGTACCAGCCTACAGAGCGGCTCGTCCCAAGACGCTGTGAACTAGGGTGACCGGGTAGGTCAACGCTTGGGCAGTTAGCGCTCCACGCATTTCTGGCCTCTGACATGAAAGGGATGGTAATTTGGTGAATTGGAGACTTGAGTATTTTTGAAGTTAACTCCATTGAACTATGTGCTGAGGACAGAAATGCGGGGAGCGAAACGCTGGATACTTTTCTGATACCCAGGCCGCCATGCCTTATCGGCAAAGAGGCCTGGGTCCATGAGCGATCATCTAATTTAATGTTGATTACTGAGACTAAAATATTTTCAATAATTTTGTCGATTTTTTCCAAAAGGGTGGGAAATTTCCAGAAATGGCTGCACCTTATGACGTATGTAAATTTGGGGACGAAAAGACAGTATCGGATAATGGTGTATGCTACATGAGCATTTATTTTAGACATGCGGTCCGAAACTTCGTTGAGTTTTTGAATTTTGCTGTCTAAAAAGTCGGTAAAAGATTCGTCCAATACAGGTGCCCTAGGAGGTGAAGTGAGTTTTTTTCTGTGATTTTAATATTTGGAGCAAGACGACGGAATTTGGATATAGCGAGTTCTTTGTTTGAACACGTATCGGAAAAGAAAAGTTCGCATTTAGAAGAGTTCAATTCAAGACCAATACCGCGGAATCCTTCGATTAAGATGCGAAGGTCCTCCAGAACTTCGCTTACCTCACCTCCCAGGGTGCCGTCATCTAAATACCATACATTAAATTTTGAATTTAATTTTACAATGATAGGGTGAACTGCTAAACTGAAGAGCGCTGGCCCAAGCGGGTCGCCCTGTTGGCAGCCTACGGATGAAGAGAGGTGGTTTTGTTTAAAAAGTAAATGGGAAGCGTTGCTGTAACATTGCCAAATATAGTTATACATTTGTGGTAATTTTATACGTGTTTGTGCTAAGAGGGCAGCTCTGTCGACACTGTTGAATGCATTTTGGACGTCTACCTTTAATATGACCTTACCAGAGGTTTGTGTTATATATGTTCTGAGTGCATGTACCGCGGCCTCACACCCACCCTTTGACCCAAAACCCAGTTGAGTAGGCTGAAAGTATTGGCTTAAGGGACCGGATGCAGCAGCGCAGCAGATTTTGGCTACAAGACGGCGATAGGTTGTACCCACGGCGATGGGTCTGATACCGCCGTCTTTTTTTAAAAGCGCGCATAGGTTGGCACCGTACAGTGTGCTCGTAACTCCCGAATGTACCTTTCCCGAAAGCATGAGGTTACTCAGGTCTGTCAGTGCCTTTAGGAGCAGCTCGCCGGCGTCACCAGAGCTATACCCAAGGAGATCCTTAAGATGCTGAGGGGTCAACCCGTCCAGCCCACCGGCTGAGCCGCTCTGGAAAGACATGACAGCTCTAAGAACCCCATCGGTGCAGGTAGTGAGCGGTGGTGTTGATGAATCTGGTGGATCGGGGAGGCTTTGGTCTGTGGATGGCAGTGGATGTTTTGATTTCAGGGATGAGAGGGTTTCTTGGTTATCAGGAGAAAAACTGTCGGTCGAAAAAAGTAGGCGGGCAGCTCCCCTGATGTCACCCTCACCTACTTTGTTCTCAATATTTTTGTAAATTGATGTGTTGTGTCTTGGAGTTAATCTACGGAGGTCTTCGAGTGAAAGTGGATGTTGACAATTGTGTTTTATTTTCGTGGTTAGAGATGTGGTTTTGTTCTGATCTGTTATATGTAGTGTTCGGTATGGGAAGGTGAGAAGTTGCTCCCAGGCCTGTAAAGAGTTCTCAGACACAGCATTTTGGATAGCGGAGGTAAGTTTTTGTGCAACCGATACCCTTGCACCTCTCGGGACTCGTTTAATAATTCGTATGCCATTTTTTAGGCGGCTTAAGGTTTCTGAAATATCGGTTGAAGATTGATGAACTATCGGATCTATTGAAACTGGGTTTATGGTCTGGTTAGTGTCTGAAGCTTTGTGTTTTTTGCCCTGATGCACTTTAAGACCGTGTTGATTTCTAAAGTACCTGGGCTGGGAGCAAAGGGAGCATTGCAAAAGATTTTGAGAGCAATCGACCTGATCCGTTATCGATGATGCATTACCGCCTGAAAGTGACATTCAGTGATTAATGTTTAAAATTAAGAGTATGATAAAAACTAAAATCAATAATATAAAAACACAAAACGAGAGTATAAACATTAACTATGGATAGTCCTGATGATAAACAACACTGACAGGAACGGTAGCAGTCGCTGTCAGCCAGTATTGACGGCCGGAGCATGTGCCGTTGCTTAGCAGCGCCTTAGCGTCCTTGCTGTCATTGGTGTTTCAAATCGAAACATTAAAAACATTGATGATTTTCCAGAAAAATACTATGGTCTGAACTTTGCCCACATGCGTGCTTACACAGGGGAATGTTAGCGACACAACTATTCGTATTCCAATAGTCTAAAGATCAAAAATAAGAAGATAAAATAATATTAAATACGGAGCCGATTTGGCAGATTGACGGCTAGGGGTTTTTTGGATTTAGGTATTTTAACACTTAGTGCTTTTGAGTTCTAGGAGTACTTATTGGTAAAAGGGTAAAACGAAATGTATGCGTAAGGAAATTAATTATGCATACCTATAAACCTTCCTCTTGAATAATCCTATTTAAAAAAACCGCATCAAAAAAATAAGCATACATAGGGTCAGACAGACAGCAGGAAGCGACTTTGTTTTATACTATGTAATGATGCTTATATTATAATGCGCGTATGTATGATTTCATTGGGTATAATAATGTCGTTTATAATATAAATATAAACAACATAATCCTTGTCCTTGCCTTGCCCCGCTGTACCTCAGTGTTACTGTTTCTTTTTTTATAGCAATATTGTTGTCTTGTGAACCTCTTTATCTACACACATTGTATCCAATGAATGTTTCATCTATAAGAGTTATAATGTAAGCTATGTAATATGAGATTATACCAAGTGTTATAAGTAGCTATACGTTTACACTAGCAGAAGTTACTGCTTTATTAAAAGTAATTAGCTATTAGTTCATTTTGATCATCAAATTGAGCAATAATGTATTGGCAATAATGTTATTAAAACTATCGTGAGACATCTTTACTAATTATAAAAACGGTATAAACTCACGTAAAAATTGTCAGGAACGGCGTAACAGCACGGATAGCTACCCCTGATGAAGAGCTCCAAATGAGTTCGAAACATGTCGGGCCGTTCCTGACAATTTTTACGTGAGTTTATACCGTTTTTATAATTAGTAATGTATTGGCACTTGATATTGTTCTAGCATCTGTTATACACTCTCTGGAGGCAGCGTGTGTGAAGCACGAGCCGGAGTGGGACAGTGACGACGCGGACTATGAGCCGAGCGAGGAGCACGAGCCGGGCCCCGTTGTGCTGAAGGAGGAGTTGGAGCTGGGCCCCGTGGTGCTCCAGCCGCCCGATGCGGTCTACACGCGCAGAGGTCGGCTACTTGACTATCCCTACATTGCTTGATCCTTTATGATAAGTTCAACCAATGGCAAGCCAGCGGTAGTTGTTTTCTGTATACACTGTTGAACTAGGATATCTCTACAATATTCATAAGATTGGTTGGAAACCTGCAGTCCATGTGGCTTGAAAAATATCTGAACACGACTTTATGCTCCTGACAATAGGGTCGTGTTCAGATATTTTTGTTCTCGTAAGCGTGTAGATGTAAATGAACTCGACTGTACAATCAGATGGGAAGCCAGCATTAGTTGTAATCCGTATTCACTATTGAATTAGCATATCACTTCAACATTCAAATCAGTGTTTTGGGACCTGCAGGGTACGTGAGTTATCCCTGGGGCCTGGATTGCTTTTACATGAAATTAAAACCATTTTATTATAATTTAGGACCTAGTACTAAATTCTACACAAGTGTGGTTCACCTTTTAAGTTGTACACTATAATCCGTTTCCAACCACTGGTTCACATAAATTTATTAATACTATTTTACTTGTAAATAATATAACTACCTGTTAGATATCATGCTTTTTATAGCCAATGTAAAGACATGGCTTTGCAATGTATGTTAAATTTAGGGTCTAACTGCTTTGCAGCATTACTGAAGCAGGAAGAGACGGACTGTGACACCCAGGCTGTGCCGGGCAGGACTTGCTCCGTGAGACTAGAGCACATGGTGATAAACATGGACCTCTGTTTATGCAAGATTGGTAATGAGATATACGAGTTCCAATCATGCCTTGAGAATGATAGTAGTCATTCAGACGAAGAATTGAATTCAGGGAAAAGAAAGAAAATCGGAAGTAAGTGCAATATCATCTTTTGTCTTAATATAATATTTAAAATATTACAATACATAGATTAGATTAGATTATATTTATTTTACACATATAGGGATACATTATAAATGACACATAGTCAATTTACACGAATCTATACGGTGATCGTCAACATAATAAACAAAATAAACAAATTCAACAAGTCATAATTCAATAGATAATTAAGAAAAAAATATGTCAAGAAATATCACATACGTAATATAACAATTTAAAAAAAAAAGTGTGTGTGTCAGCTCCGACGCACGACTGGAGTTTACTCTTCAGGCCAGGCGCGCACCACGATTTTTTTTTAGTCGCGCGATAATTTTGTCGCAGAAATAAGCGTACTTCTGGGTTTATGAAAATCGTGGTGCGCGCACTCTCATATAAACCCATATCTTGCATTTATGCGACAAAATTATCGCGCGACTAAAATCGTGGTGCGCGCCTGGCCTTAAGAACGATTATAAAATATATACTCAATACATTTATTGCACATAATGATTAGTAAATAGTTTAAGTATCACATTACGTACCCTGTTGGGTGCTGCAAACAAGAACAAGGTAGGCACTTACATAATATTAATATACGAGTATAATATACAGCAAAATTACAATATTTTACAAGGAAAATTTACTTCCGATTCATTTTTAACAAATTAGAGAGAGCATGAGTAGTAACTAAATAAGGAAGCGTGATGTAAAGCGCCCTCGAGCGGCTAGTTTAGTTACTACAGTCTGCAGTGCTACGGAAAAAAAACCGTATCTTACTATGAAATCCATACAAAGATACGACCTTTCTACCGTAGTATCGCAATACTTTTTTTTTTAATCTATTAATTAAGGAGCTTTGATCATTTTTATGAACATGCCAGCTCCAGCAGGCCTAATACACAACATCATTCATCTAAAAGACATAGATAAATAAAAACATAAACCGTATAAACTTAAAAATAACATGTACACGAAAACAACTAAATTTGTATACACTATTTACATAAAAAAACTGTATACAAATTTAGCCGATTCCGATAAGGGTTCCGCCAATATTGAATTGAACATTACATTCAAGAAAGATCTGGTATTAGACCTAGCCATTTACATTAGACAAAAACAAACTTACAAAATCACCTTCCTTAAAAAAATCCTTAAATAAATCCAAAATCTCCTTAACAACAACTCCAAACAGCGTTTTGAAGTTCTCCTCCCAACTTTCGGTAGAAAACAAAATATCCTTCGTCTTCTCAACCAGCCTTTCAAAAGTAATACGTCTCTTCTTCTTGTCCTTATTTTGTCTTTGATCTTCCATATCAGCCCGCTCAATAGTAGGCTGATTGACCAATAGACACTCGGACCTCTTCACATCTGTTACTCTTTTTGAATTCCGCGGCTTACGAACCTCTTGTTGTGGCTCGCTCTCTAATCTGTACTGACTTACTGATCGCTGGCCCTCAGCCTGACAGACAGAATCTTCAGACTCTTTAGATTGTAACGGCTTCGACAAAACAGCATCTCTATATGACTTTCCAAAACTTAAGTCATTCTCAAAAACAGATGGCGCATCCTGACTACAAACATCCGTATCCTTTTTTTCCTTTTTTTGCATATACAACCAAAAAGCCCGTTTATATATCCACCCCTTAGCAGACATAATCCTGCGAATTTCTTACTCCTTCACAAAAACCGGGCACGACTTATCTAAGGCCATATGGCTGCCTTTACAATTAATGCATCTAAAAATAGTCGTTTCGCAATTGGCATGCTCCCCGCCGCATTTCGGACAAGTAACTTTAGTAGTAGGACAAAACCTGCTCAGATGACCGAACTTCCAACATATTGAACATTGGGTAACCGGGAAAGTGTACTGATTTACCTTAAATCGGCAACCGTAGGCATAAACATATGGCGGTAAAGAAGTTCCCTTAAAACACAGACGAATAGCTTCAGCCTTAACCCAACGCCCATCATGATCCAAACGGTTCAGTCTACATATTGACAAAATGTCTTCAGACCCTTCAATATTCTTTAAAAATTCGTCTTCCTCAACCTCCAACTCAACCTGCCTTATAATTCCATAAGTGCAGCATGCCATATTAGACCAATAAGAACGTCTCGTCTCATTGTTAAACTCCTGAGAAGCCAGAAGCTTCTCCGCATCATCCTTAGAGTTAAACTGTATGCGAACTTTACGTGGACCCATAAACTTGACGGATAAAATTCCTTTTATACCCTTAAATTGCAGCAACTTTGCCAAACCAATCTGTTTCGGTAAATCTTCTTTTGACACTATATAAACTTCAAATAGCTTGTCAGGCACACCGTCCGGCTCCAGCTGCGTTTTGGTGGTTGCTAAAACCCGCAAGCGTTTAGGTTTCCTGCCTATTGTGATAAAACTATCACTACAACCACAGCTTTCGTCGCTCAGACCACAAGCAAGCTTCACCGCTATATGCCGCACATCCGACATGGACTCAGCGTCCGATACAATATCCGATTGACTCGGCCCTGCCTTATTATCAAACTCCACTTCAGATAGCCACGACGGAGCTGCCCGCTGCCCACATTCTAAAAGTGACGTATCACTCACGACACCTCGACTTGACTCACTCATCGCAAAAACAGCGAAAAGGACTCTAAAACTGAATTAACTTATAAATAAAATAAAATTTGATAAAATTTTCGACCGTCGCCTTTGACAACCAAACGTCAATCCTCGCAATACTTATATTTTTGGAACGTATCTGCCGTGCTAATTTAAAAAGTCGTATCTCAGTATACGATCGGGGTAAAAATACGACTTCGTAATTTAGCAGGTTATGCGTTAAGCGTTATAGACTAAGGTCCCGATATAAAATAACCTTCACCTGCCCGCTGCCCACATTCTAAAAGTGACGTATCACTCACGACACCTCGACTTGACTCACTCATCGCAAAAACAGCGAAAAGGACTCTAAAACTGAATTAACTTATAAATAAAATAAAATTTGATAAAATTTTCGACCGTCGCCTTTGACAACCAAACGTCAATCCTCGCAATACTTATATTTTTGGAACGTATCTGCCGTGCTAATTTAAAAAGTCGTATCTCAGTATACGATCGGGGTAAAAATAAGACTTCTTAATTTAGCAGGTTATGCGTTAAGCGTTATAGACTAAGCTCCCGATATAAAATGACCTTCACAGAGATGTTTATTTGATGAAATGTATTTTATATTTAGTTTAAAATGTCAATAAATATATTGCATATGGGTTGCCTAACAAATTTTAGTCCAGGGTATGTTTAGTTTAAAATTAAAAAAATTTTTTTTTTACATTTCACCGATTTGATTATTAGATAAATTAATAATTAAATAATCTTTAATTTTATTTAATTTCAATTCAACAATCAGACCTTTGCAAAATGCTAGTAGGTATAGATTTACCTGTCTACCCTGTCTGGCTACCCAATAGTTGTGACGGGAAAAGAATAGGCAACCTAACGTTTGCATATTCTATGGGCTTCATACTTTCGATTGGTATAGAATTTATCTAATATTAATCAAACCGGTGAAATGTTTAAAACAATTTTTTTTTATTATTAATTAAACATACCCTGGACTAAAATTTGTTAGGCAACCCATATGCAATATAATTATTGACATATTAAATTAAATATAAAATACATTTTATCAAATAAACATCTCGGTGAAGGTTATTTTATATCGGGACCTTAGTCTATAACGCATAACGCATAACCTGCTAAATTACGAAGTCGTATTTTTACCCCGATCGTATACTGAGATACGACTTTTTAAATTAGCACGGCAGATACGTTCGATTTTACACCCCATATTTTTCATACCCCGGGCTTATATATGAAAATCGATTCTTAAGGAGTAAACTCCAATAAACTCCAATAATGTAGAATAAATATGACAATAAATTCACTTATTATACAAATTAAATGTCAACGGTCACCACAAAGGATCGTTACTTATGACAGGTACTATACTATACATATAATACTAAACAATTTTATCTAAATATGTCAAGATAATCTTCAACCGTGTACAAAGGATTTTCCAATAAAAGGTTTCTCAATTTACACTTGAATACCATGTCAGATGGTTCATTCCGAAGATCGGCGGGTAGGCGTTCATAGTATGTTGGACCGATGACTCGCGGGTTCTTACCTGCAAGTGCCATTCGACGCGGGACGGTTCTAAGTCTCCCCGTCGATCGAATCTGCTTACCACAAACCTCGACACGCTTAAACATTGGCAAATTGTTTCTTACGAACAGCAACACTTCGAACATGTATACTGAGTAGTGCGTCATAATTCGATGCGTTACGAAAAGGTCCCTACATGGATGTCGTGGTTTCACACCGGCAAGAGTACGTAATGAATTTAAATTATGCATAATTAGGTTTCTGCTACATTCATTACCATTTGGCGAAAACCAAATATGACAAGTCTGTTATGCTAAAACAGTTTCGGATACTAAAGGTTATGCCAAATAGAGGGCACCCATTATCGAATATGTGCAAGATTGATCGGTCGGACAATTCAAGACATTTTATTCTCATTCAAATCGATTTGAATAAGAATAAATTCTTGTACTCGTAATTTAAAATAAAATCAATGTGACCAAATCATGTAATTTTTATTTTAAATAAAGAATAAAAAACGAAATAATTATTTTAGAAATTGAATAATTTAAATAACATATTATTTGAATAAAATGTTAATTGGAATAAAGTTAATTTTGTAGTATGGATGTAATGCAATCGGTTTTATTTTGTAAGTTTAGTTTTAGTAAGTTTTAAATGTTTGGATTTATGTGAAACTAAGTACATTTTATGACAATAGTTTTTTTTGTATCTTTGAAACGTTGCTGATGATCTGAGGATGAAGCTAGATACTGAACAGCGGAACTCCTGGCTCCTGGAATGGCTACTTGTATACCCCTCGAGTGTGTGCTCATTTGGTTTGTTTTTATGAGTCCTATACATTGCAATTGGAGACGTTGGTCTGATGATGGAGTCAGAAGTTGAATGATGGAACTCTTTAATGGCTACTAGTGCTACTAGTATACCCCCCGAGTGTGGGCTCATTCGGTTTGTTTTTATGAGTCGTATACATTACAATTGGAGATGGTCTGATGATGGAGTCAGGAGTTGGATGATGGAACTCTTCAATGGCTACTAGTATACCCCTTGTCTTGAGTGTGGGTCATTCGGTTTGTGTTTATGATGAATCCACTTTGGAGTGATCGCTCGTGCTGTTTTTGAAAGTGTTCTAATCTATTGATATGGATTTAAATTTGTGGACAATGTTACCATATTAAATTGGAAAAACACATAAATTATTTTATTTATTTTTATTTTATTATTAGCCTGTACTGTCCCACTGCAGGGCAAAGGCCTCCCTCCCTTTCTTCCCGTCGTCTCTGATCAAGGCAACAACGGACCAATCCTTTCGGAATGTGTCTAGGTCGTCCCGCCATCTCCGGCGTGGTCTGCCGCGACGTCGTACATTAGGTGGGATCCAGTCAGTGGTATTCTTAGCCCACAGTTCGGTCGACATGCGGCAAACGTGTCCAGCCCAGTCCCATTTAAGCTTAGCGGCTGTCAGGGCTACGTCGGCTATTTGGGTTTTGGAGCGCAAGATGGTATTTCTGATACGATCTGCTAATTTTACGCCAAAGATACTACGCTCCATTGCCCTCTGGCAAACCTTGAGGGAGTGCTTTTGAGCCTTAGTCAAAGACCAAGTCTGTGCACCATAGGTGAGGATCGGAAGAATGCACATGTCCATGAGTTTCCGCTTTAAAGTAATAGGAAGTTCTCCCTTCATGAATTCCTTCATGGACCAATAGCTCTTCCAGGCATTCTCGGTACGCCTTACGACCTCCTTGTCTTGTCGTGCCTGGAAAGAAACTATTTGGCCCAAGTATATGTACTCATGGACATATTCAATACCTCCGCCATCGACTTCTATCCTATGTTTAGTGCTGTTTGTCATCAGCTTGGTCTTTGACATGTTCATATGCAATCCAATATCAAGGCTTGATGTGTTCAGTTGTTGGAGCATGCTTCTGATTTCGGCCGCCGATGTTGAGAAAAGAACAATGTCATCAGCAAATTGGATAAACGTCTACCGTCGCTGATATCAACGCCCTTCCCTTCCCATTCAACCGCCAGCTTCCTAAATACTTGCTCCAAGGTGCTGTTGAAGAGTTTGGGAGACAGCGGGTCACCTTGTTTCACTCCTTTCTTCGATTTTAGAGGATGGTCCAGGAGACTGCAGTTTGATGTTGGCGGTGCTACTACTGTAGATGTTGCGAATGAGGTGTATGTACGTTGGATTAATTTTTTGGGCTTCTAAGGCAGAAAATATGGATGGATGAGAAATGCTGTCAAAAGCTTTACAATAATCCACAAAGGCAAGGTAGAGAGGGAGGTTAAACTCATGGTGTTTTTCTATAACTTGATTAACGGCATGTAAGTGGTCTATTGTGGATAGTCCGGGACGGAAGCCTGTTCTCCACCAACATCAAAACCAACCTCCAACGATGGTAGCAAGCCGAAAATAAGGACATTTTGCGGTAGAATCGTATGTCCATCTGCGACAAAATTAATTTTCTCAATCTACCGTAACCTACATAGGGATTGACTGCGAGTCTCTAACTATGTTTAAATATACATCGGGGTTGACTGCGAGTCTCCAACGATGTTATCAAGCCTTGCACGGGCATTCTTCGATAGAATCCACGTTCCTCGGCGGCAAAAATATTTTTCTTGGTCTACCCTCTTAAGAAAAAAAATTCTAATAAAATTAAATGATCAATTTTCTACTGTCTAACATGATAAAATGTAACAAAATTGGCTTATATATCTTGCATCGGAATCGCAAGTTAACAGCGAAATTCTCGCATCCGATTGTTATAACGACGCCCCATGGCACCGCTGCCAGAGCCAGAACTCGATAAGGAATTTCGAGGGCTCTGGGGGAATCAACACATGATAACCGCGCAAAGTATGGTGGTATTCATGAGACCCTAACAAAGGACATGGTCCTAAAGTATTAATCTCGTTCCTGATAATTGTTATGCACCGGCCACCGTTCGAGATATGGGTCGAAATCAGGACGAGAATTTATCGGTTATGCAATGACACGGTTCACCTTTATCAACAGGCCCGTGTTGTTCTTATAAAAAAAAAAAAACGAGCTAAATAATAACACGTTTCAGTCCCTTCGAGACTATACACGTAAAATCAAAACGTCGAGGTTATTAAATAAACACATTTTGAATGCAATGAGATTCCGTTTTTAACCGACTTCAAAAAAGGAGGAAGTTCTCAATTCGAACTAATTTTTTTTTTGTTATAATAATATTAAACGTCTCGGCAGTTGCTTGCCGTATTTCATGTGGCCTTCAAGCGACTTCGACTCAGAATCGCATAAAACTCTCTCCTAATCTGGTCCAGTCGTTCCTGCTGGACATTCAGGATGCAAGATGAGACTGTATTCAGCAATAAACCGTCTGAAAATATCAAAGCCGCCGAGACCATCAAAAGACGGTCTCAAATTAAGAAATCTGTTCCGAAGAGACTGACTTCTGTCTCTGCACAACCGACTCGCACTCGAGCGTCTTACTCGACGAACTAGTCAGCGACTCCTCGTTCGTCACACATCGAACAGGGGGGGCGGTGGTCGCGCCGACGACGGTCCAGACACGCCGGACCCTGCCGGCTCCAGCTCCGCAACATGCCGCGGCCGGTATTTCGGAGACATACTACAGTATGGCAGAGATAATTATTTTCATAACGTTTGGTCTAAAAATATCTTCTAGTAATTAAATAATGTCTTAGATTCGAGTTCGACAGGCCACTCAATCACATTTAACACACAGAAGTACAGCAAGAATCTGTATCAATCTGAATATGTAATGTACCTTGTGTCACAGCGAAGCAGCGGACATAAGCTAAGCGATACAAAAGTAGCTAGTGTTGGGAGCCTTATCAGAGTGTAGGTACTCCGATATTAATAATCGGCTCTTGTCGGTGGAGCAATTTCCATCCATCTCGTCCATCCGATATCTAATATTTTGCGGCACCAAATATTAATAAGAACGATTAGCTTAAACGTTTTATTTTAAAATTTAAAGTTTTAATAAATTTACAGCACAGACATTTTACGGTGGAAGACAAACGCACCTTCAAAATCTATGTCTCAACTCTCAAGACGGTTATTTTAACCACTTTAAAATATATCTCTAGATCTGTACCAATAAATCTAAGTGCCCGAAAGTAGCTACTCACCTACGATTTCTATTTCATTTGACTTGGGAGTTGAATACAGAGTATTCATACTCCACAGAGCGTCCATTTTGAGATTTCGAGGTCTCAAATCAGTCATTTACTAAGATGACATTTAGATATAGAAATGCCTATTTAACGTAAATGAAGCTTTAGCAATGCTTCGCTTAGGGTATATTGTCAGCTTTGATAAATAGGTTTCCCTTCTTAAAACCCAAATCAAAAATTTATCTTGCAGGGTTTTAAATCGAACTATTATATTTGACTTTATCTTTACCAGAGGTGTGGTGTATAGACACCTTTATGAAATAAAGTGTTGCCACCACCTGCCCGCTGCCGCCATTACGAAGACAGACGTCAACGGAAGCAGGCATGTCGTGTCGACAGTAAACCCGTTTACGTTGTTTCATTGAACCTATTCCCGCCCTGAAACCCTGGACGTCACAATGGCGACGAGGATTAAAAACGGAACAAGGAAGTGTACAAATAACCGATAATAATAATCAGTGGAATCCTTTTAATTAATTTCTGTAAAAGGAAAAGAAAAGGAAAAAGTGGGTATAGTGGTTTAGAATATTAAAGTACCTACAACAAAAGTCGCATAACATTCTGACCAGTACTTTGTGCACTTATGTCAAAAAATAAGCAGAGGAATTAGCCGTAGTAAGAGTATCTACTTATTGGAAATTGATGTTGATATCGTCAACAAAGGCGTCAAAACATAAGTGATAACTATTATTTATCAAGCTAGACAATCTAGCCCCGGTATAATCGGTTTTATTTACCCATAAATTGTGACACGGTCGAAACATGTTATTGTAAGAACATTAGATTTTAATATATTTGACGGTCACTTGGCCTACTAACACAGGTGCGACAATGTAACTTAACCGACTATATCGGGTATATCCTCTATGTTTTTCATTAATACATTTTCGTTATCAAATATAGCCATCTAAATAATAACAATAATAATTTATTGCGACCAAGTACTTAAAGCTAGGTACAAGGCCCTGTCAGGGCGTAGCAAACATTTATTTAATATTTTTGGATTGGCTTAGTTACTAGAAAAGTCTTACAAACTAGGTCATAATTACTCAGTATAAGTATAATATATATTGCAATGAGCAATCAAATGAGTGATATTCGGTACACTCCTGGCCTTATTTACTCCACAGGTTTGACTAAACGTGACACTAAGTCCGAAATTTCCAAAATTAAACTAGTTTATACATTATACGGCCTGTTACCGGCATGCGGGCATTTATTAAAACTGATAATAATATTATCCATTAGTAATTGTTTGCATGTATTAGCTAATCATAATTATGCGAATTAACTGCACAATTAAATTTCTTAAATCCGCACATTCAATGCAGTGGGTGTACAGCGTAATTGTCGTTACTCGTATCACGCTGTCATTTAACACTCACTTGTCAATTTATTTACTGTACATTACTGGCAATTAAAATTTTGTTAGAAAGTTAATAAAGCCTGGATTTAAGTAAATTAATTAAATTAAGGTCATGGATACGTTAAAGATCTATGTTACTTTACTCTACTTTAAGAAAAGCCTACTTGGCGGTAACACATTGTATATGCTATATGGTAATTGGCGTCGTAATCACTTTATAATACAGAAGATGTATGTACTTACCTAGTCGCACAGCTCGTACAACCGTACCGAAGACGTAATCAATATTTATGTATGAGTATAATACATATACATGTAGCAATCAAGAAAACTTCGAGTTTCTTTGTAAATGAATAATCCGGGTAACAAAAATGCAAATCAAGGTCTAATTCTGGTACTGTTCGTTTTGCCCCCCATACAAGTACTCGTACGTTTCCCTTGGCCAAGCCAACCGGAGTATCGACCGATGTTTGGTAGTAACAAATTGAATGTAAAAAATTAACGTAACTAATTGCCAATATATTTATGAAGTAGTGACATCGAGAGTAAGGTATGTGCATAAATCGGTTCCTCGTACTAACATACCGTTTTGACATTCCATTAAGAATAGCTGATTTGAGCTGTCATCAAATACCGTATTGGCACCTAAATAGAATTATATTTTAAACTAGCCCGTCAACTGTTTACTCCTTGAGTACAGGGTGTCTGTCACTTTCATTTCAATGCCGTGCGAGCTAGACGGGTGGTGTTGAGTCGCGCCACGGGTGGGGTCGCGGCAAAATATTGTGCTAGCCATGTAGATGCTGCAAAGCATCGGAAATTCAAATATTCGTAATGCAATTAGTTTAAATAAACTACCCAAACATTTGGATACCTAATAGCAAATAAAGGAACTGGGAAAGTGGGAACGTAATTAAAATATAGGGATATGGGAGGCAAAACCAACAGGATTTGAGGAAAACAAAACCCTATTAGGGTATCAAAATAAAATCGGTTCAGCTGTATCAGCGGTGAACAACTACAAAACAAGCTGTCATTGGCTGGCAATGACAGGCGGAAAGATCTCGTATAAGCCCTTAGAGTAGCCCGTAAAGGTACGGAAATTAACTACCAAACAAGCTGTCGTGCGTTGGCAATGACAGAAAATAGTTTTCTAAATTTTAAATTGTAGGACTGATAAATGGCCGTAAAGGGGGTGCGAGTAATAAAATATGCTCTCAAACTATGACAAGCGCATTAGACCCTATTTACTGGAGGTCTCATTCGAGAGGCTGGACTGCTGTCAAGTGAGTGTTGCGCAGACGACATCTCTTCACCCTTTACTGCACACGAAGCCATTTATGGCCGTTATAATAGGCTATTTGACTGATGTTGAATTCTACAGCGTACTGTAGTTTTATGAATAAAATTAGCTAAATATTTCACGAAACAAAGAAATAAAATCCAGAAACATATATCTTTTTTGGAAATATGTGACTTCAAAGGTACGCAAATTTTATGATATTTTTTTTAATCCAAAATAAATTTTGAATTTTTTTTCAGAATTCTCATAATTTTACGAAACAATAATTGTATGACAACTATGAACTTAAACGCACTTTTTCACGGTGAAAATTACAAATTTCTTAATTTTTCCATACAATTATTGGTACCTATACCGGCCTGTGACGTCACTAGCCTGACGCGTTTTGTATGGAGCGTTTTAGCGCTACGTAGGAATGTTAAGCTTTGACGGTAATTTCTGACTTTTAGAGTAGTTTAAATGTAGTCAGTCCCATATAGACATTTGATCACAATAAATATTAGAATCGATTGACATCCTCAAAAAAAAATAGTCAACATGCCTATTGTATGACTTTAAGTGACACCGTGTCAAATTCGAAAGTTGAATGATACTACAGTAATTCATGTCGTAGAGGGATTATTGCGAAATTGATTGGATATGTAACATATAAAACATGGTATTGATTTATCTGCACTGGAACTAAATCGAAAATAAGCGTTATATATACAATATTATACTCTATTAAATAAATCGTTGTCTAGAAGTTGAAACGATTTGACTGATTTGAGTTTACTATAGAATAAAGTATATAACAAAAGAATATATATACTAGAAATAACGACTTATTTGTCATTTAAAATATTCGTGCAATATAAATAAACGATTACGAGTAAAACATGGGTATTATGGTAACTAATGACATTTTAAAACGAATTGTCCAGTTTGTGGCGGGTAAAGCAAATCTTCGCTTAGAAATTGAGTCGATTTGACCTGATTGGCATAGTTCTCTGTAATAGGTAAATTATACTAGTAATTGTGAATAATTTGACATTTATTACGCATTGTGAATTAACTAGTATGAGTATAGGTAATTCTATTCCATGAGCAATTGATAAAAGTATTTTGCCAGTTGATAAAATAGATTGAATATTCTTTATTGCCCACATAAACATGGATAACAAGTAAAATTAGAATTACAATGGAGGTAAACAACATGCAGTCTAATAGCTAAAGAGCGATATCTTTCAGACAACCTTTAAGTATAGTGTTGTTCTTGTCTTTTTAGGCATTTAATGCTAAAACTGAATATTAAATATAATGACAACCCTTTTAAATTCTCATATTCTGAAAGTTGGTCAATTGTTTATCTTAATAGCGGGTTGAAAGTGAATTTCCATTTTGATTTGATTTTGCAGGGTTAGAAGCAATGTAAAAACAAAGGTAACATTTAACTTTGCATAGAGAACCAAATACGCTACAGGGCAACTTGTACAGCCACAGAAATCGCACGGTATTGTCTGGACTGGATGATATAAAGTAAATATTACGCGTTAAAACAAGTAAATAAAAGATCTACTCTAATGGGCTAAGTAGTAAGTCTCTGAAGACTGGTACTAACAACGAGAAAAGTAGTAAGTCTGGGAAGACTGGTACTAACAAGTAGTAAGTCTGTGAAGACTGGTACTAACAATTAGAAAGTCTGTGAAGACTGGTACTAACAATTAGTAAGTCTGTGAAGACTGGTACTAACAACGACAAAAGTAGTAAGTCTGGAAAGACTGGTACTAACAACGACAAAAGTAGTAAGTCTGTAAAGACTGGTACTAACGTCGAGCAAAACAATAGACTATTCTATTGAAATTCAGTAGTAAGTCTGTGATGACAGGCACTAAAAAAAACCCAGAAGTAAACTGCGTAGCATATATATATATATATATATGTTTCAGTAGTACTTGGAATGTGCACATTCAGATGATACTTAAAAAATAATAATATTAAAATACAGTTACAAACAAGGAATTGGTAATCAACTGATATACAATATAAAGTTAACGAATATCGCAATAAACTGATGTTTTAACGTTAATTGGCACGACTAACAGTAAGACTGTACTGTAGGTCGCGCCGAATGTGAGTAGTACCTCTACTTATGATAAACGCGTCTTCATAATCATACATGCATTAAAACGGTGCTGTCCCTGAATCAAATGGTAAAATGAAATAAACTTCGGGTTAGACGAGGGTTTTCCAAATTGAAGACTTTGTTTTACATTAAGATATGCAGCGTTTATAATATTCATGAGCCCTCATAAGAGACGTAGGCAGCGTATATACCTACCTATCTATTTTCCTTGAGGTATACTCATTTGTAACTTTCAATGTGAATTTCAATAATGCAGCAGGAATTCGTGATTTCTTGTAAAGTTACTACGGTATTTGTAATTATGGTCGATATACCAATCAATAAAATTCATAAAGAAATAAAAAAAAAAAAAAAAAACATTTTTCATTTCAAACGCTGACTAATCAACGCCGGTTTAGTATTCTGAAATACTCACATTTCATGAGAAGATTTTTAAATTCATACCAAAAATTGGAAAATGTATATTTCAAGAAAAAGGCAAATCGTGAGTTTTCTTGCGGCGTTTCTTTCTCACGGAGGCCTTAGTTGGAAGCGCTGGTAGATTCCTAAATTTTAGAAAATAATTGCTCTACAGTAGATTAATTCACGAGTAAATAAATATAACTTAATGTTACGATTGCCAAGGGAATTGAAATAATAATAACTGTGAGAATACCAAATACAACATATTTAATAATCGCATTAATCCATTCCGTTCTCCAATTAATAATAAGTAATTGACACTATTTTCTTAGTGCACCATGATTATGAAAAAAAAAAACAAATAAAAAGAGAAGAAAACGGAAACGTGAGAGTTGTTTAGTGACGTAAAAGTGAAGACAAATTATTGAACTTGAAACTACTAAAAAAATAAGTATAAGTCCTCACTAAAATTAACTTTTTATATGCATAGATTTATGATTAAAAACCTTGTCTCAAACGGAAATAAAGTGAATAAAAACAAAACAAAAACATAATTCTTTATGACACATTTATTACAAACTTACAATATAGTTGTTGATAAGATTAAACTAGTGTTATATTTCAATGTACATTCAAATTCATGATTGAGAATTAAATTAGAAAATATTACTGTTCACGACGGAATCATAATAAAGTAATTGCATTTGTATAAACTTAGCTATAAGATAATTTCCTATTAGTTTCTTAAGTGTTTTTATAATATAATTTTTCGTCCCGCCTACTTTCTTACCCATAGTCATATAAGTTATAGAAATAGATAAATGTGATATTGTAGGATAAGAATATGATAAATAAAGAATAAAATAAGGTAATTAAACCCGGTAAATAGAGGTAATGAAAAAGGTAAACAAAGCCACGTGGTGCTCACTGCGCATGCGCGAAGCATCGCGTGATCAGGTACGGGAGGGGAGCGCGGGACGCGGCCCCTCACTGCGGGATGAGGGGGGCGAGGCAGGGAAATATGCCGTTCGCGAAAATCGGCCGCCAATTCGCTCCCCGCAGCCGCACATGCATGATTCCTATTAGAAATTAAGTAATTAGATGTAAGTAATGTAATTAGACATAAGAGTAGCGCGTAAGTTTTGTAATTGAGGTAAAATAATAAAGATTGGCCCAAGGGGGGTGGGGTACGGAGTGAGAGGGGCAGGGACCGGCCGGCCGGTATAAAGGTGGGCGCGGCTCCCCATACATTCACTTTCGATCGAGCCCTCACCTACAAGAAAAAACTAGAAGAAGAAACTCCGAACCCCGCCTAGCCTGCAGCCTCATCAGTCAAGCAAGAAGCATTTTCACTAAAATCCCTATCCGTCAATAACCTTGACCTTGAAAGAAGAATAAATCTCTACAGTCCACTGTTCCCACGTGGCCACGCGCCACATTGTTGGTCCTATCGGAAGCCGGATCAATGAAGCATCAAGATGGTGAAAACCAGAAGCACGAAAAACGAAGAAAATGCGGGCGAAGCGGGGGCCACTTCGGAGGAGCAGGGGAGCTCGTCGGAAGTCACCACGCGCACCGAATCAACAGAACGCACAACAAGCACAGAAGATACGGGGACCACACAAACGTCCGGCTCCACCACTGTCACCTCGGATACCGGTACCCTCACCGGGACCGAGGTGACGAGCCGGTCGGTCCCCGGAGGGCCGGCAGACACGTCGGGCATCACAGCGACGCCCGCCAGCACGCCGGCGCCAAGCAACATAGCAGAACCAACCAGAAGAGGATCGGCACTACTAATGCCGCCACCGCCTGCCGTACGGTCACTGAAGCCGGCTCGGTCAAACCGATCCAAGGCCTCCAGCAAGAGACTCCTCGCGGAGTTGGAGGCCAAGGAAAGGTTAGCTGAGCTGGAGCTACAGCAGATCCGTGCGCAGGCGGAATTAGAAAAAATCAGACAAGAGCGAGCAGCAGCATCAGAGCCCTCGGACTCCGAACAAGAAGATGTGGACGAAATGGCGTCGCAGCGGGTCGAAGAATGGCTCGACAAGCGGCAGCAACAAGAAGCAGTGGCAGAACAACAAATCCAGAACGAAGAGGCAACGCGAGAACCGGCCGCCCGCGCACAAAAAAAGCACGAGCGTCATTCCCGCCCCGCCCCGCTGGACGTCTCGTCATTGGCTGCCGCGTTAACCGAAGCGATACAAGTCAGCAAGTCAACTAGAAAATACATCACGGAGTTGCCGTCCTTCAGCGGCCTCAGCAACGAGTGGCTGCAATTCAAGGCCACGTACAACGAAACAGCATCAAGTTTTTCGCCGAACGAGAATGTGGCGAGAATAAGAAAAAGTCTCAAGGGGGTCGCCCAAGAAGCCGTCAGCGCCCTCCTCATTAGCCAGCCGCACCCAGATGACGTCATCACCGCCCTCGAAAGAAGATTCGGGCGACCCGACGCCCTGCCACTGGCAGAATTAGAAAAAACGAAGACGCTGCCGCGCCTCACTGACAACGCGCGCGACCTCTGCGTGTTTGCCAGTCGAATCGCCAACACCGTCGCTACAATCAAACTACTGAAGCGAGCCCACTACCTTCACAACCCTGAGGTAGCGCGGCTCATCGTCGATAAGCTCACACCCATACTACGAAGCAAGTGGTACGACTACGCCGAGAAGCATGAAAACGCACCCGAGTTAGAAAAAATCGCGAAATTCCTGAATAAAGAAGCCGACAAATGCGCAGCCTACGCCCCGCCCGAGCAAGCCCACATGCAGCAAGAAAAACGGCCGGCCACAAACAAAAGGCCGGAGCGCACGTATGCGATCAAAACCGAAGAAAGAAAAATTAAGAAAACCGTCGACACTACGTGCCCGCTGTGCAAAAATGAAAACCACCAACTGCCAAAATGTCCGCGCTTCCTCAAGGCGGACACGAACGAGCGATGGGAAACTGCCAAGAAGAACCACATCTGCTACCGCTGCCTCGTCGACCGACATCACCGCTTCGACTGCAAGGCCAAACCATGCGGCCGCGACGGGTGCCCAATGCGTCATCACAACCTTCTGCACCACGACAGAACCACCACTGCCGCCACCGCACCTCAGCCGCCACAACAAAAAGAAGAAGTGGCCGCCACAGCTGTCACACAAACCACGGCAGCGGTCACCGGCGGGAGGCGGGCATATCTCAAAATCGTGCCCGTCGTCGTCCGCGGACCCTCCTCCTGCATCGACACATACGCGATGCTGGATGGGGGCAGCACCGTCACCATCATCGACGCAGCCGTGGCAGAAGAGCTCGGCCTCGATGGGCCCGCCGAACCAATGTGGGTCCAAGGCGTGAGCGGCACCGAAGTATCAAACGAAAATAGCAAGAGAGTGGGCTTCAACATACGAGGAAAACACGAACACGACGAACTGCGGGTCGAGAACGCGCGAACCATCGCGCGCCTAGACTTCACCACACAAACAATCGGCGAACACGAACTGCAGGGCTGCCGCCATCTAGAAGATATCAAGAACGAGCTCACCTACCACAAAGCAACGCCGAATATACTCATCGGTCAAGACAATTGGGAACTACTGGTGTCGCTCGACATGAAGAGGGGCAGACGCGACCAGCTGGTGGCCTCCAAAACACCGCTGGGATGGGTCATACACGGCTGCCGCACCTCACACGCGGCAACCGTGGCCTTTTGCTGCGCACACGTCACGGGCGCGAAACAAGACGAACGACTAGAAGAAATGATGAAAAACTACTTCGCGCTCGAGTCACTGTCCATCGAACCAAGAAAACAGAAGAGCGACCCCGAGCTGCACGCCTTACAAATACTAGAAACAAGAAGCCGCCGCCTGCCAGACGGACGCTTCGAGACGGGGCTACTATGGCGCGACGAAAACACCGACGTGCCGAGCAACCGTCACGACGCGCTAAAAAGACTGCTATCACTAGAAAAGAAACTCGATCGCGACGAAAATCTTAAAAAACAATATGAAGAACGCATCGAGAATCTGCTGTCGTCTGGCTACGCCGAGCGCGCGACGGCGCCCCCCGCCGGGCGCACCTGGTACCTACCGCATTTCGCCGTGTGCAACCCCGAGAAGCCCAAGATTCGAGTAGTTCACTTCGCCGCGGCAAAAACAAGAGGACGAAGCCTGAACGACATGCTGTTGCCCGGCCCCGACCTACTTCAATCGCTGCCGGGAGTCATCATGCGCTTCCGCCAACACGCCGTGGCCGTCTCCGCCGACATAAAAGAAATGTTCATGCAGATAAAAATACGACAAGAAGACAGAGACGCCCTTCGCTTTCTGTGGCGAGGCAGCGCCCGAAACGTCGAGCCCACCGAATACCGCATGACCTCCGTGGTGTTCGGCGCCTCGTCGTCGCCGTGCACAGCGCTTTACATAAAAAACAGAAACGCGCACGAGCAATCGAACGAGTACCCACAAGCCGCCGACGCGATCGAGAGAAACCACTACATGGACGACTACCTCCAGAGCTTCAACACAATAAAAGAAGCGAACAAAATAACGCGAGAAGTCGACCACGTACACAAGAAGGCCGGTTTCCAGCTGCGCGGGTGGGCCGCTACAAACAGAGCCGCCCTGCGCGACATCGCCGATCAACATAAACAAGACCCCGCCCCCACGATTAATATTGGCGGGAACGAAACTGAAAAAACGCTCGGCCTGCTGTGGGACACGCGACACGACTGCATCGGTTTCCGGCTGAACACAAGAAGAGCCCCGCCGGAGGTACTAGAACACCGACGCGCGCCAACGAAGAGAGAAGCCCTCAGCATCATCATGTCCCTGTTCGACCCGCTCGGCCTCGTCTCGCCCTCCACAACGCCTGCAAAGCGCATCATGCAAGACACGTGGCGATACAACACCAGCTGGGACGAGCCAATACCAGAAGAGCTGCACGGGCGATGGTACGAGTGGCTACGCCAACTTCATAGCCTAGGTGACCTAAAAATACCTAGATGCTATGACGCGGCACCCGCAGCGCGCTACGAGATACACACATTCGTCGACGCAAGTGAGGAGGCCTATGCCTCCGCCGTTTATTGGCGAATGACGCGCGCCGACGGCTCCATCAACGTCGCGCTGGCTGCAGGAAAAAGCCGCGTGACGCCGAACAAACCCATCTCCGTGCCACGCCTGGAGCTACAAGCGGCCGTCCTGGGCGTGCGATTGGCGAAAGCAGTCGCTGACGAGCACGACTACGAGATAACACGCAAGGTGTACTGGAGCGACTCCCGCACGGCGCTAGCCTGGATCCGCGCCGAGCCACGAACATACAAAACGTTCGTCGCGCATCGCCTTGCCGAAATAGAAGATCACACAAAGAAAAACGAGTGGCGGTGGCTGCCCTCCGGCGAGAACGTCGCGGACGACGCCACCCGCGCGACGCCGGCCGACTTCGGCGAACAACATCGCTGGTTCGTCGGCCCGCCTTTCCTGTACGAGTCCGAAGCAGCTTGGCCCGTCGAACAAAAAATAGACGTCCCACTGACCGGCGAAGAAAAGGAGAAAACACAAGAAAATTGTCTCGCGCTGGAAACACAACGAGAAAAACACGCCCACTTACCCGAAATTGAACGCTTCTCTAAGTGGACAAGATTACTACGAGCAACGGCACGCGTACTGCAGTTCGTCGACCTGTGCAAGAAAGCCCTAAACAGAAGCCCGGCCGCCCAAGTCGTCGCCGCCGCTCGGCGCAAACGCACGCGCGCTAACATAACTCGCGACGGGACGTGGGGCGTGCCCGGCCGCCGCGCATCGGCCGCTACCCGCACCTCGCCCACCGCAACCGAAGAAAACTCGCTTATAACACTAGAAGCGAGTTATTTACATCGGGCGGAGCAGCTGTGGGAACGCGCGTCGCAAGAAGATCACTACAAGGAGGAGCGGGAACGAATAAGAAAAAATCGCGCGCCTAACAAAGAAGACCGGCTCGCGAAGTTAAGTGTTTTTCTCGATGAAAATGACGTCATACGGCTAAAGGGCAGAATAGCGGCCGCCGGCGGCATACAAGAAGATACAGTGCGTCCAGTTGTGCTACCCGGCAAACACCCTTACACGAAATTGTACATAGCCTATGTACATGAGAGGCTACACCACGGCAGTGCGGAGACCGTCGTAAACGAACTACGTCAACGTGTCCACATAACGAAAATTCGACCCGCCGTGAAAGAAGTTATAGCGCGATGTGCTAAGTGCCGCCTAAGAAAAGCGAAGCCAGCGGCGCCCTCTACCGGGGACCTGCCCGCGGCGCGCCTGGCCCACCACGTCCGGCCCTACACCTATACAGGGCTAGACTACTTCGGCCCCATAGAAGTCACGGTGGGCCGTCATAGAGAAAAACGATACGTCGCGCTCTTCACCTGCATGACGTCGAGAGCCGTACACCTGGAAATAGTTGCGTCACTCAGTACTGACGCGGCTATCAACGCGCTCCGCCGTTTCATCGCACGAAGAGGCTGCCCGACGGAGCTGTGGTCTGACAACGCTACAGCCTTCCGATCCGCGGACCGCGAGCTCGCAGAAGCCATGAAGACCGCCGCCACGGCGCGCCGCATCAGCTGGCGTTTCCTGCCCCCCGCCGCACCCTTCATGGCCGGGGCATGGGAACGCATGGTGCGCACGGTGAAGGACGCCCTTCGCATCACACTGCAGGAGAAGAGCCCCAGCGACGAGACGCTGCTCACCCTGCTGGCGGAGGCCGAGGCGACCGTGAACTCGCGCCCGCTAACCCATGTGGCCGTGGGTCACGACGACCCGCCGGCCCTGACACCCAACATGATCCTGCTCGGGCCCGACTGCTACAACCCGGCCCCCGGCACGTTCACTGAGGAAGATGTGAACGCGCGCCAGCACTGGAGGCGCGCCCAGCAACTCGCAGACACCTTCTGGAAACGCTGGGTGCGCGAGTACCTGCCCTTACTCCAGCACCGGCGGGAGCCCTTGAGCAGCGGAGTCAGCCCAGCAGTTGGAGACGTCGTGATCATCTGTGATTCCAACCTGCCACGCAACACGTGGCCCCGCGGCAAGGTGACGCAGACCTACCCAGGGAGAGACGGCGAGGTTCGAGTCGTCGACGTGACCACAAGCAGAGGACACGTACTACGGCGGCCAACAAAGAAGATCGTCGTGTTACCAGTGGATTCGCGAGGCGACGGCGGGAGAATGTTCACGACGGAATCATAATAAAGTAATTGCATTTGTATAAACTTAGCTATAAGATAATTTCCTATTAGTTTCTTAAGTGTTTTTATAATATAATTTTTCGTCCCGCCTACTTTCTTACCCATAGTCATATAAGTTATAGAAATAGATAAATGTGATATTGTAGGATAAGAATATGATAAATAAAGAATAAAATAAGGTAATTAAACCCGGTAAATAGAGGTAATGAAAAAGGTAAACAAAGCCACGTGGTGCTCACTTTTTTTTTTTTTTTTTTCCTACATTGTGAAGCCGGAAGCCTTATATGGCGGTGCTCACTGCGCATGCGCGAAGCATCGCGTGATCAGGTACGGGAGGGGAGCGCGGGACGCGGCCCCTCACTGCGGGATGAGGGGGGCGAGGCAGGGAAATATGCCGTTCGCGAAAATCGGCCGCCAATTCGCTCCCCGCAGCCGCACATGCATGATTCCTATTAGAAATTAAGTAATTAGATGTAAGTAATGTAATTAGACATAAGAGTAGCACGTAAGTTTTGTAATTGAGGTAAAATAATAAAGATTGGCCCAAGGGGGGTGGGGTACGGAGTGAGAGGGGCAGGGACCGGCCGGCCGGTATAAAGGTGGGCGCGGCTCCCCATACATTCACTTTCGATCGAGCCCTCACCTACAAGAAAAAACTAGAAGAAGAAACTCCGAACCCCGCCTAGCCTGCAGCCTCATCAGTCAAGCAAGAAGCATTTTCACTAAAATCCCTATCCGTCAATAACCTTGACCTTGAAAGAAGAATAAATCTCTACAGTCCACTGTTCCCACGTGGCCACGCGCCACAATTACATTTTTAACTACAGTCTGGTGACCGGGATATTGCTTTTGTTGCGCATACCCGTTACTTTGAAATATTGTTGGCTGGTCTGCTCACTGCGCCGACGCGAAATCAATCCACATTAATGGTGGAATTATCGGGATCCCCTTGGATCGCATAATGTTTTTTAGACTAATGCTGTTTCGCATAATTGATTTAGCATAATTTGTTTTGGCATAATAGTACTTTCGCATAGTAATATTTTGGCCTACTGTTTTTTTGGCATACTACGCTATTAGCATAATTTGTATTGGCCGAATATACTTTACGCATACTATTGTTTGGGCTAATAATTATATTGTATATCTGTCATTATCCATAATTTCAGTTGTCTAAATGAATGAAACTCAGTTACGTGGTTAACATGCATTTATTATTATTGTATGTATATATTTCAAAACAAAATATTACGTTACGTAACGTTAGGTCACATTAGGTAGGTACATTAGGTTAGGTTAGGTTAGCATGATAACCAGGCGCGAAGCGCCTAAGCAACGCGGAATAAGGGGTCTGCGAAGCGGACCTCCATCGTCCTCGCTTTAGTTCCTAAATATATACAGGGTGATTAATCCAAATGGGGCAGTAGGGAGAAAACGAAAACTATAAGAGATAGAGAAATCTGTTCGATTCCGGGTTATGCATGAGATATACGAAAAAAAATTGAATGCAGTTTTTAATAAATCTAAAATCGAAGCCATGGTTCCTAAGAACAGGTTTCCCTATCTCTTATAGTTTTCGTTTTCTCCCTACTGACCCATTTGGATTGATCACCCGGAATACACACTATACTAACCTTCTCTCGTACCTAGTGCAACTTTTAATAGGATAATATAATAGCGTTATGCATTTTGATATGATGCCAATTGATTATTATGCCTATTTATGCTTATGCTTTTTGTTATTAGTCTTCATGACGGTTATGCTTTCTGTATTTATGCTTTTTAATGTTATGCGTAAAAAAATATGCGGAATGCGGCTTATGCACATCTCATTTTCGGCGAAAAGCAATTATGCGTAACCATATTAGTATTAATGATTTTATGCCTTCCAATAGTAAACCGGAATTATCATCTTCGCTATCTCAGCGAAGGTGCTGAATGTACGCGATGCGCCACAATGACCGTGCTCAGCTGAACCCTGAAACTGAGCAAATGCTTCACGCCTTGGTGTTTGGCGTGGTTGGCTGGTGTGGGGCGTCAGGATGTAGGCCCCGAATTTAGTTCAATTCACTCGGACGGAGCAGAGAGCGAATCCGCTAAGGATTTGTAATTACTGATAATATAAATCAATCTAGATTCCAGGAATAAATAAAATGTACATGTAATGCAATCTCGATATGAAATATTAATAACTAGCAATATGTAAATAAGTAAGCTATCAATAAAACTATTTCAAATTTATCAAAAGAGGATGGTGTGGTGTATAGACACCTTTATGAAATAAAGTGTTGCCACCACCTGCCCGCTGCCGCCATTACGAAGACAGACGTCAACGGAAGCGGGCATGTCGTGTCGACAGTAAACCCGTTTACGTTGTTTCATTGAACCTATTCCCGCCCTGAAACCCTGGACGTCACAAGAGGATAATCAAAATGGAATTGTACAGTTGACTCACAAATAAAATAATAATATGATAAAAAAAAAGAAAAGTTGGTAAAGGTTACCTACCATAACTTACCTTTTAGCCATCTTCAAACTAAACATTTGAATATCTTAATAGGTGGATTAACAATTCTTATACATACAAATAATAATATCACAGTAGGTAATTATATTACATTTCCGTGTCCATCTTGAAGTCTATAGAGACGCGCCTAAATCAAGTGAGGGCGCTGGTTGCGATAAAGATAAAGCCAGTGGTATGTGGGGATTTCAGAACGGGAATCTGACATATTCTATTTGGAATTAATTAATAATTAGATTTATACAATCCAATTAAATTCGTTTATTGCGTTTCATGTTGTACAATAAGGTCATATATTATTGAACAGGTCCAGGAACATGAATGCGTTGATAATGATGTCATTCGGTTATACCCGTTCGGGCAATAGGTTTCCATATTTAATAAATTATCTTGTCTAATTGAGTCGAAGCAAACTTTACGGTTTCACCCGACTTACATCAATACTAAAATGTATGCATAGATATTCGATGCCGGATCCAGGCAGGAAGATAATTAACGTAAATGTGAATTAGCTGCAAAAACGTACCGATTTGAAAGTATCGTACAACACTTCTGAAATCCCATATTATTACCAAATGTTCAGATTTGATATCATATCCTGGAGGCCTGCTTTGTTAGCTGGCGTTCTAAATATATATATATTTTTTTGCATCCTCTGGTTAAAAAAAATTACTAAGGTTCCGGTTAGTGTTTCTAATATATAGAAACACTAACCGGAATCTTAGTAATTTTTTCGGTTTTTTTCCTAATTAATCGATTACAGACATTCCCTCCTCTACTTGTCCAGGGTGTCGCGAAGCTATGCGACAGTCTTTCAATCGAAGTGGTACATCACAAGAAACGGTGTGACCCTTATGCTTGGATCGTTTCCCGACGGTACTTACAGTAATATGACGTAAAATATTGGCAATTTTGAGCCAGAAGTAATCATGACACCTCGGATGTTTTTTTTATAACCACAGTTTTATCATTCTTATCCGAGTAAGTTACCAGTGTTGTACGTACGATACACTTAATAGTTACCGTTCTGCCTTATTAGTGTTACTGAGAATATAGGACACTGGCGTGAAACGCCTGCGAAAAGCAGCAAACAAGCAGATACCAAATGTCCCTAACTATACTGAGCAGATATATGGGAACCGCAAATCGGCCGAAATTATATCTGTCATTGGTACCCCAATAAAATATATTTTTGAAAGAATGCCACAAAGAAGTGACTTTATACTTAAAATCTAGGTATAAACATATTTTTAGGCACACAGAATACACTTTTTAGCTAATCGCATTTGAAGTTGTTATTGTTTCTTCAAAAATAGTGATGATTATTGTATACAGATGTTATTAAAACATTAGGTGCATGTCAAGAACATTCGGTCCTCTTCCTGCTCTTCTTTTATAGAGTACGGTGCTATTTGTAGAGCTACGACTCTCAAAGGTTATAATTGTTGACTAAAGTTGCTACCTCACAAACCATCAATAGATGGATTAAAGAGGTTCTGTAGTAAATTGGCACTCCGGCAAAACACGCACCCCGGTAACATTTAGTGCGCGCAGATACGAACATCTGTCGTGAACCGCGCTGAAGTCAGCGCTATCACCATCTGGCGCGCAGTGGGCTATACCGCTACGTCTCAGAGGTTTGCTCGCTTTTGTGATAGACCAATTTCGGATGACGAATATTCGTCGAATATTTATATTTATAATAATTCTAAAATAAAATAAACATGTCATGTTACTTTAATTATTCTGTGTCAGAGAAATATTTAACTATATTCTCTTATCATGTTTTAATCTACAAAAAGCAAATTATAAAATAAAAATAAAACTCTGAACATCTACCTTGTTATATATTATAATCTGAAGAATGAAACGACGAAATATAATAGATGATCAAACGAACTTCTCAAGCGAAGTTCGATCATTATTATATGAGTCGTTTCATTCGAAGATATAATAACCCTCCCACCCTAGTGTACTCCCCTATATTTTAAAGTTTTGCTTTTTCTCTGAAAAGAATGAGGCAATATGGAGGTGGGGCCTGCCGGGAGGAACGGAGTGAATGAATGAATGAAATCTGTTTAGTTTGCTACGTCTACAGGTCGGGAATAAATAAGTTCAACAAATTAAACTTAAAGAAACGTTTATTCCGCGACACGTCGCTAGCACACGAAATAAGTCGTAGGGATGGGTACGTTAGAAGCCGGTCTGATAATTTGTTTCCAGTAGTTGTCGCCGCCACCACGTCAGTTCTCTCCTGGTACTCGAGGTCGTTGAGGAGACGTGGACGGGCTGCAGGTCATCAGCTGCGGCTACTGCCGTGGACTTGTGAACGAACTGAGGGACGTCAGCTGGGACAGCGCCGAAAGCTTGGTGTTGGGCTCGAGCCGTAACGTAGCACCCTGGAATTTACGTCCTTCGTGTCAAAATAATGATATATCAACATCTCCGTCGACTGTGACCGTTATTGTGCAGAAGCAGAAGGCAAGCACTGCGTGATGGTGAAATGGCTGGGTGAAGTGCGGATGTCACAGTCGGACGGAGTTTACATTTTGAAATCAAAAGCGTTCGCATTTATTTACATGCGAAAGAAAAAAACATACATTCTAAAAATGAAAATGGACGTTAAGATTTAAATTTGAAAAAATTCGTTAACATTAAAATTTGAAAAATACGTTACTCAACATTACAATTTGCAAAGTACCGGGCGGCACGGCGCGGGAGCCTGGTGGGTGAGCGGGGCGCGGGCGGAAGGCGGCCGACCGGTTGATACGGAGACAAAGCAATGCGTGTTCACGTACAGTCCGCTTGGTAAAATAAGTAACAAGCGTGGTACACTTAACTAGTTTAATATTTAGTATAGTTTATTTAGAATTTAGTTTATTTTGAGTAACTGTTTTTAATTAAGTGTTTTAATTATATTTTATAGGTTTTAATTTTGTAAAAAAAAATGCATTTTTATTATATTTCTTATAACCAAGGTTATGTAACATTTTTTATGTTACAAGTTAATAGTCAATTGATTGTCTCTTAAAATCGTGCAATGTCGCCTGTAGGTTTAAAGGACTACCTTGTTATATATTATATCTTCGAATGAAACGACTCATATAATAATGATCGAACTTCGCTTGAGAAGTTCGTTTGATCATCTATTATTGAAAATACGAATGTCATTATCCCGAATATCAAATTTCCGAAAAAGGAATGAAGTTTCGGAAAACTAATAATCGGAATTTTGTTTTTCAGGCCAATGACACTTCGGGCTTTACATTATTCGGAGTTATAAAAATCGGAATAATATACCTACAATCGGAATTTTGAAATTCGTTTAAATAAATGTCGTGTTTTTTAGTAATCGGAATTTTATTTCCTAGGAATTATGAAATTCGGAGTTTTAAAAATCGGAATTAATAAATTCGGAATAAAATATTTCGGAATATTTGGGTGTTCCCGTCTGGACTGGGTCTGTATCTGTTTGTCTAAAATTTTTTGGCCGATATTTTTTTCGGCACTTATTTTTTGGCCTAATAATCTTTGGTCGATTGTTTTTTACGTCGAAAATTGTTTGGCCGAAATTGTTTTTTTTTTTTTTTTTTATGTGTTCTGCCATTTAAAGTTATGCTAAATTAATAGTATGCTAACTGACAATTATGATACATATATGATTATGCTAAAGAATCATTCGGCTAAAAATGTTTCGGTGATAGCTGCTATGCGAAATGTATTTCGGAGAATCGATATTATGCAAGAAAACCGGCCAAGTGCGAGTCGGACTCGCGCACCGAGGGTTCCGTACAAACACTTTCCATCCCTAAGTGTTTAAGTTAAGTTTGCACCTGGTATGTATAGCGCCCCATATAAATTAGGTGCAAACTTGCAAAGTTAGGTATTAAAAAAAAACTACTTACTAGATCTCGTTCAAAACAATTTTCGTTGGTAGTTTTTATAGTAATGTACATCATATGTTTTTTTTAGATTTTTCATTTTCTTATTTTAGAAGTTAGAGGGGGGGGACCAACTTTTTTCTACTTTGGAAGCCTCTGTCACGCAAACTATTCGGTTTAGAAAAAAAATGTTTTAGAAACCTCGATATCATTTTTGAAGACCTATCCATAGATACCCCACACGTATGTGTTTGATGAAAAAAAAAAATTTGAGTTTCAGTTCTAAGTATGGGGAGCCCCCAATATTTATTATTATTTTTTTATTTTTGCATCAAAATCTTAATGCGGTTCACAGAATACATCTACCTACCAAGTTTCAACAGTATAGCTCTTATAGTTTCGGAAAAAAATGGCTGTGACATACGGACGGACAGACGGACAGACGGACAGACAGACAGACATGACGAATCTATAAGGGTTCCGTTTTTTGCCATTTGGCTACGGAACCCTAATAAAGGGAACCCGTTTTTAGGAGGTTTTATGTTAGGCTAAAGAATAATTATACCTAACGATATTATACTTTTAGCCTTTTAGTCATTAAAAAAATATACTAAACAATTTTTGGTCAAACATGTTTTAGGACAAAAAATATGTATGCAAAAAAATCTTTATGCTAAAGAATAAGTACCATTAAATATTATACCAAACATTTTCGGCCAAACAATTATAGAACATAAAATTTTAGACCAAGCGAAGGGCACCCGGTTAGGTTAGAACTGCGACCACAACAGAACCGAACTGCTGCCAGTAGAGTAGGTTAGGTTAAAACGGAACTTAATGGGTTAGGTTAGGTTAGAACTGTGACCACAACAGAACCGAACTGCTGCCAGTAAAGTAGGTTAGGTTAGAACCGAACTTAATGGGTTAGGTTAGGTTAGAACTACGACCATAACAGAATCGAACTATGAATATTATGAGATATACATTTCTTCGAAATAACTATTTGGACATGTAAATATAATGCTTATTCATATTCTGCCATATGAATGTTCTAATTTAAAAAAATATGTGAAATCACAATATGAGAAAAAATATGTATATACAAAATAAAATTCGGAGAAATTATGTTTTTGTCGTAGGTTGTTATACAAAATGAATTTATGAGTATCAATTTTATGCAACATATTAGTGAACCTTATTAGTGACACCAATATTCGGAATACGAATTTTATGCCTAAAATACATTCGACCAAACAATGTTATTCCATACAAATGTTAGACTAAACAATTTTTGGCTAAAAAAATATAAATGCATAACAATTACATAAGCAACCGGAGTAGTAGGGCCTCGTGCAGGGTCCGTCCGGATTGTTACTACCGTCTTGCCTGCTAACCCACCGCCAAACAGCAATGTTCGCATTGTTGTGTTCCGGTGTGGGGGTAAGATAGCCGGTGAAATTACTAGCATAGAGGCATTCTATCTTCGTCCTCCGGGTAGGCAAGCACTTGTGACTCCTCTGGTGTTGCAGGTGTTTATGGGCGACGGTAATCGCTTTCCATCAGGCGTCAATATCATAAGTTGCGCATATTACACCTCAATGCGCAAGGCCTCAAAGGCAAATTCCTCGAGCTAAAATTCTTAGTCGAACGTCATAAACCACACATAATTGTAGTAAACGAATGCCGTGTGGATTTTTCCAAAATACGCATGAATATCCCTAACTATGATAAGATCAATCACTCGATCGCGTCACATCTGACCACAGCCATGTACGTGATGCGAGGAATACGCTGGAGTCAAACTGACGTAACACCAGGTACAGAAGAAAAAGATCGCCTTATCGAAGGCGTTGCTATCAATCTCACTTACGATCATCACACCGGAGATTTTCTAAAAATCAAGGGAATATACATACCGCACAGGTCAGAGCACATCGACGCCGCAGCGCTTAAGGACGAACTAGAGGATATCATAACCGAAGCACCCAACATCACCATTGGCGACTTGAACCTTAAAATTACCATGCTCAATCAGACAAGAGACGAGGGAGCAGGAATACTTATCCGCGACCTTTGTAACACCGACGTCTGCACCATACATCACACGGGCCTACCCTCAAGACCCAACAGTGCGGGCTACGGCATTCTCGATGCAGCTATCCTCTCATATGATGCGCAAGCCTTTGACACCATAACATGTCAACAAACAACATCGGTTGGCTCAGATCACATGCCCTGGCTACTGGACCTAAGCATAGTGGTAGATAAAGAGAAAGCATTGGTAAGAAACACCCGTGGTATTGCAAATAACGATGAAATCAGACAAAATTTTCAACAAACACTATGGAATAAGACTACCTTACTTCCAAAGATAATAACATCCGACGCAAAGTGCGAGGAATACATATTACAACTAGAAAAAGCTATTACCGAAACCCTGGACGAGTATGCACCACTACATGAAGTTAACAGAAGAAATGAACTCCCAGAAGAGATTAATAAGTTGATAGACGTAAGAAATAAAGCGAAAAGTAAAGCGTGGCGTCTACGTTTCAACCCAGATAGAGTAACTGAACAAAGAAGAACATACAATCATCTTAAACGCCTGGTCCAGCAAGCACTATTGGAATATAACGACGAGAAATGGACACGATTAATTAACGATCCGCAGAACAATAGAGCTCAGATGTGGCGAATCCAACGCAACCTGAAGGCTCCAGTACAAAGACTACCCCACATTGAGGGCTGCAACAACGAGAAAGAAACCATCGACTCCCTGGTTGACGCAGCGATCATCACTAAAGCCAAGATAAGTGACGAGGATAAGAGCACAGAGAAGACCACACCGTTTCAGCCTCTCGACGCTACTTCTATAGAGGAAATAAAATTTGCACTCAGACGCTTTAAAAATAAGAAGGCGCCGGGCCCAGACAAAATAAAAGCGGATGCCCTCAAACTTGGAGGCGATCCATTTCTCATCAGGTACAAAGTAATAGCTGATTACCTGCTCTTGACAGGCTATTATCCTAACAGATGGAAAACAGGTGAGTGCATCTTTCTACATAAAGCCGGCAAGAATCACCGAGATGCCAAATCGTACCGACCCATCACCCTCTTAAACATCATGGGTAAGCTATACGAACGTCTGCTCCTATCGCGCCTGCGACAAACCGCAGACAGACTCCAACCACCGTTTCAACATGGCTTTACCAAGAACAGAGGAACAGGCACACAAATCCTTCGCACCGGTAAGTTCATAACAGATGCGCTGGAAGCTAAGGAGAGCGTGGCCATGGTGTCGACGGACCTCTCAAAGGCCTTCGACTCCATAAATCATAAAGGTCTATCGAAGAAGCTTCAAACAGCCGATGTCCCGAACAACATTATCCAAGTAATAGAGAATTACCTGACTGGTCGCAAAGTCTATGGGCGTTTTAGAACCACCAACGGAGATGAGAAATCGGTCCCACATGGAGTTCCCCAGGGCTCTATCCTGGGCCCGGTCATCTTTAATCTGTACGTACACGACGTTTGGGACCATCGGGATCATATCCGCGGACTAAAGCTCTCCCAATACGCTGATGACCTTTGCATCCTCAACAGATCTCCCGACCCGAACTCCGCAACGCAGCGCGCAGGCTGGGCCGCCGAAACTATTATCGACTACTACCATCGTTGGGGGCTACAATGCAACGTAGATAAAACAGAGTGTGCCATGTTCACTAACAAGAGAAAGTACCGAAGAACCATTCGTATAAAAAATGAGGTTATCAATTATAAACACAGTATCAAATATCTGGGAGTACACCTTGACAAGACCATGACCATGGGTAAACAGACCGACTACGTAGTTCAAAAGGCGCGACGAGCACGCAGCGCGTTAGCACCCATCATAGGCTGGCATGCTAAGACGGACCTGACGGTAAAACTTGCTGTCATTCAGGCCTGCCTACTTCCAATATTGGATTATGGCGTAGTACAACTACTCTCACGTTACAGTAAGAGCAACTTACTAAAAATTTAACGCCAATATCGTATGGCCCTCAAGACCACCGGACAATTCCCAAGACGCCTAGAAACTTCTGTCCTCTGGGATATGCTAGACTGGGACCCATGGCACCTCCGTGCGCAAGATCTAAACGAGGACATGCTGCGTCGATTCCGCGAATTGCACATCGAGGGTTTAGACGCCCCTGGTGAAGCCTACATCGGATACGGACAGCACAACCCCCTCCTAACTAATACTAGACTAGGTGAAATAAATTATGTACCAAAAAAAGACAGGAGTCGGCTGCTCAGCAAGCGAACAACCGCTCCACGTCCCCATAGATTGTAAGAATTAGTTGTAATTAGGATAAGACAATATTGAGCAACATTTTAAATTTATATAAATTTATTTTGTACATACTCACAGACTAACAAACATACAGCACACACTACATGACACTTATACAGATCTTTTAGACAAACATGAGTAGACTGTAAGTAGCTGATACACCCACAGCCGAATAAACCATCGGCCCGCTGGACATATTGTAACATATGAACTAGGGAAATAAACATCTTTCTATTCTATTCTATTCCATCAGGCGATACGTTTGCTCGTTTGCCCCCTATGACATAAAAAAAAAGGTTAGATTAGGCGATTAATAACTAAACTGATACCAGTAAAATCGGTTAGGTTAGGTTAGAACCACAACAGCACCGAACTGCTGCCAGTAAAGTAGGTTAGGTTAAAACCGAACTTAATGGGTTAGGTTAGGTTAGAACTGCGACCACAACAGAGCCGAACTGCTGCCAGTAAAGTAGGTTAGGTTAGAACCGAACTTAATGGGTTAGGTTAGGTTAGAACTGCGACCACAACAGAACCGAACTGCTGCCAATAAAGTAGGTTAGGTTAGAACCGAACCTAATGGGTTAGGTTAGGTTAGAACTGTGACCACAACAGAACCGAACTGCTGCCAGTAAAGTAGGTTAGGTTAGAACCGAACTTAATGGGTTAGGTTAAACAATTTTAGAACATTAAATTTTAGACCAAGCGAAGGGCACCCGTCTGAACTATATCTCATCGAATTTATAACATGTATATTTTTTACTATATTTTGATTTGAGGTTAGGACAAAATCGATTTCATTTTTGGTTTCTCCTGTGGGAGACAGCGACATGCACTCTGTGTTCCAAGCACCATCCTAAGCCTAGTAGATGGCGGAGCAATGTCAAACGTAGCATCAATCCTGTTGTCAGTCATAATAAGCACCCCTCGGTATTAGCAACCAGGGCAGTATATTTCAGTAGGCGCCCCTACTGGGAGCGAACTAGAACTACACACAATTAAACAAAGTTTCTAGTAATTTTCCATGGTTTCTCTCCGTTAGTATTAACCACCTTTAAGCCAGAGATCTCTCCAGAGATCTAGTAGATTAGTTTAGTTTTAGTTTAGATAAGGTAGGTTAGGCAAATTCCGGTGCTTCTCCAAGCGGAGTAGCACGTCTGGCACCAGCAGTGCAAAGGGTCCGTCGGACCCGCATGCAAACTACCATGAAAAAGAAAACACTGTGTCTAACTTGTATCGAGAATGATGGAGCGGGGATTTGCATAGAAAACCAGTCGCTCGCGCATATACGCTGTGCGTATACATTGTGGTACATGTATCGATGTGCGTGGCGCGGGTCGATAACGATATATCGATAGCGTAATCATCGTATCGGAAAACTAATATTTGCATATTTTATTCTGTTTTTTAATGTTTATTTATTCCTTATTATATTATTTTGTGTACTTAGTTTAATTAAAATATTTTAATGTAATTTAATGTAGTTGTTGTTTTGTTATATATATTTTTAAAATACTACCTTTACGCAAAAATATGATTGTTTTAGTAAGTAAAGTTATTATATTTGTCAATTAAAATAACGCTACAATCTTTCCATCTAATAATATTAGCAAAATAAATACCACTTTTTTTTTAAACACCATGTTTTTTATTTGATAAATGTTGGAAGCGACTCTAACACTGAAAGTACCGGAATCGAAAATCGGAAACAAAATAAAACTTTGAGTCATCATAAGATAGACCATGTATTTCACCATACAGTAGCCAATGTAGATTTCTACTAATTCCACAATAAGTACTCCTGACTCCAGTATCAGACCATCGTCACCAAATGACATGACTCAAAGATAAAATTCAGCTGAATTGTTCCAAATAATTATCATGTATTTGTATGATTATCAATTTAAAAACAATACAAGTGCCGAAACTGTGTGACAGTCAACTTGTTAGATTTTAATTCAGAAAAAAGGTATAAATTGGACAAAAGACTATTATCTCTACCTATACCTAATAAGTCATATTAACAATCCAGGTACCCCAACCCTTACATTCGTATTCGTGGAGTATTATTTGAAATAAAAAATCATGATTAAAATTACTTGATGAAGAATAAGTTTAATTCATTCAATTTTCTCAGTAACGAATTATTCCTGACAATATTATTTGAATAATTTTGACGGGATTTTAATCAACATGATTTTATTCTTACGAATTCTTATTCAAATTACGATTTTATTCTAGAATGCCCAACACTGCTTACAAATGGCCACCTAATCGTCACTTCATAATATGTTATGGGTACCCATATTTGTCTGGAGACAATTAGTAGATTGTACAACAAGTGCATAAAACGCACCATTTTATACGAGACGTTTATCCATCCGAGCGAGCTTGCGAGCGAGGATGAATATAAAGTCGAGTGTAAAATGCGTTTTATGGACGAGTTGCACACTCTACTTTTCACTTCGATTGCGAGAAAATTAAACTACATCATGTAAATATTATACTTCAAAACAAATTTAATTAAAATTTAAAAACATTTATATCTACGATAAATTATTGTTGTAGTTTAAATAAATAGTATATTGATTTACTAAAATAAAAATAAATTAAAAAAGTAATAAATGATAGTAAATAAAAATTACAAGTTTATTTCAAGAAGTTTGCTGTATACTTTGGCTGTTGGTATTTTTGCCTTGGTCTTAGAATACTAACGAAACGAAAAAAAATAAAGAGTTTATTCTATAAAGTTTTATTTTTTTCGTGTGGCTGTTGGACCGATCGCCTTGGTCTTCGATGACGATTTTACTTTATGCTCTAGAGCATAAAAAGCGACTTTATGTTGCCTACGCACAGCATAAAGTTGAATTTTTAGAGCATGTGAAGTGAAAAAGTAATTTACCATTTCAAATCATGGCTCACACAACTTCCCTGTTCATGATATTTATAAAAAACACGTAAAATAAAACAAACCCACTTGTATTTCAGCTCGAGCTCGATTGGTGAATGAAGAAGGCCAAGCAAAAACAAATAAATCCAAAACTTCACTCCAAAAAGGAAAAGAAATACGGAAAAGGAAAATGAAGACGAACTCGGACAAGAGACCTCACCAATGTAGTTATTGTAGCGCCATGTTTACATATAAGTCTGGTCTACTTCGTCACATCAGAACACACACTGGCGAGAAACCTTTCAAATGTAGGCAGTGTACCTCCACGTTTTCACAAAGCGGCAGTTTACAAATTCACATTAGAACACACACTGGCGAGAAGCCATATGAATGTAATAATTGTAACTCAATGTTTTCAAAAAAGTCTGCTTTACAAGTTCACCTCAGAACACACACTGGCGAGAAACCTTTCAAATGTTTTCAGTGTAGCTCCACGTTTCCACGTAGTGGTAGTTTAAAAGCTCACCTTAGGATACACAATGGCGAGAAACCATTCAAATGTGATCATTGTACCTCTATGTTTTCAGATAAGTCTACTTTACGATATCATCTTAGAACACACACTGGCGAGAAGCCATATAAGTGCAGTCATTGTAGCTCCACATTTGCACAAAGCGGTAGTTTACACGTTCACCTAAGAACTCACACTGGCGAGAAGCCATATAAGTGCAATCATTGTGGCTCCACGTTTATGTATAAATCTTCTTTATTATTGCACCTTATAACTCATACTGGCGAAAAACCTTTCAAACGTAGTCAGTATTTTCATACTGGCGAGAAGCCATTTAAGTGTGATCATTGCACCTCTATGTTTACATATAAGTCTACTTTACAAGTTCACCTTAGAACACACACTGGCAAGAAGCCATATAAATGCTATCATTGTACCTCTTTGTTTACAAATAAGTCTAATTTACAAGTTCACCTTAGGACACACACTGGCGAGAAGCCATTCAAATGTGAACATTGTACCTCTATGTTTACAAAAAAGTTTAATTTACGATCTCATCTTAGAACGCACACAGGCGAGAAGCCATATAAGTGCTATCGTTGTAGCTCCACGTTTACACAAAGCCGTAGTTTAGAAGTTCACCTTAGGACACACACTGGCGAGAAGCGATTCAAATGTGAACATTGTACCTCTATGTTTACAGATAAATCTAATTTACGATCTCATCTTAGAACGCACACAGGCGAGAAGCCATACAAGTGCGATCATTGTAGCTCCACGTTTACACATCGCGGTAGTTTACGAACTCACCTTAGAACGCACACTGGCGAGAAGCCATATAAGTGCAATCATTGTAGCTCCACGTTTACACAAAGCAGTAGTTTACGAGCTCACCTTAGAATACACACTGGCGAGAAGCCATATAAGTGCTATCATTGTAGCTCCACGTTTACACATAGCGGTAGTTTAAAAGCTCACCTTAGAATACACACTGGCGAGAAGCCATATACATAAGTGCAATCATTGTAGCTCCACGTTTACACATCGCGGTAGTTTACGAACTCACCTTAGAACGCACACTGGCGAGAAGCCATATAAGTGCAATCATTGTAGCTCCACGTTTACACAAAGCAGTAGTTTACGAGCTCACCTTAGAATACACACTGGCGAGAAGCCATATAAGTGCTATCAGTGTAGCTCCACGTTTACACATACCGGTAGTTCAAAAACCCACCTTAGAATACACACTGGCGAGGAGCCATATACATAAGTGCAATCATTGTAGCTCCACGTTTACACATCGCGGTAGTTTACGAACTCACCTTAGAACGCACACTGGCGAGAAGCCATATAAGTGCAATCATTGTAGCTCCACGTTTACACAAAGCAGTCGTTTACGAGCTCACCTTAGAATACACACTGGCGAGAAGCCATATAAGTGCTATCATTGTAGCTCCACGTTACACATAGCGGTAGTTTAAAAGCTCACCTTAGAATACACACTGGCGAGAAGCCATATACATAAGTGCAATCATTGTAGCTCCACGTTTACACATCGCGGTAGTTTACGAACTCACCTTAGAACGCACACTGGCGAGAAGCCATATAAGTGCAATCATTGTAGCTCCACGTTTACACAAAGCAGTAGTTTACGAGCTCACCTTAGAATACACACTGGCGAGAAGCCATATAAGTGCTATCATTGTAGCTCCACGTTTACACATAGCGGTAGTTTAAAAGCTCACCTTAGAATACACACTGGCGAGAAGCCATATACATAAGTGCAATCATTGTAGCTCCACGTTTACACATCGCGGTAGTTTACGAACTCACCTTAGAACGCACACAGGCGAGAAGCCATATAAGTGCTATCATTGTAGCTCCACGTTTACACAAAGCTGTAGTTTACGAACTCACCTTAGAACACACACAGGCGAGAAGCCATATAAGTTCAATCATTGTAGCTCCTCGTTTACATAAAGCGGTACTTTAAAAGCTCACCTTAGGACACACTGGCGAGAAAATTTTCAAATAGTAATAATAACAATGTTGCCAAAATTATTCAACAGCAACTTGCTCTTCGATACAGTCTTGTGGGGTCTGAGGTGCCGTAGTATAAGTACGCACCGATGCCAGTTCTCGAGAATGGTCGTGCCACGCTCTATTGGGGTCGATCTATCATCACGGATAGGACTATTGTAGCCAATAAGCCTGATATCGTGTTGGTAGACCGATCCAAGCGCCAGGCAGTGTTAGTCGACATCACCGTCCCGCATGACGAGAACCTCGTGAAGGCCGAGAATGACAAACTCAGAAAGTATCTTGACTTGTGTAGTGTTATTAGACCTACCTAGTAAGTAAATAAATGTGATTTGGTTGTACACATGTATAAATATGGAAGAGCGGGACCTCCTGACACAAGTATTTACAAATACTTAATAGGAGATCCCAAACCTGTAATAAGTATGTAAATTTATGTAAACCAATAAACATTTTCATTTTAATTTTTTTTTCATTAGAATGTAAAAATAGGTATAATATTACTATAGAATATAAGAAAGGAGACAGTGTTATTAAAATATGAAAATACTTAAACGGTTTTACTCACGTCGTAGAAGTCGAATAACGCTCGACATGTTTCGAATCATCATGAGGAGAGACGATTTTTGCCTCAGCCGGTCACACCCGCGTCGAGCAGCCGCGCGGACAGGGTGCGTGCCCGCAGTGTTCGGTTGACCGCCGCCGCGACTGATCGTCTCTCCTGATGATGAATCGCGTACCGATTCGAAACATGTCGAGCGTTATTCGACTTCTACGACGTGAGTAAACCCGTTTATGTATTTTAATATGTCTGAGACTCCCGGTAGTTTTCTATGTACAATAGACTTAGTGTTATTGAAAAACGGGGATAGAAGTAATTTAGGTTAATTATATCTAGGACCATTTGAAGTAATTGATGTTGAAAATTAAAATGTAACAATAATATAATATACAGATTAATTAAGGGATAAACTTTTTTTTATATCAATTATATATAAGTATATAGTAGTACACTGTAGTGAAATAATGAAAATAAATGTTTATAACTTTTATTTTTGAAAAAAAAAAGGTATAATATATAAGATCTAGTGGTATCCCCCGTAGCCCTTAAGTAAAAGTGTAGTAGGTAATTTTATTCAGAAATAAATGAGTTTTCGCAAACGTCGGGTGTAGATATCATTTATTATAACAGCTCCCGCCACCGCACTTGGCTCACGAGGTGACCGCCATCTATGCCGCCATGAGGGAATAAGTTGACTCGACGATCATTGTACCGATAATAGATTTGGCAAACGGTTATAGCAAAGAGCCTCGAGAAACACCCTAGGAGACTCGCTAGATGGCTGGATCAAGGGTGAAATTCAGAAGGCAGTACTCTTGGACGCGGCGCGCATCGTCAGGAGGTCCCTCTCTGCAGACCCAAGCACCGGTAGGTAGCTTGGCCCTGACCTGACCCGCAGCCGGCGGCACCCTAGCCTAAGTTAGGTTTTATTTAGTGTTTATATTTTATAAATGTATTTTTAAGTTTAACTTTGTATATACGAGGGTAGTCCCAGAAGTATCCGACCTGACAAAGAAATACTATTTTTTTTTCTACATAATCTCCTTTTAGTTCTATGCACTTGGCCCAGCGATGTTCGATATCTAGCTTCAACACCTTGTTTGTAGTGAGATTTGTCGAGCTCGTCAAAATACCCATCAACCGCAGCCTCCACTTCAAATCATTACTGGCAAATCTTTTGCCACCAAGCCATTTGTGCCTGTCGCACCTATGACTGGTAGGCGAAACGTTGGATTGACGGGCAACGTAGGATTGACGGGTATGACGTTGGGCAGGGATTTCTTCTAATGAAATACTTCTTGAGTCTTGAAAGCCGGGGAGAGAGACGGGCAGGGGTTTCTTCTTGTAACTTGTAGCCTGCTGGATCGAATAATGCCAGTATGGCGCAATGTATCGCCTTATATTTCGATCCGTGCTCGCCCCACTCCTACCGCATCACTTTATTATTATTAATTTTGTTTAAATTTTGCATCTTAGGCTTAAACACTAAAAACACTAATAAATCTTATAAAATAACAATTGTACCTTATACCTAACCAGGCTATCCCCACGCGTTTCGGCCGCGCGAAACATTCCGATCTCTAAGTGCCAACCCCGCGCGACAAAATGCCAGTGGGCTGCCACGCCTCGCGGCGAGCGGACGGCGTACAGTTAACGTTTCCCGCGCAACCTGTGCGTACGATGTCGAAAAATAAAAGTCGGGCATATTGTTTTTGTGGCAACAAAGACGATTGAAAATGATTTCATTTGTTCCAGAACACATTAAACTCTCCGGAATAAAAGATTTTGTTTAAGAATTAACGTTTACTGGGGCACTATTGACGCGTAACTATTAAAGTCTGGGTATTTCTCTAAAAATCTTTATGGGGGCGCCTAGCTTTTTTTCGAATTAATTGTGTTGGTTTGATTCCATGCTGTGTTGTTATTACTGAATGTTTAGTTATACAATCAATAAGTAAAATATTTAAAGATTCACTCTATTATTCGTTATGTTTTAGAAACACGATTACTTGTAGTTTCCTCGATAGTTTTTTTTAGTTACCTCAAAAAAGCAACGTCAACCCTTAGTATGTCATGAATACTGCAGGGAAAGTTATCAGTTTTTAGGGTTCCGTACCTCAAAAGGAAAAAACGGAACCCTTATAGGATCACTTTGTTGTCCGTCTGTCCGTCCGTCCGTCCGTCTGTCAAGACCCTTTTTCTCAGGAACGCGTGGAGGTATGAAGCTGAAATTTATATCAATTACTCAGGTCTACTGTCCCTTGAAGCTGTGAAAAAATCAAACTTCTAAGCCAACGCAATCAAAAGATACAGCCGTTTATGCCGCAAATTTTCGACACTTGCAAGGGAATCAAAACCTACAGGGTGCTTCCCGTGAACTCAGAATCTTGAAATTTGGTACGAAGCAACGTCTTATAGCATAGATAAAGGAATAATTACGAAAACCATAATTTTTTTTTTAATACCTAACTTTGCACCTAATTTATATGGGGCGCTATACATACCAGGTGCAAACTTAACTTAACCACTTAGGGATGGAAAGTGTTTGTACGGAACCCTCGGTGCGCGAGTCCGACTCGCACTTGGCCGGTTTTTTTAAATAATAACATAACGAGATGTTAACTATAATGTATACGTCTTACATTTTCAAAATCTGTATTATTTTAATAGGTAATTAAACCGAAAAAACATGATTTCCGCGGCTCCCAGCAGAGATGGGCAAAAGTTAATCGATTAACGATTAAGATTAACTTTTTTAATCTCAATTAACGATTAAAATTGACGATTAGTTAATCTAATCGTACGAGTTCCGATTGATTTAATCTCGAAATATTAAGTTAACTGTCGACTAATTTTTAGCGATTAAATTTTTAAGCGATTAATTAATTCGATTAACTTTCTCTTAAATTAATATTAGGATAAATAAGAAGACTTTTTGTAAGTCCAAGTCCCTGCCTAGAACATCTTAGAGTACCGCACTATAAAAAACCATCTTGTATTACTGTAACAAGAGGGAAGAGCGGAGAGTAGCGGAGAGCGGCGTGCGGAGAGCGTAGTTAGGGAATGCAACCCGGGTACCCGAAAACTCGGGTACCCGGGTGCGGAGAGCGGCGTGCGGAGAACGGAAAGCAGAGAAGCGGAAAGAGGGAACGGTCGGATGCAAAGGTTTGAACAGGGTCTTTTTAAAGAAAAAGACCCTGTTCAAACCGTGTAGAGAATGGTGTTCAATCGTCCTGAAGTGGGCAACCCAGTGGGAATCGGGTTGTATGGTCGCCACGCCTCTGCTAGACTGGTTGACCAAACGAGCGAAGGCACGAGAAAAAGCTAGCGTTTACATAACGGAGGCAACCCTAGCGCACATTCCAATGACGTTGCGTCACCCGCGGGAGGGGGCATCGATAGCGGTGGCAACGCCTGCCGTCCAAACAAGTGGGGTATCTGTTACGTAGTAACTTGTATATAATCTGTGGTTATGTGTCAACAAACAACAACAAACAAGTAGATTGCTTGCTGATTTATTTTATCTGGAAAAAAAATGTTCGATTTTTTAATAATTTATTGACAAATGTATCAATAAGTGCCTATAGGTACTAAGCCCCCGTAAAGTATGCGGTTATATCACATATACACATATATTACTTTACTCTTTGGTGTATCTATGCAAACGCGAGTTAGGTGTCGCGACCATCGTTTACTGCATCGTGTAATGAAAAACGCGTCGAAGCCGTCGATGCACGTTAAACGCGCGTCTACAGTGCGTTATAAACGTGGTGAGCAAGGACCTTTATTGAGGCCATTTACTACTACTTTTTTAACATTATTAAAAAAAACTACCAATCGAATGCATTTATTTAATGTGGTAACATTTTAGTCAAATGTCAGTCGGATCATATGCTAATAGCCAAAATGCACGAAAAATTCTTGAAATTTAGTGATATAAATACGTGTTTTTCTGAATGATAATATATACATAATCTAATTACGTACAATTACAATTGTTATGTAAAGATGAGGCCCGTAAAAGAAGAAAATGCCAGTAGCAAAGAAAAATTGCTAGCTTGCCGATTTTGCCTCGCTACTGGAGTGAATCTCTTCAATATACACGAAAATGGGCTGGAAAAACAGTTTCGCGATATTTTAGGGACAGTGGTAAGTTTTTTACGAACTTAACAGTGATCTTTCACATATAATATACCACATGCGGGGATTATATCTTCGTGCGAGTGGTATAGAGATACCTAATTAATTTGACTGTTTACAAACATTTTCGGCACAAAATAAAAATTGCCATATGTTACTACCAATATAATATCAAGCTAGGTAGTGTAATCATATCGATATGATAATAGAGTCCGACTTTGGGACCAGAGTTAGTCATATCATCAAATATTTGTAGGCAGGAATGGACGAATAAAACATGCTCCACTGAACCCCATTACATGGGATACAGGTTCTCATTTTGATGTGTATGATGGGTCATGCCCCCAGTGACCCCCCTTCGGACCACACCTGCTTTCTCGTTTGTTACTGAAAATTGCCCCATCATATTTTCAGTGTGCTTCTGCTGTAGCCTCGCCGTGGAAATATTTTATTGTAAAAACTAGCTGTGCCCTGCAGGGTTTAAGTGGCTACTGACAGCCACATGGGTCCCACCAAATAGAGTGCGGCATCCCCGCAAATCTCGACAGAGATGGAGATGATGAGAGGACCCGAATGTCTTCCATATAAACTAGCCCAAGACCGGGACACATGGATAAATTAGAGGAGGGCCTTTGCCCAACATCAGCAGTGGGGCACTGTACCCTAGCCCTTTACCGCATATAGAAAGAAAATAGTTGTTTGAATTTGAACCTTGACCTGTGCCAATAAGGTCCAAGTTCATGTCTGCCATATATGGCTTCGTATGCGGTAAAGGTTTAAATAAAATAAATAACGTAGCCAGTAAAATTAAATAACGTAGGTAGTAATGTCTGGGCATATTTAAACCCATTCAAATATGACACGTTTAGCAGTCTTTATCTTTTGTTTATTAATTTAAGAGGCCGAAAATTTTAAAAAAATATTCGCATATTATTCGCAGATATTGTTGCGAATACGAATGCGAATATTCAAAAACTTGCGAAATATTCGCGAATGCGAATATTTGATACACCCCTAATACACATATATATACAACTGTTATTTGTTTTATCTTCAATTGGCACAAGTCGCTCAGTTTGCTGTCCTATGTAACTGTCCCTCTGGCGCCACACAAAACCAGTGTGGGCATTGCTATACCTAGCTAAGCCAACAGCATTGCTGAGTGGAGACCATTTCGAATGTGCATCTCTTATACACTGTCTTTACATACCTAATATTGAAAATCGTAATGATGTGTTATGTTGATTAAAGTTTTTCTATTCTATTCTATAAACACTCACAAATTTTCGCCTTTTTAAAAGCTTTTATTTAACTTGCAATGTATGTATCTAAGTATGTTTGTTCGGGTGGAATCCTGCAACTCAATTTTGAAGCAGATATCGTCAACCGATTGAGCTGAAATTTTGCATACTTACTTAACTTTGATGACAATACAATAATATGGTACCATGGGGCTGATCTGATGATGGAGCCGGAAGGTGGCCATAGGAACTCTATAATAGAAAAAGCAATCCTACCGAGCTTGGGCTCTTTAGAATCGTCTCAGTGAGCATTTGATGGATATCCAAAGAAAAGTACAGTCGGCTATAAAAGCTTGCCACTAAAATGACATTTTTGACAGAAACTTATTAATATTTATGTGATTACAGGTATCTTTGTCAGATGGGCTGCCTCAGCAAGTGTGCGTCTGGTGCATGCAACTGGTGAGAAAGTTTGAGGAGTTCAGGGCTCGCACCCAAAGGAGCCAGGAGCTGCTGAACACTCTCAAGGAACAGAATACCGTGAGTCTTAGTAACTTGATTCATTTTGTTTTTAATCCAGTTTTATTAACACTTTGAACACCGGGAACCCGCTCCGTGGGCGTGGGCAATGTCTTCGTAGCGAGTTTCCGCTACATACGCATTTCCCCATGTTATCGGCTACGCGCGTAGCGCTACGAAATCCTCGGTTGCGAAAGACTGAGAGAAAATATTGCATAGTACCCGTCCCCTGATAGGTAACCAGTTTTTACGCAATTGACAACATTTAATTTTTATAGTTAGTTCACACCGAGACGTGACGTGACGCTGCGCGCGCACATTTTAATAGAGCGACTCAAAATAAACTTTATTTACTACACAAAAATGTACGGATTTCATTGTGAGAATTCAGAGCGTTGCGCCTTGAGATGCCTCGCGGCGTTGAGCGATGCAGCGGTGCATCGCCGGTATGCCCGGCAAGAGCGGTGTTTTTTTTTTATACTACGACGGTGGCAAACAAGCATGCGGCCCGGCTGATGTTAAGCAGTTACCGCCGCCTATGAACGCTTGCAACGCCAGGAGCATCACACGTGCGCTGCCGGCCCTTTAAGAACCTATTTACTCCCCTCTTGAAGAACCGCATACTGTAGCCCCCGGGGAAAACCTCGGCGGGGAGCTCATTCCACATGCGTAGCGTTCGCGGTAGGAAGTTCGCGTTCCTCTGGAACCGGACAGTGTGTGGGGTGCGTGAGGTGTTGCGCCTTTCGAAGCCTCGTGAAGCAGCGACTTGTTTACTATTTCCATCCAGTCTCATGCGCTTGCAAATGGTAGACTGCGGGTACACGTGGCGAATAGACACGCTGCGCAGCGAGGCGTCGTGCTGCCAACGATTTTATTTATTTATTTAAATATCAGATAACAAAGATCCATATTATTTGTTAACTTATCATTAGGTGCTAGTACATGTGACGTTTATATATAATAATATAACATAATGCAAACAATTAAATTTTAAGAAAATTACTCATTATTATTCAATTCAATTTCTTTAATTCAGATTTAAAATCCATATCATTTGTTATGCTTAACACTAAGTTGTCAAACAAACACGAATTACAAACAATTACAATCAATTTCAATTCCATATTAAAAATTATAAATTATCACAGAGGTGTCACCTACTTAGGACCTACTATATTAATTAAACTTAGCCACATGTAGGCTAGACCAATGCCTTTGCAATGAGTGAATTTTGGGATGCGCCTCGCAACATTGCGATGCGTCTCGCGGCGCAGCGCTAAATCACTGGCCTCTTCCAGTATCGTCTCGGAGTGAACTGACCGCAAGGTGTAAAACCTTTAAAAAAACATTTTGTTTCAGATAACCACTGACGTCATCACTAGCATAGACCGCGACTCCCACCAGCTCGCCCTACGCCTCACCTCCCAAACCAACACAGCACTGATTGAATGTGAGCACCAGGAACACCAGGACCTGGTGGTGAAGTCTGAAGTGATCAAGACCGATGAAACAAATGAAGTCGAAGATATTGTGAAATATGAAGACTTAGAGGATGATATAGATGTAGATGATGATTACGAGGTAGAGATAAAGAAGTTAAGTAAGAGAAGGAAAAAGGTGGTTCAGAAAGAAGTTAAGAAGAAGTTGCCTAAAGGTATGATATTGCAACTAGAGCTAAAGGACTACTCTGATGTTCGAAATTTTGTATAGTGCCATCCTGCTCACTAGGTATCCTCCTAGCCTTTGTCCCATTTTTTGAGAATGAATTCTCAATCGGGGTCGGCTACCTAAATCCCAAGATGTGGCGTAGGCACTGTTTTTACGCAAGCGACTGCCATCTGACCTTCCAACCCAGAGGGGAAACTAGGCCTTATTGGGCTTAGGTGGTTTCCTCACGATGTTTTCCTTCACCGAAAAGCGAGTGATAAATATCAAATGACATTCCGTACATAAGTTCCGAAAAACTCATTGGTACGGGCCGGGTTCGAACCCGCGACCTCCGGATTGAAAGTCGCATGCCCTAACCACTAGGCTACCACCGCTTGCCATCCTGCTCACTCAAATAAAAAAATATAAATAATATATATTAAGGGGCAACCGTACACAAATCGGCCCCGTCCCAAATTAAACAAAGCTTGTACTAAGGGTTAGGACTAGACGAGGATTTACATCCATACTAATATTATAAATGTGAAAGTGTGTCTGTCTGTCTGTTACCTCTTCACGCTTAAACCGCTGAATCGATTTTGATGAAATTTGGCATGGGGATAGTTTAAGATCCGAGGAAGGACATAGGATAGTTTTCATTCTGGAAATTATCCCTAAAAAGATTGAAAAGTGAGTAAGTAATTCATGATGACATTGATGACCCTATAGGAAATGTAATCATTAGACCAAAAGCACAATTGCTCTTACATTTGCTTAGGCGCTTTTAATAATCCCTTTTATTAATTAAGGTGATAAGGTGGATATCTATCGTGTTGTACGAGGTTGCTTCCATACTTCCAAGTTCCACGCGGACGTAGTCGCGGGCAAAAGCTAGTCATATATAAATACTAAGTTCCAAGTTGCCCAGAGAGCGATGGAGAGAGCGATGCTGGGGATAACACTCAGAGACCGCATTCCAAACAAAGAGATCAGACGGAGAACCCAAGTAACCGACATCGCTAGGAAAGTCGCTACTCTAAAATGGAGATGGGCGGGGCATGTATGTAGGCGAGAAGACGGACGCTGGTCTCCGAAGATACTGGAGTGGCAACCACGAATGGGAAAAAGAAGCGTGGGCAGACCCCCCCTCTAGATGGAGACGACATAGTTAAGGTCGCAGGAAAAAAGTGGATGCACGCGGCCCGGAGTCGCAGTGAATGGAAAATGCACGAGGAGGCCCTAGTCCAGCAGTGGATAGATACGGGCTGATGATGATGATAAATACTAATATAAAATAGGTTGATTTGTGTAAGATTGTCCCTTAATATTTAATAACTAGCTTACCCGGCGAACGTTGTACCGCCTGAAAGTCGATAAATGTAGAGAAAAAAAACGATAAAAAGTATACCATGTCCTTCTCCTAGTTCTAAGCTACCTCCCCACCAATTTTCAGCCAAATCAGTTCACCCGTTCTTGAGTTGTAAATAGTGTAACTAACACGACTTTCTTTTATATATATATATATATATATAAGATTTATTTAAAAAGATTTAAAATTACCGTAACATCCTTATACTGCGTCTAAGCAAATAAATCAATTTGAATTACGTTTGTTAACAGTTAAAGAGAAAAAGATCAAAAAGATGTTCGACTGCGAAGAGGACTTCCCCAAATTCGAGAGCAAGTACAACATGGAGATAGTGGTGCTGACTCCGGAGCAGCAGCGGGAGAACATGTCCGCCAGGAGACACTCCTCCAACTACACCAACTCCCCGCACAAGTGCCCGCTGTGCTTCAAGGGGTTCTCCTCCGAGGCCACCTTCCGGAACCACCACTTGAAGCATCATGACCCGGTGAGTATTCAATATAATACAAGTACTACAGTTTGTGAGATCGGATCAGAAATGAAGTAGAAGAACCAGGGTAACTGGCATAGCCCGGAGGATAGCAAAACTTCAGTGGCAACGGGCAGGGCACATCACTGTTCTTGAGTTCGCCATCGAGTTCTTGAGTGGCAACCACGCACCGGATGACGCAGCGTGGCCCCCACAAGGTGGACTGATGACCTGGTGGAGGTCGCTGGAGTCCGCTCGATGCGGGCGGCGCAGGACCGGTCATGGTGGCGTTATTGGACTGGCCTATGTCCAGCAGTGGACGTCTTTTGGCTGATGATGATGATGATGATGATGATGATGATGATGATGATGATGATGATGATGGTGATGATGACGACATGGAGATCGTGGTGCTGACTCCGGAGCAGCAGCGGGAAAACATGTCCGCCAGGAGACACTCCTCCAACTACACCAACTCCCCGCACAAGTGCCCGCTGTGCTTCAAGGGGTTCTCCTCCGAGTCCATCTTCCGGAACCACCACTTGAAGCATCATGATCCGGTGAGTATACAATACAATACAAAAATATATATTAAGGGCAGACTTACACCATAGAAAGTCTCACTAGCCGGAGTGTCATACCCATATGGTATAAGAAAATAACTTTCTGCGTCACTTAGAATGATTAAAAGGAAAACTTTTTTTAGTATCGGTTGCGTAAAAAATAATAATTATGCATTACGATTACCATGTTCTTGTACTAAGGTTTATTTATTCGTAATAATTAATTTAAAACACTCACAATTGGGGAGTATTATGATACCTATATACCTTGTTTTCTTATACCATGACCATACTTTGTTTTCTGATATCATGGTATAAGTTGTTCCTTGTTTTCTTATACCATGTTATAATTATAAGTTGTACCTTGTTTTCTGATACCATAGTATAAGTTGTACCTTGTTTTCTGATACCATGGTATAAGTTGTACCTTGTTTTCTGATACCATAGTATAAGTTGTACCTTGTTTTCTGATACCATAGTATAAGTTGTACCTTGTTTTCTGATACCATAGTATAAGTTGTACCTTGTTTTCTGATACCATGGTATACGTTGTACCTTGTTATCTGATACCACAGTATAAGTTGTACCTTGTTTTCTGATACCATAGTATAAGTTGTATCTTGTTTTCTGATCCCATGGTTTAAGTTGTACCTTGTTTTCTGATACCATGGCATAAGTTTTACCTTGTTTTCTGATACCATATTATAAGTTGTACCTTGTTTTCTGATACCACAGTATAAGTTGTACCTTGTTTTCTGATACCATAGTATAAGTTGTACCTTGTTTTCTGATACCACAGTATAAGTTGTACCTTGTTTTCTCATACCATGGTATAAGTTGTACCTTGTTTTCTGATACCTTCAACTTATACCATGGTCATACATTGTTATCTTATACCATGGTTTGGTGTGTGCAGAGCGTGGGCGCGCAGCAGTGCGAGCTGTGCCACTCGCGGTTCCGCATCCCCGCGTTCCTGCGCACGCACATGGAGACGCACCGGCTAAAGTTCGTGTGCAGGGACTGCCGGTTCGTGGCCAGCAACCGGTGAGTGGACCGTTATGAGTGACGTAGCAAGTCTCACTAGCGGAGTGTGCAGAGCGTGCGCGCAGCGGCGCGAGTTGTGCCACTCGCGGTTCCGGATCATATAGGGTTCTGTATCTATGGAATTTATGGCAAGTGATACATTTATGATGAAATGAAATTCGGGGAAGTGAAGGTATCCGATCACATAGATCTATAGCTATAATATTCATTTATTAAAGCTTTCGTGAGATATATTTAATTATTGTATTAAGCGGTTTACACTCACGTGAAATTGTCAGGAACGGCCCGACATGTTTCGAAGTCGTATCGTATCGTCTTGAGCGGCGCTGTACGGGTAGCCGTCCCTGTTGAAGAGCTCCATACGTGTTCGAAACATGTCGGGTCGTTCCTGACGATTTCACGTGAGTGTAAACCGCTTAATACAATAATGAAATATTTATTTATTTAAACTTTATTGCACGAAACAAAAGTCTGTACTAATGGCGGCATTAATGCCAACTGGCATTGTCTACCAGTCAACCGTAGAGCCAATTAGAATAGGGCTGTAGAATGATGTTGAATTATACAACATACCATACCTATTAAAAAGCTCAATATGTCATGAAATCAAGAAATACAAAATAAAAATAGTTTTTTGAAATATGAGACTTTAAAGGGACACAATTTTTTAGATTTAATATATAACAATAGGAAATCTACAGAAGCGGAAAAAAAAACTATCAACTATGCCAGGCTTCTACTATCGCATAAAAATTACGGACCTAATACTGACCTGCCATTTCACTTCTAGCAAATAAAACGTCTATTTTCTACTCAAGTATTAAATTGAAAAATTACATTTCTTCTCGTTTACGGTGTGCCGTGTTGTGTTCCTGTCGACAGGTACCACGCCATAACGCATTTCCGCGAGCACAGCGGGTTCAAGTACGTCTGCAAGTACTGCGGAGCCACCTTCAAGTAAGTAACACGAAGTGGTCAAAAGAATGAAAGAACGAATGAAAGAAAGAAAGACATATTTATTTGCGCACACACGAACACAGTAGTAGTATAAGTTATATAGTTCTAATCACATTTGGTAAGCGAATCCCATTAGCTTTGTACCCGATGAACAAATACCATTATCTGTATTGTTAGCTGCGGCCACAACTGCCACTTCAAAATGAAAGGCGTTATAAGTGCAAATTACTTTTACACTAAATTAGTCTTTAAGTTAAAAGAAATAAGGTTTACTCTTAAACAAAGAGAACACAGATGTTGGTCACTTCGTAAGTGAAAGAGCAGTGAAGCTCGTTTTGGATGCTTATAAGACAATGAAGTGACCAACATCTCTGTTCTCTTTGTTTAAGAGTAAACCTTATTTCGTTTGACTTAAAGACCAATTTAGTGTAAAAGTAATTTGCACTTATAACGCCTTACATTTTGAAGTGGCAGTTTTGGCCACAGCTAACAATACAGATAATGGGTATTGTTCATCGGGTACAAAGCTAAGTGGATTCGTTCAGCCAAAAGAATTACTTCTATACAAATAAAATCAAAACATTCAGAGATTTGAGCCGCGTGCAAGCAAAGAAGGCCTGGCTCAGTATGTGCTAGCCCGCGGGCCGTAACGCCGATGCAAAAGATATACAGGGTGGATTTTGACGAGGGATCTTTGCGGTACTGGCAGATAGTTCAACCTTAGCACTATATTTCCCTCATAGGAACTATGGAAATATATGTTACCGTTTTCAAGTTATAGCCTTTTAAACATTCGTACCAAAAACTACTTTGTGCCAACCCTAATCAGGTGGCTGGGTCAATGAACTTACTTGTAAACAATCTTAGACGTCAGGATATTACGTTGATATGTTGCCAATTATCCATTCTAAGGTCTGTGTGAAACGCAAAAAAATTCGTTGAAATGAAATGAAATGATTTATTTAATGCATGTGGGAAATCGGGTAACATTTGCAGTCATCGTTGCTTAATACATCGTATCACGAAACCCTGCCTTTTCAGGCGTACATACATTTTAGAATAATAATATAGAAACAACGAAATTAATTAATTTAAATGTCAGTACAAAAATGTGCAATGCAAAATAATATCATAATTTTAATTAAATACATAATAGGTCAAATAACGTCATCCAAATAATCATTAACACTATAGTAACATTTATGTACCAGCCATGTCTTAACATTTTTTTTGAACAGATGTATATCTTGACATTTAAATTTGTCAGGCAATTTATTATAAATTATAATGCACATGCTGTATGCGTTTCTGGAGGTTAATGCTAATTTTGAAGCAGGCGTATATAGTTTATGCTTATATTGCGATCGAACATTACGTGTGCGTACCTGCTGCAATTCTATAAATTGATTTTTATATTTGTGTACAAATACAGACACCTCCAGAATATACAAGCATGGCACGGTGAGTATAGAGTTGTCTATAAAGTGCGGACGACAGGAATCTCGCCTCTTAATGCCAAATATTGCTCTGATGCAACGTTTTTGTACAATAAAAATATTGTCTCTATCTGTACAATTTCCCCATAAAACTAATCCATATCGAAGAGTCGAGTCAACATAACCATTATACGCAGTCAAAGCGGCTTGCAAGGAGACAGTTTGTTTTATTCTTCTCAATGCGTATACAAAACTATTTATTTTAGAACACACACTATCTACCTGTTTTTGCCAGTTGCAATGAGAGTCTATGATTATTCCTAAAAACCTCGTATGTTGCACTTCTTCAATAGGATCGTTTTCAAAATGTATATTTAATTTTTGTGAGTGGCCTCGGCTAGTATGGAATTGTATATAATTAGTTTTACTTAAATTTACTTTTAAATTGTTGACCTTAAGCCATTTTATAGTTTGAGATAATGTCCGTTCAATATCAGAATTATATGTATCTAAATCTTTACATTTTACAATAATTGAAGTGTCGTCCGCGAATAAAATACATTCATGAGACAGATAGTTAGGCAGGTCGTTTATATACAATAAGAACAGCAACGGTCCCAAAATGCTACCCTGAGGTACTCCGTATTTGTTAACCATATATGAAGATCTATATGACATAAGAATCCTAGATTTTGCACAGTATTTTATAGTCTCCACACATTGCGATCGATTGTCAAGATATGACTTTATCCATTCAAGGGCGGGTCCTCTTATACCATATTTATATAATTTTGACACCAATCGCCTATGGTTAACAAAATCGAACGCTTTACTCATGTCCATGAATAAAACCGACACAGGTATCCGATTTTCTACTGAATTTAGTATGCTCTTCATTAATTTAAATGCTGCCAGGGATGTACATCTAGATTTCCGAAAGCCATGTTGTTCTTCATTTAATACTTTCTTATTTTCTAAAAACTTTATTAGCCTATTGTACATTACTTTTTCGTATACTTGCGTTGCAGGATTTGCAGAGGTGATTGTCTCTGTTATTCTACTTATTACATTTTCTGTTGGAGAATTTATGTAATTTCTTAGTTAATAATGCAAAAGATATTATAACAGGCTCTTACTCAACTTAAAGCCAACTTTTTTTTTTACGGCGAATTTAGAAACCATCTTTGGAAATAGGTAAAAGTTATTAATTTTAAATGTTTAATATTTTTTATTTGTTATTAATATACAGGGTAAAAAATAACTTATAAGAAAGCTCCTACAAAACTGTATTCACAGTTTGACTGTAGATAATTCTAATGCCGACGACTTTTTCGGAAAAGTTAGTACGATTGTGCTCTAAGGTATCGATATTTGTGGTCTGTGTGGGCTTTACCCGCTCGCTTCGCTCGCTCGTCAGCCCAGCTTGTCTGTGCAGGAAGCCGTCGACGCACGGCACGCACGTGCGCATCCAGCACCCGACGGAGAACACGTCCTGCGACGTGTGCGGGGAGACCTTCCAGGGGGAATTCGGTCTGCGCATGCACAAGACGAGAGCGCACAAACTGGTGGGTTGTAGACACGCGCAGAATGTGGCACTGAAGTGAAAAGAAATGAAATGAAATAATTTATTCAGTAAGTAGGCCACAAAGGCACTTTTACAAGTCAGATTGTGAGTCTACCGGCATTTCGCAAGAGGAGACCGCTGTTGAGAAGAAAGCCGAGAGAAACTCAACGGTAAGTCATTTTTTCGTAAATTATACTTAAAAACTAATACAATTATATTATAACTAGGTAATTGATACATATGTGTTAGAGGAGATGTACAAGATTCTCCAAATCAATGGTTACACTTAAAATTATATAAAATAAAGTGATTTTTTCAGAGATGTAGAAGGTCTCTAGGCGTCACGACACGCAATATAGATTGGTATAATTAATTAATGAAATAATTCAATTCCTTTGAGATGTATAAGGTATAAGTGATATGTGTCTTTAGCTCACCGAGATATGTATCACTCATTTAGCTCAGTAGAATCGTTCACGAGTGAGTTGAGAACTAGAGATGTCGATCAAATAGATCCACGGCAGCATGGCAACATTCGTTTCGTGAGCGAGAGAGAGAGTGAGTAATACTGTGATGATGGATGATATACTGAGCTACTTGAATCTTCAGTGAGCGAATGAGCTAGTAAGCTAAACCAAAAGATATAGCTCGTTTGAATCGAGCGAGCTACACATCTCTGGTGGGTTGCGATCTAGGTGTACGCTGTTATAAGACGAGGTTGGGGCAGTGTGTAGTGCACCTGCCTACAGAGCCGGCGGCCCTGGGTTCGAATTCCGGCCAGGGCTAATATTTGACCCTGGGTCGTGGATGTTACCTATAATAAATAGATATCAGAAAACCTCACACAAATCGATCTAGTCCCAAGTTCGAATCCGGGACCGCCGGCTCAGTAGGCAGGTGTGTACAAACCGAGCCAAACGCGTCGTCAGAGATATATGTATTTATATATTAAGTATATCGTCGTCTAGTGGGTACCCATAGTAGATATGAGCGCCGATGGCCAATTCCGCGGCGGCGGCGTGATAGGCAAAATTCCGCGGCGGCGGCGGCGTCGGCGGCGTGACCTTGAGCTTTAGACTTTTATGAGGGAGAAATTTGAGAAAAAAAAACCTGGTTTTTGTGACTATTATTTATTTTAATAAAGAAACCAAGTATGTAAACAATATTTTTTTTTTAATTGCACACAAATATAAGTAATTAAACGAAACAAAACAAAAAATAACACTGAATGAAAATTATCATATTTATAATCGAAATAACATAAAAAGCATATAAAACCATCACAATCTTCACTTTAAAAACGTGTCTATGTTTTCATACAAGTCTTAATGTATAAATATAAATCAGTTAAAGATTACGTTTCCAGAAAAATAATCATATTAAAACATAACAAGCATATTTTTTTATATCACAAAAATTTTCATCACAATCTCTTAGTCACAACACAATCAATTTCAAAAGCTAGGTGGCGCCAGGTACTACGTTAAACACATTTTGAGAACTCATCATCGTGTCAGACTCATAAGATACCTATAAATTTAGCTCCCCTAAGTGTTTTTATATTTTAGTGACAAGCCTGTTTATAAAATATACCTATCCTAAATATAAATCAAAAGTAGAAAATATCTGCATCGCAATTACAAATGGTTTTTTATTATCAAGTAAGTCGGGAATGTATATTCATTGCACTTTTCCAGTCATTTAGAGATCACTTGTTCGGTAAAATAATTATATAATCATCTAAGTAAATTAACAATCACATAAATACTACCTTTGCTAGGTTGACTTAATATAAATTTTAATCTCGACTTTTAATCAGGATTAATCTTATAATTGCTTGTACATCATTATTCATACGAGAGTTATTAATTTACCCTCCTTAAACGTGTTTAGCCTTTTCATGCAAGCCTAAGTGATAATGATAAATATTAACCAAAAATATAAAATATCTGCGTTACGATTACAAATACAAAGTCTTATAAAATCAATCAGCATTCACTTTTGCAGAAAAATAATCATTTCAGTACTTTCAATGTAATATTTATTACTGACTAATTGATTACTTGTCTAAAGCTTCCTTGCAAAACTGATAATTATCATGGATAAATACTATCCTATTTAATCTTAATGGATTCAGTCGTGAACGCTTCGCTGTTATCACGAGTCCAGCCGTGGAAAATACTCTCTCGCTTGGCGTGCTGGTGGCTGGTATATTTAGAATCGAGCGTGCAAGAGTATACAGCGATGGCATAGAAGTTCTCCTGTCTTTCCAGTACTGCAGAACGTCTCCACCGTAAGGTTCTAAATCCTCAGGACACGCTGTGCTAAAATATTTCCAGCATTCGTTTTCTACCGCACTCTCGCAATCACGTTGACTAGTGCTGTGTTTTCGTGCTAAATCCAGTAGAAAGTTTGATGAACTCGCAGAAGTACTCGGCCCAGCTTCAGTGGAATCAAAGTTTTGATTTTGACAAATATCTTCTGTTGCTAGCCGGCTCCGGACCATCGATGACAAAAAAGAAACCTTAGTGATTTCTTTTGTTTGCATGTATTGATCAATCTCTTTAATGGCATGAAATCGACAATCAAGCAAAGTTGCTGCAACGACCACGTCGGTCAAAGGGAATCGGGATTCCAGACCCACTAACATATTATTTTTGAGCCTAGCTATTACAAGAGGCTCATCATCGCCCACTTCTTCAAGCAATCTTTTAATTTCTGAACGAAATAGTACAGCCAGATTCATTGTCGGTTGATTTTCTGAACTTAAAACTTCAACGATTTTTTTGAAATTTTCAAGAAATTTTATCAAATCCTCAATGGTTTCATATTCCATATCTTGTAAAACGAGCTCACCACGACCTATTTCGTTGAGGATGGTGTTTATAGGCTGCCGATTAGCATAATTAGAAATGCTTTGAAGCATCATCAAAACGCTATGCCATCTTGTGCTTGTACTCGTTTTAATGGTGGGAGGAGGCATTGAATGTCGTCTGGAACTTGAAGCTCGTTCTAGTGTCTCACATGTCTCTGGTTCAGAGTCAGTCGAGTCATCACCATCTTCCAAATCTAAATATTCGGCAAATTCTTCGATAGAAGACAGCAGTTCTTGCTGTATTGCAGATGCAGCGGCTTCGACGCGTGGAGCCCTGTATCGAACATGCTTTACAATCTTTTTGCATTTATTTAAAACCCTGGATATTTCTGTTGTTTTGCCGATGCCATCCACGTTGATTAGATTATGTAGAGCATGACCAAGGCAGAGGTGGTTATCAAATCCTAATAAATTTGCAGCACGTTTCATGTTACCACCTGCATCGGTAACTAAATACATTTCTTTATGTTCTATTTTAAAACTCTGCAACATTTCCAGAATTTCGTCACGGATTGTTTCGCCGGTGTGTTTCTTGGTAACGTCTTTTGTAGCCAATGTAAATTTTATAAGTGTCATATCCTCGGAAATAAAATGATATGTACAAGTGATATAATTGCGGCGTCTATATTTATCGCTCCACATATCAGCAGTCAGGGCACCAAAACGAGGACTTTGTTTCGATATGAATGCGGTTATATATGCCAGCATGCTGTTATAGACATCTTCCAGCCCTTCTCGAGCTATATTTTGCCTTGATGGCAAGTCTGCATCGGAAACGATGATGCTATATTTTTTAAAAAAGTCTATCATTGCATCGTTTTCTACTGTGTCAAAAGGCATCAGTGATCTAGCGAACCAAAGCGCTAAATCGCGGGACAGCAGCCACTTATCATTTTTTTTGCTACTTGATTGCTTGCTACCACTGCCACTGGCTTTCTGTGTTCTTGGTTTGAAAAACTCAGTGATGTTTGATTTTTTCGTTGTTTGAACATCTCCTTCCAAACCATGAGCATCTTTTAAATGTCTCAGAAGATTACTCGTGGCTATGTTTTTGCTATGAGCTTTCACTTGGGCCCTGAAAAGCAAATAAAAACTTTAATAAACGCTTACCTACTTTAACTTTATATTTAAGGTACTTTTTGTATATTTTGCAACGTTTGTAACAACGAAGTTATACAACCCATGTGACATTATGTGGTTACATATAATAAGAGAGAATACCCTATTATTTTTAGCTGATTAGAATGACAGATGTCTATATATAACTTAGTAAGATGATAAGTAAAGTTATAGGAGGAAATAACGGTATATTTAATTATTATTAAAACGTAGATTTTACGAAGATTCTAACTTAGTTTCTAAATAAAGCTTATGGTTTCGAAAACGAAAACACCACGTCACTTGTACTGTTTTCCCACGGCAAAACTGAATGCTATCTGTCGTTATAATCAACTTAAATAAAGCGGGGTATAGTAAAATGGATTTCGATTCGAGCGTTACCATTAAGTTCTCCTACTACTAAACTAACTATCAAAACTACATCAACAAAACAAAAATAAAGATTAACTTACTTTGAAAATATAACATCCTCGTCTTTGTTTTTCGCATTTTGTAGGCACACTCCACAAAACACTTGTTCACCCAACACAGTCCTTCTTTTTCCATTTAGCTCTACTGATAGTTGGCCAAATTCTGTCCAGCAAAAGCTATGTGTATGTTTCGTCGAAAGATTTTTCATCGGCGTTATATAAATGTCTTTTATTTTCGTTTTGTAAACATCAATAGCAATCGAACTTGACGCCATTGTTTATGACGCGGCTCAAAAAAAACAACACGCGTTCACTCGGCAAAATACTTGACTCGATTGAAGCCATCGTGCGACCGCACGCGGACGCGGGTGGGATTCGTTACGAGTGCGAGCGAGAAAGCAAATCGCAACTTGTTGCGCCGGCGCGCCGCGTATTTCACACGGCGGCGGCGCGCCGACTCTAATCCGCGGCGACGGCGGCGCGCCGGCGCGGCGCTCATATCTAACCCATAGTACAAGCTTTGCTTGGTTTGGGATTGGAACTAGGTCGATTTGTGTAAGATAAAAAAAGATACTAGCATCGAACGCGTATGAATGTGTATAGGTAAAGCTTTTTTCATTGTTAAATTAAAAATTTAAAAAGAGATATATATACATAGATATATGTATGGGGATGGTATATTATAACTTATAAGCCAATTTTAAACAACTTACTGGTAAAATGGTTTGGTCAAAAAGTAGTCGACAAAAGCCTCACGTGATTTGTGCACAAGCCCTTCCTTACCGTAGTGACTATTCTTTACTTCCTTGCAGGACTCCGAAAACGAGTCTGGATCGTTAAACTGCAGCACGTGTGGTGTGCAGTTCGCGAGCTCATATGCCATGGCAAGACACACATTCACGGCGCTGGACAACACATGCAACCCTGGTATGAGGTGAGACCGTTGTTTATCCATAGCCATCTATTCAGTATTATATTGTCAACAAGTGTTATACAATCAGCAATAGTAACTTAATTTAACCCCAACCCCTTAATTTAGTCCCAAGACTATGGGGTCTATGGGACATCAAGGGAAAGTACCTTAAATATCGTAGATAGGATATTTTGCTGAAATAAGACTTTATGTTATTTTTAAAAGTTAGTAATTCTGCATTCAAACCTTTTCTAAGAATTACTTGCTTTGTCTGGGAATCGAACCGACTTAAATGTGAAAAAAAATCACCCCTATATTTTCGGACACTTAGGGATTAGTACATTATAATATGAGATACAAGTTATAAGTACGGTCAATTTCAGCTATAAATTCATTAACTGAATAATATAACAGCATAGACTATAGGTATAGTTAAAATAGGTTTAAACCATTGATTCTTAACGAAAAATTGATATTAGTTACCTGGTAGAAGAGTTTCAAATAAATAATGCAAAGATCGACACACAAAGCACAAAGAAAATTCGAAAAGTTGTTTAGGAGTTAGGGTGGCTACCGTAGTTACCGTGCTGGACCGGCAATCCAGAGGTACCGGGTTCGATTCCCGGTCTGTTCCACAAGGTAACTCATTTACATTTTTATTTGAGCGTTGATCTTTGTATCAATGATTTAATACAATTTTTAGGTGCACATAAAAAAATGAGACATTACATGTTTCATAAATGTATATTTAAATTGTTTTATTTAAATGATATATTTGTTTTGTGCCTAGAGCGTGCACCTTATGTGGAGAAAATCTGGCGACAGAGGAGTTACTGCGGAGCCACATGCAGGAGAGACACAGCAAGCCGGAGACCAGGTGCGACGAGGTGCGTCACACGAAACTATATAAGATACTTACCATGGTATAGTAGGGTGATTCATCGGAAAGGAAAAAATACCTACTAGTCTATACCTACTCACCCGGCAAGCCTTTCCTTCCCGGCGTCTGCAGTATTGTACTATTTCTCAAACATGCAATAAAATATCGTCATAACATGCGTTATAACAGGATTTGAAGTATGACGTTTCGGGCGGAACAACTCGAGAGAAATGTGAAGGAATTTCATACAAAATTGAAGGCCTAGGACGGGAACTATTTTTCTTAAACACGGTGTCTGTGTTCATGAACGGGCTAAACAGCTGAATTATGTGCAATATGTATGCTGAGTGGGTTATTTTTTTTATTTCATTGCATATGTTTGAGAAAAGCACTATACATACATGCCTTAGCCGTGAAAAGGGCTCGCCGGCTTCGTGTCATTATCCCTATTCATCCGACAAGTCCTTCTTTCCCGGTGTCTGCAGTAAATGTACTATTGTATCGCTTAAGGCGTATTTTTTTTTTTTTAAGAATTTTGGATTTCTCCGTATTTGTCCGCAGTGCAACAAGACATTCCTGACCGAGGCGTCACTCAGCGTGCACTACGAGCGAGTCCATCTGCAGGTGAAGAGTGTGAGGCGGAAGGCGGCGCATCACGCGCGCAAGCAGTACGGCGGCGTCGTCATGTGCGAGCTGTGCGGGAAGCGGTGCAAGGTTGGTGACAGCTCTGGTAGCCTGGTACTTGCTCCCCCAAAACTGGCGCTCGATTGATCTGAAACCTCTTCGGGAACTGTATGAGTGAGCTCCTAGTCAGTTCTGGGAGCCTGGTACTGCCTCTTTTTTAAGCGGATTTTATTGTAAAGTTAGTCCTCCCTCTTGGCTATGAGACCCTGGTATCTCACCTCATAATCGGTGCAGAAGCGGTTAGTTGACTCCTGGCCACCTCTGGTAGCCTGGTACTTGGTCCCCTAAAACTGGCGTTCGATTGATAACCTTTTCGGAAAATGTGGAGGGTTTCCTTCTAGAGAGCCTAGTACTGCCTCTGTTTAAACAGACTTGATTGTAAAGTTAGCTCTCCTTCTTGGCTATGAGATCCTGGTATCTCACCTCTCAGAATCGGTGCAGGAGCGGTTAGTTGACTTCTGGTCAGTTCTGGTAGCCTGGTACTTGCTTTTGAAGTGAAGAGTGTGAGGCGGAAGGCGGCGTACCACCCGCGCAAGCAATATGGCGGCGTCGTCATGAGCGAGCTGTGCGGGAAGTGGTGCAAGGTTGGTTGACTCCTGGCCAGCTCTGGTAGCCTGGTACTTGGCGTTCGATTGACTCCTGGCCAGCTCTGGTAGCCTGGTACTTGGCGTTCGATTGACTCCTGGTCAGCTCTGGTAGCCTGGTACTTGGCGTTCGATTGACTCCTGGCCAGCTCTGGTAGCCTGGTACTTGGCGTTCGATTGACTCCTGGCCAGCTCTGGTAGCCTGGTACTTGGCGTTCGATTGACTCCTGGCCAGCTCTGGTAGCCTGGTACTTGGCGTTCGATTGACTCCTGGCCAGCTCTGGTAGCCTGGTACTTGGCGTTCGATTGACTCCTGGCCAGCTCTGGTAGCCTGGTACTTGGCGTTCGATTGACACCTGGCCAGCTCTGGTAGCCTGGTACTTGGTCCCCCAAAACTGGCGTTCGATTGATATGATTCGTCTTCGGAAAATGGGGAGGGTGAGCTCCTAGTCAGTTCTGGGAGCCTGGTTACTGCCTCTTTTTAAGCGAATTTTATTGTAAAGTTAGTTCTGACCTCTTGGTTATGAGACCCTGGTATCTCACCTCAGAATCGGTGCAGAAGCGGTTAGTTGACTCATTGCCACCTCTGGTAGCCTGGTACTTGATCCCCTAAAACTGGCGTTCAATTGATCTGAAACCTTTTCGGAAAATGTGGAGGGTGTGCTTCTAGTTAGTTCTGGGAGCCTGGTACTGCCTCTTTTTAAGCCGACTTGATTTGATTGTAAAGTTTGTTCTCCCTCTTGGCTATGAGACCCTAGTATCTCACCTCTCAGAATCGATGCAGAAACGGTTAGTTGACTCCTGGCCAGCTCTGGTAGCCTAGTACCAGATCAGGCCAGGAGTCATGGCGTTCGGTTGATCTGATCATCTGAAACCACTTCGGAAAATGTGGAGGGTGAGCTCCTAGTCGGTTCTGGGAGCCTGGTACTGCCTCTGTTTAAACGGACTCGATTGTAAAGTTAGCTCTCCCTCTTGCCTATGAGACCCTGGTATCTCACCTCTCAGAATCGGTGCTTCATTCAACTACATCTAATTTGAGCAGCCTAACTGTAGTTAGTCCCAAGTAGACATCCATACTATATACTATATACTATATATACTATAATATTATAAATGCGAAAGTGTGTCTGTCTGTCTGTCTGTCTGTCTGTCTGTTACCTCTTCACGCTTAAACCGCTGAACCGATTTAGATGAAATTTGGTATGGAGATAGTTTGAGACCCGGGAAAGGACATAGGATACTTTTCATCCCGAATAAATATAGTGTTCCCGTGGGATGAGCGGGGTAACACCGCGGGGCACAGCTAGTTCCCAATAAATAATTGAACCGACTGACTGACATTCCCAAAAGAAAATTCTCATCATGTATATGTATCCTACAGAACAGCACGATCCTGAAGTACCACCAGCGCACGCACACGGGCGAGAAGCCGCACGGCTGCCCGCGCTGCCCGAAGCGGTTCGTGTCCCCCATGTTGCTGCACGTGAGTTTTTTTTAACCTATAAATCACACACACTTAACACTAATATTATAAAGGGCTTGTGCACAAATCACGTGAAGCTCGATAGGGGCGAGGGGGTCACGAAAAAATCATGACAGATCACGTTGGGGGAGGGAGGGGTAAAACTTAGCGACCTCTATGTGAATACGTTCACCGCTGTACAGTGGTGCGGTAAGATGTGAATATTAACGTATTCATATAGAGGTCGCTAAGGTGTGAAACCTTTCAAATAAACAATGTTAAGATCGACACACAAAGAAAAAGGAAATTCGACAGGTTGCTTGGAGTTAGGGTAGCGAAGTGGTTAACCTTTCGAGCGCCAAGCGACAAAGCAATTCACCGTGCCACTGACGCCAAACAAAAAAAAAAGTGCTCCAAAATCAACAGAGATTGAAAAACACAGATAGTGGTTTGAATTAGCATGTTTTAACAATTGAAATTTTTGACGTCAATAGGCGTCGTTGGCGTCAGTGGCACGAATTCCCGATGACGTGATTTGCCGTCTTTGGCGGTCAAAAGGTTAACGCGTTAGACTGGCAATCCAGAGAGAATCCATTTTTCTTTAAGCTTTGATCTTTGTATAAATGGTTTAATTTATTGTTATTATAATTACCGATTTAATGTAACCAATTGTAGATATAAGTACACATGCCTAGCTACACCTTATGTGTAAAATTGTATCACAATTTATGGAAATCACTACATAGTATAAAACAAAGTCGCTTTTTCTGTCCCTATGTCCCTTTGTATGCTTAAATCTTTAAAAGTACGCAACGGATTTTGATGCGTTTTTTTTAATAGATAGAGTAATTCAAGAGGAAGGTTTATATGTATAATACATGAATAATTTATCAGCGTTGCACCCGTGCGAAGCCGGGGCGGGTCGCTAGTAAATAAATAAATGAAATGAAATGTAATGTTTATGGATATGTTGCAGTGCCACCTGCGGTCCCACACCGGCGAGCGGCCCTACAAATGTACGCAGTGTCATAAGTCGTTCACACAGAAATCGGCGCTCACTGTACATAAGACGGTATGTATTCTACGCTATATTGTCTCTGTGGCAACACTATGCCACCTCGAATTAAGATTTAGAACGAATATAAATAGTAAATACCAGGCATCGGACTTTCGTAAGCACGGTCGGACTAATGGAGAGCTACTACTAATGGACTAATGAAACCGATATTTATATTCGCAGTACACCCATTAAAATACAATTCATACTCATAAGTGTATTTCATTCGAATTTTTAATTTTATAGTCAAGGACAAAGTCCTAAAGACCTGATTTGTGTAGGCATTGTTTTTTTTTTGCCACCATAGAATACGTAAATATTGGCGATTTGATCGAATATCCATTTATGACTAGAAAGTGCATGATATTGACAATTAATAAAGTTAAATTAGGAGTTTGAAATATTGTAAAAAAATATATTTTATTTATAATTTTAGTCATTTAATGCTTGGGAATGTTAACCACAATAACCATAAAGGCAGTTTGGAATGAAATAGATGAATGAGTATGAGTATGAATTGTATTTTAATGTTAATATCGGCTCCATAGCTCTCCATTAGTCCTACCGTGCTAATGAAAGTCCGATGCCTAGTAATAATAGTACATCACTGCAAACGCCGGGAAATAAGGGCTGGCCGGGTGAGTCGGTACAGACGGATAGTGATACGAAGCCGGCAAGCCCTTTTCACGACTAAGGCATGTATAATGCTTTTCTCAAACATATGCAATGAAATAAAAAATACAAAACTCGAAAAAAGTGCTGTTTAGCCTGTTCATGAACACAGACACCATGTTTCACCGCGCCAACTAATCAGTAATAATAATAGTAAATCATTTATTTCAAGTAACATTTACAGTCTCATAGTTTGTCAGTATGTACTTATAGCTATGTTAATTATTAGCATATTTCAATAAATATTACACATATTTGGGTTATGTTTCTAGAAGCATCTAACGACGTTATACATAATAGATGCTTCAAGAAACATGCACATCATCGCAATGCCTTAAAGACGGGCAGTCATATGGGAATCAGCGACGTAGAAAGCCTCACTAGCTGGAATGCCATACCTTATTTGCTTATACCATGCTTTTCCCCAGGTCCACACAGGAGAGAAGCCTTTCGCCTGCTCTATCTGCGGCAAGTCCTTCACCCAGGCGGCCTCCGTGCACACGCACGTCAAGTACGTGCACATGAAGATTCCCGCGCCGCCTCGACGGAGGAACTTGAAGAAAGAGTGAACTTTGACAAATCGCTAATTACGTTTAATAATGCAAATATATGACGTATACTCATTATTGCCATAATCGGCGGTCCCGGGTTCGAATCCCGGCCGGGGCAAATATTTGTGCAAATATTTGTTCTTGGGTCATGTAATTCAGTAAATAAAGGAGTTTGACCTTACAAACGGTCCGGTAGTTTTGAATTTTTTATGTGTTGTCTAGGATGGTTAGTCAGTGTTTAAAATGCAAAATGCACAATTCCAATTTTTAATTTGTTCTAGACTAGTCCGTAACTGAATGACACCGTTCTAAACCAAGAATTTTTAGAAATTTCTTGAAAATTCGACTTTTCCAGTTTTTTTAATGTGCATATCTCCGTAACTAACCGTCCTTAAAACAAAATTTGAAATGTAAATTATAGTCAATTTAATTCTCTACAACATTGCCCAAGCACTGTTCTAGCTAAAATGCTCCTAAACGAAGATATAAACCAGAAGTTTGTTTTTGAGTTGGAAATTGCAATTTTTTATGTTTTTTTAAATGTGCATATCTCCGTAACTATCTGTCCTAGAAACAAAATATAAAATTGAGAATGTAGTGAATTTATTTCTCTATAACATTGTCAAAGCTTTCTTCTAGCTAAAATGCTCCTTAAGGAAGATATGAGCAAAAATATGAAGAACGTGCCGGTTTTTTCAAAATGGCGGCGGGCGGGGGGATGGGGGGAATTGTGCATTTTGCATTTTAAACACTGACTAACCATTCTAGACAACATATAAAAAATTCAAAACTACCAGACCGTTTGTAAGGTCACACATAGTACTTTAGTCTCTATTCACCGAATTAATGGATGTTATCTATATATGTATTTAAAGCCTGACCAGAAATATATGAGGATGCGCCATATTGCGGAATTTCACTGGAACTCACATAGTTCTTATGATGGTTTTTATGATGGTCTGTCAACAATGTCAATGTCATTCGTGGTGGTCTGTTTAAAGACAAATATTTTAAAAAATCTAAAGAAGATGCCGAAAACCATTTACAGTCGTCAACGTGATATTATAAATAAAGTGTACATGTGTTTACTGCACGAAAAACAGTAAGGAAAAGAGTGCATTCCATTGAATTACATTACGAGGTTACCATAGGAACTGACGTATTTAAACTAAAGGCTGATTGAGACAATGACTATTTTCAGCCGCCTAAATCTCGCCGCCAGTGACCAGCAAGCCGTTTACACAGTGTTTTTTTCAGTACCAGTCATTAGTGACAGGAGCCAAAAAATAGGCGCGTGCTCTATTCCGTGCTAGCGCTGGCATGCCGCGAAAAAAATCATATATTTCTGGTCAGGCTTTATATAATTATTAAGTTTTTTTTTTCAATAGTATTCAGTATTTATTTCGCAAGAGGAACGAAAGATAGAGCAGCATTCCGGTAAACAAAGTTTTGAATTTGCTTAATGACAAAACCTTGACAAATCGCTAATGACCATACCTGGGATAACTCGGGGCACCTATACGAAAGTAACGTAGCAAAATATTTTATCGACAAAAAATAAATCGATGTTAGTGTCAACATCTAATTTCATCGACATAAATAAATATTACTTATTTCTCCACATTTTCGAACAAAAAAAATAAACATATTAAAACGTGTATTTACATGTTTATTTTAAAATATATTTCATAATATACGTAAATTGTCATTTTGATTGAAATGACATCCTCGTACTTTTATTTTATCTTAATTTAAGAGGCTCGATATCAGATCAGATATACATCAAACCTCTTTATAGTAATCGAGAATGTTCAATGAGCACAAATATTAATTTAATTATATCGACATCTTTTTTATCGATATCCTATCCCTAGAACCCCGAGTTGGCACAGGTATGCTAATGACGTTTAATAATGCAAATATATGACGTATGCACATTATTGCCATATGAAAGCTGTTTGTAGCGCCACTATCTCTGGGCCGGACCGACGCTTGCTAGGCTATACATGCAATATTATTATACCTATATTTACAAACTCTTTATTTAGAAACACCCAAATTCTTAACATTGATACTTTGTTTTTATTCAGCAACTCGATTTTTATTCAGCTATATGTACATATGTCATTAAGGAGGACTAAAGACGAAATGACAAGAATTTTATGCTGTTTTTGAAATTGTAAAGTGTCTTTGTAGTTTTTATTTAGGCAATATAATGTATTACATGCTTATGTACAGGAATCTCAAGACAGTATTTATATTAGTGATTATAAATCGTGCAATAAATCTGTGAAGTATTTTGAATGTCGTGATTGTAATTTGATAAGTATTTAATTAATTTAACTTAGATTATTTTAAAGTATTAAAGTTTTTTAAATAATGCTCTGGTTTTCTTTTTATTATACGTTATTAATTAAAGACCATCTATGACTACTGTCACCTGGGGCCCCATTTCACGAAATTACAAGTAGAAGTCTCTTTTCAACTTCATGTATTTGAACTGGCTTCACCAGAGTCCGCTTGTAATTTGTGACTTGAAGGTTCGTGAAATGGGCCCCTGATAATAATAAAATAAAGCCAGTCAAGTGTAAGTTGTCCAACTTCTCGCGCCGAGAGTTCCGTACGAACTATGAAAGCACTGCCCATTACTCCACGGAAAACTTATACGTACTATAAATATTTTTTATGAGGTAATGACAAATATAATAGTCTCAGATTTTTTCCTAAACTTGTAGTATAACTTACCTACCAAATTTCATAGTTTTAGGTCAACGGAAAATATCCTATAATTTTTTATTCCTTTCAGTGTGTGAGAGTTCTTTTTATTTTATTATTTCAACTTGATACCTCTTCGCGTTGTTGGGACAAGAGGGTCTTGACACACAGACGGACAACAAAGGGATCGATGAATGATCCTATAAGGATTCGGTTTTTTCCTTTTAAGTTAGGGAACCCTATATGTGGCGTTCGCACATTTTAGAAACATAATTCGATAAATACGCTATCAACTTGGCTGAATACTCGCAAACCATAAGCGTCCAAAATAGAGTGACATTTAAAAAGTCGATGAAAACAAATATGGCCGGTCTGTAATTTTGACAGCTGAGCTTATCCATATCGGCTTATATCGGCCGTTCGTATTTCGCTAAAGTTTATTATTTGTTATGAACATTGCTAAATTAGGATGAAGAATCCACAAATTTTTATATAGTGAATTTAATTAATATAAATATAGTAATAGTACTATATATGTTTTGGATTATCAATAATATAACCAAATCAGAATGTTTATTGACATCGAATCGTGTTAGTTTATTTAGTTTTTATCCGAATGTATCTAATCTAGCTTACTATTTTAAAGAAATTTAGTTATTCATATAGACATTCCAAGTGATAAGTCAGTGGAATTTGCAATGGATACGACAACACGAGTGCAATTAGTCTCTGAAGATTTGAGTGTCTGTCGCGCCTGCTTGGCAACTAATACTCCTCTATTCAGTATTTCTGACGGCTTGGAAGATTGTTTTAAACAACTGATGGGAGTTGAAGTAAGTACATTATCGAATAACATGAGTTTAAGTCATAAAAAGCTAATTTGAAGCCATTTTGCATGTTTGTTGCCCGATTTGTTTGGTTCTTGCAGTTGATTCTCATACATTCCTATTATAAAACAGTATCATGTTATTGCTTGGGCAGTTAATACGTAGAAAAGGCTGTGGGCTGGCCATTGGCTTAAATATCAATAGCCATATCATCTCTCAAACAATGTAAAGAGTAAGGTTTTAATTTTTTTATAGCACAGGATTAGGATATTTAAAGAGTTATACAGCCGATTAATATTAAAATGTATTGGATACTCAAACTCATTATTTTTCTACTCTAAACTGTCTTTATAATTACTGTGGTTTTTATCAAAATTTCAAATGTCATTACCTCCACCAAAAAGCAATTCGCCATAGTGGCGAAACTGATTGTACCAATATATTTAAATTCCATTTTTACAATGAAACAAAAAATCAAAAAGTTAATGGTTCAGGCAGGGTTTGAACCTGTGTCTCCGAGGGCTTCCCGGGACAACACGCGCATCCTACGGGCGTTTCATTTTTCGCTTCATTGTAAACATTTGGTTTATGGTAGCAGACATTAGTTCTTTAATAAAAATAATAATTTTAACTGCATTTTGATTTCACAAGAAGTCTATTGTAACTATTATCTATTTATAACAATATGAAAGAAATCCTCTGTCCTCTTTAGTATTCAGATGACGACGGGCTGCCGCAGCACCTCTGCCCATACTGCCGGATGCAACTCCTGAGGTTCGGCAACCTCCGGGCGCGCTGCCACCGATCACAAGAGCTACTGAAGAACTTATTGAAGCAGCAGAATTTTGTAAGTATTTTTTTCCCATGGTTTCCCGAGCTACAGTGTACACCTGCATTTGTATGTTAAACATAGTTGATCCATATACTGAAAACATGTCACCTCATAACCCGTACCTATGTTTAACAAATAAATTATGTCTGATTCTGATTTAATTTTTCTTTGGGCTTCTCTGTATCAATGGTCTATTATATTATCGATAAGTGCACTTGTAAGACTGTTAAAGCTTTGTGAGGAGTATGCGGTAACTCACGGCCTGAGGTACAATACCAACAAGAGCGAACTGTTAATTTTTAAGGCAGGTAACAAGGCACTCGATTCTGTTCCGACGGTATTATTAGGAGGAGCTCCTCTTAAAAGGGTCAGCCGTTTCAAGTACCTCGGGCATTGGATTACCGAAAATCTCCAAGACGATGTGGATATTGAGCGGGAGCGTAGGGCATTGGCCGTGCGCTGTAATATGTTGGCTCGCAGGTTTGCACGCTGTGAGAGGAGTGTCAAAATAACTCTTTTCAGAGCGTTTTGTCAAACCTTTTACACGTGCAGCCTGTGGACAAATTATACTAAAAAGGCGATCAATGCCCTGCGGGTCCAGTTCAATAACGGATTCAGAATGCTGATGGGACTGCCACGTTACTGCAGCGCTTCAGGAATGTTCGCGGAGGCGCGTACGGATGGTTTCAGTGCGATCATTCGCAAAAGGACCGCCTCTCTGATGCGGCGCGTGAGTGGCAGCTCCAATAGCCTGGTCCGCCTGGTGGCCGAGTACCCTGCCTGCGCTTTTTGGGAGCACTGGAATTTTGTCCATATGGGCTCCAGAGGCTCAGTATATAATATATTTTAAAATAAATTAAAAATATGTTTACTAACATAGTTATAAGTTATAATGTTACTAACAATATATGGACATGATCTGAAATAAATTATATTATTATTATTATTATTATTATTATCATTTGTTTCAGCTGTCCACTGACGACATTATCACCATAGATAGGAACTACCACAAACTAGCCCTAAATCTAGTCAAACTTAGTGTCTACTCATTTAACTCATTAGATGAAAAGAAAATCCCTGAATTCACTGATCGCTCTGATGACACTTTTGATGACAGAGATAACTTGCCCGAAACTGACATAAAAACTGAACCTTTAGATCCTTTAATAGAACATAACTACATCCCCACTGATGGAGAAGCTGTCAATAACCAAATAAGTGTGATATGTGATACAGGACAGGAACCTAAAAACCTAGTCGTCGAAATAGATGGATTAAACTTAGGACAAATATCAATTAAAAACTTAGAAGCCGTTAGAGAAGAAGCAGATACAAAAGAGAATAAGAGAAAGAACTCTAAAAGAAAATCCAAAGAAGATAAAGAAGTTAAAACGAAACGAATATCAAATCTACTAAGATTTGTAGCCGGGAAGAAGAGAAATGCGAAACCGTTGACAAAGTGGCAGCTACAACTGCGTCGAGCAGAGAATAATTTCCTGCCGAACTTTGATCATGCTGAGTTTGAGTCGAAACATGATTGTAAATTAAAGATACTGACAATGGAAGAGCAGTTGGAAGAGATTGCGGAAAGAAAGCAGAGCAGCAATTACTTGAACTTGGATTACAAGTGCGATTACTGCGGACGCGGTTTCGAGTTTGAGCAGCCATATAAGAATCATATGGCTAAACACGATCCGGTAAGTCATACTCATAATTCTCTTCCTCTGCAGCTTAACCCATTTATTTTGGAGTCGGCGCAGCATCCTTTTTTCTGTCATTCGTCATCTCGTCATTTAATACCTTCTTTTATCTTAATATAAAAAAATATATAAATATAAACCTGCGACATTATTTTGAATATAACACGTTATAATTAAATTTTAAATGACATTTATTTTCTTGCAAGGAAACTATTTTTGTCATTATAAACAAAAAAGTTTGAAGTCGTGTTTTTGTAATTTTGTTTTTCTCTTTTAACCCCTGACGAAAATAGAGATAAGTTTAACATGTGTATCTGTGTCTGTCTGTGGCATCATAGCTGGATGGACCAAATTGAGTACAGTATTTTTAATAATTCGATAAAAAAAGACTCGTCTGTCGAGATGCTTCTTAGCTATTTGGTGGAAATCAGTAGTTTCTAAGATAGCTTTAATTAGAACAGGTGACACTGCCTCGCGCTTGGACGTTCTTTTGATAAATAAACTGTACGTTGTCTTCCAGAACATCGGTAAATTCGAATGTGAAGTGTGCCACATATACTTCCGCACACAATACCTCCGGCACCGCCACCTCGACTACCACAAGATGAAGTTCAGCTGCAACATGTGCGGGTTCATCACCAGAGCCAAGTGAGTTATGTCCCGTGTACATATACTGTTCCTTTGTTACAATATTTTCTTAGTTCACAGGCACTAAAGTTTCACATAAGTAAGGAGAAAATCAAATAAAAAAGAAGATTTACCAGTTGGGTCCTGTAACTGGAGTAAAAAATTAAAAGAGGATGCGCACGGTATAGCCTAGCAAGCGTCGGTCCGGCCCAGGGATAGCGGCGTTACAAACAGCTTTCATATGGCAATAATGTGCATACGTCATATTTGCATTATTAAACGTCAGTCAAGGATTTGTCATTATCAAAATTCAATTCATTGATTACCGGAATGCTGCTCAATCCTTCTTGCGAAAGAAACACTGCTGCGTATTGAAAGAACTTGACTTTCATCACCGTGGATAGTTTTGGCTTTAATATGCAAAAAATACTTAAAGTTTGCGGAATATTTAGTCCTGTTTCCTCTTTGTTTACATCAGTGACATTCACCGACTTACGTCAGTTACCAAAAATTGGCGTTGCCAGTAAAATTATTGAGTACCACTGAAAATCTGCAATGTGGCGTGAGTTGTAAAACCCCTAGCAGGGCTATACTTACTGATGACTTCATTTCCCGCGCGCAGGTTCTTGACTCCCTACAAATATTCATTTAAATTTCCGTCCCAGCCTTTCTCGACCTAAGCAGGGGCGGACTTACACTACTATTCGGGCCGATTGCAAAAAAAATTACATCGTTAAAGCTTAGTTAACAAAAAATCACGATCGCTTCCTTTGTGTGACGAAAGTTAGTCATACAAGATGTATGGGTAACTTTCGCCACACAAAGGAACCAATTAAGTTTTGTTTTAATTAAAGCCCTTAACTATGTACAATTCTTTTGCAATCGAGCCATTCGTCGTTCTCCCCTATTGGGGCGCGACATACACGAAACATTACTCAGCATACGACCTGGTTAAGATCGCGGGTAGAAATTGGATGAGGGCGGCGCAAGATCGATCGTTGTGGAGAACTTTGGGGGAGGCCTTTGTCCAGCAGTGGACGTCTATAGGCTGATATGATGATGATGATGATGATGATGATGAGAGAGAAGTAAGTGGCCCTGTGGGGAATGATCACTGACATATGGAGTTAAAATCCGTCCAGCCGTTTCGGCGTGATTAGAAGACAAGACAAGTAGGCATAGACGGCCGATCGTAAAGGCCAGATAGTGATACGAAGCCTGTATAGTGCTTTTCTCAAACATGCAATGAAATACAGACGCCATGTTTAAAAAAAAATGACTTTAGGCCTTCAATTTTGTGTGAAATTCCTTTACAGTTCTCTCGAGTTGTTCCGCCCGAACGTGATACGTCGAAGCCTGTTATAACGCACGTTATGGCAACATTTCATTGCATGTTCGAGAAAATTACAATTCGCCAACAGATGATACTGTAAGGCTGGAGCCACGCTTTTGCATCGTGCTATTAAAATGGGTCATTGTCAGTTCAAAAAACACAATTCGTCCCTTCTTCGGTGGTCAAAAGTTAAGAGCTTGTATGAATCTAGGTTATGTTGCTATTACATCGGATTATAGAAGAGGGAACGTTCTTTATTCTCACAGGCATTTTATCAGAAAAATAGGCCCTGGAATCCTTAATTTATCAAATGTTTCGTTAAAGAATGACCCCTGTAGTAGTGCCCGTAGGAAACTGGTGTTCAATGCAGTTGTATGTTCGCAGGCATTTGGCGCGGAACCACTACCTCATGCACACGGGGAAGGTGTTTAAATGCAAGCAGTGCGATGCTACGTTCACGTGAGTACGCCCCCCGTTACTTCCTGACGATTTTTTCTGAGGCAACTAATTATTATATTATTAAAATTCACTAATTCTAAAACGTTGTTACTCCAAAACTATAACACAATGGAAAGGTTACTTTAGTCTGGTGTCTAATTTACAAAACGAATGATGTTGAGCTGGATATTATTGGCAACTTATTTAATTTTTAACGGAAGTATTAAATAAGTTTAAGTTTATTTTTTTAGTTATTGATTCGTCACTTGTTCTGCATTTTAGCAGATTTGCACAGATTGACTTCAAAATAAACAATAAATCAGTAAATATAGCGTGTTCGTTTGACCATAGTTATGCAGAAAGCGTCCATAGATTTTTTTTTCATAATCAACCAAACTCATTCATTGATTAAGACTTAAGTCACATTCACGTACATTTGTACAGTCGCCATCAGATATATCGCGGCATATAAGGCGTTCATAAATATGTGAACATGTACTGTAACGCCCAGTCAATAAGAGTCGTGTTCAGATATTTATGAATACCTTACATGCTACGATATGTCTGATGGCGACTGTACCTACGCGCTCAACATATCTACTGTTGCGCATGTGCAAAAGGCAATTTTTAATGTTCGTCGTTCATTTTGAAATCAAAATGGCACGAGCAAATATACATTCAGCTATTAAAAGAATTAGTATTTTTGTATTAACATTCGTTTATTGATCGAATTCAAAATCTAAAGTTATTAAAACCGTGATAAGTATTCTTTTTATTTATTGTACCTTATATACGAATAAAAAAAATTAATAGCTACTTACATTTGTGAAACATACAGGTTTCGTTATTTTTTAATGTGGAAACACCACAATTTTGTTGTTTTTCTATACAAATCATTATTATTATTATATTGATATAATATCCCACAAAAATACAAAATAATTTTAATTTTAAATTAAAAAAAAATTTTTTTTTTTAATCGAACCCGGTACCTCTGGATTACCGGTCCAACGTGTCAACCACTCCACCACCCCAACACCAAAATGACTGTTTAGAAATAATACATAGAAAATTTATTCTTGAATAAATTTTATAATTGTAAAATAATGTAGATATACAATTTGTTGTATTGACCAGTAAAAGCACGTCGTACTACGGGCACGTGCGGCTCAACCACCCCTCCAAGGACCACGTGTGCGGAATCTGCGGGGACTCCTTCATCGGAGCCCTGGGGCTGCGCCATCACCACGCTAAAGCCCACAAAGAGGTACCGAACACGCTTTTCAAATTCAAAGGAGGATGGGCAGATTTGTGACGACTCTGGTCTAGGGTCCAATAACGACAATATTCTATCTGGGGTTTTCCTTATTACCGACTGTGGTTTGTCTGAAGTTTTATGTTTTAGCAGGCGGTAAATGCTACTTACGGCCTAGGGTGACAAGAAATATACTTGAAACTAGCAACTTTTTCTCAATAACTTTTTAGGGTTCCGTAGTCAACTGCCATGTCCCAAGCCATATGTCCGTCTGTCTGTCCGTCCGTCCGCGGCTTAGCTCCGTGATCGTTAGTACTAGAAAGCTGAAATTTGGCATGAGTATGTGTATGTATCACGCCGACAAAACGGTAAAATAAAAACTAAAAACTAAAAATAATAGGGGTCTTAAAACAGAATTTTTTGAGAAATCCAAAAAATAGTGTGTGCCTCCCCCCTCTAACTTTTCAACCATGGGTCTAATAATTATGGAAAAATTCATAAAAATGAGGCCGTATAAGCACTTTCAATGAAAACTATATTGGATAAAATCGGTCGGGCCGTTTTTGAGTTTTCGCAAAAAATCATAATTTTCTTTAAAGTGACGAAAGTGCCGCGCGGTGTCCTTATACTTCGAAACGGCTTCGGCTTAAAACCGCTGTTTTAAGCCCCGCTATTGTGAAGGATGGGCAACTACGGAACCCTGCACATGCTCTTGGCCGGTGTTTAGGGTTCCGTACCCAAAGGGTAAAACGGGACCCTATTACTGAGACTTCGCTGTCCGTCCGTCCGTCTGTCACCAGGCTGCATCTCAAAAACGGTGATAGCTAGACAGTTGAAATTTTCAAAGATGATGTCATATTTCTATTGCCGCTATAACAACAAATACTAAAAATAAAATAAAGTAAATATTTAAGGGTAACTTAAAACTTAGTCGGTTACTTATATTAGTTAATCACTATCACTACATAGTATAAAACAAAGTCGCTTCCGTCTGTCTGTCCCTATGTATGCTTAGATCTTTAAAACTTCGCAACGGATTTTGATGCGGTTTTTTTTAATAGATAGAGTGATTCAAGAGGAAGGTTCATACGCATAATGCATGCAAAATTTACCAGCATTGCACCCGTGCGAAGCCGGGGCGGGTCGCTAGTTATTCTATAACCATCTTTAGATAGCTTTGTATCAAAATTGTTTAAAATCCGTCCAGCCGTTTCGGCGTACAATACAATACAATACAACAATACTTTATTGCACAGTAAAAGTAATGAGGGGACAAATTATAATTTATCCACAGCAGATGGGTCTGTACAGCTGGCGCAACATTGCATCGCGCTGTTAAGAGTTTCACTGGTATAATTACCTCTCCCCATAGAAAAGTGATTCACAATCCAAAATTAGAATTTCATAATAGTATACTAGAGGAGAGTAACCTATATTGAACCGGCGCTTAAATTGGACCACTTCTGTATTTCTACCAAATAACACAATTTATTTACTTTTATTTATTTTCTTATATTTATTTACTGGTAATAAATTGTGTTATTTGGTAGAAATACAGAAGTGGTCCAATTTAAGCGCCGGTTCAATATAGGTTACTCTCCCCTACATTATGGGTGATTCAACTTTTTTGTGTTGTTTACTCTGTCCCCGTTGTCCGAGTGACATCTTCATACTGTTTCATAGAAAAATGCTTAGGTTGTCCGAAGGACAAATTTTGCGTAACCATAGCAACAAGGTGCACTTAAAAGTTAATTCAACCAAATAAAATACAGTTTATTGAGATATTTCAAATATATCACACGATTTGTGACATACATTTTGTCTCTTTTCCAGTTCCCAAAGCAGAAATTCGAGTGCATATCGTGCGGCGTGCAGTTTTCTAGTTTGGACGCTATGAACAGACATACAGACGGGCGGACGCAGTGCGACGGAATATTAAAGTGAGTAGCTTAACATTAGAGTTAGGAGTAACATTGAGGCGTAAATAGTATGAGGCTCTGTGCATTCAAAACTAAATTAAAAAAAACGGGCTAAGTATACGAGTATACGAGTCTGACTCGCGCACCGAGAGTTCCGTAAACATTTCTTTGAGATAAAAAAATAATTAAATTTTTGTAACTTTGAAGTCACAAATTTCTATGCTTGTATTTTTAATTTTTTTCTTTGTCCATCACATATTGAGCATATTTTATTCATTAAACTACACTATGTTGTAATTCAACATCAGTCGCATCCCCTATTGTTTGTGTACGACTGTTTGCTTCTTAATAAAAAAAACAGTAATTATTATTGATGACGTGGTTGGCTCAGTTTGTAGAGACCTGCCTACTGAGCCGGCGGTCCCGGGTTCGAATCCCGGCCAGGGCAAATATTTGTGTGATGAACTCGAATATTTGTGTTTGGGTCATGGTTGTTCTATATATTTAAGCATATATTAATCTATATAAGTATGTATATCGTCGCCTAGTACCCATAACACAAGCCTTCTTGAGCTTAATTTGGGACTAGATCGATTTGTGTGAGGTTGTCTGATATTTATTTTTTTGTAGGCCGTGTGGGGAGTGTGGGGCGGGTTTTAGCAGTGAAGAAGCGTTGAAGAGTCACGCCGACACCGCGCATGCGCCCGTGCGCTACTGGTGCGAGGAGGTGGGTGCGGGCAGGCCTTCACACAGGGGAGAACGTAGACCGCTCATATAGAGCTTGAGAATAGGCTTGGTGTACTTTTTCGAACACCATATATTTTTTTCTCAAACATGCAATGGAATATCGTCATAACGTGCATTAAAATAGGCTTCGAAGTGTCACGTTTCGGGCGAAACAATTCGAGAGAACTGTAAAGGAACTTCAAACAAAATTGAAGGCCTAGGCCGGGATGTACTTTTTTTTATAAATTTTAATGTAAACATGGCGTCGTGTTTATGAACAGGCTAAACAGCTGAAATATATTTTTTAATTTTTCTTCTAGTGGCTCGGAGTAAAAATATCCGCGTTAAGGCCTATTACACACGACCTGATATTAAGAATACAAAGCTGTATGATTCAATGTGTTGATGAATAAATTTAAAATACTGTCTATATATAAGTCACCAGAGACCATAGACAATATTAAAAATCCTCTGCCTTTATTTTATTTCTTATAGAAATTAAGATTCTTATTATCAGGTTGTGTATATGGCCCTAATATTCGAACACTAAACACGTGGATGACTTCCGAAAAAAAAATATGGTGGGGTTGGAGGGAAAACTAAAAATACTTTTTTTTAAACATGGCGTCTGTGTTCGTGAACTGGCTGAACAGCTGAATTATGTTTTTTTTGAGTGGTGTATTTTTTTATTTCATTGCATATTGAATAAAAATTCATGAGGTGTAAAAAGCCTTTCAAATAAACATGCATACATGCGACACACAAATCATAAGGAAAAAATCGAAAGTATGCTTGGGTGTGAGGGTGGCGAAATGGTTAACGCGCTGGACCGGCAATCCAGACGTACCGGGTGCGATCTCATTCTCCTTCTCATTTTCAATTTTTCTATCTTTGTATCAATGGTTTATAAACATTTTTATATTATTTTCTTCGGTTTCCGCGACTGTCACACATTTAAATAAAACAATTTAAACGGAGAAACAATGACAACGGTATCTGTAAAGGTACTGAAACGTCAATGAGGCTCAAATCCATACTAATATTATAAATGCGAAAGTGTGTCTCTGTCTGTTACCTCATCACACTTAAACAGCTGAACCGATTTAGATGAAATTTGGTATATAGATAGTTTCAGTCCCGGGAAAGGACATAGGATACTTTTCATCCCGAATAAATGTAGTGTTCCCGTGGGATGAGCGGGTAACACCGCGGGGCACAGCTAGTAATTATACGCGATATAACTAAAAATCCTTACGAACCATCGAATCTTTAATGTGCAACTAAGGTCATTTCTGTTGAGAAGGTGTGTCTATAGTTTGGATGAAAATTTTAGTGATTCATAGACATTATAATTAGATTTAAGTGAATTTATTTATTTATTTTTGTATCACTGATTTTGTTCTAGACTTAATTTTTATTTCAAACACAATCCTTTATATGAATAAATGATATCTATCTATAATCCGTTTAAATTGTTTTATTTAAACATTTTTATTTTGATTTTTTCATTTAAATGTTGATATATCCAGTGCGAGCACCCGTTCCTGAGCCAGGCGTCGCTGGACACGCACCACCAGCGCATCCACCTGCGCGTCAAGTGGCCGGCGTACGGCCGCACCCGGGAGATGAACAAGGAGTACTACAAAAAGGTACCTAGATGTTACTATATCCAGTGCGAGCAGCCGTTCCTGAGCCAGGCGTCGCTGGACACGCACCACCAGCGCATCCACCTGCGCGTCAAGTGGCCGGCGTACGGCCGCACCCGGGAGATGAACAAGGAGTACTACAAAAAGGTACCTAGATGTTACTATATCCAGTGCCAGCAGCCGTTCCTGAGCCACGCGTCGCTGGACACGCACCACCAGCGCATCCACCTGCGCGTCAAGTGGCCGGCGTACGGCCGCACCCGGGAGATGAACAAGGAGTACTACAAAAAGGTACCTAGATGTTACTATATCCAGTGCGAGCAGCCGTTCCTGAGCCAGGCGTCGCTGGACACGCACCACCAGCGCATCCACCTGCGCGTCAAGTGGCCGGCGTACGGCCGCACCCGGGAGATGAACAAGGAGTACTACAAAAAGGTACCTAGATGTTACTATATCCAGTGCGAGCAGCCGTTCCTGAGCCAGGCGTCGCTGGACACGCACCACCAGCGCATCCACCTGCGCGTCAAGTGGCCGGCGTACGGCCGCACCCGGGAGATGAACAAGGAGTACTACAAAAAGGTACCTAGATGTTACTATATCCAGTGCCAGCAGCCGTTCCTGAGCCACGCGTCGCTGGACACGCACCACCAGCGCATCCACCTGCGCGTCAAGTGGCCGGCGTACGGCCGCACCCGGGAGATGAACAAGGAGTACTACAAAAAGGTACCTAGATGTTACTATATCCAGTGCGAGCAGCCGTTCCTGAGCCAGGCGTCGCTGGACACGCACCACCAGCGCATCCACCTGCGCGTCAAGTGGCCGGCGTACGGCCGCACCCGGGAGATGAACAAGGAGTACTACAAAAAGGTACCTAGATGTTACTATATCCAGTGCCAGCAGCCGTTCCTGAGCCAGGCGTCGCTGGACACGCACCACCAGCGCATCCACCTGCGCGTCAAGTGGCCGGCGTACGGCCGCACCCGGGAGATGAACAAGGAGTACTACAAAAAGGTACCTAGATGTTACTATATCCAGTGCGAGCAGCCGGTCCTGAGCCAGGCGTCGCTGGACACGCACCACCAGCGCATCCACCTGCGCGTCAAGTGGCCGGCGTACGGCCGCACCCGGGAGATGAACAAGGAGTACTACAAAAAGGTACCTAGATGTTACTATATCCAGTGCGAGCAGCCGGTCCTGAGCCAGGCGTCGCTGGACACGCACCACCAGCGCATCCACCTGCGCGTCAAGTGGCCGGCGTACGGCCGCACCCGGGAGATGAACAAGGAGTACTACAAAAAGGTACCTAGATGTTACTATATCCAGTGCGAGCACCCGTTCCTGAGCCAGGCGTCGCTGGACACGCACCACCAGCGCATCCACCTGCGCGTCAAGTGGCCGGCGTACGGCCGCACCCGGGAGATGAACAAGGAGTACTACAAAAAGGTACCTAGATGTTACTATATCCAGTGCGAGCAGCCGGTCCTGAGCCAGGCGTCGCTGGACACGCACCACCAGCGCATCCACCTGCGCGTCAAGTGGCCGGCGTACGGCCGCACCCGGGAGATGAACAAGGAGTACTACAAAAAGGTACCTAGATGTTACTATATCCAGTGCGAGCAGCCGTTCCTGAGCCAGGCGTCGCTGGACACGCACCACCAGCGCATCCACCTGCGCGTCAAGTGGCCGGCGTACGGCCGCACCCGGGAGATGAACAAGGAGTACTACAAAAAGGTACCTAGATGTTACTATATCCAGTGCGAGCAGCCGTTCCTGAGCCAGGCGTCGCTGGACACGCACCACCAGCGCATCCACCTGCGCGTCAAGTGGCCGGCGTACGGCCGCACCCGGGAGATGAACAAGGAGTACTACAAAAAGGTACCTAGATGTTACTATATCCAGTGCGAGCAGCCGGTCCTGAGCCAGGCGTCGCTGGACACGCACCACCAGCGCATCCACCTGCGCGTCAAGTGGCCGGCGTACGGCCGCACCCGGGAGATGAACAAGGAGTACTACAAAAAGGTACCTAGATGTTACTATATCCAGTGCGAGCAGCCGGTCCTGAGCCAGGCGTCGCTGGACACGCACCACCAGCGCATCCACCTGCGCGTCAAGTGGCCGGCGTACGGCCGCACCCGGGAGATGAACAAGGAGTACTACAAAAAGGTACCTAGATGTTACTATATCCAGTGCGAGCAGCCGGTCCTGAGCCAGGCGTCGCTGGACACGCACCACCAGCGCATCCACCTGCGCGTCAAGTGGCCGGCGTACGGCCGCACCCGGGAGATGAACAAGGAGTACTACAAAAAGGTACCTAGATGTTACTATATCCAGTGCCAGCAGCCGGTCCTGAGCCAGGCGTCGCTGGACACGCACCACCAGCGCATCCACCTGCGCGTCAAGTGGCCGGCGTACGGCCGCACCCGGGAGATGAACAAGGAGTACTACAAAAAGGTACCTAGATGTTACTATATCCAGTGCGAGCAGCCGTTCCTGAGCCAGGCGTCGCTGGACACGCACCACCAGCGCATCCACCTGCGCGTCAAGTGGCCGGCGTACGGCCGCACCCGGGAGATGAACAAGGAGTACTACAAAAAGGTACCTAGATGTTACTATATCCAGTGCGAGCAGCCGTTCCTGAGCCAGGCGTCGCTGGACACGCACCACCAGCGCATCCACCTGCGCGTCAAGTGGCCGGCGTACGGCCGCACCCGGGAGATGAACAAGGAGTACTACAAAAAGGTACCTAGATGTTACTATATCCAGTGCCAGCAGCCGTTCCTGAGCCAGGCGTCGCTGGACACGCACCACCAGCGCATCCACCTGCGCGTCAAGTGGCCGGCGTACGGCCGCACCCGGGAGATGAACAAGGAGTACTACAAAAAGGTACCTAGATGTTACTATATCCAGTGCCAGCAGCCGTTCCTGAGCCAGGCGTCGCTGGACACGCACCACCAGCGCATCCACCTGCGCGTCAAGTGGCCGGCGTACGGCCGCACCCGGGAGATGAACAAGGAGTACTACAAAAAGGTACCTAGATGGCGCTGCGATGCCACCATATGTAAGAAATAGGGACATTTTCAAACTGTAATTTAATAAGGGATATAGATCCCTTATTAAATTACAGTTTGAAAATGTCCCTAAAACTGTCCTATTTTTGTTTTCCGTAATATGTTTGTCCTAACGTTATTTAACCTATGTGCCTCATATTTTTTGGCCTAATTTTCAATGTCCTAATACTTATTTGCACTAATATTTAATGAAATAATAATAATTGTTTGTTAAGATTTCATGTCATCCATACTAATATTATAAATGCGAAAGTGTGTCTGTCTGTCTGTCTGTCTGTCTGTCTGTTACCTCTTCACGTTTCAACCGCTGAACCGATTTTGATGAAATTTGGCATGGGGATAGTTTAAGATCCGAGGAAGGACATAGGATAGTTTTCACCCTGGAAATTATCCCTAAAAAGATTGAAAAGTGAGTAAGTTATTCATGATGACATAGATGACCCTGTTAAAAAAGTAAAAATTAGACCAAAAGCACAATTGCTCTTACATTCGCTTAGGCGCTTTTAACAATCCCTTTTGTTACGTGTGTGTGTTGTACGAGGTTGCTTCCATACTTCCAAGTTCCACGCGGACGTAGTCGCGGGCAAAAGCTAGTAATTTTATATGACATAAGTATCAAATGTCCTAACCCCATTGCCCCAATATTTCAGTCACTCCGGTGGTCGTAGATTATTTAAACGCGGGGGATAAAAAAAGCTTGTTTCTGGCGCTTGCCGGCCGCTTTCGCTTCGCTCGCTCGGCTCGCGTGCGTAGGGTCGCAGTTCTTCCTAACACTCCTCGCTTCGCTCGTCGTCGTACCTAACAAAGACCTAAATAACTTATTTCATATTAAATATATCCTGTCCTAAATCTTAGGTTCTTACAACTACATACAACTTATAAGTCCTAAAAAGTTGTACGTCAATCATTAGGTCTTCCAATATTAGTATAAAATAAATTGGGGCATATGAGTATTAGGTAACTTTTTTTTTTTTTAATAATAATAATAAGTTTATTTCATTTAAAAACATGTTTACAGTATAGTGTGGTTGAGTCCTCCTAGTAGGTGAGTATACACCTGTGTAACTTTATATTATGGATTTTGTCTTTTAAGACAAAAGTGTGTTCAAGACACAAGACAAGACCATTATGGCAAATGAACATTAGGTTAAAAGTGTTTAGGACAAACGTTGTTAGGGATCACGAGGGTATCCTTATAAAACGGTTTAAACTCGCGTAAGAATTGTCAGGAACGGCCCGACATGTTTCGAACTTGTATGGTTCTTCATCAGGGACAGCTATCCTATGCGACTCGCGGCCAGCTCATGTCGGGCCGTTCCTGACAAATTTACAGTCACAGTGTTTTAAAGTTAACTAACTTTTCAGATAAAAGAACGGACGCGGTTAAAAGCACAAGTGGTCTGCGAAATCTGTGGAGCGAAGTTGATGGTAAGTGCTCGTATTTTACGTAGAAAATTATGTACTCGCTCGCTCTCTAACACGATCCAAAAAGGAACATCTCAGTTATAAGGCTCTTTATTCCTTCAAAATGCTGATTGTTATTAGACATGTTTCTCTATGATCAAACATGTTTCTTAACATATTACTGATGAACAGGGCTATTGCGATTTAATGGAATATATTTGAAACCTGGAGTTTGAATTTTTCATTTACAATTATTGTTTCAAAAACTGCTCGAAATTGACAAAATTCACGCAGAAAATTGTTTGTTTCAACTTATTTTCGACTGCACGCAATGAAAGCATGAAACAGCTATGTCACTACCTAGAACTCAGGGCAAAGTATTATTTGAAATTATCAATTTATTTGTAATAATATGAAAAAAATATTTTTTAAAAGGAATAAGGCCTCTTAAGACCGTAAATCGCAATCCACGAGCTCTCTGACTGTGTCTATTCTATATGTTTTGTCTCAGTCTAACGCGGCGTTGGAGCGGCATCAGCTGGGGCAGTGCAAGCGAGAGAGGAACACCAAGTCGTACAAGTGTCCCTTCTGCGACAAAGCGTGCGCCACGCGGCAGGGGCTGCAGGTAAGTAAATAATAAGTAAATATCGGACAACCTCACACAATAGGCATGTTGACTAATTTTTTTTTGAGGATGTCAATCGATTCTATTTTTTATTGTGATCAAATGTCTATATGCGACTGACTACATTTAAACTGCTCTAAAAGTCAGAAATGACCGTCAAAGTTCAACATTCCTACGTAGCGCTAAAAACGCTCCATACAAAACGCGTCAGGCTAGTGACGTCACAGGCCGGTATAGGTACCAATAATTGTATGGAAAAATTAAGAAATTTGTTTGCGTTTAAGTTCATAGTTGTCATACAATTATTGTTTCGTAAAATTATGAGGATTTTGAAAACATTTTCAAAATTTATTTTGGATTTAAAAAAAAAATCATAAAATTTGCGTACCTTTGAAGTCACATATTTCCAAAAAAGATACATGTTTCTGGATTTTTTTTCTTTGTTTCGTGAAATATTTAGCTAATTTTATTCATATAACTACAGCACGCTGTAGAATTCAACATCAGTCAAATAGCCTATTCGATCTAGTCCCAAATTAAGCTCAAGAAGGCTTGTGTTATGGATACTAGACGACGATATACATACTTATATAGATAAATATATACTTAAATACATAGAATAACCATGACCCAAGCACAAATATTCGAGTTCATAACGCAAATATTTGCCCCGGCTGGGATTCGAACCCGGGACCGCCGGCTCAGTAGGCAGGCGTCTACAAACCGAGCCAAACGCGTCGTCAACAGGTAAGGGGTCTTTAAGGTACCGCGCCACTGCTTAGCGACATCTAGTGAAAAATAGGCAGAACAACTCAATAGGGGATACGACTGATGTTGAATTCTAAGCTCAATATGTAATGAAACGAAAAAAAAAAAATTTTTTTTGAGTAAAACTTCTAATGCGACTTCCAACAAGGTTGCGTTAAACGTTTAACGTTTAACGCTACCGTGGAGGGGGTAGGAAAGCACTCCCACGGACAATGCGACGGATTCAAGGTACGTCTCTTGTGAATATCAATTGATTGTTAGGGTTTCTCTTTTGAAATTACAATTTCTACCCCTTCCTATTTTCATTTCCACATTACGAAATTTCACTTCTTCCGCGCGGAGGGCCTCCGCCTCCACGCACTATTTTTCTGAATATGTGTCTAAAGGTACAAATTTTATGTTTTTAAACCAAAAGAAATTATAAAATTTATTTTGAATCCTCATAATTTAACAAAACAATAATTGTATGAGAACCATGAACTTAAGCGCAGTTTTTCAAGATAAATGGCAAATTATTTATTGTCTCCATACAATATTGGTACCCAACACACAGATGACGTCACGATTAGGTGGCCATTTGTATGGAGCGTTTATAGCGCTGTGTAGGAATGTTGAACTTTGGCGGTAATTTCTGACTTTTAGAGCAGTCTTAAGTGTAGTTGGTCGCATATAGAGATTTGATCCCGATAAAAAATAGAATCGATTGACTTTCTTAAAAAAAAACCGGCCAAGTGCGAGTCGGACTCGCGCACCGAGGGTTCCGTACAAACACTTTCCATCCCTAAGTGGTTAAGATAAGTTTGCACCTGGTATGTATAGCGCCCCATATAAATTAGGTGCAAAGTTAGGTACTAAAAAAAAAAAATATGGTTTTCGTAATTTTTCCTTTATCTATGCTATAAGACGTTGCTTCGTACCAAATTTCAAGATTCTGAGTTCACGGGAAGCACCCTGTAGGTTTTGATTCCCTTGCAAGTGTCGAAAATTTGCGGCATAAACGGCTGTATCTTTTGATTGCGTTGGCTTAGAAGTTTGATTTTTTCACAGCTTCAAGGGACAGTAGACCTGAGTAATTGATATAAATTTCAGCTTCATACCTCCACGCGTTCCTGAGAAAAAGGGTCTTGACAGACGGACGGACGGACGGACGGACAGACTGACAACAAAGTGATCCTATAAGGGTTCCGTTTTTTCCTTTTTAGGTACGGAACCCTAAAAATGTCGCGCCTACTCATAGTGTAAACTCTATATAACGGCACTCAAGGGACTGCGTATATTTTGACGTTATAGAGAGTTGTCGTTAAATGGAGAGAAGAAAAATCTGTATTAGAAAAATGAAAAGTTTCTTTCAGACTAGTGTTAGTTATTATATGTACATAAAAAACAATTCTAGGGATAGGCATATTATTCGGGCCCTGTCGGTGAAGCCATGATAGCACAGCTTGATCCAAAACTTCGTATTTAGGTTTCTTTAATTTTTTGGAAGATTTTCCATCCTCCTCTGCTTGTAATTTTTTTTCTTTATTTTTCCATTTTGTGGACACGGGAGAGCGACTAAATCCAAAGCGTCTGCCAACATCACTTATCTTCTCTCCCGCCTCTATTGCGCGTATCAGTAAAACTTTTTCGTCAATACACAGTGATTTTCTCTTACTTGCCATGTTTACAGTTTGAAAGTTTGCGAGCAACTAAAAACTATGATAACGTATAGATAATCCATGATTCCTACTAACAACAGTCTACAACTCTACACGTGCAAGCAATCCCAATTTGAAAAGAAAAGAACGGATTTCTTAGAAAGTTCGATATGTATGATGCCGACAGTCCAGTTTATTACGGTCTAGGATAATAAAGGGACAAAAGAAGGTACACAGCTGCGCAGTTTTTACTAATTTTGGCAACTACAAAAGTCCTTTTTATTATTTCATTCTTGTCTTTATCGAGAGTGGGTGTAATGCTATATAGAGTGTATCATTGTATGGAAGACAAGCTAAACCAACCAAAGCAGAGTGATTTCGACGCTTTAGGGAGTTTGTCGTTAAATCGAGTGACGTTACATAGAGTTTACACTGTATAAATTTATAAGACGCCTTTCTATTTTGACACGTTTATTGTTTAAAATGTATTTCTTGTTTTTGTGTACAACAAGTAGACACTTTGTTGTAGGTACACAAAAACAAGAAATACATTTTAAACAATAATACATACATACAATTTTATAAATGCTGAATTAGCGCATTCGTAGGTTACTTTATAAACACTTATTTTAGGTTTACATTATCTGGCCGCTAGGCGGCGCCTCCATCGTATTTGTAACTTGTGGTATCTAAGCCGCGTGTGCATGTATAATGAACAAAATAATAGAAATCTTGCTACTTATTTATTCTCGACATTTATCATAATAAGCTCAACACTACTCATAGACTGGTCGTCAGTAGATAGCGTATGAGGTGCATACAGAAAACAGGCGTCTTCAGTGACAGAGACGAAACATTATCATTCTAAAAATACTAGCGTTTTCAGTCCACTAATATTTGTTTTGTATGCAGTTGCACGTGACGTTGCACACGGGCGAGAAGCCTCACAAGTGCACGCAGTGCCCGCAGGAGTTCCGGCAGGCCGGCGCGCTCAAGCGACATCACAAGGCGGTGAGTGATCCCGTCATGGTACATCTGTCGTCTATGTAGTTGTATGGGACATTGCACACGGGCGAGAAGCCCAGATCAGATGAATATTGGATCCTCAAAATACTGCCTCTCAAAAATATCAATATTAATACACAATTCAGAATTATTTAACAAATGTAAAGGTTGGAGGCGCGGGTTCGAATCCGCCTGAGTAAAATAAAAAAAATCGCATCATTATTACAATTTACTTTCGGCAGAAACACTATAAAAATACCTTCAATTAGTGTGATTTTTTCTTATGGATTCATAAAAGATAACGTCTATGCTGAACGAATGCCCAGCCTAGAAGAGCTAAAAAATCGCGTATGCCTTGCCATTGCATTAATTACACCGCAAATTTTACAAATAGTTCATTTAGAAACATTTAAGAGGGCCCGTCAATGTATCGCACAGGAAGGGCGTCACTTCGAGCAACTGAAGTAGCGAAAGAAAAAAATGTATCCTCAAAAATAAATGTTACATTTATCATTTTATAAACGTTAGTTTTATCTCGTATTTTATTACAGTTTATTCGTGCAAATAATGAATCACAAGAAGTTTTTTCTCTTACAACGCCGACGTTCGTGGAGGCTGTAAGTCGTCGTGCTAAATGTATGGGAGGGTTTGAATTTAATATTTGGGATATTTCTGCTTTTATTTAAAAAAAGTTATTAATGTAATTTGACTCATTGGGTAACTCACTTTCAATATCAATTTGTAGTTTTCTGATAGCTGCTATATTTACGGAATTATCGCCTGGCTACACTTAACGATAACCCCCTGTAGAGAAGATAAGTTATCGAGGCCGGATAGTGATACGAAGCCGGCAAGCCCTTTTCACGGCTAAGGCATGTATAGTGCTTTTCTCAATCATATGCAATGAAATAAAAAAATACACCACTCCAAAAATAATATAGTTCAGCCGTAGCATGTTAATAAACACAGACGCCATGTTTAAAAAAAAATCCCGGCCTAGGCCGTCAATTTTTTATGAAATTTCCTTTACAGTTCGAGTTGTTCCACCCGAAACGTGATAATTCGAAGCCTGTTATAACGACAATTCATTGCATGTTTGAGAATAGTATATCGTGTCATAATCATAAGGGTAGTAAGTAGGGGATTACTAACGAAGGTCTATTAGAAGCGCGACCCCGAAGGCTTTTAATGAGTTTGTAATCTCCTTACTACCCGCCATACACACAATATTTTTCATCACATTTGGTAGGAAATAACAAATATAACCATTTTAAAACTAAAACCACAACTCCCTCGGGTGTTATAACAATTTATAACTTCCGCGGGAACTATATAGGCCTTGGTACTTCAGTACACCTGCATGTAATACCATCATTTACAAGCAAATGTGATGAAATAGTAGATTGTTAACCAAGGGTAGACAGTGACCCATTTGCACCCGAGATATTTCTGGCGCTCGAACTAAGTGAGAGCGCCAATAGTTCGAGGGTGAAATGGGTAATTTCACCCGAGTTAAACACTCTACTTTTCATTTCGACTGCGAGGAAAATAAAATACTACACGCACATATTTAATATCTTGTTCCCGCTTTTTCTAGTGCAAACTTTCATTCTTCTTATTTTTAATAGATAAAAAAAAGTTAAGATATGCCTACCGCCAACATTTAAGAATAAAAAAAAAAATCCAATGGTTTCAATTTTTTTTTTAATAAATGTACGATCTATCAATAAACGTGGGACGGAATTATGTGTATGTATTATGAATATAAGGCAAATTTATATTTAATAATTAGATATAAATAAATTAAGCTTGCCTATATCTTACCTTTGGAGACCTTTTTTCAATGGCTACTTACGACGGCCGACTAGATTGTACCTAATTTTGTTGGTCACAACGTGCATCTAGAAGGCAATTATCTTTGACTTCGTGGCAATTTAAAAAAAATTACTTTCCACCCTAGGGATGGAAAAGCTATTTTCCACCCGGCTATCTACTCATGAAAATGACGTTTTCCGAACAGGAGAGATGAAAGATACTGTTACGAGCGTGGGGTTCGTATTTGATAGAAAAGCACAAATTAATCCACAAATGAAAGCACAAACTTTATTACCCAAAATTACGCACTTACAATTCACACGAACTGTACTTAAAATCCACTAATTAACACAAACACACTATTACACAAATTACGCACTCACTATTCACGCGAACTGTACTTAAAGCGCACTAATCACTTAAGAGTCTTTCTTTCCGATTATCCTTGTACTAGCATTCGATCGCAGTTAAAATGTAACTAACTCACGCCGGCCGCCGGTGCCTTTTTATATCCCGCGGAACCGCTTTCTCGATGCTTTATCCACATAAGACGCGAATATTCTAGTAAAGTCCAGCGTGAGGGCCGAGAACATTCGAGGCCATATATGTCTCTCTCTAATGGTGCACTCTCTGTCACGCCCTTCTCGAATGTTCCGAGTATAGCTATTTCTTTCTAGTAGTCCTATCTCTGTCACACTGCTCGAATGTTCCGAGTATGGCTATCTCTTTCTAGTAGTGCTATCTCTGTCACTCCTACTGGATATTTCGCCATATATCGATTTGTGCTTTAGAGGCCCATAAGGGGTCCTGAAAACGCCTGAAACCGGGTTTTCAGGTTATGGCGTCATCTGATAGAGGGTGCCCTGAAACGGACTGAAAACATGTTTCAGGCGCCTGAAAACGACGGCAACTTGGGTGAAATTTCGATCTTTAGATATGTGATAGAGCAACTTCTGAAACGGCCTGAAATGACTTTTCAGCCTGCTGAAAACGCTTCTAACGCACTGAAAATGACGTTTAAAGTTTTTGACCTAACCTACCGGCGTAACAATACATTAATTCCGTTGTCAGGTACACCTGGGCATCGACACGCGCGTGCAGTGCTCGTACTGCGGCAAGCATTTCTCGACGCCCTCCACACGCAAGCTGCACGTCAACACCGTGCACCTGCGCCTGCCGCAGCCGCCGCGCCGCCGCACACAACACGCCGCACACACGCAATGAATACGAGAATAAAAAAAAACATATTAACATCTGTTTTATTTACATAATTACCAAAACAATCATTACGTAATAGAATTAAAATTACGCCCTCCATCTTGAAATCCAAAATGGAAGACATAGTAATCTCTCCGCCACACCAAACTCCACGTTAATACCTGTAACTGCCGCAGTCGCCGCGAGGCGAGACACGCAATGAACACAAGAAAATATACAAAGTAAATTAATTAAACCGCCTTAAAAAATATTCCTGCCTAACGTTAATTTAGATATATCTCCTTTACATGTACGCATGTAATAATTAGTTATAACACTAATGTTATGTAATTGTTTTAAGTATTATTTACGAAAAATTTACTTACTGTTGAGTTTCTTTCTACTTTCTTCTCAACAGCGGTCTCCTCTTAGGAAATGCCGGTAGACTCACAATCTGACTTGTAAAAGTGCCCTTGTGGCCTGCTTACTGAATAAATTATTTCATTTCAAACAAAAATGATCCGTTTCTGTACCGATTTGCTTGTAATTACTAGTTTAAACGAACTTATCTTAACTGAAGTTCTATCCTGATTATATGAAGTACTTAGTCCGAGGTAGAGCTTCGCGCGAGTGCGAAATAATCGAATGACATCTATCACTAATGTTGCCATGTGCTGTTTTTATTTTAGTTATTGGACTTTAAAATTAAAGAGCAAGAAAATCGAAAACTACATAGTAATTATTCCTCGGACTAAGTACGAATATAATTATCTTTTCACTTCTCTCGCTCTAAAAGTTCGACTTTATGCTGTGCGTAGGCGACATAAAGTCGCTTTTTATGCTCTAGAGCATAAAGTAAAATCGTCGTCGAAGACCAAGGCGATCGGTCCAACAGCCACACGAAAAAGGTTCTTAATAAACATTAAAAAAAAAACATAATACTTCATACAATAAAACGTGTAGTGTATTAAGATCCTAACAATTGGACTACACATTACCCGATTTCTTCCGATAAATCGGATCGGAAGGTCTGGAACGGGTTTTAACTCTTTATTTTATTTCGTTTTGTTAGTATTCTAAGACCAAGGCAAATATACCAACAGCCAAAGTACACAATAAAACTTCTTGAAATAAACTTGTAACTTTTATGTACTATCATTTATTACTTTTTAAACTATTACTACTATTAGAGCAATGAGAAATATTTAAAGTAACTTTAAATTTTAATTAAATTTGTTTTTAAGTAGGTATACATGATATGTGTATATATGTTATTTACATGATACAGTTTCATTTCCTCGCAATCGAAGTGAAAAGTAGAGTGTGCAACTCGTCCATAAAACGCATTTTACACTCGACTTTATATTCATCCTCGCTCGCAAGCTCGCTCGGATGGATAAACGTCTCGTGTAAAATGATGCGTTTTATGCACTTATCGTACAATCTACTATTTGAAGTCGGTGCCAATACTTCTCCAAATCCTCCAAGCTGCACGTCACCACCACATATTATGTACTGTGCTGGTTTTCGGTGCAGTCATTGCACCTAACACGTGATTTAGCCTCGAGCGCATAGTCAGCAGAAGGCGCATCGATCAGTAATCTAATTAACATAGTAAGTGCATATTTCGGAACTATCGCGACCGGGTGCATTCGAACATAACATTTATAACATTTTCCCACATTCTACTAACATTAGTATAATTCAGTTTTGTGTTACTTAGGAATTTATGACAATAAACATTTGCTACTTTTCTCCGAACTTTCTAAACATTCACGACCAACCCCCGCACCCCACAGCTGGTAGTGTGCTCAGAATAAAGCTAAAAATAATTAACTTAAAATTAAAATAGGAACTGGAATAATTATAAAAACTGTTAACTCGCGTAAAAATTGTTAGGAATGGTTCGTACTCATATGGAGCTCTACATCAGGGACAGCAATCTTTGCTGATACGCGACGTGAGCCGCAAGTCGCGTAGCAGCACGTAGAGAATAAATGGATGACATACTTATATCTGAATATATATATATTACTAGCTGTGCCCCGCGGTGTTACCCGCTCATCCCACGGGAACACTAAATTTTTTCGGGATGAAAAGTATCCTATGTCCTTTCCCGGGTCTCAAACTATCTCCATACCAAATTTCATCTAAGTCGGTTCAGCGGTTGAAGCGTGAAGAGGTAACAGACAGACAGACAGACACACTTTCGCATTTATAATATTAGTATGGATTATAGCTGTCCTTGATTACTATAATAAATATGTCGAAGGTCCTCAATCTTTCACATTTGCGATAGCTTTACGCCAACGGCCTGCCTATTTCAACGAAATTGTTTGTACAGTACAATGAGATTATTTAAATAGGAAGAAAATGAAATAAAACAACAACTCTAAAAACTCATTCATTTAATTATAAATAATTTTATCTAGAATTCAATAAATTATATTTACATTCCTTCGTTCAAATAGCTACATTATATAAATTTTACTAAATATATAACTTACACATATATTATATATTGAGATTCCAAACACATTCACACTTAAACTAAGTAGCAGATTTTTTTTTAATGATAATGTATATGAAAAAAGAACAACACTAGCTAAAATTCATATTAAAAATCTAACATTTTTGTTGAATTTATTTCAGTCTTTATTGTGAAGCCGGTGACCGGTATCCAGTATTTATGATTGATTATTTATATTTTTATAGATCGTGTCTTTTTTACGAAAGTTTAGTTTCATCTAATTCCTCTAACTTTTTATGAAAAATAAGCAAGCGTTCTACTTCGATTTCACCGCAATTAATAAGGTGTTCAGTCTCCGTAAATACCAATTAGGTATTTATTTAGGACTTAGAATAAGTACGTCTAGGAGTCTAGGAACAGATTTTCGAAAAATGAAGCCGGTTTTGGTTTTATGTGTGCGTGTCTACGAACCAATCATAGAGACGTGTTGCTTGTGACAGATGCGCACAAGGACGTAACTTAGGGCCGACAGACAAACAGCATTTGAAATGCAACCTAGCTGCAAAATTGCAGTTCGAGTGCAGTTTTTCTGCAGTTGTGATAACTGCATCAAAACTGAAAACCGACTGTGTAGTCCGCTTACAGTTGTCGTGCAGTTCTGTCAACCGCATACCGACTGCAAGCTGGATGCACGGTCGTAATGCAGTCGTATGTATCCAATCGCAATACTACAATAGAACTGCTCATGATGTGTGCAGTGTTTATCTTCCGTTCCGCCAGTTACTTGCGAAAGTGAACAGAGTGCATACATATTTCAGTATGAAAATAGACGAGTTGAAATTTGAGCAGTTGTAATGCGGTCGTTCCAACTGCAATACGACTGCATTACGATCGCGCAGTCAGTTTGCAGTCGATAAGCGGTTGACAGTAAATAAATAAATAAATAAAATAAATATCAGACAACCTCACACAAATCGACCTAGTCCCCAATTAAGCTCAAGAAGGCTTGTGTTATGGGTAGACGACGATATACATACTTATATAGATCAATATATACTTAAATACATAGGAACAACCATGATCCAAGCACAAATATTCGAGTTCATCACACAAACATTTGCCCTGGCCGGGATTCGAACCCCAGTACTGCACGAAAACTGCACTCCAACTGCCATTTTGCAGCTAGATTGCAGTTCAAATGCTGTCCGTGTGTACCGGCCCTTAGCCCGTGTTAACCAAAATTAGCTCCCCTTTCGCTGACTAGGTTCCTAGGCATATTTACTCCAAGATTCAGGGTTCCCTAGAAGTTCAGCCGAGCGGCTTGAGGTCCTGCCGGCGGCGGCGCGGCGGCGGCTTCAGCTTCATGTGCACGTACTTGACGCTTGAGCTTCCCTTTCAAGCGCTGACTTAAGGCTGATTTAGACGAAGACAATTTTGAGACGCCTAAATTACGGCGCCTCGAAAAGGCACCGTATAAACACTTTCCGCGCCATTTTTTCGCGGCATGCCAGCGCTGGCGCGGAATAGAACACGGGCCTATTTTTTGGCGCCAGTGACCCCCCTCCGCGTCTCCCGCTGCCACTAATGACTGGTACTGAGAAAAAGCACTGTGTAAACACGGCTTGCTGGTCACTGGCGGCGAGATTTAGGCGGCTGAAAATAGTCATGGTCTAAACGGTCGGAGGTGTGCTGTGCGGTAATCACTGGCGCCGTCATTTAGGCGTCTCAAAATTGTTTTCGTCTAAATCAGCCTTTAGGTTCCTCGGCGTATTTATTCCAAGATTCAGGGTTCCCTAGAAGTTCAGAGGAGCGGCTTGAGGTCCTGCCGGCGGCGGCGCGGCGGCGGCTTCAGCTTCATGTGCACGTACTTGACGTGCGTCTGGAGAGACCCTGACTGGGTGAAGGCTTTGCTGCAGATCTGACACACGTAGGGCTTCTCGCCTGTGTGGACCTGGTCGGAAAAAAATGGATCAAGAATTTATCGATTTTTGGGGATCAAATGCATCGTTCGAAATTAAAAGCTACGGAAAACATCGTGAGGAAACCACCTATAAGCCCAATAAGGCATAGTTTCCCCTCTGGGTTGGAAGGTCAGATGGCAGTCGCTTGCGTAAAAACTATTGCCTACGCCACATCTTGGGATTTAGGTAGCCGACCCCAATTGAGAATTCATTCTCTACAAAGATATGGGACAAAGGCTAGGAGGATGATGTTCGAAATTAAAAGCTACGCTATCATTATCAGGTCATGCATTGAAACATTGATATCGTGATTATCTGCTACCGATTTTTTTAACCTTTCGCAGTTAGGCAATCACCGTGTACAGTCAGCGTCAGATAGTAGCAGTCAAAATGGCCAAATATATCGTAACACAACCTTACGTTCGACTGCAATAGTTGCTCCAACTGCAATACGACTGCATTACCACCGTGCAGCCAGCTTGCAGTTGGTGTGCGGTTGACAGGACTGCACGACAGCTGCAAGCGGACTGCACAGTCGGTTTTCAGTTTTGATGCAGTTCGTGTAACTGCATCAGAACTGCCCTGGAACTGACACAGCTGGGTTGCAGTTGAAATGCTGTCCATCTGTAGCTGGGAGCCGATGACTTATGTTGGAGCCGGTGAGCCGACGCCCTAAAGAGACTGGCGGGAAGCGGTCAGAAGCGAGGCTGAAGTATGATAGTAATGATGTAGTTGGAGACACTCACCAGCTTGTGCGTGTAGATGGAGGACTGGTGCAGGAAGGTCTTGGGGCACAGCGAGCACGAAGCTGAAGTCTGGTGGAGTGATGATGTAGTTGGAGACACTCACCAGCTTGTGCGTGTAGATGGAGGACTGGTGCAGGAAGGTCTTGGGGCACAGCGAGCACGAAGCTGAAGTCTGGTGGAGTGATGATGTAGTTGGAGACACTCACCAGCTTGTGCGTGTAGATGGAGGACTGGTGCAGGGTCTTGGGGCACAGCGAGCACGAAGCTGAAGTCTGGTGGAGTGATGATGTAGTTGGAGACACTCACCAGCTTGAGCGTGTAGATGGAGGACTGGTGCAGGGTCTTGGGGCACAGCGAGCACGAAGCTGAAGTCTGGTGGAGTGATGATGTAGTTGGAGACACTCACCAGCTTGTGCGTGTAGATGGAGGACTGGTGCAGGAAGGTCTTGGGGCACAGCGAGCACGAAGCTGAAGTCTGGTGGAGTGATGATGTAGTTGGAGACACTCACCAGCTTGTGCGTGTAGATGGAGGACTGGTGCAGGAAGGTCTTGGGGCACAGCGAGCACGAAGCTGAAGTCTGGTGGAGTGATGATGTAGTTGGAGACACTCACCAGCTTGTGCGTGTAGATGGAGGACTGGTGCAGGAAGGTCTTGGGGCACAGCGAGCACGAAGCTGAAGTCTGGTGGAGTGATGATGTAGTTGGAGACACTCACCAGCTTGTGCGTGTAGATGGAGGACTGGTGCAGGGTCTTGGGGCACAGCGAGCACGAAGCTGAAGTCTGGTGGAGTGATGATGTAGTTGGAGACACTCACCAGCTTGTGCGTGTAGATGGAGGACTGGTGCAGGGTCTTGGGGCACAGCGAGCACGAAGCTGAAGTCTGGTGGAGTGATGATGTAGTTGGAGACACTCACCAGCTTGTGCGTGTAGATGGAGGACTGGTGCAGGGTCTTGGGGCACAGCGAGCACGAAGCTGAAGTCTGGTGGAGTGATGATGTAGTTGGAGACACTCACCAGCTTGTGCGTGTAGATGGAGGACTGGTGCAGGAAGGTCTTGGGGCACAGCGAGCACGAAGCTGAAGTCTGGTGGAGTGATGATGTAGTTGGAGACACTCACCAGCTTGTGCGTGTAGATGGAGGACTGGTGCAGGGTCTTGGGGCACAGCGAGCACGAAGCTGAAGTCTGGTGGAGTGATGATGTAGTTGGAGACACTCACCAGCTTGTGCGTGTAGATGGAGGACTGGTGCAGGGTCTTGGGGCACAGCGAGCACGAAGCTGAAGTCTGGTGGAGTGATGATGTAGTTGGAGACACTCACCAGCTTGTGCGTGTAGATGGAGGACTGGTGCAGGGTCTTGGGGCACAGCGAGCACGAAGCTGAAGTCTGGTGGAGTGATGATGTAGTTGGAGACACTCACCAGCTTGTGCGTGTAGATGGAGGACTGGTGCAGGAAGGTCTTGGGGCACAGCGAGCACGAAGCTGAAGTCTGGTGGAGTGATGATGTAGTTGGAGACACTCACCAGCTTGTGCGTGTAGATGGAGGACTGGTGCAGGAAGGTCTTGGGGCACAGCGAGCACGAAGCTGAAGTCTGGTGGAGTGATGATGTAGTTGGAGACACTCACCAGCTTGTGCGTGTAGATGGAGGACTGGTGGAGGGTCTTGGGGCGCAGCGAGCACGAAGCTGAAGTCTGGTGGAGTGATGATGTAGTTGGAGACACTCACCAGCTTGTGCGTGTAGATGGAGGACTGGTGCAGGAAGGTCTTGGGGCACAGCGAGCACGAAGCTGAAGTCTGGTGGAGTGATGATGTAGTTGGAGACACTCACCAGCTTGTGCGTGTAGATGGAGGACTGGTGCAGGAAGGTCTTGGGGCACAGCGAGCACGAAGCTGAAGTCTGGTGGAGTGATGATGTAGTTGGAGACACTCACCAGCTTGTGCGTGTAGATGGAGGACTGGTGCAGGAAGGTCTTGGGGCACAGCGAGCACGAAGCTGAAGTCTGGTGGAGTGATGATGTAGTTGGAGACACTCACCAGCTTGTGCGTGTAGATGGAGGACTGGTGCAGGGTCTTGGGGCACAGCGAGCACGAAGCTGAAGTCTGGTGGAGTGATGATGTAGTTGGAGACACTCACCAGCTTGTGCGTGTAGATGGAGGACTGGTGCAGGGTCTTGGGGCACAGCGAGCACGAAGCTGAAGTCTGGTGGAGTGATGATGTAGTTGGAGACACTCACCAGCTTGTGCGTGTAGATGGAGGACTGGTGCAGGAAGGTCTTGGGGCACAGCGAGCACGAAGCTGAAGTCTGGTGGAGTGATGATGTAGTTGGAGACACTCACCAGCTTGTGCGTGTAGATGGAGGACTGGTGCAGGGTCTTGGGGCACAGCGAGCACGAAGCTGAAGTCTGGTGGAGTGATGATGTAGTTGGAGACACTCACCAGCTTGTGCGTGTAGATGGAGGACTGGTGCAGGGTCTTGGGGCACAGCGAGCACGAAGCTGAAGTCTGGTGGAGTGATGATGTAGTTGGAGACACTCACCAGCTTGTGCGTGTAGATGGAGGACTGGTGCAGGAAGGTCTTGGGGCACAGCGAGCACGAAGCTGAAGTCTGGTGGAGTGATGATGTAGTTGGAGACACTCACCAGCTTGTGCGTGTAGATGGAGGACTGGTGCAGGAAGGTCTTGGGGCACAGCGAGCACGAAGCTGAAGTCTGGTGGAGTGATGATGTAGTTGGAGACACTCACCAGCTTGTGCGTGTAGATGGAGGACTGGTGCAGGAAGGTCTTGGGGCACAGCGAGCACGAAGCTGAAGTCTGGTGGAGTGATGATGTAGTTGGAGACACTCACCAGCTTGTGCGTGTAGATGGAGGACTGGTGGAGGGTCTTGGGGCACAGCGAGCACGAAGCTGAAGTCTGGTGGAGTGATGATGTAGTTGGAGACACTCACCAGCTTGTGCGTGTAGATGGAGGACTGGTGCAGGAAGGTCTTGGGGCACAGCGAGCACGAAGCTGAAGTCTGGTGGAGTGATGATGTAGTTGGAGACACTCACCAGCTTGTGCGTGTAGATGGAGGACTGGTGCAGGGTCTTGGGGCACAGCGAGCACGAAGCTGAAGTCTGGTGGAGTGATGATGTAGTTGGAGACACTCACCAGCTTGTGCGTGTAGATGGAGGACTGGTGCAGGGTCTTGGGGCACAGCGAGCACGAAGCTGAAGTCTGGTGGAGTGATGATGTAGTTGGAGACACTCACCAGCTTGTGCGTGTAGATGGAGGACTGGTGCAGGAAGGTCTTGGGGCACAGCGAGCACGAAGCTGAAGTCTGGTGGAGTGATGATGTAGTTGGAGACACTCACCAGCTTGTGCGTGTAGATGGAGGACTGGTGCAGGAAGGTCTTGGGGCACAGCGAGCACGAAGCTGAAGTCTGGTGGAGTGATGATGTAGTTGGAGACACTCACCAGCTTGTGCGTGTAGATGGAGGACTGGTGCAGGAAGGTCTTGGGGCACAGCGAGCACGAAGCTGAAGTCTGGTGGAGTGATGATGTAGTTGGAGACACTCACCAGCTTGTGCGTGTAGATGGAGGACTGGTGCAGGGTCTTGGGGCACAGCGAGCACGAAGCTGAAGTCTGGTGGAGTGATGATGTAGTTGGAGACACTCACCAGCTTGTGCGTGTAGATGGAGGACTGGTGCAGGGTCTTGGGGCACAGCGAGCACGAAGCTGAAGTCTGGTGGAGTGATGATGTAGTTGGAGACACTCACCAGCTTGTGCGTGTAGATGGAGGACTGGTGCAGGAAGGTCTTGGGGCACAGCGAGCACGAAGCTGAAGTATGATAGAGTGATGATGTAGTTGGAGACACTCACCAGCTTGTGCGTGTAGATGGAGGACTGGTGCAGGAAGGTCTTGGGGCACAGCGAGCACGAAGCTGAAGTCTGGTGGAGTGATGATGTAGTTGGAGACACTCACCAGCTTGTGCGTGTAGATGGAGGACTGGTGGAGGGTCTTGGGGCACAGCGAGCACGAAGCTGAAGTCTGGTGGAGTGATGATGTAGTTGGAGACACTCACCAGCTTGTGCGTGTAGATGGAGGACTGGTGCAGGAAGGTCTTGGGGCACAGCGAGCACGAAGCTGAAGTCTGGTGGAGTGATGATGTAGTTGGAGACACTCACCAGCTTGTGCGTGTAGATGGAGGACTGGTGCAGGAAGGTCTTGGGGCACAGCGAGCACGAAGCTGAAGTCTGGTGGAGTGATGATGTAGTTGGAGACACTCACCAGCTTGTGCGTGTAGATGGAGGACTGGTGCAGGGTCTTGGGGCACAGCGAGCACGAAGCTGAAGTCTGGTGGAGTGATGATGTAGTTGGAGACACTCACCAGCTTGTGCGTGTAGATGGAGGACTGGTGCAGGAAGGTCTTGGGGCACAGCGAGCACGAAGCTGAAGTCTGGTGGAGTGATGATGTAGTTGGAGACACTCACCAGCTTGTGCGTGTAGATGGAGGACTGGTGCAGGAAGGTCTTGGGGCACAGCGAGCACGAAGCTGAAGTCTGGTGGAGTGATGATGTAGTTGGAGACACTCACCAGCTTGTGCGTGTAGATGGAGGACTGGTGCAGGGTCTTGGGGCACAGCGAGCACGAAGCTGAAGTCTGGTGGAGTGATGATGTAGTTGGAGACACTCACCAGCTTGTGCGTGTAGATGGAGGACTGGTGCAGGAAGGTCTTGGGGCACAGCGAGCACGAAGCTGAAGTATGATAGAGTGATGATGTAGTTGGAGACACTCACCAGCTTGTGCGTGTAGATGGAGGACTGGTGCAGGAAGGTCTTGGGGCACAGCGAGCACGAAGCTGAAGTCTGGTGGAGTGATGATGTAGTTGGAGACACTCACCAGCTTGTGCGTGTAGATGGAGGACTGGTGGAGGGTCTTGGGGCACAGCGAGCACGAAGCTGAAGTCTGGTGGAGTGATGATGTAGTTGGAGACACTCACCAGCTTGTGCGTGTAGATGGAGGACTGGTGCAGGAAGGTCTTGGGGCACAGCGAGCACGAAGCTGAAGTATGATAGAGTGATGATGTAGTTGGAGACACTCACCAGCTTGTGCGTGTAGATGGAGGACGGGTGCAGGAGGGTCTTGGGGCACAGCGAGCACGAAGCTGAAGTCTGGTGGAGTGATGATGTAGTTGGAGACACTCACCAGCTTGTGCGTGTAGATGGAGGACTGGTGCAGGAAGGTCTTGGGGCACAGCGAGCACGAAGCTGAAGTCTGGTGGAGTGATGATGTAGTTGGAGACACTCACCAGCTTGTGCGTGTAGATGGAGGACTGGTGCAGGAAGGTCTTGGGGCACAGCGAGCACGAAGCTGAAGTCTGGTGGAGTGATGATGTAGTTGGAGACACTCACCAGCTTGTGCGTGTAGATGGAGGACTGGTGCAGGAAGGTCTTGGGGCACAGCGAGCACGAAGCTGAAGTATGATAGAGTGATGATGTAGTTGGAGACACTCACCAGCTTGTGCGTGTAGATGGAGGACTGGTGCAGGAAGGTCTTGGGGCACAGCGAGCACGAAGCTGAAGTCTGGTGGAGTGATGATGTAGTTGGAGACACTCACCAGCTTGTGCGTGTAGATGGAGGACTGGTGGAGGGTCTTGGGGCACAGCGAGCACGAAGCTGAAGTCTGGTGGAGTGATGATGTAGTTGGAGACACTCACCAGCTTGTGCGTGTAGATGGAGGACTGGTGCAGGAAGGTCTTGGGGCACAGCGAGCACGAAGCTGAAGTATGATAGAGTGATGATGTAGTTGGAGACACTCACCAGCTTGTGCGTGTAGATGGAGGACTGGTGCAGGAAGGTCTTGGGGCACAGCGAGCACGAAGCTGAAGTCTGGTGGAGTGATGATGTAGTTGGAGACACTCACCAGCTTGTGCGTGTAGATGGAGGACTGGTGCAGGAAGGTCTTGGGGCACAGCGAGCACGAAGCTGAAGTCTGGTGGAGTGATGATGTAGTTGGAGACACTCACCAGCTTGTGCGTGTAGATGGAGGACTGGTGCAGGAAGGTCTTGGGGCACAGCGAGCACGAAGCTGAAGTCTGGTGGAGTGATGATGTAGTTGGAGACACTCACCAGCTTGTGCGTGTAGATGGAGGACTGGTGCAGGGTCTTGGGGCACAGCGAGCACGAAGCTGAAGTCTGGTGGAGTGATGATGTAGTTGGAGACACTCACCAGCTTGTGCGTGTAGATGGAGGACTGGTGCAGGAAGGTCTTGGGGCACAGCGAGCACGAAGCTGAAGTCTGGTGGAGTGATGATGTAGTTGGAGACACTCACCAGCTTGTGCGTGTAGATGGAGGACTGGTGCAGGAAGGTCTTGGGGCACAGCGAGCACGAAGCTGAAGTCTGGTGGAGTGATGATGTAGTTGGAGACACTCACCAGCTTGTGCGTGTAGATGGAGGACTGGTGCAGGGTCTTGGGGCACAGCGAGCACGAAGCTGAAGTCTGGTGGAGTGATGATGTAGTTGGAGACACTCACCAGCTTGTGCGTGTAGATGGAGGACTGGTGCAGGAAGGTCTTGGGGCACAGCGAGCACGAAGCTGAAGTCTGGTGGAGTGATGATGTAGTTGGAGACACTCACCAGCTTGTGCGTGTAGATGGAGGACTGGTGCAGGGTCTTGGGGCACAGCGAGCACGAAGCTGAAGTCTGGTGGAGTGATGATGTAGTTGGAGACACTCACCAGCTTGTGCGTGTAGATGGAGGACTGGTGCAGGAAGGTCTTGGGGCACAGCGAGCACGAAGCTGAAGTCTGGTGGAGTGATGATGTAGTTGGAGACACTCACCAGCTTGTGCGTGTAGATGGAGGACTGGTGCAGGAAGGTCTTGGGGCACAGCGAGCACGAAGCTGAAGTCTGGTGGAGTGATGATGTAGTTGGAGACACTCACCAGCTTGTGCGTGTAGATGGAGGACTGGTGCAGGAAGGTCTTGGGGCACAGCGAGCACGAAGCTGAAGTCTGGTGGAGTGATGATGTAGTTGGAGACACTCACCAGCTTGTGCGTGTAGATGGAGGACTGGTGCAGGGTCTTGGGGCACAGCGAGCACGAAGCTGAAGTCTGGTGGAGTGATGATGTAGTTGGAGACACTCACCAGCTTGTGCGTGTAGATGGAGGACTGGTGCAGGGTCTTGGGGCACAGCGAGCACGAAGCTGAAGTCTGGTGGAGTGATGATGTAGTTGGAGACACTCACCAGCTTGTGCGTGTAGATGGAGGACTGGTGCAGGGTCTTGGGGCACAGCGAGCACGAAGCTGAAGTCTGGTGGAGTGATGATGTAGTTGGAGACACTCACCAGCTTGAGCGTGTAGATGGAGGACTGGTGCAGGGTCTTGGGGCACAGCGAGCACGAAGCTGAAGTATGATAGAGTGATGATGTAGTTGGAGACACTCACCAGCTTGTGCGTGTAGATGGAGGACTGGTGCAGGAAGGTCTTGGGGCACAGCGAGCACGAAGCTGAAGTCTGGTGGAGTGATGATGTAGTTGGAGACACTCACCAGCTTGTGCGTGTAGATGGAGGACTGGTGCAGGAAGGTCTTGGGGCACAGCGAGCACGAAGCTGAAGTCTGGTGGAGTGATGATGTAGTGGGAGACACTCACCAGCTTGTGCGTGTAGATGGAGGACTGGTGGAGGGTCTTGGGGCACAGCGAGCACGAAGCTGAAGTCTGGTGGAGTGATGATGTAGTTGGAGACACTCACCAGCTTGTGCGTGTAGATGGAGGACTGGTGCAGGAAGGTCTTGGGGCACAGCGAGCACGAAGCTGAAGTCTGGTGGAGTGATGATGTAGTTGGAGACACTCACCAGCTTGTGCGTGTAGATGGAGGACTGGTGCAGGGTCTTGGGGCACAGCGAGCACGAAGCTGAAGTCTGGTGGAGTGATGATGTAGTTGGAGACACTCACCAGCTTGTGCGTGTAGATGGAGGACTGGTGCAGGGTCTTGGGGCACAGCGAGCACGAAGCTGAAGTCTGGTGGAGTGATGATGTAGTTGGAGACACTCACCAGCTTGTGCGTGTAGATGGAGGACTGGTGCAGGAAGGTCTTGGGGCACAGCGAGCACGAAGCTGAAGTCTGGTGGAGTGATGATGTAGTTGGAGACACTCACCAGCTTGTGCGTGTAGATGGAGGACTGGTGCAGGGTCTTGGGGCACAGCGAGCACGAAGCTGAAGTCTGGTGGAGTGATGATGTAGTTGGAGACACTCACCAGCTTGTGCGTGTAGATGGAGGACTGGTGCAGGAAGGTCTTGGGGCACAGCGAGCACGAAGCTGAAGTCTGGTGGAGTGATGATGTAGTTGGAGACACTCACCAGATTGTGCGTGTAGATGGAGGACTGGTGCAGGAAGGTCTTGGGGCACAGCGAGCACGAAGCTGAAGTCTGGTGGAGTGATGATGTAGTTGGAGACACTCACCAGCTTGTGCGTGTAGATGGAGGACTGGTGCAGGGTCTTGGGGCACAGCGAGCACGAAGCTGAAGTCTGGTGGAGTGATGATGTAGTTGGAGACACTCACCAGCTTGTGCGTGTAGATGGAGGACTGGTGCAGGAAGGTCTTGGGGCACAGCGAGCACGAAGCTGAAGTCTGGTGGAGTGATGATGTAGTTGGAGACACTCACCAGCTTGTGCGTGTAGATGGAGGACTGGTGCAGGGTCTTGGGGCACAGCGAGCACGAAGCTGAAGTCTGGTGGAGTGATGATGTAGTTGGAGACACTCACCAGCTTGTGCGTGTAGATGGAGGACTGGTGCAGGGTCTTGGGGCACAGCGAGCACGAAGCTGAAGTCTGGTGGAGTGATGATGTAGTTGGAGACACTCACCAGCTTGTGCGTGTAGATGGAGGACTGGTGCAGGAAGGTCTTGGGGCACAGCGAGCACGAAGCTGAAGTCTGGTGGAGTGATGATGTAGTTGGAGACACTCACCAGCTTGTGCGTGTAGATGGAGGACTGGTGCAGGAAGGTCTTGGGGCACAGCGAGCACGAAGCTGAAGTCTGGTGGAGTGATGATGTAGTTGGAGACACTCACCAGCTTGTGCGTGTAGATGGAGGACTGGTGCAGGGTCTTGGGGCACAGCGAGCACGAAGCTGAAGTCTGGTGGAGTGATGATGTAGTTGGAGACACTCACCAGCTTGTGCGTGTAGATGGAGGACTGGTGCAGGAAGGTCTTGGGGCACAGCGAGCACGAAGCTGAAGTCTGGTGGAGTGATGATGTAGTTGGAGACACTCACCAGCTTGTGCGTGTAGATGGAGGACTGGTGCAGGGTCTTGGGGCACAGCGAGCACGAAGCTGAAGTCTGGTGGAGTGATGATGTAGTTGGAGACACTCACCAGCTTGAGCGTGTAGATGGAGGACTGGTGCAGGGTCTTGGGGCACAGCGAGCACGAAGCTGAAGTCTGGTGGAGTGATGATGTAGTTGGAGACACTCACCAGCTTGTGCGTGTAGATGGAGGACTGGTGCAGGAAGGTCTTGGGGCACAGCGAGCACGAAGCTGAAGTCTGGTGGAGTGATGATGTAGTTGGAGACACTCACCAGCTTGTGCGTGTAGATGGAGGACTGGTGCAGGGTCTTGGGGCACAGCGAGCACGAAGCTGAAGTCTGGTGGAGTGATGATGTAGTTGGAGACACTCACCAGCTTGTGCGTGTAGATGGAGGACTGGTGCAGGAAGGTCTTGGGGCACAGCGAGCACGAAGCTGAAGTCTGGTGGAGTGATGATGTAGTTGGAGACACTCACCAGATTGTGCGTGTAGATGGAGGACTGGTGCAGGAAGGTCTTGGGGCACAGCGAGCACGAAGCTGAAGTCTGGTGGAGTGATGATGTAGTTGGAGACACTCACCAGCTTGTGCGTGTAGATGGAGGACTGGTGCAGGGTCTTGGGGCACAGCGAGCACGAAGCTGAAGTCTGGTGGAGTGATGATGTAGTTGGAGACACTCACCAGCTTGTGCGTGTAGATGGAGGACTGGTGCAGGAAGGTCTTGGGGCACAGCGAGCACGAAGCTGAAGTCTGGTGGAGTGATGATGTAGTTGGAGACACTCACCAGCTTGTGCGTGTAGATGGAGGACTGGTGCAGGGTCTTGGGGCACAGCGAGCACGAAGCTGAAGTCTGGTGGAGTGATGATGTAGTTGGAGACACTCACCAGCTTGTGCGTGTAGATGGAGGACTGGTGCAGGGTCTTGGGGCACAGCGAGCACGAAGCTGAAGTCTGGTGGAGTGATGATGTAGTTGGAGACACTCACCAGCTTGTGCGTGTAGATGGAGGACTGGTGCAGGAAGGTCTTGGGGCACAGCGAGCACGAAGCTGAAGTCTGGTGGAGTGATGATGTAGTTGGAGACACTCACCAGCTTGTGCGTGTAGATGGAGGACTGGTGCAGGAAGGTCTTGGGGCACAGCGAGCACGAAGCTGAAGTCTGGTGGAGTGATGATGTAGTTGGAGACACTCACCAGCTTGTGCGTGTAGATGGAGGACTGGTGCAGGGTCTTGGGGCACAGCGAGCACGAAGCTGAAGTCTGGTGGAGTGATGATGTAGTTGGAGACACTCACCAGCTTGTGCGTGTAGATGGAGGACTGGTGCAGGAAGGTCTTGGGGCACAGCGAGCACGAAGCTGAAGTCTGGTGGAGTGATGATGTAGTTGGAGACACTCACCAGCTTGTGCGTGTAGATGGAGGACTGGTGCAGGGTCTTGGGGCACAGCGAGCACGAAGCTGAAGTCTGGTGGAGTGATGATGTAGTTGGAGACACTCACCAGCTTGAGCGTGTAGATGGAGGACTGGTGCAGGGTCTTGGGGCACAGCGAGCACGAAGCTGAAGTCTGGTGGAGTGATGATGTAGTTGGAGACACTCACCAGCTTGTGCGTGTAGATGGAGGACTGGTGCAGGAAGGTCTTGGGGCACAGCGAGCACGAAGCTGAAGTCTGGTGGAGTGATGATGTAGTTGGAGACACTCACCAGCTTGTGCGTGTAGATGGAGGACTGGTGCAGGGTCTTGGGGCACAGCGAGCACGAAGCTGAAGTCTGGTGGAGTGATGATGTAGTTGGAGACACTCACCAGCTTGTGCGTGTAGATGGAGGACTGGTGCAGGGTCTTGGGGCACAGCGAGCACGAAGCTGAAGTCTGGTGGAGTGATGATGTAGTTGGAGACACTCACCAGCTTGTGCGTGTAGATGGAGGACTGGTGCAGGGTCTTGGGGCACAGCGAGCACGAAGCTGAAGTCTGGTGGAGTGATGATGTAGTTGGAGACACTCACCAGCTTGTGCGTGTAGATGGAGGACTGGTGCAGGGTCTTGGGGCACAGCGAGCACGAAGCTGAAGTCTGGTGGAGTGATGATGTAGTTGGAGACACTCACCAGCTTGTGCGTGTAGATGGAGGACTGGTGCAGGAAGGTCTTGGGGCACAGCGAGCACGAAGCTGAAGTTTGGTGGAGTGATGATGTAGTTGGAGACACTCACCAGCTTGTGCGTGTAGATGGAGGACTGGTGCAGGGTCTTGGGGCACAGCGAGCACGAAGCTGAAGTCTGGTGGAGTGATGATGTAGTTGGAGACACTCACCAGCTTGTGCGTGTAGATGGAGGACTGGTGCAGGAAGGTCTTGGGGCACAGCGAGCACGAAGCTGAAGTCTGGTGGAGTGATGATGTAGTTGGAGACACTCACCAGCTTGTGCGTGTAGATGGAGGACTGGTGCAGGGTCTTGGGGCACAGCGAGCACGAAGCTGAAGTCTGGTGGAGTGATGATGTAGTTGGAGACACTCACCAGCTTGTGCGTGTAGATGGAGGACTGGTGCAGGGTCTTGGGGCACAGCGAGCACGAAGCTGAAGTCTGGTGGAGTGATGATGTAGTTGGAGACACTCACCAGCTTGTGCGTGTAGATGGAGGACTGGTGCAGGAAGGTCTTGGGGCACAGCGAGCACGAAGCTGAAGTCTGGTGGAGTGATGATGTAGTTGGAGACACTCACCAGCTTGTGCGTGTAGATGGAGGACTGGTGCAGGAAGGTCTTGGGGCACAGCGAGCACTGCCAGCGCCGCACGCCCGTGTGGATCACCACGTGCCGCTGCAACCGATATAGTATTTTATGCAACCGTTATATAAGAGGGGGCAAAAAACGCGAGCGGCATGGGTTCGCTACGCTCACATCGTAAGAAAGATGCCACGAGCGTTTTTAGACCTACTTATACAACGTTGCATACAATACTTTTTCTACGACTCGATATTTCATAAATAAAATGCAAATACACAACAAAGAAAATAGTTATGTGTTACCGCTAGAAATCAACAAAATTTAAAAAAAAAAATAGTCTGATGTTTTTTTTTTTTATTGACGTCCATCTGTCAAAAAAATATGAACTTATACATAAGGGTATACGTTCACTATACTAAACATCTGTCAAAAAAATATGAACTTATACATAAAGCTATACGTTCACTATACTAAACGTCCATGGACTGAAGATAAAACTTTTTTTTAAGTTGGCAGCAATGCTTTAGAACAAAAAGTTTTTTTTTTAATTGCAAATTGTGTGAATGCAGCTGTTTATCTTGTAATCTGTGGTACTAAGATGCTTTTTTGGCGACATTATAACATCGTTTAGCAGTGTTTTTTTGAGCAATAGAGTATAGACTTTTACAGACTTTCATAATTTATGTCTTTATATTAGAGTTAGTAACTATATAAATGACAGAAAAAAGTACTGGAGTAGAAAAAAGTTATTTCAGTTCGGCTCGGCCATTCATAAGCCCGTTGGCGTTGCATTTAATTTTTGCAACGCGGATGTGCAAAGAAAAATACAGTTGCTAATAAAAGTTTGTCAAAAAATTTTTTTTTTTTGTCAAAAACATTTTACATCACACACCTATAATTACATTTTATTTCAGTTCACTGGGCGCTATAGTTGAATATTTAACCTTTTGTTGCGTATATTTGAGGCATATATATATCAAAATGTTTATTGAAATTGTATTATTTCTCTATAATCATTTATGTTATAATTAATAAAGTAAAGGAGATGTATATATTCTCTAAATCAATGTTAGGTAGGTAATTACATTGAAATAAAATTTAAACTATCATTTTAAACTATTAAATATTCCCGAAGATGTATAAAGTCTACAGGCGTCACACCACGTAATAAGATACAATTACTCAGTTAATTTAATCCCACAGAGATGTATAAAGTCTCCAGGCGTCACACCACGTAATAAGATACAATTACTCAGTTAATTTAATCCCACAGAGATGTATAAAGTCTCCAGGCGTCACACCATGTAATAAGATACAATTACTCAGTTAATTTAATTCCACAGAGATGTATAAAGTCTCCAGGCGCCACACCATGTAATAACATACAATTACTCAGTTAATTTAATTCCACAGAGATGTACGAGGGTGAATCAAAAAGTTCTTAGAACGGCATAGTGGTAAAAGCTTTTTAAATGTAGTTTATTTTTATTTTATTTTAGCTATCCTTACGACATAATATGACGACAAATTTTATTTGATTACGTATACCAATAACACATAATTAATTATTTTGTGAAGCAAATCGCTCAATATCTGTCATAATGGACAAAAATTGGTTACGCGCCGTGATTAAGTATCTGTTTTTGAAATAAATGTCCACTAAGGAAATTCATTTGGGTATTCAGCAGACTATAAGTACTAATGCTGTACCATATTCCACGGTTGCTTACTGGGTTGCCGAATTTAAGAGAGGTAGGCCCAAGTGTGAAGATTACCTTCGCTCCGGCCAGCCTTCCACCTCTGTTACTGATGACAACGTGGCGTGAATCGAAAAATTGGTATTGAAAGATAGAAAAATTAGCATCAAACAGTTAGCAGAGACCCTACACATTTCTTTTGACAGCGTGCAATCAATATTGACCGACGTTTTGGGGTTTAAAAAAGTTTCGCTAAAATGGATTCCGCGAATGTTAACTGAGGTAAACAAAGTACAGCGTGCGGAGGTTTCGAAGCGGAATCTCGAAATCATCGAACGTGACCCGGATAAGTTTTATCACCGATTTGTAACCCTGGACGAAACATGGCTCCACCATTTTGATCCCGAAGCAAAAAAACAAAGCATGTCCTGGAAACGACCATCTTCCCCAGCTGTTAAAAAATTTCGAGATTTTCCGACGGCGGGCAAAATTAAGGACTCTATATTCTAGGATGCGGAAGGAATCCTGTTTATTGGCTACCTGTCGTAAGGAACAACTATTACTGGTTCCTATTATAAAGAATGAATCCCCAAAAGTGCGGCAAGTGATCATAGAAAATCGCCGGGGAAAATGGTCTACAGGCGTACTGTTTCACTACAACAACGGCCCAGCTCATCGCTCACAATTGGCACTCACTGCGATCCGCCAAGCTGGCTTCAAGCTGTTCGACCACCCGCCATATTCTCCGGACTAGGCTCCTAGTAATTTTCACATATTCCCGAAATTTAAAGAGCACATCCGCGGAATTAAATTCCGAGATGATAATGCCATAGTGGGTGCTGTAGAGGAGTTTTTCGTGTCCCAAGGAAAATCCTATTTACTGATGGAATAAAAAATTAAAACAATACTTAAAGTGTATAGAATAACAAGGAGACAATGTAGAAAAATAAAAAATAAAAAACCTATTTTCTTTTGTTTTTCACCCTTATTCTAAGAACTTTTTGATTTACCCTCGTATAAGGTTTTATAAATTAATGACGAGTTGACGAATGGTAGGGAAGAATGGAAGAAAAAGACAAGCTGCGCCGACCCCGTTTAAATGGGATAAGGGCAATGATGAACGATAATGATGATGAACGATAATGATAATGAACGATAACGATGATGATCTTATTTTTTTCAAGTTCTCCTCTACCCAAAGGTTGTCTGGAAGAGATCGCTCTTTAGCGATAAGACCGCCTGTTGTTTACCTCTAATTGTAATTTCTTGCATTGTATTTCTCCTGTATATTTTATGAGGTGTGCAATAAAGAGTACTTGTATTGTATTGTATGATGATAATGATGATGACCGATAATGATGGTGATGATGATAATGATGACGATAATGATGATGATGATGATAATGATGAACAATAATGATAATGATGATAATAATGATGAACGATAATGATGATAATGATGATGATGGCTATCCATACCTGTAGTCCAGCCGGTGTCATGTAGCTCTTAGTGCACTGCTCACACTTGTAGGGCCGCTCGCCGGTGTGCGTGCGCTGGTGGTACCGCAGCCATGTTGTATCCTATCGACGAAATAATATATAATATCGGACAACCTCACACAAATCGATCTAGTCCCAAATTAAGCTCAAGAAGGCTTGTGTTATGGGTACTAGACGACGATATACATACTTATATATATATATACTTAAATCTTCTCCTCCGGCCGCCGTTCCTTTCGCCACCCAACCAACCACACCATTTCATCTTCACCTCAGTCATCTTAAAAACAACACCCCGGTACTAAAACGAGTTCCGCGTGGTGCGAGAATCACCGCTGCGACACATTTATCACACTTAATAGACAAATGTGTTGAGGTTAATGGCACCGAAGACTGGCATAACCTTTTACTTTTCCCTTTCCGCATCCTTCACGCCCACGATGACGGTACATCAACTTCTCGCACCCAAAAAATTAAAAACAACTGCTTTAACCATTCCTCACCTCCCATAGTGCATAGAAATTCTACCTCATCGTTTAACCGCCGCAAAGCTGTGGAAGCCAAAATCAGTGACGGAGATCTGAAAGGCGCTGCCCGTCTTTTATTTTCCAGCGACGTGCTGTCACCTAACACCCCTGACACCCTTTCGGCCCTACAAACGAAACTTCTCCCAGGTCCTTCAACGCCATACTTTTTCGATCCTCCAACGGCAACTCAGGCCTGCCTCAAAATTAAAAATAGGGACGTCACCATAGCAATTGAATCGTTCAAAACCGGTTCCGCTGCAGGCCTGGATGGGCTCTCACCCCAACATTTAAAGGATATGACTTCTCACTCCGTGGGCGATGCGGGTGAACGCCTAGTAGAGTCATTAACCAAATTGATCAATGCCATGTACTTGGGCAATGTCAACCCATATATAGTTCCGACTTTATACGGCGCAAACCTCATCGCTCTCACCAAAAAGGACGGAGGGGTGAGACCAATTGCCGTTGGGTCTACACTCAGACGTCTCGCATCCAAAATTGCTGTTAGGTATATTTCTTCAAAATTACAGTCCTTTTTCGAACCCATACAACTCGGTTTCGGCGTAAAGGGAGGGTGCGAGGCAGCCGTCCATGCCTTGCGTACGTACCTCTCCAACAAACCCTGCGATGCATTGGTCAAAATTGATGTGAAAAATGCTTTCAATTCTGTAAATAGAGATACCCTGCTGACAGAAGTCAAAAACAATATTCCCGAAATTTACAATTACCTTCTTCTTTGCTATGCAGATCCTTCACACCTCATCTACCGTGAAAATGCTTTGTCCTCAGAAGTTGGCTGCCAGCAGGGCGATCCTCTCGGGCCGGCAATATTCAGTTTAGCTATTAACCCCATTATTAAAAATTTAAAATCAATATTTAATGTTTGGTACCTGGACGACGGAACCCTAGGAGGCGACCTAGATACCTTAATGTCTGACCTTTTTACTATCAAAACCGAATTTCAATCAATTGGATTAGAGCTTAACTTTAGCAAGTGTGAACTTCTTATACAAAATCCGAACTTAAATATACTACAAGTGAAATCCAAATTTGATGTTCTAACACCGAACATAAAAATAGTAGACAGATATTCCCTCAGCCTCCTAGGGGCCCCTATTTTCGAAGAATCTTTTCCTAGCTTTATTTCAGAATGTGTTTCCAAATTCAAAAACTACGAAAATCGCCTCCTCGAAATTGGTCCTCATTTCGCAATTACTATCCTTAAATTCTGCCTTTTTGTCCCAAAATTTACGTATGTACTTCGCTGCTGCCCTTTCACTAAATTCCAAATTTTACTAACCCAACTAGATGACTTAATCAAAGCTAACTTGGAATCTATTTTAAATATTCATCTCAGCGAGGAATCCTGGACCCAAGCATCCCTTCCCATTCGCTTTGGTGGGATAGGGATCCGCAAAATTTCCTCCATTTCCGCACCAGCTTTTCTGTCCTCTGCCCATAGCTCGGCAGTTCTCATAGGCAAAATTCTGAGGGCCTTCTCTGCCTTAAACTATGAGACTGCGGGCTTAACGGAGGCCAAAAGAGCTTGGTCCATTGCCTGCCCGGGACAGGACTTCCCAGAAAATTTAAAATCGCAAAGGACCTGGGACGACGTGTTATCAAAATTAACGTATGACTCCCTCCTAAGTCGCAGTACGGGCTCTGAACGTGCCAGAATTTTGGCAGCGGGCACGAAAGAAGCGGGCCACTGGCTGCACGCATTCCCCTCTGCCAATACTGGTACGTTTTTAGAGCCCGACACCCTCCGCATATCCACCTGCCTACGACTCGGGGTGCCAATCTGTGCGCCTCACAGATGCTCTTGCGGCAGCGCGGTCGATACACTGGGACACCATGGCCTTTCTTGCCAGAAAAGTGCAGGCCGCTTCTCGAGACATGCCACTCTGAACGACATTATCCGCCGTTCTCTTGCCACCGTCAACGTACCGGCGTTACTGGAGCCATCGGGCATCGCCAGGGACGATGGCAAGAGACCGGACGGGATGTCCCTGGTTCCGTGGAGGCTGGGACGTGTGCTTGTGTGGGATGCCACCTGTGTAGACACACTGGCGCTGTCCCACCTTCACGGAACATAGTGCAGAGCGGGTGCGGCTGCTGAAGCGGCCGAAAAACTAAAAAGCACCAAATATAGGGGTCTCGGCCCAGAGTACAATTTTGTTCCGTTTGGGGTCGAGACCCTAGGTCCATGGGGTCCCAGTGCCCGCAACCTTTATAAAGAGTTATCTAAAAGGCTCGCGGAGACCACTGGGGACCGAAGAGCTGGCAGCTTCCTCGCTCAACGTATCAGCATAGCTGTTCAGCGAGGAAATGCTGCCAGCGTTTTCGGTACCATGCCGCAGGGGAGTAATTTTTTGAATTTGTTTTAGTTTATTTTAATTTTAGCTTTTTGTACATAGTTGTTAGTAGTGTTTAAGTTTTTTATTTACTGTTTCTTTGTTTTTCCTATTTTCTTGAAATAAATTATAAAATAAAACTTAAATACATAGAACAACCATGACCCAAGCACAAATATTCGAGTTCATCACACAATTTGCCCCGGCCGGGATTCGAACCCGGGACCGCCGGCTCAGTAGGCAGGTGTCTACAAACCGAGCCAAACTTACAATCGGTTGTTAACCCCCGCATGCTTAACATGTGCATCTGTGTGTCTGTATGTGCAATCGTAGCTCCCAAACAGATGGACCGATTCGAAAACGATTTTGCTTAAAATCAAAAGCCTTGTCTGTCGAGCATGTTCGGTAAAAATACCTGTAATCGTTAAATTTGTAGTTATGTTCAGGGCCTTATGATGACTAGCTACATGTGTCGGGTTCTTTTTTTACTTTTGAATTTAGGAAAACATAAATTGGAAATAAAATATTAAATATCTCTGAATTTTCTTACTTTGTGAAAGCGTACTTACCGGATATCCCTTCCCACAGATCTCACAAATCTCCGAGTTTCGCATCTTCATCCTGCCACCTTTGCCATATTGGTGGTACTTGTAGAAGGCAGGCTTCTTCGGTTTGATCTTGAGATGCACGCGCTCGAAGTGTACCGCCAGGGAAGACTTCTTCCCGAAAGTTGTGTCGCACTGGAGAAAATAAATAAAAATTCAAATTCAAAACTTTATTCTGCAAGGCTACAAGAGCTCCTTTTACATGTCAGATTTCTTTTTGGCTGAATGTATGTATGTATTAATTGATTATAAAATTTATGTATTTATTTATTTGTTTTCGTGTATATATTATTCCTTTTTTCTGATTTTTGCACCGCCTATTAACAAAATAATTTCTCAAGTTCCCCACTACCCAAAGGTCGTCTAGAAGAGATCGCTGTTTAGCGATAGACCGCCTGTTGTTTACCACTAATTGAATTTTCTTGCGTTGTATTTCTCTGGTATATTTTATGAGGTGTGGAATAAAAAGTACTTGTACTGTATTCAAAGTCACATATAAAAAAAAAATACATTTATAATTTAAAATAATAATAACTAGGGAGCGGAAATTCAGGTGGATATTTACCTAAAGTTGACAAATTATATATTGCATCCACTGTCCGCCCTTTGCATATTACCGGTAAATTACCAGTAATATCCATTCGATAGATAGATGCAGTGTTTTCTCTTGTACTGTTAGATCTGTCGCATTTCACAGTGCATACCTGGTCACATTTGTAGTGTTCCTTGACGTGGTTGTCCTGGTAGTGCTTTTTCGCGCCCTCCTCGTCCGAGAAACGCTCGCCGCACGCCGGACACGGCCTGGCCAATGTAATTATGATAGTAAAACAATAATAAAAAGAGGAATATACTACTCTAAAATGTATTACTAAAATCTAAAAATAAATATTCCTAAAAACAAATAACAAAAAAATAGCTACACTAAAAATCGTCCCGCGTCCCTCCCAAGTTTAAAACATTCTGAAATGGTATTGAAAATCAGTTTTTTACGAATATGCGTCATTTATTCAGGAAAAATCTAGCCAACGTGATGCTGGTTAATTTTGTACAGAGCGATATGTTGGTAAGAATATCTTTGTGCGCTCATAACGCCAAAACGGCTGGATTTTTGATACAAGAATTGCTAGCGTCCAAAGGTTATAGTTTACTTTTTGACCGAATACGGTAAAGAAAAATGGTAGATTGAACTTGTCCTTTAGTATTAATTTTAACGAAGAAGAATGAATTAATCTTTAAATTTGAATCCACATTACGACACTCAGACAAATTGTATGTTTTATTAATCACACTAATATTATAAAGGCGAAAGTTTGTGAGAGTATTTATGTGTGTTTGTTACATCTTCATGCTCGAAAGCCTGGACCAATTTTAATAAATTTTGGTATCAAAGTAGCTTAAACCCTGGATTAACACATAGGCTACTTTTTATCCCGAAAAATGTAATGTCCCCGTGGGACGGGCGGGTAACTCCGCCCAGAAAACCGCTTCGCTCATGGCTCAAAGATAGATTCCTGAGCGTAGCGAGGCTTTCAAGACACGAGAAGCTAAATAATTTTGCAGCCATGCGGAACACACAACTTTTCACCTCGCTACAGCGAGGAAAGTGCAAGATTGAAGAAAAACAATCCATACTAATATTTATTTTTATTAAAGCAGTAACGTCTGCTAACGTAAACTAAATGTTTACAAATGAAGCGAAAATTGAAAAATTTAATGATTCGGAAAGCCGTTGGAAACGCAGGTTCGAATCCTGTCCGAATCATTAAATTTTTCAATTTTCGCTTCATTTGTAAACATACTAATATTATAAATGCGAAAGTGTGTCTGTCTGTCTGTTACCTCTTCACGCTTAAACCGCTGAACCGACTTAGATGAAATTTGGTATGGAGATAGTTTGAGATCCGGGAAAGGACATAGGATACTTTTCATCCCGAATAAATTTAGTGTTCCCGTGGGATGAGCGGGTAACACCGCGGGGCGCAGCTAGTTAAAAATAAAAAGCTAGTTAAATAGATAGTTTTATTGAAACGAAAGTTTAACGTTCTAGTTACCTCAGTTTGGGGTCACAGATGTTGTTGACCCTGTGCCGTGTCTTCGCGTCCAGGTTCTCGAACTGCACCAGACAGCCGCGACACTTCAGCTCGGGCGTAGTCAGCTGCAACCGATTGACAAACACGCCACCATCAAGAGCAGTTTGGGTGTATTTAACTTTTTGAACGGAGAATCGCTACAGACGTCAAAACTTCAATGATCAAAAGCTTAATAATTATAATAACGGTTTAAACTCACGTAAAAATTGTCAGGAACGGCCCGACATGTTTCTCTGATGAAGAGCTCCAAATGAGTTCGAAACATGTCGGGCCGTTCCTGACAATTTTTACGTGAGTTTAAACCGTTACTATAATTATTAAAAATGTCTCACGATAGTTTTAATAACATTATTGATCAAAAGCTTTGTAATTGAAATCGCAACCAGTGTTTATAGTACAGGTATCGCCCAAAACTGATTATTTTTGTAAAAATAAAACCTGCACATGCTTCAAATATGCCCTCAGACGCAACAAGAAATAAATAAAGATGTGCTCCAAAACCTCAATAGGGGTTGAAAAATACTTGTAGTGGTTTGAATTACGAAGTTTTTGATAAATGAAATTTGGACGTCATACGACGTTGGCGTCAGCTTAGCAATTTTCCGGTGTCATTGTGACGCCTCAGCGTTCAAAAGGTTAATGTAGATATAAAAAATATCGGCCAAGTGCGAGTGAGACTCGCGCACGAAGGGTTCCGTACCATTATCTGTAAGTTTGTTGTATGGGAGCCCTTTTAAATATTTTTTATTTTTTATTTTTAGTGTTTGTTGGTATAGCGGCAATGGAAATAAATCATCTGTGAAAATGTCAGCTGTCTAGCTATCACCGTTCTTGAGATACAGCCTGGTGACAGACGGACAGACGGACGGACGGACAGCGAAGTCTCAGTAATAGGGTCCCGCTTTTACCCTTTGGGTACGGAACCCTAAAAATAACCTTCTTGTGAACTATATAGTCTTCTGTTCTTGTAACGCCATCAAGCCTAAAAATGCCGAACTGATATTAAAACTAACTCAAAGTAGAGTAGGGAATGCAAATCGGTAAATTTAACTGGATTACCGGAACATTATCGGTAATTTCTATAAATATTGCCGGTGAGTTCTATAAATATCACCGGTAGTTTATATAAATTTTACCGATAATTTCTAGAAATATTATCGGTAATTTACAAATATACTACCGGCAATCTATATAATTATTACCGGTGATTTATAGAATCTTTACCGGTAATTTATATAAACATTACCGGTAATTTATACAAATTTTACCGGTAATTTATATAAATTTTACCGGTAAGGCACTCACCTTCTTGTGCGCGATGGCCTTGTGTTGCTGCAGGCCGCGCTTGCCGGTGAAGGTCTCCCCGCACACGTCGCAAGTACCGGCCGAGGCGTTTTCTAGCGGATGCTGCACGCGTGTGTGCGTGTTGAACGTCGTCTGCTTGCTGTACATAATTAATTAATTGTTAGTAATTTGGACGTAGATATAAGTAAATAATTTTGTTGTTATTATGTCGATTTTAATTTAATTTAATATTGTATTGTCAATTTGTCACATTTAAACACAATGTATATTGTTTTTTTTTTATAAATAACTATGAACTATACGGTATTTGATGGCAGCTCAAACCAGCTACTCTTTATGAAATGTCAAAAACGATCTGTTAGTATGAAGCTTCTATGATGATACAGGCATGTGACGTCATAAAAAACAGTAGTCAAAACACGTCTTCTTTTTAGTTATTGTACCTACAATTAAGAATAGTATAATGTCCAAAAGTTAGTGATAGTTTATTTGGTTCCGCGCCTTTTTTAATGTGTGTTTAGTGGTTTCAATGACACAATTTATATTCACTATAGTCAATTACCGTATCTATTCTATTACCAGAGACCGTATTTCTCGTGGCACTTTGGAGCTGTCATAGAGACTTCTCGTTTATCGACTTCCAATATACATGTGTAATATCGATAGATACAAAATGCAATATTTAAAATATGATTAAGAGTATAATTAAATAGTAGGTACACTTATCGCGAAGGCGATCTCTTTGAGATAACCTTTGGATACCAGCATATTGGAATTTTAAATTCGCTCGCCCGGTCAATTGTAGACGAATTTCTTGGCCAAAAACACGAATCAGCGAGTGAAATGACACCAAACGCCATTAAAATCTTTTCAAATATAAGTTATAGCAATGAAGAATCTTAAAAATAACTCAACTTTAAAACTAACGAAAATATAAGTGGCGTTTACTTATATTTTCGTTAGTTTTAAAGTTGAGTTATTTTCTCTTTTAAAAGTGAACTATACAAAAGTATGTATTTTAGCTATATTTATGACATATTTAGATTTTTAGATATAGATTAGACTACGAAAAAAACAGTTAATGTCTCATATTTTTTTATGTGGGTACACCATATTTTTTATATTCAAAGCACAAAGAAAAAAGATCGACACACAAAGCATTCGAAAGGTTATTTGGCGTTTGGGTGGTGGAAAGGTTAACACGTTGGACCGGTAATCCAGAGGTATCGGGTTCGATACCCGGTCTCTTCCACCCAGGTAACTTATTTCAATGTTTCCTTGTACTTTGATCTATGTATCAATAGTGCAACAGTAAAGGTAACAAGGGCGTACTGACTTGAAGGTGAGGCCGCAGTATTTGCAGGCGAAGGTCTTCCCCGAGTGGAAGTCCGCGTGCATCACCGCCATGCTCCTGCAAACGACAAACATCTTGTGTTGCGTGTGTGTACAATACAGAAAGTACTTGTGCAATATTATTTAATTGTGCTGATACCTACTGATAAATAATAATTATAACTAATAAAATTACGTTCAAAATATATCATCCTGTTTCGTTTTGTAGTAGATCCGGACCCTATCCATTCTAAGTGGGTGTTTTTACCTTTTCAAAAAATATATTGAATCAACTAAAGCCTGACCAGAAATATATGAGGATTGTCAAGAGGGCGTTATTTATAAGATTTATATGGCAACAATTTTGCAACCAATCGCAATCCGCACTCTAATGACATTAGTTTAAATATCTGTCAGTTCCTATGATCATAAAATCATTGCCAGTGTAAGAAATTAGTTCCAGCGAAATTCCGCAATATGGCGCATCCTCAAATATTTCTGGTCAGGCTTTAACCAAATTATGATGATGTCGTTCATTTCAGATAACTGATGTTCAATTAGGCTTTATTAAAAATGTAACACAACAAAATAAACAATAACCCAATAAAAATAAGTCTATCTAAACTAAGTCTAAAAATGGCCCCCGTGGCATTGTACCAAATTAAGACGCTGGCAGCATTACCTCGCTGTATTTTTATACTAAAATGCTGAGCGAGGAAACTGCCAGCCATTTGGTCACCAGTGGTGTCGACGAACCTTATTGCAAGCTCTTAAATAACCAAATTATTAAGCCTCGTCGGAAAACAAAACATTTAACAATTAAATAATTAAAAAATATCTTTTAGAATTAAGACGTATACAATTATACATACCGGTACGAAATATCAGTGTAAAGAATTACTTACCCGTTTCATATATCCATACCGGTCATCAATAGATCCATACCGGTTTTGTATATCTTATCGGTAATGTGCATAAATAAACCGGTAATGGCTATAAATTATCGGTAATGGGTATAAATGATCAGTAACTGCTATAAATTATCAGTTATAGGAATAAATTATCGGTAATGTGTATAAATTATCAGTAATGGCTATATCTTACCGGTGGCGGGTCATGAACTGGCAGATTTTGCAGATGAACTTCAAGGTGTGCGACTCGAAGTGTTTCCTTAGCCCCGCGGGATGGCGGAAGCGCGCGCCGCACAGCGAGCACTCGTTGCGTCCGTTACTCTGCACAAGTATTCAATATTAGAGCTTAAGAATACTACATTACGTAACAAGGATGTTAAACGAGGAATTACAAACGAGTGTCTATTAGAAGCGACACGAGTTTGGAATTCCTTTACCACCGGAGTCACGTACGACGTTTTTCATCACACTTTGAAGGAAATAAAACAAACGTAATAAATAGTAGTCAATACCAAAACTACTTACCGCCCTAGGTCGTAATATACGATATACCGCCCGGTTTTCTAGCATGTAAACCCTTAAAGGGTAGTAAAACTTACTCACCGCCCTTGGGCGTAATTTACGACTTGCCGCCCGGTTTTCTAGCGTGTAAAGTCTTGATTTACGAGCAAGTGTGATGAATAGTACATAACTGCATACGCCAGGAAACAAGGGCTTGCCGGGTGAGTTCGTATAGACCATAGAGTATATTTGTATAATATGAGACGGATAGTGATAAGAAGCCGGCGAGCACATTTCACGGCTGAGGCATGTATATAGTGCTTTAAATCTGAGGAATACGATTGGACCGTTGTGGGAATCTAACCTTGTGAGTGTTACGCAATAAAAATATATTAAACTTCACAAGTTTATTGTTTACCAAATGAGACATACACGTTCCCTACTGGCAAGTGTAATACTGACTGTCCCTGCCTGCATAGTTAGGAATATCGCATTCCGTCGCCATACCTAACTATACATATGTGTATAGTGCAGGCACATGGGTCGATTGCAAATAAATTGTACATAGTTAAAAGCTGTTCTCTCTCTACTGAGCAATTATTATTCCCATCTGGTTGTGGGATCTGCTTTCTTCGTCTTCTTCTTTAAAGTTAAAGGCTTTTATTGAAACAAAACTTAATTGATTCCTTTGTCTGACGAAAGTTACCCTACATGTTGTATGACTAACTTTCATCACACAAAGGGAGCGATCGTAATTTTTTGTTAACTAAACTTTTAACTATGTAATTTTTTTTTGCAATCGACCCACATCCTCCACTTTAGCGGAGACGTACCCTAAGGCTGCCAGTTCACAGAAGCGGAGGGAAAAAATGAAGCAACCAGGCTGCGTTTTTGTGAATCCCAAAAAAAAAAGTGCAATCTGAGGAATGCGATTGGTCAATTTTACACTACGCTGTTTCTATGGATAGGAAGCCCTCGAGGTACTACCGGTACTTACAATGTCGTGTGTCTTCCTCTGGTGGTTCTGGTACGTGGTCTCCGAGAGGAAGCCCTTAAAGCACTGCTCGCAGCGGTACGCGGAGCGCAGGTAGTTGCTGGACTCTTTCCTCGCGTCCATTTCTCTTAGTTGCTCTTCTTCTGTTAGTTTCACTATCTCTGGGGACGAAATACAACAATTTATGCGAGGAAGAAAAAGTCTAAAGTCTTTTTTTGCTTCATCATAGCAGGATAATCCTTTAACCCTTAAATGCATGAATTAAAAAAACACAACATTATAAAATATTATGTTATTTCTAATAAATGTTTCTAGTTTTCAACCAGTAATTCATTTTTGTTTATGTAAGCTGCATCTTACACCATGCATTTAAGGGTTAAATGTTTGTTAATCATCAACCCTATTTTGGCATGATAATGCAAAGAAACATACAACTATCTGTACCAAAACCATCCAGTGATGAAAGTCAAGTTTTTTTAATCATCGAATCAGTATTTATGTCAGAGGACGAAGGATTGGTTGAATTTTGAATTTGTTTGAAGAAAAATCCCTGACTAATCGCTACTGACGTTTTATAATGCAAATATATATTTATGACTTATGCACATTATTGACATATGGACGTTGTTGGGCAATGCCGACACTTGTCATGCTATATGTAAGTAATCCTAAACACCGAGAAAAATCCGTTTCTTGAATGGTAAGTGTTCATATTTAATTTAACGCCTAGAGACTTTATAACTTTATACATCTTTGGGGAAAATTATTAGTTTAAATTGTTTTTTTTTTTATAACTGTAGTTACTTACTTAAAGTACCTTGATTTGGAGAAGATTCTCCAAATCAAGGAAATGTATAGATATGCATTTCCTTTACGTGTATACCAATGTATACATTTACCATAAATGTAAATGATTGTTTTAAGTATGATTTAAGAAATAATGACTCACTGTTGAGTTTCTTTCGGCTTTCTTCTCAACAGCGGTCTCTCCTTGGGAAATGCTTGTGGCCTACTTACTGAATAAAATTACTTCATTTCAATTTATTTACATTACTTGTTCTAACCTCAGAGTAGAGCTCTGCTGTAAGTATTCTTACCTATATTGTAAGTGTTCTCAAACTTCAGGTAATCTTCTTCGCTTGCGAAGAATTTCCTAAACCCCTTCAGCTCCCGCTTGTATTTCTTCGGTTCCTTCTTTTCTGCCTTCTCTTCTGACTTCTGTACTTCTTTTTTCTTCGTTTTCACACTTTTATCTTTTTTCAATTTAACCTGCGAGGTATGGTCTCATTATAATAAATAATTTTCAACTATAAACGAGTCAGTCTAAATTATGTGGCACGAATTTATATACTTATTTACAAAAAAAAAATTGTAATACTGATCGGTATTTTTTATGTATGGTAAGTACCGGTAAAATACCGGTAACCTAAATAAATGTAATCTCTTCTATTAGAGCGCTATCGGGTATTTACCGGTTATAATAAAAAATAATAAGACTAATGATTTCTGTGACCTTTGCATAAAGGTAAACCAATTAGAAATGTAAAAGAAACTTCTATTCCAAAATATAAGTTTTCATTCCCTGATTTTCAAGGTGATGCTTAACCTATTGACCGCCAAGCGGTCTAGCAATTTACCGTGCCACTGACGCCAGAGTAAAAAAAAAAGATGTGCCCCAAAATCTACAGGGATTGAAAAATTCTTGTAGCGGTTAGAATTACAAAGTTTTTGATCATTGAAATTTGGACGGCTGTGGCCGACGTGGCGTCAGGGGCACGATTTTTTGTTGACGGCCACAGCCGACTGTGGCGGTCAAAAGGTTAAAAAACGGCCAAGAGCATGTCGGGCCACGCTCAGTGTAGGGTTCCGTAGTTCACAATAGACAAAAGTTACGAGAAAGATTCAAGCTCTATAGAAAGGTCGTAAACGCCAAAGTAACTGTAGTTACTTATTACCTTCTGGAAGTCAACTTACGTCCTTTTAAGAAAATTATGAAATTTTGCGATAACTCAAAAACGGCTTAACTGATTTTGTTCAATATAGTTTTCATTAAAAGTTCTTATAAGGCCTCATGTTCATGATTTTTTTCATAATTTTTTGACCCGTGGTTGAAAAGTTAGAGGGGGGGGACACTATTTTTTTTATTTTCGAAGCGAATATTTACGAAACTGCTGACCATATCAAAAAATAATGTTTGAAGACCCCTATTATTTTTAAAAGACCTATTCAACGATACCCCACACACTAGTGTTGGAACGAAAAAAATAATTCACCCCCACTTTAGGTGTTCGAGGTGTACCCCAAAAAAAAAAAATTTTTTAGTTTTTATTTTACCGTTTTGTCGGCGTGATACATACACATACTCATACCAAATTTCAGCTGTCTAGTACTAATGATCACGGAGCTAAGCCGCGGACGGACAGACGGACATGGCGAAACTAAGTACCTGGGCGACCGAGCTTTGCTCGGTTATTACTATTTATTGTAATATGGTGGTGTTTAGGTGATTATCTACATAAACTTAAAAAGTAAAATGTGAACTGACAATTATTATTATTTACAATCGATTTCTGTGTAGTTCAGGTGTTTGATTTCAGTGATCCTAAAAACTAATATGATCACATGAAGGCTTTCCTTACTTTATTTTTTTTGGGTCTTTTTTCAGAATGAAAGGTCAAATATTAAAATATAATATAATAAATATATATTGTTATCTCAAACATTAACTACATTTTTTTAACCTTGTCTAAAAATAATAAAAAAAAAAAAATTATATATAAACTTGAACAAAAAAAGCAAAAGTAAGTCACCGAGCGGGATTCGAACCCGTAACACTCGTTTCTTGCCGTTCGCGTCTTAACCCGCTGTACCAGACGGACAGTGGCCGGTAGGACGAAATTAGCGACCATATTCTGCGTGGAAAGAAAAACGCATGAAAACTCGCGTTTTCCCAAACATAAGACTAATCTAGATCGATTGTTTACCCCCGAAAACTCCCATATACCAAATTTCAGCGAAATCGTAAGAGCCGTTTCCGAGATCACAGAAATAAATTTATATACATATAAATAAAAATATACAAGAATTGCTCGTTTAAAGGTACTTATAAGATAATGTGTATGAAGCTATTACCTTTTCTCCCCCTTTCTTCCTCTCTTTCCTCTTCTTAACCGGCTCCTCCTTCACCTCCAGCTCCTCATCAGCCTTCAACACCTCCAAAAGCTCCGGAGAAGGTACCTCCAAATCCTTCTCTATACTATTCTTCAAATTGATTATCGGAACATCGAACTCCGGGTACATATCAAAGTCATCATCTTCTAGTTCCTGTTTAGTTTCCTCGTGGGTGGTGGAGATGGTGGTGGGATGGTGGATGGTGAAACAGATGGATAGTTGGTGGGATACACGGTCGATGGTGGCGAGGTAGCTGTTCGTTATCTGTGAACGACATTAAAATGATAATAAATAAATATCAGACGTCATCACAAAGACAGGAGAGAAAGCCAATAAATAATTATATCAAAGTGCGACATTTAAAATGCCTAGTTGATTTATATTTTATTTTATTTATGTTGATTTACAATACAATACAACAATACTTTATTGCACACCAATAAAAGTTTACAAAAGGAAACAAGACAAATACAATTTATAGATAACGGTAGACAACAGGCGGTCTTATCGCTAAAAAGCGATCTCTTCCAGGCAACCTTTGGGTAGTGAAACCTATGTTGATTTTAAATAAATTTAGTCAAACCAGACCATCATGCTTAATTTTTATTTACCTCCATACCTCATAAAATGTGGCCAGTTAAAATACCCAAATATATATACTTAAACATACATACAAAAATTACCACTTTTATTTATTTGTAAAAATAAAAATATTTTTTATTTATTTATTTTACAAATACCACTCAATTATTACTATGAAAACAGATGCCGTGCAAGTTTACGTGAGGTCTGCCATCGACTTCCAAAGGTGATTCAAATGTAATCTGTACATGATCCTTTGTTAATATATATTTTTTTGCTTTATATTGATTCAAATATAATCACCTTTTCACCAAAAAATATCCGACTTCAATGAGCGTAATACAATATACATTAGCAATTAATATGATTTTTTTGAAGTCGGGTAAAAATGAAACTCACAAAGTGCTGCTGCACGAGTGCCTGCCTGAGCAGCGTGTCTGCGCGCTGGCCCCGAGCTCGGAGAGCTGCCGCTTTCAGGAGCTGTATGCCGCAGGAGCCACAGATGTGCTGCGGACACCCGTCCCATACCGATAGCTGAAACCGTTACATACATCTATGGGCGATTCTACAGGCGTTTCTACTGCCGTCAGTCTACTGTCAAAAATATTGAAAGTATGAGCTACAACAAGCTGCAAGCTTTCATACAATGATATACTTTAACTGTACTTCTTACCATACTTAAACTTATTTAAAGCAGTAACATCTGCTAACGTAAACCAAATGATTACAATGAAGCGAAAAAAAAAATCTCGTCGATGGTGCCGACGATAAAGTCTAAATCTTTACGGTAGATGGATGGCGCTACGATGCCACCCTAAGGCATGTTCAAGCAACTAGTTGAAGGATTCAATGGCTCTGACATCTGGTTCGTGGTCCAGTTGGTAGGACGCCCATGTTGGCCCGGAAAGCCGTTGGAAACGCAGGTTCGAATCCTGTCTGAACCATTAAATTTTTCAATTTTTCGCTTCATTGTGTAAACATTTTATTTAAAGCATATCAAAAATTCTAGATTTTCAATTGAGAATCAGTTTTCTATGAAAAGGGATGAATTCAGGAAAAATCTTTATTTTAGCATGATGCGTCCATTCTTGCGTAATCTATTGGTCATCATTTCTTTGCCCATACAATCAGAACCAATTTGAGCACAAGGGTTTAACATAGCACTAACGTTGGCTAGTACACCAAATGCTTAAAAAGGGTGGCATAGTAAATTTGGACTTTTTCGCTACGATGCCACCGTAAGGCATATAAGGAATAAAGCAACTAGTTGATAGATTTGATACTTTAGCTAATGGCTTTGATAAAACCAATTGTAGTTTGCCCATCTGGCCCAGAAAGCCATACAGAGATGTGGGTTCAAATCCTGCTTAAGCCCTCGTATGCTTAGACACGGATCCGTGAGGGACATTTGCACCTTACGTTAACATATCAGTAAATTTCAATTTGATTAGCATATTTTTGACACCGCATACGAGGGGTTAAAGCAACTTTTTTTACCGCCAAAAACATTTTCATGTAAAACGATGCCAAGACTAAACAAGACCTTCCTTATGACTTGCATTATCAAAAAGTTATAAGATCACATAAGGAGAGCCAAACTTCTGACTCTACACATGCTAATTCTACCAGGCCCAACTCCACAAACTCTACACCATAGTCAAAATATGTGGCTTTCGCTTCCTGGCTTCTCTTAGCGGGAGCACTACTGTGCCCCTATATTACAATTTTATTAGAAATTAGTCACTAAGACTAATGAAATGTTGATATTGTTTTGTTCTGGATTGAATCCTGTACATAGTTATCCTTTAGCTACCAAAAACTTGGTAAAAATCCTGAAACGTTGGCAATATTAATGAATTAGTTATTTGATGGAATATTTTCTATTTATTTTTTACTGGTATAAATATCATATACAATTATAACGCTTTTATTAGACGCTAAATAAAACTATTAGTTACTTAATTTAAAAACATACCGTCGCACCAATAATATCGGTATAAGCTTCTTCCAACCGCTGTTCATGAATACCAAAGAGTTTCTCATCGGTGGTGAGGCAAATTCTACAAGCGCGCAGCTCTTCCGCCTCTTCTGACTTAACTGTGGCCATTTTCAGCTTTAATTAACATGTGTTTGTCATATATTTGTGGTTAAATGTTTATTTTCAATCGGTTTTCTGATAAAAATGTAAATAATGATATCAGAAGCATCGGGCAGCGTTATTGACCTGCCATTTACGCATTTACTAATTCTACAAGTTTTAGTTTCCTGCGTCTGAATATGATCTTTAATTAACGTCGTTATTTTCGAGGCAAGAAAGTCGAATGTCAAATATGATTGATGAAAAAAACAGTGAAAACTACAAAACTAGCACATGTACAAATTTTTGACATAGTAATGTTGCCATTTACAGAAAAATTTAATCTACTAAAACATCGCTAAAGAGTGGTGATTGTTTCCGAACTGCTCCACTTTGACAGATCACAAGTACATCAATCACTGTATACTTTTTATTCCAGATTTCCAGAATTACTGTTTTTCGATGTAAAAAGGACTCAAAAACATCAAACTAAGCGTTTGCTTATAGTTTAGTGTATTTTCCGTGCGATACAAGTGTTTAAACATGAAAACTATAAAGGAAGAGTCCTTAAACCAGACGTTAAAGTTGCTCAGTTGCCGAGCTTGCTTGGCTACTGATGTTAAATTGTTTAATATACACGAAAACAAACTAGCCGATGGATTTGCTCATATCACAGGGACTCCTGTAAGTATCATCTGTTAGTTACACACATTTATTGGCTATTCAAAAGCTAAATTAATAAATAGGGATGCTTCAAAGTATACCGTGATTCAAATGATTTCCTTGCTACTTCACGGATAACTAATGAAACTATAACACAATGTCTAAGTTAAGATGTTGAATGAGGCTATCAGACATTCTATTAATTACAAAAGGACTGTACAACATAATTAAAATTGAGGCCAATATGTAAGATTCTAATGTAACAATTTAATGTTAAAATGAATACCATATTAATCTTATTAAAACTTTCGTGGGATGTTTTTAACAATTGTATTAAGTGGTTTTCACTTACGTGAAATTGTCAGGAATGGGCTGTCAATTTACGAACTTGTATGGAGCTCTTTATGAGAGACTGGTCCCCATAGTCTCGTGAGAACTTTGTCTCTAATTGTGATCAGCAACTAATTATCGTAAGAGTCTGTACTACTAATTCCAGGTGCTGATTTTGGATGGGCTTCCCCAGCACCTGTGCTGTTACTGCCGCAGTGCTCTTCTCAAGTGCGGTGCATTTAGAGCCCGAAGTCTCCGAGCACAGCAGTGTCTCCAAGCCAGAATTCAGCATGAGGTATTCTATGTCATTGTACAGTGAAAGAAAAAGAAAGAAATACATTATTTATTGTGACCATAAAACATGATTACATAAAGGATATAAATAATGACACAAAGGTAAATTAAGAAAGAAAAATAATAACATAAGCATTTCAAACACATATGATGCAGAGGGCGCTCCAGTAGCGTATGAATTATGGCTTGATTTGGTTGACGTAACAATCTAATAGCTCAGTTGGGAGAGCAATGCGCTGGAAACGCAGAGGTCGCAGGTTCAAGCCCTGCTTAGATTGTAGTGGATCGCATTCAATTTTTCTTTCTTACCTTTGTGTCATTCATTATAAAAAATAAAAATGTGGTATTTACACATAAAAAATAGAATCAATAAAAAAGATTCTATAAAAATATATACATAAAGGATATGTCTGAAATGATAAATAAAATCAAAAACAATAGGCAACTATAATATTATGGCTGTCCCACCCCAGCATGATGCTCGCTCGAGAGCCAGCAAGAGCCAGCACTGGTCTTCCATCCCATGTAGACATTTGATCCAAATAAAAAATATAATGGATTATTATGATTATTTATCCTCTAATAAAAAAAAAACTACACGCCTATTGAGATTATGAATAATTGTATTACTTGAGGTTTTCCGAAAAATCTCTACTCTTATAAATTTGAATGTCAATTTTAAATATTAATACTAAAAAATTTTGGACATTGTCAAAATAATCCCTGAAAATGTATGTCATGTTATAAACTTAATGTTTCAGCTAACCACAGACTACATTCGGACCATAGACCGCCACTACCACCAACTCCTCCACTTAACTCAAACCAGAGTCGAAACCACAGACTACAGAGACACTCTAGAAATAGAAGACATAAAGAAAGAAGAATCCGACACAGACCACATATTCTTAGAGAGTGAAGATTTGAAATTGGAATACGAAATAAAAGACAAAATAGATGAAAGCATAGATAATGATCATGATTTTAGTGACGATAATGTAGAACAAATATTTGTG